>CM062808.1:691302634-692586384 GCA_031772625.1 Pinus tabuliformis
AAGCTTTCAGATTCTGCGTAATAGGCGCAAGCTGAGGGGAACCCAAAGCTTTCCAAACAGTTGAGGATAAAATACTAACAGAAGCACCCTCATCTACCTGAGTACGATGTATATCCCTACCACCAGCCTTGACAATGATTTGGAAAGGGATGGAGGAAGGAAGACGAGGTTCTGTCAGTCTATTCCAATCAAAGGAAAAGACCTCAGGGCTTGGAGGGGGTTCTGTATGAACAGGTGAAATGCCCCCCGGCATAGAAGAATCTGATGTAACAAGAAGAACCTGAGCGATTTGAAATTCACTCTCTAAAGGGAAAGTGGGATCGACTCTATGTGAAATTGAATCGACCACTTGATCAACTAATGGATCATCAACCTGAGTGACATGAGTTTCACTCTCCAATGGAAGAGTGTGATCGACCACTCCGTCAATTGACGGTAGGTTGGGAGAAAGTTTACGGTAACCAGTTGGAAATTCTTGCTGTGGAACAGTAATTTTTTCAAACAATTTTGAGGCTTCATCCATGTGAGGGCAAATGTGAGTTTGATGACTCCCTTTGCATAACTTACAAGGAAACCTAACTTTACCCTTTTTCCCAGGAACCTGACTATCACTGGTTGATGGATCAACAAAAAGTTGATGAGATTTTTCTGACCATACTTCCAAGACCTTTGGAATTCCAGGACAATTGACAAGGAAGTGGTCACCCTTACAAAGCTTGCAAGGGTATTTGGGTTTACGATGCATGTTGGAATTTTCCTCAACACAACTAACACTTACAGCCACGGTTGGTTGGTTGACTTCTTTTTTATCTTGCTTCTTCTTCTTCTTCTTCTTCTTCCCTTTCTTCTTCTTCTTAGCCTCCTGGTTACTAGCATCAAGGCTTTTACCAGGCGAAGAGGAAGAAATGGAGGAAGAAAAATTAGGCGAAGAAGGTAAAGGGTCAACAGAAGGTTGGTGATGTTGAGATGGTGAACTCTGTGGAGGTGAAGCATCTGGTTGAGGTGGAACAATTGGAGTATTTTGGGCCAACGAAGTTGAAAATAACCATATCGGTAAACCTATTGTAAATCCAGGTAATGACAAAGTAGCCATATAAGGAGGACCAACATTCCCAAAGTAAGGAAAAGTACTAGGATTCTCATTAGGAGGGGTTCCTAGGTTGATAAATTCCGGAACATTTGCCATTATATTCAACTTCAGTGAATTTTATTAACAATTTTAAACTAAAATTAACAATTCACAATTTACACCTAACAATTAAAATTCACAATTCACACCTATGGTCTCCTAAAAGTAAAAACAAACAAATTAACATGCGCTATCAAATCTAGGAGTCAAACCACACACAAACAGTAGCCTTCCGGACCGAAAACACTAGTTGGTGATTAAGCCCAACCTCGCAGAATCCAGTACAGAAATAGTGGGTGGAACAGTTACGCCGACAACCTGCTTAATGAATAGACTGGACCAAGTTCCTCCACTTTAACCGTCTCGAGTGAAGTGAACCCCCCAGAAAATCCAAGTGAGTATAGCCGACGTCTGCTCCAGGTACAGTGGGACCTTCCCTCCACCGTCACCTTGGGTAGAATCCTAAAGATTATGGTCACTAAGGTTACCAACGGCCACAAGTACACCTGGGGGAACAGTCTAAACTCCGACAGCACGCAAGGGCAGAGTAATAAGCTCAATCCCCTTACCGGCTCCTTGACAGTAATCCAAGGTTTACCGATAAGTGACCCCTGGCTCCTCGACAATGGTTAATCCGAGGTTTACCGTTTGTAATACGTACTGTCTGGCGTCGTTCCCAACGAGGGAGGAATGATCCCCTCACTGGTTCGGACACGAGCTCGTGCTTCTCCTTTAAGAGGAGCTTTCCCAGAATGTAACTGAAACAGTTGGATTTGTTCTACTCAAGATAGACTATCTGTTTGGTTTTGTAGTCTTGGAGAGTTAAGTACTCACCTACTCCAAGACCCTAGCCTAAGCTATGTTGGTGCTTCAGAGCCCTAGAAATGTAAAAATTACTAGATGAATTTTAATTAAGTGCTGTGTTATTAAGGCTGTTATTACTCAAATGGGTAAATGGAGATGAAACCAATGGTGTTATGACCCGACTCAACTGAATGCAATCGAATATGATAATGTAATCGTTTCAATTCGATGAATCCTAACTAAAGTAAGGAGAGAGTTTCCATTCACTTCCAACAATGCAAAAAATTGATCACTAAGAGAAAATATAACAAATTCTCTAATGCACTAATTTCATAATGAAGAACTAATGCAAATCAATTCCAAACCATTTTTTTTATTTTATTTTTGTGTAAATTCAAATCAAAGAAAGCTGATCTAAATCTACAATTGATTTTTTTCAGAATGTAAACTATGCAATTGTAATCTATGCACAATTCACTTGAAAAGTATGCAAATGTAATCTATGCACATTTTTCAATAATATTCTGAAAATGAGAATTCTAATTATGCAAATATGATCTATGCAAGAGAATTCTCAAACACAAGACGATTCTAATGTAATCTAAGAACCAATCAAGTGCAAGTTGAGAAAATTGGGTGAGAGTTCCAAAGATCAAAACATAAAAACACTCAAAGGCGATTAACACTCATACACAATTTAGCCCCCCCCCGGCGAATGAGGGGGAAATTTTTTTGCAAAAACACAAGCAAAAAGATGCAAAATTGTGAAAGAACTGAGAGAAATCTCCAAGTAATGACCAAAGGAAAATAAATCAAGAATTTCTCAAGAAAGAGACTCAAAACACCCAATTGATGAAAGCTAAGAGCAGGAACAAGCTCAGGTGAAAATTTTTGACAGGGTACTAAAGGATCTGGGCAGAAAACACTAAGTAAAATCAAAATCTAAAAGCAATTTAAAGCAAAAATGGAATTTTCTTAACTTTTACAGGAAGACGCAGGCCACCCGTTGTCACAGGTGCGGGCCCGCACTGTGCAGACGACAACAGCGCGTCCAAGGACGCACTGTGCAGTACACAGAGAGTGCGTCCTTCTGGAAAAAGGAAGAAAAACTAAAGCTAACTAAATCTACAGCTAAGCCACCCAAATACTAATTCTCACAGTCAAAAACCAGAAAATAAAAATAATTTTCTCAAAGCAAAGTTCATATAAAGGAAAAGACTCATTCATTAATGGATTCCCCAGCGGAGTCGCCAATTTGTCACACGGAATTTGTCAAGGGTGCGGACACGACTGACCTTCCTAGAAGTCTAAGACATTCTAATGACAAACAAGACAAAATGGAGTGATCTTTCTCTAAATACACCTTTTACAACATGAAAACTACAAGTGTTCAGGCTTACCTTATTCCAAAACGCTGTTGTTGAAGTCCGTTCTTGACGATCCAGATGAGCTCCTCTTTCAAGTCAATTCCTGCAACCACAAACAATCAAACAATTACCAAGCACTTGCATTTCATATAATAAAACATATATTCAACATGCAGACCAAGGAACACATGAAATAACTCATTAACACAAGCTATTGAGAAAAATAAACCAGTTTGTATTAATAACGAAACAAAGAAACTCTTACAACCTGGCCTTGGTGTTGTGCAAGTTCCTCCCAGCGTCCATCAAGTGTTTTCCCCTACTTTGACAAAGCTCACCACTTCCAAGTAGAATCATGTAAAGACAATCTCTCCTCACAAAGGTTCTAATGGAAGACCTAAATCCTGCAGCATTTACCCAAAGAAAATGTATAGCTTTCAACCTCCTCTCCTTCTGGCTCAATGCCTTTATTTATAGTGCTGTAAAGAGGTTATTCAGGTCCACTATCAATGGGATCATCCCCCTCTATGGGTGGGATAGCTCCTTTATTGATGGGATAAGTCCCCTCTTAATAGAGATACATGAACCAACTGGAGGCGCATCCATTTCATCAAACCGACCTCTAGAATGTTCTAGAAGTAACCACAAGTAACTTTCTCAAGATAAAACTTGCGCATTTTGCCTTTTACAGGAGGACGCACCTGTCCTTTAACATACAGAGCGTCCCTGGACGCAGTTTTTGTGAACATGGCCTGCGTCCCCGCAGGTAAGGCTAGAGAGAACCTGCGACCCCAGAGATAAACAAAGTTTTTACAAGACTTTCTCTCTTCTTTGAGTTTGAGATGGATAACAGAGGCATAGACTTGCCTAAGAGGGTAGCATGACTGTTGATTTTGAGCCATACTAACTGTAAGTAGTCAAGGTGACATTTTTTAGTGTAACAGGAACCACCCTTTTACCTTTTGAAAATTTTTCCATATGTAAGATCCATTTTTTATTCTCATACTACCTCTTCTGAACCAATCTATGAAACCCAACTTCCGTATGTACTTAAGTTTAATGATATCCTGCCAAATACCGCTACTGAATAATGCTCTCCAAAGATATTTAACAAGGAGTGCCAATTCGAAAATCTTCGTATCCAATAATCCCCAACCTCCAAAATCCTTAGGTCAAGCAATCACTTCCCAACAGACTAAGTGATATTTATTTCTCTCTCTCTCGTACTGTTGGGATGGGGTCCCCTAGGTTAGTTTGGGGTTAGTTAACCCAAATTTTGTATACAGTTATGTAAAAGATATAAAGTCTCCGTGATATATGGAAGCAGAGCGCGTAGATGAATAAAAGTCAAAGGGGATTATTCCCTTGTTTTAAGTAAATTTTGAGTCGGTTTTGAGATTCACCCATGGTTCACGGACCATGGCATTGTATGGAAAAGTTTATAACTAGTTGAGTCTTAGTGAGTATTAGGACAATATTTGATAGAGAATTGGGTTCATTGAAGAGTTTTGGGCAGGAGCTAAGGCAGGAAGGCTTTGCTTCCTATGCTTAGGTAGAGAAGGGAAGGCTCCGCAACTAAGTGCGCAGAGGCCTGGGTAGAGTCCGTAGTTGAGTGTGCGGAGGCCTGGGTAGAGTCTGCAGCTAAGTGCGCAGACCCCTACAATTGCACGCGCAAGGTAGTTTGATTCTATAATCAGTGAATTAAAGATCAATAAAGACAAGTTTTCCGAAGAATTAATGAGTATTTCCGTCTTTATCTGTTTATGTTATATGCTACCGATGAATGACATGTTTTATGAAATAGTGATTGAATGCTACACGGATTTATTGAATATGTCCTAAAAATGTATGAAATTAATGCTTAGCCCTTTCATATCATTTCTCTTATGTTTTTTGACGAATAAAGTAGATCTACATGAACTCCAATATAGGGTTACTTTTTGATTCACGTAAGTAGGTAAATCGATTGTTAAGGGTTCATAAGGACTGATTGTGGACCTTCGCGAAGGTATGAGTGCCACTTTAACTGAGTTGTAGTGACGTTCCCTAGAAGTTTATCGATCTGCGTGGAGGCAGATCCAAGGTGCTGGAAGACATCACACTAGTCTTTGGATGCAGAAACTTAGTTCTTGCATCCCCCCATACTGCTTCGGGTGAGACTGTAGCTTGCGCTACGTGGGTTGTTGCCGAAAGGGCCAATAGTGTAAGGTTTTGTTGGTTGGAATAACTAACTCTAAACATGGGTCAGGACCCCCTAAGCCAACAAATGGTTTTGTTGCCGAGATTGGGATCTGCGTAAAAGAGATTTGCGATGTCGCATCATTGGAACCCGACCAAGAAAGAAATTGAAAAGTGGTTAGATCGGAAGATTCATGAGTTCGTGGCGCAAGAAAACATGAATCCATGCTTGTCAAAGGAAGATTGATTGAATATATATTTGTACACAGAGATACATGAATTCTTCTTCTACAGATTCCTAATAGAACTGTACGAGTTGTTATCTAAATTGATAGACAGTCAAGGAAGGTGGAAGCTTGATAGTCCCATAGTGTGGACTCTATAATTAATGCGATGACTAGAAGCCTATCAAAACAAGATCGCCCGAGCTGTGGATCATTGGCTCGATCAAATTCTGGGAGGATTTGTTACGGAATTTGCAGTTGATACCTCAGTCAGCTATAGCAAAGCGGAGCAAAAATTCTTCAAAGGACTGCAAGGTAAGTATCTAAGATCATTGAATACTTAGATTAAAATGCTATTATGTGAAAAACGGGTAATGCCACTACCTTGATGTTCAGAGCTACGCAAAGTGAAAGATTCTTTGGAAATTGCACAGGATCAGGACTAGAGTATAACCCATTGGTTGGACCTCCCTCAAGCGATGACGAAGGGGCAGTGCAGACTACACCGCAGAGTGTTGTTCAGCTAATAAATCAAGGTATTCCTAGGACAAATCATCCATCCACTCCACCCCCACCATCGATTTGCAATTGTGAAGCGATTCCATTATGCTTAGCTTCTACTATCAATTGTATTAGTTGCATGGAGGTTTCCGGAGGATAGCCAGTTTCCTTTGCACAAGGAAGAATTGGTATAGGCCGCGAGGTTCGCCTCGCTCTGGGCCACAAAGGATGCCACCCACATCACAGAAACAAAGATTTTCTAGGTCCTAATGGATATGGACCTTCAGATGGTCATCAATCAGCTGCCGAGGTTGTCCCCAACCTTGTTTAGGAAATTAACAGCCTACATCGAGTTCAAGGCTGATTTTCACAACGTCTCGATCCGTGCACGGAAGGACCCCGAAGGAACGTGGCATGCACTGTCATACTTAGTGTCTGAGATGAATGTGCAGGAATTTATTAGGCTTTGGCAGCTAGAGTGGCGTGAGCCTATAGAATTAGATGCAGGAACGAGCAAAGGCGCAAAGAGCTCTGCTGTGCAAAAGCGGAAGGATGCTGCTCAAAAGGCCGCGCGCGCACTAGATTAAAAGAAGAAGGAAGGTGCTAATGCAGCTGCAGAGAAGGCTCACATTGCAAAAGAGCGCGCTGCTAAAGAGTAGGTAGACAAAGAGCAACAAAAGTCACAGGAAGGCGATCTCGAGCTTTGCCTGAAACAAAAGAACATGAGCTGTCAGACTAGGGCGGAGGTCGTAACAATGGGTAGAGCACCTTGTTCATTCTAAAGAAGCGAAGGCAAGAACATATTGGAGGATCGCAGAAGAAATAAAAGTCTGATAAACAGACACATGTCGATCCGATGATATTAACAGAAGGCGATCTCGATGAGATCGGCGACAAGATACAGAACACCATAAAAGAAGTGTTGTAGCATTTCGAGCAGCAATACATTCAGACATTAGGAAGCGTCCAAAAGGATCTGTGCGAGTTTCAAATCTAGGCAAACAGGATTCAACAGGATATCGAAAAGGAAAGTGGTGCGCAAGCAAGTCTGACGTAGGGTCATAGCATTGTCATGGAGATTAACTGGCTTTTGGATCTCAGAGTCTTTCCTCTGCCAGAGGGGTCGGTCCACATGGAGTCGGACGAGGATTGCGTAGTGCTTCACATAGTAAAAGATATGAGGCTGAACCTTGCCGCACTACTGTTTGAGTCTCTTCATTTGCTACATTAGGGGGTCGCTGATGAGCTAAAGATCAGAGAACAATGTGCACTCACTTACGTGGGTGAGTTTAAAGTCAACAACCAACAACTTTTCGTAGAAAAGACTCAGGCCATGAAGGAGTAAGAGGAGTTGCAGACACAATGTCAGAACCTGGTCACAACGATTGAGCAGGCCTATAAATCTGTACTTGAGTTGGGTATACCCAATGATGCAGAAGCTTAAACCAAGGTAAGGAAATTGGTTGTTATAGTGCGCTCTTCAAAGGAGAAGGTCGACAAGGTGACTTTCGACCTACGAATACAGATAGCTAAGCTACAGTTGAAGTTGTAGCCGACCACACTGCCGGAGGTTCGGGAATAAAGCGGTGCTGCAATTAAAGAATCCATGGCTCAGTGAGATGTCGTCGTTCAAGGGTGTGAAAAGCTATTCACTCAAGCAGTGGGCCTCTGGGATACACTGCAGGAGGATCCTACGTTGCAATAGTTGAACATAGAACTCAGGGAAGCGCAACAGCAGTACGACGAGATTAGTACGACAGCGCAGATATTGGCACCAGTCTAGCGTTTCGCACACTTACAGGAAGGAAAAGCAAAATTGTTGCAGATACAGGAATTGCAAAAGAAGAAGCATGTGCTCAGCACACAACTTGAGCCTTGGACAAAGGAAGCTAGCTAATTTTCACAAGCCATTCTTGAGAAGTTGAAGGCAATGCAGCAAACACAACAGACTACGCAACTGGCAGTAGAGGGGAAAAACACCGAGAAACTAGTCCAAGAAGTACAACAAGCAGTCGAGCAGAGTACCGCAGAGCTTCAGGCGCTGACCAAGGCATTTAGCAAACTTCGCTAGAAAGTGGAACAACCAGCTGAGTGACTCGAGGGCGAGTCACGATCTTTGTGTTGGGGGCCTGTTGGGATGGGGTCCCCTGGGTCAGTTTGGGGTTAGTTAACCCAAATTTTGTATATAGTTTTGTAAAAGATGTAAAGTCTCCACGATATATGGAAGCAGAGTGCGTAGATGAATAAGAGTCAAAGGGGTTTAGCCCCTTGTTTTAAGTAAAGTTTTGAGTCAGTTTTGAGATTCACCCATGGTCCACGGACCATGGAATTGTATGGAAAAGTATATAAATAGTCGAGTCTTAGCGAGTCTTAGGACAAGTTTTGATAGAGAATTGGGTTCATTGAAGAGTTTTGGGCAGGAGCTAAGGCAAGAAGGCTTTATTTCCCACACTTAGGTAGAGAAGGGAAGGCTCCGCAGTTGAGTGCGCAGAGGCCTGGGTAGAGTCCGTAGTTGAGTGCGCGGAGGCTTGGGTAGAGTTTGCAGCTGAGTGCGCGGACCCCTGCAGCTGCGTGTGGAGGGTAGTTTGAGTCTGTAATCGGTGAATTAAAGATCAATAAAGGCAAGTTTTCAAAAGAATTACTGAGTATTTTCGTTTGTATCTATTTATGTTATATGTTGCCGATGAATGACATGTTTTATGAAATAGTGATTGAATGCTACGCAAATTTATTGAATCTGTCTTAATAATGTATGAATAAATGCTTAGCCACTTCCATGAAGTTTCATATCATTTGTCTTATGTTTTTTGATGAATAAAGTAGATCTACATGAACTCCAATCTAGGGTTACTTTTTTATGCGCGTAAGTAGGTAAATCGACTGTTAAGGGTTTGCAAGGACTGATCGTGGACCTTCGCGAAGGTCTGAAGGCTGCTTTAACTGAGTTGCAGTGACATGCCCTAGAAGTTTATTGATCTGCGCGGAGGCAGATCCAAGGTGCTGGAAGACATCACACTAGTCTCTGGATGCAGAAACTTGGTTGTTGCATCCCCCCATATTGCTTCGAGTGAGACTGCAGCCTGCGCTACGCGAGTTGTTTCCGAAAGGGCCAGTAGTGTAGGGTTTTGTTGGTTGGCACAACTAACTATGAACCCGAGTCAGGACCCCTAAGCCAACAAATGGTTCCGTTGCCGGGACCAAGATTTGCTTAAAATAGATGTGTGATGTAGCATCATTGGAACTCGACTAAGAAAGAAATTGAAAAGTGGTTGGATTAGAAGATTCAAGAGTTCGAGACGCAAGAAAACAGGAATCTGCGCCTGTCAAAGGAAGATTGGTTGAATAGATATATGTATACAGAGATACATGAAATCTGCTTCTCCACCTTCCCAACTGAACTGTATGAGTGGTTAGCTAAATCGACAGACAATCAAGGAAGGTGGAAGTTTGATAGTCCCATAGTGTGGACTCTACAATTAGTGTGATGACTAGAAGCCCGTGAAAACAAGACCACACGGGCTATCGATCATTGGCTCGATCAAAGTCTGGGAGGATTTGTTACGGAATTTGCAGTTGATACCTCAGTCAGCTATAACGAAGATTCTTCAAAGGACCACGAGGTAAGTATATAAGATCATCAAATACTTGGATTAAAATGCTATTATGTGAAAAAGGGGTAATGCCATTACCTTGATGTTCGGAGCTACATGAAGTGGAAGATTCTTTAGAAATAATGCAGGATCAGGACCAGAGTATAACCCATTGGTTGGACCTCCCTCAAGTGATGACGAAGGGGCAGTGCAGACTACGTTGTGGAGTGTTGTTCAATTAATAACTCAGGGTATTCCTAGGACAAATCATCCATCCACTCCACCCCCACCGCTTCTCTGCCACTATGAATCCATTCCATTACGCTTGGCTTCTACTATCAATTGTATTAGTTGCATGGAGGTTGCTAGAGGATAACCAATTTCCTCCACACAAGGAAGAATTTCCTGAGGCCGCGAGGTTCACCTCACTCTCGGCCACAAAGGATGTCATGTGCATCACAAAAACAAAGATTTTTTGGGTCCTAATGGAGATGGACCTTTGGATGGTCATCAATCAACGACCGAGGTTGTCCCCAACCTTGTTCAGGTAATTAACAGCCTACGCAGAGTTCAAGGCTGATTTTCACAATGTCTCGATTCGTGCGCGGAAGGATCTCGAAGGAATGTCGCATGTACTGTCGTACTTAGTGTTTGAGATGGATGTGCAGGGAGTTATTGGGTTTTGGCCGTCGGAGTGGTGCAAGCCTACGGAATTAGATGCAGGACTGAGCAAAGGCACAAAGAGATCTGATACTCAAAAGCAGAAGGATGCTGCTCAAAAGGCTGCATGCCCACTAACAGAGCAAAAGAAAAAGGAAGCTGCTAAGGCAGTTGCAGAGAAGGATTGCATTGCAAAAGAGAACACTGCTAAAGAGTAGTAGAAGTTGCAGGAAGGTGAAAAATCAGCTTCACCCAAAACAAAAGAACAGGAGTTGTGGGACTAGGGAAAAGGCGGTAACCAGGGGAAAAGCACCCCATTCATTCTGAAGAAGCGTGGGTAGAAATAGACTAGAGGATAGCGGAAGAAACAACAGTGTGATAAACATACACATGTTGATTCGATGATATTAACAAAAGATGATCTTGATGAGATCGACGACGAGATACATGAGACCACAATAGAAGTGTTGCAGTAGTTCGAGCAATAATACATGCAAACGCTGGGAAGCATCCAGAAGGATTTGCGCGAGCTGCAGATCCAGGCGAACATGATTCAACAAGATGTCAGAAAGGAAAGTGGCACGCAAGAGAGTCTAACGCAGGGCTGTAGCACTATCATGGAGATTGACTGGCCTTTGGATCTCAGATTCTTTCCTCTGCTAGAGGGGTCGGTCTGCATGGATTCAGATGAGGATCGTGCAGTGCTTCACACAGTAAAAGATATGGGGCTGAACCTTGCCATGCTACTGCTCGAGTCTCTTCATGCGCTACATCAGGGGGTCGTTGATGAGCTAAAGATCAGAGAACAACGCGCACTCACTTCCGTTAATGAGTTCAAAGTCAACAACCAACAACTTTTCATAGAAAAGACTCAGGCCCTGAAGGAGTAAGAGGAATTGCGGACACAACGTTAGAACCTAGTCACAATGATTGAGAAAGCCTGAAAATCCGTACCTGAGTTGGGTATACCCGATGATGCAGAATCTTCATCCAAGGAAAGGAAATTGGCTACTGAAGTGCACGCTTCAAAGGATAAGGTTGACAAGGTGACTTTCAACCTACAAATGCAGATAGTTGAGCTGCAGTTGGAGTTGCAGCTAACCACACCACCAGAGGCTCGAGAACAAAGAGGTGTGGTGATTAAAGAATCCATGGCTGAGCTAGATGTCATCATTCAAGGGTGCGATAAGCTCTTCACTCAAGCATTGGGCCTTTGGGATACACTGTAGGAGGATCCTACGCTGCTACAATTGAACACAGAACTCAGGGAAGCGCAATAGCATTACGATGAGATCAGTACGATAATGTGGATGTTGGCACCATTCCAGTGTTTCACGCACTTACAGGAAGGAAAATCAAAATTGCTGCAGATACGGGAATTGCAGAAGAAGAAGTTTGTGCTCAGTGAACAGCTTGAGCCTTGGACAGAGGAAGCCAACCAATTTTCACAGACCATTCTTGAGAAGTTGAAGGCAATGCAATAGACACAATGAACTACGCAATTGGTAGTAGAGGGGCCAACCACCGAGAAACTAGTCCAGGAAGTACAACAAGCAGCCAAGCAGAGTACCGCAGAACTTTAGGAACTGTCCAAGGCATTCAACGAACTCTGCTAGAAAGTGGAACAACTAGCTGAGTGACTTGAGACCGAGTCATGATCTTTGTGCTGGGGGCATGTTGGGATGGGGTCCCCTGGGTCAGTTTGGGGTTAGTTAACAAAAATTTTGTATACAGTTTTGTAAAATATGTAAAGTCTCTGTGATATATGGAAGCAGAGCACGTAGATGAATAAGAGTCAAAGGGCTTTAGCCCCTTCTTTTAAGTAAAGTTTTGAGATTCACTCATGGTCCGTGACCATGGCATTGTATGGAAAAGTCTATAAATAGTTGAGTCTTAGTGAGTATTAGGACAAGATTTGATAGAGAATTTGGTTCATTGAAGAGTTTTGGGAAGGAGCTAAGGCAGGAAGGCTCTGCTTCTTGTGCTTAGGTAGAGAAGGGAAGGCTCCGCAGCTGAATGTGCAAACCCCCACAACTGAGTGCGCAAACCCCTACAGCTGCATGCACAGGGTAGTTTGAGTCTATAATTAGTGAATTAAATATCAATAAAGACAAGTTTTCCAAATAATTAATGAGTATTTCTGTCTGTATATGTTTATGTTATATGCTGCTAATGAATGAAATGTTTTATGAAATAGTGATTGAATGCTACACGAATTTATTGAATTTGTCTTAATAATGTATGAAATGAATGCTTAGCCACTTCCGCAAAGTTTCAGATCATTTCTCTTATGTTTTCTGACGAATAAAGTAGATCTACGCGAACTCCAATCTAGGGTTACTTTTTGATGCGTGTAAGTAGGTAAATCAACTGTTAAGGGTCCGCAAGGACTGATCGTGGACCTTCGCGAAGGTCTGAAGGCTGCTTTAACTGAGTTGCAGTGACGTGCCCTAGAATTTTATCGATCTACGTGGAGGCATATCTAAGGCACTGGAAGACATCACACTAGTCTCTGGATGCAAAAACTTGGTTCTTGCATTCCCCTATACTGCTTCGGGTGAGACTGCAGCCTACGCTACGTGGTTTCTTACCAAAAAGGCGAGTAGTGTAGGGTTTTGTTGGTTGGCACAACTAACTCTGAACTTGGGTCAGGACCCCTTAAGCCAACAAGTACCAGACCATAGGAAACATGAAACAATGGATCAAATCTTCTTTATAATAGTCATCAAGAAGGAAAATAAATGAAACCAATATACCGATAATTGTTGAAGGACCGATTGGATGAGCGTATATCTCCCTCCTAAAGAGAGCCACTTGTGAGTCCATCTATCCAACCTGTGGTGGAATTTATCTAGGAGCCATGACTAGTCTTTGATCGTATAACTATTCGACTTCAAACTATATCCCAAATAATTCAAATTTCCCTCCATCTTGTTAATCCCAACCCCAAATAATCTGGCAATATGTTCTATCTCCACAGCATCCCCATTAAAATACAGAAGAAACGACTTGTTACCATTAGCAATCAGACCAGAGGCATCCCCATACCTCTTTATAATAGCATGAAGAGCATTCCATTGAGCTTTAGAGACCAGCCCAAAGATGAGAGCATCATCTACGAAGAAAAAATGAGAGACATCCACATTGTTTTCCATATTGATACCTTTGAAAGTGTCAAGACTTCTAGCCTTCTTGATCTTGAGGCTTAGGCCATCCATGACAGTAATGAAAAGGAGAGGTGAAAGAGAGAAACCTTGTCTTAATCCCTTTCCAGCTTGGAATAAATTCGATGGAAAGCCATTTATTAAGACAACAAAATTGGCCGAGGTGACGCAGGCCATGATCCAATCCATGATGTGAACATCAAGTCCCACCTTAGTAAGAATGAGTCGAAGAAATGCCCAATCTACACATCATAAGCCTTCTGAAGATCTAATTTCAAGACCACCGCATCCATATTTTTAGTGTGTATGGAGTGTATACACTCTTAAGCAGTGGAAATGTCGTCGTGAATCAAACAATTAGATAAGAAGCCAAATTGTTCATGATTGATGTGTGTTGAGAGATAAGCCCTGATGTGCCCAACTATCAATTTTGAGATCAATTTATAGGTGATGTTACATAATGAAATGGGTTTGAAGTCCAGAAAGGAGGAGGGATGTGAAGATTTATGGATGAGAGCAAGATATTACTCTTAGTCGAACTTTCATCAATATTCATCCCCTCTCTAAGGATCCACATCCGAAGAAAAAATCCAATAGAGTGGCCATCTTGCACTTTGTCTCAAATTGAAATACATATTGTAAAGTTAATCAAAGTGAATGTTGATAAACTGTATTTTTGTTGGAATAGGGCTAGAATTTCAAAATTAGACACCCTTTTAAATTTGATGGGTTTAATTATTTCAGTGTTTGTTTGAATTTTTTTCGCAAATTGTCCCATTTTTCCATATTTCATCTCTAACTGGAATTCATTTTATTAGAATTTGGTGTTTGAATTTCTCCAGACCACATAGAATGGAGTGTAAAGGAATTTGGATGATAGATTCTATGAGTTTGATATAATCTAGAGCGTACAATAAACTGGATGATAGATCCATGAGTTTCACAGGAATTTGGATGATATAAATAAACCTTAAACCATCTAAATTGTTATTTTAATATTATAATTTAACAAAATTTATTTATTTCCTCAATTTAAATTACCGAATAAACATGTTTGATATTTGTTTTATAAATTAAGAGATTATAGATTAAATTTATAAATTAGTATTTTATTTTTATTATAAATTAAAAAAAATATTTTCTTTTTTTTGATATAAAATTTAAAATATTTATTTTGAAATTTCATCTAAATCAACAAAATTCACTGATAAAATTCGATCGAACTTGGTAAAAAACCATATCCAGTCATAAAAATAAAATTCCTATGGTTGCGGGCTTAAATGTGTATAAATATTGCAATAACCATGTAACATTTATTTTTACTCCATAGCAATTTGCATTGACCATCTTAGATCATCCAATTTACACTTTGTTTTTGTGTACTCCACCATCTAGTCACTAATGGATTCTTCAATCTCCCATAGCCACTCTTAAATTGAAATTGAACTTGAAAATCAATATTCTCCCCCAAATTATCATCTTCCTGCACTTTCTACTGCCGCTTCCTCCTCTGCGTCCGCCTTGAACTTCAGGGATGTTGATCTCAACAATAATAACAACAACAACAATTATGTGTATCGTAAATGCAATATTCGTTTCCCAAGATCAAATTACTATTTAGCTATGAAGTATATCAAAGTGTAACTACAATCCTTCTTTTGATATCATTCTCCAGTCGAGGCCCATACACTATACTGATCCTCGAAATTGAAAACCCAATGGGTGAATCCAATTACATGGGTATCAAACATATACCCACATCGTGTTACGGGGAACCTCCAAGAATTTTGGCCAGAATCCCACATCCAGCCTCGAATTTAGACATGTATCTGATCTAGCGGTTGCTTACGTGTATTACAAGTTATGCTCCTTTTAGAATCTACTTTCCCCTGATTTGATATGCCCATAAGCTCGATACACCATTTGTACCTATGTGCTAATGAACATGTCTATTTTCTAATTTTATTTTCCATGTCTCAACCAACAATTCTCAAAGATGAATCCCATATCCAATCCACACGTGAAGATGACCTTCAACAACAATTACGAGGATCATATATTTCTAAACCAACACCTATCGGTGTAACCCGATACTAAGAATACCTTTGCAAGCCACCTCTATCGTCAGTCTCATCTCTATGGACTACGAGTCTTCCTTGATTACTGGTAACTACAAGATGGAGAATAACTTACTTCTCAAATAAAAGGAGTTATTACATTGGCCTCTGTCCATGTGGCCATTTACTCTCCTCACTATGCATAATGGAATTGGTGTTTGGAGGAGCCTAATTATCAAGTCCAAGGCTCCCATTATCCCAATGTTTACCACCCTCTGTTGGGACAAAGCAAGTCTTTGTTGGGACTGCGATGCCAAAATTCATTGTGCAAATTTTCTCAAGGGGTGACATTGTCGAAGCTTGTTGTGCTCATGCAATCGTGCACCATGATACTTGCTCATAGAGTGTATGAAGTTTCCAAGGAAAGGTGTTGATCGTGTGCCATGGAACTCGTTGACAAAGTACATGGATGCATTGTAATGGTAGGCATAGTTGTGTAAAGTTGTTGGACTGTACACATATGTCATGCATGTAGAGTTAGAGCTAGAGATATTAGACAAATTTCACGGGCTCGTAGAAAGGGTAGATGAAAATGTCAAGTGAACAGACTCAAAATAAACGTCTATCGGCGTAACTAATATTATTAAGAAGTAGCATAGATCTATCTTTAACTCCGAACATATCAATTCCCTAGAGGAATCCAATATATCTAGGTGCAAACATTTCCTGAAGTTCTGCGTTCAAAATAAGAATTGCATCTTGTGAGATTTGTTCCCTTTAGGAACCTGGTACATCCTTAGTTGAGATGGATCTATATTGGTTACTTATTAAATCTAAGTATGTAGAATGCATTAATATAACCTTTTTTTGTTTTAAAAATTTATGAAGTTTATTGTGTAAATTGTGAAACAAATGTAACATTGCAATTTAGTTCTAATTGAAAAATATGGCCAAGTGCATAAATATTTTTTTAGTTAAAAAAAATAAAAATGAAAAAAATATACTATTTACTCTTAAAGTCTACAAAGAAGAATTAAATTTTCTATTCTAAAAGAAAAAAGATATTTAAATCTTGTGAAAAGAAAATTTATATGATCTTAAGAATGATATTATATTAAAATGGTCGTGGTAACTGAGGTTTTGATCTAATGCTCTGTATGCAACAATTTACACACACACACACACACACACACATAACAATGTTGTAGGGAATGAGGGTTTGTAATCATTTTGTTGGGATGAAACGTCTGGTTGGCATATCACTAAGTGAAGTATAGGCTGATGTTTCTTTAGTAGTCATGGCCATGTCGTCGAAGTTACATTCCCCCGAGTACTGGTAGGTGTGGTGCCATCTTCGTGGACATTGACCAATGTGCACTGTGAAGTGAACCCGCATATACGCGAGTTTCCTTTATCAGATGCACGTGTACATGCCTCTATGCTTGAACACAGTCACGTATACCATTTTTTGCATTGTTTTTTCAAATCTCTCTACCCAGAAAGATTTGTTGCATGGTTTGCTTAGTCTCTTAGTTGTCAATTTTTGTCTGAAGAATTTCATTATTCTGCCAACTTACTATTTCGAAGTCTCTTCCTCACTGAAAATATTTGGCCTAGGTTTGCTTTTTTGAGCGAGTTTGTAATTTGTGTTTTGGCACAAAGACTTCGTTTAGAAGTTCTTGATTGTTCTGGTCCTCCAAAACAGGAGATTGTTTTCAATCTCAGTGTCAAGCTTGGTTTTTGGTCTACTTGCTTTACTTTCCGTCATTTTGTGGCGTTATAGTTTTTCTTGCTTTTTGAAATTCTTTTTGACGAAGTTGAAAGTATTTCTTTCCTGTCTTCTTGGTTAGTTTGTCAAGCTCTTTGCTGCTGTTTGGGTCGTTTAATACAAGTTGAATCCTTTTTTCTCAAGTTTTTGTTCATTTTCGAGTTTGTAACTTGCAAGGACTCCTTGTGCTCTTCTTTCGGTCTTTGAGTTTTAGTGGCATTTAGAGTGATTTCAAAAAGTTGTTTTGGTTGTTTCTTGAAAAAGAAAAGATCTCAAAAAACATTGTTTTTGTTTTCTTTTGCCAAGTTTGATTTTGGTTTCTTTTGATTTTTGAAAGTGAATTGCGATCTTTTGCGATTTGTCCTTCTTGTTTGGAGATAATTTTTTATTCAAAATTTGTATCCTCTTCAATACTTAAGTTGGCTCATTAATAGTTATAAACAATTGCTTTCATTTTGTTAAAGTGATTTAGGATCTTGCATCTTCATTACACCTTGCATTAGGGTAGTTTTCATTGTTAAAGCATCAGTAGTCTTTTTAGTTTTTGCATGTGTGAAGTGTGTTTCAGGAAAAGAAAAGCAAAAGTATTTTGCTTCATAGAAGTTTCGTAGAACCCATGTAGAGATCTCTTTTCATTGAAGAACAAATGATTGCATTCATGTAGTTGGTTTTTCATTGATTTCTTTCGCGTCATACAAACACCATTGGTTTCACTTCCATCTATGCCCTTGACTTAAAACAACAACCATTAAAATCGAGCACTTGATTAAAATAAACTAGAACTTTTGTATTGTCATCAGAATACACCAACAAGTTTAGGTTTATTAGGGCCTTGGATTAGGCGAGAGGAGAGTTAACTCTCCAAGGGTGCTCTAAATTACAAAACATAGAAGTTTGATTAATGAGTGAAATCCAATAGCATTAGGGAGACTGGGAAAGCTCCGTGACTAGGAGTAAAGCACGAGGGTTAGTGAAGATAAGGACGAGAGATACCCCCTCTCTTACTTGTCAGATCCTACCTCACGATTGTTCCGCCCGGCTTCTGATACGAGTTGGTGACCATAGTTTCCTATCCTAGGATCCACACAGGTGGCTGCGGAGGGGAATCCCATGGCACCTGAGGTTGATGTTGTATCACGTTCAATAGTACTTCTAGAGGGCACCCTTGCGAAGATTAGGGGCTTGCACTGATAAAGGTTGTTGTCTGGAGGTCAGCGTAACTAGCTCGGATACCTTCGCTAGTAGGCCTGGGGCGTAATTACCTGAGTCTATTTTCGAAAGGCCCTTGTTATTAACTTTCTTGTATATTAGTGTCTGGTCCTAATCACCCGGAGCGGAAATAATTGAGAGTTGTTTGATTGTTGATATCTTTAGGGACATTTTAGTGAGTGTTCTATGCTCCTAGTTGACATAGCTTTATAAATTTTTTTGAGTCTTTAAGTAGATATTTTAAATAATTGAAAGTGGCTGATTGACCATCTAGATGGTCCAGGAGACTTCGTGGGCTATCACCTACAAGTCCAGAGCCTTCTCCTAGAAGGCGTAGGAGCGATTCTGCCAGTGGTTTCCAACCAGTGGCAGCAGGTGTGTCAGAGATTGATCCTCCGCTTGGGGGCATTAGTTCACAAGATAGACCTGGTACCAGTATGGAGTTAGAGAGGAACACACCAATTCTTTCTTGAGTACTCTTCCAGTCGGAAGATAGTATTGAAGTCAAAGTGCTTTCAGAGTCAATTGCGGCTCCGAATTCTCCTCTCCCTCCTGACCATCCAGATGTTTTGTTATATGTTGGAACTCCGACTCACAGGCCTTCGATCCCAGGTTTACATACATCTATTCCTTCGATGACCACTGTTGGAAGCATGGCATCTACGATGAGTGTTGCGAGCATGCAGACTCCCATATTTGTACAAGGGGGAGGAACTATTTCCATCCCTTCTAATACTCCCAGCACGACTATATTTGGGTCTACTTCCATTCCGTCAACGAGTGGAAGTTCTCAAGCTACTACATCCAGTTTTGGATTCTTCCCTTTTGGAATGCCGTCTCAAGGTGTTCCTTCAGTTCCTTTGTGTTAGCGCTTGAAATTTCACCTCAGGCTGAAAAAGGTAAACTCCAAGGCAACATCAAACCACTTAGCCTCGTAGCTAGCCCTACAGGGCAGGAGAGGGCTCTCTCCGGTATATCTTGGCAAAGATCTTCAAAGGGCGAGATAACCAATGATGAAACACTAATTTTAGGCTAGTAAACTCATAAAAAAGTTTGATTTGGGATTTTTAGGGTTTTGGTGGAAAATCGGGGAAAGGCAATTTTGGGTGCGGGGATTGGACACAGTTTTTGCAGGGGGTTCTTTGGGGTAAGGTAGGAGACTGTATTGATGCCTTTGAATTAAGTGAATGGATAGGAATGACCGGTGAGGGGCTAAAGAGAGCAAGAAACCTTCAAGAGTTCTCTTTAGACAGATGAAAACATAAATATTAAGCAAACTTAAAAGCAGAGCATGGCAATCATGAATTCTACTTTAACACTTCATTTGCCTAATTTGCAGAAGGAAAAGTAAGGAGATGATTCACATAACAAACTTACAAGTACAAAGAGAAACACACCATCAATACATGTAACCACAGGAATCCCAAAAAGGACTGCAAAACCCTGGTCTTTCTTCCTTTGCCAAAATTGCAGAGATACAATGAGTAATACAATAGAGCTTTCTCCCTCAAGAGTCCAACCATGAAAATGATCAATAAAGTACATAATATAGGCAATATAACATCTTTCCTTACCTCTAGGGGTCGAGCTCATCCTTCTAGGAGCTGTTTCAACCAATTCTAAACTGAGCACTAAAATCTAGGCAGTCAAAACAACTTGCCTCTATAAGCTAGGAAACCAATTCATTCATTAAATGTTTGCTATTTCATGAATGAATCTTATAGAATAGGTAAATAAGTGTCATATCAACATGAAAATACATTAATTACATCAAAGAGGGTGAAAAATCTCATCCCAAGTCAAAACTGGCCAAAGCTGGGTGAATTCCTGAGATGTAGGTGAAAAATTATGAAAATTGCCTGATAGGTCGCGCCCTAATCCTGATAGGTCGCGCTTCTTTGGAGCTCCGTTTGAGGCACTTCCAGGTGTCCAAATGAGGCAAAAGTGGTCTTGTTGGAAAGGTCTGGATGTCTACTTTCCAACCCAAGTGGAATTTTTGAATTTGGTGGCCATTTGCCCCTCCAAAATTGCAATCTCCCAAGACTGCTTCCTGTTTGTCAAAAAGGTGGCAGAAAGTCAATTTTTGCATGTTTTTTGACCTTCTGGAGGCTCAAAACTTGATGAAATCTCTTGGTAATTGCTGAGAAGGTGTATCTTTGCATGAAAAATCCAGAAATTCTGAGTTTTCCCAAAATGAAGTTGCCCATCGAATAGGTCGCGCGCGGCGCGCGACCTGTCAGGGAGAAAAACCTGTTTTTTTTGCCCAAAAATTCATAAGTGACCAAAAATGCTCAATTTTTTTTGAAATTTGTGCTGTAGTGAGGTCATTTAATATCATGCTCCTTCAAGGAAGCCTTAGCCAAGATGTGAAAGGGATCGGGCCTTTTTCGTCGTTTTAGTGCCTTGGCCAATCGCCCTTGAATCACTTTCATTTTTGCCTTGCATACGTGCATTCGGGCCCAATAGTGATTTTTCATGTTCCTGAGCAAGTCCTTATCTTGGGTTGCCTTGGCCAGCAACCTCTCCAGATGAGCATTGACCCGGAGAAGCATAGCCTCTCGCTCAACGGGTACCAAATCGCCGGGTCTCTTTCGAGCCAAGTTGCGGTCCTCACGAATCCTCCGCAACTCATCAAGAGTGTGCTCATCCTCCAACTGCTTGTTGCGCTGCTCTAAATATGTGATCGTTCATTGTGCTCCTTCCAATCTTCGCTGCAATGAATCATTTTCAGCTCTTAGGTGCTGAATGATCTCCTTTGACTCTAGGCTAGGAGAATGGATATCAAGGTCAACAATCTCTATGTCTGGAACACCTGATGGCCCCTCATCAATCCTGGGCTGTTTGCCCCTCTCTGATACCTGTGTTGCTGTCGGCGACGAGGCCCCTTCCACCTGGTGTGGAGATAACACTCGTGGTGCTGATGAAGAAGGCGAGACCCCTTCCACCTGGTGTGGAGATAATACTCGCCTAGCTGATGCAAATAAGGCTCTGTGGCCTCTCTGATAAGTGACCAATGGAGGAGAGCTGACATGTCTGGTCTCAGGACTATCATGCTGCTGTGAAGGCCCTCCCTCCTCATGAACAACCTCAGGGGGAGATGATGCTGATGCTGTGAAAAAATCCCGAGAGATAAAATCCTCCCATGGGATACCCTGCTGAGCCAACTGATGCATGACCACAAGCTGGATCAAACCATAATGATAAATGCTCCTGTGTTGCTGTGCTGGGCTCCTTCTCTGCACCAAGGGCACCATCCTCTCAATATCCCGGCACATGAACCATGGTATGTTCATCATTCGTACCCGTGTGAAATGCATCAACAAGCGAATATGGTACGAATACAAATATGCAAACCTGCCCTCACAGGTGAAATAGAGCATGATGAGCCTCATCATGGGAGCATACTCATCCCTCAAAAATCTGAAAGGAAACATACCAGTTATGGACTTCCTGTAGGCAGGTTTAACGAAGGGCTCATACTGAAATCTGTCCAACACCTTGCATTTGTTCCACTCTTCTCCCACATTTGGTATTCCTATTACTTGAGCAATATTTACATGCCCATCATGCAAATGCAAAACAAACAAGTGAGCCAATTCCATATGATGCTGAATTTGAGAAATCCTCTCGCAAAATTCATAACATGAGAGGTAGCGGAAACATGTGACCACAAGTGGACAAGCCTGCAAATCGGTCAAAGAGGTGGGCTCCTCTCTCTTATGGTGACCACTCTTACCACCCCTGTGAGGCCTCCTTTGTATCTCAATTTCTGGTGTTGACTCACGGTCATCACTTTGCTCATAGTCGATTTCGGTTTCTGACATGGTTTCAAGAGCAAAGTGGCTGAAATGTACTGCTGCTTCTGCTCAAATGACCTGCTGTTTTTCCCTGTTTGTAATGCTACTTCAAGGGGACAAATAACACAAGGGAGATGTTAGGGAAGGGAGACTTCTAGGGGAATTAGGGAAAATACATGAAAAAGGGAATTAAGGAAAGGAATTATGACATATACAACATCATACCATTATCATTGCAAAGGTTTTATGGAAGGTAGAGTTTAGGGTTATATTATTGATTTTTTAGGAATAGGGGTAGGGTTTTAGGGCTTCTGATATTTTGGTAGGGAGATTAGGTAGAAATGATATAGGAGGTGGTAAAGAGAAGTGGGGAAAAAATTGGGTGACAAGGATGACCTTGAAACAGCAAAACAAACCATAGTTCTACAAGCATTTTGACATTTTTAAAACAAATATACATGCACCTCTCATTTCAATTTGATGGCATTAAAACACATTTCCCATGGTCATTTTTCTTTACCAAGCAAAATACTTTGATGATCAGAGGCCTACCTGCAATCTTGAAAAATTTTGGGGTCGTTTGGGAGTTTACTGGCGATTTTTGTAGATGAATTCCCAACAGGTCGCGCGCGCTCAATAGGTCGCGCCAGTGTATTTTCCTAACTGAATGAACCCCCCTGACAGGTCGCGCACACCCAACAGGTCGCGCGCAGGTATTGACAGGTCGCGTGCGGGCTCTGCTTGCAAATTTTGCTCAATTTCTCTCCAAATCGCTCTTCACTATTGCTTTGAGGCAAATGATGATCAAATAGAGGGAGAGAGAGGCTTTATAGGCTTGATTTAAATTAATTTCCCCTCAAACCCTCTTTCTAATGTTTTTAACTTGACACTTTTTCAAAATTTAAATGCTGCTGACTTTATGGTTTCCTTTTGTCCTGAAATTGGTTGAACTGATGCTTTTTCTTGAAAATTTTTGCAGGGATAGCTTCTGAGGAATCTTGGCAAAGGGGACCAGGGCTGCATGCTGTCTTTTGAAAACTTTTGAATTTTTACAATTTTTTACAAAAATGAGAAAAAAGACCTTGTCTTTAAAAACAGGGTTTTTAAATCCAAGGTTAAAATTAGCTGTACAAGATGAAATCTTTGAAGAAAAACTTTGATAGTCATCCCTCTGGCCTGCTGGGCATTTATTGACCTTTAAAGACATGACCTCAAAGACAAATTGGACCTAAACCCTAGACCTAGGACTTTGACCTCACGACAAGACAAGGAACCTTGAAAGAATTTATAGACTGAAACAACTTGATCCAGCAGTGCCAAGAGGGGAATAAAGACACCAGCTCCTCCATCAGGGTTATGGCATGCCTAATGGAATGCAATGAAATGACACTGATGAGACACCTACTTATGCAAATGCAAAGAGCTTTGATCGCTGATGGAGGGCTACTTGACCGACTCTAACACTTTGAACATACCTGATGAGCCCCAAACTTGGTAACATTTTGGGCTCATTTGGCCTCACTACCCTTGCTCAACCCTTCATTTTTCATGACTTATGCATCATTTTTTAGTATATTTATGTTATTTGCACGAATGAAGGGCAGTCACTATTCCTAGGTGGCTAACATATGTTTATTTCAGGTTTTTTTGACATTTAATGGAGCAAAACCATGCAAATGAAGGCTAGGAGACAGCCAAGGTGGCATTGAGGTTTTGTAGGAAGGTTGTCCACGACATTGAATGGCCTTCCTCGTGATCTCCACCCACAACTCCGAGCTCCAACAGCTATCACCACCGAGCTAGAAGGCAGCCAAACGAATTTTGAAGAACAACAGATTACTTTTAGTTTGGTCAGCCAAGCCCCCCTAATTTAGGAGGCCAGCTTGGCCCTCATAATGTATAAATATTGAGGCTGTAGCCTTCAATGGGGACATTTTGGAAACTCTGTTGCATATTCTGAATTACGAGCTATAGCTCTGTTTTGCTCTTTGTAAGCCATTTTTGGCATGTTATTAGACTTTTTACTATTATCTTTTAATGGAAAAGCAGGCAGATTTGAGGCAGCTCTGAGTTCTTAAAGGATCTTAAGCTCTCAGGGTTGGGCCCAACCTGAGAGCCTAGGGCTTCCTTCCTTTGTATTGTTACTTGTCTTTCTTTCAGCATTACATTTCTTTCCTTTACATGCACTTGGAAAACACAGTTTGCTGAGTTGACTGTTTTGGTGTGGTTACGTAGGTTAGTTTTATGAACAAAGTTGCTTCAGTAGTTTAGATTAGAGTAGGGATATTGACGTTAATTTGAGTTCCAAAAAGGGTTGAATGCACACTCACTTTCACCTCTGTTTGGGGACTGGAAGTGCAGACCGTGCCAACTACCAAAAACACAGTTTTACATGTTCATGCAAGTTTTGATGTAATGTTTTCGGTTGTAGAAGTGTCCATGCGTTTAGATCTTGAGAAATAACTCTTTGTTTCAGCACCATGCACGATTTTCCCTTAAAAATGATATTGTTGTTCTTTGGTTTCTAATAAAACAGTTAGAATAGGTTGATGAGATTTCGGTTATATGCAAGACAGGGGTGATTTGTTTCATTTACACTGGGCAACACCACTCTATCATTCCCTTATCCTTCTAAGCCGTGCCTAGGCCATCTATTCGTCTTCCAGTTAGATCATTTGCCTCCCAACTCTTCTATTATCCACGTTGTTGTATCTTTTCAGCCTTCCATTGCCTCTACCCTCCTCTAGACCAACCAGCTTTGCACACCCCCTCTCCATCTCATCTCTCTGTCCATAAGACATCACATGCTCCCCTCCTACCTCCCTATCCACCCATACAGCTCATTCACTCACCCATCACCCCAAAACTTCGATTGCAGAACATCCTGTAGAAATTACGGGACTTCCTGTAGAAATCTTGAACTTCTTGTAGAATCCCCTGCAGACATCATGTAGAAGCTTGCAAACACGGTTGCCAAGCATCTGAACTTTGTGAACTCCTCTGGGATGATGTGAGGGATCCTTTAGACCCTCTCAGAGTCCTCCTGACCTTTTCCAAGCCTTCCTCCCCTTGATTTACCCCTGCACAGTCAAGACCCAGTAAGAAGCATAGTCATAATAATTCCAACAACTTGAGCAAAAATACAAAAACATGTTCTCTTCAGATGAAAGTAGTTTAGATACATGCATCTCATCTTAGTAGAAGTAATGACATCACTTTCAGTAGTTGCATTCCCACCATTGCACCAGAAGGACTAAGCTAGGTAGAATTAGGGTTTACTAGGGTTTCCATGTTTTGTTGGCTTTCAGTTCATTTTTGCAAAGTAGGTTAATTTCCTTTGAGATAGCTTTCGTTCATCACTTAAAAAGCTTCTTCTGAGAACATATAGAAGTTGGCTTGAGCCCTAGCGGACTTGTGCCAGCTGACCAAGTGACAGCTGCGACAAGAGCTAGTATTTGTGCATACAGCACCGTCGCTTCCAAGTTTGTTACGAACTACCGGGTTGACAAAATTAGAGAAGGAAGCTCCAGGAGTTGTAGCATTATTGCTACAATACTGGAGCCCACCATATTTTTGGCGCTGTTTCCAGGGAAGCGTCAGAGTATTAGTGATTGTTGCTTTTCTTCTATTTTCCTACTCTCTCATTCTGCTAAGTAGTTTGTTTCATTTCCATTCTGCAAAAGTAGCATAGACATTTCCTGCTTTCCTAGATTAACATTTCAATTCCGCAATTTCATTTCTGCAAACGTAGATTAGCATTTCCATTCTGCAAGCGTAGACTAGCATTTCAATTCCTGCAATTTCATTTGAGCAAAGTAGATTAGCTCTTTCCTGCTTTCATTTCAATTCTACATTTTCATTTCAGCAAGATAGTTAGTTGTAGATCAATCTGTTTCAGTTTTGCAGGTACCAGAAAAAAAAAAAAAACAAAAGCAACCAAAAAAAAAAGTCTTTCCATTTCATGCCTCGTAGGAACCGTGATAAAACAGGAAAATTCTTACCCAACACCCCCACCACATCACTGAGTCACACTTCTCTCTTCTTTGGTGACAGTGATCCTGAAGAACCTATAGGCGAACCTCCTGAGATATACGAAGATCCTATAGCAGAAGAAGAGTTAGAGACCATTCCATCTGAAGCTATGGCTGATAATAGGGAAGAAGATGAGAGAATAGAAGGTGCCTTCCCCATCCGAGAGACCAATGGAGACATGAAAATGAAGAATATTAGCCCCTCCGCTTTACCTCACTTCCATGGGCTGACTACTGAAGATCCTGATACCTTCCTATTTGAGTTTGCTGTCCTGTGTCGAACCTATGACTATACTGAAGATGAGCAGAAGCTGAAACTCTTCCCTTCAACCCTTAAGGATGCAGCATTACGCTGGTTCATGGGCTTACCTGGGAACAGTATCACCACTTGGGCTCAGATGCAGCAAGCTTTCAACACTAAATACCGGGACTACTGTAGGTCCAAGGAAACCAAGGGAGAAATCTTTCGGATGACCATGGGAAATGATGAGTCCTTAGAGGATTACGAGGAAAGGTTCCAACTTAGTTATAAACGGGCCAGGTGTACACTTGACCCTGAATCCCTCAAGTTGGTCCTGCTCCGAGGAGTCCTTGAAGACCTCTTAGATACCCTTCACATGTTAGCTGGAGGAGATATTTACCAACTGCCTTATGAGGATATAAAGACTGTGTTTAGAAACCACTCTAGGGTAGCCCGGAAAAGAGGTAGAGGAAACCTCCTCTCAGCTGGTATTCCTTTCTCCAAACATGAGTTTGTAAATCAATTAGAAGATCTCAAGAGCGAGGTGAGACAGACCATTTCCATGCAACTTGACACATTCAGGATCCAGCAGAAGAAAGAAGAAGCTGAGAGGGCCTTGGCTATCTTCTGCCCTAGGTGCACAAGGAAACACCCTAAGAACGAATGCCCATTACATTCGGTTGAAGTATGTTTTGTTTGTGAGGAGGACCACCGCACAAACCAATGTCCAACCTTACCTGGGCTTAAAGCCATGTATCAAGGGACAGAAGCCCCCACCGAACCTCTCTATTTCCTCAACCAAAGGAGGCCACAAGGACCTAGACCTTACCAGCAGGGGATGCAAGGGGCACCCCAAGCCTATTACAGCCCCAACCAATCTACTCCTATGCCTTCCTGGGGCCCCCCTGCTCATCCTTCCTGGTCTATGCCCCCTACATGGTCTTACCCACCTCAGTATCATACTCAACCCACTACTCATTCGTATCACTCACATGCCCAGCCACAACCTCAGCGGAATGCACCTCAATCGGGGTGGAGGCCCCAGTACAATGCTCCTCCCACCATTTTGCCTCCACCACCAGCTCAACCACAACCATTACCTCCTGCTCCTCCAAGGCAACCTCAAATGCCTGCTCAACCGAACCCGAACCCCAACAACAGACAGGCCTAGCAGGTATATACTGGGGAAACATCATGCCCTACATATGTTGTGGAGATCTAGGAGATCAATCTTCGATCTGGAAAGACTCTTCCGGATCGCCAACCTCCTCCCCCAGAGGACGAGGAAGATAAACAGGAAAGTGAACCAAAGGCTATTCCACCCTTTCCTGAGAGACTAACGACCACCACACAACCCAACTCAGAGGAGGATGAGCTTCTGGGAGAGCTCAAACAGTTGTGTGTGAAAATTCCACTTCTCCAAGCTATCAAAGATGTACCGATATACAACAAACTGGTTAAGGAAAAGTGTTTCAGACACCCAGGCAGGCGAAAGAGAGATGCTTCAACCATCAATGTCTTAGGACAGCTGTTTGACCTTATGTTAGGACAAGTCATCTGCCCTAAGTATCTAGATCCTGGGAGTCCTGTAGTAGATGTCCACATCAATGGCACCATCATACCTCACACCTTGATTGATCTGGGGGCTGCCATTAATGTGATGACCAGGGATACTATGCTTAAACTCAACCTTCAGGGTTCCTTGAGGAAGACCTTGACAGTCCTACAACTAGCAGATCGCTCCAACGTGATTCCCGAAGGGATTGTGGAGGATGTCTTGGTCTCTGTTGACTCTTGGGAATACCCTGCAGATTTCTTGGTTCTGCAACCAAAGGCAAAGCTTATTGGATACCCTCTTATTTTGGGAAGGCCTTGGTTAGCCACTGCAGATGCTTACATAAGCTGTCGTGCAGGAAACATGACCATAAAAAATGGTCCTATGTCCAAGCAGCTAGTCCTATACCCTCCTGCCCAACCCTCATTAAAGCATGACTTACCACTTTGGTTGGAGGAAGGAGAAGAGGACGAGGTGTACTCAGCACCTTTGTGCACCCTAGACACCACTAGAAGAGACCCCCCAACCGAGGATGACTTGATTGAGACATTGATCCAGAATCCACCTCCCAGTGCACTATCCTTAGAGAAATTGGTGGAGGATGCCCAAGCCAGCGCCTTAGTGGACCTTTGTGCGACCAAACCTGTCACTCCCGGAGTCAAAAATGTGGAGTTCGGCCCTGAGAGAACGTTAAAGATCAGCTCCTCCCTATCTCCTTCCCAGGAAAAGGAGCTGTGTAGCCTGTTGGCCAGTCATCTAGATGCTTTTGCTTGGAGCTATAAGGAGATGAAAGGAGTCCATCCTTCGGTCTATACCCATCACATATACATCAAATAGGATTGTAAACCAGTTAGGCAACCCCAGAGGAGAATGGATCCAGCCCTTAAGGACATTGTTAAGGAAGAATTGCAAAAACTGTTGGATGCCGAATTCATCTACCCCATCTCGGATAGCGAATGGGTGTCCCCTCTGGTGTTGGTTCCCAAGAAAAATGGGAAGTGGAGAATTTGTGTGGACTACCGAGAACTGAACAAAGCTACCAAGAAAGACCATTTTCCTCTACCTTTCATAGATCAAGTGTTGGATGGACTGGCAGGAAAGAAGTTCTTCTCTTTCCTGGATGGTTTAGCGGGTACAACCAAATCCAAATCAGCCCGGAAGACCAAGATAAGACCACCTTCACTTGTCCTTGGGGTACCTTTTCCTACCGGGTTCTTCCCTTTGGTCTATGCAATGCCCCTGCTACCTTCCAGAGAGCCGTTTTGAGCATCTTCTTGGAACTGGTCCATGATGCAGTAGAAATCTATATGGATGACTTCACTCCTTATGGGTCCAACTTCCAGGAAGCATTGTCCAATCTGGGAAAAGTCCTAACCAAATGCATTGAGATGAACCTGTCCCTTAGTCCTGAAAAATGTGAATTCTTGATGACTGAAGGGACCGTTCTAGGCCATACCATTTCTTGCCAAGGGTTACAGGTGGATCCTAACAAAATTGCTCTCATCAAGAAGGTTCCACCTCCTCAAAAGGTAAGGGATGTTCGGAGTTTCTTAGGATTAGCAGGGTACTACAGGAGATTCATTAAAGACTTCAACAAGTTAGCCTCGCCATTGTTTGGACTTTTGGCAAAGGATGTGGAGTTTAAATGGACTGACGATTGTCAGAGGGCTCTGAATGAATTAAAGGACAAATTGGTGTCTGCCCCAATCTTGAGAGGTCCAAACTGAGCCCTACCTTTCCACATTCACACTGATGCTTCGAACAAAGCCATAGGGGCAACCTTAGGACAAGTTGAACAAAAACTTCCATATGCCATTTACTTTGTTAGCAAAAACTTATCCAAGGCTGAACTGAACTACACTGTAACCGAGAAAGAATTTTTGGCCGTGGTCCATGCACTGAACAAGTTCCGACATTACATCATTGGCTATCAAACATTTGTACATACTGATCATGCTGCAATTAGATATTTAATGAATAAACTAGATGTGAATGCTCGTATTATTAGATGGTTACTTTTGTTGCAGCAGTTTGATTTGACCATCGTTGACAAACCAGGTAAAGAGAATGTTGTTGCTGACTTTTTATCTAGATTGGACTTGTCTGCAGATGAGGATGGAACAGTGGATGACCAGATGCCTGATGAACATCTGTTTGATATTTCAGTACTCTCTCCATGGTTTGCTGATGTAGCAAACTACCTTGTTTCCGCACAGTTCCCTCCGCACCTGTCCTCAAGAGAGAAGAGCAGAATCGTCATAAAAAGTGCCTCGTTCACTTGGATCGGGGGCAACCTGTTCAAGCTTGGCCCTGATCAGATCTTAAGGCGTTGTGTAAGGGAGGAGGAAGTCTTTGATATCCTCCTCACTTGTCATGATGGACCTTGTGGAGGACATTTTGCAGCAAAGAGGACTGCCTTCAAAATCTTGCAGGCAGGCTATTATTGGCCCACACTTCATCAAGATGTCAGAAGGTATATCAGCCAATGTGACCGATGCCAAAGGATGGGGAAACCAACTCAAAGGGATGAAATGCCTCTCCAACCTCAAGTGACTCTTGAGCCATTTGAGAAGTGGGGTATGGATTTTGTGGGTCCCATCAACCCTCCTTCGAGGCAGAGATCTTACATCATTGTGTGCACCGACTACCTGACAAAATGGGCAGAAACCAAGGCAATCAAAGCAGCAACAGAAGACAAGGTGGCTGAGTTCTTAAGAGAAAACATCTTCTACAAATTTGGCTACCCAAGAGAGCTAGTCACCGATCAAGGAAGCCAGTTCACATCCAACTTAATTGAAGACCTACTAGCTCATCACAAAATCAAGCATAGGACTTCCACCCCCTATCACCCTCAAGCAAATGGGCAGGTGGAAGTTACCAATAGAGCATTGGAAGGGATCTTGACTAAGGTGGTGAGCAACAACAGGAAGGATTGGGCAGATCACCTGGTTGAGGCCACATGGGCTTACAACACCATTTGGAAGACCACAACTGGCTTCACACCTTATGAGCTGGTCTATGGGAAGAGAGCTTTGCTGTCTATCGAATTTGAATACAACACTTTGAGGATGGCAGCTCAGCTGGACCTAGATCTCAGCCATGCCCAACAAGAGAGGTTATTGCAGCTGAATGGATTGGATGAGCACCGAATGCAAGCCCTTCTTCACACAGAAGTGGTTCAACTTCAGAGGTAGGTGTGGCATGACCAACACCTCAATGACAAGCAATTTCAGCCAGGAGATTGGGCGCTGTTGTATGATTCCAGGCATAAAGATTTCAAGGGGAAGCTGAGAACCAGATGGCTGGGACCATATGCAGTGGAGAAATGTCATGACAATGGATCTGTTCTCATTCGGACCATTGATGAAGAGGCCATCCCCATGCTTGTCAATGGACATCGACTGAAAATCTACAGGAAACCTCTCTCAAGACAAGAATTTATTAAAACTGTGGAGAAATCAGTGCTGGTCATAGAGAAGGGTTCTGCCTCTGTTTTGGGCATACCGTGAAGATCTTAAAAATAAAAAATAAAAAAAAATAATAATAATAATAATAATAAAGATCCTTGGGTGAAAACCTCTCTGAGGCTCCCAAGGCAGATGGTAGGGGTGAAAACCTCATTGAGGCGCCCCTGCTGTCTTTCAAAAAAAAAAAAAAAAAGTTTGAAAAAGACCCTTGAGTGAAAACCTTTCTGAGGCGCTTGAGGCAGATGGCAAGGGTGAAAACCTCATTGAGGCGCCCCTGCTGTCTTTCAAAAAAAAAAAGAAAAAGAAAAGAAAAAAGAAAAAAAACAAACACAAAAAAAACAGGGACAACAAGTTCACAATGTGGCAATGCATGCAGGTTGCAGGTTTATGAAGGAAGAAGAGGTCCCTCAACTTGAAGACAAGGGTCCATATCATGCTGCCAGGAGACCCTACCAGCACCTCCTCCGAGAACACTCATCTTCTCTAAGGTATGGGCACGATTTCCTCACAGCTCAGTCTTCTACAGGAAGTTACAGACTTTCTACAGGAAGTTCTGTATTTCTACAGGAAACTTCCTGTAGAAGTTTTGGACGGCCCAGAACTAATTGTATGAGGAGATCTAACGACCAAGGTCCGGTATGGACGCATGCAAGCTACCATTTTCCCCCTCACACACTGCTGTCACCTCCTTCTACCACCCCTGTCGACATGCAATGAAGATACCTGCACAATCAAAATAGATCAGTGAATTAGCAAGAGGAAGCGATATTTAAATGAAAAAAGATGCCGAGATGCCATACTCAACCCATCTATCCAAGGGCCTTGCGAGCGGGATCGTGATGCCATTGTCTTCATCAACATGCACCCGAGAAGGAAAAACTGCTACAGGACATCCTACAGGAATCCCGTAGCAGTTTAGCCAACTAGAGTGTACATCATTCAATCGCCTGCAACATGCAATAGTGAAGCGGGCGCATGCAACGGAGTCATACGCTTCATCATCATCAGCAGCAAGAAAATCTGAACCTGTGCAAATAGCAGCAGCAGCAAGCAAATCTACTCATCGTCGTCCTGAAGCCTGGAAAATCATGTCGTGGCCGCACAGGTAAGTGCCTCGCCCTTTCTTTCGTCAAATTACATGAATATCACTTTGAAATGTTTGCAAGCATGAAATGAACGGGTTGAGCAGTTGCATGGCCATTCAACTGGCCATGTCGACCAGTCAGCTGGTCTAGTCGGAAGTATAGAATGGTGGCCGTGGAAAAGAATGGGTAGTGGACACGTGAGAACCGTCCACTCGGGGAGAAACGAGTTGTAACAGAAATGACGGCGGCGGATCTGCGGAGAATGATGCAGCAGTCAGGGAATTTGCAGGGGAATGAGTAGACGACGTCATCCAACGGTCCGGCAGGGACAGCTCACCCCCGCGCCACGAATTCCGCCGGATTCAAATCTATCGGCTAGATCGCCACCCCACGCATTTATCATCAGCCGTTTGGAAGTCGAGTGAGCATCCGCATTCCTCTGAAGCTCGGCACTCCAAGTCTTCGGCCGTTTGAACGTCTGATAGCAGCACAGAAGGCGCAGACCCACTGCAGTATCCTCCAGAATTCGTGCGCTGCGTCTACAGGAAAGCTGCTTCTACAGGAAAGCTGCTTCTACAGGAAATTGGGTTCCTCACGTCAAAAGGTGGCGGATTAAAAAGGTAAGCCTGAACCTTCCATGCAATTGGTTTCGAAGGTGGCAGAGTCGACATTCTACGGTCTGGTCGTAAAAAAAAATTGCAAGTATTGTCTGCCGTTTGCATGAATTGTCGTCCTACAGGATGTGAGTTATAATTAAGCCGTGTTAAGGCTCGTCGGGAGATAAGTTTTCGTGAATTGTATGCGTGGCAGAGGCGTAATTCTACGCTCTGTCCCGGTAGGCAAATTTTCTTTCGCACCCGCCACCTCCAGCTAACGCAGCAGTTTTCACCTTGCCGAGTGGGTTCATCAGAAGGGAACCAATCGACTCAACCAAGCTAAGAGAGAATCCTGAGGTGGTGGAGCTGTTCACGCAAGCGCAATGGATGTCGTTTTGCGACAAATTGCAGGGGTATGATGATGAGGTGGCAGAGGAGTTCTTGCAGGCTCTGAAGCCGAAATCCAAAACATTGGCCACCGTCAACTTCAGGGGTTTGAGTCTCAGACTCACCCCACAATTCATCAGCCGAGTGACTGAGCTCCCAATGGGGTTACCATGGGATAAAGAAGAGAGGAAGTTGGGACAGAAGGCTAAGAAGGAATTCTTCCCCCTAGAGGAGGAATTCTCAAAAGATAAAAATGGGGTTCGTAGAACCAGCTTGCTGCCACTTTGGAGTGAAGTTAGCCTCCAGATTATGAAGTACATCACCTGCGAAGGTCGATTTAGCATTGTGTATGGGTACCATTTTCGGTTACTCACAGAATTAAGGCATCAGATGGACCTACCTATAGAGAACAAACTAAGTATCCCCTACTTTCTACTACAGTCTATGATTGAATGTGCCACCAAGTTGAAAGAAGGCACACCAGACCAGGTAGCCCACCATGGACTCATTAAACTCCTCGTGGAGGATGCGCTCCACACATACAAGGTTCCTCTCTCATGGGAAGCCTTCAGGAATTTGACCAAGGATGGAGATATAAGGATGTTGACCGAAGAGCTCGGTTCATCCAGCAGTGAGGAGAAGGAGTCAGTGCCCGCAGGGAAGAAAGAAAAAGGCCCGAGACCCACGACCACAGAGCAAAAGAAAGAGCAAAAGAAGAAGCACGAGAAAAAGGGTGCCAAAGAGAAGGATGACACACCCATGCTGACAGCCAGAGAGAAGAGATTGCAAAGCAGAGTGGACAAGGCTGAGCAGGTCCACGTCAGCAAAGGTACCTCGACAGCAGCCGCAGCCAAGTCAAAAAGTAAAACCCATTCAGCAAAACAAACTAAAGCGGTGCCACCTGTTTCTACAGGAACACCAAAACCAGCTTCTACAGGAAGCCCAGAAAGCAACTGAAAAAGGGTCTTCTACAGGAAGCCCTGAGAAAACGAAACCCAAGGAGAAGAAAGCTGACATTCTTGCAAGGGAGGCAGCAGCCGTGCTGGCCGCCCTCAGTACACCTCCTAAGCCAAAGGAGAAGAGAAAGAGGGAAGTCCCTCTATATTTTAAAGCTAGGAGAAGTGTGAGAATAAAAACGGGCAAGCCACAGCCTCCATCCAGCAGCCCAATCACTATAGAGGATGCCCCTACTTCGCCCAGGGAGAGGTCCCCCTCGAAGATATCAGTCACCTATGAGAGGGGGAGCCCGAAGAAAACTACTTGGCAAGATAGGTTGGACCAGTTGGCCTCAAAAGCCCGGCTACAGGATGCTGAGGATGCTCTACAGGAAACCTTGGCCCGGCTTAAGGAGACAGAGAGGATGGAAGGAGAAGCACCCTCATCACCACCGAGGGAGGGCGAAGTAGAGCCACCAAAAGAGGTAGAGAAAGAGCATATTCCAGAGCCTAGCCCTCAGCCAAGTCTGAGTTCATATTACAACTTCTTAGAGGCTGGCAAAATTATACCTCAGAAATTCACTGTGCCATTGTTCTTTGCATTGGAGGAAGAGCGAGTACGAACCCACACGTGGATGAAAATAGCCAAATCAAAAGGTGTGGCAGACATAGGCCCCTTGGAGGAACAACTCAAGGAGGCTAGAAAGGAATTGGCTATGGCTAAACACGTGGCAAATTGCCAGCGGGTGTTCCTACAGGAAGAAAACGAAAAACTTAGACTGCAGCTACAAGAGCTGGGGAAAGGAACAGGCACATCCTTAGGGGACACCACAGCAGAACAACAAGGCAAAAAGGAACTACAAACCGGTCTTGGGGAGTCAACCGTGCATCAACAGGAAGCAGAACAACAAGCACAAATTGAGGTGCAAGCTCTCAGACAACAGCTGCAGCAGAAAGAGGCACAATTGGCCTACATGGCTGGTTGGGCCATGGATGCTATACAGTGCAGACAGCCGGCCAAATCCTATGGCCTGTACCTGAAAGACCAATGGCTGCAATTTCAAATCAATACCTTGGCGCAAAGAGGTATCTCTCAGCTCCAAGACCCGCAGCAATTTACTGTATTATGCAGTACCAGTTCATCAGAGGATAAGGCCAAATTAGCGGAGTTCTACCTCCATAATTTGGCCCTGCCTAATGTAATATCATGGGATCCCAATACGGCCTTAGGAGATAGGCAATCAATGGCATTAAAGAGCAGCAGAAGCCAAAGCAGTCATGAACCGAGAGCTGAATGAGCCATTGCTAATTAGAGCAGAACCAGGGGATCCAGTTGCACTAATCTCGGCACACCAACACTTGTCCACCGACCCTCAAGCTTCATTGAGATATATGGATCAGCAGGCCCAGGCCATAGCGCATTTTGAGGACATGGAGAGACTGTTAGGGGAAAACTCTGTCCAAGCTTGCACCCGCCGATGGAATACATTGGCCCATAGTCTGAAAATCAGAGAGTATCATACCCTAACTCGGATGAGGGAAGCTCTAGTACGGGTGCCCCTCTATAAGAAATCCATGCAAAATCTCCAGGCCAGCTAGATTGGCCTCAAGCTAAGCCCACCATTGCTGCTAGGATTGATGAAAGGCAGCACAGAGGAAAATGATAATGAACAGTGGGAAGAGGTGAACAGAAAGGCTAGGTTCCATATCAGCAAGGAGGACACTACTACAGAGGCTTGGGATGTAAGGGTGGCAGTAAAGGCAATGAAGGATGAGGAGCTGGATTAGTTGCTCAAGGATGAGCAAATATTTTAGCTGGGGGGTGATGATGAGCCCCAAACTTGGTAACATTTTGGGCTCATTTGGCCTCACTACCCTTGCTCAACCCTTCATTTTTCATGACTTATGCATCATTTTTTAGTATATTTATGTTATTTGCACGAATGAAGGGCAGTCACTATTCCTAGGTGGCTAACATATGTTTATTTAAGGTTTTTTTGACATTTAATGGAGCAAAACCACGCAAATGAAGGCTAGGAGACAGCCAAGGTGGCATTGAGTTTTTGTAGGAAGGTTTTCCACGGCATTGAATGGCCTTCCTCGTGATCTCCACCCACAACTCCGAGCTCCAACAGCTATCACCACCGAGCTAGAAGGCAGCCAAACGAATTTTGAAGAACAACAGATTACTTTTAGTTTGGTCAGCCAAGCCCCCCTAATTTAGGAGGCCAGCTTGGCCCTCATAATGTATAAATATTGAGGCTGTAGCCTTCGATGGGGACTTTTTGGAAACTCTGTTGCATATTCTGAATTACGAGCTATAGCTCTGTTTTTCTCTTTGTAAGCCATTTTTGGCATGTTATCAGAGTTTTGAGTATTATCTTTTAATGGAAAAGTAGGCAAATTTGAGGCAGCTCTGAGTTCTTAAAGGAGCTTAAGCTCTCAGGGTTGGGTCCAACTTGAGAGCCTAAGGCTTCCTTCCTTTGTATTGTTACTTGTCTTTCTTTCAGCATTGCATTTCTTTCCTTTACATGCACTTGGAAAGCACAGTTTGCTGAGTTGACTGTTTTGGTGTGGTTACGTAGGTTAGTTTTATGAACAAAGTTGCTTCAGTAGTTTAGATTAGAGTAGGGAGATTGACGTTAATTTGAGTTCCAAAAAGGGTTGAATGCACGCTCACTTTCACCTCTGTTTGGGGACTGGAAGTGCAGACCGTGCCAACTACCAAAAACACAGTTTTACATGTTCATGCAAGTTTTGATGTAATGTTTTCGGTTGTAGAAGTGTCCATGCGTTTAGATCTTGAGCAATAACTCTTTGTTTCAGCACCATGCACGATTTCCCCTTAAAAATGATATTGCTGTTCTTTGGTTTCTAATAAAACAGTTAGAATAGGTTGATGAGATTTCGGTTATATGCAAGACAGGGGTGATTTTTTTCATTTACACTGCGCAACACCACTCTATCATTCCCTTATCCTTCTAAGCTGTGCCTAGGCCATCTATTCGTCTTCCAGTTAGATCATTTTCCTCCCAACTCTTCTATTATCCACGTTGTTGTATCTTTTCGGCCTTCCATTGCCTCTACCCTCCTCTAGACCAACCAGCTTTGCACACCCCCTCTCCATCTCATCTCTCTGTCCAGCCATCACATGATCCCCTCCTACCTCCCTATCCACCCATACATCTCATTCACTCACCCATCACCCCAAAACTCCGACTGCAGAACATCCTGTAGAAATTACGGGACTTCCTGTAGAAATCCTGAACTTCCTGTAGAATCCCCTGCAGACATCCTGTAGAAGCTTGCAAACACGGTTGCCAGGCATCTGAACTTTGTGAACTCCTCTGGGATGATGTGAGGGATCCCTTAGACCCTCTCAGAGTCCTCCTGACCTTTTCCAAGCCTTCCTCCCCTTGATTTACCCCTGCACAGTCAAGACCCAGTAAGAAGCATAGTCATAATAATTCCAACAACTTGAGAAAAAATACAAAAACATGTTCTCTTCAGATGAAAGTAGTTTAGATACATGCATCTCATCTTAGTAGAGGTAATGACATCACTTTCAGTAGTTGCATTCCCACCATTGCACCAGAAGGACTAAGCTAGGTAGAATTAGGGTTTACTAGGGTTTCCATGTTTTGTTGGCTTTCAGTTCATTTTTGCAAAGTAGGTTAATTTCCTTTGAGATAGCTTTCGTTCATCACTTAAAAAGCTTCTTCTGAGAACATATAGAAGTTTGCTTGAGTCCTAGCGGACTTGTGCTAGCTGACCAAGTGACAGTTGCGACAAGAGCTAGTACTTGTGCATACAGCATCGTCACTTCCAAGTTTGTTACGAACTACCGGGTTGATAAAATTAGAGAAGGAAGCTCCAGGAGTTGTAGCATTATTGCTACAATACTGGAGCCCACCAATACCATCGACCACATCTACATCCATGATGAGTGGATCAACTTCTTTTCAGGGTTTCCCATTTGGAAGTGGTCATATACCACATTCCAATCCGACAGTAGGGTCAATGCCTTTTCCTTTTACAAGTCAAGGTAGTAACCCCTTCCAGAGTTGGACAAACCCTGTGGTTAGTGGGATAGGAGCTGGGAATCAATTTTTTGGCCAACAAGGGAATGTGCCATATTCTTCAGTTAATTCATTTCAAATTTTTCCACCCTTTTCTAACACATGGAACCCTTATCAGGGGCTGTCAGCTCCTTTCAATACTTTGTTAGGGGGTAACTTCACTGGTTACGGAGGATTTTTGGCAAGATTTGGTCAAACTCTGAATTTTGTTGGACCACAAGGATCACCTTTTGGTTCAGTAGGCTCTATGAGTTACTTCAGGCAACCTGGTGCCTTTCAAAATCCAGGTCATTCTTTTCAGACCTTTGGGAACCCCGCCCGCTCTGGATGGAATTCCCAAGGTCCCCCATGACTTCCTTTTCTGGCCACGCTTAATTTTCCAGACTTAACTAAATTAACGAATGATCTAATTAGGTACAATTTGTCTTGGCCTCCGGTCCCAACTAAACTTCCCTCGGATATTCCAAAGTTCGAAGGGAAGAGTGGTGAAGACCCGGGAGACCATGTGACCACATTTCACTTATGGTGCTCATCCAACTCCCTGATAGATGATTCGATTAGGTACAATCTGGCTTGGCCTCCGGTCCCAACTAAACTTCCCTCGGATATTCCAAAGTTCGAAGGGAAGAGTGGTGAAGACCTGGGAGACCATGTGACCACATTTCACTTATGGTGCTCATCCAACTCCCTGATAGATGATTCAATCAGGTTGAGGTTATTTCAGCGCACCCTAACTGGAAATGTGGCCAAATGGTATATAGAGTTGCCAGGGGGCACCTATACTTCTTTTGCTGATTTGGCTAATATTTTCTTGAACCATTTTCAGTTGCTTGTCCGCTATGAAGCCGAAACTAAACTTCTGGCTAACTTTCAGCAAGACACAGCAACTCACATTTCGGATCACATCCAGGAATGGAGAAGGAGAAAAAGGCTTATCAAAGCCGAAATTCCACCAGAGTTCCTTCTCGAATGGTTTCTCAAATCATTACAACTTGAGATCTCAAAGGATGTTTCTCTTTTTGGTGTTTATTCAGAAGAGCAGGCTATTTTTCAAGCCTAACAATTAGAACTGATGTATTCTCAGTCCGGGACTCTTCAGAAAATCCTACCCGATGGTCCTAGATCTAAGGTTTATTTAGCCAAACCGAAGCTAGGCCCTCATGCCGATGGTATAGGTGGATCAATTGATGCAAATACGGTGAACCTTTTGAATCAATTGCACTAGTGGTCTCTACAAACTGCTTCTTCTAACTAGGAAACACCGTCTACACCTTCACCTTCCCAACTTACCTTTATAAACGTCGTCTAGGCCTCTAACCCCAAAGGAAATTAACAGTTTGACGGGAAGAGGAAGGGACTAGGTAATAAGAAGAACCAGGAGGGGAAAGGAAATGCGAACAAACTCGGCAATGGTGCCGGTGAGGGTAGAAAAGAGTCTAAGAAAAAGGTTAAGTTTCCATGCAAGTTATGCAATGGAAATCATTTAACTCACCTCTGCCCTAAGATACAAGATGCTCAGCACTTGTTAGTGCAGCAAGGGTCCTCTAGCTCCCAAGCTATTCTGACTAACCCTTTTCCCCAAGGGCAACAATTACTTGCTAGCACGAACTCGAACGCTGGTATCTCTGCAGGGGGCAACTAAGAAGGGGAAAATTCCTCAAATGTTTATATGATGAACTCTCATGTCGATGTTGCTACACAAGCATGCAATTATGGTGAAATGGAAGCATCTAAGGCTAAATATGTTCCGAAAACCATAGACCCACTTCATATTGAGTGAACCTCTCTTAAGTCTATACCTAGGATACCGAAAGGTTCCGCAAAGCACTTGACTATTAACCCTAATGCTAGGCTAGCCCAAAACTACTCGATTGTAGAAGATCTGGCTCAAAGTCCTCGTGCTATGTCTGCTTTGGAGGTACTCCAGTCATGGCCTGCTTAGAGAAGTGCTTTGCTTTTGGCAATCGGTGCAGTAGATCCAAAGAATTCTTTAGTGCTCACTTTTGATATGCTGAATGTCAAAAAGAGACTTCCTCACCATATGGCTTTCTAGATAAAGTCCACTTACCGAAAAACCAATATTTTTTGGACAGTTATAGATGAGGGAGCTTCCACATGCATAATGTCTATGTCATGTTGGAAGGCCATTGGATCACCTTCAACTGTTCCTTCACCGACTCTCTTGACAGCATTTGATGGACATTCTCATAGGCCACACAGAATTATCTTGGACTTTCCTATATGTGTTGGGGGAAAGGTTGTAAACATTGAGGTGGAAATTGTTGATGCCAACTTGGATTATAACCTCCTCTTAGGAAGGAATTGGATTTACGAGATGGATGCCATAGTTTCATCTTTATTCCGCATCCTCTGTTTTCCTCATGAGGGGAGAATTGTTAAAATTGATTAGTTAGATTATTCTCCAGGTGACTCCCACGCAACTTTGGATTCTACCATTCCATTGGTGGATAGTTCCCGTCAACCTATTCAGAATTTAAGAGTTGGGATGTACTCTTTGTTAATGGGTATATTTGACCTTCCTCCTCCTATAGCTAGAATTAATGCAATTTCATCCTCCAGGGGGCCTTCACGGAAAGAGTTCTTTTGAACTCATTATTTTTCAGACCCTTGGACCTTACCTTCATCTACCACCACATTAGATGGAGGGCAGGTTGGTGGAATGGCATTTCCCATGTCTGCAGCAGAACTTAGCTATCAATCTATTGTTAACTCTACAGACAACCATCCCACTCCTTTTTCACAAGAGGAGTTAGATGGCAATGTGGCTCCAGCTTGGACCCTCGACTCTACTTCAGCTCTGGATTGCTTAGATACAGTTTTACCATCTGAAGAAGCAATTTTGGAGGCAATGATGGGTGTGGATTGACCATGGGAAGATTTACATCATCGTTCATATTTTCTTCCTCCATTGCATGAAGTTGAATCCAGGTTCTCCAATTTGCTTACTAGCGATGTTTGTACAGTTTCAAACCCTTTGGCTCCAACACAATTATCTGTTGAAGGTAATATGTCGGTTATCTCAAGAACTGTACCTATAAACATCTCTAGGAATCCTAACATTATAGAAAATGTATTCATCAGAGTTGATTGTTCCCCTAAAGAAATTAAAATTTACATTGACCTCTTTAAAGAGTTTCGAGACGTGTTTGCTTGATCTTATGAGGAAATGCTTAGAATTGATCCATCTATAGTCCAACATGAGATCAAGATGTACGAAAATGCCAAACCTATTCATCAGAAGCTTTGACCGGTCAATCCTCAGAAAGAAGCTGAAGTTGAAAAGCTGCTTAAGGCGGGTTTCATATACCCCGTTCCTCTAACGGAGTGGGTTTCCAATCCAGTCCCGGTAGATAAAAAGCAAGGAATGATCCGAGTATGTATCGACTTTAGGGATTTGAATAAAGCTTGTCCAAAAGACAATTACCCCATGCCTTTTATTGATCAAATTGTTGATGAATGTGCGGGTAATGAAATTTTTTCGTTCATGGATGGATTCTCTGGTTACAATCAAATTACTATCCATCCAGAGGACCAGCACAAGACAACCTTTATTTGTCCCTAGGGCACGTTTGCATACAAGAAGATGCCTTTTGGTCTTAAAAATGCTGGAGCTACTTTTCAGCGGGCCATGTCTTATGCTTTCCACGACATCAAACATGTTATCGAAGCATACTTGGATGACTTAGCTGCTCGTTCTCGAAAGAGAATCGATCATCCCAGCCACCTTCGGTTAGTTTTTGAGAGATGTCATTTTTATAAAATCCAGTTGAATCTGAATAAGTGTGTTTTTGCGGTCACATCTAGTCAGTTGTTAGGATTCATCGTATCGACTGAAGGGATTCGAGTTGATCCTTTCAAGGTTGAGGTAATAATTTAGTTGCCTCCCCCGTCTTCCATTTGTCAACTTCAAAGTCTCCAAGGAAAGGCAAATTTCTTGAGAAAATTTATAGCAAATTATGCCAAGATTACAATAGGATTTATGCGTTTTCTTAAGAAAGGAGTTCCATTTTTATGGGACAACTTTGCACAACGATATTTTGATGCCTTGAAATAGGCATTAATCTCTACTCCATTGTTGAGTCCACCAGATTATGGCAGAGATTTCCTTTTGTATCTCGCTGCGGCAGAATCAACCATAGGTATGGTTCTGGTTTAGGAGGATGATGCTCTCAGTGAGCATGTAATCTACTACTTGAGTCGAGGCTTAGTAGGACATGAGCTATGCTATTCTCCTATTGAGAAATTGGCCTTGGCAGCTGTCCATGTTGTCTAGCGGCTTCGTCATTACATTCTGTTACGCAAAACATTCGTCTTAGCGGCTGTCAATCCTTTTTAGTTTGTCCTCAGTAAGCGAGTGATTGGGGGAAAATATAATCGATGGATTGTTATTTTGCAAGAATTTGATCTCAAGTTCTTGTCAGCCAAATCTAAGAAGTCATTGGTTTTTGCGGAATTAATTTCCGAGCTGCCTTGTGAGGAAGCCATTGTTTATGAGGAAAATTTCCCCGACGAACATTTATTCCTCATTTCTTCACAAGATCCCTGGTACGGAGATATCATTATATATCTCCAGACTTCAAAGTTCCCACCTGCTTCCTCCAAATATGAGTGTCGAAAGTTATGTCACCTTGCCAAAAACTATGTTATCATTGGTGATACATTATATCGCAGAGGGGTTGATTCAATCCTTAGGCGTTGCTTAACTTTGGAAGAAGCAGAGTCTGTACTTAATGATTGCCATAGTGGAGCTTGTGGCGGTCATCTATTAGGGCTTGCAATAGTCGAGAAAATTTTGTGTGCAGGCTACTTTTGGCTTTCAACTTTCAAAGATTCTATTGAAGTGGTCAAACATTTCCACCCTTGTCAAATTTATACTCGAAAAATGCGCGCGCATCCAGCTCCACTTTTTCTTGTTATCACTGTCGGTCCATTTATGAAGTGGGGCATTGACTTCACTACTTGTAATCCACCTTCGGTGGTGAATCACAAGTACATCATTGTGGCCATAGACTACTTTATGAAGTGGGCTGAGGCCATGCCTACTTACAAAAACGATAGTGAAACAACAACCTTGTTTCTCTTCAATTAGGTTATTTCATGATTTGGTATCCCAAGAGAGATTGTCACTGACCATGGCAGTCACTTCCAGAATCAACTAATGATCGAATTGGCTCTCAAGTTGGGCTTCTGGCAGGAGCATTCGTCTTTGTATTATCCTTAGGCCAATGGGCAAGTCGAAGCCGTGAATAAGTCCCTTAAGACTATCCTGCAAAGGAAAATTGACAAAAATCGATCCAATTGGCACATCATGTTGTACCCAGCACTCTGGGCATACCGAACCTCAGTGAAGACTGCCACCGGTTTTACTCCTTTTCAATTAGTTTACGAGTTGGAATCTATTTTTCCTATCGAATGTGAAAATTTTCCCCTTAAGCTAGTTGTAGAACTTCTTCCAAAGACGTCTAGTCTCAAAGGACGCCTCGTTCATTTGGAACATCTCGATGAGTAGCATCGAGATGCCGTCATAATAAACGAAGCCCATAATAGGAGGGTTAAAACTCAGTATGATAAAGCTGTCCGTCCTTGGGTTTTTTCTGAAGGCGACCTTGTCTTAGTCTATGACCAAGACAAAGATGCCCTGGGGGCAGGCAAATTCAAGTCTATGTGGTATGGTCCCTTTGTAGTCAAGCGAGTGTTATAGCTCCAAATCTCACTCTTATGGTTTGTGATGCTGCACTTATGGCCTAGGGCAACCCCTCCTTCCAGACCTGGTCCAAAAATTTAAAAAAACAGTGTTTTATTCCCTATACGCGACTTTGCCCTGTGTTAAACGCGTGTACACGCGGGTCTGTCATACCCAACCCGCGTGTATCTATTAAAACACTTAAAAAAATAATAAATTCCTCTTTTTCGGGCGGTGATCGCGGGTTTACCTGCTGGATCACTTGTTAGTGCCCGTGGCCCAACTGTTCCCAACCAACTCCTAACTAAAAAACTACTTTGGAGAGGGTATAAAAAGACATCAAAGGGAAGGCCAAGGGGAGAGAGAAAGGAGAGAAAGATTATTATGCTGAGATTTTTCCCCTTTGACCAGGTCTAAAGTCCTTGGTGCTTTCTGCACTTCCCCCATATTGCATAGGAAACCCTTGTTTCCATGTGTATTGGTGATCATTCATCCTTGATATCATCATTGAGTAAGACTTGGAAGGAGCTCTTGTCGGAGGCTTGAGGCTGGAACGAATCCGGGAGGAAGCTTGCTTGGAGCCTGCTGAAGGTGTTCAGGTGATATCTTTCCGATATATGTACTTTATTTGCCTTTATATATAAAGAAACACGTCTTTGTTCCCGAATAATCTTTCTTTATGCTTATGAAATTCTTGTGTTGAATTCTTATGAAAGAGGTTACTTAAAGATTTTTTATAACTAACTTTATAGCTTGAAGATGATTTATATATAAGTATTTGCACATGTACTGTTGTGTTCTTTGATTTGTTTGTCTTGCAGGTCAAAGAAAGAAGAAGGGAACTCCAAGAAGGGTTTGGACCCTTAAGGTCTTCTCGAACGTAGGACCTTAGGTATGTACCCTAAACATTAGAATTTGCTTAAAAGTAAAAAAAAGATGGCTGTGTGTGTGTGTTTCTTTGAATAAGCAATTTTCAGTCTGGTAGAGTCTTAGCCCAAAGGACCCTAGGGGTACTTTCCCTTCAACCAGAATTGGCGACTCCACTGGGGACAACACTCTTGTTGTTCCTAGTTTGGGTAGTCCTCAAGCCAATCAAGGCTCAGTCCCTCTGTTTGTTGGTTCTGATTGTCTGATATTTTCTTGAACTCCAAGCTTTTCTAGTTTTTCAGTTTGTGTTTTTTTATTTTTCTTGAAAGACTTCAGATACGCACTTTTTCTGGATTACAGAAGCGTATATACGCAAGTTGCACTAAGTAAACCCGCGTATACGCAGGTTTCCTTAGTTACAGTCGCGTATACACGCATTCTGCAAATAATTGCAGGCGCGTATATCACATAATTTTCAAGATTTATAATTTTTCTTTTGCTGAATGTCTGTCTGGTGGTTTGGGTCAGTTTAAAACAGTCAATTCCCAGTGACAGTTCTCTGTTTAACAGGGGGCATCTTGTTTCGAACTCTCTCTAGTTATAAGGAGTACTAGTCTTGTTTTTCGTTGATTGCAAGCGTCATTGATTTTTGACACACAAGATTTCTGTTTGAGAATCTTGATTGCTCTGTTTCGGCAGAGTGGGAAGATTGTGTTCAATCTTTGTGTCCATTTTATTTTCATGACACTTTTGTTTGCTTAACGAAATCATTTTTATGACCATTTGCTCCTTCGTTTCGGGAAATTTGTTTGTTACCATTTTCTTGAAACTTGTCTTTTGATATTTTGGACTTTCATTGCTGCTTTTGATTGTCAAAAGCGATTTCGAACACATTTTATTTTTGTTGAGTTCTCATCATTTGAAAGGTGTCAATTCACAAAAGTGTTTGGTTGCTTGTTTATCATTCATTGGTGTCAGTATTTTTGAGAGCTTTCCTTTGAAAAAGACTTTTTGGTTTGATTGAAAGAAAATCTTTTGAAAGTTTTGAGTTTTCGCTTTCTTAAACTTGCTTTTCATTTGATTTCCTTTTTGCGAAGTGAAAGTGCTTTGTTTTTATCTTAAAACTTGTTTTTATTTTTTGGACAAAATGATTGGTAACACATCATCTTCTATCTAAGCATTTTAGTGGCAAGACAAAATTTGGTAAAGCAGCAACTTTCCTTCTTTTGTTTTTAGAATAGTCTTTAAAATCTTGCATTCACATATAGTTCTTGCATTAGCATAGCTTTGCATCCTCTTTTAGGCATGCATAGTTTTGTTAGCTTTTGTGAGTGTGGAGTTTGAAAAGAAAGCAAAAAACTTTGTTTAATTTGAAGTACCTCTGAACCTCATAGAAATTGCTCTTCATCGAAACGAAAAAGTGCATGTGCATATAGTTAAGTTTTATTAACTTCTTTTGCGTCAAGAAACACCACTAGTTTCATCTCCATAACCCCGTGACTTAAAGAACAGCCTAATAAAATCAAGCGCTTAATTAAAATCCACTAGAACTTTTTGTTTTAGTTATTACACCAACAAGTTTAGGATTTTAGGGCCTTGGAATAGGCGAGTGGAGAGTTAACTCTCCAAGGCCACATAAAACGTCAAACATAAGAGTCTGATTAACGAGAGTAAATCCAATAGCGTTAGGAAGACCAGGAAAGCTCCGGATCTGGGAGTTAAGCACGAGGGTCTGTGAAGACAGGGAAGAGAGATACCCCCTCTCCTACTTGTCCGAACTTACCTCACGACTGTTCCGCCTGGCTTCTGCGACGAGTTGGTATCCATAGTTGCTCTTCCTAGGGAACTACACAGGTGGCTGCGGAGGGGAATCCCGTGGCACCCGAGGTCGACGTTGTATCACTCTCAATAGTACTACTGGAGGCACCCTTGCGAAGCTTGGGGGCTTGCACCGGCGCAGGCTGTTGTTAGGAGGTCAGCGTAACTTCCTCTGTTACCTTCGCTGATAGGACTGGGCCGTCATTATCCCAGACTATCTTCGGAAGGCCCCTGACTCCGCTTTCTTGTATTTTGGTGTCCGGTCCTCACCACCCGGAGCGGAAATACTCGGAAGTTGTTTGACTGGCTGTTTCTTTAGGGACTTTATAGTGTGTGCTCTTTGCTCCTTGTATATAGTTGGCTTTAGGTATTTTTGTCTAGTCACCTTTGGACTTTGTAGTCTGAGTGACTGGCTTGCCACTCTACCGATCTTGAAAGGCTTTTGGTCGTTCTTTCGGAGATTGTGGAGTTGCCTCCTCAAGGGCAAAGGTTTTGATTGCTTATCCATATTCTTTGAAGAGTTATTTCTATATTCTCGCAAGGGAAAGGGTCTTGGGATCAGTTAGATATGGCTAATATTCCTGTGGAAACCAACCAAGGTACCCTTCCAAAAGGGGATCCTTGTGCTTTTCCTTTCTTTGGAAACGTTGGTACTCCCTTGATGGCCACTTTGAATATTCCTGGGTTGAATGTTGGACTACCCGTTTGGCTGTGGTCCACTCCGAATATTCCGAATGCTCTTGAAGCTTCTCCGTTGAATGCTTTATTTCAGGGGCATCATATGGGTGCTAATTGTTCATCTTCTTTCAAAGAGAAATCTGAGATTCCTTCTTCTCCTCCTTCTTGTCACAAGAAATCTAAAAAGAGGAGAAAAAGGAAGTCAAAGAAGAAGAATAATTCTATCCCTTCATCCTCAACCTCTGCGAGTCATGTTGGAGATGAGCCTTCAGCCACTGCAAGTCATGCTGGAGGCACAAGTCTAGTCACTGCAAGTCATACTAGCACTTCATCTTCAACCTCTGCGAGTCATGTTGGAGATGAGTCTTCAGCCGCTGCGAGTCATGCTGGAGGCACAAGTCTAGTCACTGCAAGTCATACTAGCACTTCATCTTCAACCTCTGCGAGTCATGTTGGAGATGAGTCTTCAGCCACTGCGAGTCATGCTGGAGGCACAAGTCTAGTCACTGCAAGTCATACTAGCACTTCATCTTCAACCTCTGCGAGTCATGTTGGAGATGAGTCTTCAGCCGCTGCGAGTCATGCTGGGGGCACGAGTCTAGTCACTGCGAGTCATACTAGCAAAGAGTCACCGACCTCTGCAAGTCATGTTCAGGACTCTCCGCAAACCACTGCTAGTCATGTTGGTGGAATGGAGGTTGATAAGAAACCTGGACGTAGAAGTTTTAAACCTAAGTTCCCTTGCAAGATATGCAAGGGAGACCATCTTACTCATTTATGCCCTGGTATTCCAGAGGTTCAAAGGATATGGTCCGAGTCTGAAAGTACTTCTACTCCTAGACCTGATATGGTTTCTCATCAATCCCATCAACCATCAGTTGAAAATGTGGTAGAGTCAGTGCAATCGCTGGCCGATTACACTCCTCTTTTGGGGGGTGAAGTGCCTAACAAAAGAGTCTGTTTGATCTCTAGTACAGAGTCTTCTGGTATAGGGGGCATTCCGGTTTCTTCGAATGTTCCCCCTCCAAGCTCTAAGAGTGTTTCCTTTGATTGGGATAGCCTTGTTGAGCCTCGTCTTCCTTCCGCTGCACCTTTCCAAATAAAGGTCAGGGTTAATTCCACAAATGTCTATCGATGTATGGTGGATGAAGGATCCTCTACAAGTATTATATCCTCTTTTACTTGGAAAGCTTTGGGTTCCCCAAAGTTGTTGACAGCTCAGAGTCAGTTGTTAGCCTATGATAGAAGACCTGGTGAATCTATGGGTGTTCTTCCTCAAGTGCCTATCACTTTAGGTGGGAAGACTGTCTTAATCGATATGATGGTGGTTGATAGCCCTTTAGACTTTAATATGCTACTTGGACGTGATTATGTCTATGCTATGAATGTTGTGGTGTCTTCACTCTTTCGAGTAATGTGCTTTCCTCATAACGGGAATATTGTCACTATTGATCAGCTTGCATCTGATAATCACCACCCTAATTCGACTTTACTGCAGAATGCCCCTTGGTTTGTTCCAAGTGTTCAAGTAGACTCTACCCCGCCACGGGTGAATTATGTGGCATTGAATCCTCAATGTTCGATTGCCTCTAAGAAGGATCCTTTGACTTATTATTCTCCTTCTTGGGACTTGGTCCCGGCAGTTGACCGAGAGATTCTTTCTATAGGGACATGGGACCCTTTAATTCCATCTTTTGATCCTTGTAGTTCTCATGATTTCTCAGATCTTGTTTTGCCTTCACAGGAGGAACTCTTTGAAGCCATGAGTTATGACTACCAAAGGAGTCCTTGGTTTGAGCCTACCTTATCATGACTTGTTCCCAACCAACTCCTAACTAAAAAACTACTTTGGAGAGGGTATAAAAAGACATCAAAGGGAAGGCCAAGGGGAGAGAGAAAGGAGAGCAAGATTATTATGCTGAGATTTTTCCCCTTTGACCAGTTCTGAAGTCCTTGGTGCTTTCTGCACTTCCCCCATCTTGCATAGGAAACCCTTGTTTCCATGTGTATTGGTGATCATTCATCCTTGATATCATCATTGAGTAAGACTTGGAAGGAGCTCTTGTCGGAGGCTTGAGGCTGGAACGAATCCGGGAGGAAGCTTGCTTGGAGCCTGCTGAAGGTGTTCAGGTGATATCTTTCCGATATATGTACTTTATTTGCCTTTATATATAAAGAAACACGTCTTTGTTCCCGAATAATCTTTCTTTATGCTTATGAAATTCTTGTGTTGAATTCTTATGAAAGAGGTTACTTAAAGATTTTTTATAACTAACTTTATAGCATGAAGATGATTTATATATAAGTATTTGCACATGTACTGTTGTGTTCTTTGATTTGTTTGTCTTGCAGGTCAAAGAAAGAAGAAGGGAACTCCAAGAAGGGTTTGGACCCTTAAGGTCTTCTCGAACGTAGGACCTTAGGTATGTACCCTAAACATTAGAATTTGCTTAAAAGTAAAAAAAAGATGGCTGTGTGTGTGTGTTTCTTTGAATAAGCAATTTTCAGTCTGGTAGAGTCTTAGCCCAAAGGACCCTAGGGGTACTTTCCCTTCAACCAGCGAGTTTTGGGGAAAGGGGCCTATGAATTAATTGATTTTGAAGGGAACAAGCTGGCGGAGCCCCGGAATGGGCTCTATCTTAAAAATTATTTTGCTTAGGTTCTGGCCGAGCAATTGCTTGTTTGTATATATTGTATTTTTGTACATATTTGTCTGGCATTTTGTGATATTGACATTTTTTGATCTGCTTTGGCAGGTGTTGATGGATGATTTGATATATTTCGGATTCACCGATGGTGCTAGTCGGCACACTCAGAATCTTGCTTCTGCAGCTTGGGTGATTTATTATCCATCTGGCTAGTTGATGGTGTCGAGGGGAGTATGTATTGGCCCTGCTTCGAATAACATTGTCGAATATACTACCATTATTAATTTACTATCCGAAGCAATTTCTTATGGGATTGATTCGTTGGTAGTTTATCTAGACTCACAGCTAGTAGTGTCACAATTAAATAACATTTATCGGGTTCGTGATCCTTATTTATATTGCCAATTTTTGAGAGTGAGAATGTTGCAATGATCATTTATTTATATTACATATGTTCACATTCCACGATCTGAGAATTCATTAGCAGACTCTATTGCTAATCAAGCATTAGATTGGCATATTAATCATTCATCAAATTAAACAAACATCAAAAAATTTGAATCTGTATATATATCATAAAATCGCCTGTATATAGATAAAGTGTTCAAAAAATAATATACAAAATTGGGACGAAATGCCCTCAAAATTTGGGTTCATGCCCATAATCATGTCCAATCATACATCGGTTTGTCTATTGACCCAGCTCAGGATGAGCGGCTAAAAAGTTAACTACTACATTGGCTACATGCCGAAGTATGCGGACCTAGTCCTGTGGTACCCCTACCACGTGGCGCTGCATCTCCTCAGGTAGATCCTCTATGGCTATCATAGGTACCTGGTGAGTCAGTCTCACCAAGTTTCTCTGAACTGCATATAGGACTCTCTCTGTCTTAGTTGCTGCCTCTTCAGCACCTCTTCCGCGACACCTGTGCCTTGGAAATCCATCTGGTCTCATTGGACCCACATCTGGAACATGGTCATTTTGTCAGTATTTTGTCTCATCAAAAATATTTCTAAGTTCATTTCATATTAAAAAAATAAAAAAAATAAAATATTAAAAATTTACAAAAACTTAAAAAATTGTTACCTATGTCTCCCCATGCTATGTTTGGTGGCAACACCAAGTCTGGATCTCCTCGGAAATCCATACCAGCATACGGGTAGTCGTCGATTGCGATGATCTGTTGGTCCCACCAGGTGAAAAACTCATCATGGAAAGTCATCCTATGCACGTCCCCGCCTCTAAGGCGTTTCATCAAGTCAACCCATCTTCCCATCCGGGCATCTTGAGGGCTACTGATGGAGACACATACTTTAGGACGTAGCCTAGGTACATTCTCGAAGAAGAATGAGCATAAGATAGTCCCATATCCAAATTTCTTTGTCTGATCATTCTGAATAGAGGTCAATTGGCTCTTCATGTTGGTCAGAAGAGGCGTGCACCAGTCGAAAACTGTGGTAAGGCATTCCACTGTCAGGCTCATGGACACTCGTGATGCCTGATGCAGTGAAGCTGATCCATTTACCCTCGCAATGGTAATTAGCAAAATCCCCAGAGATAAAATTTCCACGTGTCTGATTGGAATCTGACTTCCAATCTTCTCTAGGTGTCCAGGACATTATATATGTACATAGTCTTCTACTGAAAGACTACTTCTTGTCCTGCTAGTCAAATACACGACCTCCCCTCTTTGGGAGAGACCTATTATATAGTAGATGTCTTCAACCTCAATCCGTAGAGGCATCTAGTCTATCATGAAGGCATCATCCACTGCACTCTAGTAGTGGATCAACAGTTCGAGCAGTCGTGTGTTGGCTTTTATGTTTGGCAATTTGAAGAATTTCAACAAGCCAGAGCCTCTCAATGCATCTAGTGCATTTGGGTCATTCATTACCTCATTATCAATTGTGGTATGCTCTCTTTCTCTCCATGTGATGGTCATCCTGCAAAAAATTTGAGTTTCAACCGTTATTTTTTGTGTTTAAACTTTAACTCGCGTACATGCGGGTTCCCTTTACACACAGTCGCGTGTAGGGCCGTCGTATATGCAGGTTGATCACATCCAACCCACGTGTACATAGAGTTGGATTTTTGGGCATAAATTCCCACGGTCAAAACTTTATGAAAACTTATAAAAAATATCACAAAACATTACAAGCATGATTTGAGGGTTACTTGATAACTTTGGTGTGATTTGAACAGTCCAATTGTTCAGAGGCAAGCTTGCTCCTTTTTGATCCACAACTCTTTGCTCCAAACAGGAATAAAAACACTGCTCCAAACAGAAATAAAAAAACTGTGAGTCCAAAAGTCATTATATAACTTTGAAATTGCAAAATATTTTTTCAAAAATTGATTTTTGTCTCATGGATTTTTTGACCTGTGGGCTTGGATTGTCGAGAATGGGTTGTTTTTCAGGATATTTTGGAGACTTCTTCGAGATGTTATTTCGGTCCCATGACCGCTGACCCGTCATGGTAGGTATCGTTCACTCACTAGCATATAGGTTAGGGAAAACCATTTTTTCCATTGCATCTTGCATACTAGCCTCCGTTTAGTGATACATTAGCCATAGGGTCGACCCCATCGTGTCTTGGTTAGCAAACCATGTTCACTCGCCGATTTTTAAATCATGATGCGATGGTAGAGCCATCCTTTACATGGGCATCTTAGTTAGAACCTTGCTGACATTGATTGCCCATGCTACTATACTAAGTAGGCTCGGGAGTCCTCTTTAGTTCCGCCATGACTTGTGCATTGAAGACACATTCTCCTTTCTTCTGCGCTAATTTCTGGCCTTATACCCTAGAGGCTCCTTTATGTTGATTTGTACTACTGCATTGCATTTTGACTATTTGCACCTTTTGGCCTTGAGCCGGCTTCACTTGGACTCGTGTTTAAGCCACTTATTTGACCATGTCTTTTGTAAAATCAACCATGCAATCACTTAGCTTTTGCAACTTGATGCATCCTTTGACCCATGGAAGGAACATCCCTTTGAGTGTCCTTGACCAGTTTCGCCTCCCTGCATTGAGCATAGGAATGTTCCCATCCCAGGAACTAGATCATCTGTTTCTTTGACACTCGTTCTTTCCACTGTACTATAGCATTCTTTTATTCTTTTTCCAGCTTAAAGAAAAAGACAAAAAAAATTATATATTCCAAAAAGAGCGGGAACAAGACAACATTTCCATATTTTGTTGGCAGCTAGAGTCAGTCATGTTGCCCTTAAACAAAGCACTCAAAAGAAAGTATCTCCTCCATTTTGGGCGGGATTTAGTTTGACATAGGTACGCCTTAACCTTGTTATTGAGTCAGTACTCCTTCGATTGGTTACCTCTTCCAATCATATGGAGAGTTTTCTCATGCCTCTTGCATGACGAACTTATACAAAGTTATTATATGCTGCCATATAGTCATCATTGAGTCATGCTTTTGTTCAAGGGAAGTAAGCCTAAGTCGGCCTCTCTGCGGTGTCTCCTGACCTATTTTTTCAGTCGACCATCCCTGGTTGTCAATGTCATGTTTTTCATCACATCAGTTATATTGGTCCTTTGCTCGTGCCGGTTTGAGAAGGTCTCCATTGACTTCTTGCTGGCAGGTCTTGTCCTTATTGACGATGACATATTGCTCTGAGGGCAGGTCTAGAGCTGCAATCTGGCCCTATTTTCATTATTGATAGATCACCTTGTGCTCAACATCAATTAGTATCATGGGTCTTTGACTGAGTGGTTTCCCTTGTGTTCGACATCAGTTTTCATTATCACACATTGGGATTCGTGTAGTGCCTTGGTTTCCATTTGACCCTATTGGTGGATTCCTCGCCTCTGTGTCAACTTTCATTATTGGTTGGTTCATAGGGTTTCTATCGTGCGCTAGCTACATCTTGTGTACACCAAAAATGTGCTTCGGTTGGGTTACTACATCTTTTTCGTTCGATTCCTTCCACATTATTGGCCTGCAGGTTACACTCCTGCTAGATTGATGAAGGATGCCTTAATTCCTTCCTTCTAGTGGATCTTTTCCTATTGATTATAGCTCATTTTCTCTAGGACAAAGATCTAGAGACCATTTGGCAGTACCTTGGGGTTTGCAGTCTTCAGTGGTAGATTCCTTCACTATCGATAGTAGGAAACCATCATTGTCCCCTGCTTGATAGATTCTTCCAAGTGTTCGACTTCAGCTCATTTATTCGCACTTGTTAAATTATACTGGGTACCTTGACTCTGATTTTCATTATCGGTGAGTAGTCTCGCATTTGTTAACGGTATGCATCAATGACTGGTAATCAAAATATTTCTCATGTGGTCGACCTCAGATCATTTATTCCCATTGTGTAGAAATGTACCGCTGTGGTCGGTGAAGACCTCGGGTTGCATCAGCATGTTTTGGTTCACTTGTCAGTTTCTCCTATTACTGCTAGCTGACACCATCCACCGTATATGTTGCAGTTTTTCACAGTGACATCTTATATTCTGGCATCCAAGTTGCGATGTAGTATCATTTTATTCCATCATGTTCATTTGGTACTATTGGGATCAGTTTTTTACATTAGTGATCAGCGTCATCTTTCAACATCATTGATCGTCTTCTTATATGTGATATTCAGACATGTACTTTTTCGATCACGATCCGATGATCCATTATGTACTTTCAGTTCTTTGTACCTGTATACATATTGGATCCACTTGTACTTGCTATGTGGAAATTCTTTACTTTCTTTGAGCATGGGTATGCCCGCCTCAGACAACTTTTTCTTTCTGATCTCGTTTTGATGGCTTGGTAGGCTAAATTCTGGTGAAGTCCTTCTCAGTTTTGACAAGATTCTTTCCATACACTTAATACATTTCGGACATCATGTACCCCTTCTGACCTCATATATTAGGGGGCATCTGTTATAGCACCATTTATCATACTTGGTATTTGTGATGCTTGGTTTATGGACTAGGGCAACCCCTACTTCCAAACTTGGTCCAAATATATTAAAAACAGTGTTTTATTCCATGTACGCTACTTTACCCTGACATAAAAGGGTGTACATGTGGGTTAGTCAATACCCAACCCGCGTATATGTGTTAAAACACTTAAAAAATTAAATTTCCTTAATTATGGGCAGAGTTCATGGGTTTTACCTGTTGATTACCTCCTATTGCCCGTGGCCCAACTATTTCCCAACTAAAAAACTAATTGGGAGAACTATAAATAGGCTTCTATGGGAAGGCCTTAACGAGGAGAAGAGACACAATTATTATACTAAGATTATCCCTGATTGAGTCTCATGAATCCCTGTGCCTCATGCACTTCCCCAAGCTTCAGGAAACCCTTGTTTCCTCGATTATAGATATTCTCCCTCTTGCTTGAGATATCATGGTGTTGGTTATGGAGGAAGATTGTTGAAGTTTGGGATAGGACGAATCCGGAGGACGGTTCCATTTGGAGTCGGAAGAAGAAGACTCCATGAATTCTCTCCATCTTATTTATAGCTTACCGCAATAAAAGAAATGTTGTCTTGTTTCCGTAAATAACTTTGTTTACGCATCAAATTGTGTTGTAATTCATGTATGAATGTTGTTTTGATGTATAACTGATCATTATCTTAATGATATAAAGTCAAATTTCGTGAATATGCTTTACTTCTATACTGCTATGTATTTTTGAATTGAATGATTTTCAGGTTTGAAGAACAGCGGGAGTTGCAGAGGGTCTGAACCCTACGAGACCTACTCGAATGACGGAAATCTAGGTATGGTCTCTCTTAAGTAGTTTGTTTATATAGGAATTTTGCTTGAGTTGTATGAGTGTTTCTTCTTGTAGTCTGCTTCTTTTCTATTGGGGTTCTGGCCCAAAGCCCTAGGGTACATATTCCCGTAACAGCTATTCAGGCCAAGCGTAGATGCAGGAAATGGTATGTGTTATTTACAGTGCACATTTCTAGTGACAAAGGTAAGGAAGTTGAGGATGGAGATGTTTTGAGCAGGTACCCAGTTTTATAGCAGTTTCAGGATGTATTTCTTGAGGATACTTTAGAGTTTCTGCCTCACAGGGAAGTAGAATTTTCTATTGAGTTGGTTCCAGAGGCAACTCCAGCATCAAAGGAACCTTACATGATGAGAACTTCAAAGTTGGTAGAGTTGAAGTTGCAGTTGAAGGAAATGTTGGAGAAGGGATACATTAGGCCAAGTGTATCGCCATGGGGCACAATGGTATTGTTTGTGAAGAAGAAGAATGGTAATCTCATGTTGTGCATTGACTACGGGCAGTTGAACAAAGTGACCATCAAGAACATGTATTCGTTACTGAGGATTGATGACTTTTTCGATTAGTTGAAGGCAACAACAATGTTCTCGAAGATTGATCTGAGATCTGGATATCATCAGGTATGCATTAAAGAAGAGGACATCTACAAGATATCTTTTAGGACCATGCATGAGCATTATGAATTTTTTGTAGTTCCATTTGGTTTAACTAATGCTCCAGCCATCTTTATGTGCCTGATGAATCGTATGTTGTTTCCTTATTTGGACAAGTTTTTTATTGTGTTCATTGATGATATATTGGTATATTCAAAAATAAAGAAGAGCATGTCAAGCATTTAGCAATAGTTTTGAGATTGTTGAGAGAGCATCAGTTGTATGCTAAGCTCAACAAGTGCAGTGTCTTTCAGGCTAAGGTACACTACTTGGGACATGTGGTTTCCAAGGATGGGATAGCAATGGATCGAGAAAAGGTAACAACTATCATGGAGTGGGAAAATCCTAGGAATGTGGATGAGGTGAGATCTTTCATGGGGTTAGAAAGTTATTACAGGAAGTTAATCATGAACTTCTCACAAATTGTTTATCCTATCACATCATTGCAGAGGAAAGGTAAGAGGTTTGAATGGACAGAGGAGTGTGTGACCAATTTTGAGCAGCTCAAGTAGTTGTTGCACATGCACTAGTGTTAAAGATTGCAGATACGAACAAAGAGTTTGTAGTATGTACAGATTCTTGCAAGAGAGGACCTGGTGGAGTCCTTATGTAGGATGGATAGGTGGTATGCTATGAGTTATGAAAACTGAATGAGCACGAGTAGAACTACCCCACACATGATCTTGAGTTGAAGGCAATCATACATGTTGAATATGTGGAGGCACTATCTTCTTGGCAGGAGGTTTGTATTAATGAGTGATCATAGTTGTTTGCAGTATCTATTTGACCAATCGAATCTAAATGGAAGGCAGGCTCGATGGTTGGCCACAATTAGAGAGTTCGACTTTGAGATCAGGTATATCAAAGGTAAAGATAACAAGGTGGCAGATGTTCTTAGAAGGCAAATACAGGTAAATCACATAGTAGCTATGAGCTCCTATGGGATAGACTTACAGGATAGGATCTTGCAGGCAGGTCAGCAGGATGTCATGTATATGGAGATTGTGCACAGGTTGCAACAGAGTACAAGTACATGTATAGGTAGTGGTATAGGTACAGGTGTGGATGCACAAGATGTGGAATATCGTCGCTCGGCAGATGGATTGGTTAGATTTAGGGACATGATATATGTGTCATATAGTAGTGAGATCAAGAAGGTGAGCTTGAGGGAGTTTAATGTGAAACCATATTCAGGTCACCCATTAAAAGAAACTGACGACAATGAAGAAGTTTTACTATTGGACGAATTTGAAGAGAGACGTAGCAGAGTTTGTGGCAAGATGCTTAGACTGTCAGCAGGTGAAGGCAAAGTGTAAGCATCTAGGTGGACTGCTACAGCCCATTCTGATTCCAAAGTGGAAATGGGAGGTCATTTCCATGGACTTGATCAAAGGTTTGTCGAGGATAGTGAGATAGCATGATTCCATCATGGTAGTGGTAGACAGGCTGACAGAGGTAGCACACTTCATTCCAGTAAATTCTACATTCTCAGCGAGTGATGTAGCACAATTATTCATCAGAGACGAGGTCAGACTGCATGGAGTTCCGAAGAAGATTGTATCAGACAGGAATGCGAAGTTCACTTCCAAGTTTTGGAAGGAGTTGTTTGCAGGTTTGGGCGCAAATTTGGCCTTCGGACAACTTATCATCCACACACAGATGGACAGACAGAGAGGGTCAACAGGATATTGGAGGAAATGTTGAGGATGTATGTGATGCATAAGCAGCGGAAGTGGGAAGGAAACCTTCCACTGACAGAGTTCGTTTACAACAATGGGTACCAGGAGTCAATGAAGATGAGTCTATTTGAGGCATTGTATAAGCAGATTTGCAATACTCCCATCAATTGGAGTGATCCAGTTAACAGGGTGTTGATTGCGACGGACTTGTTGGTAGGAATGGAACGGGAAATGCAGGTAATTAAGAAGAATTTGAAAGCAACACAGGATGGGCAGAAGAGTTATGAAGATTAGAATAGGTTGTTCAAGGAGTTCCAGGGTTGGGAACATGTGTACTTGCACATCGAACTGAAGAAGAGCTCCTTGCATATTGGATCATGTGCCAAGATGGCACCCCAATTTTGTGGACCTTTCAAGATTATTGAGAGGATTGGGCCAGTAGCCTATAGACTTGGGCTGCCTACGACAGTGAAAATCCATGATGTTTTCCATGTGTCATTACTTAAGAAGTATGTTCAAGATATTGATCATGTGATTGACTAGTCTGTATTGCAAGTGGATATAGAAGGGGAATTCTAGCCAGAACCGCTGTGCATTTTGCAGAGAAATATGTTCATGCTACGGAACCGAGAAATGGAGTAGGTTAAAGTGCAATGGAAGCACTTTGGGCTTGATGAAGCTACATGGGACATGGCAGATTAGATGCGGGCTATGTATCCTTCCTTATTCGCTGATTGAGAAGATGTTTTGGTATATGTTTTGGTACATGTTTTGGTGATGTTTGGTATATGTACGTATGTATATGGATGTAAATACTACCATGAGCTATGTTATAAAACTCCAATAAGTAGTATGGGTGTCATGTCATTACGATGTTATGAATTTTATGTTGTTATGTTGGTTTGCTTCTTAGCAGGATGATCATTGTAAATACTGCATCGAGCTAAGTTGTAAAGCTCCATGGGCAGTATGTTTTGCTTACAGTAGCCTTGTTGGTTGTGTTAGGGTCCTATAATTTATAGGATCTCAAGGTGATTGAGCGTTCCACAGTTTGCAGGTTTCAAATTGTTCATATATTTCAATATTCAATTTATTTCACAAAAAAAAGAGAAAAGAAAAGAAAAGAAAAGAGGGTATATAAAAAGAAGAAAAGAACAAAAGAAGAAGAAAAATAAAACTCCAAATGTTGTTCAAATCATACAGTCTAAGCATGATTGAAAAAATTTCAATTTATGTTGATAGGTTAGAAAATAAAGATATGCAAAACAATTTAATCTTGTCAAATCAGTAGCTAGGTAGAAATAAAATTGGTTCAACTATTTAATTTGGACCAAGGGGAGAAATAAGTGATAGAGTAGGTTAGATTTTAAAAGAAAAAGAGATAAGAAAAAAAGAGGAAAGGGTCTGCAAGTCTAATTGCACCCTGTAAATGAAAAAGAAAAAATTCTAGGCTATAAAGAAAGCGTAGGTAGATTGAGGAAAATCCAAAGAAAAGAGAAAAGGACATCAAAAGACCTTTTAAAGGTTGAAGGACATTTTCTAATATTTTCCTAAGGTCAGGATAAAAAATTAAAAAGGAAGAGGTCTTATATTATTCCCCGATATACTTCCCCAAACCTTACCCTATACCCTCTTTACCTATAGCCCGCACCCTTCATTTATTCCCTACCCCACCACGCACTCACATCCCATTTAACCTACCCTTGATCTCTCACTAAATCCCCGATCATACCCCGTGATCCTATGGCCCTCGTTCTTTTCCAGCCCCCCCTCACCCTCTGAAAGTTAATCTGGGGGGGTCCAAAGTCAGTGGTTTCCACCCTCTTGCGTGTCACTCCATCATGAGTTCACACCCCCCCTCCCCCCCCTCGTACCACTGACCACTCCCCAGGCCCCGTGAAAATCTGTTTATGCTGCTACTCAAACCGCCTTTCCGCTGTGACCGTTGGATGCTCCTGCCACATCACACTGCCAATCCGTCCCATCTGCCTAATCACCTCCATTCCCGCCATTGAGTAATCAATGGGTTGGACCATTAGCCAACGGACCTGTGCCAAGTCAAGCCAATCCAATGTCATCATTCCAAAGTCATAAAAGCACCAGTTCACTCCAATTTCAAATTTTAATTTCTATCTTCACTTGCAGGCGTCTTTCTACCCCATTCAGTCACATGTAGAGAGCACGCAATACAGACAAGGAACAAAAGTACAGTGGCAGGACGATTTATTTGTCTACAACGATCACAATTTCCCATTCTTGAATCCCATCTCTAGTTAATCCCTTTTCTTTCTCCCTCACTGAAATCTAACTCCTTATCCCCTTCTGTTACAAATTCAAGACATGACTGCTTTCACAGATCAACACAGAGAAGACAACCATGGCACCAAAGAGGAAGGAACCAGAAGTATTTAACCCAATGGTGCACCCACCACTAGATTTAGATCACCTACCATTTGATGACAAGGATTTTAAAATACATGAAACACTATCATAATTTTATTTGTTTGATATATATTGCTGGTGGGAGGACAAATTTATGGAGGAGATGGATGACATAGGCCTTTGGGACACTAATCTGCCTTTTTATATTTTTCCTAAAACACACAGTTGCCCAGAACTGATCAAGAAATGTCATTCATGTTACAACCCACAACAAAGGGCAGTGATGGCCCCAACAGGACATATTTTGTTCACAATTGATGCCAAGTCCATCATGCAGATGATGCAGGCCCTGGTTATTGAAGGAACTGCTCCCTTTTCTCATGAGGTCCTCATTGAAATGCATCAAAAGCTTGATTTTTATAAAAGAGCTAAAACATTAGAAATTTTCATGACTGAGAACACACCTCTGCCAAGCAAGAATCCTCCTTATTCCTCCTCTGTTTTCCCTGACAGAACTAGACACATTGCCACTGTTCTTTCCTATTTACTTGGCTATTATTCAGATCAATGGATTGATGAAGCTATTATAGCTTTCTAGTCTATCCTCTCAACAAAAGCTAAGCCCTTTGTCCTTTTTAAATTCAGCCAATTTTTAGCAGATGCCATCCATGAGCAGCTTGTCAATTTCTTCACAGATGAAGTGTTTCATTATTCCTCAGTGTTGGTATATATGTTTATCTATTTTGAGGCAGACAGGTTCCAGTTTTCATTAAGCAAAATGAATGATGAAGGTGAACCCCAATCAGTGATATTTTGGACAACATTGGTAATGAAAGACCAAAAGGACTTCAACTACAAGTCATTTGTGGAAATGTTTGTTAACCTAGCAATGAGCCTCCTTAGTGGGATTGCAGAACCTAGGATCAATGAAGAAATAAAAAGAATTATGCAATTGACAGATCAAGCTAGAACAGGTGATTGGTACTTATACCAAAATTACATTGAAATAAGAGTGTATGGCTGTGACTTCACCCCTTACAAGCTGCCAAAGTTCCTCCCCATGAGGATATTTGCACTAGAATACATTAGACAAATGATTAATGCAAATGAGATACATTTTGTATTAGCCAAGAAAAAGTCCCAATTCAGGATCGAATCTCAAATTGGTCCCTTCATTTGCAACAACTGTTCAGAAAGAGTGGAGGCAGATAGAAGATTAAGAGAAATGAATTTCACCCATAGTTTCACATGGTTTTATGACCCATGGGGCATTATTTCCAAGAAGAGGGTGGAAAACAAGTCCACTGCCTACATCCACACTCAAAGGCCCGAAATCGAGAAATACATGAATCAGATAGAGTGGATGCCTGATACATTGCAGGAGGCTGAGGAACAAGTGATATCTTCTTCCATAGCACAGACTCCAAGACAACAGGAACACCAAACCACTAAAGACAGAACAAAAAAGAAAAGAAAAGAGCAAGAACATGAATAAAGGGAAAATATCTAGAGAAGATCAGTCCCGAGGGACTGATACTTCTATGAAGGAATTCAAGTTGAAATACAAGAAGAAGCCTAGAAAGCATATGGACATAGACAAAGGATCACCAAAACAAACATTGATCAACATAATTGATATTCCAGATTCATCCCCAGTTGGAGGGCAATCTTTTCCTACCACTTCAATTTCATAAAGGTAGCAATCTCTTCAAGTATCCTCATTTACAAATGTGACTGGAGAAAAAGAAGAGACAATATTTGATACATTCAAAGAGATCAAAATCAGAAATGAAATACTGAAAAAGGGCACCTATGCTCAATTATGGAAACAGAGTGCAACTTCACAAGGCAGACTTCTTTTTGCCTTTGATTTTGAAAAAGGAAAAATGCATATGGCATTTTTGGAGGCACAAATAGCAGAGCCCAAAACTCCAGTAGACTACAAGGAAAATTCTTTTTAGTTTGATGTCATGAATGTCCATCCTATTGATCAGATGGAGATGCACAAGTAAATAGGTGAAATGATTTCATCTACTTTAACCATCACTTCTATGCTTTGTTTAAAATGTAGGTGGCCCTATCTAATGCTCAGTCCCAGTTAAAGATGGAAAGGATTTTATCATTGTTAAAGGACAAAAAAATTAAGTCTTTGGAAGACTTAGTAGTAAAAATTGGGTATGATCCCTCAGATATAAAAGCAGCTGAAGAAATAATAAATAAAAAAGAGTTAGATATTGTAGCTCTGAAGAAGCAACTCAAGATGCCTGCTACACGTGACCCACTGACCAAGGAGATAGAGGAAATAGAGAGATTAAAGGTTGATATGATGAAATTAGTAGTGGAGCAGTCTATCCAGATCAAATAGATGGAGACCGAGATGGAAAATATGGTGCAAGAGAAAGAGAAAGCAACACATATGGCCAACACAACAATGGAGGTCCTTCCTCTAACAACCCTTCCCATAACTACTCCAACAAGTGCTGCCATAGGAGCGGGAAGCAATGCATAACAGTAGGCTAGATCTATGGAAGTTATGAATCTGCAGAGTGAGGAAATCAAGAGACTGGAAACCCAAGTTGTTGTGCTGCAAGATCAAATCAAAAGAGCTGAAAGAAATCACTCGGTAGAGATGCAGAGAGCAAAGAAATTGATAGAAAGGCTACAAAAGTAAGAAAAAGAATCATCCATTGGAAACACTCTAGGGAGAGTTAAGGAGATTATTTGGCACAATATAATAAATGGTATGAATGAAATTTGTCCTAGCATCCAAATTATCTTTGAGCAGAAAGAATTAGTGGAGAAAGGCAGAGAAGCCATTTAGCCACTAATACAGAGTTGGAAGATATGCCAACAATAGCTAACAAAATAATCAAATTCTTAAATGCAAGAAACAAGTATGAGTTGGAAGAATTGGGAGTGGTAGACAAAACATAGAATATACTACAGGTCAAGAAGGTTCTGACAAAGAAGAGCTTAAATGTGCAGTTAGAAGAAAAATGTCAAATTCTAGAGCTGACAGTCAAGAGGTTCTTCAACAGAATGTAGTTGTTACATCAGAAAGGTCTCCCGTCACTATTTGTCATTAATGACAAACTCATGGATAGAGGGGATTATGTCAAGAAACTCCAGGGCATAGCGACAGATGCTGCAAATCTGTCTAACATCAAAGGCAATATGATATGAAAGGCATTGCTGGAAGTTACCAGCAAACGAATTTACAATGAACATGATTTGGAGCACGTGTTTCTAGTCAAATCATCATTTTATAAATACACTGACGCTGATGAAGTATATAGAAGACTAATGAAGATCAAAATTCTAGATGGGGAAGCGTGGAGTGAGCTATGTGATTATCAGGAGGAATGAGAAAAGGATGATTAGAGTGACAATACAGGCCTGAGTCAGCACCAGCCACGTCAGCAGAACCAATTCAGTCAAATTAATATTTCAGGCAACAACATCCCTGAAAAAGAGGGCCACCTGTCCCAGTTTTCTCAGCGTGGCCACTCCGTGGCTATCTTAGTCATTTTTCCTTTCATTGCAATAACTAATAGATTGCCAAATCGTTGTAGTTTTTATTTAAATACTCCATGCATTGGGAGTATTAGGGGTTGGACCCAAGTCATTTGAACTATTTTTCTATTTGGAGCATTGTAATTTTGAGCTGGAGCATCAATAAAAGGACTGTTTACAGGACACTTGATCTATTTTTACCTGGTGATGTCTTTATTTCTATGTTGAATGTATTTCTATTTATCCATTCATGCATCTTTGATTCTTATTGTAAAGAAAAAAGTATAGTTTAAGATATGTTGTTGGAGCACCTTACTACTATCTATGTTTACAATATAAATGTTTTCCTTTGAAGTATGATTAAAAAATACTTAAATGATTTTTAATCCTGACTAATATCATTTTTCTGCCATTCCATTTATCACTCTTCTTTTAAGATCTAGTAAAACCGGTTAGCTTGCCTTGTAAATTCTCTAGAAAATTGATGTTACCACCCAGCCTGTGACTCCATAGCTCAATGGAAAATATTCAAGAATGATCTTCCCTCAACCAAATGAACAAACAAACAAACAATCAAGCAATCCCTTCATTTTTAATATCTAGCCTAAAACATTAAAGCACTAAAATTAAAAGTTCAATCATAAATACATAGAGAGAGCCGTCTCTGAGTCCAGGAAGGCTAGGTCCTAGACTCATAAGTGGTTTGATGTATATTTTGTGGCTTTTGTCTTACCAACCTTCAAAATCATAGAATGATAATAGGTTATAGGTGTTGTTGAACATTGAGGATGGTGTTCCCCCAAGGGGGAGGGTTCTGTAACAACCCTAGTGAAAATTCCATGTAATAAAAGTTAATAAAGGCAAAATAATAACCACGATTGATGGGATGCTTATTCCAAGTTGAATTTTGGGCAAAAACATAGTGATGGGGATCACTTGTGGTTAATTAATGGCTAAGGAAATTGGAAAAGGCAATGGAAAAGGATTTGGAAAGGCAAATTGGTGGTATTTATTAGCATTTATTTATGAAAATAGTGGAAATTAGGAGAAAAGGGTGGTGAAATGTCACAGGTTGCATGTGAGGAGGAAAATGAAGGAAAATAATGGAAAATGAAGAAAATAGAGGCCTCATTAATAAAAAGGCTTCCATAGCAAGTAAGCCTATTGCAAGTGGAGATAGAAGGAGAATTCTAGCTAGAACCGCAGTGCATTTTGCAGAGAAAGATGTCATGCTTTGGAACCAAGCAATCGAGCAAGTTAAAGTGCAATGGAAGCACTTTGGGCCCGATGAAGCTACATGGGAGATGGTGGATCAGATGCGGGCTATGTATCCTTCCTTATTTGTTGGTTGAGCAGATGTTTTGGTACATGTTTTCGTGATGTTTGGTATATGTACATATGTATATGGATGTAAATACCACCATGAGCTATGTTATAAAACTCCAATAAGTAGTATGGGTGTCATGTCATTATGATGTTATGCTTGTTATGTTGTCATGTTGGTTTGCTTCTCACCAAGGATGATCATTGTAAATACTACATCGAGCTAAGTTATAAAGCTCCATGGGAAGTATGTATTTCTTACAGAAGCCTTGTTGGTTGTAGGTGTTGTTGAACACTGAGGAAGGTGTTCCCCCAAGGGGGAGGGTTTTATGACAAACCTAGTGAAAATTCCATGTAATAAAAGTTAATAAAGGCAAAATAATAACCACGGTTGATGGGATGCTTATTCCAAGTTGAATGTTGGGAAAAAACATAGTGATGGGGATTACTTGTGGTTAATTAATGGCTAAGGAAATTGGCAAAGGCAATGGGAAAGGATTTGGAAAGACGAAGTGGTATTTATTAGCATTTATTTATGAAAATAATGGAAATTAGGAGAAAAGGGTGGTGAAATGTCACAGATTGCATGTGAGGAGGAAAATGAAGGAAAATAATGGAAAATGAAGAAAATAGAGGCCTCATTAATAAAAAGGCTTCTGAGGATCAGTTCACAGACTTTTGTCAGCCCAATTTTAGAGCTCTCTCTCTCATACTCTTGGACACTTAGAGTTTTCTTGGAGCACTCTTGGAGAGTGTGGTATACTTGGAGTGTTGGCTTCTTGAGTTAGGTGCGATCTTTACTTTTTATGGTCAGTGGCATCCCGCTCAAGCTAGATATGCAGGTGTTCTATCACTAACTCTTAAGGGTCAAGTTGGGTAGATAAACAAATAATCGAATAAGGATTCTTACCATTTATGATAAGTGGCATCCCTCCTATTATCGCCAGGAAGTAGGATAGGCGTGATCCTTACCCCATAAGGTAAGTGGTATCCCTCCTATTGTCTGTGATTTCCCGAGTCATAGCATTGGCTCCCAACGGGCAGAGTTTCTTGGGTCATAGCATTGGCTTCATGTTAGCAGAGTTTCCTGGGTCATAGCATTGGCTCCCCGCTGGCAGATTTTCCCAGGTCGTAGCATTGGCTCCCCACTGGCAGAGGTTTCTTGGGTAGCAACATTGGCTTCCCGTTGGAAGTGTTTCCGGGTGGTATAAGTGGCTCCCCAATGGATAGAGGGTGGTATATGAAGCTCCCCTATGATTCTTCTTCTTTAGATTTGAGAATTTGTTAGCAAATAGAGCCGAGCATAGATGAATGAAGATACGATACTTGCGATGATTACATGATGCAGTTGGAATTTTTCCCTAGCTAAGAGGGAGTGTTAATTTTTTCCAGCTCAATGATAAATTCCAATCATGGGACTAGATTCCGCTTTTTGAGAGGACCAATTGTGACTATTGAAATGTTCAATTTGGACGAGGGAAAGTGTACTTTTGAATAAAATCCCACATGTGCACAAATGGATTGGTCACCCCTAATAGGAAATTGGACACCCTTGGAAGCCTATAAATACAAGTGACCTGAAGCTCATTTGGACATCTCCAAGCATATTCTTCTTCTCTTCTTCATTTATTGGTTCACACAGGTTTGAGGCAGGATTGAGGAGATTGGTTCGTACAGGTCCAAGCTGATTGCAAGCTCTGAAGCTCGCACATGTGTTTAGGGTTTTGGTTTACAACTGCAAGCTTGTTAAAGGAAATTTTCAGTTGTAACTACAGGCTTGCAAGCTCAACAGTGTGTTTGGAACCTCTCAATTGCCACACATACCCCTTCCTCGCTACGGTTGGGATCTAGGGCAAAAATTTGGCATTTGACTGCAGTTGACTTCAGACACAAAAAGTCATCTCTAATCTATATTGATGTTGGGAACATATTTTTGAATGTTGTTGGGTTTATTTTGGATGATTTTGTATTGGCTCATTATACTCTCTCCTGAACAATTTATGACAATCTAATAGAAGAAGAATTTCAAAGGGTTTTCCTCGTAGTGGGTTTTCCCTAGTCTTTGACCAAATCTGGTGTCTCTTTTGGATGTGTTAATTGTCTCCTTTGTCATTGCATTTATTGTTCTATCTTCAATTACTATTGATGATTTGAAATATTAATTATTGTTGAAAGATTATTGATTGAAGAATTGAATTGGGCTAAAGTAATTGAAACAGCATAGAGCAGTGTGAAACTTAATGTTTAAAAAATTGATTTAAGGTCTGACTATCACCAAGTCAAAATAAAGGATGAAGACATTCATAAGATTGTGTTCAGAAGAATATATGGGCACAATGAGTTTTTGGTGGGGCCATTTGGATTTACAAATGCTCCAACCACATTTATGTGCTTAATAAACAATGTACTTAACCAATACCTTATTCTGCTAGTGTTTGTAGATGATATTTTGGTTTCCTCAAAAACCAAAGAGGAGCATGAGGACCACTTAAAGGTAGTATTACAGTTACTGAGGGAACACAATTTATACACTAAACTCAATAAGTTTGAAATATTTAATACACAAGTTTAGTAGGGCTACGTGATTTCAAAAGGTGTGGTAGTGGACTCCGATAAGATCAAGGCCATTATGGATTGGCCCACTCCTAGAAATGTCACAGAAGTCAAATATTTTATGGGGTTGGATGGATATTAGCAGCGATTCATTTGAAACTTTTTGAAGATTAGGCATCCACTTAAATCCAATGTTATCATTACTGGACCGGAACCAGTAACACGGTTGGTCTGCTTAGTTTGGGGCATTTTCCTGCTCGAACCGGAACAGGTCGGTTCGGAGGCCAGTTTCGTCGGTCTGCATTTCCTGTGGTCACGCAGCCCAAGCAAAGAATTTTTTTTCCCTATTTCTAATTCTAATCTAGCCCCTCCAAAAGTTATTTAAACACACCCACCCCCTTTATTTCACTCACACTATTCATTCGATTCAATGACAATACAACCCCTCACTTCGGCTTTTCTCTCTTATAATCACTATGTGGCTCCCTGAAATGCATCCCAGATAACTTAGAATTCATGTTGCTTGCATGGTATTCCTTCAAACTCCCAAAAATGAGTTGAATTTTCCTCCCTAGGGTGGCACTCGTGGTCCACCGAAGAAGAGGGTGAGATTTTCCCTTGGAATCCTCTAGTGCTAAACAACACTTGTGACTCAGCTGAACAACTTGAGCAACAAAGTGTAAAATGGAAAACGATAGAAAGTACCAAATGGAGACCTCCAATATCTATTTATAATTATTGGCCCTCTCTTCTTTGGTGGCTACCACCTTCCACTAATTCGCACCCCTTCCTTTCTCTCTCTCTTCTCACTAGTGCGAATTACTCCAATGGGTCGAATTTCCTTCTCTTGTGGCCCCCACATTCCACCCATACGCCAAAAATGCCTCCAATGCCCAAATTAACAAATTTTTCTATGCTTAGCACTTCCCCAATAAACTCCATTAATCCCCTCAAATAAAAAATCAACATTGGGGATATTACATATCCTCGCTAGCTATCGTTTGTAGTGGCTTCATTAGGATCATTGCACTCAAATTCCAAGATAAATTCAATTCCTTTTGATCCTATTGTCCTCCCAACTTGGTCAAAACCATCAATTTGTTGCTACAAATCAAACCCTTTGCCTTTTTTGGGTCCACTTGGGCTTCTTTATGGTCCCGCAATCTTGAAACTCCAAATTCACAAAGGACATTAGAAACCATTTTCTTTTAGGATTCCTTGATCTTGGCCTTTGGGTACCTCTTTTCAAACAACATTCCTCAAACCCTTGGTGTTGGTAATCCCCTAGCCCTTCAAAGAGAGCCATTCATCTTGCTTCCATAGCAAGTGTTGGGTCAATTTATTGAGTAAATTAACACAAGTATTTGAAATATCAATCCAGGTTTGTAGAATTTAGAAGCATCTCCAAAATATATGGATATCAACTATAATCAGCTTTAGAAGACAAGTTATGGAAACTAAATGAAATGAAATTATAACCTAAATTATAAATTCATATTACAAATATAAAGTTTAACTAAATAATTTCTAATTCAATATGTAATAAGCAGGAGAAGTAGCTCCTAACTTAGGAGAACCAGATTGACCTTCTTCTACAATACTACTTCATGAACAGAAATCAAAATCACTAATGAACAATAGCTCAAGATGCATAAAAAAATAATAGAAGAGGCTCCTAACTAAGGAGGTCCTTGCTATTCTTCATTATAAATTCATTCATCATTAATGCCATTGTTAGAAAACTGGAAATTCAGAAAATCACTTAAAATCAAGAAAGATGAATTCTAGTTTCCAATCTCAGATTAGATAGAACGAGAGTTTAACTTAAACACTGGTTTGACCCTTCATATGCATATTAGAGTTAATATTAATATTCATCAGCAATCATAACATATCATCATACATCTAATTAACTAATTAAACATGAAACAAAACTAGTTCAGGAAATTGCAACTAAATTAACCAGAAAGTGCACTTAGCTTAGTATGGGGGCCCTCCACCCTTGCCTCACACAATGGCAGTACTTCTCAGTTATTTAAATGCAATCAAGCATTCACCATATAGAATAGCAGAAAATAAGATGGAACTGGTCTCTTTGATTAACTCACAAAGTTCAGAAATCTCAAAATGAAGTTATACAAATTCTACATGTTCATGCCTTCAATGTTGGCTTAAATAGAGAAATATGAAACAAACTTAAATAAAACGTCTCTAAAAGATATGTTTATCCTTATTCTATCTATCCAGGTTGAGCTCATCCATCCAATTTCTCAAAATCTTGAAAATCCCATAAAATCCTAAATTTGTCCTATTTCCTAGGGATTTCCTGAATGACTAGTCATGTTTGACTAGCTTTGACTGGGGCTGTTTAAGCTTGGTTTGATTGAATCAATAGGTACACGTCCATTGTTAGTTCCCAATATTTCTATAAATGTACTCAGTTCGTGCCCAGGTGTCTTGAAAGTATGACATCAATGAAGCCATTACGAGAATTTTTAGTCATGTCCAAAAATGCACTTAAAATCCAATTTTTGTAAAAACATCTAAAAATTGCAAAACTTAATTTATATACCTAGATATGCATAAATTGGTCAAAATAGGGTGCATATGAGTGGTAAATGGATGGATAACATGGAAATTATGTGTATTTAATTAAGCAAAATTGGATAAAAAACGAGGGCCAACATCTCCCCCTTGCTAATATATAAGCATGTACTCATACTTGCTTCTTTCTCTTGGACCTTCTAAGGTCTGATGTAAAAATTGTACCTGATCCAGATGCCTCCTGCTATGCTGCTTGTGGTATATAGTCAATTCCTTTGTACTACTCTCCCTTGTAGATTGTAGCCATGACCTTTTGTCTTTCATACTTGTTCTTCCATGAGTCTTTGTCTTTAAGCCACCTGAAAGCTTGCCTAGAAAGAAGATTATTCTTTGTTTTTAGTTTTCCAACTTCTTCATTCAGATTTTCATTTTCCTTGATCAATTTTTCATTTTTTTTCTTGTATGTCTTGTTTTCTTTCTTCAAATGCCTCTCTAGAATTCTGCTTATTTCCAATTGATCTGTTAACTCTTTTATTTTGCTAAGGTGCAACTCTTTCTCTTCTTCTCTTGTGTCTTTGGAAAATGAAGTGGCTTCAACATTATCAAAGTATGAATCTCTCCAATGTCTTTTCATAGGCTTCTTTTTGCAATCTCTCAATGATTTCATCAACTTGTTTTTTTGTGGAAGGTGTTTCAACAATTTGTACCTCAGGGTCTTTCTCTTTACTACTTGTTTTTGTTGGACTTTTTTTCCTATGCTTCCTAGGAATGGATAGGAAAGATGCTTCTCTCTCAACCATGATAGTATTTTGTTGCTTTTTGGACGTTGTCCTTGGATAAAGAGGTGAGCTCATTATGCTCCTTGTTTCATGAACTGGTTTAAACTTCTCCTCTATGATTTGTTATTCAAAATGATGTTGAACTAAAAACTCTTTCCACACTACACCCTTGGATTTCATTTGATGCTCTACAAGAATTTTGATGAGTCCCTGGTGGTAGATTTGTGCTTCCTTGGGTTTAGTAACATTCCTCACATTCTCTATCATTTTAATCAAATTTTTAGAGAAGAAGTATGGAAAATTTACTTTCACTTCTCCCTTGATGTGCTGGAGAAATCTGATATGATAAAGATGCACCACATTGTGCCTAATGTCACATGTGAAAAATCTTTAAATAATTAACACCAACTCTTCCCATGGCTCATTAAATCATTCCTTCGATATTACCTTGGTTCTATCAAATGATCCCTTCCTATTTTTCTCCAAAAAGAAAGTCCATCCCTTATCTTTAAAGTGCAAGCCCTTATGATACTATTCCCCTGACAGTGGTAGATCTAAGGCCTGAGAAATGGATTCTGGACTTAATGGGATAACTAGGTTCCCCACCATGGTTTGATCTTGTGCATAATTGTTTATGAACTCCTTGGTGATGCTTTCATTGTGTCCATTAAACTTTTGGAGGAAGCCTATTAGACCAGCCTGATAAAGTTTTTCTATGGTCTCTTTTTCCCAATGCTCAATCTAGAAATATTTTGGTTCTACCTTGGTAGCCATATGCTCTGAAAACCAATTTATGTAACCTTGTACTGTCAACATTCTCATTTTGAAAATAAAAATTTATGCACACATATAGATATTTGTTGACTTATTCATGCATTATGGTGATAAGGCTTACCTCTTCTCTGATGCTCTTCACAAAGAAATGAAATCAATCTTCTTCAACCTCTGTTCTTCTACAAAACGAGCCCACTGCTTCCAAAAACTGATAAAAACACAAAATTTTGATATAGAAAGATCATAAAAACATTTGTAAAAATGTTTTTATTACTTTATTTCTCATTTTCTATTCTTTGTTTTATCAAAATTTTGTAAAAAAAATCTTCTTTGTTTTGGTGTAGAATTCTCTGCCTCTAAATTTACTGTGTAAAAATTTAAAAAAATCATGCCACAGTGTCCTTCTGCTCTTCGAATTCATACATAATTCTTCCTCCACAGAGACAAATTCATTGTGTATTCAAACTGAAATGATTTAGGCTCACTGTTTGCAAAAATAATCAACAAATGGCTCACTATGTATAACATCAAATGGCTCACTATATTTTTCAAAATTCACTCACTATGCAACACTTTGTTTTTTTTTAAAACAAAATATGACAATTATGTGGCTAGATGTGGAAGAATTCAATTTCGTTTACCTACTTTGGATCAATCCCGAGATCTGGGTTTAGCCTCGTATCCCTGCGTTTTCACAACATTACTGTTGTTAAGACTCCTCTTCAATCATCTCAGAATCCTCATGTGCTAATAGGTGGCAGAGTTAAGCTAAACGGTGGCAGAGACAAGCTAAACGGTGGTAGAGACACACATTTATAACTTGTAATTTAACTCGTGTTCAACACAAAATCCTGAGTTTCATTTATTCTGAATATCTGTTCACCAATGAGAAAAATCTAGAGTTTGTTCTTACCTATTCGCTTCCACGATATCTCTGCAATTTGTTGGTGTGTTTGATTAACACGATGGGTAGATATCTCAACTCAAATCTTAGTCGACATCAATGCACCCTCTGCGTATTTCTCCACTTCTCTTTTGCTGTTTCTTATGCTTGCTTCTCTTAGCTTAAGTTTCTCATCACAACCTCTCTGCGTTTTCTTACTCAATTTCATTCTTCATAGGGTGTTCGAACGCGTGCCTATGGTTTGCACAATGTTCAACTTCCTTTCTTTGAGCCTGCAATGGCTGTGATGGTGAAAGAAGAATGCAACCACAGTGGTCTGTTAGTTTAAAAATGGCGGAGGATTCAGTATTTGCACAGGGTTTGTTTTATGTCATAGAACTGTGTTTTTTTTAATCTGTGTTCACTGTTTTTCATGCCGACCTCCGACTCAGATGGCTCCCTGGCTTAGTTTCTTTGACCTGCACTATGTCCTTGCTCCATGGTGTTTGCATATGTCCCATCACCATAACTCACGTTCTCTTCTTCACTCATATCTGCCTTCATTCCTTTACATGCCCATACCTTAATCGAAATGCATCATAATTTCATTCTTTTCATTGCATCATTTCAACTTAGGTTATGTCATTTGTATTGTTTTGTCATTTTACATTGTGCACTCCATACCTTAGCTCTATAATATGATATGTATATTGCGCTTTGCAGCTTAGGTTTTCAACTTTTTATTGTTTAATTTAATTTTAAAATGACCCTAAAATGGTCATGTTTAAAATTAAATTTCTATCATGACACTAACCTTTGTTGTTTTTGTAGGTCAACAAGGATTTGAATATTGAGCCTTTAATTCTTGATCCATATGCTTAAGAAAATAATTAGGATTAATGTGATGGTTTTTAAAAATGATTGGAATGATGGTTAAATGTAGGAAAGGGTAATGGATAGGTGATGATAATGAAGGTAGTGGTAGGATATATGTAAAATATAATGGAATGCATATCAAGCACTAAATTAGTCTTAACAACTTCTAGATTTTTTTTTTTTAAATCAAAATTTTAAGAGAAAATTTTTCACTTACTGTACTTGTACTCCCATAAAATATTTGATGTCAATGATGTCCTCCAGTCAAATGATGGTTGACAATGTCTTTATTATCATAACGATGGCTCTTCCAGGATATATTGAAATGTAGAGACTTATTTTTGCTTCATGTTTTCGCATCTGACATTGATTCAGGATCTTTGAATGTTGATGTTGTTCAGGTCCCTTCTGCAGTTTGTAATTGATGTTTTAGGTCCCTTCTGACATGTACTTTTCAACAATATTTTATGTTTCTTCTGTCATATAATACAGGTTCCTTCTGCATAATGATATCTCAGGTCCCTTCTGCACAATATTTTCAATGATGTATCAGGTCCCTTCTGACATGTAATTCAGGTTCCTTCTGCAATTCAGCTGCTCAAACTATTTGCATAGTTTTATTACAAACTTCCCCCTTGCTTATGTTAAGACTTGTCCTCAAGTCTTGTATTTCTTGGAGGATTATTTCTGCAAAATCAAACAGAAGTAAGAGTAAAACAAGGTAAAGAATTCATATAGGCCAAACTAGTTGGTTTTCCTATATGAATTCGAGTTTGTATTGTGCCAGTTTCCTAGATTTTCACAACATTTTTTTTTTTATTCTTCTGGAATTATGGAAGGCATATTGCTATGTTGTTCCATTATTTCCAGATCAATGTCTGTTGAAATTATTTTCATAAAATCCTCTTTATTTATAGGCTTATTGTAGACTTTAAGCCTATGTCCATTAACTACAAATGAAATAGATGCTTCATCAATTGTTTTTATTTTGACAGCTCCATTGTCAAAGATCTCTTCTATCTCATATGGCCCCAACCAATGAGTTGTAAACTTTTCTTTGAAATCCTTAAACTTGGAGTCAAACAATAATGCCCAGTCTCCTTTATTGAATGTTTTATTTTTGATAAATCAATCATGCCATTTTATTCTCTCCTGCTGCACAAGAGATGTGTGCTCTACTTCTTGTTGTCTTATTTCATCCAGTTGATTTAATTCCATGACTTGTTGTTGTTGTGCTTCAGATAATTCCATTCCAAAATTTGCTGCTAGTTTGAATGTATGTATTTCAGATTCTATGGGTAACAATACTTCTTGTTACACTAAAATTTGTCACCATGACTATTTGCAGTTAGTATGGCTCCATCAACTGCCATACTATCCTCCTTGGCAAGTCTTATACCTCTGCTCCTCATGTCAAACTCCAAGAAAGAGAGAAAGTCCTTAAAAAGTCAATTAACTCTGGTTACGCAGTTTCTATTAACCTTACCTGCGTGTACGCACCTCAAGTTCACAATACCCGCGTACTTGTACGCTCTGTCTGTAAAGGGGTGGGTGCGTACTCCTGTAAAGGTCAAAAGGCATGAGTTTTACTTCAAAAAAGTTACTTGTGGTCGATTCTAGAGCATTCTAGAAGATAGTTTGACGTGTATTGAGCGCCTCCAGATGGTTCATGCATCCCTATGAAAGAGGAACTTATCCCATCAAGAGGGGAGCTATCCCATTGAAAGAGGGGCTTATCCCATTGATGGTGGACCTGATTAACTTCCTCCAAAGCATTATAAATACAGGCATTGGGCCAGAGGGAGAGGAGGTTGAAAGCTAAACATTCCTAAGGGTAGATGCTACTGAAATTAGGACTCCCTTATAGAGCTTGAGAGGAGAGATTCCCATCCTTTCTTAGCTTCATTTGGAAGTGGGTGAGCTGATCAAAGTAAAGGAGAACCCTTGCTGGACCCTGGGAGGGACCTGCACAACACCAAGGCACTGGTTGTAATGGTTTCTTTTGTTTCCAATTAATACAATTAAGTTCATTTTTCTCAACAAGTTGTTATATATAATTTGTTTCAAATACTCCTTGGTCTTTATGATGAATATGTTTTATTATATGAGTTATTCAGGTGCTATGTAATTGTTTGCTTGTTAGTGAATGCAGGTTTCAAAGAGAAGGAGGAGCTCATCTGGATCGGAGAGGCTGGACTGCTACAAACAGCGTTGGACTAAAGGTATGCTTTAAACACCTGGTTGCTTGTATTTTAAATGCATATTTAGGGAAAGATAGTGCTTGATTGTCTTGTTTGTCACTAGAAAGCCTTAGCTTCTAGGGAGGTCGGTTTTGTCCGCAAAATTGACTCTTTCCCCATGATAAAATGGCGACTCCACTGGGGAATGTTCAGCTTTCAACCTGGTTAATTTTGTCATGCGGAAAGAGTCAATTTTGCGGACAAAACCGACCTCCCTAGAAGCTAAGGCTTTCTAGTGACAAACAAGACAATCAAGCACTATCTTTCCCTAAATATGCATTTAAAATACAAGCAACCAGGTGTTTAAAGCATACCTTTAGTCCAACGCTGTTTGTAGCAGTCCAGCCTCTCTGATCCAGATGAGCTCCTCCTTCTCTTTGAAACCTGCATTCACTAACAAGAAAACGATTACATAGCACCTGAATAACTCATATAATAAAACATATTCATCATAAAGACCAAGGAGTATATGAAACAAATTATATATAACAACTTGTTGAGAAAAATGAACTTAATTGTATTAATTGGAAACAAAAGAAACCATTACAACCAGTGCCTTGGTGTTGTGCAGGTCCCTCCCAGGGTCTAGCAAGAGTTCTCCTTTACTTTGATCAGCTCACCCACTTCTAAATGAAGCTAAGAAAGGATGGGAATCTCTCCTCTCAAGCTATATAAGGGAGTCCTAATTTCAGCAGCATCTACCCTTAGGAATGTTCAGCTTTCAACCTCCCATCCCTCTGGCCCAATGCCTGTATTTATAATGCTTTGGAGGAAGTTAATCAGGTCCACCATCAATGGGATAAGCCCCTGTTTCAATGGGATAGCTCCCCTCTTGATGGGATAAGTTCCTCTTTCATAGGGATGCATGAACCATCTGGAGGCGCTCAATACACGTCAAACCATCTTCTAGAATGCTCTAGAATCGACCACAAGTAACTTTTTTGAAGTAAAACTCGCGCCTTTTGACATTTATAGGAGTACGCACCCACCCCTTTACAGACAGAGCGTACAAGTACGCAGGTATTGTGAACTTGAGGTGCGTACACGCAGGTAAGGTTAAGAGAAACTGCGTAACCAGAGTTAATTGACTTTTTAAGGACTTTCTCTCTTTCTTGGAGTTTGACATGAGGAGCAGAGGTATAAGACTTGCCAAGGAGGATAGTATGACAGTTGATGGAGCCATACTAACTGCAAATAGTCATGGTGACAAATTTTAGTGTAACAGATTGCCCCCTAAAGTGAGAAGCCTGTAGTAGATTAGGGTTTCATATCATCTAGGAAGGGTGAAGCACTTTATCATTTCAAGGATTATCTTGTGGAGAGCCCAGTCGGAACCTGCAAATATTCAACACAAAATACATATAAGATCATATCATCGCTGAGGTAGGCATTCCCATACTCAGATTGAAAACTTTAACTAACAAACTAACTACTGCTCTGATATAGGAATGATTTCGCAGTACATCATAATCATAGACTCATGTAGACACAGTAAGGACGCAGCCATCTATTTATGATTAGTCTACTGTATAATGAATACAAAACTCCTCGCAGCCTGGATGGTGGAAACTAGATCCAGGGTCTTCATTTCCGCTTCCCGAAATAGTACGATTCTATCCATGCGAATAAATGAGTTGATGTCGAACATGGTAGAAACCACTTGATTGCCAGTCAATGATGTAAACTGTTAACAAGTGTGAGAGAAACCACCAGTGATGTCAATGGTTCTCAAAGTACCCGGTACAATCCATGAGATGTGAATAGATGTGTTGATGTCGAACATATCATGGAATCCTTCGATCGAAAGTCAATGATGTAAACTGTCGTCAAAGGCGAGAAACCTGCCATTGATGCATGCAGATTTCAAGGTACTGACAATTTCTAGGTCATCTTTCTAGATAATGTGCTGATGTCGATAGAAAGGGACCCGTTGCAGGCAAGCCCACAACACGAAATCATAGATCAAGTTGAAGAAATGTAGCTGTAAGGACTGACTCAGGGATGGTCAAGATGGATGACAGGTATTTTGCAGATGAATGGTTTATTTGTAGTGACCTCTTGAACACATAACGACACGACAGATGGCTTGGTGACAATTGACCCAAAGTTAATACCCGGAACCGGCTGAAGATTTTCAATGTGGTTTGATCAACTGTTAGGCAAAGGATTTCCCAACCCAGGTGAATGAAAAAGTGTCATGTTCAAGAGTGGTGATAAGGTTTTTCAGAGACAAAGGATAACAAATAGGCTCATTTTTCTCTCTTTTCCCCCACCATTTCTGGCAAGTAACTCTTTATTTTTTATAAGCTTGAGGAGGATAACATATGCTTGATTATAAGCTCATCCTTCGGATGAGTCCAACTTAGTTTAGATTCGAACCCTAAGAAGGAGTGGTCCGTTCCTGTTTGTAATCGAACAAGTCCTTTACTATGAAATTTTAATGAGTCCAATATAGGATAAACTCGACGTTTTTCAATTTTAGAGAGTCTGAAAAAACTTAAGAAGACTCCAGGGTTGAACTTTTTCGTAAATTTGTGTCTCCCAACCCCGAAAAAGTATAAAATAATGCTTGAGAGAACCGCTTGATCTTTACGACCAAGGAGTACTTTCATGATTAGTGTCTTTGACCTGAAAAGTAAAAAGCGATCAAAGACACGTCGTTTTATTTCCAATATCGAATTTGAAACGACAAAAATCCGGCAATCTTTTCGTGTTTTTACGGTCAGAAAAGAGCTATAAGAGGATCGTCTTTTAATTCCGTTTTAACGAGTGTAAAAGAAACGCTTGGCGATCTTTTCATGTTTTAGGAGTCAGAAAAGGGCTTAAAGATGACTCTGATGTTTTTGTTTGTAAAAAATGACAATTTTCCCTGAAAATCCTTTATCCTGCACAAAAACCAACACATTACTCATACCTGTTTAAAGATAGATAAAAATACTTTGAAAAATACCTTTTCATGGTGAAAAATAAACAAATTTAGCATTTATTTACCCAAAAAACCTATAAAAAGGGCTTTTACCAATTCATTTTTACCATTTTACTGTTGAGGAGAGAAAAAGGGCTTTTGGCAAGAAACTTCCCGTGGACATTGCGGAGAATCCGACCGTCGAAATCGAACGCCGTCTCTTTCATGTATTCTACAACATCCTCATCTTCATTTTAATCCGTTTAGAATTCGTTTTTAGGTCCTAGCTTCATTTTTTGGAGGCTTTGGGGTTTCAAGATCCGCCTTTCGGGGTACGCAGGTGTTCCACTGGTGACCTGCGTACCCTGACGTTTTCTCAGTTGGGAAAATGCCGGGCGTACGCACCTTGCCCTAAGGGAACCTGCGTACCCACGCTCTGTTCCTAAAGGCGCGGTGCGTACCCTGCAAAACGAGTTTTCAAAACCCAATTTCTCCAAAATGGACCAAATTTTTTTGATTTTATGGACTGTAACAGATGTTTTATGGTGTGTAGATTGCCCGCCATGCTTGATTGGCGCGAGAGAGAACACGAAGATGTTGATTTGGCCGCCATTAATCATCAACCGTCCATTGATGCTTTGAAGGCATGCGACCTTTACAAATATTGGGCCATACCTGGCATGAGGGCCCAGGTGCGCTTTCTAGAGTGGCTGGTAGAGAGATGGAACGTTCAGGACCAGTGCTTTTACATTGGAGGGCACCAGCTCGAGATAGAGCCCTCAGATATTTACTTTCTCACTGGTTTTCCCAAGAGAGGCGAACACTTGACTCTGTTAGGGACTAGGCCGGGTGGCCAGTCCATTGCTAGTCTCCGACTAGAGTGGTGTAACACTCAGAACCAGGAGAAGGGGATAGAGATCAAAACTATATCCCGACCTGAACTTATGGTGATTGCCCTTACAGTTACCAGAATTTGCGGGGCTGCAGCTTTGCACATTGCCATTGGATCCCAGATGCGGATGGCGATTGATTGCTCTCGAGGGACCATTTTCAACTAGTGCGATGCTGTGTTGGCCAATGTAAAAGGCCAACTGACTAGAGCTAAAAACGGACAGCTAAAGATCTTTGGTTATGGGCCTTTAGTTGTGAGTTTTGGCTTAGAGAGGGTTTCGATGCTGATCCCACAGCATCTCACTATTGAGGTTGGGCTTCCCCGAGAGCCTAAATTGATGCGATGGGTTGCGGTTATGGCCCGTCATGCTGACGAGGGAACGGGGGTTGTCCGATTTACTCCGGAGTACTTTCACTGGTTAGAGGACCAGGTCTTTTCTATACAGGATTTTCCTTATGCCGGAGTTGATTTTCGTGGAGATCCGGACATGGTTCTTCCACCGGGAGAACAATGGGATGACACAAGTAATCCATTTTTCACAAGTTTTTTAAATTATCTATTTTTGTTTTTGTTTTTTATATCGTCTCAAAACTGACAGTAATAATTTTCAAAATGCAGATGTAGGCCCACGACGTCCAGCTAATCTCTGGCCTTTCGAGAGGAGACTAACAGTTGCACCGGCACCGGCCCCGCAGGATGAGGCCACAGAGACCTTAGCTGAGTTGGAACAAGACCTAGAGCGTCTAACGGCAGATATACCAGAGACTACTATAGACGATATTCCTATCAGGCTTTAGCGCTATGTAGTCGGAGTCCCAGGACCTTTTAGGAGGTTCTTGTGTAGGGTAGCCCGTGCAGTGGTGTCGTATAGAGAGCATCACCAGTGATTAGATGGTCGCTTTGTAGACACATGTGACATTTTGGTTTTTTGTACTTATCATTTTTGCCGATCATAAGGTGTTTTTCAACCTATGATCGAAGACGATGTATTTTTTGACACACTCCTATCTATATATATCATTATTACCGGCTTATCTGTTGAACATGTGCGATGAAATGTTTTTAAATTTACATGTTTGATTATTGCAAATGTCTATTTAACATTCGAGAAGCAATTGCATCTGCTAATGTATTTAAAGACCTTGGAATACGCTGATATTCAATGTAATCAAATTCACGTTCCAAGAGACGCACTCTCAAAAATAACCTTAATAACACTGGATTTCTAATGGCATACACTCTATTAAGCTGTAATACAACGAGTTCAGAATCTAACCTCACTATCAAACTCCAAATCCCAAATGAAATAGATTCAGACAATAACTCAATCACTGCACTGTATTCGGCAATGTTGTTTGTTGTTTGACCGAGGCTCACCCCATGCATAGAAACTAACTCGTCAGAGGGCGAATAGATAACCCAAGCTGCGGAAGAGATATTCCGTGTACTACGACAAGCACCATCAACGAATCCAATGTATGTTTGGAGAGGCATCGACATCTGTAATATCAAGAGTAAAACCAAGATAAGCCAGAATAACGACGAAAAACACACTCTCTAAGCTAAACACACTATCTAAATTAATAAACACACCAGCTAGAAAGAAAAAACCTAACCTAAGTAAAATCTCCATACCCATCATTTAAGCATAATACCTCTTTAAGTAAAGTCCATTTCTGGGTTTACCCAAAGAGTCCCCGTCAAAGTCTACCAGCTCGTAGGCCCCTTTTGCTAGCTTTCGCTTGACAATATAGGGCCCATGCCACATAGGAACGAATTTTCCAGCACCTAATTTATCATTGGCTTGATCATATAATAGCACTAGGTCTCCTTCCGAAAAATTTCGAGGGGTCACATTTCGATCATACTGAGCTTTCATACGTTTTGCGTGAGTCTCGATCGCCAATGCAGCATCACGTCGAGTCTCATCTAATTGAGCTAAGTATATAAACGCTTCTCCTCTTCGGAAGTAGCTGGAAGTAATTCGATGGCCATTTGCAGTGACGAGATTTCACATTCAATGGGCAACACAACTTCCAAACCATAAACTAGTTGGAAAGGAGTGAACCCTGATGATGTTTTCACTGAGGTTCGGTACGCCCAAAGCGCTGAAAATAACATGTTGTGCCAATTCGACCGATGAATACCAATGATTCGTCGGATCATGATAACTAAAACTTTGTTGATGGACTCAACCAGACCATTCGCTTGTGGATAATAGGGATTTGAACTATCGTGACGCAAACCAAGCTGGCCTGTAAGCTCTGTCATCATAACGTTTCGAAAATGGCACCCATGGTCAGTGATTATCACTTGTGGGACACCAAACCTAGCAATAATGTGATTGAATACGAAAATTGCGGCTGTCTTGCCGTCTGCCTCGAATGTAGGCATCGCCTCGGCCCACTTAGTAAAATAATCAACCGCAAGGATGATATACGCATGCCCCCCGGCCGAGTGAGGGTTACATGTAATAAAATCGATACCCCATTTGGCGAAAGGACCAACGGCAATTATAGGGTGGAGAGGAGCAGGTGGAGCACGCATCTTTCGATCAAACACATGACAGTTGTGGCATTTCCGGACCGCAGTAATACAATCTTTAAACAAGGACGGCCAGAAGTAGCCAGCGCGCAATATCTTTTGGGCTGTGGCATAACCAGACATATGACCGCCACACGCTCCAGAGTGGCAGTCATTTAGAACCCTTTCAGTTTCTTCGTGAGTTAAGCAACGCCGAAAAACCAAGTCTGCCCCACGACGATGAAGAGTATCTCCAATAATTTTGTATTGTTGGGACTGGAATCGAATTTTTTGACGTTCCGACTTTGAAACTTCGGGCCGAAAGGATTGGGTCTGGAGATAGACGATGATATCCCCATACCACGGATCTAAAGTGCTGATGAGAAATAAAGATTCATCCGCAATCGGCTCCTCTGCCACAGTTTTTGTGTCAGCACGCAGGAAGTCACACATTAACTCTACAAAAACTAAAGATTTCTTAGACTTAGATTTTTCAAACTCCAAGTCGAACTCTTGCAGGATAACGATCCATTTATAGTACTTGCCCCCTAGCAATTGTTTAGTCAAAATGTAGATAATAGGGTTGCAATCCGAAATGACTGTAGTTTTACGGAGTAAAATGTAGTGATGAAAACGTTGGACAGCTTGAAAGGCTGCTAATGCCACTGAAGTGGGTGAGCTGATCAAATTTTAGTTTTGTCATGCGGAAAGAGTCAATTTTGCGGACAAAACCGACCTCCCTAGAAGCTAAGGCTTTCTAGTGACAAACAAAACAATCAAGCACTATCTTCCCCTAAATATGCATTTAAAATACAAGCAACCAGGTGTTTAAAGCATACCTTTAGTCCAACGCTGTTTGTAGTAGTCTAGCCTCTCCGATCCGGATGAGCTCCTCCTTCTCCTTGAAACCTGCATTCACTAACAAGCAAACGATTACATAGCACCTGAATAACTCATAAAGTAAAACATTTTCATCATAAAGACCAAGGAGTATATGAAACAAATTATATATAACAACTTGTTGAGAAAAATGAACTTAATTATATTAATTGGAAACAAAAGAAACCATTACAACCAGTGCCTTGGTGTTGTGCAGGGCTCTCCCAGGGTCCAGCAAGAGTTCTCCTTTACTTTGATCAGCTCACCCACTTCCAAATGAAGCTAAGAAAGGATGGGAATCTCTCCTCCCAAGCTCTATAAGGGTGTTATGAAACCAGCTCACAAAAAGATAGAAAAGAGAGATCCACGCCTTAGAATTCAGCCTCTTCGAGGCGGAAACCTCCTTTACATTACATAAATGAACAATTCTTGGATGATACAAATGACAAAACCTCCTTTCTATATATAGGAGTCTAAGGAGTCACAATATAATCCAGCCGACCTAACAATAATAATATAAAGCCACAAAAATAACAATAGAGGGATTCTATGGGGCACAGAAATAACAATATGGGGGTAATAGGGGCACAACAATATAAATAGGGGGTATAACTACAATAGTAATGGGGTAATCACTAGTATTATAGGGACCCAACATGCCCCTCTCCTTCAAAAAAGTGTTTTCCTCAACGCTTGAGCAGTTCTGGATACTTCTGCATAAAATTCTCATCCTCCCATGTGGAATCTTCAGCGGATAAGTTCTTCCACTTGATAAGATACTCTGAAATTGATCGATTTCGTAGCTGTCGAGTTCTTGTTTCTGTGATTGCTTCCGGTTCCAATATAATTTTTCCTTCCTCGTCAAGTTCTGGCAATATTGTTTGAATTGGGAGCTTGTCACCTATAACCTTCTTTAAACATGAAACATGGAAAACTGGGTGCAATCGAGAAGCTGCAGGAAGCTCCAATTTGTATGCCATAGTACCAATCTTTTCCAACACCTTGTACGGACCATAATACTTTGGTGATAATTTATTATCCTTCTTAGCTTGCTTTAGGGACATTTGCTTATATGGTTGTAGCCGTAGGAATACCCAATCACCTACATCAAAACTTCTTTCACTGCGATGTTGATCTGCCTGTTGTTTCATTCTATTTTGTGCCAACACGAGGTTATCCTTTAAGAGTTGGAGGACTTGTTGTTGATGTTCGATGTGATGTTCCACTGCCTGAACCTTAGAATTTTCTCTTAAATATGATGTGATGGATGGTGGTTGATACCCATAAAGTGCCATAAATGGGGTCATTTTTGTTGCTGTATGGAAGGAAGTGTTATACCACCATTCAGCCAGAGGCAACCATTTGACCCATTGTGTCTGTTTATCAGATACAAAGCAACGAAGATATCCTTCCAAACATTTGTTTACTATCTCAGTTTGCCCATCAGATTGAGGATGATAAGATGAGCTATGAGCTAACTGAGTACCAAGACAAGAAAATAATTCTGTCCAAAAATTTCCAGTGAAAATGGGATCTCTGTCACTTACAATAATCTTTGGGTTTCCATGTAGCTTTTGAACTGTTTCCATAAATGCAGTAGAAACTGTACTGGCTTTAAATGGATGTGATAATGCACAAAAGTGTGCATACTTGGTAAGTCTGTCAACTACCACCATGATGACACTCTTTCCCTCAGACTTGGGTAAACCTGTGATAAAATCCATTGAAACCTCCTCCCAACGTTGGCTTGGAATGGATAAAGGTTGTAATAGACCTGGTGTCTTAATTGTTTCAACTTTATTTTGCTGGCAAACCAAACATTCCGCCACAAACTTTTGAATATCTGATTTAAGGCCATCCCAAAAAAATTCCTTCTTAACCCTGTGGTAAGTTTTTAAAAATCCTGAGTGCCCTCCTAAGGGAGAAGTGTGCAATTCCATAAGAATCTTTTGTTTTAGCTGGGAATTCTTACAGAGGTATAAGCGATCTTTGTACCATAACGAATCATTTTTCCAGCTAAATGTATCAGAAGTACTGGAATCTTGTTGTAGCTTTCGAATAAGTGCCCACACTTCTTCGTCATTCTTCCATTCCTCCCTTGCTTCGTTTATCCAATCTGGTTGGATAATAGAAATGGCACACAACAATGCTTCCACATCCTCATCCTTTCTTGAGAGTGCATCTGCCACCACATTTTGCTTCCCTTTTTTGTAGATGATTTCAAAGTCATAACCCAACATCTTTGTGACCCACTTTTGTTGCTCTTCAGAGGATAATCTTTGTTCTAAAAAGTATTTAAGGCTATCATGATCCGTTTTTACCTTGAAGTGTCTTCCCATTAGGTAGGGTCGCCATTTCTTAAGTGCATGGAGTATTGCCAACATTTCCTTCTCATAAATAGCTTTGCTTAAAAACTTTCCCTTGATTGGACGACTTTCAAAAGCAATGGGTCTTTCATCTTGCATTAGAACAACACCAATTCCATTTCCTGAAGCATCACATTCCACAATAAAGGTTTTTGTGAAGTCCGGTGTAGCTAAGACCGGTGCTTGGCACATTGCCTCTTTAAGATGTTCAAAGGCCTTTGTTGCTTCCGAAGTCCATGAAAATGAATCTTTCTTCAATAATGTTGTTAGAGGTGCTGCTATTCTCCCATAATTCTTAACAAACTTGCGATAATACCCTGTCAACCCAAGAAATCCTCGCAGATGCTTTATGGATGTGGGGATTTTCCATTCCTTAATGGCTTTAATTTTGCTAGGGTCTACCTTAACTCCTTCATGAGATACAATATGACCCAAATATTCCACCTCCTGGACTCCAAAGAAACATTTGGATCTTTTTGCATATAATTGTTTCTCCTCCAATAGTTGTAGCACCCTGTCAACATGTTCAACATGATCCTTCCAAGACTTGCTGTAGATTAGTATATCATCAAAAAATACTAACACAAATTTTCTAAGGAATGGTTTGAAAATTGAATTCATCAAACCTTGAAATGTTGAAGGTGCATTGGTAAGGCCAAAAGGCATGACCAAAAATTCATAATGACCCTCATGAGTTCTAAATGCTGTTTTCGGAATGTCTTCAATCTTCATTCTGATTTGATGATATCCCGAACGAAGATCCAACTTGGTGAAGTAAATTGATCCATGCAATTCATCCAGTAATTCATCAATAACAGGAATGGGGAACTTATCTTTAATAGTGAGCTTGTTGAGCTCCCTATAATCTGGACACATGCGCCATGATCCATCCTTCTTGTGCACCAATACTACTGGAGCTGAGAAAGAACTTTGACTCGGTTGAATTATACCAGCCTCTAGCATTTCTGCAACCATACGTTCAATTTCACTTTTTTGGACATATGGATATCTGTACGGCCTGATGTTTGGAGGAACACTTCCTGGAATCAGATGAATAGCATGATCATGATCACGCATAGGTGGGAGACCTTTGGGAGTCTCAAATACCTTGGAATGATTGTCCAGGACTTTTTGGAGATCTGGAGAAATAGATGATTCCAATGTGGAAACATCTAGCGAACATAATTGTGCAATTACACCTCTTTGCTCCTTTTTTAGAAGCTTTGTCATGCCATTAGAGCTGATTATCTTTCCTGGTTTCCCTGCAATACCCCTTAATTCAACTTCCTTTCCTTCCACAGAAAATTTCATGAAAAGTTCTTGAAAATTAAAAGCTATTGTACCCAAGGATTGTAGCCATTGGACTCCTAGTACAACATCAGCACCTCCCATTGGAATGGAAAGCATTGGGCTAGTCAATACATATTCTCCCATGGATAGCTTGATATTATGGCACTTTCCAGAACAATTTATTGTTCCTCCATTTGCAATCATCACTTGACACTCTGGTGCTGGATATAGGAAGCAATTCAATTCTTTTGCTACCCTACAATGAATAAAATTGTGGGTGCTTCCTGAATCAATCAACACTATTACCTTTTTCTTCTTGATTTGTCCTTCTATCTTGATGGTTTGAGGAGTGGTAATTCCCGCCAATGCATTACAAGATATGGTCGGATTTATTTGTTCTTCATCTAGGCTTTGTTCCTGGAATATATCCTCTTCTTTTGACCTTTCTTGCTCCTTTTCTTCTTCCTCTTCACAATCTATGTAGAATAATTTCTTCTCAGCACACTTATGACCTTTTGTGTATTTGCTATCACAATTGTAACAAAGCCCTTTTGCTCTTTTTTCTTCCAATTGTTGTGGTGTCAACCTTGTAGGTTGTGGAAGACTATGGGCAACAACACTTCCGTCTTTATAGTTGTGAATGGTATGCTTCCTAGTTGCCATAATTTTGCTTTCCATTTTTCTTGCTAACCTGAATGCCTTCTCTAATGAATCAGGTTCCCAAAGGCGCACATCATGTTGGATATTATCCTTTAAAGACCCTATGAACACATCAATCCTATGCTCCTCTGGAATATCTTTTACCCTTATGTTCAATTTTTGGAACTCATCAATGTGCTCCATTATTGAACCCTTTTGTTTGAGACTTATCAATTGGCTAAAAAAAGTGTTGCTTTTTGTATCCTCATAATGTGCTATCAATTCTTCCGTAAAAATTGCCCAAGTGATAAATTGTTTACGAGAACAAAGCCATTGATACCATACAAACTGATTTGGTTCCAAATATAAAGTTGCCATACGTACCTTTTGTGTGTTTTGCACATTATTGAGATCGAAGAATTGCTCCATCTGTAATATCCATGTGGCGGGATCCTTGCCATCAAACTTCCTCACATCGATTTTTGGAACATGGTGAGTCTTCGATCCAACATTAGAGTCTATGGAATCATGATTTTTATTCTCATCATGAGTTTCCTTTACTACCTTTTCACCATTAGTGACCCTTTCTTGTAGCAACTTCTTCAATTCATCCATCTTATCATCCATGCCATCAATTTTAGCGTCCATGCCATTCACCTTAGCTTCCATGCCATCCATCTTAGCTTCCATGCCCTTTATCTTAGCTTCCACTCCATTTACCTTAGATTCCATGCCATTTATCTTAGATTCCATGCCATTTATCTTAGATTCCACGCCACTTATCTTAGCTTCTGTTAGCTTTTGTGAGCGTGACATTTGTTGCACTTGTTCTTGTAATTTTGATATATCATGTAGCATTTCTTCTTCTTCTTCATGAGTCATGCTAGAGCTTTCAGGTTCCTTACTAGGTGTTTGCATTTTCTTTCCTCGGGGCATCAGTTACCGATAATAATGCTTTACTATGCCCGTTGAATTCCGTTAAACCAAGCTTACCAAAAAAAAAAAAAACTACACACCTTTTTTCACTTTATAGAAGCCTGATATTGAATCTGATGTATCTCTGTAATTTCGGATCATCCAGTTCTGAAATTGCTACCTGTAGTAGCCTTCTGCGTCCTCTTTCCAATGCCACAAGTCTGAGCCAAATTGGATTCTCCAAGGAAGAGTTATGTGAAATCTCCCACAGTGACTTGCTTTTAGACTAGTTCAGTAGAGCGAACTTGTACGACGTGCCACGAGTCACTGTTTCAACCTTTGAATCTGAAACACACATACAAGAAACTACAGTCCGTCCTCTTTCTGTAACTTTTTACGAAATTTCAATCCGATCCTCAGAGAGAAAGTTATGACGATTTTCCCCAGGTCACCTGTTTTGAATGTAATTCAGGAGTCTGCAAAAAGGCCAACTTCCTCAGATCATATCTCCGAAAATATTGTGCAAAAAGCTCTGAAATTCACCCAAGGTTCAGTGCCAATTCTTCTCAAATGGGTTTTTTTTTCGACTTCTGAAACGTCACAGAAAAAAAGTTATAGCGAAAATTCCACGATGACCTGTTTGGAGCAGCGAAACCCTAGAATCCAAAGCTCTGATACCAAATGTTATGAAACCAGCTCACAAAAAGATAGAAAAGAGAGATCCACGCCTTAGAATTCAGCCTCTTCGAGGGGGAAACCTCCTTTACATTACATAAATGAACAATTCTTGGATGATACAAATGACAAAACCTCCTTTCTATATATAGGAGTCTAAGGAGTCACAATATAATCCAGCCGACCTAACAATAATAATATAAAGCCACAAAAATAACAATAGAGGGATTCTATGGGGCACATAAATAACAATATGGGGGTAATAGGGGCACAACAATATAAATAGGGGGTATAACTACAATAGTAAAGGGGTAATCACTAGTATTATAGGGACCCAACAAAGGGAGTCCTAATTTCAGAAACATCTACCCTTAGGAATGTTCAGCTTTCAAGCTCCCTCCCTCTGGCCCAATGCTTGTATTTATAATGCTTTGGAGGAAGTTAATCAGGTCCACCATCAATGGGATAAGCCCCTCTTTCAATGGGATAGCTCCCCTCTTGATGGGATAAGTTCCTCTTTCTTTGGGATGCATGAACCATCTGGAGGCGCTCAATACACGTCAAACCATCTTCTAGAATGCTCTAGAATCGACCACAAGTAACTTTTTTGAAGTAAAACTCACGCCTTTTGACCTTTACAGGAGTACGCACCCACCCCTTTACAGACAGAGCGTACAAGTATGTAGGTATTGTGAACTTGAGGTGCGTACACGCAGGTAAGGTTAAGAGAAACTGCGTAACCAGAGTTAATTGAATTTTTAAGGACTTTCTCTCTTTCTTGGAGTTTGACATGAGGAGCAGAGGTATAAGACTTGCCAAGGAGGATAGTATGATAGTTGATGGAGCCATACTAACTGCAAATAGTCATGGTGACAAATTTTAGTGTAACAGATTGCCCCCTAAAGTGCGAAGCCTGTAGTAGATTAGGGTTTCATATCATCTAGGAAGGGTGAAGCACTTTATCATTTCAAGGATTATCTTGTGGAGAGCCCAGTCGGAACCTGCAAATATTCAACACAAAATACATATATAAGATCATATCATCGCTGAGGTAGGCATTCCCATACTCAGATTGAAAACTTTAACTAACAAACTAACTACTGCTCTGATATAGGAATGATTTCGCAGTACATCATAAGCATAGACTCATGTAGACACAGTATGGACGCAGCCATCTGTTTATGATTAGTCTATTGTATAATGAATACAAAATTCTTCGCAGCCTGGATGCTGGAAACTAGATCCAGGGTCTTCATTTCCGTTTCCCGAAATAGTACGATTCTATCCATGTGAATAAATGAGTTGATGTCGAACATGGTAGAAACCACTTGATTACCAGTCAATGATGTAATCTGTTAACAAGTGTGAGAGAGACCACCAGTGATGTCAATGGTTCTCAAAGTACCCAGTACAATCCATGAGATGTGAATGAATGTGTTGATGTCGAACATATTACGGAATCCTTCGATCGAAAGTCAATGATGTAAACCGTCGTCAAAGGCGAGAAACCTGCCATTGATGCATGCATATTTCAAGGCACTGACGATTTCTAGGTCATCTTTCTAGATAATGTGCTGATGTCGATAGAAAGCGACCCATTGCGGGCAAGCCCACAACATGAAATCATTTTTCAAGTTGAAGAAATGTAGCTGTAAGGACTGACTCAGGGATGGTCAAGATGGATGACAGGTATTTTGCAGATGAATGGTTTATTTGCAGTGACCTCTTGAACACATAACGACACGACAGATGGTTTGGTGACAATTGACCCAAAGTCAATACCCAGAACCGGTTGAATATTTTCAATGTGGTTTGATCAACTTTTAGGCAAAGGATTTCCCAACCCAGGTGAATGAAAAAGTGTCGTGTTTAAGAGTGGTGATAAGGTTTCTTCTGAGACAAAGGATAACAAATAGGCTCATTTTTCTCTCTTTTCCCCCACCATTTCCGGCAAGTACCTCTTTATTTTTTACAAGCTTGAGGAGGATAACATATGCTTGATTATAAGCTCATCCTTTGGATGAGTCCAACTTAGTTTAGATTCGAACCCTAAGAAGGAGTGGTCCGTTCCTGTTTGTAATTGAATAGGTCCTTTACTGTGAAATTTTAACGAGTCCAGTATAGGAGAAACTCGGCGTTTTTCAATTTTAGAGAGTCTGAAAAAAAACTTAAGAAGACTCCAGCGTTGAACTTTTTCGTAAATTTGTGTCTCCCAAGCCCGAAAAAGTATAAAATAATACTTGAGAGAACCGCTTGATCTTTACGACCAAGGAGTACTTTCATGATTAGTGTCTTTGACTTGAAAAGTAAAAAGCGATAAAGGATACGTCGTTTTATTTCCAATATCGAATTTGAAACGACAAAAATCCGGCAATCTTTTCGTGTTTTTACGGTCAGAAAAGGGCTATAAGAGGACCGTCTTTTAATTCCATTTTAACGAGTGTAAACGAAACGCTCGGCAATCTTTTCATGTTTTAGGAGTCAGAAAAGGGCTTAAAGATGACTCTGATGTTTTTGTTTGTAAAAAATGACAATTTTCCCTGAAAATCCTTTATCCTGCACAAAAACCAACACATTACTCATACCTGTTTAAAGATAGATAAAAATACTTTGAAAAATACCTTTTCATGGTGAAAAATAAACAAATTTACCATTTATTTACCCAAAAAACCTATAAAAAGGGCTTTTACCAATTCATTTTTACCATTTTACTGTTGAGGAGAGAAAAATGGCTTTTGGCAAGAAACTTCCCGTGGACATTGTGGAGAATCCGACCGTCGAAATCGAACGCCGTCTCTTTCATGTATTCTACAACATCCTCCTCTTCATTTTCATCCGTTTAGAATTTGTTTTTAGGCCCTAGTTTCATTTTTTGGAGGCTTTAGGGTTTCAAGATCCACCTTTCGGGGTACACAGGTGTTCCACTGGTGACCTGCGTACCCCGACATTTTCTCAGTTGGGAAAATGCCGGGCGTACGCACCTTGCCCTAAGGGAACCTGCGTACCCACGCTCTATTCCTAAAGGCGGGGTGCGTACCCCGCAAAACGAGTTTTCAAACCCTAATTTCTCCAAAATGGACCAATTTTTTTTTATTTTAGGGACTCTAACAGATGTTTTATGGTGTGTAGATTGCCCGCCATGCTTGATTGGCGCGAGAGAGAGCACGAAGATGTTGATTTGGCCGCCATCAATCATCAACCGTCCATTGATGCTTTGAAGGCATGCGGCCTTTACAAATACTGGGCCATACCTGGCATGAGGGCCCAGGTGCGCTTTCTAGAGTGGCTGGTTGAAAGGTGGAATGTTCAGGATCGGTGCTTTTACATTGGAGGGCACCAGCTCGAGATAGAGCCCTCAGATATTTAATTTCTCACTGGTTTGCCCAAGAGAGGCGAACACTTGACTCTGTTCGGGACTAGGTCGGGTGGCCAGTCCATTGCTAGTCTCCGACTAGAGTGGTGTAACACTCAGAACCAGGAGAAGGGGATAGAGATCAAAACTATATTCCGACTTGAACTTATGGTGATTGCCTTTACAGTTACCAGACTTTGCGGGGCTGGCGCTTTGCACATTGCCACTGGATCCCAGATGCGGATGGCGATTGATTGCTATCGAGGGACCGTTTTCAACTAGTGCGATGCTGTGTTGGCCAATGTAAAAGGCCAACTGACTAGAGCTAAAAACGGACAGCTAAAGACCTTTGGTTATGGGACTTTAGTTGTGAGTTTTGGCTTAGAGAGGGTTCTGATGCTGATCCCACAACATCTCACTATTGAGGTTGGGTTTCCCCGAGAGCCTAAATTGATGCGATGGGTTGCGGTTATGGCCCGTCATGCTGACGAGGGAACGGGGGTTGTCCGATTTACTCCGGAGTACTTTCACTGGTTAGAGGACCAGGTCTTTTCTATACAGGATTTTCCTTATGCCAGAGTTGATTTTCGTCGAGATCCGGACATGGTTCTTCCACCGGGAGAACAATGGGACGACACAGGTAATCCATTTTTCACAAGTTTTTAAAATTATCTATTTTTTGTTTTTTTTTTTTATATCGTCTCAAAACTGACAGTAATAATTTTCAAAATGCAGATGTAGGCCCAAGACTTCCAGCCAATCTCCGGCCTTTCGAGAGGAGACTACCAGTTGCACCCGCACCGGCCCCACAAGATGAGGCCACAGAGACCTTAGCTGAGTTGGAACAAGACCTAGAGCGTCTAACGACAGATATACCAGAGACTACTATAGAAGATATTCCTATCAGGCTTCAGCGCTATGTAGTCGGAGTCCCAGGACCTTTTAGGAGGTTCTTGTGTAGGGTAGCCCGTGCAGTGGTGTCGTATAGAGAGCATCACCAGTGATTAGATGGTTGCTTTGTAGACACATGTGACATTTTGGTTTTTTGTACTTATCATTTTTTCCGATCATAAGGTGTTTTTCAACCTATGATCGAAGACGATGTATTTTTTGACACACACCTATCTATATATATCATTATTACCGGCTTATCTGTTGAACATGTGTGATGAAATGTTTTTAAATTTACATGTATGATTATTGCAAATGTCTATTTAACATTCGAGAAGCAATTGCATTTGCTAATGTATTTAAAGACCTTGGAATATGCTGATATTCAATGTAATCAAATTCACGTTCCAAGAGACGCACTCTCAAAAATAACCTTAATAACACTGGATTTCTAATGGCATACACTCTATTAAGCTGTAATACAACGAGTTCAGAATCTAGCCTCACTATCAAACTCCGAATCCCAAATGAAATAGATTCAGACAATAACTCAATCACTGCACTGTATTCGACAATGTTGTTCGTTGTTTGACCGAGGCTCACCCCATGCATAGAAACTAACTCGTCAGAGGGCGAATAGATAGCCCAAGCTGCGGAAGAGATATTCCGTGTACTACGACAAGCACCATCAACGAATCCAATGTATGTTTGTAGAGGCATCGACATCTGTAATATCAAGAGTAAAACCAAGATAAGCCAGAATAACAACGAAAAACACACTCTCTAAGCTAAACACACTGTCTAAACTAATAAACACACCAGCTAGAAAGAAAAAACCTAACCTAACTAAAATCTCCATACCCATCATTTAAGCATAATACCTCTTTAAGTAAAGTCCATTTCTGGGTTGACCCAAAGAGTCCCTGTCAAAGTCTACCAGCTCATAGGCCCCTTTTGCTAGCTTTCGCTTGACAATATAGGGCCCATGCCACATTGGCTTGATCATATAATAGCGCTAGGTCTCCTTCCGAAAAATTTCGAGGGGTCACATTTCGATCATACTGAGCTTTCATACGTTTTGCGTGAGTCTCGATCGCCAAAGCAACATCACGTCGAGTCTCATATAATTGAGCTAAGTATAATAAACGCTTCTCCTCTTCCGAAGTAGCTGGAAGCAATTCGATGGCCATTTGTAGTGACGAGATTTCGCATTCAATGGGCAACACAGCTTCCAAACCATAAACTAGTTGGAAAGGAGTGAACCCTGTTGATGTTTTCACTGAGGTTCGGTACGCCCAAAGCGCTGAAAATAACATGTTGTGCCAATTCGACCGATGAATACCAATGATTCGTCGGATCATGATAACTAAAACTTTGTTGATGGACTCAACCAGACCATTCGCTTGTGGATAATAGGGAGTTGAACTATCGTGACGCAAACCAAGCTGGCCTGTAAGCTCTGTCATCATAACGTTTCGAAAATGGCGCCCATGGTCAGTGATTATCGCTTGTGGGACACCAAACCTAGCAATAATGTGAGTGAACACGAAAATTGCAGCTGTCTTGCCGTCTGCCTCGAATGTAGGCATCACCTTGGTCCACTTAGTAAAATAATCAACCGCAAGGATGATATACGCATGCCCCCCGGCCGAGTGAGGGTTACATGTAATAAAATCGATACCCCATTTGGAAAAAGGACCAACGGAAATTATAGGGTGGAGAGGAGCAGGTGGAGTGCGCATCTTTCGATCAAACGCTCGATGTAATGAATGAGCAGGCAAATCATCGAGATACGGTTGCACAATGTGCTTATTGTCATGAAACGCATAAGGCATCGCCCTTTGAAAAGTTGCTCTGGCATTCTTAAGCCCAAAAGGTAAATTGCAGTAAGCAAATGTCCCCCATGGACAAATGAAAGCCATTTTTGGTTGATCGGCAGGTAGAATATTGATTTGATTGTAACCGGAAAAACCGTCCATAAAGGAAAATATTTCACTGCTGGCACAATCATCAATTATTTGATCGATATAGGGTGTTGGGTAGTTGTCCTTCGGACAAGCTCGATTAATAGCCCTATAATCAATGCATATTCTTATTGTTCCCTGTTTTTTGTTAACCGGAACAATATTCGATACCCAATCCGTTAACGGGATTGGATAAATGAACCCTGCTTTCAACAACTTCTCAACTTCTGTTTTAATTGCAGCCGCTTTTCGTGGGTGAATCTGATGCAAACGTTGCCGGATGGGTTTAGCATCCGGGTAAGTCTTTATCTCATGGACAACAATCGCGGGATCAATTCCTGGCATTTCCTCATAAGACCAGGCAAACACGTCGCGGAATTCCTAAAATAGGGCCTTGTATGTCTGAATTTCGTCATCTGTACACAAGGCACCTATATGAATGTTCTCAACAATTCCAGGCTTGACTGAAATGTCAATGGGAATAGTGCGAGAGATGTTTCCCAAATTCAGCTCTGAATCATGATGTTTCATTGGATTCTGAGCTTCTTTGACATATTCAGTTGTAAATATTGATGAGAAATCATTTTCAAAACGATCATCCTCAGGTAAAAACGAAGATCTATAATGGAGATCTTCCCATGGTAAATCGTCTACACACAGGACTTCACGAAGTTGCTCGTCAGATGACACAACTTCGGGAAACGCTACTAACTCCGAGTTTGACGTGAAAAGTGATTCCTCACGGACCACATTCATTTGGTCGATTTTGGTTGAACGCGAGTCGGTAAAAGACTGCACGGCTTCATAGGCAATTTCATATGGACTCAAAGGCATAGCATCACCAAATGAGTCTATCTCAGATTCAGAAGGAACGATCCAAGGATCGTCATAAACAATAGTGTCTGATGTAATCATATGAATGGATGCAAAGGAAGACAAGGCGTTGATTGGAGGAAAAGGAAAAGTTCCCAGTAAACCGGCATCTTTAACTAATCCTACTCCAACATCCTTATAAGGGATAGTCGTTTTACCGACATGCTGAATACTCTCTGAAGAGGCTGGGTCGGATGAAAAGTAGGCCAGCTAGTCTATTGTTATGATCTTACCATTATGTGGAAACTTTATTATTCGGAAGACCGATGAAATGACCGCTGTCATAGCGTAAGACCAACTTCGACCCAAGAGAAGGTTGTAGTCTAGAGGGGCATCAACCACCTCCACATCTAGACTAACGGTTTTTCCTTCAACCCCTATAGGCAAATCCTGTAGAATGCCAAACGGATGAAACCCACGGCCATCAAAGGCCTTAAGAATTGTCGGTGATTGATTTAGTGAAGGAGAACCAAGCGATCTCCAACACTGTATCGACATAATACACGTGGAAGCTCCCTCATCAATTACAATCTAATGAATAGGCCTGTTTTTGACTATTACTGGGATCTGGAAAGCCATTTGATGAGGCAAACGCGGTGTACTATTTTCTAGATCAAAGATTATTAGGTTCGGGTCCTGAACATCAACAGCTCCTATAGCCGACAAAAGTAATTTACGTTGTGCTGGGCATGATTGCAGCACTTCCAAAGCCGACATTGCTGAGGGTGAAACAGCTGCAATACCTGTTGAACTTGCGATGGATCCCACACTATGTTCATTCTGGGGTATTGACCCATAACAGGTTGAGGATATTGAGATCCATAACCGGATTGAGGGTAGGATTGATAATTGAAAGGTACATTTCCCGTACCTTGAACATAAGATTGACCTTGGGGTGGTTGGTAACCTTGACTCGAGTAGTGACCTTGAGGTAGATACCCTTGAGGTAGATACTGATACTGGGGTTGACCTTGAGGTATAAATTGATACTGAGGTTGACCTTGGGGTACATATTGAGGCTGGGGTTGACCTTGAGGAATGTACAGCACCACGGGTACATACTGTCCTTGAGGTTGACCCCCAGACACAATTTGCGTACCTTGAGGTTGCACCCCAGGCGTTAATTGAGGCTGCCCCCCAGGCGGTAACTGGCCACCTTGAGGTTGAGAACTGGGAATTGAACCTGACATCATGTAAATGTCTCCTACACTCAATGGTTTATTACCATTGTTTCCAGTTAATAACCCATGTTCAATGGGTTGAGGAGATGCTCCCGCAAAAGTACCAGAAAGTGACTAATACCCAGAGGGAACAAAAGGACCGCCGTACAAAAAAGATTCGGGTGATTCAGTAAACATGGACGACTGACCTGACATATTTACAGGAGTATAAATACCTCCAGGTGGATAAGGAGTACGAGGTGGAGAAAAACTTGACCCTGAGTTGTCTAAATAATTAGTTAAGGAAAGATACCAAGTAGTACTTCTAGGTGGACTGTAAAAAATGGATTCACGCTCCCTTAGATCAATAGTAGGTTGATTTTCAGGGATAGGGACACCTATTTCTTCTTCTGGAGCAAGTTCTTCAATAGCTATCAAACCAGAAGGAAGATTTTCGGTGATGATTCTTTCTACCCTAGGTGAATCAGGAGCACTAGAAGTTGGAGTAACAGGTTCAGATACCTCAGGTTCTTCACCTATATCACTAGTAGATGAAAAACTACCAACAAGCTCAGAAACTGCAATAGTTTCGGGATTATAACCTGTTTCTAGACTTTGGTAATCAGGATGAACTACCAACGAAGACTCTCATTCTTCAGGTGAACCTACTTTACTGCCACTAGGAGTTACAAGGACTTTCAAACCTTCGTAATGACCTGGGACGTCTTCAGGAGGTTGTCCATGAAGTCTACGGGACTTCCTCAACAAATCGGCCACGGTTACAATCTCAGGAGACTGGCCCCGAAGTCTACGGGACTGTCTCGGTAATTCAGCCACAGTTAAAAACTTTTAACTACTGCACACGCAAACAAATTAAAATCTCAAAGCAAACCGCCTAAAGTCTCTAAAGAACCAAACAAATTCGAATCACACGCCTAAAGAATCTAGGGCGTCAAACTATACACAAATAGTAACCTTCCGGACCGAAAACACTAGTTAGTGATGAAGCCCAACATTGCAGAATTTAGTACAGAAGTGGCGGGTGGAACAGTTACCCCGGCAACCTTCTTAATGAATAGACTGGCACAAGTTCCTCCACTTTAACCGTCTCGAGTGAAGTGAACCCCCCATAAAATCCAAGTGAGTCTAGCCGACGTCTGCTCCAGGTATAGTGGGATCTTCCCTCCACCGTCACCTTGGGTAGAACCCTAAAGATAATGGTTACTAAGGTCACCAACAGCAAAAAATATACCTGGGGGAACAGTCTACGATCCGATAGCACGCAAGAGCAGAGTAACAAGCTCAATCCCCTTGCCGGCTCTTTGACAATAATTCAAGGTTTACCGACAAGTGACCCCAGGCTCCTCGACAATAATCCGAGGTTTACCGTTTGTAATACATGCGTATCAGGCATCGTTCCCAATGAAGGAGGATTGATCCCCTCACTGGTTCGGACATGATCTCGTGCTTCTCCTTTAAGAGGAGCTTTCCTAGAGCATAAATGTAACAGTTCGATTTATCCTACCACAAGATGAGCTACTTGTTTGGTTTTGCTGTCTTGGAGAGTTAATTACTCTCCTACTCCAAGACACTAGCCTGATCTATCACCATGACTATTTGCAGTTAGTATGGCTCCATCAACTGCCATACTATCCTCCTTGGCAAGTCTTATACCTCTGCTCCTCATGTCAAACTCCAAGAAAGAGAGAAAGTCCTTAAAAAGTCAATTAACTCTGGTTACGCAGTTTCTCTTAACCTTACCTGCGTGTACGCACCTCAAGTTCACAATACCTGCGTACTTGTACGCTCTGTCTGTAAAGGGGTGGGTGCGTACTCCTGTAAAGGTCAAAAGGCGCGAGTTTTACTTCAAAAAAGTTACTTTTGGTCGATTCTAGAGCATTCTAGAAGATGGTTTGACGTGTATTGAGCGCCTCCAGATGGTTCATGCATCCCTATGAAAGAGGAACTTATCCCATCAAGAGGGGAGCTATCCCATTGAAAGAGGGGCTTATCCCATTGATGGTGGACCTGATTAACTTCCTCCAAAGCATTATAAATACAGGCATTGGGCCAGAGGGAGGAGAGGTTGAAAGCTGAACATTCCTAAGGGTAGATGCTGCTGAAATTAGGACTCCCTTATAGAGCTTGAGAGGAGAGATTCCCATCCTTTCTTAGCTTCATTTGGAAGTGGGTGAGCTGATCAAAGTAAAGTAGAACTCTTGCTGGACCCTGGGAGGGACCTGCACAACACCAAGGCACTGGTTGTAATGGTTTCTTTTGTTTCCAATTAATGCAATTAAGTTCATTTTTCTCAACAAGTTGTTACATATAATTTGTTTCATATACTCCTTGGTCTTTATGATGAATATGTTTTATTTTATGAGTTATTCAGGTTCTATGTAATCGTTTTCTTGTTAGTGAATGTAGGTTTCAAAGAGAAGGAGGAGCTCATCCGGATCGGAGAGGCTGGACTGCTACAAACAGCGTTGGACTAAAGGTATGCTTTAAACTCCTGGTAGCTTGTATTTTAAATGCATATTTAGGGAAAGATAGTGCTTGATTGTTTTGTTTGTCACTAGAAAGCCTTAACTTCTAGGGAGGTTGGTTTTGTCCGCAAAATTGACTCTTTCCGCATGAAAAAATGGCGACTCCACTGGGGAATCCATGGATTTAATTGATTTCTCTTTTGATTGATACTTTGATTTGAGAAAAGTCGATTTCTTTCTGGTTTTCGACTGATTGACTGTGAATTTGGGTGGAATAGCTTAGGGTTGAGTTAGTTTTTATTTTTCTTGGTTTTGAGAGCAGTACACACCCTCTACATTAAGCACAGTGCGTACCTGTACTCACTGCAGCTTTGTACACAGAGCGTGGCCGCACCTTTGCAAACAGGCTGTCTGCGTACCCTGTCAAAAGTTGAGAAAATTCCAATTGTTTCCTTTTTGCCTCTTAGATTTTGTTTATAATTTGTTTTTACTGCCCAGATCCACTGGTTACCTGTCAGAAGTCTTCATCTAAGCTTGTTTCATTAGCATCAAGGGTTTTAGTGAAGTTCATAGAAGTTCTAGCCCTAGGTTTGATTTTTGCATTGGTCTTGTAGTGACTTTGGCTTTAGAAGTTGTAAAAACCTTGGATCTCCCTGGTCTTTTCAATCTTCTTAGGAGTCGGACCTTTCGTAAAATCCACCTTTGTGAGAAACCTACCGTTGTGTTGTCTCTTTGCGGAATTTCGAGAAAGCTTGTTTGTCAAAGCTGTGAATTTCATTCTTAAGAAAAAGAGCAAAAGATTTTGATTTTTGTTTTTGACTGGTTTATGATTCTGCATGAACTAGTCCTTGGTTGAATTGTAAATGAGTAAAACATCCTGGAATTATATTTTGTAAGCTTTTAACTCATTAGATTTGCTTTTAGGTAAATTTCTCTTAGATTTGCTTTTAAGTAGAATTGATTTGATTGTCATAGATTTCTTAGAATTGATTTTTTGTTAAGTAGTTTTACATGCTTTGTTAATATAGGAAAAATACAAAAATCTCTTTTGAAGAAAAGTTTGTTTTAGTAGCGTTTGAAGTCTTTGAAAAGAGAAAGGAAGTTTTCGTGAAATAATTAGTGGTCATGTGTTGTATGCTTTGGAAAAGATAAAGAGATTGTTTCTTTGATTTTCATTGCCAAGAAAGAGAAAGTTGTATTTTTATATCAATTTTGTATTCTCCAACTCTCTTAGCTAGGGAATTCATTGAAAAAGAAAAATAGCTTAAATCATCTTAGGTGCATCTTTTTAGTGGAGTTGAGTCGAGTCTACACACCATCAGTTTCATCTCCACTACCTTTTGTCCTAAAGAAAAGCCATAAAATTAACGCTTAAAGTAAAATTAACTTAGTAATGTTTTATTTACTAGGGCTCTCAAACACCAATATAGATCAGGCTAGTGTCTTGGAGTAGGAGAGTAATTAACTCTCCAAGACAGCAAAACCAAACAAGTAGCTCATCTTGTGGTAGGATAAATCCAACTGTTACATTTATGCTCTGGGAAAGCTCCTCTTAAAGGAGAAGCACGAGTTCGTGTCCGAACCAGTGAGGGGATCAATCCTCCTTCATTGGGAACGATGCCAGATACGCACGTACTACAAACGGTAAACCTCAGATTATTGTCGAGGAGCCTGGGGTCACTTGTCGGTAAACCTTGGATTATTGTCAAGGAGCTGGTAAGGGGATTGAGCTTGTTACTCTGCTCTTGTGTTCTATCGGATCGTAGACTGTTCCCCCAGGTATATTTGTTGCTGTTGGTGACCTTAGTGACCATTATCTTTAGGGTTCTACCCAAGGTCACGGTGGAGGGAAGATCCCACTATACCTGGAGTAGACGTCGGCTAGACTCACTTGGATTTTCTGGGGGGTTCACTTCACTCGAGACGGTTAAAGTGGAGGAACTTGTGCCAGTCTATTCATTAAGCAGGTTGCCGGGGTAACTGTTCCACCCGCCACTTCTGTACTGAATTCGGTGATGTTGGGCTTCATCACCAACTAGTGTTTTCAGTCCGGAAGGTTACTGTTTGTGTATGGTTTGACGCCCTAGATTCTTTAGGCGTGTGATTTGAATTTGTTTGGTTCTTTAGAGACTTTAGGCGGTTTGCTTTGAGATTTTAATTTGTTTGTGTGCAGTAGTTAAAAGTTTTTAACTGTGGCTGAATTACCGAGACAGTCCCGTAGACTTCGGGGCCAGTCTCCTGAGATTGTAACCGTGGCCGATTTGTTGAGGAAGTCCCGTAGACTTCGGGGCCAACCTCCTGAAGACGTCCCGGGTCATTACGAAGGTTTGAAAGTCTTTGTAACTCCTAGTGGCAGTAAAGTAGGTTCACCTGAAGAAGGAGAGTCTTCGTTGGTAGTTCATCATGATTACCAAAGTCTAGAAACAGGTTATAATCCCGAAGCTATTGCAATTTCCGAGCTTGCTGGTAGTTTTTCATCTACTAGTGATATAGGCGAAGAACCTGAGGTATCTGAACCTGTTACTCCAACTTCTAGTGCTCCTGATTCACCTAGGGTAGAAAGAGTCATCACCGAAAATCTTCCTTCTGGTTTGATAGCTATTGAAGAACTTGCTCCGGAAGAAGAAATAGGCGTCCCTATCCCTGAAGATCAACCTACTATTGATCTAAGGGAGCGTGAATCCATTTTTTACAGTCCACCAAGAAGTACTACTTGGTATCTTTCTTTAACTAATTATTTAGACAACTCAGGGTCAAGTTTTTCTCCACCTCGTACTCCTTATCCACCTGGAGGTATTTATACTCCTGTAAATATGTCAGGTCAGTCGTCCATGTTTACTCAATCGCCTGAATCTTTTTTGTACGGCGGTCCTTCTATTCCCTCTCGGTATCAGTCATTTTCTGGTACTTTTGCGGGAGCATCTCCTCAACCCATTGAACATGGGTTATTAACTGGAAACAATGGTAATAAACCGTTGAGTGTAGGAGACATTTACATGATGTCAGGTTCAGTTCCCAGTTCTCAACTTCAAGGTGGCCAGTTACCGCCTGGGGGGCAGCCTCAATTAACGCCTGGGGGGCAACCTCAAGGTACGCAAATTGTGTCTGGGTGGAAACCTCAAGGACAGTATGTACCCGTGGTGCAGTACATTCCTCAAGGTCAACCCCAGCCTTAATATGTACCCCAAGGTCAACCTCAGTATCAATTTATACCTCAAGGTCAACCCCAGTATCAGTATCTACCTCATGGGTATCTACCTCAAGGTCAGTACTCGAGTCAAGGTTACCAACCACCCCAAGGTCAATCTTATGTTCAAGGTACGGGAAATGTACCTTTCCATTATCAATCGTACCCTCAATCCGGTTAGTGATCTCAATATCCTCAACCTGTTATGGGTCAATACCCCGGAATGAAAATAGTGTGGGATCCATCGCAAGTTCAACAGGTATTGCAGCCAAGTGTACAGTTGTCATCTCAAACTAGACAACCCTTAGTTTCTGGTTCACCCCAGCAACCAGTCCAGTCTAATATTCAAACTTCTGTACCTTCGGTAGTTTCTCAGTCGCCTATTGCACCTAGTACTCCATCTCAAACGACTGCTGCAACTACCGCAACATCTGTTCAATCTACCCCACTTACTTCTGGAGTATCGACGGCTCCGGTTTCTACTGTCTCTGTAACTACTCCTCAGACATCTTTACCATCGTCTGGATCCACGATTCAAACTACGGTTCAGATGCCTGTAGGACAACCTAGTTTAAGTATGGTTGTCACTAGTCAACCACAATTCACTTATCAACCGTACCAGGGACAGTACCAATACGGTCCTGCTGTCCAGCAGCCAGTTTACTAGTATCAACCATATCCTGGGTACACTTATCAACAATCACAACAACCCCAGTACGGTCCGGTTAATCCTGGTTTTCCGGGAGGATACAATATCCCGAACGCGATTCCTATTCCTAGTTATCCTGGATATCCTCCTCCTGGGACTGGTCTCGTGACCCAGAGTTTTAGGGATCCTAATCGGCAGTTACCGTTTATCGCAACTTTGGATTTACCAGACTTGTCGTGCCTAACGAACGATCCAATAAATTATCTTCCGTTTTGGCCGCCAATGCCAAATAAGTTGCCCAGTGACATTCCCAAGTTCGAAGGTAAGTCTGGAGAGGACCCGTCGAATCATGTGATGACTTACCACCTCTGGTGTGCCTCTAATTCCATCTCGGATGATTCGATCCGCTTACGTCTTTTCCAGCGTAATCTCATTGGTCTCGCGGCCAAGTGGTACATTGAGTTACCACGGGCCTCTTTTTATAATTTTAGCCAGTTAGCTACCTCGTTTTTAACTCATTTTCAGTTGCCGGTCATATACGATAATGCACGGAGTTACTAAATTCATTAAAACAATCGACGTCCACTTATATTTCCGATCATATTCATGAATGGAGACGTCGAAGGTGGTTAGTGAAAGTTTTTATCCCGGACCAAATCTTAGCTGAATGGTTTGTTAAATCATTGTTACCGAAGATTACTGAAGACATCGCTAAGGCCGGAGTAGTTACTGAGGAGCAAGTGATTGCTCAAGCGCAGTACCTTGACTTAGTTTATACTCAGTCAGGTACGTTACACGAAAAGATCCCAGATCTTCCTAAGTCAAATCAAATCGCTGCTGCTCCTTCGGGATCTCATGCTGCTGATGGCATGATTGGTACGGTGAATACAAAAAGTAAGAAGAAATCTTCAAATAATTCTTCTCCTATTATAACCTTACCAGACTCCCCGACAGGAGATTCTTCTGCTAAAGTTTCCGCTGACATTCACGCTGTAGAGTCATCTACGGCTAAATCAAAATCCGGTGGGAAAAAAAAAGGCAAGAAGAAGAATAAAGCAGACAAAACTCCAAAGGAGAAAACTGAAAAGTCAGAAACTAATGATGAAAAACGCAAACCTCGATATCCTTGTCTTATTTGTGAAGAGGATCATTTTACAAGAGATTGCCCTCATCGGGCAGAGGTTGTGAAAATCATCAAAGGTTCCCCAACTCCTGCTGTTTTGAAAGATCCATTTCCAAAGCAGGAGAGTAAGATGATAGGTTCTTCCTCGAGTGCCAGTGAAGAACCCATATTGATGATGTCTCATGTAAGGATTGCGGCTTGATCACAAGATTATGGTAGTAAAAGTCCTGTTGATGGCAAAGAAGCAGAATCTTCTCATTCTAATCCATCAACCTTAGCTCCCGGTTCCGATCCACTACAGATCGAGAAACCTAACTCGGACTTAGTGATCAAACCGCCCGCCAAGGGTATACTTCGAAAGTCTGCTTTCAATTCACATGCGAGAGCGGTCTAGAATTATAACATTGTTGAGGAATTAGCTGTTTCACCCTCAACAATATCGGCTTTGGAAGTGCTGCAATCATGCCCAGCACAACGCAAATTACTTTTGTCGGCTATAGGAGCTGTTGATGTTCAGGACCCGAACCTAATAATCTTTGATCTAGAAAATAGTACACCGCGTTTGCCTCATAAAATGGCTTTCCAGATCCCAGTGATAGTAAAAAACAGGCCTATTAATCGGACTGTAATTGATGAGGGAGCTTCCACGTGTATTATGTCGATAAAGTGTTGGAGATCGCTTGGCTCTCCTTCACTAAATCAATCCCCGACAATTCTTAAGGCCTTTGATGGCCGTGGGTTTCATCTGTTTGGCATTCTACAGGATTTGCCTATAGGGGTTGAAGGAAAAACCATTAGTCTAGATGTGGAGGTGGTTGATGCCCCTCTAGACTACAACCTTCTCTTGGGTCGAAGTTGGTCTTACGCTATGACAGCGGTCGTTTCATCGGTCTTCCGAATAATAAAGTTTCCACATAATGGTAAGATCGTAACAATAGACCAGCTGGCCTACTTTTCATCCGACCCAGCCTCTTCAGAGAGTATTCAGCATGTAGGTAAAACGACTATCCCTTATAAGGATGTTGGAGTAGGATTAGTTAAAGATGTCGGTTTACTGGGAACTTTTCCTTTTCCTCCAATCAACGCCTTGTCTTCGTTTGCATCCATTCATATGATTACATCAGACACTATTGTTTATGACGATCCTTCGATCGTTCCTTCTGAATCTGAGATAGACTCATTTGGTGATGCTATGCCTTTGAGTCCATATGAAATTGCCTATGAAGCCGTGCAGTCTTTTACCGACCCGCGTTCAACCAAAATCGACCAAATGAATGTGGTCCGTGAGGAATCACTTTTCACGTCAACCTCAGAGTTAATAGTGTTTCCCGAAGTTGTGTCATCTGACGAGAAACTTCGTGAAGTCCTGTGTGTAGACGATTTACCATGGGAAGATCTCCATCATAGATCTTCGTTTTTACCTGAGGATGATCGTTTTGAAAATGATTTCTCATCAATCTTTACAGCTGAATATGTCAAAGAAGCTCAGAATCCAATGAAACATCCTGATTCAGAGCTGAATTTGGGAAACATCTCTCGCACTATTCCCATTGACATTTCAGTCAAGCTTGGAATTGTTGAGAACATTCATATAGGTGCCTCGTGTACAGATGACGAAATTCAAACATACAAGGCCCTATTTCAAGAATTCCGCGACGTGTTTGCCTGGTCTTATGAGGAAATGCAAGGAATTGATCCCGCGATTGTTGTCCATGAGATCAAGACTTACCCGGACGTTAAACCCGTCCGGCAACATTTGCGTCAGATTCACCCACGAAAAGCGGCTGCAATTAAAGCAGAAGTTGAGAAGCCGTTGAAAGCAGGGTTCATTTATCCGATCCCGTTGACGGATTGGGTATCGAATATTGTTCCGGTTAACCAAAAAAAGGGGACAATAAGAATATGCATCGATTATAGGGATATTAATCGAGCTTGTCCGAAGGACAACTACCCAACACCCTATATCGATCAAATAATTGATGATTGTGACGGCAGTGAAATATTTTCCTTTATGGACGGTTTTTCGGGTTACAATCAAATCAATATTCTACCTGCCGATCAACCAAAAACGGCTTTCATTTGTCCATGGGGGACCTTTGCTTACTGCAAATTACCTTTTGGGCTTAAGAATGCCGGAGCCACTTTTCAAAGGGCGATGTCTTATGCGTTTCATGACATCAAACACATTGTGCAACCGTATCTCGATGATTTGCCTGCTCATTCTTTACATTGAGCTGACCACCTTGTCCATTTACGAGCAATCTTCATGAGGTGTCGGAATTATCGTATTCGGTTGAACCCACACAAGTGTGTCTTTTGTATATAAGTGGGACGATTGCTGGGATTTTTAGTTTCAAAATCCGGCATTCGCGTCGATCCCTTGAAGGTCGAAGCTATCATCAAATTGCCTCCTCCTTCGAGTCTTCGCCAACTCCAAAGTTTGCAGGGGAAAGCAAACTTTTTACCACGATTCATTCCTAACTACGCCGAGGTTACACAGGGTTTCACTCGGTTGTTGAAACAGAACGCTCAATTCTCTTGGGATGACATAGCTCAGAAATATTTTGATGCACTTAAGCACGCATTGACCCATGCACCGTTGCTGCATCCTCCCAACTACAACCAGGATTACTTTTTGTACCTCGCCACCTCCCATTCCACCATTGGAATGGTCTTAGTTCAGGAAGACGAATTCAGAACGGAACATGTGATATATTACCTTAGTCGGACGTTAAACCCAACTGAACTAAAATACTCACATGTGGAGAAATTGGCATTGGCAGCCGTTCAAGCTGTCCAACGTTTTCGTCACTACATTTTACTCCGTAAAACTATAGTCATTTCGGATTGCAACCATATGATCTACATTTTGACTAAACTATTGCTAGGGGGCAAGTACTCTAAATGGATCGTTATCCTGCAAGAGTTCGACTTGGAGTTTGAAAAATCTAAGTCTAAGAAATCTTTAGTTTTTGCAGAGTTAATGTGTGACTTCCCGCGTGCTGACACAGAAACTGTGGCAGAGGAGCCCATTGCGGATGAATCTTTGTTTCTCATCAGCAATTTATATCCATGGTATGGGGATATCATCATCTATCTCCAGACCCAATCCTTTCGGCCCGAAGTTTCAAACTCGGAATGTCGGAAAATTCGATTCCAGTCCCAACAATATAAAATTATTGGAGATACTCTTTATCGTCGTGGGGCAGACTTGGTTTTTTGACGTTGCTTAACTCACGAGGAAGCTGAAAGGGTTCTGAATGACTGTCACTATGGAGCGTGTGGCGGTCATATGTCTGGGTATGCCACAGCCCAAAAGATATTGCGCGCTGGCTACTTCTGGCCGTCCTTGTTTAAAGATTGTATTACTGCGTTTCGGAAATGCCACAACTGTCAAGTGTTTGATCAAAAGATGTGCGCTCCACCTGCTCCTCTCCACCCTATAATTGTCGTTGGTCCTTTTGCCAAATGGGGTATTGATTTTGTTACATGTAACCCTCACTCGGCCGGGGGGCATGCGTATATCATCCTTGCGGTTGATTATTTTACTAAGTGGGCCGAGGCGATGCCTACATTCGAGGCAGATGGCAAGACAGCTACAATTTTCGTATTCAATCACATTATTGCTAGGTTTGGTGTCCCACAAGCGATAATCACTGACCATGGGCACCATTTTCGAAACGTTATGATGACAGAGCTTACAGGCCAGCTTGGTTTGCGTCACGATAGTTCAACTCCCTATTATCCACAAGCGAATGGTCTGGTTGAGTCCATCAACAAAGTTTTAGTTATCATGATCCGACGAATCATTGGTATTCATCGGTTGAATTGGCACAACATGTTATTTTCAGTGCTTTGGGCATACCGAACCTCAGTGAAAACATCAACAGGGTTCACTCCTTTCCAACTAGTTTATGGTTTGGAAGCTGTGTTGCCCATTGAATGCGAAATCCCGTCACTGCAAATGGCCATCGAATTACTTCCAGCAACTTCCGAAGAGGAGAAGCGTTTATTATACTTAGCTCAATTAGATGAGACTCGACGTGATGCTGCATTGGCGATCGAGACTCACGCAAAACGTATGAAAGCTCAGTATGATCGAAATGTGACCCCTCGAAATTTTTCGGAAGGAGACCTAGTGCTATTATATGATCAAGCCAATGATAAATTAGGTGCTGGAAAATTCGTTCCTATGTGGCATGGGCCCTATATTGTCAAGCAAAAGCTAGCAAAAGGGGCCTATGAGCTGGTAGACTTTGACGGGGACTCTTTAGGTAAACTCAGAAATGGACTTTACTTAAATAGGTATTATGCTTAAATGATGGGTATGGAGATTTTAGTTAGGTTAGGTTTTTTCTTTCTAGCTGGTGTGTTTATTAGTTTAGACAGTGTGTTTAGCTTAGAGAGTGTGTTTTTCGTCGTTATTCTGGCTTATCTTGGTTTTACTCTTGATATTGCACATGTCGATGCCTCTCCAAACTTACATTGGATTCACTGATGGTGCTTGTCGTAGTACACGGAATATCTCTTCCGCAGCTTGGGTTATCTATTCGCCCTCTGACGAGTTAGTTTCTATGCATGGGGTGAGCCTCGGTCAAACAACGAACAACATTGCCGAATACAGTGCAGTGATTGAGTTATTATCTGAATCTATTTCATAGGGGATTCGGAGTTTGATAGTGAGGTTAGATTCTGAACTCGTTGTATTACAGCTTAATAGAGTGTATGCCATTAGAAATCCAGTGTTATTAAGGTTATTTTCAAGAGTGCGTCTCTTGGAACGTGAATTTTATTACATTGAATATCAACATATTCCAAGGTATTTAAATACATTAGCAGATGCAATTGCTTCTCGAATGTTAAACAGACATTTTCAATAATCATACATGTAAATTTAAAAATATTTCATCACACATGTTCAACAGATAAGCCGGTAATAATGATATATATAGATAGGAGTGTGTCAAAAAATACATCGTCTTCGATCATAGGTTGAAAAACACCTTATGATTGGCAAAAATGATAAGTAAAAAAAACCAAAATGTCACATGTGTCTACAAAGCGACCATCTAATCACTGGTGATGCTCTCTATATGACACCACTGCACGGGCTACCCTACACAAGAACCTCCTAAAAGGTCCTGGGACTCCGACTACATAGTGCTGAAGCCTGATAGGAATATCGTCTATAGTAGTCTTTGGTATATCTGCCGTTAGACGCTCTAGGTCTTGTTCCAACTCAGCTAAGGTCTCTGTGGCCTTGTCCTGTGGGGCCGGTGCCGGTGCAACTGGTAGTCTCCTCTCGAAAGGCCGGAGATTGGCTGGACGTCGTGGGCCTACATCTGCATTTTGAAAATTATTACTGTCAGTTTTGAGACGATATAAAAAACAAAAAAAGTAGATAATTAAAAAAAACTTGTGAAAAATGGATTACCTGTGTCGTCCCATTATTCTCCCGGTGGAAGAACCATGTCCGGATCTCCACGAAAATCAACTCCGGCATAAGGAAAATCCTGTATAGAAAAGACCTGGTCCTCTAACCAGTGAAAGTACTCTGGAGTAAATCGGACAACCCCCGCTCCCTCATCAGTATGACGGGCCATAACCGCAACCCATCGCATCAATTTGGGCTCTCAAGGAAGCCCAACCTCAACAGTGAGATGTTGTGGGATCAGCATCGGAACCCTCTCTAAGCCAAAACTCACAACTAAAGGCCCATACCCAAAAGTCTTTAGCTGTTCGTTTTTGGCCCTAGTCAGTTGGCCCTTTAAATTGGCCAACACAACATCACACCAGTTGAAAATGGTGCCTCGATAGCAATCAATCGCCATCCACATCTGGGATCTAGTGGCAATATGCAAAGTGGTAGCCCCGCAAAGTCTGGTAGCTGTAAAGGCAATCACCATAAGTTCAGGTTGGGATATAGTTTTGATCTCTATCCCCTTCTCCTGGTTCTGAGTGTTACACCACTCTAGTCGGAGACTAGCGATGGATTGGCCACCCGGCCTAGTCCCGAACAGAGTCAAGTGTTCGCCTCTCTTGGGCAAACCAGTGAGGAAGTAGATATCTGAGGGCTCTATCTTGAGCTGGTGCCCTCCGATATAAAAACACTGATCCTGAACATTCCACCTTTCAACCAGCCACTCTAGAAAGCGCACCTGGGCCCTCATGCCAGGTATGACCCAGTATTTGTAAAGGCCGCATGCCTTCAAAGCGTCAATGGACGGTTGATGATTAATGGTGGCCAAATCAACATCTTCGTGCTCTCTCTCGCGCCAATCAAGCATGGTGGGCAATCTACACACCATAAAACACTTGTTAGAGTCCATAAAATCAAAATTTTTTGGTCCATTTTGGAGAAATTGGGGTTTGAAAACTCGTTTTGCGGGGTACGCACCCGCCTTTAGGAATAGAGCATGGGTACGTAGGTTCCCTTAGGGCAAGGTGCGTACGCCCGGCATTTTCCCAACTGAGAAAATGTCGGGGTACACAGGTCACCCGTGGAACCCCTGCGTACCCCGAAAAGCGGATCTTGAAACCCCAAAGCCTCCAAAAAATGAAGCTAGGGCCTAAAAACGAATTCTAAATGGATGAAAATGAAGAGGAGGATGTTGTAGAATACCTGAAAGAGACGGCATTCGCTTTCGACGGTCGGATTCTCCGCAATGTCCACGGGAAGTTTCTTGCCAAAAGCCCTTTTTCTCTCCTCAACAATGAAATGGTAAAAATGAATTGGTAAAAGCCCTTTTTATAGGTTTTTTGGGTAAATAAATGCTAAATTTGTTTATTTTTCACCATGAAAAGGTATTTTTCAAAGTATTTTTATCTATCTTTAAACAGGTATGAGTAATGTGTTGGTTTTTGTGCAGGATAAAGGATTTTCAGGGAAAATTGTCATTTTTTACAAACAAAAACATCAGAGTCATCTTTAAGCCCTTTTCTGACTCCTACAACATGAAAAGATTGCTGAGCATTTCTTTTACACTCGTTAAAATGAAATTAAAAGACAGTCCTCTTATAGCCCTTTTCTGACCGTAAAAACACGAAAAGATTGCCGGATTTTTGTCGTTTGAAATTCGATATTGGAAATAAAACGACGTGTCTTTGATCACTTTTTACTTTTCAGGTCAAAGACACTAATCATGAAAGTACTCCTTGGTCGTAAATATCAAGCGTTTCTCTCAAGTATTATTTTATACTTTTTCGGGCTTGGGAGACACAAATTTACGAAAAAGTTCAACCCTCGAGTTTTCTTAAGTTTTTTCAGACTCTCTAAAATTGAAAAACGCCGAGTTTCTCCTATACTGGACTCATTAAAATTTCACAGTAAAGGACCTGTTCGATTACAAACAGGAACGGACCACTCCTTCTTAGGGTTCGAATCTAAACTAAGTTGGACTCATCCGAAGGATGAGCTTATAATCAAGCATATGTTATCCTCCTCAAGCTTGTAAAAAATAAAGAGGTACTTGCCAGAAATGGTGGGGGAAAAGAGAGAAAAATGAGCCTATTTGTTATCCTTTGTCTCAGAAAAACCTTATCACCACTCTTGAACACGACACTTTTTCATTCACCTGGGTTGGGAAATCCTTTGCCTAAAAGTTGATCAAACCACATTGAAAATATTCAGTCGGTTCCAGGTATTAACTTTGGGTCAATTGTCACCAAGCCATCTGTCGTGTCGTTATGTGTTCAAGAGGTCGCTGCAAATAAGCCATTCATCTGAAAAATACCTGTCATCCATCTTGACCATCCCTGAGTCAGTCGTTACAGCTACATTTCTTCAACTTGATTTATGATTTCGTGTTGTGGGCTTGCCTGCAACGGGTCGCTTTCTATCGACATCAGCACATTATCTAGAAAGATGACCTAGAAATCGTCAGTACCTTGAAATCTGCATGCATCAATGGCAGGTTTCTCGCCTTTAACGACAATTTACATCATTGAATTTCGATCGAAGGATTCCGTGATATGTTAGACATCAACACATCTATTCACATCTCATGGATAGTACTGGGTACTTTGAGAACCATTGACATCACTGGTGGTCTCTCTCACACTTGTTAACAGTTTACATCATCGACTGATAATCAAGTGGTTTCTACCATGTTCGACATCAACTCATTTATTCGCATGGATAGAATCATACTATTTCGGGAAGTAGAAATGAAGACCCTGGATCTAGTTTCCACCATCCAGGCTGCGAGGAGTTTTGTATTCATTATACAGTAGACTAATCATAAACAGATGGCTGCGTCCATACTGTGTCTACATGAGTCTATGTTATGATGTACTGCAAAATCATTCCTATATCAGAGCAATAGTTAGTTTGTTAGTTAAAGTTTTCAATCTGAGTATGGGAATGCCTACCTCAGCGATGATATGATCTTATATATGTATTTTGTGTTGAATATTTGCAGGTTCCGACTGGGCTCTCCACAAGATAATCCTTGAAATGATAAAGTGCTTCACCCTTCCTAGATGATATGAAACCCTAATCTACTACAGGATTCGCACTTTAGGGGGCAATCTGTTACACTAAAATTTGTCACCATGACTATTTGCAGTTAGTATGGCTCCATCAACTGTCATACTATCCTCCTTGGCAAGTCTTATACCTCTGCTCCTCATGTCAAACTCCAAGAAAGAGAGAAAGTCCTTAAAAAGTCAATTAACTCTGGTTACACAGTTTCTCTTAACCTTACCTGCGTGTACGCACCTCAAGTTCACAATACCTGCGTACTTGTACGCTCTGTCTGTAAAGGGGTGGGTGCGTACTCCTGTAAAGGTCAAAAGGCGCGAGTTTTACTTCAAAAAAGTTACTTGTGGTCGATTCTAGAGCATTCTAGAAGATGGTTTGACGTGTATTGAGCGCCTCCAGATGGTTCATGCATCCCTATGAAAGAGGAACTTATCCCATCAAGAGGGGAGCTATCCCATTGAAAGAGGGGCTTATCCCATTAATGGTGGACCTGATTAACTTCCTCCAAAGCATTATAAATACAGGCATTGGGCCAGAGGGAGGAGAGGTTGAAAGCTGAACATTCCTAAGGGTAGATGCTGTTGAAATTAGGACTCCCTTATAGAGCTTGAGAGGAGAGATTCCCATCCTTTCTTAGCTTCATTTGGAAGTGGGTGAGCTGATCAAAGTAAAGGAGAACTCTTGCTGGACCCTGGGAGGGACCTGCACAACATCAAGGCACTGGTTGTAATGGTTTCTTTTGTTTCCAATTAATACAATTAAGTTCATTTTTCTCAACAAGTTGTTATATATAATTTGTTTCATATACTCCTTGGTCTTTATGATGAATATGTTTTATTTTATGAGTTATTCAGGTGCTATGTAATCGTTTGCTTGTTAGTGAATGCAGGTTTCAAAGAGAAGGAGGAGCTCATCCGGATCGGAGAGGCTGGATTGCTACAAACAGCGTTGGACTAAAGGTATGCTTTAAACTCCTGGTAGCTTGTATTTTAAATGCATATTTAGGGAAAGATAGTGCTTGATTGTTTTGTTTGTCACTAGAAAGCCTTAGCTTCTAGGGAGGTTGGTTTTGTCCGCAAAATTGACTCTTTCCGCATGACAAACAAGACAAACAAGCACTATCTTTCCCTAAATATGCATTTAAAATACAAGCAACCAGGTGTTTAAAGCATACCTTTAGTCCAACGCTGTTTGTAGCAGTCCAGCCTCTCCGATCCAGATGAGCTCCTCCTTCTCTTTGAAACCTGCATTCACTAACAAGCAAATGATTACATAGCACCTGAATAACTCATAAAATAAAACATATTCATCATAAAGACCAAGGAGTATATGAAACAAATTATATATAACAACTTGTTGAGAAAAATGAACTTAATTGTATTAATTGTAAACAAAAGAAACCATTACAACCAGTGCCTTGGTGTTGCGCAGGTCCCTCCCATTCCACCATTGGAATGGTCTTAGTTCAGGAAGACGAATTCGGAACGGAACATGTGATATATTACCTTAGTCGGACGTTAAACCCAACTGAGCTAAAATACTCACATGTGGAGAAATTGGCATTGGCAGCCGTTCAAGCTGTCCAACGTTTTCTTCACTACATTTTACTCCGTAAAACTACAGTCATTTCGGATTGCAACCCTATGATCTACATTTTGACTAAACAATTGCTAGGGGGCAAGTACTCTAAATGGATCTTTATCCTGCAAGAGTTCGACTTGGAGTTTGAAAAATCTAAGTCTAAGAAATCTTTAGTTTTTGCAGAGTTAATGTGTGACTTCCCTCGTGCTGACACAGAAACTTTGGCAGAGGATCCCATTGCGGACGAATCTTTGTTTCTCATCAGCACTTTAGATCCGTGGTATGGGGATATCATTGTCTATCTCCAGACCCAATCCTTTCGGCCCGAAGTTTCAAAGTCGGAACGTCGGAAAATTCGATTCCAGTCCCAACAATACAAAATTATTGGAGATACTCTTTATCGTCGTGGGGCGGACTTGGTTTTTCGACGTTGTCTAACTCACGAAGAAGCTGAAAGGGTTCTGAATGACTGTCACTCTGGAGCATGTGGCGGTCATATGTCTGGGTATGCACAGCCCAAAAGATATTACGCACTGGCTACTTCTGGCCGTCCTTGTTTAAAGATTGTATTACTGCGGTCTGGAAATGCCACAGCTGTCAAGTGTTTGATCGAAAGATGCGTGCTCCACCTACTCCTCTCCACCCTATAATTGCCATTGGTCCTTTCGCCAAATGGGGTATCGATTTTATTACATGTAACCCTCACTTGGCCGGGGGGCATGCGTATATCATCCTTGCGGTTGATTATTTTACTAAGTGGGCCGAGGCGATGCCTATATTCGAGGCAGACGGCAAGACAGCTGCAATTTTCGTGTTCACTCACATTATTGCTAGGTTTGGTGTCCCACAAGCGATAATCACTGACCATGGGCGCCATTTTCGAAACGTTATGATGACAGAGCTTACAGGCCAGCTTGGTTTGCATCACGACAGCTCAACTCCCTATTATCCACAAGCGAATGGTCTGGTTGAGTCCATCAACAAAGTTTTAGTTATCATGATCCGACGAATCATTGGTATTCATCGGTTGAATTGGAACAACATGTTATTTTCCGCGCTTTGGGCGTACCGAACCTCAGTGAAAACATCAACAGGGTTCACTCCTTTCCAACTAGTTTATGGTTTGGAAGCTGTGTTACCCATTGAATGTGAAATCCCGTCACTGCAAATGGCCATCGAATTACTTCCAGCTACTTCCGAGGAGGAGAAGCGTTTATTATACTTAGCTCAATTAGATGAGACTCGACGTGATGCTGCATTAGCGATCGAGACTCACGCAAAACGTATGAAAGCTCAGTATGATCAAAATGTAACCCCTCGAAATTTTTCGGAAGGAGACCTAGTGCTATTATATGATCAAGCTAATGATAAATTAGGTGCTGGAAAATTCGTTCCTATGTGGCATGGGCCCTATATTGTCAAGCGAAAGTTAGCAAAAGGGGCCTATGAGCTGGTAGACTTTGACGGGGACTCTTTGGGTAAACCCAGAAATGGACTTTACTTAAAGAGGTATTATGCTTAAATGATGGGTATGGAGATTTTAGTTAGGTTAGGTTTTTCTTTCTAGCTGGTGTGTTTGTTAGTTTAGATAGTGTGCTTAGCCTAGAAAGTGTGTTTTTCGTCGTTATTCTGGCTTATCTTGGTTTTACTCTTGATATTGCAGATGTCGATGCCTCTCCAAACATACATTGGATTCGATGATGGTGCTTGTCGTAGTACACGAAATATCTCTTCTGCAGCTTGGGTTATCTATTCGCCCTCTGACGAGTTAGTTTCTGTTATCACCAGAAACTATAGTCCATGTATATGATAATTGTCCATAAATTTTGAAGAGTCTTGTGGTCTTGTAAATAGCTTTGTTAACTTGTGTCAATTTCAAATTTTGAAAATGCAAGAGTTATGAATGAAATTCGTGTAAAGGCAAGGGCATTGGTCATCTTTCATCATAGTTAGTTATGTCATGTCTTGTCAAAAGTACTTGCGCAGTTTCGCAGCGCGGGTGTCATGTCTTAGGTACTTGCGCAGTTTCGCAGCGCGGGTATGATTGGTCAAGTCTGTTGCTCAAATCTGTTTGCGCGTTTTCGTAGCGGCTTGTTTGTCAGCGATTTCGTAGCGCATTCCCTTAAATTTGAACTGCCCGCGCTACGAAATCGGGGTTTCGGGTTTTTATGCAGCGTTTTTCCTTAACTGTCTAATCCGAGAGGTGATGAGTCACGTGTCCGGTCATGATTGTTTCCTCACACCATTTGTCTGTCATGATTAGCCATTACTTTGCCATCAGGTTTGATCTCATTGAGTTAGGTGTCAGTTTGGGGGACGTTATAGAAAGTGGTCATGTCATAATATGTTTTTCATAACAAATGAATGTCCTCTGCTTGATGAAAGCTTGAGCTTTATCCTAAATAGACTTCTGCAAGCGAGCCTGATTTCTACAGCGTAAAATCTGTTATTGTGCTGCAAACCATTGTCATTCCCTCGTGAAGAATTGTGCTAAGAAATATGGAGAAAAAAGAGCATCGTTCAGGGAGATGTGTGAGAACAGAACCGGAGGGATTAGATGTAACCCTCAGGGATGAGGAAATAGCAAAGGCATTCAGAGCTACTGGTTGTTGGCGGTTTTGTGAAAAGCTCAAAGGTGGACATGCAGAAGTTACCAAGGCATTTGCAGTGAATTTTACGGGATTAAATTCAAAAGTGGCCATGCTGGAGTTCCCGGTTTCACCTGAAGTTATTTCTAAAGTCACAGAAATCCCAAGAGGTGGTCAAGAGTGGTTCAAGAATTTCAAGTTTGATATGGGTCCGTGTAAGGAGTTCTTAAAGGCACCATATGTGAATGAAGATCTCTCCAGAGCTGTCCCAAGGAGTTATCTTAAGGAGAATTATGCTACATTATTGTCATGCATTCAGAAGTATTTGACGTGTGAAGGCCGATACAACAAAGTTTACTCATATCATTTCAAGCTGTTGCTACACTTTACTGGTAAGAGCTCCATAGACATACCCTTTTACTTATTCAGGAGTATTTCTAAGATGTGTGATAAAATTCAGTTGAAGAAGGAAGCCTATGAAACTTCTCTTTTCCATCATGGTCTGGTTAAATTACTGGTGTTGGATAGCCTACATAAAATTGGTAAGGACTGGGACTCGTTTGTATTCATGGCCGGTTTCCCTAGTAAAACGGGCCTAACTCCTTTACCTGTAAGAGAAAAAGAAGATAGGAGTGAGGGTACTACTTTGGCTGAGTTAAGAAAAGAAATAACAGACCATAGCAAGTCCAAAGCTAAAACAAAGAAGCCAGAGAGGTCTGCAACAGTCAAAGACACACCTGAAGCTAAAACAAAGAAGACTCCTAAGTTAGCAGTTGAAAAAGCTCCTGAAGCATCAATAATCAAAACTTCAAAGTCATCCAAAGTATCTGAAAAGGAAGCTTCTAAGTTATCTCTTAAAGAAACACCAGAATCATCTAAACAGAAGACTCACAAAGGAAAAGATGAATTTGAGTCTAGTAAAGTGGAAAGGGTTTCAAGAGTAAGAACTAGAGGACAGCTAAATAAAGAAAAGGGAAAGTTAGCTCCTGTGGAAGAAAGTCCTGTGTCTAGGGGTAGTTTAAATGATTTGTTGGAAGCTATTGAATTAGAACAAGAGCACCCAATTCAAGTTGAACCCCTTGAAATTGAACAAGATCAATTGGTATCGCCAATGCATATTGATTTAACACTGTCTTCTCCTGAAAGTTCAAAGAAGTCAAAGGCTTCTAAAAAATTAAAGTTTGAAGAACCAGGGGTAGAGTATGCTTTTAAACCCCGTAGACCAATGACTAGGAGGCAAATGAAGGAAGCAGAAAAGGTTCAAAAAGAGAAAGTCTCTTCAGACTTGCCTAGGACAGAGGCACTTGAAATTTTCTCTGAAATGGTCCAAGCAGCTAAAAACAAGAGTAAGGACAAAAAGGTGGTTATAAGTCAAAGTGGCAATGTGATTGCCATCAAAAAACAAGCTGGAGTAAGTAAGGAGATACCTCAGGTCTCAAATGTTTTTAAAGAGAAGGCAGTAAGGTATACCAATTATAGGAAAGCTGTGATGAAAGGTAAAGCAAGAATGATCAGTCAAGCTAGTTCGGTGTCTGATGCCTATGTATGGACAGTACCAGCTTTAAAACAAGCAAAAACTATGAAACAAGTGAATATAAGTCTGAAAGCAGAGAATAAGAAGTTGAAGAAGGAGGTCATCAGTCTGAGAGAAAAGCTAGACAGGCTAGCTAAATGATTCAAGAAGGATTGTGTATTCTCAAATTTTGATATATTTTGGGTCATTATCTTGTCAAAAGTTTTTGAGACTTTTTGTGTCTTTTTGCTTGTATGGAATGACTGAAGAATTATAAATTTGAAGTGATACTGTTTTGAGGTTCATAAAATTGATTTTAATGACCTACAGCAGTTTCGTAGCGCGCTACGAAACTGCTGTAGATGACTGGTTATGATTAAAGCTTGAAATGGAATGCTGAGGTCAGCATATATTTTAACAAATGGTCAAATACTAAGCCTGGGGAGTATAGAAGATCAGTCAGATATTTTGTTAAAGAGGCCAAGGGTAAATATTAAAAAAAAAAGGGCGAAGTTTTGTTTTTTGCTAAAAAGTCACTTTATCTCCGAGAATTTAGGGTTTGGATAGAGCTGCTGAGGTGTAAGATAATACACTTGTCTAGCTCTGGGATGGCTGGTTCATGAATTCTTTTCAATCAGACGAGGTTATCCAAGGTGTAAGAGGCTCAAATATGGATCATTAATATGTGGACACCGAGGGGGGCAACAACCAAGAATATAGGCTTCATTTTCTTTTCGGTTGTTTGAATCATCTCTGCATCAAGAATCCGAAGCTGTATATACATTGAACATGCTTCTAGTTTGGATATGGTTGTTATGGCAATGATACAGGTGGTGAGCTTTGAAGAACATAGCAGGGTATACAAGGAAGGAGACTTAAAGGGCCAGTATGATGGAATCCCCTGTTTTCGTACCATCATAACTTTTGTAATTAATCAGTTGGTTTATGTCATAGTTAAGGTCATTTATGTAAAAAACACGAGCTCCCTTCATGCTCGTTGAGGAGCCTCGTACAGTAGTTTTTGATAGGCTATATATAGGAAGAATTGATATGTAAAAAAGGTTGGATACTTAATAGAAAAAGTGTGTTGTTTTGGGCCACTGTAAGACCTTTTTTGACAGTAATAGTAAAAACAGAGTTATACTCTTCTCAAGATTCTCGAAGTGTTATCATGGTCAAATGAAGTAATGATGGTTTATGTTTTATGTTATTTTATGGTTTTGTTGTATGCAATCACTCAGAACTCATGATTATATGCTCTGATTTCCTGTGTATACAGCCGACTATATGTGGTGGAATTTGTTTGACTTGTGATGTTTAGAGCCTTGATTTCTATGAGATCACTGTGTTTTTTCTTGTTCACTGGATATTGTAGACTCCATAGCCCAATGGGATTCATTTTGGTGTGTTTCCAACCATTTATGTTTTCATAAAAAGACAAAGAGTTAACCCTCTAGTGTGTGAAGAATTTCATTAAGAGTTTTGAGAGAGCCCTCTCTGATCAAAGAGGCTGATCTTTGGTCTAAAGATAGGTTGAAATAGTTACATGAGATCATGCATAGTTGCAACCCTCTGTGATGGTTTTGTGATAACAGTTTCTATGCATGGGGTGAGCCTCGGTCAAACAACAAACAACATTGCCGAGTACAATGCAGTGATTGAGTTATTGTCTGAATCTATTTCATTTGGGATTCAGAGTTTGATAGTGAGGTTAGATTTTGAACTCGTTGTATTACAGCTTAATAGAGTTTATGCCATTAGAAATCCAGTGTTATTAAGGTTATTTTTGAGAGTGCGTCTCTTGGAACGTGAATTTGATTACGTTGAATATCAGCATATTCCAAGGTCTTTAAATACATTAGCAAATGCAATTGCTTCTCGAATGTTAAATAGACATTTGCAATAATCATAAATGTAAATTTAAAAACATTTCATCACACATGTTCAACAGATAAGCCGGTAATAATGATATATATAGGTAGGAGTGTGTCAAAAAATACATCGTCTTCGATCATAGGTTGAAAAACACCTTATGATCGGCAAAAATGATAAGTACAAAAAACCAAAATGTCACATGTGTCTACAAAGCGACCATCTAATCACTGGTGATGCTCTCTATACGACACCACTGCATGGGCTACCCTACACAAGAACCTTCTAAAAGGTCCTGGGACTCCGACTACATAGCACTGAAGCCTGATAGGAATATCATCTATAGTAGTCTCTGGTATGTCTGCCGTAAGACGCTCTAGGTCATGTTCCAACTCATCTAAGGTCTCTGTGGCCTCGTCCTGTGGGGCCGGTGCCGGTGCAACTGGTAGTCTCCTCTCGAAAGGCCGGAGATTGGCTGGATGATGTGGGCCTACATCTGCATTTTGAAAAATTATTACTGTCAGTTTTGAGACGATATAAAAAACAAAAAAAATAGATAATTTAAAAACTTGTGAAAAATGAATTACCTGTGTCATCCCATTGTTCTCCCGGTGGAAGAACCATGTCCGGATCTCCACGAAAATCAACTTCGGCATAAGGAAAATCCTGTATAGAAAAGACCTGGTCCTCTAACCAGTGAAAGTACTACGGAGTAAATCGGACAACCCCCGTTCCCTCGTCAGGATGACGGCCATAACCGCAACCCATCGCATCAATTTAGGCTCTAGGGGAAGCCCAACCTCAACAGTGAGATGCTGTGGGATCAGCATCGGAACCCTCTCTAGGCCAAAACTCACAACTAAAGGCCCATACCCAAAAGTCTTTAGCTGTCCAGTTGGTCCTTTAAATTGGCCAACATAGCATCGCACCAGTTGAAAATGGTGTCTCGATAACAATCAATCGCCATCCGCATCTGGGATCCAGTGGCAATGTACAAAGCGGCAGCCTCGCAAAGTCTGGTAACTGTAAAGGCAATCACCATAAGTTCAGGTCGGGATATAGTTTTGATCTCTATCCCCTTCTCCTGGTTCTGAGTGTTACACCACTCTAGTCGGAGACTAGCGATGGACTGGCCACCCGGCCTAGTCCCGAACAGAGTCAAGTGTTCACCTCTCTTGGGCAAACCAGTGAGGAAGTAGATATCTGAGGGCTCTATCTCGAGCTAGTGCCCTCCGATATAAAAACACTGATCCTGAACATTCCACCTTTCAACCAACCACTCTAGAAAGTGCACCTCATGCTAGGTATGGCCCAGTATTTGTAAAGGCCGCATGCCTTCAAAGCGTCAATGGACGGTTGATGATTAATGGCGGCCAAATCAACATCTTCGTGCTCTCTCTCGCACCAATCAAGCATGGTGGGAAATCTACACACCATAAAACATCTGTTAGAGTCCATAAAATCAAAATTTTTTGGTCCATTTTGGAGAAATTGGGGTTTGAAAACTCGGTTTGCGGGGTACGCACCCCGCCTTTAGGAACAGAGCGTGGGTACGCAAGTTCCCTTAAGGCGAGGTGCATACGCCCGGCATTTTCCCAATTGAGAAAATTTTGGGGTACGCAGGTGACCAGTGGAACCCCTGCGTACCCCGAAAAGCGGATCTTGAAACCCCAAAGCCTCCAAAAAATGAAGCTAGGGCTTAAAAACAAATTCTAAATGGATGAAAATGAAGAGGAGGATGTTGTAGAATACCTGAAAGAGACGACGTTCGATTTCGACGGTCGGATTCTTCGCAATGTCCACGGGAAGTTTCTTGCCAAAAGCCCTTTTTCTCTCCTCAACAGTAAAATGGTAAAAGCCCTTTTTATAGGTTTTTTGGGTAAATAAATGCTAAATTTGTTTATTTTTCACCATGAAAAGGTATTTTTCAAAGTATTTTTATCTATCTTTAAACATGTATGAGTAATGTGTTGGTTTTTGTGCAGGATAAAGGATTTTCAGGGGAAATTGTCATTTTTTACAAACAAAAACATCAGAGTCATCTTTAAGCCCTTTTCTGACTCCTAAAACATGAAAAGATCTTCGAGTGTTTCTTTTACACTCATTAAAACAGAATTAAAAGACAGTCCTCTTATAGCCCTTTTCTGACCGTAAAAACACGAAAAGATTACCGGATTTTTGTCGTTTCAAATTCGATATTGGAAATAAAACGACGTGTCCTTGATCGCTTTTTACTTTTCAGGTCAAAGACACTAATCATGAAAGTACTCCTTGGTCGTAAAGATCAAGCGGTTCTCTCAAGTATTATTTTATACTTTTTCGGGCTTGAGAGACACAAATTTACGAAAAAGGTCGACCCTGGAGTCTTCTTAAGTTTTTTCAGACTCTCTAAAATTGAAAAACGCCGAGTTTCTCCTATACTGGACTCGTTAAAATTTCACAGTAAAGGACCTGTTCGATTACAAACAGGAACAGACCACTCCTTCTTAGGGTTCGAATCTAAACTAGTTGGACTCATCCGAAGGATGAGCTTATAATCAAGCATATGTTATCCTCCTCAAGCTTGTAAAAAATAAAGAGGTACTTGCCAGAAATGGTGGGGGAAAAGAGAGAAAAATGAGCCTATTTGTTATCCTTTGTCTCAGAAAAACCTTATCACCACTCTTGAACACGACACTTTTCATTCACCTGGGTTGGGAAATCCTTTGCCTAACAGTTGATCAAACCACATTGAAAGTCTTCAGCCGGGTATTAACTTTGGGTCAATTGTCTCCAAGCCATCTGTCGTGTCGTTATGTGTTCAAGAGGTCGCTGCAAATAAACCATTCATCTGCAAAATACCTGTCATCCATCTTGACCATCCCTGAGTCAGTCCTTACAGCTACATTTCTTCAACTTGATCTATGATTTCATGTTGTGGGCTTGCCTGCAACGGGTCGCTTTCTATCGACATCAGCACATTATCTAGAAAGATGACCTAGAAATTGTCAGTACCTTGAAATCTGCATGCATCAATGGCAGGTTTCTCGCCTTTGACGACAGTTTACATCATTGACTTTCGATCGAAGGATTCCGTGATATGTTCGACATCAACACATCTATTCACATCTCATGGATTGTACTGAGTACTTTGAGAACCATTGACATCACTGGTGGTCTCTCTCACACTTGTTAACAATTTACATCATCGACTGGTAATCAAGTGGTTTCTACCATGTTCGACATCAACTCGTTTATTCGCATGGATAGAATCGTACTATTTCGGGAAGTAGAAATGAAGACCCTGGATCTAGTTTCCACCATCCAAGCTCCGAGGAGTTTTGTATTCATTATACAGTAGACTAATCATAAACAGATGGCTGTGTCCATACTGTGTCTACATGAGTCTATGATTATGATGTACTGCGAAATCATTCCTATATCAGAGCAGTAGTTAGTTTGTTAGTTAAAGTTTTCAATCTGAGTATGGGAATGCCTACCTCAGCGATGATATGATCTTATATATGTATTTTTTGTTGAATATTTGCAGGTTCCGACTGGGCTCTCCACAAGATAATCCTTGAAATGATAAAGTACATCACCCTTCCTAGATGATATGAAACCCTAATCTACTACAGGCTTCGCACTTTAGGGGGCAATCTGTTACACTAAAATTTGTCACCATGACTATTTGCAGTTAGTATGGCTCCATCAACTGTCATACTATCCTCCTTGGCAAGTCTTATACCTCTGCTCCTCATGTCAAACTCCAAGAAAGAGAGAAAGTCCTTAAAAAGTCAATTAACTCTGGTTACACAGTTTCTCTTAACCTTACCTGCGTGTACGCACCTCAAGTTCACAATACCTGCGTACTTGTACGCTCTGTCTGTAAAGGGGTGGGTGCGTACTCCTGTAAAGGTCAAAAGGCGCGAGTTTTACTTCAAAAAAGTTACTTGTGGTCGATTCTAGAGCATTCTAGAAGATGGTTTGACGTGTATTGAGCGCCTCCAGATGGTTCATGCATCCCTATGAAAGAGGAACTTATCCCATCAAGAGGGGAGCTATCCCATTGAAAGAGGGGCTTATCCCATTGATGGTGGACCTGATTAACTTCCTCCAAAGCATTATAAATACAGGCATTGGGCCAGAGGGAGAGGAGGTTGAAAGATGAACATTCCTAAGGGTAGATGCTGCTGAAATTAGGACTCCCTTATAGAGCTTGAGAGGAGAGATTCCCATCCTTTCTTAGCTTCATTTGGAAGTGGGTGAGCTGATCAAAGTAAAGGAGAACTCTTGCTGGACCCTGGGAGGGACCTGCACAACATCAAGGCACTGGTTGTAATGGTTTCTTTTGTTTCCAATTAATACAATTAAGTTCATTTTTCTCAACAAGTTGTTATATATAATTTGTTTCATATACTCCTTGGTCTTTATGATGAATATGTTTTATTATATCAGTTATTTAGGTGCTATGTAATCGTTTGCTTGTTAGTGAATGCAGGTTTCAAAGAGAAGGAGGAGCTCATCTGGATCAGAGAGGCTGGACTGCTACAAACAGTGTTGGACTAAAGGTATGCTTTAAACACCTGGTTGCTTGTATTTTAAATGCATATTTAGGGAAAGATAGTGCTTGATTGTCTTGTTTGTCACTAGAAAGCCTTAGCTTCTAGGGAGGTCGGTTTTGTCCGCAAAATTGAATCTTTCCGCATTACACTTCTATTCCACACACCAACTGTTATGGACTGAACCCAGTTGTGTTCTTCCATGTTATCCTATATGCCCATAGTAATTCTCTCAATTTCTCTGACTATTCCTTTCTATTCATTTATACAGTTTTGTCATGATATTCTCTAAGACTATGCTTTTTGACTCTACTTGTCCATTTGCTTGAGGATGGTGCGGAGGTGATTTTCTATGTTTGATCCTGTACTTCTCTGTAAGATCTTGAACAAGTTTGGAGTTGAACTGTGTGTCTTGTTTAGTTACTATTTGTCTGGAAACTCCAAATCTGAAAAATATTTCCTCAAAGTGGAATGTGACTACTATGTCTTTTGTTGCTTGCCAATGCCTTTGCCTCAACCCACTTAGTAACATAATCGGTACATACTAGGATGTACTTATTTCCATTTGAAGGTGGGTTTATAGATCCCACAAAGTCTAGAGCCCATTGCTCAAATGGCTTTATGAGTACCTATGGCTTTAATGACATATCATATGATATTATTGGCCTTCCTATTCTTTGGCAACTGTCACATCTTTTGACGTAAGCTTTGGAATCCTTGAATATTTCTAGCCAGTAGTAGCCAAGTTTCAACACCTTGTAGGTTGTGTGCTTGTCTGCATAATAACCATCACATGGTTCGTCATGACATGCTTTCAAAATATCTAAGATTTCATCTTCTCTAACGCATTTTCTTATTATCAAAACAAAACTAGTATAAAAGAGGTCGCCATTGACCTAGCTATATCTAGCACTTTCTCTAAATTTTTTTCTTTGGTAATATTCCAGAAGATAAATAATTAGCTATAGCTGCAAACCATGGGGTTTTAACATTTATTACAAATAGATGTTCATTTGGAAAATTATCTGAAACGGGATTTGGATCACTAGGTGAATGAAGCCTTGAAAGAAAGTCAGCTACTTGATTATCTCTACCTGGTCGATCTTGAATTGTAATGTTAAATTCTTGCATTAACAACAACCATCTAGTAGTTATGCCATTTGCAATTGCTTTGTTCATTAAATATCTATGGCTCAATGATCTGTGTGAATGAATACTTGATAGCCTGTTATGTAATGCCTGAATTTATTAACTGCATGTACTACAACTAGCATTTCTTTTTCTGTAACCGTGTAGTTCAAATATGCTAGTGTTAAGTTTTTGCTTATGAAATATATGGCATAATTAAACTGGTTTCTTTCTGTCCAAGTGATGCACCTATAACTATGTCATATGCATCAGTAGATATATGAAATGGCAATGACCAATTTGGTCCTCAAAGAATGGGGGCAAGTAACAATTTTTCTTTTAATAATTGAAATGCATTTTGACAATTATTTTTCCATTAGAATTCAACATCTTTTGCAAGTAACTTGAATAGAGGTAGAGCTATTTTACTAAAATTTTCAATAAATATCCTATAGTATCCTGCATAACCCAAGAAACTTCTTACTTTTTTTTGAATTGTAGGTGGCATTAAATTCACAATGAATTGTATTTTTGCTGGATCCACTTTAATTCCTGATGAAGAAATATGGTGTCCCAAAACTATCCCTTCTGTTAACATCATGAAGCATTTTTCATTGCTTAGACATGATTTGTCTCTATGCATCTTTTCAAAACTTTCTCAAGATTTTTCAAACAACCATCAAATGTGTTTCCATATACAATGAAATCATCCATATAAACTTCTACACTTTCATGGATTGAATCAAGAAAGATTGCATGGATTGCTCTTTGAAAAGTAGCAGGTGCATTACATAACCCAAAAGGAAAACATCATATGCATATGTTCCCCATGGGAAAGTAAATATGGTTTTGTCCTGGTCTTCCAATGTTATCCTGATATGATTATACCCACTAAATCCATCAAGAAAATAAAAGAACCTCTTCCTAGCTAATGAATCTAGTACTTGGTCAATAAATGGTAGCGAGAAATGATCTTTTAATGTGGCTTTGTTCAATTCCCTGTAGTCTACACATATTCTCCACTTCCCATTTTCTTTGGCACTTCATACTATGTTATTCTAAGCTGCTCTGAAATATCTGGTTCTGAGATGAAAAGGTCTAATAGATCCTCATTCTCTTCTTCTTCTCTAAAATCAAAGACTTGATTAATACTAAGAACAGATTTAGTTTCCTGTTGTTCTTGTCCATCAAGCCATGATAATAAAGAAGGTGATTGTGCTGGAGGATAGAGTGTGATATGTTTCCTTTCATCCCCATGTGCAATAATCATACTTCCCGATCTACATCCAATGAAGGCATCTGTAGTGGCTAACCATGGTCTGCCTAAAATTAGAGGATGGCCTCCTAAATTTGTTTTTGGCTGCAAAATGAGGAAGTCTATAAGATACTCCCATGAATCTAGAGAGACAATGATATCTTCTAGTATTCCTTCTGGTACAACTTTAGATTTGTCTGCAAGCTCTAAAATTGTAGTAGTAGGTCTAATGTTGTTTAAGTTCAAATGTTTCATAGTCTCTGTAGTCATAACATTTATAGTTGCTCCCAAATCTATTAAAGTATTTGGAACTGAAAAATTATTAATTGAAATAGTAACCATAGGGATACTAGGGTCAATATATTTTTCAACTGTTGTTTTTGTAGACATGAGACTAGCTAGTTTGCTAATGACCTGGATTGTAGTAGGATCACTTTTCTTTTTGCTAGTTTTCTTGATGCATAACTCCTTTATTGTTTTCGCATAAATTGGAATATCTTTTATTTCTTGCAACAAAAGAATTTTGACATAAGAATTTTTCAATTCATCCAAAATATCAAATTCAGGAAGAGACATTTGAATTCTCTGCTCTACTAACCTCTCTGGATAGGGTGGTGTTTGAGTCATTATAGCTTTTCCTTTTTGATTTTGATTTTCTGAACGAGATGTTTCAGCTTGTTCTCCTTGTTCAGTTGGTTCTTCTATGATCAGTGGAGAATTTTTATGTAATACTTTCCCAGACCTTAAATGGACATCATTTATGGGAAGAATAGAGTATGTTGGAAAGTATGTTGCTTCTTCCACATTGTATGCTGGTTTGTCCACTTTGTTACTCGGATTTTCTACTGGCTGAGCTGGTAGTTGAGTTGGTCTAGGTGGGGGTTGGTTAGAAGGAAGCTGAAGCTGCTGAGGTTGAGTTAGTAATGGCGCAGGATTTTGTTGTGGAAATGGCATGGGTTGTGGATGTTGTTGGAACTGTTGGTATTGAAATGGAAATGATTATTGATATGGCTGCTGGTATTGTTGAGGATACATTTGTTGAGGTGGCTGGTTTCCATAACTATATCCTCTCCAACCTTTTGCAGGTTGGTTTTGATATTGTTGTGGAGGCCAAGCTTCTTATAGACATATTTGGGCACTGCAACCCCAATCATATATGTCCATAAACTGAGGGCTTCTGAGTCCCTAAAAGTGTTGTCTCATACCCTAAAGGAATAAGGTCAGCGGATTACATCATCCCCCAGAAGTTCTCCATGGAAAATTGCTCAGAACTGGTCAAAACTGGACCATACAGATTGCTCAGTGCTAAGGGTGCGATGAATCTCACCTGCTCAGTGAAAAAAGTGCGATGCATACTGGAAAGCCCTTCTGTAGGGTGTGATGGGTGAGAGTAGACAAATGGTAGAGACAGTTTGCAAGGTGGATGATCATGGAATCTTCCAGAAACTTCTCCTGTGACACTTGCCTCTCTGAATTCGCCCAAGAATGAGTAAGAGATCATGAATCTCCAAGTGGAACCAAGAACTATCAGAGAGAGGACACTAATAAAAATCCCAGAAGCTGACTCACCCCCCTGCAAATATTTATATATGGATCCCTCATCCCAGAGGTCCAGAGGTTGGAATCTTGTATTTTGTAAGGAAGTGTTGTTGGTTTCTTGGTGGAATATCATAGTGTTGGGTGATCTAAGCTTTTCATGAGGTGAGGAAGGGCTTTCATGCTGGGAGGATGACGCTGGGTCAGATCAATGGGTTGTAATCCTTTCTTCGAATCTTTATATCAATAAAGCTATTCAAGTTTTCCTCCACATTCTTGCATGTGTGATGATATATGTGTTTGTGTGGTCAATATATAACTGGTCCTATATTGTTTATGATTGTAGATCTCTGCACTTCGATAGTATTATGCTGCTTTGACTTTACAGGTACTCTTTGAATCGGTGTAAGCAAGGAAGGAGCAACAAAGATCTGTCAGAGGGGAGAGGGAACAAGCGAGGAACCAAGCGAAAGACAGAGGTTGGTACTCTTGCTTTCTTCTCATATACTTCTCATAAAGGAAAACGAAAGTAACTTTAGTTTGTTTGATTCTAAGATAGCTACTTGTCTTAGTGGGACTAGCAGCTCTGAGTGGACACTAGATTTCCCGATAACAAAATGGCGACTCCACTGGGGAAACAATTAGTTTTATTGCTTGTCTCTATTTGTTTGATTCATAAACCACAGATGGAGCCTAAAGTTAAGCCAACTAGCCTTCGAACTGCATTTTCTATGCAAGTGCAAAGTAGATCAATGCTACTTCAGTCAATCTCCGAGTTTGTTTATGAACTGAAAAATTGACTTGCAAACATCCTAAGTGCCCTAGAGGTAGCTCAAGTAACCTCATTAGATCAGCCCCTGTGATTTACATTTTCTGACTATCATTTGCTCGGCCTAAATCCCTGAACTAAGCTGCAAACTGTGACCAAAGACCAAGTTAATGTCTCGGCCCTGTACCATCGCACCCTTTCTTCTAGGAAATCTGGATGCATCACACCTCCCATGTGCAGTAGGTGAGATGCATCCCTGTTTCCCTGTGTTACAGGTCCGATGATCAGAAAAGGCTAATTTTGCCTCCAGATATTGGTTTTTCTTCACTCTCTTCAGCTTTATTCAGGAGTTTCACTGTCTATGATCAGTATACCACTGTGGAAACTCCCTTCCTTTGCATGATTCGGCCTCCATTGTACAAAGAATTGTGAATGTTTTTATGTATTGTGCGCCATTTGCAGTTCTCTTTTAAAAAGAAGTAGCTTAATCGAACTGCCGTCTTTGGATTTGGAAGTGTCGCAAGTGTCATTTTCAGTCAAAGAAAAGAATCCTATTGCTCTTGATAGTCGATTACACTGTTACTCTTGTATTTGATTTGAATTAGTAGTTTTTCAAGTGTCGAAAGCAGTTTTCAATTCAAAAGTGAAAAGTGTCGTCATTATCTTCCTTTCGTTTTTTGAAGAGAAAATTGTTAGTATTGTCGCTTTGAAAAGATAATTTAGATTTGTACTTAGCATTCTTTTTGTCATTCACACATTAAGAAGGCGGAAAACAAATACATGCATGTGCATTTGCCTTTAGACTGCTTGTTGATTTTGATTTAGGACAGTGCATCTAGTGTGTGCTCTCTGCTCTATGTTGAAAGGATTTCGTTTCTCTTTCCTTAGTAGCTAGGATTTTCATTGCAAAAAGAAGATTAAATTATTGTTTATCATCTTAGATTGCATTTTAGGAATTGTATATCTACATCATGCAGTGAACTTGAAAGGAAAACTTTTTAAGAAATATCAACTATAAAATAAATTCAATGAACATAAAAACGGTTTGGAACCTAACGCACAACATTTGGAAGTCTAGGCTAGAGACATATTCCGGCGTCATAAAGCCTGGTAACTATCGCTTTCATCATAGGTTGGGTGATTCCTCCTCTTTGAGATGACAAGTGCCAGTAGGGGCTTGTGCTCCCACGTACCGTCGAGTATATATTGGGAGACCACAATAGGCTACATCCTTTATCCTTAGGAAGCCGTGTTTGTCGCCCTATCGATCGCAATGCACTGAACAAAGCGTTCTGGAAGATTGACTGCCGTACCGTAAAAAGTATTCTGCAGTTTTGCGATTGGTTTGGTAATCCCTCTGTCTAGATTTCTAGAGTAGTCTCTTTCGTTCCTTTTCAGACTCCTTAAAGGAAAAGGTCCATCTAAGCACTTGTCACTTCAGGCTCATTAAAAATCGAAGGCGACTAGAGTCATCTTTAGCTTTTTCTCGACTCTTAAAAATTGAAAAAGCAAGTTGTGTCAAAGCATCTAAAATTTATTTTAATCGGAATAACGTCACTGTTCCCTTGTTGGTCTTAAGTTGAGAAGAATGGAGTCCACCAACCAAGGATTTCCCCTTGGAGAAAATCCTAGTCCTTTCTCCTCTTGGGGAGATGTTGGTGCACCTCATATGGCCACATTGTCCCTCCCAGGACTGACAATTGGCTTGCCAATATGGCTCTTCTCGACCTCTGTCGTTCAAACCACTGCGATTCCTGAGCAATCAAGTCAGTAACTAGATGATACTAGAGTTACCCCCAACCTTCTGCTTTGCTTGTTTCTTCATCCCCTTCTTCCTCTTCGCTTGGTGAAGTTGGTAAAGCTAAAAACCAAGTAACTGAGAAGAAGAAGAAAGGAAAGGAGAAGGAGAAGAAGAAGAAGGAGCCAAATGCAAAAAGGGGCAATCGTGCATCATCTAGCGAAAATCCGCACACTCCACCGTCCAAACCCAAATCTCCATGTGTCATTTGCAAAGGAGACCACTATCATCAAGATTGTCCTTGCATCCCTCGGATCTTAAGGGACTGGTCTCCTCGTTTGCACAATCCGGTGTCATCAACCTCTGACGATCATGTTGAAAGTACACCGTCAATTAGTGAAAACGAAGTCTCTGGACAGAAAGGAAAATGTAAATTTCCTTGCAAACTGTGTGAGGGAAATCACGCTGTCCACCATTGTCCCTTTCTGGACGAGGCTAAAATAGTCTTGGATAACTATCTTGCTTCACCGCTACAGCTTCCTCTTGGGTACAAGAAACTCTTGCCGAGTCCATCGCTAGTTGAAAATCTGACTGACACAACTTTGTGGTCGATCGAAGCATCTATCATTGAAGATAAGCCCTCTGAGTCCACACCAGATGAAAGTCAAAAGGTCGAGGCGGCAGTCGACCCGGTCTTGTCTTCGGAAGGTCCATATTCAGATGATACAGTCACCAAAGAGAATGAGAACGACGCCATTCAAATTCTTTTCGGAAACATAGACTCCAATGAACATGGGGGCAATCTACCCATTCCTTTACCGCAGGGAGGAAGTTCGTCAGAGTCATATCCGGCCGTTTATTCGGTCCCACCTCCAAGCAACCTAGTCGTTTCCTTCGATTGGAATCTACTAGGCAGACCCCGTCTACCGTCTAATGTACCATTTCGAATCATTGTACAAGCTTACAGAATGGTCATGGTTGGTACTATCATAGATGAAGGGGCTTCTGTGAGTATCCTTTCCTCAACTGCTTGGAAAGCGTTTGGTTCGCCATCGCTTCTGCCTGAGATACGAAATCTGATAGGCTTCGACAAAGGAACCAGTTGACCGTTAGGGATCCTTCCAAGTTTGCCTATAACTTTGAGAGGGAAAACCATTTATCTAAATGTAATGGTAGTCCAAGGACCTTTAGATTATAATCTGATCCTTGGGCGTGACTATATTTATAGCATGGGAGCCATTGTCTCCTCACTCTTTCGAGTAATGTGTTTTCCACATGAAGGTCGAGTGGTCCAGCTCATAGTCCATCTTTCTTTCCCCGGCTCACACATAGCTAACAGTGAAATTCCATCCCTAACTGGTCTTTTCACGCAAGGAATGTCTCATCAATCTCCAGTCTGTCCACCTGAAGAATGTGAGTAATTCGGTGGCCATGACTGAAACCCAGGGGGCATGCACCCTGGTCTGCTTCGGCAGGGAAACTTTGGGTATAGGGTAGGTTTCCGTGAAGGATATATGACTGGTCTGACACCTGTCCGTCTAGGAAAATGGGATTAGACCGGAATAAGATTCCTTCGTCAAGGTTAGGTGGTTGGAGCTAGAATCACCTTTGTCCAAATGGACTAAGCCGAGGAAGTGTTTCTGTCTGCTATGTGGATGGAAACTATCTTGCAAATGTGAGAACTTCTATATGGTAGCCTGGAAACTCTATTTCACTATACCTGGGGGCATGCAAACCTTTTTGCATGCAAGTGAAGAGCGACCATTTATTTTCTTATTTTGTAGATTCTCAACCCTTTAAACTTGTAGGATTGGTCGTTCTTAGCTTGCATAATGAAAGGATACAGAGCAAAGCTTCGAGTGGTGCAGGCTCCATAAAAATGGAACCTATCAATGAGACATCCTTATTATGCAACTGGCACAAGCAGTTTTATGCAAAGTTCAAGCTCGTTAAAAATTAAACCTAAGCAATGAGAAAATGTTCCCCCAGAGTTTAAGCTCATTAAAAAATGAACCAACCTCCGGTAAATAACCATTTTGAATGCATTATCATCAGCTTTTGAGCCTTGGTCGTGTTCTTACCATCACCTCCACTCTGTTTTAGCCGATCATACACCTCCATTTGATTGTTTACCCTTTTGAGGAACATCTACGACGAGTGATTCTGTTAGCCATCCTCTTAACACTGCCATGATTGGAAAATTCCAAACCTTACCTGGAATCAGTTGCTACCCGAAAATATCGCTCGTTCCTCAAAAAACGAGTCTCCTTTAAGCTCTTTTCATCTGACTCGTAAAATATGAAAAGATTGCCGAGCAATTGGCCTCTCCAGCTCGTTAAAGCTATGGGAAGTGCTATCCCTCCTCTAGATTTTAATCTTTTTGGACCTGAGGGATTATTACACAAAAATATCGAGTGTTTGTCTTGTTTGGCTTGTTAAAACTATCGAGAAGTCATGCCTTTCGCATTGTTTTATACTTTTTCGGACTTAAGGGATTATATTATGAAAAAGGAATGTTGGAGTTTCCTTTCCGTCTCTTTTCAGACTCTCTAAAATTGAAAAGGACCGAGTTATCCTTGTTGTTAAACTCGTTAAAACCAATAGCGACAAACTTGTCCATATAGACAAGAATGAGTTTCACTGTCGCTAGGCTCGTTAAAACATAGCAACAGGTTTGCCCGAAGGGAAAATTATAGAATAAGCATATGTTATCCTCCTCAAGCTTGATAAAAATAAAGAGGTATTTGTCAGCATTGACCGGGGAAACATTGGGAAGAAAACTTGAGGAAACTTTATTGGTAGCAAAGTCGCTCTTGAACATGACACTTTCACTCCACCATGATTAAGTCGGGTTGGGTTATTTCGTTCACTGGTCATATTACCATTGGTCCATCGTACCATCCATTTTTGGGGTTAACGCTACCAATCCATTTCAGTGTCACCGATATGTTCAAGAGAAGTCGCTCAGAGAATTCACCAACCCGTCTTGTGTCTCATCCGCTGCAATACATTCACGCTCCATTTTTTCATGACCACCACCCTGAACCTTGTATCATCAGATTGTTTTCACCTCCACAAAGTCATTTTCTCTGTTCTGTGTCGTAGATGTGGGATTCATTAAGGCCCTCCTACGACAGGTCACTTCTTGTTGACATCAGCTCATTATCCAAGAAGTCGACCTAGGAACAACCCTTTCAGTACTTTGAAGCTTGCATGCCTCAATGGCAAGTTTCTCACTTCTGGCAACGGGTTTACATCAATGGCCTTCGACTGAAAGGTTTTGCGTGGTGTTCGACGCCAAGTCCCTTTTTCACACCACGTAAATTGTACTGACGTACCTTGAGGGTAATCATCATTATCGGTGATTCCTCTCGCACCTGTTAACAGCTTACATCATTAGCTCGTAATCAGGCGATGTCTTTCCATGTTCGACTCCAGACCATCTTTTCACATGGATCGGCTTGTACTTCGGGTAAAGATTGAACGCGTTTGAAGACCCTGGATCTAGTTTCATCCATCCGGGATGCGATATATTTAGGAAAATAAAGACATCAAATGTACATCATTGCTGCACAGACGATCATCTGAATCAAAGGATGATGGCTCTATCAAAATCATCAGTCTGCCACACAGACGGTTGTCTGTCCTATGTACATGAAAATGAATTTATAAAGCTGAGCATGGGAATGCCCGCCTCAGCTAGATCATGAAAATATTATGAAGATAATGTATTATATTGTATCTTATTACAGGTCGCCTTCCAGTTCAAAAAAATTCGGATCCTCATGATAAAGAATTTCACCCGACATCAAAAGATTTTCGATCTCATGCTTCAGGGGGCAACTGTTATAGACATATTTGGGCACTGCAACCCCAATCATATATGTCTATAAACCGAGGGCTTCTGAGTCCCTAAAAGTGTTGTCTCATACCCTAAAGGAACAAGGTCAGCTGATTACATCATCTCCTAGAAGTTCTCCATGGAAAACTGCTCAGAACTGGTCAAAACTGGACCATACAGATTGCTCAGTGCTAAGGGTGCGATGCATCTCACCTGCTCAATGCAAAAAGTGCGATGCATACTGGAAATCCCTTCTGTAGGGTGCGATGGGCAAGAGTAGACAAATGGCAGAGACAATTTGCAAGGTGGATGATCATGGAATCTTCCAGAAACTTCTCCTGTGACACTTGGCTCTCTGAATTTGCCCAAGAATGAGTAAGAGATCATGAATCTCCAAGTGGAACCAAGAACTATCAGAGAGAGGACACTAATCAAAATCCCAGAAGCTGACTCACCCCCCTGCAAATATCTATATATGGATCCCTCATCCCAGAGATCCAGAGGTTGGAATCTTGTATTTTGTAAGGAAGTGATGTTGGTTTCTTGGTGGAATATCATAGTGTTGGGTGATCTAAGCTTTTCATGAGGTGAAGAAGGGCTTTCATGCTGGGAGGATGACGCTGGGTTAGATCAATGGGTTGTAATCCTCTCTTCTAATCTTTATATCAATAAAGCTATTCAAGTTTTCCTCCACATTCTTGCATGTTCGATGATATATGTGTTTGTGTGGTCAATATATATATATGATCCTATATTGTTTATGATTGTATATCTCTGTACTTCGATAGTATTATGCTGCTTTGAATTTACAAGTACTCTTTGAATCGGGGTAAGCAAGGAAGGAGCAGCAAAGATCTGTCAGAGGGGAGAGGGAACAAGTGAGGAACCAAGCAAAAGACAGAGGTTGGTACTCTTGCTTTCTTCTCATCTACTTGTCATAAAGGAAAACGAAAGTAACTTTAGTTTGTTTGTTTCTAAGATAGCTACCCGTCTTAGTGGGACTAGCAGCTCTGAGTGGACACTAGATTTCTTGATAACAAAGCTTGCCACGACATTGGAGTATTCCATGAATTTGGAGGAGGATACTGATAGTTTTGGGATATTTGTTGAGGGAATTGTTGAGGAAGCCTTGGCTGCCAAGGTCTTCTTAGTGCCATATAGTAAAGATCATCTACCCCTTGTACTTCTTCCATTGGATTCATTTACAATTCTTTCAACTTTGGACAGTTTTATATTGAATGGTTTTCTGTGCAAAGGCCACATACTTGAATACTATCCAAAGGGCATTCTCTTAATGGATGTTTCTTCCTACACTTAGGACAAAAGATTTCTAAGATTTGATCTTGTTCTTCTTTATTTTTCTTAGCTTTCAAAACATCAAATTGTGTCCCTAAAGTGCCTAGAAGATTAGTTTTAAAGTTTTCCATCACACTGCCTATTTCTGCTCTTGTTACTCAACCTGCTGTTGATTTTCAAGCTTTTGAACTAATATCTCTCTTTCCAGTCTTTGATCTTCCTCTAGAATATTTTTGACATAGTTCTGCAATTTCATCAAATGGAAAGTTTGAAATATCTCCCTTGCCCATTACATTAAGAATGTCAAGATATTCATCTCTTATACCTTTAAGAAATATTGTATGGATGGTATCAGGATTCAGAGAATGTTGTTTAGATTTTTGAAGATTGTAGAGAAATCTTTCCAAATACTCTTCTAAACTTTCATCTTCTTGTTGTGTCATTCTAAAAATATCCTCTTTCGAGTCTCTAGGCCTGCAATAGGCTTGATACTTTTTAAGAAATATTTTCTTCATATCATCCCAAGAAGTAATTGTATGTTCTCTTAAACCCATAAACCATTTTAATGTTGTTGCTTTCAAAGTAGCAGGAAAGAGACGAAGCTTGTGTGTGTCATCTGTGTATCCATAAGTTCTACATAAGATATCAAATTCAAACATAAATGAGTCAGGATATTCTGTTGACATTCCATAAAAGTTGGGCAACACAGAAGGTGGAATGTTTTTCATTTTCACTTCTTCTCCTAATATTGCTCTTGTGTCTAATATTGGAAAGCCAAAAGTAGCTTCCTGATCATTATCATTTTCGTGTTCATTATCATGTAGTCTTTTGTTATCATACTCTCTTTTTCTCTCTTCCTCTATTTTTCTCTCTGCTTCTAATCTCCTTTCTTCTTCTCTTTTTCTTCTCCATTCTTTCTGTTGTCTCTCATATTCAAGTCTTTGTTCAGGAGTCATGAGTGGTATATTAGATCCTTCTCCTTCTTCAGTAATTTCCTGTCCAGAAATTTGTAATATTTCAATCAAAGGTTGTGTTGGTGTTTCCTCAACTATCTTGATTTGTTCAAGAACTGGTTGCTCTAATTGTTTAACAATTTTCCTTGTTTCCTTTTGTTTTTCTACAATTGGTGTTTCTTTTGGGTTTTTTTTTTCTTTTTACCTCCAAGGCTAACAAGGTTTGTCAATTAAAGTCAATCTTTGTCCTGATCTTTGTTTCTCTTCTAATTCCTCTAGAGTTGGTTTACCAGCAACCGGTGTAGTTAGTCCTGATGGTCCTGCCTCTATGGATGGTTGAATTTTTGGGGGGTTTTTCTTAATGAATCTACCTTTCTGGTCTCTATCTCTAGGCATAAAGAAACATAACTAAAAGAAAAACTATTTTTTTATCGTTTTGTTGTGTTTTTGTTTTTTTGTTTTATCCTCTAATTGACTATGTTGATGAATGCTTCCCCGACAACGGTGCCAAAAAGTTGGGTCAATTTATTGAGTAAATTAACACAATTATTTTAAATATCAATCTGGGTTTATAGAACTTAGAAGCATGTCCAAAATATATGGATATCAACTATAATCAGCGTTAGAAGGCAAGTTATGGAAATTGAAGGAAATGAAATTATAACCTAAATTAGACATGCATATTACAAATATAAAGTTTAACTAAATAATTTCTAATTTAATATGTAATAAGGAGGAGAAGTGGCTCCTAACTTAGGAGAATCAGATTGTCCTTCTTCTACAATACTACTTCATGAACATAAATCAAAACCACTAATGAACAATAGCTCAAGATGCATAAAAAATAATAGAAGAGGCTCCTAACTAAGGAGGTCCTTTCTATTCTTCATTATAAATTCATTCATCATTAATGCTATTGTTAGAAAACTGGAAATTTAGAAAATCACTTAAAAGCAAGAAAGATGAATTCTAGTTTCTAATCTTTGATTAGATAGAAGGAGAGTTTAACTTAAACACTAGTTTGACCCTTCATATGCAGATTAGAGTTAAGATTAAGATTCATCAAAAATCATAACATATCATCATACATCTAATTAATTGATTAAACATGAAACAAAACTAGTTCAGGAAATTGCAACTAAATTAACCAGAAAGTGCACTTAGCTTGGTATGGACCCTCCATCCTTGCCTCGCACACTGAAAGTACTTCTCATCTACTGAAAATCAATCAAGAATTCATCATATAGAGCAGTAGAAAAGAAGATGGAACTGGTCTATTTGATTAACTCACAAAGTTCAGAAATATCAAAATGAAGTTATACAAATTCTACATGTTCATGCCTTCAATGTTCTTGGCTTAAATAGAGAAATATGAAACAAACTTAACTAAAATGTTTCTAATAGATATGTATATCCTTATCCTATCTATCCAGGTTGAGCTCATCCATCCAATCACTCAAAATCTGGAAAATCCCATAAAATCCTAAATTTGGCCTATTTCCTAGGGATTTCCTAAATGATTGGTCCTGTTTGACCAGCTTTGACTGGGTATGTTTAAGCTCGGTTTGACTGAACCAATAGGTACACGTCCATTCTTAGTTCCCAATATTTCTAGAAATGTGCTCAGTTCGTGCCCAGGTGTCTTGCAAGTATGACATCAATGAAGCCATTACGGGAATTTTTAGTCATGTCCAAAAATGCACTTAAAATCCAATTTTTGTAAAAACATCTAAAAATTGCAAAACCTAATTTATATACCTGGATATGCATAAATTGGTCAAAATAGGGTGTATATGGATGGTAAGTGGATGGATAATATGGAAATTAAGTGTATTTAATTAAGTAAAATTGGATAAATAATGAGGGCCAACAGCAAGTAAGCCCATCATTTGAGCGTCACTTAGGAATCACCAAATATCCTATCATTAATCCATCTATTCTATATACTACTCTCATACTAGGACTCCTCCATCGGTGAAATTCTATAAAGACCAGGGAGATTTAGTTGAGGTGACAGTGGGCTATTTCTCCTTTGTTGCCACTTGACCTAGTAGTTTCTCTATCATATCCCCTCCTAGGACCCTTGGTAGTTTGAGCGGTAAAAATTTTTGCGTCGTTTTCGGGGACACGATATGTGTGTCTTGTTCCTTACAACAATATTTACATATCTATTGGTGACTCTGTTGGAGGAACTAATCCCTAGTTCCTCATTGAACTTCAAAGTCAATGCTTGTAAGTGAGTCAAGCATTTGTAAAGGAAATTTCAATCACCCTGGTGACTCTACATATGATCAACATTGAATACTTGATACAATATGGGATTGGGAAGCTAAGCACTCAGAATTGTATATTAAATGGGTTACAGGATACCCAAAATTCCTTAAACCTACTCTTGGGGAAACCTTGCCATTGTTTGATAATGACCCATCCTCTGCAATTAACCATGTGGCTAATTTCAAAGCATATACTTCTAAGGTTAAAATTTTTCATGAATATGTCCTCATTTATACATTTATCCTCTCTATCAACGCCAAGATTGGAGACTAGATTGACACATCATGGGTACCCAAAAGTATCCCTTCCTTCTCCACTTTAGTTTACTGCTTTCTAACGCATGAGAAGCTCAAATTGCAAGTGGTTGAAAATGCCATGCAGAGCCTAAATTCATTTAAATGATTGAACTTAACTGTTTTCCCTATTTTCCCTCACTTGTTATTGGATAAAAATTATAAGTGGTTTCCCAAGTTCGATGGAAGTAATGTTCATGCTAAAAAGCATATGGATGACTTTATGTGAGAAGTTATTTTTTGGATGCCTAATCAAGACGATGAGGATATATTTATGATTCTCTTGGCATTATCACTTGAGGATGAGGCTAGGGACTGGTGTGCCAACTTCCCCCCAAGAAGTATTGAAGGTTTAGGTCAATTTGAGGATGTATTCATGAAGAAATAGGCTAATCAATGAAACCCTAGCAATGCTCAAGAAAGCATGGGAAGTCAGACTCACCTTGATCTTGATGAAATTGAGATTGTGGTAAATAAAGAAGAAGAAAGTCAAGAAGAACCCTCTCTGCATGATCCACATAATCAAAGGGATGTAACCAATAATCGTGAAAGGGATATTGATGAGAACGTCAATAGAGGGTACACCTTGAAAGGAGAAACTACTAGTGTCCCTCTACTTCTTGAGAGTAGCCCTCCTCTCATTACACATGATAGGGCCCTTAGGGAGGATCCTCCCATTGCCCCCTGGGAAATCTCTAACCACTCTTCTGTTGAAAAGGGAATATGGAATATGAAGGATAATTCTTGTAATAAGAGCCTTATGTATGATACTGATGACATCACTAGGGCCCCTATTTTTCCCTATGAACCTGGAGAGGCATCTGAGTCATCAATCAACCCTTTTCTTTTGCCTTGTTACTTGACCATTCATGACATCAAATCCTCTTCCCTGCCTAATCATTCATAAAAGCACCCCGTAGATCCTCATTCTCCTTCCCATCAAGAGCTTCAGGTAACCAGGAAGCGTGACAACATTAAGAAGGGACATGATGATGGTATGCCTAAGTTGGAAATCCATTGAAGATTCATGAGCTGAATTTTATGTGCTACTATAGGCTTGAAATTTCAGGACCGCAAATTTCAGGAAGTTGACCAGAATGCTAGGTTTTACCTGTTTTGACTTTGACTCTTGGAGGTGACTTGGAGGAGGTTTGGACTTGAAACTTTGGTGGTAGTTTTGGTCTTGGTCTTGGATATCTCCTTTTGATCTGATTCTATAAGAGAAGGATTGTTGGGTTTTCCCCTGGCTAGCAGCCTAATTTTGGTATATCTTGTCTCTCTTTTTCCTCTAAGATTGGTCATTTGTATAGTTGTTTGATGAAGAAGAAATATAAAAAACAAAGAAGAAAATCTAACATTAACAAGTATTATCAAGAAGAGAAATCAAGCGTAATCTTACTACACTTGGTTTCTTAACAAAAAATGGTTAGATACATTATAATTTCTTATCATATTTATCACAAACTACACTTACATATCAATTTTAAGAAGTTTGTTCCCTCAAGGTAGAAATACTCATTTTATTTGAGTATTATAAAGAAGACAAAATAACATTAATAAAGTCTATATGTTTTTCTCAAAAATATCAAGGCATAAAAGAAAGCTTAGATGGTACACACAATACCTTCCATTTTTCTTTTTGATCCTTTAATAAACCACTTAATTGGATTTGCACAATGGAAAAGTAGCACGATCTCATGATATAGGCACTTTGCATAATAAAGTGCTATTGTAATTGCACAAAATATTATCATTGACCCCAATGAGATGCAAACAATCACTGATGTTGAGAGAGAAGCTGTCAATTTACAAAATCAACATGTTACAATTATAAATAAATATTAACTTCAAAGGAATTTTTTTCACAGAACAAAACATTGCAAAATTTAGCTCTCTTTTCAATTTTCACCTTTTGAATGTTTGGAGTATATCCCACAATGTGATCCAGTCCAATTGCCACAAAGATTTGGATTTCCAAAAAAACATAGGGAATAATAATTCCCATTAGATAAAAGGAAAAATCCCACTAATATTAGGCAATAATGATGAATTTTATCTAGAAAGAAATGGTTCAATTATATCTACACCTTTATGAGGTAAACCTTGTAAAGTTAGTTATTGTAGGAATATCTCCAGACATATCGTTGTTGGAGATATTTCTTTAAAACAAATGGGCCATATTTAGTAGAAATTAGTATAGGAAGTAAAAATACAAAGATTATTTAAATGGAAAGTTCATAGTTCATATTGAAATGAATTATAAATAGGGGTTGATTGAGGCAAATTCTTACAATGTGGTAAGGTTGATGCATTTAGTCAATTCCAATGGCACCTCTCCTGATAAATTGTTGTTATTCAATATCCTGTATATGAATCATATTTAGATTTATTGTCAGATGACTTCTTAATATAACATGAAATTGTATTTAGAAATCACTACGAGGAACATACAAGGAAACTAGATTATCTAGCTCTGCAATTTCCTGAGGAATAGGACTTGATAATTGGTTGAAAGAAAGGTCTCTACGTTGAAAAAATAACACACTGTTACTATTTTCTTCAAGTGACTATAGCATACGAAATAGACATATAGAGAGAACACAAGCATCACATTAATTTGTAGGCTACAGACGAATATAGGGGACTTGCATATCTATAATATTGATTAGGTTTCTGAATTCTGTTGGGAGGAAACCACTCAAATTATTTCCACTTAAATTCCTTGCAATCATAATCCAATAGAGACCACAAAATAAGTATAATTCTCATGTATAAAGCATTACTCACGACTTACTAATTAAAAAAAAAATTATAAACAAAACTTACAATTTAAGAAGATGTTCTGAAGTTTCAACAACTTCCGGGATAGGTCCAGAAATGTTATTGTCAGAAAGGTCCCTAAATATTCACATAAAATCACATATCAATCAAAATACTTATGATTCCTTCACATAAATTTTGTTTCTGCATATAATTTAAAAGAATCCTTGAAAATTTAATTAGTATTGTAGAATAACTTACAATGTGTGTAGACTTATAAGTCAGAGTGCTGCATGAATCATTCCATTGATATTGTTTGATGACAAATCCCTGGAAAGCCACAACATGATGTATTAGTCACTATGAATATGCTTAATTCCATTCAATAATTCCTGGTGAAATAGTTTAATTCCATTGGGTATGGCCTATGAACACCTACAAATATGTTAGTCTTTGAAGTTTTTGAATTTCAAGAGGAATAGTTCCCTTTAGATTGTTGCTCTTCACACTCCTACAAAAGACAAGCAAAGAAATAAAGTAAATATTATTAGATAATTCTATACTATGTTCCATGATTCCTTTAGTGTGCTTAAAGGTGATACTACTTACAATTAATTAAGAGAAATGCATGAACTAATGTTCTCTGGAATCGAACCTTCAAGTTGATTTCTAAATAGATGTTTGCCCCAAAAAATATATCTCACTATTGTTAAATACTTATAGAAAGAAACCACAACATATCAATCAATAATGTTAGTGTATAATTAGGTTTTGAGATTTTTTTATCATTTCTGTGTCCACTTTTCACAAATCTATAGACACAAACTTACAAGTTAATCAATTTTTCCAACTTCCCCATCTTAGATGGAATTTGTCCTGTAAGTTGATTATTGTTTAAATACCTTCATAACCATATAATAAGTGACTACCAACAAGCTATTTATTATCATACAAATAAAATTTTTGTTACATATTATAATACATGACGAAGGATGTAATTTAAATCCTTATAGGTACTTGAGATTTTTCATGTTCCCCAATTTTGGTGGAATAGACCTTGTGAGATTATTTCCAAAAAAATCCCTGAGAAATGCAAAGGAAAGAACAAGAAAATTAGTGTCCCGGGAATATAAAATGAAAGCAGTTTGTGTTCCAAATGTGATGACTATAATGGACCCATAGAGTACAATTCAAGGATTAATTATGCAAGCAACTCACAACACTAGAGTTTCATTTAAGTCACCTAGGATGGGAGGAATTGTTCCGGTGAGATAATTATCACTCAAATCCCTATAATATGTAATAGATATAAATGCATAAGTGCACTAAACATGAACCATAATTATATAATCAATTTTTGGTAACACATATCAGCAGAGATAGGGGCGGTTCAACGGACGGATGATGTTGCAGTGTGAGGTGGACCAATATAGAGAGGTTTCTTATTTGCTGCTGGCCGGTTTATGATATGTTCGCTTACCGGTATATGTCCCAGAAGTGTTGTATGCAAAGGTGTAACGATAGCGAGAGAGAGAGGTATGGTTATGATGTTGTTGATTGTTCTGGCACATAAGAGAGTAGCTTTAACAGCCCTTGTGTTTATTGGCAGTGCTAAAGGGTATCGATCTCCCTTTCTATCATTAATTCCTCTCCGGTTCTGCTCCTGGAAACAATACGGACATATGGCCACAGTCGAGTGTTTCACTAAAGTGCCTTCGGTTGGTTGGGAGGGTAGACTCAGGTTGGTATTCTTTCTTTCTTCCCTACCCCCCGGTCGAACCCGCTTCCTCTCCCTTGGGGTCGAGTACCTAAAGGTCCTTATCAGTCGAGCCCCCTAAAGGGACGGAGTCACTCACTATTCATATGGTGAGGGTCCTCTCCTTAACAGTCGAGCCTGCTTACGCATCCTTAACAGTCGAGCACCTAAAGGTGATGGCGGCCTTAACAGTCGAGCCTGCTTACGCATCCTTATGGTCGAGTACCTAAAGGTCCTATGGTCGAGCGCCTCCGGTCCTTAACAGTCGAGCCTGCTTACGCATCCTTATCAGTCGAGCCCCCTGTCGGGTCCTTGGTTCATTTCGACCAGTGATTCCAGTCATTCATTATATACGTAATTATGTCATTCGAGATATGTCATTATGCATGAATGAATTATATATGTCATTACGCCATCTCGCCGAGGTGCACATCTCTATCTCTACCGCAACTACCACATGCTCATATATAACAATGACTGGTCTTTCTTCTCTCTCTCTCTAGCTAGGAAATCACTATCATTATATATGTCATTATGCTAAGATCCATTTCGCCTACCCTCTTTCATATAAGTGTAAGGAAGGTACAATTTCTCCTTGCCTTGCCTTACGCCAGAACTTCAGAAACATGAATGGAGGAGAATTGTCAATTAGAGAAGAGAGAGCCTTGTTTGACGGGTGGACATACCGCATTCACCAGCCTTACCATTACACTTGATAAATGATTATGGGTACCACCTATTACCTATTGGTTCCAGCCGAGCCTTGACGATACGATTCATCAATTAGAACCCACTCCATCGCCAGGAATAGACAGACCTACCCGCCTTTCAATGAAAGAAAATAGACTCTACATAAAAATTATATTGTCAATATCCAAAAACATTCTACATTTTTATTGAGCTAGCCTTGGATACATTTTAAAGGTAGAGAGGCTATTTTTGAATGGATTAGAAAATTATATACAAGCAAAGATCCTACAAAAAATGTACTCACAGAATAACAAGAAGCCGCATGAGACTAATTGCTTCGGGAATCATTCATGTTAGCTTGTTTCCTTCTAGTGCCCTATGAAAACCACCTTAAAATTAGGCTATAGGAACTCACACAAATGAAAAATTAATACCATGGATCAAATAGTACAAACCTACAACTAATTACAATTCTTGGCTAACCTACATGATCTCATATCCCTAGTTATTTAACAAAAATATATCAATACTTATTCATTTTGATTATAATATTATTCCATAAGAAACAAGATGGATGAATAACAACACAAGATACTAGAATTTAGCTACCCCTACAAATATATACACCCACAAAGTATTCAACTATGGAAATCTATTGTTGAAAGGAATCTCTCCTGTAAGTTGATTGTATGATAAGTACTTAAGAAGAACACCGGCCACAATCCAACAAGAAATGGTTAAGTATGCACCATAAGGGTATTCCATCAAAACATACCTATTGACCCATTTATTCATTTATATACTTCTTAGGGAACCAAAAAACATACAAAACGTTGAGACTTCTACAATCACTAATATTATCAGGGATCGTCTCTGTCAAGTTATTACTCCCCACATCACTGCATAACAAAAATCAAAGTCCTTTAAGATCAAAAACATTTGAGCTACCACCAATAATCCTTTATGTAAAATCTCTTAATGCACTAAAAATATTGCATCAAGATAGCATTTCAAAAAGAAAGGTTCTAAAAAAAATTCATATCTACTCTAGAAGACAAATGCAGTGTGACTTACAACCACCACAATCTTGTCAATTAACACATGTTAGGAGAGAGAGTTCCAACTAGTAATTTTTGTTGTAACAGACTGAAAACCATTGGAAAATACTTAGTTAGCAAGAAGCTCCAAATTTAATTTTCATAGGCTAGAACAACACTGATTAACATGAAATATTCCTAAAAAATTATTGAATCAATAACAAGGAAGGGATAATTTTTTAAAAAGATAACAATAGTGATGCACTCATAAAGGATTTAGATTCTTACAGAATTTTCAAAACTTCATTCCAATAGATGTTCCTAGGGATCTCCCCACTTAATTGATTTCATGCCAAGTTCCTTAACACAGTACAAAAACATTGTTAGATGAAAATATGTCCATAGTTTACACATCCTATATAATTTTGAAGTAAACAGTAACAAGGTGAGTAGAATGGAAACTAGCACTCCCCCCAACTTAACAATTCTTTGAGTTTATAAGCTTGGCTAGCATCTTGTATATCACGAAAAATAATTGTTTCTTGTACATAATATTTACCATTTTTTTTCAGAGCAAGTAAGAAATTTATTTTGAATTCAAGATTTTGAATGTTGAAATAAGGTAAAGATTTAACCAACTTCTAGTGGATGTTTTAATTTTAGGTTCACATATACATGGTGCACACAACAAACAAAAACACAAATACATGGACAAAACAATAAATATAATTCATCATATAGTATGTCGTGACAATACATCAAGGGAGCCCAAAATGGGCTAGCTAGTGTGTTACACCATATTTTTTATGTGGTGTCTAAGGACCAATTTCATGACACTTAACAAGATTACAATTATGGAATCTCTTTGCACCAATTGTAGATCATTAGCATTGTCATGTTGCACATGTTATCCTTGGCACAACCCTTATGGTTTAGCTATCCCTAGCCAATCAGGAGGAAGGTGACATTTATGGAGGATGACATTGTTATAGACATATTTGGGCACTTCAACCCTAAACTTATATGTCGATAAACTAGGGTTATTTAACCCCTAAAAGTGTTGTTTCATACCCTAAAGGATCATGGTCAACTGATTACATCATTCCCTAAAAGTTCCACTTGAAAAACCATCCAGAAATGGCCAAAACTAGACCATACTGACTGCTCCACTGTCAGGGTGCGATGCATACTGACTTCTACACTAGCCAGGTGCAATGCATACTGAAGAGGTCTTCTATAGGGTGCAATGAGCGAGGATGGATAAATGTCCGAGACAGTTTGCTAAGTGGATGCTCATGGAATTTTCTAGAAACTTCTCCTATGACACTTGCCTCTCTGAATTCGCCCAGGGATGAGTAAGAGATCCAAGAAATCTCCAAGTGGAACCAAAAACAACAAGTGGAATGACACTAATAAAAAACCCAGAGATGACTCACACCCTTGCACACATCTATAAATGGATCCCTCATCCAAGAGATCTAGAGGCTGGAATTTTGTAATTTGCAAGGAAGTGCTGATAGTTTGTATTTGAGAAAAAGCATTGTATTGTTGGGTGATCTTGCTTTTCATGAGGTGAAGAGGGCTTTGATGTTGGGAGGATGATGCTGGATCAGACAGCTGGGTTGTAATTCTCCCTTCTATTTAATAATGTTCTTTGAGTTTTCCTCCATAAAATTGTGTATTTGTGAATGCCATTGTATGTTCATTGTATTTTTGATTCTGTAATGCTTATGATATAATAGATCAAGATGCTTTGACAGTGTTTTGTTACTGTGTTTCTACAGTTACTCTCTAAGTGGGATAAGTAGGAGAGGAGTTGCAAGCTCTGTCAAGGGGGAGAGAGATCAAGCAAGGAGTTAAGAAAATATCCAGGTTGGTTCCTTTGTCTTTCTCTTATCTATTATACATAGAAGAAATCACGAATTGCTTTAAACTGTTTGTTTCTAGGGTAGCTGCCAAACCTAGAGGGCTAGTCAATCGAAAAGACACTAGTTTTCCAAGAAAAAAAATGGTGACTCCATTGGGGAACAAATAGATGTTTTGTTTGTTGCTGTTGTTTGTTTTATAAGCTATAGATGGAGCCTGAAGTTAGCCAGATATCCTTTGAACTACTCTTGCTCTGTAATTGCATAGTAGATGAATGCTGCTTTAGTCAATCTCCGGTTTAGTTTATGAATTGAACATTTGACTTACAAGCATTCTAGATGCCCTTTTGGTAGTTCAGTATCCTCTCAAGATCATTCCTATATACTTTTCTCTTTACTGTCCATCATAGCTTAGCTTAAATCACTAAAATCAACGGCAAATTTGAGCCAAAACCCATCTCAGTTGCGCTCCCTAGCTCATCGCACTGTCTGTCACTGTCAACCAGTATGCATTGCACCTCTCGAGCCTAGAAAGTGTGATGCATCCCTATTTTTGTGAAGCCCAGGTGCGATGACTGACTGAACCTATTTCCATTCTTGAAATTTGGGGCTTTTGTCCTTATTTTCAGCTCTGTTTAGTTGTTTTTGCTGCTTATGAATAGTAGCTCATTATTGAAGCCTACTTGTATCACATAGATCAACCTCCATTGATTAGGATTAGTAAATGTTTTTATGTATTTGTCCATCATTTACAATCCTTTGTTAAAAAGTTGCTTAAATTGATCTGTTGTTTTGGTACAAAAAGTGTCGTAACTGTCGTTTTGTGTCCAAAAGAGAAGTGTCGTTGAGTCTTCCTTCCCTAGATAGTTGATTGAACTTTTTGTCATGCATTTGATTTGATTTGTTAATATTTGAAGTGTCTAAAGCATTTTCTATTGGAAATTGAAAAGTGTTGTTTAGTCTTCCTTTCTATTTTGAAAAAGAAATTGTCGAAATGTCGCTTTGAGTAAAATATTTCAGATCTTTGTTATACTTAGTTTTCCTTTTTGGCATTTTTCACATTAAGGGGAACGAAAAACAAATACATGCATTTGCATTTGCGTTTATTTTGTGTGCGAAATGATTTAGGAAAATGCACTAGTGTTTGCTTTTTGCTCTTTGTTTGAAAGAAATTGTACTCTTCTTTCCCTAGTAGCTAGGATTTTCATTGCTCAAAATAAACAACGATTGTTTATCATTGTAGATTGCGTTTTAGGAATTTCAAATCAACATCACACGGTGAACCATTGAAAGGAAAACTTCTAAACAATATCAGCTCTAAAATAAATTTCAATGAACTTAACAACGCTTTGGAATTTAACGCAACACATCTAGAGGTCTAGGCTAGAGACGTGTTTCGACGTCGTAAAAACTAGTAACTATTGTTTTCATTGAAGGTTGGGTGATTCCTCCTCCTTGATACGACAAGTGCTAGCATGGACTTGTGCTCCCCATACCATCGAGTATATATTGGGAGACCACAATAGGCTTATATCCTTTATCTATAGGAAGCCGTGCCCACCGCCCTATCGATCGCAATGCACTAAACACAACATTCGGGAAGATTGACTGCCGTACATAAGTCCTTGGTAATTTCTCTTTAATTTATCACCAAGGTGTATACTGTAGTTTTGCGATTGGTTTGGTAATCCCTCTGTCTATATTTTCTAGAGTAGTCACTTTCATTCCTTTTCGACTCTTTAAAAGAAAAGGTCCATCTGAGCACTTGTCACTTCAGGCTCATTAAAAATTGAAGGGGACTAGAGTCGTCTTTAGCTTTTTATCGAATCTTTAAAATTGAAAAAGAAAAGATGTGTCAAAGCATCATTAAAATTTATTTAATTCGGAATAACATCCCTGTTCCTTCGTTGATCTTAGGTTGGAATAATGGAGTCCACTAATCAAGGAATCCCTTTTGAGGGGAATCCTAGTCCATTTTCTTCTTGGGGAAATATTGGTGCTTCGTATATGGCTACATTGTCCCTTACGGGAATTACAATTGGCCTACCAGTATGGTTATTCTCAACCTCTGTCATTCAAAATACCGTAATTCCTCAGTAATCGAATCAGCATCCAGTTGATACTGAAGTTGACCCTTCACCTTCTTCTTCGTTTGTGTCTCCCTCCCCTTCTTCCTCTTCCCTTGGTGAAAGTAGTAACACTAGTAACCAGGTGACTGAGAAGAAGAAGAAAGGGAAGGGGAAGAAGAAGAAGTCAGTTAAGCAAGGGGGAAACCATGAATCATCTGGTGAAAATCCGCACATTAAATCTCCTAAATTTCCTTGTGTAATTTGCAGAGGAGACCATTTTCATCGAGATTGTCCTTGCCTTCCGCGTATTTTGAGAGAATGGTCTCCCTGTTCGCACCGTCAGGTGTCATCAACCTCTGGTGGTCATGTTGACAACACACCATCAACTAGTGAAAATGAAATTCATGGACCAAGAGGAAAGGTCAAAATTCCATGTGGATTATGTGAAGGGGATCATACCCTTCCTCGTTTTCCTTTTTTGGATGAAGTCAAAAGAGTCTTGCATAACCATCCTACTTCACTGCAGCAACTTCCACCTGGATATAGGAAACTCTCCCCAAGTCCTTTATTATTGAAAATCCAACTGACATAACTCAACCGTCGGTCGAAACACCTATCACTGAAAGTGAATCTTTTGAGTCTATACCCAACGAAAGTCAACAGGTCGAGGTGGCAGTCGATCTGGTTCTACCTTCAAAAGGTCATACCTTTCCCGAAGAGAGTAAGAACGATACCGTTCAAATTCTTTTTGTTACTTCAGAGTCCAATGAACTTGGAGGCAATCCACCCATTCCTTCACAACAGGAAGAGAATTCCCCAGTTCCCGCTACTCAAGGGGTTAATTCACCCATTTATTCGGTACCCCTTCCAAGTAGTCTAGTCACTTCCTTCGATTGGAATTGACTAGCAAGATCCTGCCTTCCTTCTTATGTACCATTCCAGATCATAGTACAAGTTTACAAAATTATTGTGTCTAGCACTATCGTAGATGAGGGTGCTAGTGAGTATCCTTTCCTCAACTGCTTCGAAAGTGCTTGGTTCTCCATCGCTTATGCCTGTTACACAGAATTTGTCAGGCTTTAAAAAAGGAACCAGTCGACCGTTAGGGATCCTTCCTAAGTTACCGATAACTTTGGGATGGAAAATCGTTCACCTGAACATGATGGTAGTCCTAGGACCGTTAGATTACAATCTACTCCTTGGACGTGACTATGTTTACAACATGGAGGCTGTTGTTTCAACACTCTTTCGAGTGATGTGTTTCCCACATGAAGGTAAAATTGTCACTGTTAACCAGCTTTCATTTCCCGGTTCAAGCATAGCTCCAAGTCAAACATCATCCCTAAATGGTCCTTATACATTAGCGGTATCTCTTGAACCTTCATTCCATCCACCTAATTACTGCGGGTAGTCTGGTGAATGTAACGAAGCTTAGGGGGCATGCACCCTTGTCTATTTGGTGGACGAACCCAGCTGAAAAGATAAGTTTCCCTGTAGGTTACATGATTGGTCTGAAACACCATTCACCTTTGTCCACTACGTTGACGAGGTAAATCCCCTTTGTGGACAGAGGCGATCCCCACTAGCCCAGAATGGGTCTAGCAACAATCAAACAATGCTAACATGCAGGTTCCTAATTACAAATTAAAGGTAAATGACGAGAGCCTACTTGGATTCCAACGCTAGTGTTGTAGAAGAGTCGACACTCCCATTCCTTTGCTCCGGCCGGTCACGATCCTCACGATCTTCGTGAATGGACACTTGCACATGCAAAGAACGACACAAATACAAGCATAAAATCTAATAGATGCAATTATATATCGGTCATAAAAGATATAACTCAAACATCATTACAATTAACAACAAGAGTGGAACCATAATGATAGTCATCTATTATCGATAAACAACAAAGAAGAATACAACCATAGTTCTGACGTCAAATCCTCCTTTGGCTGGGTGATCAGCTACATATGTCTTGCAAAGCTTGTCGGGATTGGGAACAAGCCTCTCTCTCTTTGATTATGAATGCAAAGAAGACTCTTACAACAATCTCTTAGACTTCTAAAAGTATAATTCTCCCTATGCTCGAACTAGCTTGTCCAAGGCAATAGAACAAGCTTTTATAGATGGAGGAAAGGGAGATACAATGAATCACACCATATATGGGATTGGGTTTATCCTCAAAAGCTATTATGGATAGAGGAAAGGGAGATACGATGAATCAGGACATTCGTGGGATTGGCATTATCCTTAAAAAGCTTCATGAGTCTAAAGGAAAAAACCTTCGGGCGTGCATTTGTTAAAAAGCTTTCCCAAACTCGGTTGGCGCGGGTATAACTCTGAGACAGAGCGAAAAATGGCGCGCCCTCTTTGGAGGATTTCCCCCATTGGCACGAGTAATACAGTATGGATCCGCGCTAATGGAAAAAGGGAACTTTTTAAGGATATTCTGCAGGAGATGTCTTCAGGGCATATGAAGTCTATACTTAGGGGAACATAATGCAAGTGTTTTCAATTTATGTCACTTCTCACAGGTCCTGGAATGAGTCCTCCAAAGTGCGGGAAAGGGGTAACAGGGATGGTGACAAATGGTGACAAATTACTCTGTAACAGATGCCTCCTAAAGCATGAGGCCTGAGAGAGAGAGAGAGGGGTGAAATGCTTTACAAGAACACATGCAGCTGCTGCCAAGGAATCTGCATAGAGAGGTACAACTGATATCTCAAGTACATGATATATGTGGTATGGGCGCAGCCATCCATAACAGAGTACATAATAATCTAAATCCAAGGTATGGGTGCAGCCATTCGGTGAGGATCGATGAATGGTCTTAGGCATGGTCGCAGCCATCCATTGAATGAGTCATGTAACAATAATCCACAAAATCGCAGCCTGGATTCCAACAGACAAAATCCAGGGTCTTGCGCTCCATCTCGACCCGAACAAAAGTACAAGTTCAAGCATGTGAATACATGAGTTGAAGTCGAACATGCATGAACATCGTCTGATTACCAGTCAATAATGAAAACTGTTAACAGATGCGAGAGGTACCACCAATAATGATAATGGCCCTCAAGGTACTATAGGTACAATCTACGGCATGTGAATCAGTGAGCTGGCGTCAAACACCCGTAGAATCATTCGGTCGGAGGCCAATGATGAAAACCTCACATCGAACACGAAGAACCTGCCATTGAGGCATGCAGGCTCCAAGGCACCGGAAGGGAGTCTCTAGATCAGCTTCCTGGATAATGAGATGAAGTCGACAGGAAGTGACCTTGATCGAAGGTGGGCCATAGTGTTTCCCACATCATCGACATGAGACAGAGGAAGAATGTTGTGGTGAATCAGAATTATGCGAGCTATCAGAGGGAGGTTGTGATTCTGTAGAGGTCAATTTCTCTTGAACATATCTGCGGCACGACAGTGGACTTGGCAATATTTGACATCAATGGATCAAAGGTCATGGTGACGAGGCAATGAGCAAATGAGAGGTCATACAGGATCACCCAAATCCACGGAGGCAAGTGAAAAAATGAGATGAGATGTCCCCACGAAGACACGAATTCAAATAAAGTGCCATGTTCAAGAGCGACATACTGCCGACACGACAATAATTATGGTTCCATTTTCCCCCACCATTTCTGGCGAGTACCCCAGTTATTTTTATTAACAAGCTTAACGGGGATAGCATATGCTTGTGAGGCGTCATTTCGACGGAATCCAATGTCATCAGGTTTTAACGAGTCTGACAGAGGAAGAACTCGGCGTCTTTCCATGTTTAGAGAGTTTGAAAAGACAGCAGAAAGGAAAACTCCAAGGGTGTCCTTTTTCGTAAAGTTGTGTCTCTCGAGCCCGAAAAAGTATAAAACAATGCTCGAAAGAACTGCTCGACCATTACGATCGAGGAGTACTTTTCATGAGTAGTGATTTCGACCTGAAAAAGTAAAAAAGCGATCGAAACCACGTCGCTTCGTGACCGTTAACAAACCTGAAACGACAAGGGTCCGACGATCTTTTCATTTTTACACGGTCAGAAAAGAGTTTAAAGACGACCGCCTCTTATTTACATTTAACGAGTCAAGAGGGGTAGCTCGGTGATCTTTTCGTCTTTAAACGGTCGGAAAAGAGCTGAAAGTAGACCTCCATTTTTATTCTCTTTAACGAGTCAAAAAGGGAAAAGTACTCGGCAATCTTTTCATCTTTTACGAGTCTGAAAAGAGCTTAAAGGAGACTCGTCCTAGAGGAACGAGTGGTATAAAGGGTAGCAACTGGTTCCGGCAATGGTGGAACTACTCAAAACATGTAATGGTCAAGAGGCTGGCTAATAAAACCACTCATCACTGCGGTTCCTCAGGAAAGGATAAACAACCAAGTGAAAGCATATGATCGGCCAAAGAGATGGTGGCGATGGAATGAAACAACTAAGGCTCATCTAACAGAATTTAGCAGATAAAAGGCAATCACGAGATGTAAATCAGTTATGGGTTCATTTTTAGACAAGCTTGAACCATGGAGAACTCTGCTTGGATTCGCTTTCATGTTTACACAAGCTTGAAATGAAAAACTATGCTTGTTATAAGTTCGCATGCCCCCAGCATAATAACGCAAAATGAGGTACATGCCCCCCAAGCTTCATTGCATTCAACAAAGTGGATGGAATGAAGGTTCACTTTCGAGATCTATGAAAGACTCAACTTGTATTTTACGAGATCTTAATCAAAGACTCTATTTGGAAAGGAGGAGATGTTTCATTTTTTAATGAGGTTGACCTAGGAAAAGAACTATCCTCATAACCCTTGTTTCATTTTTTAATGAGCTTGACACAAGATTAGGAACTATGCTCGGCTAGACCTAGTTTCATTTTTTAAGGAGCTTGACATAGGAAAATGAACTATGCTCCGCCAGACCTAGTTTCATTTTTTAAGGAGCTTGACATAGGAACACGAACTATGCTTCGACCAAGCCTAGTTTCATTTTTTAAGGAGCTTGACATAGGAAAAAAAACTATGCTCCGAATGACCTAGTTTCATTTTTTAAGGAGCTTGACATAGGAAAGGAACTATGCTCCGTCCGAACCTAGTTTTATTTTTTAAGGAGCTTGACATAGGAAAACGAACTATGCTCCGTCCGAACTTCATCATAATGAATAGGAAGTTGGGGCTTCCAAGAGTGCCACTCCCGATGGAAGTCCAACATCTTGGAAGTCAGGGCCCAATGCCCCCAGGACACTATGCACGACGGCGGCATCACTGGATATAGGCACGGGATAAGTGGCCACGTAGTTGATCTGTGGTGGGGCAGATGCAACTGGTGGATGAAAACCAGGAGGGGATGACGACTGCGCAGGAGGCACCCGGGGACGAACGAACGATAATTGATCTATAGTCACTATCCTTCCATCATGTGGAAAGCAAACCACACGGAAAAGTGAAGAGACCAGGGCCCCCATGGCATAAACATAGTCACGACCAAGGAGAAGACTGAAATCTAAAGCACCTTGGGTAACCGATACGTCTATATAGATGGTTTTGCCTCCCAAAGTAATAGGGAACTTTGGAAGGATCCCTAATGGTTGACTAGTTCCTCCGTCAAAAGCCGTCAGATTCGGTGCGACTGGCACAAGATGTGGGGAACCCAAAGCTTGCCAAGTAGTAGCAGGCATAAGACTGACAGGTGCACCCTCATCCAAAACAGTGCCAGGTATCGCCTTATTATAGGTGTGTATCGTGACCTAGAAAGGCACATGGGATGGAAGGCGGGAGGTGGTCAAATGACTGCAGTCGAAGGAAATGACTGAACTACTTGGTGGGGGAATCATATGATTGCCCCCCTGCTCTAAAAGAACCGAAGCAGGACTCTAGGGAGCAGCTGGGATAGGAGAGTCATTTCCAGACTCAGGAGAATCTGAGGAGACGAGAAGAACATGGGAATGATGCTCTTTCGAAACAGAGTGGTCGACGGGTGGTGAACTCGAGTCGACACTCTTTCCGACCAATGGTTGGTCTGGAACAGGCTTGGCAGAGCCAGGTTCAGGAAGAGGAGGCTGGACAAGAGAGGAATCTTGGTCGATCTCTTTGTCAGCAGGGGAACGATTTGCGGTTGCAAAGAGACATTGATAGCCAACGGGTAGTTGGGGTGAAGGATCTGTGAGACTTTCCAAGACAACGGAGGCTTTATCCATGAGTGGACAAAGGTGAAGGGGATGATTGCCTTCACAGAGTCTACAGGGGATTCAAATCTTCCCTTTTCCCTTACCATTTCCAGCTGATAGGGTAGCATCGCCGTGAGCTCCAGAGGACAATGAGGGGCGGGCCAGATCACGAGACCATACTTCTAAGACCCTGGGAATGCCAGGACAATCATGCAGAAGATGGTCATCCTTGCATAATCTACAAGGAAATTTGACTTTCCGTGGAGGAGCAGAAGGTGGCCCGATGGGAGGTGTACTCGAGGGACTAGCTGCAGTTTTAGCCTCTCCCTTAGGAGACTTCTTCTTCTTCGTCTTCTTCTTCTTCTTCTTAGTCACCTGGTTACTCGAATCTAGAATTTCACCAGGCGAAGTAGAAGATGAGGACGTAGAAACAGGCGAAGAAGGGGAGAGGTCCACCTTAGAATCAACATGATGTTGTTCAGGTGGAGGGACTGATTGACCAGAAGTTGAGACGGCAGGGACGAAAGAGGTTGGGAACAACCAAACATGCAACCCAACAGTTAACCCTGGGAGGGACAACGTTGCCATGTAAGGAGCACCAACATTCCCAAAAGGAGCGAAATGACCAGGGTTTCCGTCAGAGGGGATCCCTGGGTTGGTGAACCCCGGAAAGGTTGCCATCTAAAAATAAGCCTACTCAAGCTAACGCAAACAAGATCTAACCGGGTAAATGTGAATTGTGGCCGAACAAATTTTAAGACAAAGGAACCGAACTTGACCTTTTCACTTTTTAAGAGTCGAGAAAAGGACAAAAAGATGACTCTAGTCTCCTTCGAATTTTTAATGAGCCCGAAGTGACAAATGCTCAGGTGAGCCTCTTCTTTTAGGGAGTCGGAAAAGGATCAAAAGTGACTACTCTGGAGAAACTAGGCAAAGGGTTTACCAAACAAATCTGTAAAACTGCATATACACCTTGGCAATCATATGAAAACCAAGGACTTTCCGTACGACAGTCAATCTTCCTGAATGCTGTGTTCAGTGCGTTATGGCTTGTAAGTCGGCAGACACGACTTCCTATGGATAAAGGATGATAACCTAGTGGGGTCGTCCCATATACTCGACGGTACGTGGGAGCACAAATCCGTGCTAGAACACTATTGAGTCATAAAAGGAGGAATCGCCCAACCTTAATGGGAAACAACAATGACTAGGTTTAATGACGCCGGAACACGTCTCTAGCCTAGACCTCTAGATGTATGCGTTAAGTTCAAATGCGTTTTTAGATTCATTCAGTTCATTTTACGGTTGATCTTTGATTAGGTTTCAGTTTCCAGGTCCTACCGTATGTAATCTCTCACAATTTCCTAAATGCAAGCTATATACCAAAATATATCATTTCATTCGATGAACGCTAGCTACGAGAGAGTTGAGATCTTTCAATCAAACAAAATGATCATAAAACAATCAACAATGACTCTAATGCAGCTAATGGCAATAAACAAAACTTTTCTTTAAAGTCACTAATCGCTAATAACAATGAAAAGCTCTAATTTCCATTAACTACTGCAACGCAAAAGAGATTGTTCGTTTTCTTTTCGATGGCAAAGTGTACTAAACAAATTTTGAGAGATAATAACAAAGAGTAAAAGAAACAAATTTCACTCAATGAAAACACAATCAAGTCCCTGAAACACCAAGACAATCTTTCAAACCAAGAAAAATCACAAAGACCTCAATGAGCTATGTAATCTAAGCCCAAACGAAGCCAAGCGAAATCAAAACGCAAAAGAGGTAAATTGCTCGAGTAAAGCAATAAAAAGCTTAACAATCACTGAACAAGTGCAAGAGGGTAACCAAAAAGTTGACTGGACCAACAGAAGACCAAAACTCCTAAGGAAGGCTCGATGCACAAAGCCACTAGATGCCCTAGGGCTAAAATGTGAAATTGGTGGAAAAAAGCAAACACCCAAAGGGTAACGGCCAAGAACCAATCAAACAAGACTCTAACACATTCAAGTGATTGAGAGGAAGTATCCAGACACAAAAACCAAGCTTGGAAGGCTCAAAACAAGCAAACTCTAAAAGGTTCCCTGGGCTGGCGCGACTTTCAGGCTAAAAGTAGCGCCAATTAAGGATTGGCGCGGGCTGTACATTGACAAGTTGCGCCAATTGGCACGACTGTCATGCAAAAAAGGGCGCCAATCAAGTTTTCTATGCTAAAATAAAAAACAAGCAATCCAAGACTAGGCCAGCAGTATCCAGACAGACTAGGCAGCAAGAGATTACAAAGAATCTAAGCAATCAAAACAAGAGAAAACCAAAGAGACAAGACAAACTCCAAGTTGTTTAGTTCGTAAACCAAACCGGAGATTGACTGAAGTGGCGTTGATCTACTTCGCTAATGCAAAGCAATAGCGTTTCGAAGGCTATCTGGCCGTACTTCAGGCTCTGTCTAAAGTTTACAAATCAAACAACAAGCTAACTCCCCAGCGGAGTCGCCAAATCGTTGATGAGGTAAATCCCCTCTGCGGACAGAGGCGATCTCCACTAGCCCAGAATGGGTCTAGCAACAATCAAACAATGCTAACACGCAGGTTCCTAATTACAAATTAAAGGTAAATGACGAGAGCCTACTTGGATTCCAATGCTAGTGTTGTAGAAGAGTCGACACTCCCGTTCCTTTGCTCTGGCTGGTCACGATCCTCACGATCTTCGTGAATGGACACCTGCACATGCAAAGAACGACACAAATATAAGCATAAAATCCAATAGATGCAATTATATATCGGTTAGAAAAGATATAACTCAAACATCATTACAATGAACAACAAGAGTGGAACCATAATGATAGTCATCTATTATTGATAAACAACAAAGAAGAATACAACCATAGTTCTGACGTGAAATCCTCCTTTGGCTGGGTGATCAGCTACATATGTCTTGCAAAGCTTGTCGGGATTGGAAACAAGCCTCTCTCTCTTTGATTATGAATGCAAAGAAGACTCTTATAGCAATCTCTTAGACTTCTGAAAGTATAATTCTCCCTATGCTCGAACTAGCTTGTCCAAGGCAACAGAACAAGCTTTTATAGATGGAGGAAAGGGAGATACAATGAATCACACCATCTATGGGATTGGGTTTATCCTCAAAAGCTATTATGGATAGAGGAAAGGGAGATACGATGAATCAGGACATCCATGGGATTGGCATTATCCTTAAAAAGCTTCATGAGTCGAAAGGAAAAAACCTTCGGGCGTGCGTTTGTTAAAAAGCTTTCCCAAACTCGGTTGGCGCGGGTATAACTCTGAGACAGAGCACCAACTGGCGCGCCCTCTTTGGAGGATTTCCCCCATTGGCGCGAGTAATACACTGTGGATCCGCGCTAATGGAAAAAGGGAACTTTTTAAGGATATTCTGCAGGAGATGTCTTCAGGGCATATGAAGTCCATACTTAGGGGAACATAATGCAAGTGTTTTCAAGTTATGTCACTTCTCACAGGTCCCGGAATGAGTCCTCCAAAGTGCGGGAAAGGGGTAACAGGGACGGTGACAAATGGTGACAAATTACTGTGTAACACACTCTATGGATGAAGCCCAGGAAGTTTTTTGTCTACTTTGCAGACGAAACCATCCTACCATATGAATTTCCCTGTAAGTTAAGTGATTGGTCCGACACACCATTCACCTTTGTCTATTTGGCGGACAAAGCTAAGGAAGTGTTTTGTCTAACCGCTGACAAAAACCATCCTGCTTAACCATAGTGACTTCCATATGGTTGCTGGAGACTCTCCTTTTCATCATGTTGGGGGCATGAAAACCTTTTTTCAACCTTCTAGCTTTTTAGCTTTTAGTTTTTCTAGCTTTTTAGTTTTGTAAAACCCTAAAGGTTACACGAGTCTTTTGAAAAAAAAAAAGAGTACCCTTTCACTGGGATTAGGTTGCGCAAGCTTCCTTTGATGCTTTAAAAGGTTCCTTGATAAAAGAGTCATTAATGCATGCTCCTGACTTTCAAAAATACTTTAAGACTTTTAGTTTTGTCTTTTCTAGTTTTTTTAGTTTTGTCGTTTCTAGTTTACATAAAAAAGAAAACTAAAATCTGAGCATATGTTGTCGCATGGTTCAAGCTCGTTGAAAAATAAACCTACCACTAAGCATAGTTCCCCATGGTTCAAGCTCGTTAAAAAAATTAACCCACCTTCGGTAAATAACCTTTGTGATTGCCATACTATCAGCCTTTTTAGCCTTGGTTGTGTTCCTACCATCACCTCCATTCTTTTGGCCGATCATACGCTTCCACTTGATTGTTTACCTTTTTGAGGAATAGCTGTGACGAGTGGTCTTACTAGCCAACCTCTTCACATTGCCACGTTTTGAGAAGTTCCAAGCTTACTCGGAACCAATTTCTATCCTAAACACCACTCGTTCCTAAAAACGAGTCTCCTTTAAACTCTTTTCAGACTCGTTAAATATGAAAAGATTGTCGAGCGCTTGTCTTTTTCGGCTCATTAAAGTTATCGAAAAGTAATCCCTTTCATATTATTTTATCCTTTTTTGGCTTAAGGGGTTATGCTACGAAAAATAACTGCTGGAGTTTCCTTTTCGTTCCTTTTCAAACTCACTAAACATGAAAAGTGCCAAGTTATCCTTGTCATTAAACTCATTAAAACAATAGCAAAAAACTCGTCCACCGGAGACGAGACAGAGTCCCCTTTTCATCCCTTTTCAAACTCTATAAAAATGAAAAGGACTGAGTTGTATTTGTCATTAAACTCTTTAAACAATAGCGACAAACCTATCCACCTAGACAAGAACGAGTTTCGTTGTCGCTAGACTCGCTAAAACATAGCGACAGGTTTGCCGGAAAGGAAAATTATAGAACAAGCATATGTTATTCTCCTCAAGCTTGAAAAAAATAAAGAGGTACTGGACTAGGGAAAAAGGGAAGAAAACTTGAAGAATTTTATGGTAGCAGGTCACTCTTGAACATGACACTTTCACTCCATCACCATGATTGAGTCGGATTCGGTTATTCCATTCACCGGTCATTTCACCATTGGTCTTCCACACTATCCATTTTTGGGGTTAATGCTACCAATCCATCTCAGTGTTGCCGATATGTTCAAGCGAAGTCATTCAGTTGAGAATTCACCATCCAATTAACGCCTCATCCACTGCAATACCTTCACCCTCTATTTTTCATGACTGCCATTCCTGAACCTTGTATCATCAGATCGTTTTCACCTCTAGAAAATCATTTGCTTTGTTTCATGTCGTAGATGTGGGATAGGTTAAGGCCCTCCTATGACAGGTCACTTCTTGTCGACATCAGCTCATTATCGAAGAAGTTGACTTAGAAACAAACCTTTTTAGTACTTTGAAGCTTGCATGCCTCAATGGTAATTTTCTCACTTCCGGCGACAGGTTGACATCAATGGCCTTCGACCGAAATATTTTGCGTGCTGTTCAACATCGGATCATATATTCACACCATGTGAATTGTACTGTAGTACCTTTAGGGTCATTACCATTATCGGTGATTCCTCTCGCATCTGTTAACAACCCACATTATTTTCTGGTAATCAGGCGATGTCTTTCCATGTTCGACTTCAGAACATCTCTTCACATGGATCGACTTGTACATCGGGCGAAGATTGAACGAGATTGAAGACCTCGGATCTAGTTTCATCCATCCAGGCTGTGATATATTTAGGGATACAAACACATCAGATGTACACAGAAACTACACAGATGGTCATCCAAGCCAGGGATGATGACCCTACAGAATCACCAATCTGCAACTGCAGACGATTATCTGTTCTATGTATATGAAAATGAATTTATAAAGCTGAGCATGGGAATGCCCGCCTCAGCTAGATCATGAAAATTATATGATTATGATGTATTGTATTGTATCTTATACAGGTCACCTTCCAGTTCGAAAACCTCGGATCCTCATGATAAAGCATTTCACCCGACATCAAAGATTTACGACTTCATGCTTTAGGGGGCAACTGTTATAGACATATTTGGGCACTTCAACCCCAAACTTATATGTCGATACTAGGGCTCTTTAACCCCTAAAAGTGTTGGTTCATACCTTAAAGGATCATGGTCAACTGAATACATCATTCCCCAAAATTTCCACTTGAAAAACCATCCAGAACTGGCCAAAACTGGACCATATTGACTGCTCCACTGTCAGGGTATGATGCATACTAACTTCTACACTAGCCAAGTGAGATGCATACTGAAGAGGCCTTCTATAGGGTGTGATGAGCGAGGATGGAAAAATGTCTGAGACAGTTTGCTAAGTGGATGCTCATGGAATCTTCTAGAAACTTCTCCTATGACACTTGCCTCTCTGAATTCACCCAGGGATGAGTAAGAGATCCAAGAAATCTCCAAGTGGAACCAAAAACAACAAGTGGAATGACACTAATCAAAAACCTAGAGATGACTCATACCCTTGCACACATCTATAAATGGATCCCTCATCTGAGAGATCTGGAGGCTAGAATTTTGTAATTTGCAAGGAAGTGCTGATAGTTTGTATCTAAGAAAAAGCATTGTATTGTTGGGTGATCTTGCTCTTCATGAGGTGAAGAGGGCTTTGATGCTGGGAGGATGATGCTGGATCAGATAGCTGGGTTGTAATTCTCCCTTCTATTTAATAAATTTCTTTGAGTTTTCCTCCATACAATTGTGTATTTGTGAATGTTTTTATTTGTGAATGCCATTGTATGTTCATTGTATTTCTGATTCTGCAATGCTTATGATATAATAGATCAAGATGCTTTGACGGTGTTTTGTCAAGGGGGAGAGAGATCAAGCAAGGAGTTAAGCGGAAGATCCATGTTGGTTCCTTTGTCTTTCTCTTATCTATTATACATAGAAGAAATCGCTAATTGCTTTAAACTGTTTGTTTCTAGGGTAGCTGCCAAACCTAGAGGGCTAGTCGATAAAAAAGACACTAGTTTTCCCAGAAACAGACATGGAACAATTATTTTTTCATTGCCTTTTCACTCTATTCAACATATTTGATTAATTGGTTATGTTTGTGCCATTGGTGGAGGTTGCTTCAGCTACATATATTGCATCTTTCATCTTGTTACAAGTGCTTGTCCTTGGTTGATCGTTGTTTATGAGACCATCTTATTATTACCCTTGCTCATGATGCTCTAATCACTAGATTCATTTGGTTGTTGCATTTATATTTTTTTTAGTTGTTTGCATCCTCATGGTGGAGTGTTTTCATAATGTCACTTTTCCATACTCATAAGTTGCACGAAACGAGGAAACGGGCACAAGTTTTCGAAGCAGGCATGCGTACAAAATGTGACCCCCCCCCCAAATTTTAGAAACGGGAAACACGATATATATATATATATATATATATATATATATATCTATTAGAATTTAGGACATTTAAGAAATGTTATGTGCAATCATAAATCATACATGATATATTATAATTTATTACATTTAAAGTTTAAACATTATGATTAAATTTACATCACATTTAGTCATGAATGATCACATAATGAAAATATCAATATTGGAATATCCAAAATCAAACTTTATTATATATTCAATTATTAAAATCAACCTTTATTATATATATGGGGCTACAAGTACAATAAAGGCTATGAGGCTACAAGAAATATAAAGACAAAATATTAATCCTCATAAAAAATAGAAGCAGAAGCATGCTCAAGAGTGGATGGTGGCGTTGAATAAGATGATGGGCCAATTCCACTTCCAGGCTGGACCTCAATATTCAGGAAAACAAGAGAGAGATCCAAATCAGGACTTTCTGGATCCACTTCCCATTCTTTAGAATGATCACTATTGTATTATGGACCCCTATGAGATGCAAGGAAAAGTTTGGAGTGCACATAAACAAGATCCTTTTCCTTTTGTGAGCCCAACCTATTGCGCTTCACAGAATTAATAAAACCATATGTGCTCGAATTCCTTTCTGCTGATGAAGAGCTTACCACGTGTGAAAGAACACGAATGGAAAGGTTTTGCAAATGTACACCATTTTCTCCATGAAAAATCCACCGCCTAACTCGATTCATGGTGCTTCTCTCCTCCAAAGCTGATATATCTGAAAATCATCTAATCCGGAAGCAAAATTTGCAAATTCTTCCTTTACCTCCCTGTGTAGATTTGATGGAAATATTCTCATAAGGGATTTTTTCACCCCATTATCCACCTCTCTATCCTCACGGGGCACCTTCATCTTCCCATTGCTTTGAGAAATAAGCTCCTCATCATAGAATTTGGGGTTCAAGGCATGTGCTAAAATGTGCAATGGAGTGCTAAAATTATTCCATCTATCAACAATGATTTTCTTGACTAAATCAACAAAATGATCATCAACAAATAAGATATATGGAGACTCTTGTGAAATGATTTCCATAGTTTTCTCAACCATGGAATCCATGCCATCATATACCTCTCCTATGAAAGGTTGGTCAGTGTCAGCATTCCGAAGAAGCTCAAATGTAAGGGTTGTGAGTTTTAGCAAGAAATCTATATTGCTCCACCAGTCCTCATCAAGACACAATCTACGTACCATATATCCCTGCTCTGAATATGCTTGTCTCCACTCAACCCAAAGTTGACTCACCACCATAGAAACTAATACTTGCTTAACCTCAACAAGGTGTAGCAACATCAGGATGTTTGAGGCATATCTTGTCTCAATGACTTTTAACAACTCCAATTTGGAGTACTCTCGAAATATTTCCTAAGATTGGTGGTGGTTGGTGATGAATTTAACAATCTCCCTTGCTTCCCCTGTGATTTCCTTTATCCATGGAACTTTGTTATCGATCTCCTCTAAGATCAGATTCAGATTGTGGACAACGCAGGGTGTCCAAAAGATGTGGTCATACCTACCTTTAATAATTAAACCCGCTGCAAACTGGTGCATTATCAATGATAACTTGCACAACCCTGTTAGGCCCTACTTGTTCAATACATTTTTTAATAACATCAACAATGAACTGTGCGTCCTTTACCTCTCCTAAATAGTATTCCGCCTTTATAAACATTGCTCCTTTGGGGGAAGTGACAATGATATTTATCAATGGTCTCTCCTTGTATCTGTCCATCCATTTGAGACTATGGTAACCCCAGAGCTACTCCAGGAAGAACGAATTAGGGATAATATATCCCCCATAAGCTCCTTCTCATTTTTGAGAAGATGAGTTCTGGCTTTTTCATAGTTTGGCCCCTTGTACCCTTGAGGAGCTTTGTTACTTTCCCTTATCTTATCTTGCTAGTAAGGAGAGCGAACAACATTGAATGGGATACCATGTGCATAGATTCACCTAGCCACTTTGGAATCAGTTTCTTCTCTCACTTGCACATTCACCAATTTAGCAATTATGCTATCCTGAATTGAAGGAGGTGCCCCTCTGGTATTTTTGGATCCTGGTTGTTCATGTTGTTGAGTGGCATTGGCTCTCCTCTTCCTTGCTTCAACTATAATCCTTGGCTCAATTTTAGGTGGAGCTTGAGCAATAGCTTGACTAAGCTCATCATGCCTTCTTTTAATTCCATCTGCTTCATCTTGCTCTCTTTTATATGCCCTCCCTACCAATGGGTTTGTTATTTTTGTGCAACCTACAATCCCCTGTCCTCCTCCATGCAAAAGATGTGCCTTCACTCTTGGGTAGGATCCCTTGTATGAATTACTGCAAAGATTACATCGCATTCCCATGAGTGACCACCTCCACATTTTTGAAGCTTATGAACATGCCTCCAAAGAGGATAATATTTAGCCCTTGGTTTGGAACTGGGGCTTGAACTTGCAGCTGAATCTTGGTTGGATGCCATTGCTACAAAAAAAAAACAAATATGTAAAGTAAAAACGTTTTTCATATATTTGGAAGCGTAAACCATTGAAAAAATGAACAAATAGCAGGAAAAAACTAGGAAAATGAATGTTTCTTACCCAAATTATTATTTTTTAGCTGTAGCTACCCCAAAATGCCAGAAAAGACAAGAAAAATATGGTTGTAGCTGAGTTAAAAGCCAAGAATGCTGTAGCCATAAACTCTGCACTCCAAATCTGCTGCTAAAATCTATTTCTCTTGCTATTGAAATCTCCTTTGCTCATATTGAAAACTCCCTAGCTGAAACCACTGCTCTCTTCCTCTTTTCTCCTTTGTAAAAATCGTTCGTCTGTAAGAGAATTGAATTTCTCAATTGTGTTATGAGGGAATTAGGTGAGCGTATTTTTATAACTTGAGAGAGGCATCTAGAAGCATCTACAAGATATTTTATTCGCTTAAACAAAAATTAGAAGTGAAAAAATAATAATTGTAATAGCAAGTGGAAACGCCATCGTACAGCCTGAAAACTTGTTTCCAGGTGTACTGGCCACGTTTCCCCAGCATGAAATGTGCCAGCACATTTGGAAATGAGTTTCCTGGTCATACGATACCAATTTCCACGTTTCCATTTCCTTTCATGGGTGAAATGGACATCTGGGCAACATTTCCTGCAACTTAGCCATACTCACATTACATCGCTTTTCCATCATTTTACCTATGTATACACCATATTTCACCACATTTTCCCTTTACACCATATTATAATCCACACCATATTCACTTTTAACCATATTCCCATTCCTAGAGGGTGCATGAGTCATTTCAAGCACATTCATATAGTTCCCCCTTTGAAATTAACTTTTCATTTGACATATTGCATTATTTCACCATTTTCATGTGTGAACATGCAAAATGAGTTTAAGATATTTTCATTGTTGATGAATTATGCCCAAACCTTAGTTTGAGTGCTACGTTGTTGGCTTATTATATTTGATGTTGTGAACCTTCATTGAGCCTTTATTCCCTATATTCAATTTAGAAAAAAAAAGAAATAAAGTTTCACTAGAGAAGACATCTTGGGTCTCATTTGGTACGGCAATTGAAGGTAGCTCTCCCCTTCTAGCATAGAAGTTATAGGAAACATTTTAGAAAATATCATATTAAGCAGTTGCATTCCTCATAAATTTGTTGAGGTATCTTTTATTCTTTCTTTGTTCACACATGTGACTTCATTTGACTAGGCTTTGGCCTTGTCTCTCGACAATCATTCCTATGGAGTTGGTTGAGCTTGTACATGGTTTGAGGGTTACTTATGCTGAAGAAAGTGTAACTAGGTTCAGTCTTCATAAATATGAAATGTAATTTTGATTCTCATATTTTGTAAAAGAAAGAAAAATGATTATTATTATTATTGAGCTTGGGCTTCTTGCCCAAGAAATTTGTTTTATAGGTCAAGCACTAATTGAAATTGCTTGTAGGGTTGTCCTAGGTCAAGAAGTCAAATAGGTACATTGTCATAATATGAATACCCCATCAAGCATCTTGTAAATTGTAGAATGAATTATTTTTGTAGTTTACTGACCCTTCCAAGACCAAGTCGATCTACCAACCTGTCAAGTTAGCCTAGAAGTTGGAATTTGTACCCTGGAAGACCTATATATATATATATAGATATATATATATATATATATATATATATATATATATATATATATATATATATGAGACAGTTCAACCTCATTTGGACACATTCATTCCTATCTCTCTCATGCGGAGAAAGAAGCATTAAAGTGCAGCGAAGAAGGCAGAAGAAGCATAACAATTGTTTTGGGTTCCTCTCTCTCTCTCTCTCTCTTTCTCTCCACACATGCAAAGAAGAGGGCTGAAATTCTACAGATTTTAGCTAGGTTTTTCGCTGCTTGTCTAGGTTTTCATTGTGAGGGTTAGATCTGATGAAAAAGAGCTTAAGGAAGGGCCAACAAAGTCCCCTTCTATATCCAGAAGACAAATTAGTTCAAGTGAGGCATCTGGAGGCAAAGAAGAACCAGTTCTCGTCCACACGTGCGAAGTAGCAACTGTTGTCGGGGGCTGAAGTTGTAGATCTGTAGTTAGGACCAAAAATTTATGGCTAGAGGTCGCAAAAGTGTTTCTGAAAGATATTTTTTCGAGTTTGGAAAGAATTAAAGCAAGCACATTATTGAGAAGTTGATCTTGGTCTTGGAAGGGCTTTAGTGTTTGTCAAAGTCTTGGTATTCATCAATAAAGAATCTATAAGAAGAGATTGAAGGGTTTTTCCTCTCAAGAGGAGAGGTTTTTCACTGGCTCGGCCTACATCTTGTGTACTTGTATCTTGTTGATCTTCTTGTTTTGGTAGCTGTTTGGTGACTAAAGAACACACTATAATAATAATAAGAAGAAGATAATCCTAATGAGTAAAAAGAAATCACAAGGAGTTATCATAGTTAGAAGAATCATTAATGTCATCTTGCCCTAGATTCTTCAACATGGAATCAGAGCTATGGTTCACACAAGGCATGAAGAAGGTCAACTCTATCATTAAGAGGCTTCAAAAAAAGTGTTCATTGTAGGTTTCAACCCCGTACAGAAATTACCTGCATACGAATTCTAAAACACAGAAAATAAACAATGCGAGAGCATAACACATAAAACAGATATACATAGAGATTTTCCCCTGGATCCCAAAACCGGGGCTACAAGCTTGATTTTTCATTATATTCCTTTCAATGTTACAATACATATTTATACATGTCGAAGCATCCAATACCATGGACCGAAAACCATCGCATCCAAAACCATGGACCGAAAAACTATAGGTAGGTTTGCCCAACCTAATATAGGGTCCAATTTTTTTTTTCTTGGGGTGCTGCCCTGGACCCCGTAGAGGGGGGCTACCCGCCCCCCTCAAACCCCCTGGACAGGGGGAGCTTCCGCCCCCCCTTTGAACCCCCCGCTGCGCAATCGGCGCAACGAAGGGGGGGGCTCCGCCCCCCCTCTAACCCCCGGTTCACTACGTGGGTTAGTCATGGAAAGAATATAACACAACCCAACAATCTCCCACTTGTTGTTTTCTTTCCACAGGGGGCCACAGGAGAGCTTAGTCATTTTTCTAGCCCTGAAATGCCCATTATTTCTCTACACCAAGAGAACTTCTCAGAGCTCACAGATTTTGTCAATGCATCTGCAGTATTCTTCAAAGTGTCCACCTTTACCAGCAACATCTTTTTGTCTTCTATCATATCCATCACAAAGTGATACTGAACATCAATGTGCTTTGTCTTTGAATGATAAGCAAGGTTCTTTGCCAAGAAAATTGCACTTTGGCTGTCACAGTATATTCTTATAGCTCCCTGTACTAACCCCATACTTGAACACAATCTCTGCAACCAAACTGCTTCCTTTCTTGCATGAGTGGCTGCCATGTATTCTGCCTCTGTAGTTGATAGTGCCACTACCCACTTGTAGATCTTCTCTGATCCAGATCTCCAGCCCAGTCGGCATCAACAAAGCCATGAATATCCAACACTCTGTCCAATCCTGGTCTTCCTTGGTAGCACAAACCATAATCACTAGTTCCACGCAAATACCTGAAAACCCGCTTCACTGCTGTCCAGTGCTCCTTCCCTGGTTTTGACATAAACCTGCTCAATACTCCCACTGCATGTGCAATGTCTGGTCTAGTACAGACCATTGCATACATTAGGCTACCGATTGCACTCGCATATGGAACACGGGACATGTCCTCTTCCTCTTCTTGTGTCTTGGACACTGTTCAGCAGATAACCTCACACCTACAGGAATAGGAACCTTCACCGATTTACTATCCTGCATATTAAACCTCTGCAGTATTGTCTCGACATAATTCCTCTAGTTTAACCAGAGCTTCCTCTTTGCCCGATCTCTTTTAATTTCCATGCCCAAAATATAGTTTGCAGCACCAAGATCTTTCATGTCGAATTTTGAGGACAATTGGGTCTTCAAATCCTGGATAATTTCTTTGTCATTTCCAACCAGCAACATATCATCCACATACAAGACCAGATAAATAACATAGTCACCAATTAATTTAAAATACACACAGTGATCTGCTTTGCTTCTGGTGAAGCCAAGTCCCCGTATAAATGTATCAAATTTCTGATACCACATCCTTGGTGACTGTTTTAACCCATACAGAGACTTCTTTAACTTGCATACCAATTCTTTCTTACCATTCACCGCAAAGCCTTCAGGTTGCTTCATGTAGATTTCCTCTTCCAAATCCTCGTGAAGAAACGCTATCTTCACATCCATCTGTTCTACCTCAAAATCAAAAGCAGCAGCAACAGATAAAAGTAACCTAATAGAAGTTACCTTAGCAACAGGAGAAAAAATATCACCAAAATCAATTCCCGGTACCTGGGAATAACCTTTTGCTACCAACCGAGCTTTGTATTTTTCCACCTTCCCTTCTGCATTTGTCTTCCTTTTGAACACCCATTTGCTACCAATGGGTTTCCTTCTAGCTGGAAACTCCACCAGATCCCAAGCCTCATTTTTGTGCAAAGATGCCATTTCATCAACCATGGTCTCTTTCCAGAGTTCTCCATCCTCTGAATCTACTGCTTCCTTCACAGTTCTAGGATCATCATCCATAACAGACGAAGCAAAATTTGAACAGAAAGCATAAGGACTATACCTTTCTGGCTGCCTTCTTTCTCGAACTGATCTTCTCACAACCGGAGTTTGTGGCTCTTCATCTTCTGATTCCTCCTCTGCTACAGAGTCTGATTCTTCCTCCTTTAGCTCAAACTCTATCTTCTCAGGTTTCTTTGGTTGGACTTCATGTTTAATAACATCTTTTACCTCTTTGAACACCACATCTCGACTGTACACAACCTTCCGTGTGACTGGGTTCCAAATCTTATAACCCTTTAAACCATCCTTATACCCAATAAAGATGCACTTTTCAGATTTACTATCCAACTTGGTTCGTTTCTCCTTTGGAACATGTACATATGCATCACATCCAAATACCCTCAGATGTGAAAGAGAGGGTTTCTTACCAGTCCATACTTCTTGTGGAGTCTTATCCTCCAACGCTGATGAAGGTGACCTGTTGACCAAGTAACATGCAGTATCCACCGCCTCTGCCCATAATTCCTGTCCTAACCCGACACCACTGAGCATGCTTCTTGCCCTTTTCATCAACGTCTTGTTCATTCTTTGTGCGACTCCATTTTGCTGAGGTGTATATGGAGTAGTCTTCTGCCGTGCTATACCACACTTCTTACAGAATTCTTTAAATTCCTTATTGCAAAACTCTCCACCATTATCTGTCCTCAACACCTTTATCTTCTTCTCTGTCTGATTTTCCACCAGAGCCTTAAATTCTTTAAACCTGTCAAAGACTTCAGATTTCTTCTTAAGGAAATATATCCATGTATTCCTTGAGAAGTCATCTATAAATGATGCATAGTACACAGACTTACCCAGTGATGGAACTTTCACAGGTCCAAACACATCACTGTGCACAAGCTCTAATATCTGTTTCGCCCTCTTAGCACCAGAGGGGAAACTCACTCGATTCTGCTTCCCATATACACAATTTTCACAGAAATCAAAATCCAGAGAGCTATTACTCATACCTTCTACCATACCTTTACCATGAAGTATTCGAAGGCCCTTCTCTCCAATATATCCAAGCCTTTGATGCCACAGCATGGTCTTCTCTCCAGAGACCACTAGATTTTCAACTCCACTTTCAGGAACCACAGAACTGTTGCACCCATCAACAACAATGCTACCTTGCAGCTTGTACAGAGTTCCAGTCCGAACTCCCCGCATCAATACCAGTGCTCCCTGAACCATCTTGCAGGTATCCTTCTCGAACAATGTTTTTACACCTGCATCATCCAACTTGCTTACAGAAATCAGATTTTTGGCCAATGCAGGAATATGCAGAACACACGGAAGTGTTCTAACCCTTCCACCTTGCAAATTCAACTTTACTTTTCCGCAACCAATGATTCTAGCCTTCCTATCATGTCCTAAGAAGGCATCACCACCATCGTATTTCTCATACTCACAGAACCACTCCCTATGGGGAGTGAAGTGAAAGGATGCACCTGAGTCAATCAACCATGCCTCATAATCTACATGTGTACTTGAAGAAGCCAAGTACACAACCCCACCTTCATCTGAGGTGGTTTTCGCCTCTGCAGAAGGAGCATCATCAGATCCCTTTCCTTTATTAGGAGCTTTAGATTTACAGTCCCTTTTGAAGTGCCCTTCCTTTCCGCATTTCCAGCACACCACCTTTACAGGTTTTCCTGGAGATTTAGATCTCCCTCTAGATTTAGATCTCCCACTCGATGACTTATTTTTGTTTCTATTCTGGGAACGTCCTCATACAGACAAGGCATCACCATTCTGGCTCTCCATATTTTTCCGTCTCATCTCCTCCGTCAGCAAGGCTAAGACTATTTCATCAAACTGCAAGGCAGTTGCATTGCTACCTATTGCAATAACCAGACTATCCCACGAACCTGGTAGAGAACACAACAAACTGATGCACTTATCTTCATCTGAAATTTTAATATCAACAGACGCTAACTGACTTACCACAGTATTAAATGCGTTTAGATGCTCTGTCACCGAGTCTCCATCTTTCATCCTCAGGTTATACAATTTTTTCCCTAACTTGTCCCACAAAGCCTTCGCCATAGCTTCCCCTGATACATTCAGCAATACTAAATCTGAGACACACAATCGTATTGTGATCTTTGCCTTCCGATCCAACTTCTTCCATTCTTCATCGGTCACTCCCGTTGGTTTAGTACCTCGATCTACCGTGATCCACTGATCTTTATCCACCAACAGATCCTCCATCTTGAGTTTCCACAACTCAAAACTCTGACCATTGAACTTCTCGATCTCTATCTTTTCGCTGCTCACCATCTTCTTTCACCACCAGAATCGATCTCACAGATCTCCCACTGAACAGGGTCTACCACAGGCCCGAGCGAAACCCCTCAGCAACAAAGGCATCCCCTTGAAGCCAAAACAGCTCTGATACCAAATGTAGGTTTCAACCCCGTACATAAATTACTTGGATACGAATTCTAAAACACAGAAAATAAACAATGTGAGAGCATAACACATAAAACATATATACACAGAGATTTTACCCTGGATCCCAAAACCGGGACTACCAGCTTGATTTTTCATTATATTCCTTTCAATGTTACAATACATATTTATACATGCTGAAGCATCCAATACCATGGACCGAAAACCATCGCATCCAAAACCATGGATCGAAAAACCATAGGTAGGTTCGCCCAACCTAATATAGGGTCCAATTTTTTTTTTCCTGGGGCGCTGCCCCGGACCCCATAGAGGGGGGCTACCCGCCCCCCTCTAACCCCCTGGTTCACTACATGGGTTAGTCGTGGAAGGAATATAACACAACCCAACATTCATCATTCGCAAGTCTCATCAAGCAAAGTTTCAAGGCAGAATGGAATAGTCTCTTCTCTTACAAAGATCTCAAATATTCAAAGAATGAAGGATTATTCTCAGCCCTCACTAGAACATTTTGAGATGAAAAAATATGGGTGGTAGATAGTGGAGCTTTAAGACACATGACTGGATATCACAAGCAACTCAAAACCCTACTCGAAGGGAAGTCCTCATACTCTGTGGAGCTTGGTGACAACAAGAGCTATCTGGTAAAAGGCATTGGATCTACATCAATTGAGATGGAAGGAGGAGGTGACATTCATCTCAACAACATTTTGTATGTTCCAGGTTTGTGAAAAAATATTATTTATGTTTCATCATTAGAAGAAAAAGGAGATAGAAATGATTTTATAGATGGTAAAGTAGTGGTTTGGGCTAAATATTCTAGCCTTTAAAAAGCTAGAACCATCGGAGTTCGAGAAGGAAGAATCTACAAACTCTCATCTCCTCTAAGTCAAGCACTTGTCCGCATTGAGATAAGTATGTGTGAACTTTGGCATAGAATATTGGGTCATCTTCGTTACAAGATCTTTCCAACTCTAAACTCCATTGTAAATGGGATACCAAATCTCAAAGAAGACCATGAAGGAGTCTGCAAAGGCTGTGCTCTCAGAAAGAATGCAAAGAAACCATTTTCACACTGTACATCTAGAGCTCAAGAGATTCTAGACCTCATCCACTCTGATGTATGTAGTCCCATGTCTAAATCACTTGGAGGTCATCTATATTATGTTACTTTCATTGATGATCATTCAAGGAAAAATTGGGTTTATCTACTTGAATCCAAGGATGAAGTATTCATAAAATTTCAAGAATTCAAGGCAGAAGTAGAAAATCTTACAGGAATAAAGATAAAATTCCTAAGGTCAGATAATGGAGGCGAGTATACTTCTAAAAAACTCATTTATTTATGTAAGGAAGCTTGGATTAAGAGGGAGATTATAGTTCCATACAATCCCGAGCAAAATGGAGTAGCTGAACGGAAGAATAGAGCTATAGAAGAAAGCGTCAAGTCTATGCTCCATGATCAAGACCTACCAAGATTTCTATGGGGAGAAGCAACGAATACTGCAATATACATCCAAAATAGAAGTCCTCACAGGTCACTTGGCAATATAACTCCCAAAGAAGTCTTCACTAGGAAGAAACCAAATATTGATCATCTTTGGATATTTGGGTGTCATGAATATATTCACATCCCCAAGGACAAAAGAAAGAAGTTAGATCCCTTAAGAAAGAAAGAAATATTCATTGGATATAGAAACTCTTGCAAGGCTTATATGATCTACATAAAGGAAGGACATCAAATAGAAGTAAGCAGAGATGTAATTTTTTATGAGAGCATTTCCTTCAAGAAATCCAAACATCTCCCCTCCGATTCTAATGAGGAGGATCTTCCTATGTTTGAGGAAGAAGTTAATAAGGAAGAATAAGTCTCTCATCATGAAGAAGAAGGTCCCAGTGAACCAATCTCTCTCCCTAAAAGAAGAAAGAGACCTAATTGGTTAACTTCTACACTTCAAGAAGCAGAAGGTCACACCGCAAGAGGAAGATTCAGGGAGAGAAAGAAACTGAAAAGATACTCAGGATATGCAACATACATGTCAAAGCTCATTGAAGATGAACCTTCCACTTTCAAAGAAGAAACCAAACACCAAGAATGGAAGAATGAAATGAATGAGGAATACCAATCTATTATGAAGAATGGAGTATGAGAATTGTCCCAAGACCAGAAAACAAATCAGTGGTAATCTCTAAGTGGTTGTATAAGATCAAGCATGTTGTAGATGGAGGCATAGATAAATTCAAGGCTATATTCATGGCTCGAGGCTTCTCTAAGGAAGAAGGCATTGACTATGAATAAACCTTTTCTCCCACAACAAGGTATACCACGATCTAATCTCTGATATCTCTGGCAGCATCAATGGGTTGGAAGGTACATCAATTGGATGTCAAAATAACATTCTTGAATGGTACCATAGATGAAGAAGTCTACATAGAACAACCATTGGGATTTGAAGTAAAGAGTAGAGAAACTCATGTTTACAGATTGAAGAAGGCACTTTATGGCCTCAAGCAATCTCCTAGGGCATGGTATGCTAGAATGGATGCATACTTGCAAAGGTTGGGTTTTAGGAAAAGCACACTAGATCCCAATCTATACATCAAAGAAGAGAATGACGAACATGTCATCATTCTTATATATGTAGATGATCTTCTAATAACTAGCAAGGAAGAAAGAATTCAAGAATGTAAGAAATTGTTGGTAGTTGAATTCGATATGAAGGATCTAGGACTTATGAATTATTATCTGGGACTGGAATTTTGGCATGAACCAAATGAAATCTTCCTGGGATAAGGAAAGCATGTGATTGAGCTATTGAAAATGTTCGATGTGATGGAATGCAAACCCATGACAACTCCGATGATCACAAACATGAAAATGTTAAGGAATTTTGAATCTAGTCCATGGATCCTACTAAGTACATACAACCAATTGGCTCCTTGATGTATCTAGTAAATACTCGGCCAAACATATGTTTTGTAGCAAATGTTCTCGATCAATTTCAAATGGAGCATAGACATGATAATTGGATAGCTGCTAAGCATATACTGAGATATTTGCAGGGAACCGTCCACTACTTCCTGAAGTATGAAAAAGGAACAAATGTTCATCTAGAAGGATTTACTGATTCTAATTGGGGAGGAAGCGAGAAAGATGGAAGAAGCACTACCAGAGGATGTTTTAGCTTGGGATACTCCATGGTCTCTTGGATGAGAATAAAGCAAGAGACAATGGCTTTGCGTAGTGTTGAGGCCAAGTACATTACAACATGTGAAGTGAGCATGAAAGCAGTCTGGTTAAGGAAGATGTTGTCTGATGTGTTTGCAAGACCATTGGACCCTACCATAATACATTGTGATAATACCAGTTGTATAAGACTGTCAGAGGACTTTGTATTTCATGGAAAGACGAAGCACATAAACAACAAGTACCACTACATTCGAAAGTTGGTACAAGATGGTGTACTGAAGCTGGAGTATATCCCCACCGATGATCAAACTGCTGATATTTTGACAAAATCTCTTCCTAATAAGAAGCTTGTGTATTCTAGAAACAAGCTTGGATTGGTTGACATATATTCCCTAGTTGAGAGGGACATATACACACATCATTCTTGTCTTCATTTTGGAAGAAAGAATGGATGATTGAGTAATCATCTAGCATCTGATACTCTTTCAGGATGTGGTAAGGCATCCAAGATAAAAGTAGGAAAGAGGGCCGATATTCTTTGAGGGCTAGAGACCCAAGATACGAATAGTCCTAGAAGGTCATACTTGTTGAACACCCGGGTGGGTATGTAACTTGAGAGACAATGATGAAGGTGTCTATAATCATTGGTCTCCCCAACATTGTGCTCTAATCTATTGAGAGATAGAGTTGTTCTTCAAGGACTTTCTATGTGAGAATGTTGGTTATAATGATGCTATACAAATGGATTAGAAGTCTGACTCTTCTTATGAGATCTCTTCAGTATTGAGAATAGCCACGTACCATTTACGAATACCTCCCTAGTTAAGAGGGAGTGTTGAAGAAAGTGTAACTAGGTTCATTCTTCATAAATATGAAATGTACTTTTGATTCTTGTATTTTGTAAGAAAGAAAATTGATTATTATTATTATTATTATTCAGCTTGGGTTTCTTGTGCAAGAAATTTGTTTTATAGGTCAAGCACTAATTGAAATTGCTTCTAGGGCTGTCCTAGGTGTTGGGTAGCGAAGGCCTCGCGTAACGATTTTAGAGCTCGAAGCCCACAATTTTGGGTAAAAGTATGGTAAAGGCTCCGCGAGGTGCACAGAGCGTGAATTGTAATGAGTCAAGTCAAAGGGTTTTTCACCAAAAAATAATGTAAGAAAATAGAAAGTGATTCAGCTTGCCCATGGTCCATGGATCATGGGAATGTATAAATAGAGCGAGGCTCTAAGGGTAGAGGTAGTTTTTTAGTTCCTTTTGATATGATATGTAATGGGTTTATGAAGGCAATATCGTAGCTGCGTCTGTAAGTCCGAGTCAAGGGTATTGGTAGATAGATAGAGGCTCTGCAGCTATGTGTGTAGAGGTCTGGTAGAGTCTGCAGCTGTGTGCGCAAAACCCTGCAGTTGAGTGCGCAGGGTGGATCTGGTTGTATTGACAGAAGATATTAATAAAGATAAATTGTTTCTGAGATATCGCAGATCTACCGTCTCTTGATTTATGCATCTGTTGTATGAGTTTATGTTTTTCAGAGTTATGATTGCGTGCACTGGGTTTTATTATTAAACGTTTTCTTAAAAACTATAAAAAGATGATCAGATCTGTAATAAATTCATTAATTAAAAAGCGCATCTGTGTGGATCTATGTGAAGCCCAGTAGCAGTACCAAGTAGCGCAAGTCCATAGAAAGGTTTGCGACCCCTCCAGACCACATAACGACATCCCAAGGGTGAGGAAACTTGGTTCCAACACCCTACCATACTCGGGTGAGACTTCAGTCCGCGCTTCACGGATTGTTGCCAAAAGGGCCGGTAGTGAGGGATTTGTTCGGCTAAAAACATTTCTAAACCTGGATCAGGCCCCTACAAGCCAACAAATGGTTTCATTGCCAGGACCGGGATCTGCCTAAGGGATGTCTGATGTCAGGATGTTAGAACCCTACAAAGAAAGAACTTGAAGATTGGTTGGATCAGAAGCTTCATGAATTCATGGTAGAAGAAAATAGAAATCCACAGATATTTGAGGAAAGGTGGCTGGATCGCTACATATACTCAGGGATCCACGAGATCTTCTTCGCGTATTTCTCGACAGAGCTGTACGAGTGGATCGTGAAGCTAGCTGATAGTCAGGGAAGGTGCAGACTGGATCATCCCATCATGTTGACTTCAGAGTTGGTGCGTAGGCTAGAAGCATCTGAAGATAAAATCGCACGGCAATAGATCATTGGTTGGATCGAATAATAGGAGGGTTTATAACCGAGTTCACGATAGACACAAATGTGAGTTACAGTGAGGCAAAAAGGTGTTTTCTCCAAGGACTGCGGGGTAAGTACATGAAATCATTGAATACATGGATTAAAATGCTGTTATGTGAAAAACAGGTTATGCGCATCCATTGATGTCTAGGGTAATGAGGGGTGGAAGAGGCTACTGAGGAACATAAGAATTAGAAAACAATCCTTTGATTTCACTTTCGCGAGAAAGCGAGAAGGAGGTCGCAGGGTTCTCTCCAAGAAGCACAGTACAATGGATTAAGAAACGCATTCCACTGATACCACCACCATCCACACCATCACCTACTTCACCTACATCAAGCCCATCTTCAACCACCCCACCTCTGCCACCACCAAGGGTTGGAATGGTGAGTGCGGTCAAGCTGCTAGTATTTAGAGGCATAGGAAATGAGGAACCAGATCAGTTCTGGTTTGTGGTAAAGGCTGTATGGGAATCCCAAGGCGTAATGGATGATAACATCAAAAATTATACTCTGGTTAGCATGTTGCAGGACCGCGCGTTGACGTGGTATATAAAGTACTCTAACGATCACCCGAATGCAGGAATAATGACGATTCAGGATGCATTGAACAAATAATTTAGCCAACCAAAATTAGAAAAGCAGTCGATTATTGGGTTCAAGGAGATCGTGATGATGCCTGGTGAAACCCCGTGGGATCTGGATCAGAGATTGAACAGTACAATCTGCGAGGCTAACATCATGTTGACGGATGCGCAACACTACATGTGGTTTGTGGCATCTTTGATGCCACATCCGAGGACGATGCTATCATAGCAAAAGATCTCAACCCAAGCTAAAGCATTAGAGACTGCGATGAGGTTGCATGAAACTTCTATACAGGATCTGGGGTTGGGAGTTCAACAAATCCACTCGCAACTACAAAATTTGTGCTTAGAAATGCAAAGTTTGAAGCAAGAAAGGGCGCCCCAATCTGAGGCGCGTACAGAAGTGGGATGTATCAAATGCAAAATTCAAGGTCACGACAAGGACCACTGCCCTGTCTTTATGAACTATCTGGTGAGAGGGGGGCCGATTCCATTAAGGCTGGAGGTACAAGCAGGGCCAAGTGCGACGCCTGCCCTCTGGTGCACGATTTGTCAAGTAGGAGGGAAGCACGCAACAGACAACTGCCACTTGTTGCAGAAGTATACCCAGACTCCGCAGCAGCTGTATTGCAACTTTTATCGATCGGTGGGTCATGACGAGCGAACGTGTCACACCCCTACACCTGCGGTAGTCTTCCAACCACTTGTAGCAAGATGCGGCACCACCGAACGCTTTCTTTTCACCAATACTAACATTCGTGGACTACGCCTACTTTCACATTAACATTACTTAGCTTGTGTTTCGCAACCAAGTAAACATTTAATTATCCTTTATACTTAATGAAGCCCATACTCATTCATTATCATCATGCAATTATACCAAGAACAACAACAATTGCAACAAGTATAAAGGGGAGGGGCAACTCCCCGTAATGTGAGTCTGCCCGACAATATATTATATCAGTTTTCCAATATACAAGTGTGCCTTGCCAAACCAAGTCTCACACTTAGCCAAATATTACAAAGAGAGGCAACCCTACCTTTTACAATACATGTACACCTCTTGCACGAAGGGTGGTGCTCACCCGAGCCACCTAGATACCCCTGCCAAGTCCTACACAAATTCTGCACATCCACCGCACCTCGAGCACACCTTGCCCACTCTTCGACTGACTCAAGACAACCTCCAAGTGCACCTTCAAGTGGAGCGCATGAGATATGCGCAGCTCCACTTATTTCTGCACACTTCTAGTTTACCCCTTGACTCTTATGCGTAGAAGAGATGAGAGAATGTGATGATAGAATGAGCTCTAAGGCTCTCACATATATAGCCATCCTAGCGTGGGTTTACATGGGGTGTGCAGCCCCTTGGCCGACCCCCAAAGCCACCACAAGCGCCCACAAGACTCTTCTTCAAGTCGGCTTGTAAGCTCTCATATCCATCGTATAAGTTTCGCTCCACACTTAGTCACATTTCTAAGTGTCGTGCCTTTCGTCACATTTTGTTCACGGTATCGTCGCATTTCTTCCGCAGCACCGTCGCACTTGCGTTTGTCGTGCGCCCATCGTGCGCCCGCGCCCTCGTGCACGGCGACTTCACCCGGCGCCCGTCGCACAATCGCCCGGAGGCCTTACATCCTCCTCCACCTGAAATCGTTGTCGTCCTTGACAAAATACCATCCCGGTAGCCATCCACCAAGATCATCATCATGCACGATGTTGACTCCTCCACACAAAGCAAACATCCTTGCAACATATGTAGAGCCTTATCTCCATCATGCCTAGACTTAGTGACCAACTGCCACCAAGCTCACCATACCAAGGTATGCACCTCAACGGTATGCTCTCCATCAGATATCATCTCGATCCATGATCATCGACCCCTCTGCCACAATCTCCACTGCAACATCTCGTGTCGACCTCATCATGTGTCCCCATGTGAACCTTTGTCATGATACTCCAGCATGATGCCAACATATCTCTGCACACTTCCGGACCTCATGTATGAACTAGTTGGGTAGCTAATCCAACCATCACGCTCAATCCATGAGAGTGAACCTCCTCATGCCATCATCAGCTGTTCCTCAAACATCTGCCACATCCTTGACTCCTCAAGAATCTATCTCCAACCCATGCTCAGGTCCATGGAAACTCCATCCATCTCATCTGCAACATGTCATGATGCTTGATGCCAAGCCATCCCTGCACCATCAATCATACCTGCTCAAACATGTTTTAAGGACTCACTGCCATGAGCAGCTAACAATGAGCCCCATCTTCTTCGTCCATCTAAGAAGATGTAGAGGGAGTAGAGCCTGAAGGCTCTCCCTCACTAATCAACTCGATCCACCTATCAGGATCCTCAATCTCCATCCTTTGTAGATAAGCAACCCGGTCTTCCCTCTGGACATCCAGCCTCACATATACCTCCTCATCATCATCATCATCCTCCACCAATTCTAGCCTTCTTGTCAAATCCAAGATGCTATCTGAAAGTGTCTTGATGACCAATGACTGCTCCACAAGCTTTGTCTCAACACTAGACAACCGCTTGTTTACCTTATCCTTATCCTCCATTTGCATCACTCCAAATTTACAATCATGCCTTGTCACACCAATGGTTGGAACACCAATGGGTACATCTTCCCTTCCATCATAAATGTAGAGCTTCTTCAAATGTGGAACGATCATAGCATCAAATTGTTTCATAAACTCCATCCCCAATACAGCTTCATAGTCATCAATCCGCACTATAGTGAAGTCTACCTTCTCGGTCCATTCACCAAGTGTAGTGTCCACCCTCTCAGCTATACCAAGAATCTCAATAGGAGGAGAATTCACTGTCTTCATTTGTGCCTTTGCCGGTACAAATTTCAGCCCAATTCTTCTCGCAGTATCTTCGCCCATGAAGTTGTGAGAAGCCCCACTATCCACCATAGTGAGCACATCAGCACCTCCAACCTTCATTCGAACATACTCCAACTTGTTCCTTTCAGGATCCCTTCTAGAGGCCACTTCCGTAGTAGCAGAAGCACCAAGTATCTGCATCATCCCCACAGAAGCATCTTCATTCTTTCCATCAGACTGTGCAATAGCGGCCACCTTTGGTTTAGAGGGACAATTCTTCACCATGTGTGGTCCTGCACATATCCAACACTTCAAAGGTTTCTTCGTCTTCGAACCATCATCCGATTTCGAAGCATCATCCTTCTTCTTTTCTTTCGGCTTGTCGGACTTCTTTTTCTCATCAGAAGTCTCATCATAATGATCCACCAACCTATCAACCACAGCAAAATCCTCCTCAAGTGTCCTAATCTTCTACCTCTTCACCTCATTGCATGCCCAAGGCTTCAACCCAATAATGAAGTTGAACACCTTGTCTCTCTCTGCCATGTCGGGAAGTTCCAGAGCTGCACTTGCAAACTCTCGCTGATATGCTTGTAGGATTCCGGTTTGCTTTATGTACTTAATCTTCGTCCTTGCTTCCCACGTTTCATCCTGAGGACTAAAATGGGTCTGCAAAGCCTTCTTCATGTCATCCCACGAACTGATGTCATCAACACTGCCATTGACAATCTGATCCACCCTCCTTCGCCACCACATCTTAGCATCCTTTGTTAAGAACTGAGCAGCCACCTTGACTTGTGTCTCACCATCAGATAGACTCAACCGCTCCAAGTACTGCTCCATGTCCCATAGAAAGTTGCCAAGAGTCTTTGCATTCCTTGTGCCATCATAAGATTCCGGTTCCTTGACCTTCACATGAGGCACTCCTCCACCTGAGCTATGCCTCACGGCCTTCTTCAACACTGTGATCTCATCCTTGGCTTCATCAAGAGATTTGTTTACCTTGTCAAGAGATCCCTTCAAGTTCACGATCTCTGCAAGACCCTGATCCCTTGCTTCTTCAACCTCTTTGACCCTTATCTCGAGTTGTGTACACATAAGATCAATGTACTCATGCTGCGTTCAGAGCTCATCAAATTCTTCCCTCAGCTTCGAGTTGGCCTCTCGCTCCTTAGTGAGCAAGTCCTCCCTCGTATCCCAGGAAGACTCCATGGCTTCCATCCTCAACAACATCTTTTCCATAAGTGATAAAGTCTCGGCTTCATGGCTAGACCCAACATGAGACCCGGCTGCCATCTCTAACAGCTTCTTCTTCCTTTGCGATCTAGTCTCCACCATCCAACAGCTTCAACACCTGAACCTGTTCGAGCTCTGATACCACCTGTCATGCCCCTACACCTGCGGTAGTCTTCCAACCGCTTGTAGCAAGGTGCGGCACCACCGAACGCTTTCATTTCACCAAAACTAACATTCGTGGACTACGCCTACTTTCACATTAACATTACTTAGCCTGTGTTTCGCAACCAAGTAAACATGTAATTATCGTTTATACTTAATGAAGCCCATACTCATTCATTATCATCATGCAATTATACCAAGAACAACAACAATTGCAACAAGTATAAAGGGGAGGGGAAACTCCCCATAATGTGAGTTCGCCCGACAATATATTATATCAGTTTTCCAATATACAAGTGTGCCTTGCCAAACCAAGTCTCACACTTAACCAAATATTACAAAGAGAGGCAACCCTGCCTTTTACAATACATGTACACCTCTTGCACGAAGGGTGGTTCTCACCCGAGCCACCTAGATACCCCTGCCAAGTCCTGCACAAATTCTGCACATCCACTGCACCTCGGGCACACCTTGCCCACTCTTCGACCGACTCAAGACAACCTCCAAGTGCACCTTCAAGTGGAGAACATGAGATATGCGCAACTCCACTTATTTCTGCGCACTTCTAGTTTACCCCTTGACTCTTATGCATAGAAGAGATGAGAGAATGTGATGATAGAATGAGCTCTAAGGCTCTCACATATATAGCCATCCTAGCGTGGGTTTACATGGGGTGTGCAGCCCCTTGGCTGACCCCCAAAGCCACCACAAGCACCCACAAGACTCTTCTTCAAGTCAGCTTGTAAGCTTTCATATCCATCGTATAAGTTTCGCTCCACACTTAGTCGCATTTCTAAGTGTCGTGCCTTTCGTCGCATTTTGTTCACGTTATCGTCGTATTTCTTCTGCAGCACCGTCGCACTTGCGTTTTTCGCGCGCCCATCGTGCCCCTGTCGTGCGCCCGCGCGCCTGTGCACTCGCCCGCGCCCTTGTGCACGGCGACTTCGCCCGGTGCCTGTCGCACAATCGCCCGGAGGCCTTACAAAACGTGTCGAAGCTACGAAGTAATGATGGAGAGTACCCCAGCTTATGCAATGCAAACTGAGGCATGGGGTTTCGACCCAGCCGCAGGGCCACGCAGGGGATGCCAAGGATGCGGATGAGGAAGAGGGATGGGGCCTGGGCGAGGCCGTGAAGAGCTGATCTGTTATAATTGCGGAGGGTCGGGGCACTATGCTCGCGACTGTACTAACCCGACGAGAAAATCTTGTCCCTACTGTGAGTAGTTTGACCATGAAATGGTAGACTGTCTGACGGTAATTGCCCAGATGCACGAAAAGGGGGTATTGTAGCCTACTACAACCCAAAATGTCCAAATGATGAGGCCAGAACCACGCGAAGAGGACCCCAACGTAAAAATGGTACTGAGGAGTGGCGTAACTACAGGAGGAGATGCGAGGAAACAACCTGGGGAAGATGGCAAGTGTCGCGATGCTCCTACAAGGGAACCTGACTTGGAGATAGAACAGGTAAAAGGGACATCTAAGGAAGCTCAGAAGGGCTTCACAGAAGTCTCTACTCCAGGTAATAGGGATTCAATTGAGCCGGCAATGGATCCCTCTATGCTTACCACCTTTTTAGAGACATGTATGAAGTTGCTACGTGATAATAGAGCAGTTAAAGGACTGCAAGAGATGATCACTAGGTGCATGGGATCAAGGGAGCCGCATGTAGTCCGGAAACTAGGAAAACATTCTCTACGCATCGGGCGGGAGATGCGAATGACGACACAAGTCGATGAGTACGAGATGAACCAGGTCATTCTGGACTTAAGGTCGGATGCGAGTGTGTTGCCTAAGCAAACGTGGGAACGCATGGGTAGGCCCACACTATAGTGGTCTCTCATTCAACTACAGATGGCCAATCAGCAAAAGATCTTACCGATGGGACGACTACAAGGGGTGATAGTGGACATTGAAGGAGTAAGTACACAGACCGACTTTGAGGTAATAGAAATTGTTGATGATAGTAATCCATACCCTGCATTGCTAGGAATAGATTGGGCCATGGACATGAATGGGGTCATCAACTTAAAAAGATGAAAAATGACATTCGAGAAAAAGTCACTCCGTGTAATAGTTCTGCTAGACCCAGTTGAAGGAGCGTGCTACACCGAACCAGTGCGCAACGAAGACAGTGACAATGAACTAGACTGCATATACCAGATAATAGCACAAGACTAGGATCGGGTGAATCCCTCAGTGAACAGAAGACTCTCATGGGAACGCGATAGTTCCTGCACATTGGATTTTGATAAGGAGATTGAACAATGGCAGAACCGATTGCATGAAGTCACAACACTCAATTGTAATATGATGATTAGATCATTGCGACGCATGACCACTGAAGTAAGGAAATGGCTAGCAGATGACAGCACAACAAATGAGGAGGAGTTCGTCAACCTTGGTACTTCAATTGTAGAGTAGAAGCAACATGGTGCAACAGAAGAAGCGCTGCACGCAACAGTATGGCGTGCACATAGGAAGATGAGGTGGAGTGAGCACGAAGGTAGAAGGCAGTTATGGGTACGGGTTGGAGGACTTCCACGGTGAACAGGGCAGGCACGATATAGCAGTTCGAGCACCCGTCTACAATGGAGGGCATAACGGTATGCGGTGCAACCATCGACCCAACGGAATCTGCACGTAACAAGGGTTCGTTGGGCCAAGAAAATCATAAACCAAGCAGGGTGTGCGTAGAGAACTCTACCCATGAATAAACGCACTGAAACCAGGGGACCAAAGAGAATTTCCCCAGCTACTGCCCCTGTAGTTTGACCTGAACAAGAAGACTTGGACGAAGGGATCCGACAGTTGTGGGAAGCCATTCGGCATGGCAACATGAGACTTCACGAACTAGAGGAAGTGGGGGCTAGGCTAAGGAGGAAGAGTACGAGGCTGGATGAAGAAATTGACAAAATAAAAATAGGAGTCATACAAATGGGCCGTGCAAAAGAGCCACTGAGGGGACTGGACTTGGCCAACCCTTCTATGCTACTAGAACAAGCCGTGACCCTGCTATCATGGTTGTGACTGCACCCTAGTGAACAAGGGAGCACAGAACGCAATGCGGTACCTAACTCAAAGGAATGTGAAGGGTGCTTGCAGCCCGGGCTAGCAAGGAAGAGGAAGGCTTGCACGAGGGGTGCGACCAGTTGACTATCTGTAGGAGGCCCATTCTCAACGCTCCACACAGTTGGAAGAGGGCGCGGGACTATAAAATAGTTTGCAGAAAGGTTGTGCGATTCGGACGTGGCGCGCTGGACCAGTAAAAAGCATAGAACGCGTCTGCGTACCAGGGACTGCGCTACTGCGTGGGTATATTGGATGATGACTGTTGCAGCTACTGTTCATGACAATATGTTCCATTTAAGGCACCAAGGAGTGGGTGGTGGGCCATTAAAACACAAGACCGAATGGATTTACCCCCAAAATCGCATTAATAAGCCACGAACGAGGAGAACGGCTGAATTTGATGTATATAAAGCATAGGTGGCTTGTTACCACACACCATTTGGCCCCTTGCATAGTAAACTATTCAGGGTTCAAATAGAGCAGCACAGGATGGATGAAGCAATCGTAAGAGAAAGTTCATGGTTTAAAGCCCTATTGAAGGTGATACAAGAGTCCCTACTCAGGTCGATATCCACACCCAAGGATGATACAGCCAAAATCCATAAATCACCCAAGATGCCATGGACCAAGAAGAACCCCCAAGTAGTAGGACCGGTCCAGACGTCTCCTCGAAATCTGCGATTCGGTAGACTGTTGATGGAGGAAAAAGGTAAAACCGTGACAAGTGAGAGTGATGAGGAGGTCGAGGATCCTCCGACCTATGTTGAAGATATAGAACCAGACGACGAGATGGAAGAGGATCTCCAACCAGTAAGACGACCCAAGTACGTCCCTCCAAGGAAAGGGAAGGCCAAGGTACCTAATGATCTGGATTCCATTGACAACATACTCATCACCCCATCTCTCCTGAAAGGGGTTCCGCTCGAAGGAACGACGACTGGTCGCATCTCTACTATGAAATTTGAAGACTGGGACCTGGTAGATACTAAGAAGTTTCCCCATTTGTCAACTAGCAAACTGATGGAGCAAAGCGAGGAGGGGGCTGTTACGACGCTTTAGCTGTAGGAGTGGCTACGAAAGGTGGAGAAGGCTGGGTTACTCTGTCTTTTGTCGATTCCAAATTTTCACCCGCTCCCCATTACAATTTTGGTCCTCAGACAGCTGCTCTATTTGGTACATGATGGATACTTATGGATAGACAAGCCCGTCCGCAACATAGTGGAACTCATTCACAAGATCTCAAAGCTTCCCTATGAAGGAAGGGACCCCATTGAAATAGTTGATATGAGTGGCTATGTGACAATGACGGAAACACTGAAAAAGAAATACAAGTTGGAGAAAAAGCAGCGACACTATTGACAGTATTCCGGATAAAGGGGTCCATGTTGCTACCCAGCTGCTAGTAGGAAAAGTGATGCGGAAATGCCGCAGCAATGAGGTCTCAACAATAGTCATCGCTCTAGCTGAGAAATGCGCAATAGGGGAACGGTTCAATTGGGTGCAGTTCCTTTGTGACGAATTCCTGACCAACTGTAGGGAGGTCTAAGAGGAGGGTAAGAGCCTCCACTATGCGTGGTTTCTGTTGTCCATCATGTTGGTTACAAGTGAATTACTTGAAGATAGTCAGTTTCCCTCGGACCAAGATTGGCCAGAAGCTGCCAAATACGCGTCACTCTGGGTGACAAAGGACACTGCTAGAATTTGGGACATCAGGATTTTCTGGATACTAATGGAAGCGAACGTCTAAAATGGATCAACCAGCAACCCCGTTTGTCCACCCAGGTATATGATAGTGTGAAGAACGTAGCTGCATTTAAGGCCGATATGCACTATGTCTACATCCGGGTGCGCAAGGACCTAGAACAGACGTGGACCACACTTCCCTTCATTGCCATTGACGAAGCTATCTATGCAGTATTGGATACTTGGCCACCAGAGTGGTGTAGACCAGATGCGGCGGGGTGGGATGAGACCGCTATCCAAAAACAGAAGGTTGAAGCTAAGCACGTAGCACAACAAAAGCGGAATGAACAACACGCCGCGGAAGTACGGGTGGCCCGGGAGGCAGCGCAGACTTCTACAAGTAAGGTGATAGCAGGAGGGGTTGAAACGACAAAGGACAGAAGCGGTCTGAAGGTGAACACAGAGCCGGCCACGGATATAGGAACGGAAGGAACGATGCCAACCACCACTCGGTTGCCCTTAAAACAACCATGACCTGCCCTTAAAATGACCACGACCGACAGAACGAACGAAGCCGCGGAAGAAGGCCAAGGCGTCTAAATGGGATGGGGAACTTATGATCCAGATTTAAATAGGAATGAAACAAAATATAGAAATTACCATATACACAAAGATGCAACGGAAATAATACTTCATTTCATTAATGTAAAACACTGAAATATGCTTACAAATAGAAATGGAAAGAAATCAGCTAGGGTGACGGTAGCTTATCTCTGAGAAGAGATGTGGTGGCTACATGCCTCTGAACTGCGTTACAATTAGGCTCAAAGGCCTATTTATTGTTGAGAACAATGGAAAACCCTTAACATTCCAAAACCTAACCCTAGAAGATGAAACGCCAAATTGTGGGCCCCGTTTTGGGTAAGTTGGTACATCAACTTCTCGGGGTCATAACTTTGGCACCCGATCTTCGTTTGACACGTACAATAGCTCATTAGAAAGATCTATCTGAGAAATATAACTTTGGGAAGAGCAACATCAGTCCATGGACCCATATCGCTCCCAAATTTCCCAAAATACGACGTTTAGGGCCTCAAAACGGGTCCGGAAGTTCAGGACCCGAAAAACTGCTAAAAATAGTAAATTGTGCTACAATTATGGAAACTGAAAAACTAAAAGACACAGTCGTGGGGGCCCAAATGGGATAGGTGGATGGCCACCAAAATCCACCTGGATCATTCCTCCCCCCTTAGGAACCAATGGTCCCCATTGTGTTGAGTTCCTCCATCTGCTGAACTTGGTCCCTGGTGAGCTGTTTTGCAATCTCAAATGTGTCCAGTAATGGTGGGAAGCATGGTCGAGGGTGGTACACATTGAACACTTGGTGCAGGCGAAGGAATGAAGGAATGCTATGCTTCAAAGCATTGTTTCCTGTAGCCTTGGTACTGGTGTAAGGACCATGTCGGAGTGGTTTGAGTTTCTGATGGGCTCTTGTAAGGCATTCTTTCTGCAGATGCGACCAGACTTTGTTGCCCACCTGAAGCTTGTGTGGTACCCCTGTTGGTGAGGAGAATTTGTTCCTATATTCTGTCATGACCGTATCCCTTTGCTGCTACGGCTGCGTGGAGGAACCCTTCGATGGGGTCATGGATGTGGCTATGATCTTCCCCTTACTTTGGGAGTGAACCAGACAGAAAATAAATTTCCTAGTCTGTGAGATGAGCTTGCAGCCTTTCTCAGCAGCGATAAAAGAAGTGGCGGTAGGGGGGGCTACCTCTGGTATCCTGTATAATGAATTATTCAAAGAAATAATGAAATTGAGGCCTTGACTCATATACAGCATGTCGCCTCCACAAGTATGGCTGGCCTAATAATACATCACAAACATCTAGAGGTGTAACATCACACAATACCTCGTCTGTGAAGGGCTTGATGCTGTAGGGAAGGCGGCACTGCTGGCGAAATTTGTGTTGGCATTATGGCTAAAGTGTTGTCCTTGATGGAAACCCATTCAGGTGATAGATCACAGTACTTCAAGTCAGCAGCAGAGATTGATGATCAGCTATCAAATATTGAAGAAAATAAGGGGTACGCAGGTACACCTTACATAATGTGCGTACACGCAGGTTGGTGTTACATAAAGTGCGTACATACCCGCAGTTATCCCGTTCAGGAGGTGCGTACCCCCAGTGCACACATTTCAAGGCAAAGAAATTCACACGTGGGGTTTCTTATGTTTAACCTTTGGTATTTAGCCGACGGTTTTGTGTTATTATGGTGTCGGCCCGTGGTATTAATCCATGATTTAAGGAAGAGCTTTCCTATATAAAGCAAAGGAGATCATTTGGCTTGAGTATGTTTTGCGTTGAATATCTTATGAGGGCTAGATCTGAAATATTATGATCTCTTGGAAGTAATGTCTAGATCTAAATAAGGCGAATCTATTGATGGATCGAGATCTCTTCGGCGCATGATCAAATCTGTAGATCTGATTGTCTGGGTTATTCTTGAAGTCTTGAAATAATCTATGCCTGAAGGTACGCAGGTACAGTGAAAGAAAAGTGCGTACATATGCAGGAACGAAGCGTTTCAGGTGCGTACATACGCAGGCACAGAAGGGTTTCAGGTGCGTACATATGCAGGCACAGAAGGGTTTCAGGTGCGTACATACGCAGGCACAGAAGGGTTGCAGGTGCGTACATACGCAGGCACAGAAGGGTTTCAGGTGCGGAGGTCCGCAGGCAGTGCAATGGACTCAGAGCGAGGTACGCAGGCGAGTAGTTGAGCAGGGTGCGTACGTAAGTAGGCGAGCAGTTGAGCAGGGTGCGTACTGTAAGCAGGCAAGCAGTTGAGCAGGGTGCGTACTGTAAGCAGGCAAGCAGTTGAGCAGGGTGCTTACGTAAGCAGGCGAGCAGTTGAGCAGGGTGCTTACTTCTCTTAAAATCTTTGTTTATCATTGCTGTGTTCTGGGTTTGGTCCTATTATTGTTGATCTGGTTACTACAGTTGACTGGGTGATTCTCTTATACTTGATGATCATTTGATGCTTATGGATCCAGTTTGAAAATTTATGAAAAGTGGTCCTTGTAAAAAAAGAAGTAGGGGGTTGTAGCTCCCTTCCAGGAGAGACTGGAAAACGAGAGAGAGAGTTGTAGCTCTCTGCAGGTTGCAGCCTGCGTACTGGTAAATGACTGCACCAGTATATAACCATTGTAAAATGAGTTTCTAATTTGAAAGAAGATAGAGACATATTGCAGCAGGTGGTTTTCACCCACATTGGGTTTCCACCTTACATCTTGTGTTCTTTGGTGTGACTATCTGTTTTCATTGTTCATGTTCATTATTTTATGGTACTGACATGCATAAATAATACAAGGAACAAATAAGGAAGATTTACTAAAAGAGTTAGATAATACTGATTCACCCCCCCTCTCAGTATTATTTCCAACAATTGGTATCAGAGCAGGTCCTTCAGAGAAGCTTGATCGCTTGAAGGTAGATCGTTCATCATGAGAAACTACGAGAGAGAAGCATCAATCAGGCCACCGGTTTTTGATGGGACAAACTTCAATTATTGTAAGAGTTACTGCTTATCTTCAATCTCTTGGTACAGAAGTTTGGGACATCGTAGAGACAGGCTACACTTTTCCTTCAGCCACTCCTACAGATGCAGCCGAGAAAAAGAAGTATGAAACAAATGCGAAAGCAGTCAGTACTCTATTAGGATGTATATCCCAATCAGAATTCATTAAGGTAATGCACTATAAAACCGCAAAAGAGATATGGGACAAAATTGTCACGAGCTATGAAGGAGATGAACAGGTAAAACGTGCTAAACTTCAAACTCTCAGAATTCAGTATGAGACTCTCAAGATGTATAATGATGAAAGTGTGGCTAACTATTTTCTTCGGGTAGATGAGGTTGTTAATTGTATGAAAAATTTGGGTGAAGAAATAAAAGAGGCTATTGTGGTTGAAAAGGTTCTAAGATCATTGTCTCCCAAGTTTGAATCTAAAGTATCTGCAATAGAAGAAAAGGAAAATCTACGAATCCTTACTATGTCTCAGCTACATGGAATTCTAACTGCTTATGAAATGAGAAAGGGAGGTCCATCAGACAGAAGAGAAGCTGCTTTCAAAGCATCAGGTAAAGGAGATTATTATGAAGCAAGCCACGTCCCAGAAGAAGAAGAAGAAGAATCAAATTTTGTCAGAAATCTTCAAAGGGGTTCTGGAAGGTTCAGAGGTAAGTTACCTTTTAAATGCTTTTCTTGTGGAAGAGTAGGTCATTATGCTGCAAAATGTCCTTATAAGGATAAAGGAAAGGAACCTGCTAGATGGAACAAGAAACAGAATGCAAATAAGAAAAGCTACTACACTCATGAAGATAGTGATGGTCTATCAAACAGTGATGAAGATGAACGAGGTAATGAATATAAGTTGTTAATGGCATTTGAAGATGATGATTATATGGATGCTATAGATGTGGATAACCTTTATGATGAAATTACTAGACTCAAGAGATGTATAGAAGAAAAGAATATGATCATTGATACTCTACAATTTCAAATTGATGAAAAGGAAAAACATCTTGAAAAATTAGAAGGTGAAATTGTTGGTCTTAGAAAAGAGATTGAGAAAACAAAAGCTATTAATCTTAAGTTTGTCAAAGGGTCTGAAACTTTGGATGAGATTATCAATGTGCAGCGGTCTCCACTAAATAAGACAGGTCTGGGCTATAATGGAGAAACTTCTCAAGCATCCACCTCAAAAAGTTATCTTGATGCAGCAATAAGAAATGAGCAAAAGCACAATGAAGATCATCAGGTAAAGCAGGGATGAATTACAAACAGAAAGTATCAGGGGCAATCCATCTTAAGGGTGAACAAAAGCTACAACCAGCCATAGGTAAAATCTTCTCAATTTGGTTCAAGAATAGATGACAATAGAAATTACAATCAATTGGCTAGTAGATTCGATAACCGCAGAAGTTTCTTCAATGGACAATGCTTTTCTTGCCATAACTTTGGTCACAAAGCAGCTCAATGTGTTGCATATAAAACGATCATGACTAGGGAAGCTCAAAAACAAAGAAGTATGATGGGGATTACAAAAAGGACCTATAACAACTTTTCGGTTCTTGAAAATGAAGTTGAATGTTCTATTTGCAATAACTTTGGTCATGAAGACTCTGAATGCAGGAGCAGGTTTCAGCAGAAAAAGGAACAAGCCTCAAGCACCAAAACATGGAGAATAAAGGAACCTCAAACAGAAAGATGTGGGATAGCATTTTATGCAGAAGGACAGGAAAATCTATGGTACATTGACAGTGGATGTTCGAAGCATATGACAGGTGATAAAGAAAAACTTGAGTCTTATTCTGCTCTAGAAAAGGGAAATAAAGTCTCTTTTGGAAATGATACTCCTGCAACTATAAAAGGAAAAGGCATTGCTCAGTTAAAAGAAAAGGTCAAGGCTGGAAATGTTTTGTATGTTGATGGATTGAAGCACAATCTTCTAAGTGTTAGCCAGATGTGTGATCAAAGAACCAAGGTTATATTCAGATCAAATGGATGTCTTGTTCCTGATCTTGATACAGGTAAAACAGTGATCAAAGGCAAAAGAACTCCAAATAATCTGTACATATTTGAAGAAGGACAACAACAACGCTATCTGAGCAAGGATGATGAGCACTGGTTATGGCATTGGAGGTTGGGACATCTAAGCTTTTCACAAATAAGGAAAGCATGCAAATATTAGGCAGTTCGCGACCTTCCAGATATCAAAATTCCTGACAACACCATATGCAAATCATGTCAGTTTGGAAAACAAACCAGAACTAACTTTCCAGAGAAAGAAGGATCAGCTAGCATGCCTCTTGAGCTAGTACATACAGATACATGCGGTCCTTTCAGGAAAAGAACACCTCGAGGAGAAGAATACTTGATATTATTCATTGACGATTTCTCCAGGTTTGTCTGGTTAGGAATTATGAAGCACAAAGATGAAGCATTCGAAAAATTCAAATCCTTCAAAGCCTTGGTTGAAAATGAATCAGGTCACAAAATTAAGTGCCTCAGATCCGACAGAGGTGGGGAATTTACTTCAAATGAATTTTTCAATTTCTGTGAAGAACATGGGATAAGAAGAGAATTCTCTACAGCAAGAACTCCTCAGCAAAATGGAGTTGTGGAAAGAATGAACAGAACAGTCCAACAAATGGCTCGTGCTATGCTTGATGAGTCAGGAACTCCCGCAACATTCTGGGGTGAAGCTGCACATGCTGCGGTTGTTATTCTGAACAAAACAAATGTCCGGGTGAACATCACTCAAACTCCTCATGAGCTCTGGAGTGGTAGGACTCCTTCGGTAAAGCACTTCAAAATCTTTGGGAGCAAATGCTATATCAAGAATACTGATGAGCAGCTTGGCAAACTTGAACCTAGAGCAGATGAAGGAATTCTTCTTGGTTACTCTCCACATAGCAAAGCATACAAATGCTACAATAAAAGACTTGGCAGAATTGTTGACAGCATTGATGTAGTGGTTGATGAGAAGGGATACATTCCTAGGCAAGTACATCATGAAGACATCGAAGAAGATGAAGGCTACCCCCAACGACAGAATGATGAAGAAGAAGAACCTCAAGAAGAACCAGAGGAGCAAACAAGAATAGAAGAAAAGACTCCATCCAGATATGTTCAGAAGAATCATCCAGAATCTCAGATTATGGGGCAGAAAGAAGCAGGTGTACAAACAAGAAGAACAGTTGCAGAAGCTTCAAGCTATTTGGCATTACTCTCCTCTACTGAACCACAAAATGTGAAAGAGGCATGCAAAGATGAATGTTGGGTGAAAGCAATGGATGAAGAACTTGAGTAGATCGAAAAGAACAACACTTGGGAGCTGGTTCCTAGACCAAAAGATAAGAATGTTATCGGAACAAAATGGGTCTTCAAAAATAAATTGAATGAAAATGGAGAAGTAATTAGAAACAAAGCCAGACTTGTTTGTAAAGGGTATGCGCAGCAAGAAGGAATAGACTTTGAAGAAACCTTTGCTCCTGTTGCAAGACTTGAGGCCATCCGAATGTTCCTTGCTCTCTCAAGTTTTCAAAACTTCAAAGTATTTCAAATGGACGCGAAATCAGCCTTTCTGAATGGAGACTTGGAAGAAGAAGTGTACATTGAACAGCCAGATGGGTTCATTCTTGGAAATGATCCAAATCTTGTATGAAGATTGAAAAAGGCTCTCTATGGTCTCAAACAAGCTCCAAGGGCTTGGTACTACCGTTTGGACAAATATCTTCATCAACAAGGCTTTTCAAAAGGATCAGCAGATAGCAATCTTTATATAAAAGTTGAAAATGACAAATTGCTAATACTTGTTGTGTATGTAGATGACATTATTTTTGGGAGCAATGAAGAAGCTATGAGTCAAAGCTTTGCCTTGGTCATGCAGAAAGAATTTGAAATGTCCTTGCTAGGAGAACTGACATATTTCCTTGGTTTGCAAATCCAACAAAAAGAAGGAGGAATCTTTTTATCTCAAACCAAGTATCTCAAACAGATTTTGAAGAAATATGGTATGGAAGATGCAAAACCAGTATGTACACCCATGGTCACAGGATGTAGCCTCAGTACAAATGATGAATCTGCAACAGTACATCAACCAACCTACAGATCTATGATTGGAAGTTTACTTTATTTGACAGGTACCCGACCGGACATCATGCATGCAGTTGGAATAGTTGGAAGATTTCAGGCAAATCCGAAGGAGTCTCATCTTCAGGCAGTGAAGAGAATTTTCAAATATCTTCAAGGGACTCAGAATTATGGCTTATGGTATCCTAGAGATACAGATCTTACACTTCATGCTTATACAGATGCAGATTGGGCCGGAAGCGTGGATGACAGGAAAAGCACAAGTGGTGGTGCGTTCTTTATGGGTTCCAGACTGGTATCTTGGTTCAGCAAGAAACAGAGTTCGATTGCCTTGTCTACAACTGAAGCGGAATATGTTGCTGCTGCATCTTGTTGCACCCAACTCCTTTGGATGATGCAGACTTTGTAGGATTTTCAAATCACTTGTACACCACCAATCCCCATCTTATGTGATAACACAAGTGTAATCAGCATCTCAAAGAATCCTGTTATGCATTCAAAAACCAAGCACATACCAATCAAGTATCATTTTCTCCGGGAACAAGTGCTTGAACAGAAGGTCAAATTGGAGTATATTCCTTCTAAGGAACAAGTGGCTGATATTCTCACCAAACCATTGCCCAGGGACACTTTTGAATACCTCAGGAAAAAGCTGGGGGTTGTTGATGCATCATCTTATTGCTGAACCTCTTCTGATTGATGGTACAGGTTCAGGGGGAGCATATAATGCATTGTTGGCATTATGGAGATCTTGGAAGTAGCTGCAATATGTCTCTATCTCTTTCATGGTGGATTATGGTTCTTCGTTGCAGATCTGGTTCATATTCAGGGGGAGCATGTTCTTAGGGGGAGCATAACCCTTTGCCCTTGATGTCAAAGGGGGAGAATGAAGCTGAAGTTTTGAGGTTGCCATCAAGTCCAAAGGGGGAGATTGTTGGCATTATGGCTAAAGTGTTGTCCTTGATGGCAACCCATTCAGGTGATAGATCACAGTACTTCAAGTCAGCAGCAGAGATTGATGATCAGCTATCAAATATTGAAGAAAATAAGGGGTACGCAGGTACACCTTACATAAGGTGCGTACACGCAGGTCGGTGTTACATAAAGTGCGTACATACCCGCAGTTATCCCGTTCAGGAGGTGCGTACCCCCAGTGCACACATTTCAAGGCAAAGAAATTCACACGTGGGGTTTCTTATGTTTAACCTTTGGTATTTAGCCGACGGTTTTGTGTTATTATGGTGTCGGCCCGTGGTATTAATCCATGATTTAAGGAAGAGCTTTCCTATATAAAGCAAAGGAGATCATTTGGCTTGAGTATGTTTTGCGTTGAATATCTTATGAGGGCTAGATCTGAAATATTATGATCTCTTGGAAGTAATGTCTAGATCTAAATAAGGCGAATCTATTGATGGATCGAGATCTCTTCGGCGCATTATCAGATCTGTAGATCTGACTGTCTGTGTTATTCTTGAAGTCTTGAAATCATCTATGCCCGAAGGTACGCAGGTACAGTGAAAGAAAAGTGCGTACATACGCAGGAACGAAGCGTTTTAGGTGCGTACATACGCAGGCACAGAAGGGTTTCAGGTGTGTACATACGCAGGCACAAAAGGGTTTTAGGTGCGTACATACGCAAGCACAAAAGGGTTGCAGGTGCGTACATACGCAGGCACAGAAGGGTTTCAGGTGTGGAGGTCCGCAGGCAGTGCAATGGACTCAGAGCGAGGTACGCAGGCGAGCAGTTGAGCAGGGTGCGTACGTAAGCAGGCGAGCAGTTGAGCAGGGTGCGTACTGTAAGCAGGCAAGCAGTTGAGCAGGGCGCGTACTGTAAGCAGGCAAGCAGTTGAGCAGGGTGCTTACGTAAGCAGGCGAGCAGTTGAGCAGGGTGCTTACTTCTCTTAAAATATTTGTTTATCATTGCTGTGTTCTGGGTTTGGTCCTATTATTGTTGATCTGGTTACTACAGTTGACTGGGTGATTCTCTTATACTTGATGATCATTTGATGCTTATGGATCCAGTTTGAAAATTTATGAAAAGTGGTCCTTGTAAGAAAAGAAGTAGGGGGTTGTAGCTCCCTTCCAGGAGAGACTGGAAAACGAGAGAGAGAGTTGTAGCTCTCTGCAGGTTGCAACCTGCGTACTGGTAAATGACTGCACCAGTACATAACCATTGTAAAATGAGTTTCTAATTTGAAAGAAGATAAAGACATATTGCAGCAGGTGGTTTTCACCCACATTGGGTTTCCACCTTACATCTTGTGTTCTTTGGTGTGACTATCTGTTTTCATTGTTCATGTTCATTATTTTATGGTACTGACATGCATAAATAATACAAGGAACAAATAAGGAAGATTTATTAAAAGAGTTAGATAATACTGATTCACCCCCCCTCTCAGTATTATTTCCAACAATTTGATATCTCGTCCTTCATGAAGCCACCCGATAATATATGGCTGTAGGTGTGGTGTAGTCAGTAGGCCCAACCGCTTTAGGACCTCTGCTAAAATGAGGTTCTTCTGGCTCCCACTGTCAACAATGAATTGCAGCAGTGAACCCTTCACCCACATTTGTGAGTCGAAAAGGCGCTCCCCCTCCTCTGGGTCTTCAGGTTCATTCTTCTAGATTTTGGTGATGGAAACAGTGACGTTGAGCTCCACATCAATGATCTACTTCCCTTTGCCATTCGCCTTGTCGGGTTCTGACTCAGGGTCAGAACATGCATCTGATTCTGAAGCCTTCAACTCGGCCACCAGTGACTGCTTGGTCTGACACTCACTTGTGTTATGAGTGGGACTCTTGTGGAACTCACACCACTTTCCTGTGTCCTTCTTCGACTTCGTGGTGTTGTTCTTTTTTTGCAGCTTCGACGGGTTGTCTTGGTTCACCTCGCCTTGGCTTTGTCCTTTGGTCTTCGGATTTGTAGATCCAAAGTCTCACTTCTTCTGTTTGAACTTTTGCTCGATTTTGACAGCGTATCCATATGCCATGGCGAGCGAGGAGATGTTTAGGAACTCCATCTCTTCTTGGATGTATCCGTGTAGGCAGTCGCAATATTTGAGTACCAAACGCAGCTCAGAGTCCTTGGTACGCAATTGTGTGCGAAGGGTGTGAAAAAAGTTTGTGAACTCTGGCACATCTTGGTCCCTTCCCTATCGCAGTGTAGTCCATTTGATGTATTTGTCCTCATAGCTTTTGACAGGGTAGTACTGCTCCTTGACAATATCCCATAATGAATCCCAAGTGGGTGCGACTGAAAATAATGAGCCCGTACTTCCATTCTTCTGCTTGTAGTAGGTTTCCCACTAGTCCTTGACGTGGGGGGCTACTTTGAGAAGAGCGAAAACAATCTTTTCCTGACTTGAAAATTCATGAACATAAAAATAACCCTCTAGCAGATTTAATGATTTATCTATAGCATCCGCATCTATCTGACCCTCGAATATGGGCATTTCAAAATTAACTTGTACCTTAAAGGGCATGGCGTTTCCAGAGTAGCTGCTGGATGCCGATGCGTCACCTCTGGGTAGGCGCTGAAGGATATGGGCAAAGTTGACCATCATTGCATTCCTTTGTCACTCGAGGGCTTCTTCGAGCAAGATTTTGATAGGATCTCCTGACCCCTCGTCTTTCTTCTCATTCGCCAAGGGAGGCCGTCAGGATTTGCGGGGCTGGTCCTGCAAAGGTTCGACCAGTTCAAGCCCTAACTCCTTATATCCTGACCTCGTTGGGGACATGCAAAGAAAAACAGAGAAAAAACAGACTGCTCTGATACCACTGATCCAGATTTAAACAAGAACACAACAAAATACAGAAATAACCATGTAAACAAAGATGCAGTGGAAATAATACTTCATTTCATTAATGTAAAACACTGAAATACGCTTGCAAACAGAAATGGAAAGAATCAGCTAGGGCGATGGTAGCTTATCTCTGAGAAGAGATGTGGAAGCTACATGCCTCTGAACTGTGTTACAATGAGGCTCGAAAGCTTATTTATTGTTGAGAAACAATGAAAAACTCTTAACATTCCAAAACCTAATCCTAGAAGATGAAATGCCAAATTATGGGCCCCGTTTTGGGTAAGTTGGTACATCAACTTCTCGGGGTCATAACTTTGGCACCCGATCTTCGTTTGACACGTACAATAGCTCGTTAGAAAGATCTATCTAAGAAATATAACTTTGGGAAGAGCAACATCAATCCATGGACCCATGTTGCTCCCAGATTTCCAAAAAAACGTCGTTTAGGGCCTCAAAACGACTTCGGAAGTTCAAGACTTGAAAAATTGCTAAAAATAGTAAATTGTGCTACAATTACAGAAATTGAAAAACTAAAAGAGACAGTCGTGGGGTTCCAAATGGGATAGGTGGGTGGCCACCAACATACACCTAGATCATTCCTCCCCCCTTAGGAAGCAATGGTCCCCATTGCGTTGAGTTCCTCCATTTGCTGAACTTGGTCCCTAGTGAGCTATTATGCAATCTCGGATGTGTCCAGTAATGGTGGGAAGCATGGTCGAGGGTGGTACACATTGAACAATTGGTGCAGGAGAAGGAATGGAGGAATGTTATGCTTAAAAGCATTGTTTCCCGTAGCCTTGGTACTGGTGTAAGGACCATGTCGGAGTGGTCTGAGTTTTTGATGGGCTCTCGTAAGGCGTTCTTTCTGCAGATGCAACCAGACTTTGTTGCCCACCTGAAGCTTGTGTGGTACCCCTATTGGTGAGGAGAAGTTGTTCCTGTGTTCTATCATGACCGTATCCTTTTGCTGTTGCGGCTGCATGGAGGAACGCTTCGCGGGGGTCATGGATGTGGCTATGATCTTCCCCTTACTTTGGGAGCAAACTAGACAGAAAATACATTTCCTAGTCTGTGAGATGAGCTTGCTGCCTTTCTTAGCAGTGATCAAAGAAGTGGAGGTAGGTGGGGCTACCTCTGGTATCCTGTATAATGAATTATTCAAAAAAATAATGACAGAGCGAGGCCTTGAATCACACACAGCATGTCGCCTCCACAAGTATGGCTGGCCTAATAATACATCACAAACATCCAAAGGTGTAACATCACACAATACCTCGTCTGTGAAGGGCTTGATGCTATAGGGAAGGTGGCACTGCTGGTGAAATTTGAGATCTCGTCCTTCATGAAGCCACCCGATACTATATGGCTGTTGGTGTGGTGTAGTTGGTAGGCCCAACCGCTTCATGACCTTTGCTGAAATGAGGTTCTTCTGGGTCCCACTGTCAACAATGAATTGCAGCGGTGAACCCTTCACCCACATTTGTGAGTGGAAAAGGCGCTCCCCCTCCTCTGGGTATTCAGGCTCATTCTTCTGTATTTTTGTGGTGGCAATAGTGACGTTGGGCTCTGAATCAATGATCTGCTTCTCTTTTCCATTCCCCTTTTCGGGTTTTGACTCAGGGTCAGAACATGCATTTGATTCTGAAGCCTTCAACTCGGCCACCAGCGACTGCTTGGTCCGACACTCACTTGTGTTATGAGTGGGACTCTTGTGGAACTCACACCACTTTCCTATGTCCTTCTTCAACTTCATGGTGTTGTTCTTTTCTTGCGGCTTTGACGGGTTGTCTTGGGTCACCCCACCTTGGCTTTGTCCTTTGGTCTTCAGATTTGCAGATCCAAAGTCTCACTTCTTCTATTTGAACTTTTGCTCAATTTTGACAGCGTATCGATATGCCATGTCAAGCGAGAAGATGTTCAAGAACTCCATCTCTTCCTGGATGTATCTGTGTAGGCAGCCGCAATATTTGAGTACCAAATACAGCTCAGAGTCCTTGACACCCAACTGTGTGCGAAGGGTATGAAAAATGTTTGTGAACTCTGGAACATCTTGTTCCCTTCCCTATCGTAGTGTGGTCCATTTGATGTATTTGTCCTCATAGCTTTTGACAGGGTAGTACTGCTCCTTGACGGCATCTCGGAATGTATCCCAAGTGGGTGCGGCTAAAAATACTGAGCCTGTACTTTCATTCTTCTTCTTGTAGTAGGTTTCCCACCAGTCCTTGATGTGGGGGGATGCTTTGAGAAGAGCGAAAACAATCTTTTCCCGACTTGAAAATTCATGAACAAAAAAATAACCCTCTAGTAGATTTAACAATTTATCTACGGCTTCTACGTCGATCTGACCCTCAAATATGGGGATTTCAAAATTAACTTGTACCTTAAAGGGCGTGGCGTTTCTAGAGTAGTTGCTGGAAGCCGATACGTCACCTCTGGATAGCCATTGAAGGATCTGGGCAAAGTTGTCCATCATCGTGTTCCTTTTTCGCTCGAGGGCTTCTTTGAGCAAGATTTTGATATGATTTCTACCCCCTCATCCTTTTTCTCATTTGCCATGGGAGGCCGTCGGGATTTGCGGGGTTGGTCTTGCAAAGGTTCGACCAGTTCAAGCCCTAACTCCTTATATCTCGACCTCGTTGGGGACATGCAAAGAAAAACAGATAAAAACAAACTACTCTGATACCACTGATCCAGATTTAAACAGGAACAAAAAAAAATACAGAAATAACTATATACACAAAGATGTAGTAGAAATAATAATTCATTTCATTAACGTAAAATTCTGAAATATGCTTACAAACGAAAATGGAAAGAAATCAGCTATGGCGATGGTAGCTTATCTCTGAGAAGAGATGTGGTGGCTACATGCCTCTGAACTGTGTTACAATGAGGCTCGAAGGCTTATTTAATGTTGAGAAATAATAGAAAACCCTTAACATTCCAAAACCTAACCCTAGAAGATGAAACACCAAATTGTGGGCCCCGTTTTGGGTAAGTTGGTACATCAAATCCCTGGGGTCGTAACTTTGGCACCCGATCTTCGTTTGACGCATACAATAGCTCGTTAGAAAGATCTATCTAATAAATATAACTTTGGGAAGAGCAACATCGCTCCATGGACCCATGTTGCTCCCAGATTTCCCAAAATACGTCGTTTAGGGCTTCAAAACAACTCCGGAAGTTCAGGACTCGAAAAACTACTAAAAATAGTAAATTGTGCTACAATTACGGAAACTGAAAAACTGAAAGAGACAATCGTGGGGGTCCAAATGGGATAGGTGGGTGGCCACCAATCATTCCTCCCCCCTTAGGAAGCAATCGTCCCCATTGCGTTGAGTTCCTCAATCTCCTGAACTTGGTCATTGGTGAGTTGTTCTACAATCTCGGATGTGTCCAGTAATGGTGGGAAGCATGGTTGAGGGTGGTACACATTGAACACTTAGTGCAGGTGAGGGAATGGAGGAATGCTATGCTTCAAAGCATTATTTCCCATAGCCTTGGTATTTTTGTAAGGACCATGTCGGAGTGGTCTGAGTTTCTGATGGGCTCTTGTAAGGCGTTCTTTCTGTAGATGCAACTAGAATTTGTTGCCCACCTGAAGCTTGTGTGTTATCCCTGTTGGTGAGGAGAAGTTGTTCCCGTGTTCTGTTATGACTTTATCCCTTTGCTGTTGCAGCTGCGTGGAGGAACCCTTCGCGGGGGTCATGGATGTGGCTATGATCTTCCCCTTACTTTGGGAGCGAAGCAGATAGAAAAGAAATTTCCTAGTCTGTGAGATGAGCTTGCTGCCTTTCTTAGCAGCGATCAAAGAAGTGGCGGTAGGTGGGGCTACCTCTGGTATCCTGTATAATGAATTATTCAAAGAAATAATGACAGCGCGAGGCCTTGACTCATACACAACATGTCGCCTCCACAAGTATGGCTGGCCTGATAATACATCACAAACATCCAGAGGTGTAACATCACACAATACCTCGTCTGTGAAGGGCTTCATGTTGTAGGGAAGGCAACATTGTTGGCGAACTTTGAGATCTCGTCCTTCATGAAGCCACCCGATACTATATGGCTACGGGTCGGTGAAGTCGGTAGGCCCAACCAATTCACGACCTCTGCTGAAATGAGGTTCTTCTGGCTCCCACTGTCAAGAATGAATTGCAACAGTGAACCATTCACCCACATCTGTGAGTGGAAAAGGCGCTCCCCCTCCTCTGGGTCTTTAGGCTCATTCTTCTAGATTTTAGTGGTGGCAACAGTGACGTTGGGCTCCTCATCAATGATCTGCTTCCCTTTGCCATTCCCCTTGTCAGGTTTTGACTCAAGGTCGGAACATGCATCTGATTCTGAAGCCTTCAACTCGGCCACCAGTGACTGCTTGGTCCGACACTCACTTGTGTTATGAGTGGGACTCCTATGGAACTCACACCACTTTCCTGTGTCCTTCTTCGACTTCATAGTGTTGTTCTTTTCTTATGGCTTTTACAGGTTGTCTTGGGTCACCTTGCCTTGGCTTTGTCCTTTGGTCCTCGGATTTGCAGATCCAAAGTCTCACTTCTTCTGTTTGAACTTTTGCTTGATTTTGACAGTGTTTCGGTACACCATGCCAAGTGAGGAGATGTTCAGGAACTCCATCTCTTCTTGGATGTATCTGTGTAGTCAGCTGCAGTATTTGAGTACCAAATGCAGCTCAGAGTCCTTGATACCCAACTGTGTGTGAAGGGTATGAAAAATGTTTGTGAACTCTGGCACATCTTGGTCCCTTCCTTATCGCAGTGTGGTCCATTTGATGTATTTGTCGTCATAGCTTTTGACAGGGTAGTACTGCTCCTTGACGACATCTCGGAATGAACCCCAAGTGGGTGCGGCTGAAAATAGTGAGCCCGTACTTTCATTCTTCTGCTTGTAGTAGGTTTCCCACCAGTCCTTGACGTGGGGGACTGCTTTGAGAAGAGCGAAAACAATCTTTTCCCGACTTGAAAATACATGAACAAAAAAAAAACCCTCTAGCACATTTAACGATTTATCTACAACATCTGCGTCTATTTGACCCTCGAATATGGGGATTTCAAAATTAACTTGTACCTTAAAGGGCGTGGCATTTCCAAAGTAGCTTCTGGAAGTCGATGCGTCACCTCTGGGTAGTTGCTGAAGGATCTAGGCAAAGTTGTCCATCATCGTGTTCCTTTTTCGCTCGAGGGCTTCTTCGAGCAATATTTTGATAGTACCTCCTGCCCCCTCGTCTTTCTTCTCATTCGCCATGGGAGGCCTTTAGGATTTGAGTGACTGATCTTGCAAAGGTTCAACTAGTTCAAGCCCTAACTCCTTATATCCCGACCTCATTGGGGACATGCAAAGAAAAACAAAGAAAAAACAGACTGCTTTGATACCATTGATCCGGATTTAAACAGGAACGCAAAAAAATACAGAAATAACCATATACACAAAGATGCAGCGGAAATAGTACTTCATTTCATTAATGTAAAATACTGAAATATGCTTACAAACAGAAATGGAAAGAAATCAGCTAGGGTGATGGTAGCTTATCTCTGAGAAGATATGTGGCAGCGACATGCCTCTGAATTGTGTTACAATGAGGCTTGAAGGCCTATTTATTGTTGAGAAACAATGGAAAACCCTTAACATTCCAAAACCTAACCCTAGAAGATGAAACACCAAATTGTGGGCCCTGTTTTGGGTAAGTTGGTACATGAACTTCTTGGGGTTGTAACTTTGGCACTCAATCTTCATTTGACGCATACGTAGAGTCCGCAGGTGTGTGCGCGGAACCCTACAGTTGAGTGCGCAGGGCGGATCTGGTTGTATTGATGGAAGATATTAATAAAGATAAATTGTTTCTGAGATATCGTGGATCTACTATCTCTTGATTTATGCATCTGTTGTATGATTTTATGTTTTTCAGAGTTATGATTGCATGCACTGGGTTTTATTACTAAACGTTTTCTTAAAAACTATAAAAAGACGATCATATTTGTAATAAATTCATTAACTAAAAAGCACATCTGTGTGGATCTACGCGAAGCCCAGTAGGAGTACCAAGTAGCGAAAGGCTGTAGAAAGGTTCGTGGCCCCTCTAGACCACATCACGACATCCCAAGGGTGTGGAAAAATGGTTCCAACACCCTCCCATACTACCTCGAGTGAGACTTCAGTCTGCGCTTCATGGATTGTTGCCGAAAGGGCCGGTAGTGCGGGATTTGTTCGGCTAAAAACATTTCTAAACCTGGGTCAGGCCCCTACAAGCCAACACTAGGTCAAGAATACAAATAGGGACATTTTCATAATATGAAGACCCTATTAGGCATCTTGTAAATTGTAAAAGGAGTTATTTTTGTATTTTACTGAGCCTTGGAAGACCAAGTCGTCCTATCAGCCTGTCAAGTTGGCCTAGAAGCTGGAATACGTACCCCTAGAAGACCTATATATAGGAGACAGTTCGACCTCATTTGGAAACATTCATTCCTCTATCTCTCATGTGAAGAAAGAAGCAGTAAAGGGTAGTGAAGAAGGCAAAATAAGGAGAAGAAGTTTTTTGGGTTCCTCTCTCTCTCTTTCTCTCCACACATTCGAAGATCCAGGGTTCCTCTCTCTCTCTTTCTCTCTCTCTTTCTACTGCTTGGTTAGGGTTTTCTTGTGAGGGTTAGATCCAGAAGAAAAATTAGGTCAAGATAGGTGGATAGAGGCAAAGAAGAAGTAGTTCTAGTCCACACGTGCGAAGTAGCAGCTGCTGTCAGGGGCTGAAGTTGTAGATCTACAGTTAGGACCGAAAATTTGTGGCTAGAGGTTGAAGAAGTGTTGCCGAAAGATATTCTATCAGGTTTGGAAAGCAGTAAAGCAAGCATATTGTTAAGAATTTGATTTTGGTCTTGGAAGGGCTTCAGTGTTGGTCAAAGGTCTTGATATTCGTCAATAAATAATCTATAAGAAGAGATTGAAGGGTTTTTCCTCTCAAGAGGAGAGGTTTTTCCATGGCTTGGAGCCTACATCTTGTGTACTTGTATCTTGTTGATCTTCTTGTTTTGGTAGTTGTTTGATGACTGAAGAACACACTATAATAATAATAAGAAGAACATAATCCTAATAAGTAAAAAGACATCACAAGGAGTTATCATAGTTAGAAGAATCATTAATGTCATCTTTCCCTAGATTCTTCAAAAACTTATACATGCCCCCTTGTCCTCATTAATTCATATCCATTCACATCTTCTTATCCACTTACCACATTCCCTTAGGTGGGACACTCCACTAGGTGGTCCACATGCATCGTTGATTGGTATTGTTCACACCCTATTGAGGGCTAAGTGACTTTGAGCTAATTTTCCCTACCTTTGGAATCTGTTGCACATTTCCCTAGAGTGCACTATCTCTTATGGGAAATATTTTATGGTTATCTGACTTGGTCAATTTGGACCTAATGCACATTCTCGTATGGATTACTATTTTAAGATGGTTGTTGAGCGTTGAAGACCACTTCTTGGACCAATATGATATTTTGGAGGAGTTTTGTAGGGAATAATCTTAACGGAGTTTATTCTATTGTTTGATTGAGTGGTCGCAATCATTTGGATGCTTCCTCCTAGGATTCCCCTCTAGTGGAGACTATTTTATCATTTTTGTTGGATAAAGCACCCAAACACGAAACCAACCTAAATTTCCATCTTTTATAGGTGTGGATAAACAAGATGGAAGGATTAGTGAGAGGAGAAAAGATAAGGTGATGAAAACATGAATAATGATGAAAGGAAGGTTCCAGAAAATGTTGTGTTGCTTGACAAAATAATGAATGGATTAGAATATTATGAATATTGTCATGAAAGCGCTAAGAACAAGATAAACCTATCCTCGACAATGGCGCTATAAAATGTTGTGGTGCTGCCGACAAAACGAAAAGATCAAAGATGAAGGATGAAGATGAAAGATTGAAAAATTTGTCATGAGAACTTGTTAAAGCCTCGAAATTCGCTGCAACAACATTGGGGGATGATCACCCAGTCCGGCCCTTAACGCAACTCATTTTCCATTCGGAATGGTGGTTCTGATTGGTTCAACTAGGTCTAGTTACCTTCTTTCAGTATCCAAAAAGGCTTACAATATGACTTTCATCCACCAATGGAAAAGCGACATCAGATCAACCTTCTTGCTGACCAGGAAAGAAAGCGATCCTTAAGCTGATCTAGGGCTCAGCCAAGCCACAACTAAAGATTTCCTCTTTATGAAGAGGAATTTTAGAAATGTAAAATTAATCTAAATGCAAACTTATTCTATCATGCAAGAAAAAGGAACTAAATCCTAATCTTATCTCAATTAAGGAGATATAGATCTAACCCAACCGTGAGCAATATATTTAAATGATTGAGATATAAACATGTTTGGCTTATAATGAATATCAAGCTAATGAAGTAGTTCAATTAGTTGACATTATATATACCAAAACATATTCTATTCAGAGACCTCTTAACTGAAACAATAAATCAACAACATTTAGGAAGTTCACAAAATGATACTGGTTGTTTAATCAGTAATTCGAATAATTAAACAATAATATGAAGAAGTAGTTCACACCATATCACTATTTGTTAAACCAGTATTAAAAGGCAGATTTCTGAGTAAATAGTTACTCAGAAATCATAATTCAACCCATAAGAGCATAGATAAATAATAACATATGATTGAGACAAATTATTCATACCAACAATAGTGCACAGATATGAATAAAATGACACATTCTTGCCATCATAAAATGAAACTAGTATTTAAAACAATAGTATTAGAAATACCAATTTATTGAATCCATTTCTCTAGCTCTGGTCTCCAATAGTCCTTTACATTGCTTGAACTTCTGTTGTTACAACAAGAGTTGCAGAAGTGCAAACTCTGCCCATCATATATAATTCAAAATGCAAAAGAAAAATCCTCAATAATCCCTAGATCTAAGATTTTGTCTCCTCCCAACTACAACTCTAAATTCCCATTACATAAGTGATTTTAGAATTTCAAAATTGCAGATGAGAGAAGCCATTATTACTACAATATGCTATTTATAATAGTTTCAAAAGGATTCTTAAAAAGAAAGTTTGATGAATAAGAAATCTGTTTAATCAATTTTCATTGGCTCAAAATTCCTTTCTTTTATTGTTGGAGCCTTCTCATTGATTGAGATATTGTTTTCCTCGCATATTCAATTGTTTTCTTGCAAAACAAATCAAAAATACAAAAATAAAATGAAAATGCTAAATTTGGAATTAAAAGAAATCCAATCAAATTCAATTAAATAAAAAATTGAAAAGGAAATATGAGATTTCTATTGAATCCTGGGATGATTTAGTTAGCCAATGATATTTTTGACGAATGAGTCTGCACTCAGAAGAAGCTGTGTGCAAATGAGAATGCAGAAAATAAAATTTAGAAAATTGATTTTTTTTTTATAATTTAGAGCCTGGTCTTATCCTGGATTTTAGACTTAATAAATGATCAAATCCGGAAATGAAACCATTTTAGAAATATTCTCCACAATTTTATCTTTCTTGTGAGCCACCCTGAGCCTCATTTGGTCAAATAAAACTTCATTTATGAGGTTTTGAAGTTGGTGTATTAAAATTGTGAGAATTATGGAATTTCTATTACCTCGGCTATAAATCAACTTTTTTTATATTAAAAATCTAATCCTAAATTAGAATGCTAATACTGATTAATTATTACTAATTAATTTTAATTATGTTATTAATTTATTACAAATTTAATTATACAAAATCAAACAATTTAATAATTAAAACATTATTATATAATAATTATATTATAATTTGAATTATATTAAAATTATAATATAAATTATAAGTTTAATATTATTCAAATTAGAATATAATTAAATTAGATTTAAATATTAAAAAAAAACCATTGAAATCAATCATTATTCATTAAACAAACCATTGAAATCAACCATTATTCATTTAAAAAATCATTAGAATCAACTTTTTTTCATTTATTCCATCCACATGAAGAGGAGTGATGGCATAGGGAAGTGAGTGGAGGGTGAAGTGAGTGGAGGATGAGGTGAGGTGGAGGTACAAGAGTCATAAGGAGGTGATACAAAACTTAGCATAAAATCAAAAACCCGTCGCATGTTTTCAAATCACATATTGGAATTTTTTAAATACAAGCGCATAAAAATAATTTAATTTGCGATATGCAATTTGCGATGTATGCAATCGCAATATCGTATCGCAATTTTAAAATTGCAAATTTTGATTGCATTTCTTGATCAAGATTTTGGAAGGAAGGAAGTGATATGAAGTGGGACCCACGTGGAATTAATAATCCTACAAATTGGACTATAGCCACTTTGAAATTTTGAGAATCTGGTCTTGGCAACTTATTTTAAAATAATAAATTGGAGTAAATTACCAAAATTTCAAAACATGATTTCATCCGTTGTATGATTTAGCTGGGTCATTTTGTAGGACCGTTAGTGAAAAAAATGAAACAATATTAGTAAAAACTAAATAAAAGATTAATATTTACAATGGATGACTATTGAACTTAATTAGCTACGAAAAATCGAAATTTTATACATTTATTTACATTTTTAGTCCATGCGAGAAAATGATTAGATTTAAAAAACGTGTCATTTACAAATTGGTTGACCAAATGAGTCAAAACAAGTATTGATGGAAAGCTTGTTAAAAATCGGATTCAATGAAACAATCAAAACATAATTCCGACGAAAATGAAAAATGATAAAATTGTAAGACAATTAAATTAAATGAAAGTTATAAAAGATGCTTAGCCAAAAATTAATGGAAAGGTCCCCATTATTTCAAAAAATTGGGGGTGTTGGGTTTTCCCTACAACAGAACCAAGGACAAAAAATATATATCCCTAGCAATGGCACTAGAAAATTTTGTCACTCAGATTATATAGGCACTGTGACAACGACTCAATTCGGGGGCTGTCACCCTGATCCTCGACTTCTCCATTTTAGTTATATCCCAAGAGCAAGCTATGGGGGGTAGTCCCTATGGAAATATAAAGGCAAAGGACAAGTTGGCAACCAAAAAGTCTGGGAGACATGATTGAGTGGCCTTGCTACTTGGTTAAATTTAGAAATACTTAAGAATTAAATTAAATTCAAATGTGAGACCAGTGCCCTATGGAGTCAAATTCTTGCTTATTATTAATTTAATACTAAGTAACCAGATGGAAAACCACTGATTAGATACTTCAATAACTTATATGCTATGAAAATCCTAAGATCTAGGTGTGATGCAAGAGTCTTCATTACTTTTAGTTATATGCCCATTATAAATATAACCTTCCTCATAACTGTTTTGGAACCAGTCTTTAGAGTAGGTTGTAGGATGGAAGCCAACGAGAAGCAAGCAAAGACTTGATTAATGATACTTTTCCCTGTGTTCCAGCCACCCGATGCCTCTGGGGCTGTAGAAACTATGGCTCTGACGACTGCAAGGTCATCATGTTAACCATGATAAAGGTGTTGAATCCCTCAAGCTAAATTGAGAAAGGGTAGTCCTAGATGTCTATCAACCAAGCTTATGCTTGGAGGTAAGTTATTAATGAAACTAGACTTAGAATGCTTATGCAAGAAGTATGAGTGATTCCTTGGGTTAATATTGTTTAATGTTTAAGTACTTTAGTTACGATTAATCTTCAATTATGAGAATACGTACTTGTAAATGAAAATTAAGAAACAATCCTTAACCACAAGAGAATGTGCCGATTTTAAACAAGTGCCAATATTACACAATAAATCAGTCCACAAGATGCTTAACTAATGATAGCAATTAAAGGAACTTATAGCACTTATCCACTTAACAATTAGCCAATGATTATCAACACAAGATGCCAATCACAATTACTCAATATATTTCAATGATGATTCTACAAGAAGATTTTCAATGATCTTATGCCAATGTTACTAAATGCCAATCAAGAAAGATAACTAGATCAATATGCCAAAAGAAACTTGAATTACAACACAATGTGATTTGAGATTAGAGTGTTTTAGTGAGTGAAATTGTTAGATGTGAACTTATTTTTTTTCAACCAACTTACAACAACAAATGTGTTAGTGTACTTGAGATAATTAGAAACCAATTTGGTATAAAACCATGAAACAATAATAATTATGATCTATAGAGCATGAGCAAGGAAAAATCTTATGTTAATTATATCTCAATCACATTCAAATGAGAAATTATTATAGTTTTATGACAACAACAAGTAAATCACTCTAGATCCAAGAAATGATAAGCATTAAGAACCAAATATGGTCAATGAGACACCCAATGACTTGCCAAGTAGAAATATAAGCTAACCAATATTTTTATCATGTATTTTTTTTAGTGTTATATCAGATTTGAAAGCACTTATGACAACAACAAGAAAAGAGTGAAAAGAGTGAGTCACCAATGTGTGAGTGTGTGCCTAAATGTGCCAAACAATTCCTTAATTCCAAAGAAAGCTTACCAAATTGAAATTTAGGATTCTTTAGCCCTTTCTGATGTGATTTGAAAGTTATATCAGATATGATTACACTTTTATGTAGAGATATCAGTCATCCAAATTTGAAGATTTATGCCAAAAGATCAATGCCCAAGTTTCTTAGATGACTTGAGTCTTGACAGTATGCTAGATATCTTACTAATCAAATTTATGCCTCTTAAATGTGTTTATCAAGATATATCAGATCTGAATGATGAATGTCCAACTTAAGTAACTTACTCCTTAATGTGTCAGACAGGTTATGAGCTTATTTAGGCTAATTAAAATGAGATTTTTCCACTATTATGAAGTACTTATGACCGTTGTAGAAAAAAGAGAGAATTAAAGGGTTTACAAATCAAACTCTTAGGCCCTAGTCCTTGAAGATTGCTTGTCTAACTTGCCAATTTTTTTCCAAGGTCGGAACATCTACGAGTATCAAAATTGAGCGAATTTCTCTTGCAAAAACCCTCCAATATTCAGTCCAGAAATTAATTGACCAACCAGACGATGGATGAGGGAAAGCTAGGGCTAGGAAGAGGGAAAGAGATAAGGGAAAAGGTCGAAAGGAGGCAGCGGCTAGGGGAAATAGGTTAGAGACGGTCCACAACAGAGGAAGAAGGGCTCAAAAGGGCCTAAAACAAGCCTTGGGGGATGTCATCTAGCCTAAGGAGGGGGCCGACAGGCCTTAAGGGGCTATGACCTAGGGCTATGAAGCCCTTAAGGCCTGTGGATGTCATAGCAAGGGAGGTCAAGGCCTAAAAGTCTCACGGACGGGCCTAAAAATACCACGGCCAAGGGAAGGAGGGAAAGTCGAGGCCCTTAGGGGCTTATGACCTATGTCACAAGGTTTGTCGAAATTCAACCTTGAGTTTCGAATTTTGGAGAACCTTAAAAAAAAATTGAGCTTTGGTGAACCTCATCAAACCTCATAGCCATTGACCAAGTCTATAGATCAAAACTCATAATCTCATGTCACAACTCAAGCTTGTAATCTATCCTTGCAATTTCCATGTTCGTGATAGCATTTTTGTTTATTGATGTTGATATCTTACTATTTTATCCTATATTTCATTTTAAACTTAATATATATATATATATATATATATAATTTATAGAGACGAACCTAATGGCGAACCTCATCCAAAAATTCAAACTTGAACTGAACCTAATCATTGTCGAACCTGAACTTGAACCCAAACCATGTGATGTAGCTTACAACCAACCTCTAGGGGACGAAAAAGGATGATGTAGAGACTCAAGGAGATGAATGATTGGTTTGGAGGAGAACATGGGGCCTAGGAGCCTTGAAAAAATTGAAACCATTGCTCAAAAATTGAATTTTGCTTAAGATCTTCAATTTTTCTGTAAAATCTTCAATAGTTGGCCTTGCAAAAGAAAAATGAAGCTAGATCTTACCCTCAAGGGCCTATATCTAGCTCTAATCTAGCAGTCTTCCTTTGACCTCACCTACACAAATGAATTTACAAGATCCCAAAACCCCAATATATACAAAATTTCAAAATATTCCAAACCCCAGAAAACCCCCGCTGCAAAACAATGGTTAGAAAATAAAATAATTTACAAGTATATTATACAAATTATATTTACAAAATATAAAATTGTAAAATGTTTAAAAGGAATTTTAAGAAATAAATTTTTATATAATTTTTATGATGGCTAGATGTCTTTTGAAAAATAAATGTCAAACTACAGCCTTAGTGAAGTTAGAAAACCATATAAAATATTCAGGATCCAAACATAGTCATCTGTGCTCACAGTTTGTGAACTCGGAGCTCAAGGGCTAGGGAACCTGCAAACACTATGTAATTTCCCAAGAATAAATTATTAGAACAACAATGAATTTGATCACCCAAGATAAGCCCAAAACTTATCAATATAATGTTCCTATCATCTACAATGAGCTAACAATTTATTAAAAATTTAAAGCACAATATACAAATGCACGTACCGAGCACGTACCACAAATCAGTAGAACAAAGACACCATGAACTACACCCCAAACTCTTTTATTGTGATTATTCAAAACGTTCCCAGTGGGATAGTAGCTTTACACCAACTTTTACAAAACTACATTAGCCAAACATTAGATGGTTTGAGACACAAATGACCTCTAATTTATAGATAAATCCTCCAAGTGGAAAATTAATGGCTAGTAGGCTTGAACCCCATTGTTTTGGGAAGTTTTAGTGTCTTTGGATAAACGCCTAATCTCCTAGACTAGTAGCTAAGTCTAGAACAACAGTGCAAAGCATTCTCTACCTTTTCTATAACCAATAGATTAAATAAGATAGTAAGAAGCCTAATTGTAGCTTTTGCTTACTCCTTATCTCCCTTGACCAATTCTGTCACTCCTTTCTGTACTTAATCCACTTGAAAAGTACTTGCACACAACCAGAAGAAAAAAATCGATCGAAGCATATGATGATGATCTATTGCTTAAACATAGAATAGAATCAAGTACATAATACACATATGAAAGCATCAATGAATGATACAAACATTGGAAAAATCTTTGAACACTTTATTAGTAAAAGGAAGAGTTACAAACCAATTTGCTTGATCCAGTGTCACTCCTCCACTTCAATCCCATCCTCTCCTCATAACAAGCAAGACATTTTGACATCATTACAATACTTGAAACAAACTCAAGTCTCATACTAACAACATATCCCTATAATTCAATGATTTCTGGTCCCTGATCACTTAGATGAGTTGTCTTTTTATAGGTGAATGAAGGAATTTATGCCATGAATGGTGATAATGAATGACCTCCCAAACTTAGAATTTAGTTCCATGGAGGAAGGGATAAAGGGATTGATGTTCCTTAACTCCCTACCTCATCCAAATTCGAGCTCAAAGGAGTAGATAAACTTGGGAAGCTTCTAGATGCACCCAATGGATAAGAATATTCCCAAAACCCAATGAATTTTTTCTCAATTTCGCCCAGCACAGGCCAAAGAGGGCTCAAGTGCACTGCATAGCACCCAAGCAGTGTACTGGACTGCACTGCAGTGCACCCTATTGAAGGCTTGCTTGTGCTAATATTCTTAGAGGCAGTTTTTGGATGATTTCAGTCATGGAATCCCTTGGGAAGGAGGAATTCTGATGGTTGACTTCATTTAGGGCATGTAACAACTGAATTAGGGTTTGATGGGCCCTAATAGTATTGATTTATAAGTTGGGGTTGATGTGCCTAAATGGATCTGTAATAGTTTCCCCCTAAAGCATGAAGTCGTAAATATGTATGTCGAGTGAAATTCTTTATCATGTGGAGAGGAGGTTTCGAAGTGGAAGGTGACCTGCATCAATTACAATACATATATCATGATAATTTGATTTTTTTTCTCATGAAGTTGCTAAGGGAATGCATACCCATGCTCAGCTAATAAAATTTCATTACATGTACAAATATAGTCATCTACAGATATAGACCCATGAATGGATGACCATGAATGTAAGGCCATTGTAAATTTGATTTAGTACTCCTGAAAATATTGCAGCCCGGATGGATGAAACTAGATTCGGGGTCGTCAATCTCGTTCAATATTTTGCTCAAGTACAAGTCTAATCATGTGAATAGATTATTTGAGGTCGAACATGGGAAGACATCATCTGATTACCAGCTAATGATGTAAGTTGTTAACAGACGCGAGAGGAATCACCGATAATGATAATGACCCTCAAGTTACTACAATACATTTCACTTGGTGTGAATAAATGATTTGATGTCAAACACCATAAAAATTCTTTCAGTCGAAGGCTAGTGATGTCAATCTATCGCCGGAAGCGAGAAACCTGCCATTGATGTATGCAAGCCTCAAGGTACTGAAGGGGAGTTTCTAAGTCAACTTCTTGGATGATGTGTTGATGTTGACAAGAAGCGACTCATCGCAGGAGGGCCTTGATGTATCCAAAATCAATGACAAAAAATGAGGTAAATGATTTAGGAGATGAAAAATCGATTGATGACAGAAGGTTCAGGAATGGCGGTCATGAAAATGAAGGTTTACTGTATTGCAAAGGATGAAGTTTGAACTGAATGAATTCTCTTGAACATGTTGGTGACACTAAGATGAATTGGTAGCATTGACCCAAAACAAAGAAATGGATGGTATGATAGACCAATGGTGTGATAACCATCAAGCCGAATGAACCAACCCACATAGTCACGGTGATGAGGTGAAAGTCTCATGTTCAAGAGCGACTTGCTACCCTAAAGTGTTTTCCCCTTTTTCCAATTTTTCCCAGTCATTGTTGACCAGTACCTCTTTATTTTTATTAATCCAAAGGAGGATAACATATGCCTGTTGTATAATTCCACCCTTCGGGTGAATCCATCACTATTTGATGCTTTAACGAGTCTAGCGAAGGTGAAACTTGGTCTTGTCTAGATGGACAAGTTTGTCGATATTTGATCTTTTTAACGAGTGTAACGAAAAAGATAACTCGATCCTTTTCATGTTTAGAGAGATTGAAAAGGGACAAAAAAAAACTCCAAAAGTTCTTTTTTGTAAATTAATCTCTCAAGCTCGCAAAAGCGTAAAATAATACAAGAGAGATATCATTTCCAATCTGTCAACGAGATGGAAAGGATAAGCACTCGACAATCTTTTCATATTTAGAGAGTCTGAAAAGAGCTTAAAGCAGACTCTGCTTTGAGGAACAAGTGGTGTCTAGGGTAGCAACTGGTTCCGGTGATGTTGGAACTTCTCAAAACATGTTGATTTATGTGAAGAGGCTAGCTAATAGGACCACTCATTACAATTATTCCTCCAAAAAGGTAAAACAACCAAGTGAAAGTGCATGATCGGCCAAAGAGATGGTGGTGATGGAATGAAACAACCAAGGCTCATCTGATAGAAAAGGCTGATAGAATGGCAATCACAAGGGTTAAAATGGAAATGGGTTCATTTTTACATGAGCTTGAACCATAGGGAACTATGCTTGGATTCAATTTCATGTTTATACAAGCTTGAAACGAAAAACTATGCTTGAATTCAGTTTCATTTTTACACAAGCTTAAAACAAAAAACTATGCTTGGATTCAGTTTCATTTTTACATAAGCTTAAAATGAAAAAATATGCTTGGATTTAGTTTCATTTTTACACAAGATTGAAATGAAGAACTATGCTTGAGATTGGTTTACATGCCCCCATCATGATGAAAGGGAGAGTATTCTGTAACTAGATGGAAGTTGTTGCAGTGAAGCAGGACAATTATCCAACACCTTTTTGGCTTTGTCCAGATAGGGACAAAGGTGAATGGGGAGATTATCTTCACATAACCTACAGGGAAACTTAACTTTACCATTAGGTGCATGCCCCCTAATCTTCATTACATTCACCTAAGTAGACTACTTGTGCCTATCAGGTGGATGGAATGAAGGTTCTTTTACGAGATCAACTGAAAGACTCGACTGGGATTTTATGAGATCTAATCAAAGACTCGACTTGGAACTTGGGACCTTGTTTCATTTTTTAATGAGGTTGACACAACAAAAGAACTATCCTCATATTCCTTGTTTCATTTTTTAATGAGGTTGACACAAGACAAGGAACTATCCTTGGATTCATGTCGATCACAACTGATAAGTGGTCATGAAGGAGAGATCTGGTTCCAATGCCCCCAGTACATTATGTACAACATCACTAAATTGATCGTCAGTTGATGTAGGTATGGAACAGGTTGGCACATAATTAACCCATGGTGGGGATGATACCATTGGTACAAAAGGACCATTTAGGGAAGATGGTTGATTGGGAGCCATATTTGGACCGGGAAATGAAATTTGGTCAATGGTGACAATTCTGCCTTCATGTGGGAAACAAATCACTCGAAAGAGTGTTGAAACAATAGCTCCCATGTCATAAACATAGTCGCGCCCAAGAAGTAAATTGTAATCTAAAGGGCCTGGGACTACCATCACATTCAGATAAACGATTTTTTCTCCCAAAGTAATAGGTAACTGAGGGAGGATCCCTAATGGTTGACTGATTCCTCTGTTAAAAGCCAATAGATTCTGGGTAACTGACATAAGTGGCGGCGAACCGAGCGCTTGCCAAGCAGTTGAGGAAAGGATACTCACAGATGCACCTTCATCTATAATAGTGCCAGATACAATCATATTACAAACCTGTACTATGATCTGAAAAGACACATAAGAAGGAAGACGAAATCCTGCTAGTTGATTCCAATAAAAGGAAGTGACTAGACTACTTGGAGAGGGTACCGTAAGAATAAGAGAATTAACCCCTTGAGTTACGAGAGTGGGAGGATTTTCCTCTTGTCTTGATGGAACAACAGGACTACCCCCAAGCTCATTAGAATATGAAGAAACAAAAAGAACTTGAGTGGTATCATATTCACTCTCTTCGGGAAAGGTACAATTAGTTGAAGGTGAAATTGGGTCAATTGTTACCTCGACCTATTGATTTGGGTTAGGTATAGACTCATAGGATTCACTTTTAGAGAGAGTGACTTTGACTGACGGTTGATTTGAGTCAGTCAATTCATCAACTTGTGAAGGATTTAGGGAGAGATTCCTGTAACTAGATGGAAGTCACTGTTGTGAAGCAGGACGGTTATCCAACACTTTTTTGGCTTCATCCAGATAGGGACAAAGGTGAATGGGGTGATTCCCTTCACATAACCTACAAGGAAACTTAACTTTACCCTTCTTCCCATGAACTTTACTACCACTAATTGATGGTGTGTCACTAGCATGATCTCTAGAAGTTGATGGCACAGGATGATGTGAACGGGAAGACCATTCTTCTAAGATCTGAGGAATATCAGGACAATTTCGAAGAAGACAGTCTCCCACACAAAGTTTGCATGGATATCAAACTTTGTGAGGCTTGATGGATGGTTTCTCATCTGATGTTGTATTCAAATCAATGGTTGCTTGGTTCCGCTCTGCTAAATTTGCTTCTTCTTCTTCTTAGCCACCTGGATACTAGTACTAATACTTTCACTAGGCGAAGAGGAAGAAGGGGAGGAAGAAACAACCGAGGAAGAAGGCAAAGGGTCAACTTTAGGATCAACTGGAGGTTGATTTTTTTCCAGTTGGAGTAGTACTCGATTGCGGAGAAATAATGACATTTTGAACCAAGGAGGTTGAAAACAACCATATTGGCAAGCCAATGGTAAATCCTAGAAGGGACAATGTATCCATATAAGAAGCACCAATATTTCCGAAAGAAGGAAAAGGACTAGGATTCCCATTAAAAGGAATTCCTTGATCAATGGACTCTGGATTTGTCACCATATGTTTCAACCTAAGATCAACTAAGGAGTGAGCATGGAGGATGTTATTCACAGTCAATTAATTTTATTTTAATCAAAGTAACATAACAAAACAAAAGAGGGATAATCTAGGCAAAAGGTTTACCAAGTAATTGTGAACTGCAGAATACCTCCTGGTGAACCAAGAAGTACGGGCAGAAAATCTCCATGGATGCTGTGTTCGGTGTATCACAGTGTACAAGGTGGCCGACTCAGTTACCTAAGGATGAATAGAAACCTAGAGTTTTCCTCCCATATATACCCGAAGGTACGTAGAGGCCTAGTTCGTATAAACGCTTTCTAATGAAAAACCACACAGTGAGAGCATTCCCATATACTTTACGCACTGTAACACCACCATATATAGCCAAAGGTACGTGGATGAGCTATGATATACTCACGTACGTGGAATGAGGTATCACACTCGAGATGTATTGCAGACAAGTTAGTGACAACTGCTTTTTTTTATGATGCCGGAACACGTCTCTAGCCTAGAACCACTAAATGTTCTCGTTAATGACAATGCCCCATTAGGTAAATTGATGTTTATTTTAAGTTGATATTGCTTAGGAATTTTCCTTTCAAGTTCACCACGTGATGCATTGTGAAACTCCTAGGAATGCAACTATCATGATAAGCATTATTTCCATTCAATTTAACGATGAAAACCCTAGCTACTTAGGCATAGAGCAATCAGATTTCATTTGATCAAAGAGCAAAGAGCACAATCTAAATGCAAATTCCCTACACTATTCCTATTAGCACACACAAAATTTTTCAATGCAAAATGCATGTATTTCTTTTCGATTTCCCTTAATGTGAATGAACAAAAAGGAAAACTAATGCACAATCGATCAATAAACTCTTTTCATAAAAATGATGATTTTGCGACACTTTTTTCAAGGAAAGGAAGACTTTATGACACTTTTGTTTTCAAAGAAATGATGAATTACGACACTTTCAACGAAAAGACTAATCATATGCATACATCAACCAATTGATCTTTCATGAATGAGGACTTTACGACAATTCAACTTTTGAAGGAAAAGATGATTTTACAACACTTTCTTTCGACAAAGATCAATTGACCAAAAACTAACTTTCGACTATAGATTGAAAATGACAAAGTAAATACATAAGAAACATTTATCAATCCTAGTCTAAGTAGGGCCAGGTAAGGAGATGAAAAACTATTTTCAGAGACAAGACATCATTGACATTCAACAAATCATTCAAACAGGAGAAAATTGGCACAAAACTTCAGTTCCTAGATGGGAAACTGACCCTCAAGGGATCAGCGCAGGTTGTAGTGAGAGACAATGTGCTTTAGTGCACTAGCTCTATGTGGGAAGTGCATTCCAGCGCATTGTGTCCTTCATTGGGCTGCGCTGGTGACAGTAAGCCATTTTTGAAGGTAATTTGACATAGTTTTGACTCAATTTTCTATGAAATCAGACTGAAATTCAATCAACGACCACAAGTACAATATGTAGAAATGTCTTAAGAGGCTGATAAGCTACTAGGATGGATGATCACTCCCCACCGGAGTCGCCAATTTTTTTTGTGAAGTTTTAGTGTCTTTGTATAAACGCCTAATCCCCTAGACTAGCAACTAAGTCTAGAACAACAGTGCAAAGCATTCTCTACCTTTTCTATAACCAATAGATTAAATAAGATAGTAAGAAGCCTACATGTAGCTTCCACTTACTCCTTATCTCCCCTAACCAATTCTGTCACTCCTTTCTGTACTTAATCTACTTGAAAAGCACTTGCACACAGGCATAAGACAAAAACCAATCAAAGCATATGATGATGGTCTATTGATTAAACATAGAATGGAATCAAGTACATAAGACACATTGAAAGCATCAATGAACAATACAAAAATATGGAAAAAGCTTTGAATGCTTTATTAGTAAAAGGAAGAGTTACAACCCAATTTGCTTGATTCAGTGTCACTCCTCCAGTTCAATCCCATCCTCTCCTCATAACAAGAAAGATATTTTGAAATCATTACAATACTTGAAACCAACTCAAGTCTCATACTAACAACATCTCCCTATAATTCAATGATTTCCAGCCCCTGATCACGTAGATGAGTGGCATTTTTATAGGTGAATGAAGGAAGTTGTGCCATAAATGGTGATAATGAATGACCTCCCAAACTTAGAATTTAGTTCCATGGAGGAAGGGATAAAGGGATTGATGTTCCTTAACTCCCTACCTCATCCAAATTCGAGCTCAAAGGAGTAGATAAACTTTGGAAGCTTCTACATGCACCCAATGGATAAGAATATTCCCAAACCCCAATGAAATTTCGCTCAAATTCGCCCAGCGCATGCCAAAGAGGGCTCAAGTGCGCTCCAGAGCACCCAAGCAGTGTACTGGACTACACTGCAGTGCACCCTAATGAAGGTCTATCTACGCTGATCTTCTTAGAGGTAGTTTTTGGATGATTTCAGTTATGGAATCTCTTGGGAAGGAGGCATTTTGATGGTTAACTTCATTTAGGGTAAGTAAAAATTGAATTAGGGTTTGATGGGCCCTAATAGTATTGATCTGTAAGTTGGGGTTGATGTGCCCAAATGGATCTGTAACACCCATCCAAATAATCTCGGTTGTTGATAGATCCTTGATCATATTTTAATCTCTGTCATTGAAATAATTAATTTTTAGGAATTTTCGAATTTCTCATTAAAACATTTTTTATTAGCACACAAATAATTATTTTGAGCTAATTTCCTCAAAAAATTGACTTTGACTTAACCACCAAGGTCTAAGGGTGCAATTTTTCTTGAAATTTCTAATATTTCCTTGGTGGGGGACCTCCAAAAATTAATATCTTTGAGAACTATGAACTTTTCCATTTGGAGAATTTAATTCCTCTAGCAATTTAATTTTTTACTCTAATTAATTAATTTTTTGGCTTTGGATTAATTTTATTTTTTTCTAGAAAACATAATTAATTGACACTTGAGGGGATTAATTATTTTTCCACCCTCAAATATTTTAGCCATGGTGTCTAAGTATGAGGGACCATGCACTAAAATATTTTTTACATAAAATTTTACATAATTCAACCCTCAAAGGGGGAATACATGTTCGTTGTATGCCCTCAAAGTACACACCCAATTTTGCGACACAATATGATCTAGTAGACCAAGTGACTTGTAATAAAATAATCTAGCCAATTAGCTTAAATTATTCCCAAATCACTTTTACAGAAGACTCGACTAGAACACTAGGACTTGCCTAAGATTTTGACGATAAATTCCACCCTAGCTTTGGGGTGAGGCTGGAGGGAGAAACTTTGTCGATCACCCGTGTTTAGAAACACAGTTGTATCAGTGAGATTGAAAACCTCCTAGGATGAAATTCTTTACGAAAATAATAGGCTTACCTAGGTTGTTACATACATATGTAGTCTTACTAGCATCATTTACATTACAAATTTGTATAATGGGTTTATAATGACTCAAAATTTGATGGTCGATGATCTCAATCTTTGAAGAAAAATATGGTACCATTGCTTCCTTGGAACTTTGAAAAAATGTGTGCAACAAGGCGCAAGCCTCCTTCCCTTGGAATTCTTTCTATAACTTGCGTTCGATACTACCTTCAAAAGAATTTAGGTGAAGGAATCACTTAGATTAGGCAATAACTAAAAGTAACCAAGAGATTGCATCTCACATAGATTTAGGTCCTACACTTCATATAGGATAGAGTTCGCATACTGAAGCAAATGTTCATCTGATTATTTGGTAAGCTAATTCATATTATGCAGGTAATTAATTTCAAAGGCATTGGTCTCTAACTTACAATCTCAATAAACAAGTCATTAGGCCATAATCAAGTGGTGCTTGATAATCATACTTGCCTCCTAATCTTAATGAAGTTGTTAAGTCATTTAGTTCTGTCTCCTTGACTTGTTGGTTCCCAACAAGTCGTTCATCATCTCATCTATAGGGACTACCCCCATTAACCTATAGTTAGGACACAACTTAAATGGAGAGGGCAGGGATCAGAATGATAACCCTTGCCTTGAGCATTGTCACAATCCTGTGTACAATTTGAGTGACAACATGCCCCACATCCACTTGGGACCACCACAGGATGTTTTGCCTAGAAATCAAGTTGCCTAGAAATCAAGGGTCTACCCCCTTGATTATCATTTTTGGAGCCCTCCTCTTCATCATGTCACTTAGAGGACTCATTTTGGCTTTCCAACAACCCTTCCTACTCCATTATGCACTGTTTTGGCTCTCTTGGGATGGCTTAATTTTCACTTATTGAGCTATTTGGTGGGCTTGTCACCAAAGGAGATGTCATTTTCACAATAAAATATTAATAGGGGCTTAGTTAAGCTAAATTAGACTAAATCAATCCTGAGGAACCTCATATAAATAAAGGAGGCCCCATTTTGTAATGGATCATCATCACATTTTTGGAGTAGCTCTTCTTGAGTAATTTGCATTTCTTCATGGATGACTATTGGAGACTCTTTCATGCATTTTGATATTTTTGGAGGCTAGTTCGATTTTCTTCTTGGAGCCCTTGCCTTGATATTGGATTGGATATACATCTTATTATCTTGTAAGTGTATTGTGTTGAAGAAATTCTCATGAATAATGTCTAATGTGTGGAAATTATGAAACTAGCTCTTTCATTTATGCCGTAATTGTTGAAGATTCTTAGATTGCAATTTTGGGCGTGGTACTCATTGATAACAAGTAGAATAATTTTCCTAGTGGATTGAAATCTCTTTTTCCATGAAATTCCATTTGATCTTGGGTGGGTAATTGCTGAAAGATAGGTGTCCGAGCATCACTTTTCAACCTCCTTAAGGAATGAATTAGTCCAAATTTTGAATCATAAAGACTCCAATGCCCAAGGGGAAGGCACTAGTCTAAGAAAAATTTAGTGATCACCCTTTTTCCTTTATCTTGTCCTCTTCCCAAAAATTTTAATCTCTCCCTTAGATGGCATTGCTAGGGCATCATGCAAATTTATTTAGAAGGAGGATTTTGTGATTCTGCTTGAATAACCTTCTGCGTTGGTGTCTCTCCTAGATATCTTCAAGGTTTCATGAAATTTCAACAGTTAATTTGTGAGAAAAACCAAGCCCTATCTCTAATATTGGAAGCTCATCTTGGATGTCATAGTGAAAGGTTTTCTTGAGGGTTATCTCATATTAAATCTTGATCATTTTTAACCCTTTCCTTGTCTTAGCTTGACCTAGGGTTCTCCTTGGAGGTTTCCTTTTCATGATAAATAGTAAAATCGTGGGTCTCTTGTGGACCCAACCTAGGTCTCTCAATTTTAGCAATGCATTTCTTGGATGCAATTTCTCATTTTAAAGAGCTTATCGAGATTTCTTACTCCACATTGGGGATCTTGATTCTATGTACACTTAACCGCAATGCTACATCACAAATCTCTAGATCGTGATCCTTATTCCTCTAGGTATTTCTTAGAGAACCATTAAGCTTCATAAAATTAAGCGAGACTCATATTGAACATCTCCTTTGAATGGACCTTGGAAATCACTATAGACCTCATTGTTGATATTGTTACCTTAGGAGATTTCCTCCACACTGGGACTCCTCCCGTAAGTGAAAATATGAGAAGTTAAGGGGACATATATTGTGGTGACAGTGGGCCTTTGTCCCCAATTGTTTTTGTGCCCTCTAACTCTAGCCTACATACTAGGCTTGTTAGTTTGTGCAACAACAGGGTTGACTTGGTCTTGTGGATGACATTTTGACTCTTTGACTGAAGAAAAAAATAATTTTCCTTTGTATTTAAGAAGTCCAAATGGGACTTTGACCCACTTACATTTCTTTAACTCATAATAACTTTTCTTTTGACTCAATTGACCCTATAAGCATGAAGAACATGTTTTGAGTCTAGAGCTCGCTCTGTGATTATTACTTTTGGAAATAAGTTGTACAGGATACCAGAGGTAGCCCTGCCTACTGCCATCTCTTTGATCATTGCAAAGCAATGTAGTAAGATCATTTTACAGACCAATATATTTTTTCCTTATGATTTGACCTCAGGGAAAGAAGGTTGTGGCCACGGCTTCCAGGTAGGGCTCCTCCGCACAATAGTAGCATATGGACAAGGTTGTGGAAGAGTACAGGAACATTTTCACCTCACCTATAGGGTACCTCTGCACTGTCAGGCCAAGAACTCTATCGATCTGACCCCGGGTGTGCCACTACTCAATGGACCGATCTATCAACGCTCTATTATAGAGAATGACGAGATCAAGAGGCAGATTCAGGAGCTATTGTAGAAAGGGTACATGAGGCCAATATCATCACCTTATGGGAGCCTGATTGTATTGGTATAAAAGAAGGATAGGACCTAGAGACTCTGTATTGACTATAGGGCACTGAACAAAATCACTGTCTGGAATAAGTACCTAATCCCACGGATTGATGACCTTCTAGACCAAATCAAGGGGGATAAATATTTCAGAAAGATTGAATTGAAGCCCTGTTATCACCAGGTGCCTATAGAAGCCTCTAATGTGTGGAAGACTACCTTCAAATCCAAGGAGGGCCTTTTCAAATGGTTCATCATGCCTTCCAGGTTGATGAATTCCCCTACAACCTTAATGAGATTGATGGACGACATCTTGCGACTCTTCACTAATACCTTAATGGTGGTATATTTAGATGACATCTTGATCTTCAACCAGAGTTGGGAAGAGTACCTCCACCATATTTGACAGGTCCTTCAAATCATGCCAAAATACAAGTTGTGTGCCAATTTGGAGAAATGCACTTTTGGCATGACCCAGGTTCAATATCTGGGGTACATCATTGATAGGCAAGGTGTGCATGTGGACCCAGCTAAGATATAAGTCATGCTTGATTGGCCGGCCCTAACCACTCTAAAAGGGCTCCACAGATTTTTGGGTTTTTCCAATTTCTACCGCAGGTTCGTTTTGGGGTTTTCTCATATCACTTGGCCTTTAAGTCAAGTCACCAAGGGTGGAGTGAAAGAAAATCATTTTTGGTCTGAAGCCCAAGAGAAGGCATTTTCCAATTTGAAGCATCGCCTTTATCTACACCAATGCTCACATTACCAGACCTGCAACAACCATTTGATATTGAGACAGACCTCCAACTATGGTATCAATGCAATTATTACTCAGCAGGTGCATCCAGTGGCTTACCACACAGTGAGACGCTTTTAGACACAGTCTGAAAGTATCCCACTTATGATAAAGAAATGTATTTCATTGTGTAGGTCTACCATTAATGGAATCATTACATTCTGGGGAAGGAAACAATCATCCACACAGACCACTGGCCCCTGCAGTTCATACTGACACAAGGAAAGTTGCAGAATGATCGCCATCAGAAATGGTCCACCTACTTGCAACAGTTCCATTTAAACATTAAGTACAAGAAGATCAACACCAATAATGTTGCATACTACCTCAACCGACCACCAGTCATGGCGTTGATCACTGTGCTCGACTCCTGTGGGCACGAGACTTTGGGGTGGCCACATCCTTACCAAAGGGATCCAGAATTTGATAGCACATACCAGACACTCCTGGAAGGGAAGTAAGTTCTAAATTTTCACCTTCAGGATGCATTGTTATGCCACCTGGGACACATATGCGTTCCTTCAAGAGACGTGCCAAGATGATTTGGGAGGTGCACTATAGTTGAGTCGATAGACATTTCAAAGAAGGGAAAATAGTGGCGATACTACAGAAGTATTTTTATTGGTCGAAGCATCGTCAGGATGTTGGGAAGTACATTAGATCATGCACCTCCTGCGCCATTGCCAAACCAACCATCAAGAAGCAAGGGAAAATAAAGGTCGTCAAAAGGATAATCATACACATTCTACGCATGTACAACATGAAGCATCCACAAACATAGAATGAAAGCCTCCCTTATGTCCAACATAGCTACAACAAAGCTCTCCATACTTCAATGGGCCATAACCACTTTCAGGTAGGGCTATGATTTTAGCCATTATGTCCCATTGATGTGGCCATACCATTTGCAGCTACGCAGGTAGATTTGGCTCATGTCCAGTCCAAATCTGACAGGCCTAATAGCTTCATTGAGCACATTCAACACATCTGCTAGTATTTCCATGATATATTGGATAGAGCCAATGCTAACTACAAGTAGCGCCATGATCAACATTGAGTGTCGCACAAGTTCCAGGTGGGCAACAAAGTTTGGCTAGATTTGTAGGAGTGCCTTACATGACCCCACTGCAAGCTGCACGCACTTTGATATGGGCCATACACCATCACCAAGGTTGTAGGGGACAATGCCTTTGAGCTCAACATCCCACCATTCCTTGGTCTGCACCCAGTTTTCAATGTATACCACCTTCGACCATACTTTCCACCATTGTTGTATACATCCAACATTGCAAAACACCTCACACCAATAGAGCTCAACCTAGAATACATGGAACAGGCCACAACTGATCAGATCCTAGACATGCAGATCAATAACACTTACCAATAGAGGATCCAACTATATCGAGTTGTCAAAGCAGGCCAAATCCTTCACCAAGGACCAGGTTCAACAGAAATTTCCTCACCTCATGGAGGCTTTGCACGCAATGGGGACCATTGCTTCCTAATGAGGGAGGAATGACCTAGGTGGCTATTGGTTTCCACTTGCCTATTCCACCTAGACCTCCAGTCAGTTTCATCTATTTCCTTATTTATTCTAACATTTACTATTTTTAGTAATTTTTTGGGTCCTGAACTTCCGAAGCCATTTTGACACCCTAAACGACGTATTTTTGAGGTCTCCAACAAGCTCATAACCAATGGGTACGGGCTTGCCTCAAATCCTATATTAATCTAGAGAGAACTTTAAAACAAGGTATTGTACACACCATACATAGGTAATATGACCAAGTTACGACCCCGAGAAGTTGGCTGCCCAACTAACCCCAACGAGGCCCAAACACGCTTGGAAATACATCTCTTGCGGTTAGGGTTTTGGTTGTTTAGGGTTTTCCCTAGTTTTTCAATAATAAATAGGCACTTGGGCCTCATTGTAACATAGTTTAGAGGCATGTAGCTGCCATTTCTCTTCTCAGAGATAAGATACCATCACTCGAGCAAGTTTATTTCCATTATGTTTGTAAGCATATTTCAGTATTTTGATATCAATGAAATGAAGTCTTATTTCTACTGCATCTCTGTATTTATGGTTAAATCTGTAATTTGTTGTGTTCCTTTTTAAGTTCGGATCATGCCCGCCCCCATTACACTGAATGAGGTTTGGATTACTCCCTCCCCTTGACTCCACCAAATAAATTAAACTTGTAAAAGGAATAGAATGAAAGGGTGAAAGTAAAGGAGACTCACCTTTCATAGGATGAGGAGTGTTGTACTTGACTCTTCTAGAAAATTTTTCTTTAAGGGATTCAAATATTCTGGTCTTACTTACACAAGGTTCCATTTGATCAGTAGCAGCCCTTGTCCCCGGGCAGATAGAGTGTAGTCATGGAAAGAGAAGACCCCTCGTCCACTAAAATTTCACTCATGTTTTGACCCAAGATAGTCTCTTTCCCAGCCATATGTGGAGCCTGCATAAATGTCGAGTGAGGGCCATCCAATGTAATGTCCCTTACCACTTAAGAGTAATAAGAAGGGTTCTGCCAACCTTATAAGTTCCTGTAGGCTAAGGTAGAGGAAATATTTTAATAAGGGAACATGATTCACATAGGAGAACTTTATAATTGTCTAAGGGGTGTAAAGGGGGACATATTCTAGGCTAATGAAAAGTCACTCAAATTTTATAAAATGAAAGTCTCCTAAACAGACTTAATAAAATATTAAAAGGGTAAAATTGCGGCAAAAGTGGCCAATCAATTATAAAAATAGAAAGAATGAGGAGTTTATCTTGACTTTTTTCACTTGCATTTTGAGAAAAGGAGCTCCTGAAGAGTTTTTGGGAGAGAAGCTTACGGTTTGAGAAACATTAGCTGCCATAACTAGCTTTAGTGTTGAAACTAGACACCCTAGTTGATTCCAGGAGTGAAATCACTCAAATTTCAACATTCTGCTTTCATGGAAAAAGTGATTGGCGGGAGATATGGAGTTGGAAGAGGTTTTATTAGTTGATTCTATTTCTTAAGATTGTGTATTCTACATTTCTCATCACAGGTGGGGGTACATGCTACAGCTAAGAATGATTTGACCATTACAAAGGGTTTGCGCTTGGTGAATAGTTTATTGGGTCGAAATATATATTTGTGGGTTCGCCATGAGTAAATTTCTTCGTTGAAAGGAAGCTTTATATTTGTGGGCTTGCCATGAGTAAATTTCTTTGTTGAAAGGAAGCTTGAACTTTGTCTTTACCACCTAGGTCAAGTTCTGTTGATTGAAGGGTGATTTTTGCCAAGTATTGAGGGTCGTGGACTTTAACAATTGTTGGTCGTATCCTTTGTGTGTTGAGCAACATCTTGACTTTTTCATGAGTCGAGTTTGACTCTGGTTCTACAAAAACAAGTTGTTGAAAAGAGAACACATTCTCTACTCATATTTCTTAGACGCATTGCACAGAAATATTATTCCTCTCGTGGGTCGAGTTCCCTTCTACTATCCATCCAGCCTCTCAATAGAGGAGAACGAATACACTGTTGTAAGCTAATGAAATGAACAAGGATCTTCTAGGCCATTTGAACTTGCTATCTCTGTTGTTTATCTCTATATTGATTGAAAAGGAAATTATCAAATCTGCAATATGTACCTGCGTGATGCTTTAAAGGAGAAAATCATGTCGTATGTTGTAATTAAAGTTCATAATAGTGTTGTTTCCTTTCTAAGTTGGTCACTTCATTTATCTTTAACTGAAAGCATGTTTGAAGCACCTACACCTCTGTGCATTTGGGTTCTATAAAAAATGTTATATATATATATATATATATATATATGGCCACATCTACAGCAACCCATAATTTCCAATGTTGGTAGTGATATGCATTTCAATGAATGGTGACATTTTGGAGGTTAAATGGTAGCTCGGGTTGATGTTTGAAGTTTGATTTCTCAAGTTAAAAACAAACAATAACTACACTTATAACAGTGATCACTCATTACATTGGATGAAGCCTTTCAATGTAGAAGTTCATTAAACTCATAGATTTCATTGACCACCTTTTGTTATTTCATAGTGGGGATTTACATATGAAAAAATCCCCCTTTTTGAAACGGGGGTTGGAGACACCATCACACTAAAAACTCGACCATCCTTGGAACAAATAAAGATAAATGAACCTTGATCCTTGGATACCTTATCAACCAAAGGGGAACTATGAGCACGCAGAAATAGCAGATCATTTGCCGTAAGTATTGGCGGCAAGGAGAACGAGGGGGAGGTCTTCACATACTTCAGAGTGGGTTGTTTCAAAGGAGTTACAATCTCCAAATTTGATTTGGATGTCCCTCCATCGCATTCCACCACAAATAAATCGATAACACTCAGGGCCTTCAAATCTGAATTTCACTGTGACCCACTTGAGATGGTTCTAGGAAAACCCCCTTGTTTCCTTATGAAAATATTTTCCAGAGGCAATATATGGGAGGCTACATCCACCCTTGAGCCCAAACATTTAACAATAGCAAGAGGCTCGACACCCAGCTTACCCTGTTCTAAGATAGTTGAAATGAGGACCTCTGGGGTGCTGGAAACATCCTCCTCATCTAGCTTGGGAAAATCCTTTTCTACTCTTTCCTCTTCCTTGGCCTTTGATACCAATAGCCTAGCATGGTTCCTAGACCAAGGAACCACACCTGTATCATTGCGAATTGGCCCAAGGTATTCACTCCTTATACGATCTCCATAAAGGCCCTGGGCTTTATGGAGAGGTCTCTTAAGTGCCTTTTGTCTGTTATATACCAAAGCCCTATTCTCACGACATTTCAAGATGTGGCCTATCCCTTTGCACCCTAAGCATTTGAAGGGAAAACCCTAACGAAACAGAGTTTTCTTCGAAAAAAAGAAACTCACCCACCAAATCCTCGATAATCTTCAAGTCTCACCAGTTCCCAAAGTATAACGGCAAGCTCGAAAGAAGCACCCAGGCGTGATTTATGAAGAAGATCTCATTCCAAGGATCGAAGGCCTGGTGCAAATGCTATGGGACAAGACTGGAGGAATTGAGCATCCACAAAAACGCTTATGTGTCTTGATAATTTTAGAAGGATTAAAATCCACCCATTGACTAGCAGATGGAATAAGGGGGCATAACCTATATGAGGAGCCCATACATCCTCCATCCATTTGACTAGGATTTTCCATGAGAGAGACTAGGATTGTCCATGGGAACCTCTTGTCCATGAAGCATCCTATTATACCTAACTCTGACTTCTCCATCACCTCATCCAGAGAAATGTCAAAGCCCAAAACACAACTGAACTTCCATTCTCGTGGCGTCAGACACTTCTTTCTTTTACGTCGACTTCCATGATTTTTAATAAATCCCATTCCAGCAAGGCTTCCTTTCAGGTACCTTCACACCTTTCTTTAGAAACCTCACTCAAAGGAGGTGAATGTTGTAACGGGAAAACCTTCGACCATGGTTCTTTGACTGACAGGGTATTAGAGAGCACCCTCAACCCTATGTCAATCTCATTTCCAAGAAAGGGGGAATCCCTAGAGTTTGCGCAAAGCCTTGAGACTGACCCAAGAAAGTCTCCCTCGCTTCGGGCGAAAACCTAAAAAACTTAGACAAACCCAAGGAAGAGCCAAAGAGAGAACCAACTCCATGTGTTGACCTGGATATTATTATTTATTATGAAACCCTATCATACATAGACTGGTGAGATCTTCCAATTGACACAAAGAACTTGATACAAACATCCGAAAAGGAAAAGCCAAAAATATGTGTAAAAAGGTCATGAATGAAGCATAAAGATCAATTCCTGCAAAGGGCCTGGTTGTGCCTCCATGATAGAAAATAAGTTGCATTAAAGCAGTAAGCTTCGAAGCTGACCAACTCGATATTTCTCTTCTATTTCTTGTGATAGATGATCAAGTGCTAACAAACTAGAGACACATAAATACATACAATTATACAAATGTAAGCATTTATAGGCCAACCATTTCACTCAAAATACAACAAAGAGGACAACAATCAAGCAAGCAATACAAACCTAAGAGAAAATATAATATCTTTGGGCAAAGGAAAAAGTAGACAAACAGTATACTCATGAATAAGTAGAGAAGGCAAACATATAGTCTAGGTGCAAGATACTTTTCGTTTATGGCTAATTTTCTCTCTCCATAGAAATGGCTAAACGACTATTCTTGCTCCCTTCCACTTTGTTCTCATATGTAATGTCCGGTCCTTCTGCTTCCTCTGCCTCCCAAATATTCCCCACCACCACGTTGTGCATTTATTTTTTATTTTAAAATTCCACGTGGCTTTGATGCTGAAATTTAACAAAAAGCATCTTCGGGGAATGGTTACAATGAAACGATATTGTTAAATAAAAATGGAAAAGATTCCAATTGAAGTGGAAAGGGCATAAATCTTCAACTAAGGGGATGTTTAAGGTAAAGATAGATATACCTTGAAGCAAAAATCAAAGATGATGAACATTTTCTCTGACTTTAAGGGTTAAATCTACATCGGATGGAACAATAAAATGTCCTTTATTATCCTTGCCACCTTTTATTATCCTTTGCAGTGGATATAGGCCATGCCCTAAGATTAAATTTGAAGGGTAGGTCTTAATTTCAATTAGAAGGGCATATATTCATGTCGCCCTTCCATAATGAAAAGCTTAAAAAAAAGAACATGTCAATTGACATAAGTATATTATCTTTACATTTCATTTTCAAAAAGAAAAAACCAACAATCTTTGTGTTAATAAAATACTGTTACATATAACAAAATTTTCAAAATATATCCCATTTCTGGCGAGAGATTTGAAAGATCAAAGAGTGTGTTGATTATTATGTATTAATATTTGTGCCTTAATTTTATCAGACATGGAAATCCCATCTGAAGAGACAATAATTGAAGGAAAAAGTGTTATTAGAGTTAACCGTGAGCAAGGCATATGATGAAGCATGGTGTGTGGTAGGCATCCAGTTAGTCCACAATTATTGGAAAACAAGCACAAATAGATATACTAGTATAATGTTATGTCCCTATACTTCTAGTGTAACCCCTTATTGTTATTAGTACAACCCCCTTATTATATTGTTGTGCCCATGTACTCCCCATATTGTTATTATTGTGCCCCATAGAAGCCCACTATTTTTGTTATTGTTCCCTTACATTATTATTGTTATGTCGACTCTGATTATATTATGACCCCTTAGAGTTCGATATATAGAAAGGAGGTCTTTTCATTTGTATCATCCAAGAATTGTTCATTTGTGTAATGTAAAGGAGGTTTCCCCTTCGAAGAGGCTTATTTGTAAGGCATTCATCTATCTTTTCTATCTTTTTTTGAGCTGGTTTCATAACATTTGGTATCAAAGCTTTGGATTCTAGGGTTTCGCTACTCCAAGCAGGTCATCGTGGCATTTTCGATATAACTTTTTTCTGTGACATTTTAGAAGCTAAAAAGAACCCATTTGAGACGAAATCTTGCTAAACCTCAGGTCCGAATTTCAGATCTTGTCTTACTATATTTTAGGATATATGATCTGAGGAAGTTAGGGTTTTTGCAATCTCCAAAATTTCATCTCAAACAGGCCATCTTGGAATTTTCTCTATAATATTTTTTCCACAAAGGTTCAGACTCTGAAATTAAAAATCATTTGAGCAGAAATCTTGGTGAATATCACATTCGAATCTCAAATATTTTCTCACTCTATTTTCAGAGATATAATATGAGGAAGTTAGGGGTTTTGCAGACTCCCAAATTACATTCTAAATAGGTGGCCTTGGGAAAATCGCCATAACTTTCTCTGTGAGAAACAAATTGAAATTTCATAAAAAGTTACAGAAAGAGAACCGACTGTAGTTTTCTGTGTATATTTTTTAGATCTGAAGGTCGAAACAATGACACATGGAATGTCATACAAGTTCGCGCTACTAAAACATTATATAATCAGGTCATCTTAGGAGATTGGGCATAACTCTTTCTTAGAGAATCAAATTTTGATCAGACATGTGGGGTTAGAAAGAGGACTCAGAGGGATACTGTAGGACGCAATTGTAGAACTTGGAGATCTAAATTACTGAGTTACAGTCATTTCAAGATCAAGCTCCTAAAATCAAGAAAAGGTGATATGAGGAAGTTTAATGGAAAGGATCTGGTAAATTGGATACTACAGATGGAGGAATATTTTGCACTGCATGAGGTTGATCTATGACAAAAGGTACATATTGCATCTTTATATTTAGAACCAAATCAATTTTTATGGTATAAAGGGCTTTGTTCTCGTAAAACACTTGTCACTTGGTCAATTTTCACAGAAGAAATGATAGCACATTATGAGGATACAAAGAGTAACACCTTCTTTAGCCAATTGATAAATCTCGAACAAAAGGGTTCAATGGCAGAGCACATTGAGGACTTTCAAAAATTGAATATAAGGGTAAATGATATTCCAGAGAAGCAAAGGATTGATGTCTTCATAGGAACTTTAAAGGATAACATTCAACATGAGGTTCGTCTTTGGGAACCTGATTCATTGGAGAAGGCATTCAGGTTGGCAAGAAAAATTGAAAGTGAAATTATGGAAACAAGGAATCCCACCACTCATGACTATAATTATGGAAGTGTTTTTTCTCCTAGCCTTCCACAACCTACAAGGTTTACACGACAAAAATTGGAAGAAAAAAGAGAAAAAGGGATTTGTTACAATTGTGATAGCAAATACACTAAAGGTCATAAGTGTGCTGAGAAGAAATTATTTTACATATATTATGAAGAGGAGGAAGAAAAGGATCAAGAAACATCAAAAGAAGAGGATATACACCAGGAACTGTTAGAGTTGGTCTGGTCAGTCCTCCATCAGAGATCAAAACTTTTTATGCATTTCATTTTTAGGAGTCCTGCTCCATTTACCCAGCTGCATTTCGCTAGGAGCATGCCATAATCTGACGGAAAAGGTCATGGTAGTCATTTCCCCTCATGTCTGGCTCCTGCTGGCTTGGGTCTTTTGTCAATGATCACTAAAGTCCATGACAGTCAAGGTCTGGTCCTTTAATGGACAAAAGTCATTTTCGATAATTAGGTCTAGGGATTAATCAATTTGGTCTTCAACCATGTCCAATAAAAACATGCAGGCCAGAGTGGGGCCCTTACAAAGTTATGATTCAGAGAGTTTCATCATCATGTGGACAAATTTCAACTGTTCTTCAAAACTCTGTTTTGAAGAAAAAGTCAAATAGTGTGTCATTTGTGATAAAATTTTCAAAAACGTCGTCGGTTGATTTCTTCAGGTGCAGTCATGTTTTCCGTGGCCAAATGCCTTGTCATGCAACCCCTGCAAAAAGTGCCGAAAATTTCATCATTCTAGCTAAAAATTCAAAGGGAAGAAAGAAATTCAGTGTTGCTTTAAGTCAGTGAAAAGTGTCAAAAGGAAACATTAGTAAAGTGGGTTTTTAAAGAAGCAAAAATTTAACCCATGACTTCAAAGTCTTTATATAAGAATTTCCACAAGGAAACAAGGTCATTGTGAAAATCAAGGTTATTGAGAAACATAGCAAAGTGTTTGAGAGTGCAAAGCACGCGTTTGGAGGGAGTTGGAGTCATTTTCAACGGGTGCGGCGCACACCCAGGGTGCGGCACACTGGGTTTTGCGCGCGGTGCACACCCACAAAGGGCCAAAACCATGCCAAATTTCCTCAAATTTCTTGTGAAGCCCCTCAAATTGACAGGTAGGCTCTATGACATGACTTGTTCATCAAAGTTTATAAATGATATGGTGGTTTATGGCTATGTTTGAATGCAACAAAACTCATAAAATCAACCACAAGAAAATACCAAAGGCCATTGTTGCTAGGGTTGCATAATTGTGGTATTGAGGCCAAGGTTCCATCGACACCCACCATTTTTCCCTCACCTACCATTTTTCCCTACCCTCCCTTTCTCATTTTTCCTATTATCCCTACCCTAAAATATTACCAAACCCCTATTCCTTTATCCTCCACTATTTGGTCAAATATAAACCCCAAAACCCTACCTTATCAAAACCCCAAAAAAACCTTACCTTATCAAATCCCCAAACCCCCCTACATATCCCTAAACAAAACTTCTCCCCATAACCCCTATTCCCATCATATTATTCCCCTCCTAATACTCCCTTTTTTTTTCATTGTTCCCCTTGGTGGTAGATATCACAACAACACCTAGTTTCCCACCATCATCAAAGGGCAGCCCAAGTACAGTACATACAGTAGTCATGGCATCTGAGCATTCATCAGAGTATGAGATGGAGACATAGGGTGATTCATCCTCGGAAGAACAGGCTCCTCGGAGACATCACAAAAGTGGCAAACATGTTGGCATTATGATGCATGTGTTGTACTTGATGGCAGTCCTCTCATAGAAGATCATCTCACTTGTATACATTCAGATGAATCCACAGAAGAGATATCAGATATGACAGAATACATGGATCAGATGACAATTCACAAGTAAGCTTTGCCATCAAGTCAAAAGGGGGAGATTGTTGGCATTATGGCTAAAGTGTTGTACTTGATGGCAACTCATACAGGTGATGGATCACTGTACAACAGGTCAGTAGCAGAGATTGATGATTAGCTCACAAATAATGAAGAAAACAAGAGGTACGCAGGTACACTGTACAAAAGCTGCGGACCCGCAAGCATTTCATAGATAAAGTGCGTACATACCCGCAGGTACACCATGTAAAAGGTGCAGACACTAGTTCACTCACTTCAAGGCAGAGAAGCGTGCTCACGTGGGGTTTCTTATGTTTGGCTCGTGGTATTTAGCCCGCCGTTCTTGATTCTATGGTTTTGGCCCGTGGTATAGGATCTAATTTAGCCCCGGTTTGGATCCCTTGTATTGGTTATCTATGGTATAGATCCATGATTTTAGGAAGAGCTTGCCTATATAAAGCAAAGGAGATCATTTGGCTATACATGTGTGAAATTAGAAGATCTTAAGAGAAGCTAGATCTGAAAATCTTGTAATCGATTTGTGAGAGAGAGTTAAATCAATATCAAGGAGAAACATGAGAATTACAAGTCGGATATACTAATGGGTTGATATCTCCTCGGTGCATGTTCAGATCTGTAGATCTGACAGTCTGGGTTATTCTTGAAGTCTTGAAATTATCTATACCCGCAGGACCGCAAGTACAGTGAAGGAAAAGTGCGTAGGTACGCAGGCCCAGAAGCATTGCAGGTGCGCAGGTTCGCAGGCCCAGAATTGCAGAAGGTGTGGAGGGGCAAAGGCATCCCATTGGACACAGTGCGGAGGTGCGCAGGAAGTCCGTGAGACATAGTGCGTGGGTGCGCAGGAAAGCAGTTGGAAACAGTGCGGATGTACGCAGGTGTTCTATGGGTGAAGCTGCGGACTTTTCATGAAATCTATTTAGCTGCCCCTGTTTATTATTGTTGTGTTCTAGGTTTTGAAGTGATGTCTGGTATTATGTTCTGATAACAGCAGTGATTATGATTAGCTTCAGTATTGATAGATGAATGGATCAGGTTCATAATGACTTATCCTTATATCATCTGGTGGACTAGATCTGGTTGATAACTCTCATTGTATATGTATTGATCTGGTGATTGGGTGATTCAGAAGGTTGTTTGATTATGAGCTTCAATGTTGTTGTTGGGTCTAGTATGAAAATTAGATGAAATGTGGCCTTTCACATTATGTGTTGTGCTTCAGTGTATCCAGTCTGAAAATTGATGAAACGTGGTACCTGGAGGAGAAAAGATTGTATGCCAGCACCTACGTACTAGTATCTAAGCTAGTACAAGAGCTAAAGGAAATCTTTGGAGCATTGTAGCAAGTAGCAGCCTGCGTACTAGTAAATGGATCGGCTAGTACAAGAGCAAAGGGGGTTGTAGCTCCCATACTGGTATAAGACTGCACCAGTACAAAATATTGTAAAAGGATTTTCTTATTAAGAAGAAGATTGAGATGACTTGCAGCAGGTGGTTTTCTCCCGCATTGGGTTTCCACCTTATATCATGGTGTTCATGTGTGTGCCTTATATGTGATGATCTATTCTATGTTACTGCATCTGTTAACTGATAATTTGGTTGATAATGTTCTAATGCACTCATTGAAGATCAATTAACTTAATCATAAGAAGTTGTGGAAGTAGAATATATGAATCAGAGTTTGGAAATGAAAAAGTTTTATTGACTTGATAATACTGATTCTGTTATAGACATTTTTGTGCCTCGCATCATGGAGCATGAAATGTCGATAATTACAGGGATCCTCAGTCCCTAGACATGTTGTTCTTACCCCTAAAAGAACAAGGTCATCAATCAACAGCACTTCCAATCAGTTCTCCACCTGAAAACACTTCAAAACAGGCTTATTTTGGATCATGTCAGCTGCTTAACTGAGCTTCTGCGCTGTAATGCAACTGTCCCACTCTGTACTTGCGCTGGAAGTCAAAAGTAATGAAGGCTACCTGCGCTGGGCGAGATTGGCCAAGTGGCACAGTCATCCTGCAAGGTGTCAACTGCCCAGGAAGCTTCCAAACTGACACTTGGTTCATCAGATTCGCCTTGTGATGAGTAAGAGGTACTTGATCACCATGTGTAACCAAGGATCTCCAAGTGGACTCAAGAACTGAAGATTAACTGAAGAGGGAGAGGACACAAGGCAGCTTCATGTCAGTCTCAAGCTGACTCATCCTTTCTTCTTCTATCCTATATATAGAGCTCTTCTATGAGGTCTAAGGAGGCTGGAATTTTGTATAAGCAAGGAGGTGCTGTTGGTTTGCAGTCAGAGCTATTGGGTGATTGTTTTACTAGAGGTGAAGAGGAGAGTTCTTGCTGCCGAGGAGGTGCTGCTGGATTGGAGCCATCATCATTGGTTGTAACTTCCTCTGGAACCCTGTTACTTTCTATCAATAAAGTTTGCATGTTCTCCTATATACTTGTTTTACATAGATGTTTTGTGTTTACATGTATATTTGATGCACCCTAATCCATGCTTCAGTTATGAGTACATGTATCTTGTAGTTTGCTCTCTTGTTTTGTGCAGGTTCTGTGTGTAGCTGGATCGGCTAGGAGAGCAAAGAGCTGGGAACGAGATACAAAGAGAGAAGGACAAGGATCGACTAAGCGAAGGACACCAGGTTGGTTGACCTTCTTTCCATTCTCTCTGTATTTTCATAAAGAGGAACATGAAAACTTTATCATTCAGTTGTTGCTAAAGACTGTCACCTTTAGAGTAGGGTTAGTGTCATCCGCATCGGATACTTTTCCCCACAACAAACTGGCGACTCCGCTGGGGAGCCTAGTATCTTGTTGTTGTTTGTAGTATTTTGCTATTCATTTCTTGAAGAAAGGAGTACCGAATCGAAAAGCTTTTGACTATATCAAAAGCGAAGTAGAGGGTTTGCTACTCTTGCTCCTTTGCTGAGCAAATTCAAGATTTAAAGAGCTAATCTACAGATGAATCTTTACTCTTTGTGATAGATCTTCATCCTCTTGATCATCCCTTAGCCTGTACTTAACCTATAGCTTTTTATTTCAGCAAAAACAGTACATTTTTGAGCTTTTTATGACCCGGAATTCTTTGCAGACGTAACTCTCGTAAGTCAGTGCAGGCTGTCCACAGGCAGTCTGCATTACAGCGCAGGTGCTCCCTTCGGGAACTGCGCTGAGAGTGAAACTGACAGACCAGTGCTTGCGCTGGTCCAGTTAGCCTTAGTCTAGCTCAGCTCTTCCTTTGTGTCTTGGCCCTATTTGCACTTGTTTTTGGCTGATTGCTTGTTGGTTATTGTACTTGCTGTAGACCACTTCTCCTTCACATTATTCCGCCTCAGTTGTGTGATGAAATTGTAAACGTTCTTTCAGTATTTCTTGCTTCAGTTACAATTTCCCATTGTGAAAAGCGAACCTAGTAGCTGTGGCCTCTTAGATCCTGAACTGTAAAAGTATCTTTGTGATCTTATGAGTTAGTTTTATTACTGTTCATGGCTGTTTGAGTTTGTTTGCTTTTCACTTTATGGTTTGAATCTGTACTTTTCTTGTATTTTAAACAAGTCTATCATAAGGTGTCTTTTTGATTGTGGACAAGCTTGTTTATTTCTACTTGAAAGTTGATTCAAAAATCATACAACAGTTTCCTTTTGTTAGCATCAACATTAAGGATAACGAAAAGAAATACATGCATTGTGCATTTTGCATTTGACTGTGTGCTTGACGATTTAGGAAAATGTGCATTTTAGTGTGTGTTCTTTGATCTGTGGAAAAAGTTGAGTCTTTCTTTTCCCTCAAGTAGATTAAGGTTTTCAAAGTTGAAAGATTGAAAAGATTTGCTTCTCATTCTTAGATTGCATATAGGAAGTTGTATATATACATCTCGTGGCGAACCTGAAAGGCAAACTGTTAAGAAAGATCAACATTAAAATAAACTCAATTTACATAACAACGCTTTGGAATTTAACGCAAACACCTAGAGGTCTAGGTAGAGACGTGTTCCGGCGTCGTTAAACATAGTGACTGTCGATCTCTACGAAGGTGGGTGATTCCTCCTGAGAGTCGGTGGCACTAACACGGACTTGTGCTCCCGCGTACTGTCGCGTATATTGGGAGACCCCTATAGGCTTTTATCCTTTACCCTTAGGAAGCCGTGTCGACCGCCCTACTGATCGCGATGCAGTGAACACAGCATTCACGAAGATCGACCACCCGTACCGTAAAACGTATTCTGTGGTTTCGCGAAAGGTTTGGCACACCCTCTGCCTAGATCTCCAGAGCAGTTTATTTTGGCCCTTTTCAAACTCTATAACTGAAAAGGTCCAACCGAGCATTTGTCACTTCGGGCTCGTTAATACATCGAAGGCGACTAGAGTCATCTTTAGCTTTTTCTCGACTCTTAAAACATGAAAAAGCAAGTTTGTGTCTAAAAGCGTCGTTAATAAAATTTATTTTAAAGCGGAACATAATCACCTGTTATTCCCACGTTGATCTTTCAGTTGAAAAGTATGGAGCCCACCAACCAAGGAAGTAACCTTGGCGGAAGTCCAAATCCCTTCTCCTCTTGGGGAGATGTTGGTGCGCCTCATATGGCTACATTGTCGCTTCCAGGATTGACAATCGGCCTTCCTGTATGGCTCTTTTCAACTAATGTAGTCCAGATCGCCACTAATCCTGAGCAGTCGAATCAACAGTCAGAACAATCTAGAACTACCCACCAGCCTTCCACTTCTTATGATACTTCCTCTGATCCTTCATCTTCACAAGGTAGAGCTGGCAAAAGTCAGCCTCCCAAAGGGAAGAAGGAAAAGAAGAAGAAAGAAAAGAAGCAGAAGGAGCCTTTGGCGAAGGCGACTGGGGGCAAGCAGAAGAAAGCTGACAGAAACCCACACACTGCATCGACCGGGCCTAAATCGCCATGTGTCATTTGCAAAGGGATCCACTTCCATCGTGATTGTCCTTGTATTCCCTGGATACTAAGGGACTGGTCCCCAAGGTTGCACAATCCGGTAGCAGCAACCTCTGGTTGTCAAGTTGATTGCATTCCGTCGACTAGCGAGAGTGAAGGACGAAGAAGGGGACCAAGATCACCCTGTCTATTGTGTGAAGGTCATCATGCCATCCACAAATGTCCGTTCTTAGATGAGGCCAAGAGAGTTTTGGAATATCGCCCGGTGTCACCGGTGCGACTTCCTCCTGGATATCAAAAACTCGCGCCTAATCCCTCGATAGTTGAAAATCCAGTTGAACCACTCAAGTGGTCAACTGAAGTGTCGGTCATTGAGAATGAACCTACTGAATCCAGACCAGACGAAAGTCTAAAGGTCGATACGGTAGTTGGCTCGGTTCTTCCTTCAGAGGTTCTATCGTCCAATGACTCCGTCATTGAAGACCCGTCTTCAAATGACACCGTCGTCGAAGAGTCATCTTCATGCGACACCCTCACTGATGAGAACAAGGATGACACCATCCAGGTTCTCTTCATCAGCACCGACTCCGATGAGCATCTGGGCAATGCACCCATTCCTTTGTCGCAGGAAGGAACATCATCAGAGTCATATCCGGCCGTATATTCGGTCCCACCACCAAGCAACCTGGTTGTATCCTTTGATTGGAATCAACTAGGCAGACCCCGGTTACCAGCCAGTACACCATTCAGAATCATTGTCCAGATCTATAGAATGATTATGGCTGGTACTATCATTGATGAAGGGGCGTCTGTGAGTATCCTTTCCTCTGTTGCTTGGAAAGCACTGGGTTCCCCAGCGCTTTTACCTGAGTTGAGAAATCTCTCAGGTTTTGATAAAGGAACCAGTCGACCATTAGGGATCCTCCCCGATGTACCTGTTACATTGAAAGGGAATACCGTCAGGATGAACGTGTTGGTAGTTCAAGGACCCTTGGATTATAACCTACTCCTTGGACACGACTATATTTATTGCATGGGAGCGATAGTCTCCTCACTCTTTAGAGTAATGTGTTTTCCACACGAAGGAAGGGTGGTCAAGCTCGTAGACCAACTTTCATTTCCGGGATCTCGCATCGCAAATAGTCAAATACCAATCCTAAATGGTCTATTCACTCAAGATTCGCCTCCGCCCCCAGTCCTCCTTCCCGATGAGCGCGAGTGATTCGGAAAGAAAGACTAGGACCCAGGGGGCATGCACCCTGGTCTGCTTCGGGCAGAAGAAACTCCGGGTATAAGACAGAATTTCCGCAAGGAACATGACTAGTCCGTACCCCGTCCGTAGGAAGTGGGGTTGTTCTGGAATAATGATCTTTTGTTAAAGTTATGTGTTTGGGAATCATTCACCTTTGTCTAAAAAAGTGGGCGATGCCCAAGTAGGAATTCCCTTATCACAACAAGTAGTCACCATCTTTAAATTCAAGCCTCGCCCATCGAAACATATGTTTTGAAGGATAAGCAGGGGCAGTCTACTAAGAAGGAGACCGTATTGTTGTGACAGAGGGTAACCATCTTTGGACAACCCAATGATAGACACCGCCGAAGAAAGAGATTGATTTGCGGCAGCGAATAGAACCACTCTTCGGATAATAAGAAAGAGGCAAGCCTCCCTCAATAATACCAATGTTTTGTCTTTGAGTAGTGTCCTTCTATTGTCACAAATAGCTGTTTGTTAAAAGTGGGCCGACGGGAAGCCTGAGTATTGCGTAAGACCCCTTAAAATAACGAGAAGACAAGTATCATTAGCATTAGATTAGCAAGATGACAAGTAAGTGTGAACACCCAAAGAAAAACAAAAGTAGGGGAGAGGAGGGGCAGCCTCGAAATTCTATCCTATACCTGGGGGCATGCAAACTTTCTGGAGTGCAAGCTAGGGGCGGTTATTTATCTGGTTTTAAGATTAGCCGTTTCCAAACTTGCATGAAAGAAAGCCTGTGGGGCAAAAGTAAAATTTGCCAAAAGTGAGCACAGCTGTGGTAAGGCATAAGCTCTATAAAAATTGGTCCTTACGAGAGGCGTTCTTCATATGACTGGTATATCGAGCAGTTTTAGCATATAGTTCATGCTCGTTAAAAAATAAACGCAAATCCGAGCAGTTTTAGGACTAAATTTAAGCTCGTTAAAAAATAGAAAAGTGTGAGCAAAAGTTTCCCCCAGAGTTCAAGCTCATGGAAAAAATGAACCGGTAAATAACCTTTTGAGATCGTAAATTCATCAGCCATAAGAACCTTGATCGTATTTTCATCCATCACCTCCACTGTTCATTTGGCCAATCATTCACTTCCATTTGTGTGTTTACCTCTTTTGAGAAACAGCTGCGAAGAGTGATTTCACCTAGCCATCCTTGTGACACTGCCGTGATTGGAAATTCCAACCTGTACCTGGAATCTGTAGCTATCCCTGTTTATCACTCGTTCCTCAAAAGACGAGTCTTCTTTCAGCTCTTTTCAATGACTCGTAAAATATGAAAAGTTTGCCGAGTTTTGGCCTTCCAGCTCGTTAAATGACCGGAACGCTATCCCTCCTCTAAATTTTAATCTTTTTGGACCTGAGGGATTATTACACAAAAGGATCGAGCGCTTGTCTTGTTCGGCTCGTAAAAGTACCGAACAACCATCCCTTCTGTATTGTTTTATACTTTTTCGGACTTAAGGGATTTGCTGACGAAAAAGGAATTGTGGAGTTAACTTTCTGTACCTTTTTAGACTCTCTAAAAATGAAAAGGACCGAGTTTTCTTTGTCGTTAGACTCGTTAAAATGATTAAATAGCGACAAACTTGTCTTTAGACGAGAACGAGTTTCCCTATTGCTAGGCTCGTTAAATCATAGCGATAGGCTTGCCCGAAGGGCAGGTTATAGAACAAGCATATGTTATCCTCCTCAAGCTTGACAAAAATAAAGAGGTACTGGTCAGAAATGACTGGGGAAAAATTGGGAGAACATCAAAGTTTAAAGGTAGCAAGTCACTCTTGAACATGACACTTTTCCTCCGTACCATATCGGGTTGGGTTGTTTCATTCACCGGTCTCATCACCATGGTCCTCGCCACACCATCCACATTTGGGGTAATGCTACCGATCCATCGCATCAGTGTCGTTATATGTTCAAGAGGGGTCATTCTGGAAGTGTCAACCGTGTCCCATCCACTACCATACATTATCCTTCATCCATTCATGATCGCCACCCTGAATCATATTTCACAGTTTCTTTTCACCTCCACTAAAGTCATTAGCTCCGTTCCGTGTCATTGATGTGGGATTCATTAAGGCCCTCCTTTGACGGATCGCTTCTTGTCGACTTCAGCTCATTATCCAAGAAGTTGGTCTAGGAACACCCCCATCAGTACTTTGAAGCTTGCATGCCTCAATGGCAAGTTTCTCACTTCCGGCGACAGGTATACATCAATGACCTTCGACCAGAAGATTTTGCGTGGCGTTCGACGCCAAGTCCTTCTTTCACGCCACATGAATTGTACTGCAGTACCTTGAGGGTCATCGTCATTATTGGTGATTCCTCTCGCGCTTTTTAACGGTTCTCATTATTGACCGGTAATCAAGCGATGTCTTTCCATGTTCGACTTCAGCGCAATTCTCACATGGATCGACTTGTACTTAGAGTGAAGATCGAACGAGTTTGAAGACCCCGGATCTAGTTTCATCCATCCGGGCTGCGATATATATTCAGGAAATATAAAAGCATTTGCCGTGTACATCATTGCAGCAGATGATCATCCTATTCAGAGGATGATAGTTTCAGCGGAAAATTATCAGTCTATCTTCAGACGATCGTCTGTCATATGTACCAAAATGTATTTATAGAGAGCTGAGCATGGGAATGCCCGCCTCAGCTAGATCATGAGAATAATGATGAATGAAAAATAATGTATTGTATTGTATTGTATTACAGGGCACTCTCCTCAGCACTGGAACGAACTTCGGATCCTCTAGCTAAAGCATTTCACCCGATAAACGGCCTCATACTTTAGGGGGCAACTGTTATAGACATTTTTGTGCCTCGCGTCATGGAGCATGAAATGTCGATAATTACAGGGATCCTCAGTCCCTAGACATGTTGTTCTTACCCCTAAAAGAACAAGGTCATCAATCAACAGCACTTCCAATCAGTTCTCCACCTGAAAACACTTCAAAACAGGCTTATTTTGGATCATGTCAGCTGCTTAACTGAGCTTCTGCGCTGTAATGCAACTGTCCCACTCTGTACCTGCGCTGGAAGTCAAAAGTAATGAAGGCTACCTGCGCTGGGTGAGATTGGCCAAGTGGCACAGTCATCCTGCAAGGTGTCAACTGCCCAGGAAGCTTCCAAACTGACACTTGGTTCATCAGATTCGCCTTGTGATGAGTAAGAGGTACTTGATCACCATGTGTAACCAAGGATCTCCAAGTGGACTCAAGAACTAAAGATTAACTGAAGAGGGAGAGGACACAAGGCAGCTTCATGTCAGTCTCAAGCTGACTCATCCTTTCTTCTTCTATCCTATATATAGAGCTCTTCTATGAGGTCTAAGGAGGCTGGAATTTTGTATAAGCAAGGAGGTGCTGTTGGTTTGCAGTCAGAGCTATTGGGTGATTGTTTTACTAGAGGTGAAGAGGAGAGTTCTTGCTGCCGAGGAGGTGCTGCTGGATTGGAGCCATCATCATTGGTTGTAACTTCCTCTGGAACCCTGTTACTTTCTATCAATAAAGTTTGCATTTTCTCCTATATACTTGTTTTACATAGATGTTTTGTGTTTACATGTATATTTGATGCACCCTAATCCATGCTTCAGTTATGAGTACATGTATCTTGTAGTTTGCTCTCTTGTTTTGTGCAGGTTCTGTGTGTAGCTGGATCGGCTAGGAGAGCAAAGAGCTGGGAACGAGATACAAAGAGAGAAGGACAAGAATCGACTAAGCGAAGGACACCAGGTTGGTTGACCTTCTTTCCATTCTCTCTGTATTTTCATAAAGAGGAACATGAAAACTTTATCATTCAGTTGTTGCTAAAGACTGTCACCTTTAGAGTAGGGTTAGTGTCATCCGCATCGGATACTTTTCCCCACAACAGATTCACCCCCCCTCTCAGTATTATTTCCAAAAATTGGTATCAAAGCCAGGTCCTCTGATAGAAGCTTGATCGCTTAAAGGAGATCCGTGGAACTATGGGAAAGAAGCTTAAGAAGAAAGCTCATAAGAAGAAGAAGACATCTCAGAAGAATTATGACAGTGGGAGAATCGATTGGGGATTAGGTATAAGAAGCTCTTCAGATTTAGAATCAGATTCAGAATCATTATCAGGTATGAATATATTATCCTCTGATGTTCCAGCTATCTTTCCTTTTGGAAGAGATGAAAGTGATAGCGAAACTACTGAATTTGCTCTTATGGGTGAACAAGAAAGATATCAAATAGAGGCAGAATTTAAAAGGCTGACAGACAAAATTAGAGATCAACAAGATCTATTGAACAAAAGGGAATGTGACTTCAAAGAAGAAGCTACCAAACTAAAGGCCCAACTAGAAGAAGGAAACAAGGTAAGAAAACTACTCAAGGACAAGGAAGACCAATGTCAAAAATTGCAACATGAAGTGACATCATTAAGAAAAGAAGTCAACGAAAGAAGCACAACCATCAAGAAACTCAAAGATAGATCCAGCTACTATGAAAATCTTGAAGCTACAATCCTCTCACTAAAAGGAGATCTTGAAGAATCAAAGAAGCAGAATGAAGATCTACATCAAGCAATTGAAAAACAAGACAACGAAATCATCAGCTTAAAATCTCAGCTGGAATGTGCCTTCCGAGTTCGGGATCTGAATGAAGAACAAGAAAAGGAGATTCTCAAACTAAGGGAACAAATGGAAGAAGGAAGGAAAGCTAAAGAAGATTTGAAAAAGCAATCTCTTGAAAAGGAAGAACAGCTTCAGGTTGAGGTAAATATCTTGAAAGGTAAATTAGAAGAAAAGGATAAGCTTTTACGATTTCAAGATAGTTCTAAAGTCTTGAATGATATTCTTAGAAGTCAAAGGTCTGCTATAAAGACTGGTCTTGGTTTCCATGAATCTGTTGAAGGTGAATCTAGTTCACAAGGTGAGGCAAGGAACTCTAAAGAGAAATCTAAAGTGATCAACGAAGAAATGAAAGATCAATCTCATCATCAACCAAGGAAAGAGATTCCTCAAAGAAAATCCTTTACTCCTTCTATGAATAATGTTGAATGTTATGTATGTCATAATCTTGGACATGTTGCAGCTAGATGTAGAAGAAGAAGGGTTCAAGACCATTATGCAGAAAGATCATCACATTCAAGGTACTTTAATGGATATTGCTTTGCTTGCAATATGAATGGTCATAAAGCTACTGACTGTTACAGGGGGAATATGAAACATGTAAGATGTTATGCATGTAACAAGCTTGGACATATAGCTAAGGAATGCAGGAACAAAGTGTGGGCACCATATCAAAAGGATAAAATGTCATCATCACGCTTGAAGATATGGAGGAAAAAGGAAGTACAGTCAGAAAAAGGCGGCACAGCACAACGTACAGACATACCAAAATCAGAGGGAGCTGAAAGTACAAAACTTCAGTGTCCTAAATCTCATATGCAAACTCCATAAAGGGAAGTCGCGTATATACGCGAGTTGGATACTGCACAATCGCGTATATGATTGTTTGAAGAAAGGCAGTAGGGAAAGTGAAGTTGGAAGTGAATCTATGAAGTATGATCTCTCGAGCACAAGATCAGATCTGGGGATCTGACTATCAGAGGCACCTTGGAGGACCATTTAATTGGGTTCTAATCAGAGGTACACAGACGATTCACTGCGAAAGTGCGGGCGTACGCAGCAGAGCGGAAGTTCCTGTGCGGAGGAGCGCAGGTGAAACACAATGAAAGTGCGAGGATACACAACGAAGGCACAGTCCCGGTGCGGAGGTACGCGGCGCAATAGAGGTTTAGGTGCGGAAGAACAGTAAAGGTATGCGGCGTGGCAGAAGCCGCAGGTGCGTAGATATGCGGCGTAATAGAGGTTCAGGTGCGGAGGCACAATAAAAGTACGTGGCACTACAGAAGCCGCAGGTGTGTAGATACGCAGCGCGATAGCATCTGAGGGTGCGTGGCCACAGTAGTAGTACGCGGCGTGATTGAAGAAACAGTGTGTGGGTACGCGCTGTAGTAGAAGGCTCTCTGCGGGAATACGCAAAAACATAGAAAGTCAAGTGCGTGGATACGCAGAGGAGCGGAAGGTGAAGTGCGGAGCCACGCAGGCCATATAATGAGAAACTGCGTATCTGTCTTAAGGCATTTATTGGCTGACTTTTCTTACTGATAAGATCTGACAGATTGCACCAGTTTAGGGGGAGCATATGTTTTTAATGCATTGTTGGCATTATGGTTAATAGTCCTTGGTGATGAAGATTATATGGCTAAATGATATATCTTGCTATGATGTGGTTATGAGTTGTCCATCTCATATGATTCTTGGATTTAAATAGTTGATTTTCAGATCAGATTTATGGATTGATTCTCTGATGCTACATATCTAGTGCGTACATGGTGATCTTCATAAGGATAAGAAGAGTTATGATGCATGATTCCTTTCATTCTTGGCACAAATGGATGAGGATTGTTGGCTGGATACAGGGATGATTATTCAAAGTTGCATTGTTGGAGACATGATGATGATGAGCTCTTACCTATATGATGATAGATTGTTTCGCACATATGTTGATTGATGCAGATATTCCCAAATGATGATCTGGATGGCTTTGGTGTTTCTCCTTATGATAAAAGATGTTATGGAGCAGATCATACAGTGTTGTTGCCGATGTTTATCTTAGGTGATTGGTCTTTGTTATAAATATCATATCAAGACTCATGATGTAATAGTATCTATTGTAGTCATCTCTTCAGGTCATGTAACGGCCTATGTTGGTTTCCCCACTATGCCTGGGATGAAGATGTAATGTATTTAGTTCCTGATGTATCCCCACTTGGTTGGGTGATGGATGTATGTATTGAGTCTTTTGGTGATAGGAAGGTCATTTATGATATATAGAGTCATGTTCTTCTTGTAGAACATCTTTTTGCAGACCTTGCTTACAATCAGGGGGAGCTTGAACATGAACAACACTATATAGCAGAGCAGATATTTCAGCTTGTTCTTAGAAAGAGCATTATCAGATTGGTGCACCATGGCATATACAAAGGGGGAGCTCATTCAGAGACTTCAGCAGATCTGGTTTATAGTCAAGAGGAGCATGTTCTTAGGGGGAGCAAAACCCTTTGCCCTTGATGTCAAAGGGGGAGAGTGATTTGGTGTTGTTGCCATCAAGTCCAAAGGGGGAGATTGTTGGCATTATGATGCATGTGTTGTACTTGATGGCAACCCTCTCATAGAAGATCATCTCACTTGTATACATTCAGATGAATCCACAGAAGAGATATCAGATATGACAGAATACATGGATCAGATGATAATTCACAAGTAAGCTTTGCCATCAAGTCCAAAGGGGGAGATTGTTGGCATTATGGCTAAAGTGTTGTCCTTGATGGCAACTCATACAGGTGATGGATCACTGTACAACAGGTCATTAGCAGAGATTGATGATTAGCTCACAAATAATGAAGAAAACAAGAGGTACGCAGGTACACCATACAAAAGCTACGGACCCGCAAGCATGTCATAGATAAAGTGCGTACATACCCGCAGGTACACCATGTAAAAGGTGCGGACCCCAGTTCACTCACTTCAAGGCAGAGAAGCGCGCTCACGTGGGGTTTCTTATGTTTGGCCCGTGGTATTTAGCCCGCCATTCTTGATTCTATGGTTTTGGCCCATGGTATAGGATCTAATTTAGCCCCGGTTTGGATCCCTTGTATTGGTTATCTATGGTATTGATCCATGATTTTAGGAAGAGCCTGCCTATATAAAGCAAAGGAGATCATTTGGCTATACATGTGTGAAATTAGAAGATCTTAAGAGAAGCTAGATCTGAAAATCTTGTAATCGGTTTGTGAGAGAGAGTTGAATCAATATCAAGGAGAAACATGAGAATTACAAGTCGGATCTACTAATGGGTTGATATCTCCTCGGCGCATGTTCAGATCTGTAGATCTGATAGTCTGGGTTATTCTTGAAGTCTTGAAATTATCTATACCCGCAGGACTACAAGTACAGTGAAGGAAAAGTGCGTAGGTACGCAGGCCCAGAAGCGCTGCAGGTGCGCAGGTTCGCAGGCCCAGAATTGCAGAAGGTGCGGAGGGGCGCAGGCATCCCATTGGACACAGAGCGGAGGTGCGCAGGAAGTCCGTGAGACACAGTGCGTGGGTGTGCAGGAAAGCAGTTGGAAACAGTGCGGATGTACGCAGGTGTTCTATGGGTGAAGCTGCAGACTTTTCATGAAATCTATTTAGCTGCCCCTGTTTATTATTATTGTGTTCTGGGTTTTGAAGTGATGTCTGGTATTATGTTCTGATAACATCAGTGATTATGATTAGCTTCAGTATTGATAGATGAATGGGTCAGGTTCATAATGACTTATCCTTATATGATCTGGTGGACTAGATATGGTTGATAACTCTCATTGTATATGTATTGATTTGGTGATTGGGTGATTCAGAAGGTTGTTTGATTATGAGCTTCAATGTTGTTGTTGGGTCCAGTATGAAAATTAGATGAAATGTGGCCTTTCAAATTATGTGTTGTGCTTCAGTGTATCCAGTCTGAAAATTGATGAAACATGGTACCTGGAGGAGAAAAGATTGTAGGCCAGCACCTACGTACTATTATCTAAGCTAGTACAAGAGCTAAAGGAAATCTTTAGAGCATTGTATCAGGTAGCAGCCTGCGTACTAGTAATTGGATCGGCTAGTACAAGAGCAAAGGGGGTTGTAGCTCCCGTACTGGTATAAGACTGCACCAGTACAAAATATTGTAAAAGGATTTTCTTATTAAGAAGAAGATTGAGATGACTTGCAGCAGGTGGTTTTCTCCCGCATTGGGTTTCCACCTTATATCATGGTGTTCATGTGTGTGCCTTATGTGTGATGATCTATTCTATGTTACTGCATCTGTTAACTGATAATTTGGTTGATAATGTTCTAATGCACTCATTGAAGATCAATTAACTTAATCATAAGAAGTTGTGGAAGTAGAATATATGAATCAGAGTTTGGAAATGAAAAAGTTTTATTGACTTGATAATACTGATTCACCCCCCCCCTCTCAGTATTATTTCCAACAAAACATGTTAGGGATGAGCCAACCACCCTCACTGAATTACAGGCCTGCCCTCTTGCTATGTCATGTTTCCAACATCTATCATGTTTTGAGTTTTGTCAAAGAGTGGTTAATGTTCAAGTTCATCATGAGTTGGCCCATCTTTTTGTGCTTCACCTACATGGAGATCACTCTGTCTTGGCCGGGGTCACCTTCACACTGACACCCGAAACTGTCTCATTAGCAACCAGTATACCGAATGTTGGAGAATCATGGCACAAGAAATAGAAAGTTGATCGACAACATTATGAGCCTTACATTAAGGCTAGTTTCTTGAGGTAGCTCACAAGAGTCTTTCCATTCAGATATTTGAAAGATGAATATGCTCCACTCATGAAGTTGATCATGAAGTACTTCAGCTGTGAGGGTAGGTTATCTCGTCTATATGCCTATCACATCAGGTTGCTCATGCACTTTACCAGGGTATGGATGATGAACATCCCATTTTTCATTTGCAGGAACATAGAGAGGATGAACACCTTCATGCAACACAAGACCCCTCAGCAGCACCTTAACAGTGTTTATCACTTTGCTCTTATTAAGATTTTGGTGGTTCATCAGATGGCATTGCAGGGCATTACGTGGGATGATTTCATCTCCCGTGACTTCTTCAGCACTTCACAGGTATTATCAGAGGTTAAGCAAGAGGGTGAACCTTCTCATCGGTATGAGCGCCATGATACTGGTAGTGTGCTGGTTTTCATCACATATCAGAAAGGCACCAGACGTTTGTTTGCAACGGCAAAGCGAGTGTTATCTCCACCCGGGGTGGAAGGGGCCTCGCTTCCTCCATACGCATCACAGGGACAGGACAAAGGCAAGGAGCCAATACAGGATGAGGGGCCTTCAGGTGAGCCATCAGGTGAACGAGAGACCGAATTCGTTCTCCTTCATGATGATGAGACAGATACAAAAGAGACAAATGCACAGCTTAGAGAGATCATCCAGGAGCAGAAATCAGAGATCGAAGCCTTATACATTGACTTGGAGAGGGCTAAGTGGAACATGAAATATCTAGAGCAGAGGAACAAACAGCTTGAGGATCAACAAGCGATCATGGAGCTACAAAACATTCGTGAGCATCACCAAGCTGCACAAAGGAGAAGAGTTGAGCTCACGTCATTGGAGCAAGAGATTAATGAGGATCGGGAGGCCAATCTCGAGAGAGTTAACATGCACTTGGAGAGGCTACTGGATAAGGCCGACAAGGACCATGCATTGCTGAGACACATGGCTTTCCACTACATGGCGCGAAACAAAGTATGCAAGGCCCGAATCAGGAATTTGAAGGCGAAATTGAGGAAGGCAATCAAGAAGGGAGCTCGATCGACTTCAGATATTGGTCGAAGCCTCTTTGGCCCAGCATAAGACTTGATAAGGAAGCTCCAGCCCAAATTTCAAGAAATTTGGGGCAATTTTAGTCACATGGCAAATTTTTGGTCACAACACAGGTTTTTTCTCCCTGTGCACCACGCCACTGGCGCGAAGCTTAGGATTGGGACCTCCAAATCACAAATGGTTTGCATTTTTGGATTCATCATGAAAAATCACGACTACTGGGGCTTGGACAAGAAATTTGGGCATGATTTGAGTCTCCAGGAGGTCAAAAACACTCAAAAAATGACCTGTCTGCCCCTATTTTGACACACAGGAAGCAGTCTTGGGAGAATGAAGATTTGGAGGGGAAAATGAGCACCAAATTCAAAAATTCCACTTGGGTTGGAAAGTAGACAGGCCAGGCTTTCCAACAAGCACACTTGGGTACAATTTGGACTCCTGCAATTGCCTCAAAACAACCTCCAAAGTGTCGCGGCGCATATAGAGAAAAGGGCCAAATTCACCTCCATTTCGCGACATTTCGATTCACGATTTTCTCCAAGTGGGCCTGCTCATCTACACTACACTTTTTTCGGCAGCTAAGGAAAAATTTAAAGTATTTCCACTCCATATTGGCTTCTATACAAGTGGCAAAGGAAGGCAAACAGTCGCCCAAGCCATTTGTCATGTTTGTAACGCTGCACCTGTAGCTAATGGTTGGCTTTCCACCTCCATTTTGTAATGATTCGAGTAACTCCCCAACCCTTGGGCATTCTATCTCTTCATGGCACATTCTATATATTGTATGCAAAGTATTTGCAAAGGGTTGGTTGGCTTGTAATTTCTGGGAGACCGTGGGAGAGAAACTCAGTTCTTCATTGTATATTTTGACAGAGGATTAATGAAAGGCAACGTCTTTGTTTCATGAGATTCATGTGGTTGTGAGTGTAGAAAATGTGTCTCTTATGTTTCATATGTATTTCGTAATGTTCACAGTTCATTTCATATTCATTTCCAGTGAAATTTTCTAAGTTAGATAAGGTAGAATTCATTTTTATTGCTCTGCCTGTGGGAAAATTTCATGTTCAGTGTTCTTCTTCTGTTGAAAAGGATTCCTGTACTTATGCCCTTTTCACCCTCCTAAGCAATTCCTCCATTCCGCGTTATTTCAAACTAAATTGCTAGACTTTCCGCCTGTCTTGCCTCACGAAGTAATCTATTCCTTTGTATTAAATTCTCTGCTCATTGCTGTCCGTTGGTCCTATACCATCCCAGAAACTCAGTCATTCATAAAAAATTGCTTTCTTGAATCCATATTTACTTACTAGCCTATGTTGGGTCCCTATAATACTAGTGATTACCCCATTACTATTGTAGTTATACCCCTTATTTATATTGATGTACCCATGTAGTGCCCATATTGTTACTATTGTGCCACATAGAAGCCCACTATTGTTATTGTTGTGCCCTACAATATTATTGTTATGTAGGCTTTGATTGTATTGGGACTACTTAGACTCCTATATATAGAAAGGAGGTATTTTCATTTGTATCATCCAAGAATTGTTCATTTATGTAATGTAAAGGAGGTTGCCCCCTCGAAGAGGCTGAATTCTAAGGCGTGGATCTCTCTTTTCTATCTTTTTGTGAGCTGGTTTCATAACATTTGGTATCAGAGCTTTGGATTCTAGGGTTTCGCTGCTCCAAACAGGTCATCGTGGCATTTTCGCTATAACTTTGTTTCTGTGACGTTTCAGAAGTCACAAAAAAAACCCATTTGAGAAGAACTGGCGCTGAACCGTGGGTCCGAATTTCAGAACTTTTCTCGAGACATTTTCGGAGATATGATCTGAGGAAGTTGGTCTTTTTGCAGACTCCTGAATTACATTCAAAACAGGTGACCTGGGGAAATTCGTCATAACTCTCTCTCTGAGGATCGGATTGAAATTTCGTAAAAAGGTACATAAATTAGACGGACGGTAGTTTCTTGTGGGTGAGTTTCAGATTCAAAGGTTGAAACAGTGACTCGTGGCACGTCGTACAAGTTCGCTCTACTGAACCAGTCTAAAAGCAAGTCACTGTGGGAGATTTCACATAACTCTTCCTTGGAGAATCCAATTTGGCTCAGACTTGTGGCATTGGAAAGAGGACGCAGAAGGCTACTACAGATAGCAATTTCAGAACTGGATGATCCGAAATCACAGAGATACATCAGATTCAATATCAGGCCTCTATAAAGTGAAAAAAGGTGTGTAGTTTTTTTTTAAATTTTTGTGTAAGCTTGGTTTAACGGAATTCAAAGGGCATAGTAAAGCATTATTATCGGTAACCGATGCCCCAAGGAAAGAAAATGCAAACACCTAGTAAGGAACCTGAAAGCTCTAGCATGACTCATGAAGAAGAGGAAGAAATGCTACATGATATATCAAAATTACAAGAACAAGTGCAACAAATGTCACGCTCACAAAAGCTAACAGAAGCTAAGATAAGTGGCATGGAATCTAAGGTAAATGGCATGGAATCTAAGATAAAGGGCATGGAAGCTAAGATGGATGGCATGGAAGCTAAGATGGATGGCATGGAAGCTAAGATTGACGCTAAATTTGATGGCATGGATGATAAGATGGATGAATTGAAGAAGTTGCTACAAGAAAGGGTCACTAATGGTGAAAAGGTAGTAAAGGAAACTCATGATGAGAATAAAAGAAATGTTAATCATGATTCCATAGACTCTAATGTTGGATCGAAGACTCACCATGTTCCAAAAATCGATGTGAGGAAGTTTGATGGCAAGGATCCCGCCACATGGATATTACAGATGGAGCAATTCTTCGATCTCAATAATGTGCAAAACACACAAAAGGTACGTATGGAAACTTTATATTTGGAACCAAATCAGTTTGTATGGTATCAATGGCTTTGTTCTCGTAAACAATTTATCACTTGGGCAATTTTTACGGAAGAATTGATAGCACATTATGAGGATACAAAAAGCAACACTTTTTTTAGCCAATTGATGAAGTCTCAAACAAAAGGGTTCAATAATGGAGCACATTGAGGAGTTCCAAAAATTGAACATAAGGATAAAAGATATTCCAGAGGAGCATAGGATTGATGTGTTCATAGGGTCTTTAAAGGATAATATCCAACATGATGTGCGCCTTTGGGAACCTGATTCATTAGAGAAGGCATTCAGGTTAGCAAGAAAAATGGAAAGCAAAATTATGGCAACTAGGAAGCATACCATTCACAACTATAAAGATGGAAGTGTTGTTGCCCATAGTCTTCCACAACCTACAAGGTTGACACCACAACAATTGGAAGAAAAAAGAGCAAAAGGGCTTTGTTACAATTGTGATAGAAAATACACAAAAGGTCATAAGTGTGCTGAGAATAAATTATTCTACATAGATTGTGAAGAGGAAGAAGAAAAGGAGCAAGAAAGGTCAAAAGAAGAGGATATATTCCAGGAACAAAGCCTATATGAAGAACAAATAAATCCGACCATATCTTGTAATGCATTGGCAGGAATTACCACTCCTCAAACCATCAAGATAGAAGGACAAATCAAGAAGAAAAAGGTGATAGTGTTGATTGATTCAGGAAGCACCCACAATTTTATTCATTGTAGGGTAGCAAAAGAATTGAATTGCTTCCTATATCCAGCACCAGAGTGTCAAGTGATGATTGCAAATGGAGGAACAATAAATTGCTCTGGAAAGTGCCATAATATCAAGCTATCCATGGGAGAATATGTATTGACTAGCCCAATGCTTTCCATTCCAATGGGAGGTGCTGATGTTGTACTAGGAGTCCAATGGCTACAATCCTTGGGTACAATAGCTTTTAATTTTCAAGAACTTTTCATGAAATTTTCTGTGGAAGGAAAGGAAGTTGAATTAAGGGGTATTGCAGGGAAACCAGGAAAGATAATCAGCTCTAATGGTATGACAAAGCTTCTAAAAAAGGAGCAAAGGGGTGTAATTGCACAATTATGTTCGCTAGATGTTTCCACATTAGAATCATCTATTTCTCCAGATCTCCAAAAAGTCCTGGACAATCATTCCAAGGTATTTGAGACTCCCAAAGGTCTCCCACCTATGCGTGATCATGATCATGCTATTCATCTGATTCCAGGAAGTGTTCCTCCAAACATCAGGCCGTACAGATATCCCTATGTCCAAAAAAGTGAAATTGAACGTATGGTTGCAGAAATGCTAGAGGCTGGTATAATTCAACCGAGTCAAAGTTCTTTCTCTGCTCCAGTAGTATTGGTGCACAAGAAGGATGGATCATGGCGCATGTGTCCGGATTATAGGGAGCTCAACAAGCTCACTATTAAAGATAAGTTCCCCATTCCTGTCATTGATGAATTACTGGATGAATTGCATGGATCAATTTACTTCACCAAGTTGGATCTTCGTTCAGGATATCATCAAATCAGAATGAAGATTGAAGACATTCCGAAAACGGCATTTAGAACTCATGAGGGTCATTATGAATTTTTGGTCATGCCTTTTGGCCTTACCAATGCACCTTCAACATTTCAAGGTTTGATGAATTCAATTTTCAAACCATTCCTTAGAAAATTTGTGTTAGTATTTTTTGATGATATACTATCTACAGCAAGTCTTGGAAGGATCATGTTGAACATGTTGACAGGGTGCTACAACTATTGGAAGAGAAACAATTATATGCCAAAAGATCCAAATGTTTCTTTGGAGTCCAGGAGGTGGAATATTTGGGTCATATTGTATCTCATGAAGGAGTTAAGGTAGACCCTAGCAAAATTAAAGCCATTAAGGAATGGAAAATCCCCACATCCATAAAGCATTTGCGCGGATTTCTTGGGTTGACAGGGTATTATCGCAAGTTTGTTAAGAATTATGGGAGAATAGCAGCACCTCTAACAACATTATTGAAGAAAGATGCATTTTCATGGACTCCGGAAGCAACAAAGGCCTTTGAACATCTTAAAGAGGCAATGTGCCAAGCACCGGTCTTAGCTACACTGGACTTCACAAAAACCTTTATTGTGGAATGTGATGCTTCAGGAAATGGAATTGGTGCTGTTCTAATGCAAGATGAAAGACCCATTGCCTTTGAAAGTCGTCCAATCAAGGGAAAGTTTTTAAGAAAAGCTATTTATGAGAAGGAAATGTTGGCAATACTCCATGCACTTAAGAAATGGCGACCCTACCTAATGGGAAGACACTTCAAGGTAAAAACAGATCATGATAGCCTTAAATACTTTTTAGAACAAAGATTATCCTCTGAAGAGCAACAAAAGTGGGTCACAAAGATGTTGGGTTATGACTTTGAAATCATCTACAAAAAGGGGAAGCAAAATGTGGTGGCAGATGCACTCTCAAGGAAGGATGAGGATGTGGAAGCATTGTTGTGCGCTATTTCTATCATCCAACCAGATTGGATAAATGAAGCAAGGGAGGAATGGAAGAATGACGAAGAAGTGTGGGCACTTATTCGAAAGCTACAACAAGATTCCAGTACGTCTGATACATTTAGCTGGAAAAATGATTCGTTATGGTACAAAGATCGCTTATACCTCTGTAAGAATTCCCAGCTAAAACAAAAGATTCTTATGGAATTGCACACTTCTCCCTTAGGAGGGCACTCAGGATTTTTAAAAACTTACCACAGGGTTAAGAAGGAATTTTTTTGGGATGGCCTTAAATCAGATATTCAAAAGTTTGTGGCAGAATGTTTGGTTTGCCAGCAAAATAAAGTTGAAACAATTAAGACACCGGGTCTATTACAACCTTTACCCATTCCAAGCCAACGTTGGGAGGAGGTATCAATGGATTTTATCACAGGTTTACCCAAGTCTGAGGGAAAGAGTGTCATCATGGTGGTAGTTGACAGACTTACCAAGTATGCACACTTTTGTGCATTATCACATCCATTTAAAGCCAGTACAGTTTCTACTGCATTTATGGAAACAATTCAAAAGCTACATGGAAACCCAAAGATTATTGTAAGTGACAGAGATCCCATTTTCACTGGAAATTTTTGGACAGAATTATTTTCTTGTCTTGGTACTCAGTTAGCTCATAGCTCATCTTATCATCCTCAATCTGATGGGCAAACTGAGATAGTAAACAAATGTTTGGAAGGATACCTTCGTTGCTTTGTATATGATAAACAGACACAATGGGTCAAATGGTTGCCTCTGGCTGAATGGTGGTATAACACTTCCTTTCATACAGCAACAAAAATGACCCCATTTATGGCACTTTATGGGTATCAACCACCATCCATCACATCATATTTAAGAGAAAATTCTAAGGTTCAGGCAGTGGAACATCACATCGAACATCAACAACAAGTCCTCCAACTCTTAAAGGATAACCTTGTGTTGGCACAGAATAGAATGAAACAACAGGCAGATCAACATCGCAGTGAAAGAAGTTTTGATGTAGGTGATTGGGTATTCCTACGGCTACAACCATATAAGCAAATGTCCCTCAAGCAAGCTAAGAAGGATAATAAATTATCACCAAAGTATTATGGTCCGTACAAGGTGTTGCAAAAGATTGGTACTATGGCATACAAATTGGAGCTTCCTGCAGCTTCTCGATTGCACCCAGTTTTCCATGTTTCATGCTTAAAGAAGGTTATAGGCGACAAGCTCCCAGTTCAAACAATATTGCCAGAACTTGACGAAGAAGGAAAAATTATATTGGAACCGGAAGCAGTTATAGAAACAAGAACTCGACAGCTACGAAATCGATCAATTTCAGAGTACCTTATCAAGTGGAAGAACTTATCCGCTGAAGATTCCACATGGGAGGACGAGAATTTTATGCAGAAGTATCCTGAACTACTCAAGCGTTGAGGACAACACTTTTTTGAAGGAGAGGGGCATGTTGGGTCCCTATAATACTAGTGATTACCCCATTACTATTGTAGTTATACCCCTTATTTATATTGATGTACCCATGTAGTGCCCATATTGTTACTATTGTGCCACATAGAAGCCCACTATTGTTATTGTTGTGCCCTACAATATTATTGTTATGTAGGCTTTGATTGTATTGGGACCACTTAGACTCCTATATATAGAAAGGAGGTATTTTCATTTGTATCATCCAAGAATTGTTCATTTATGTAATGTAAAGGAGGTTTCCCCCTCGAAGAGGCTGAATTCTAAGGCATGGATCTCTCTTTTCTATCTTTTTGTGAGCTGGTTTCATAACAGCCTAAGATCAATATTTCACTATTAGTCATCTCAGACCATTCCGTTTACTTATTCGCTGAGCGTGACTCAGAGAGAGCCCTCTCCTGTTCTGGTAGGGCTAGCTACCAGACTGAGCGTGGTTTGTGGTTACCCTAAATTTTACCTTCCTTCAGCCTAAGGAAGATTTAGGTACTAACAGGAACAAACCCCAGAGAAAGAAGAACTGATTCCGACCATATCTTGTAAAGCATTGGCAAGAATTACCACTCCTCAAACTTGCAAGATAGAAGGACATATCGAGAAGAAAAAGGTTCAAGAAGTGAAAGATCACATCAAGAAAGAAGAAATGAATCCGACCATATCTTGTAATGCATTGGCCAGAATTACTAGTCCTCAAACTATCAAGATGGAAGGACATGTCAAGAAGAAAAATGTTAAAGAAGTGATAGATCACATTGAGCATCAAGAAATGAATCCAACCATATCTTATAATGCATTGGAAGAAATTAGGACTCAAACTCTCAAGATAGAAGGACATATCAAGAAGAAAAAGATTCAAGCAGTGAAATATCACATCGAGCATCAACAACACGTTCTCCAACTTTTAAAGGATAACACCACTTTGGTGTAGAATCGAATGAAACAAAAGGCAGATCAACATCGCAATGAAAGAAGTTTTGATGTAGACGATTGGGTATTTTTACGGATACATCTCAAGCAAGCTATTTATGAGAAGGAAATGTTGGCAATACTACTTTCACTTAAGAAATGGCGACCTTACCCAATGGAAAGACAATTCAAGGTAAAAATGGATCATGATAGTCTTAAATACTTTTTAGAACAAAGATTATCTTTAGAAGAATAGAAAAAATGGGTCACAAATATGTTGGGTTATGACTTTGAAATCATCTACAAAAAAGGGAAGCAAAATGTTGTTGTAGATACACTCTCAAGAAAGGATGATGTTGTGGAAGCATTTTTTTGTGTTATTTCTATTATCCAACTAGATTGGATAAACGAAGCAAAGGATGAATGGAAGGAGGAAGAAGATGTGGGGCCACTCATTCAAAAGTTACAGAAGATCCTAGTTCAAACGAAATTTCCAGAACTTGACGACGAAGGAAAAATTATATTGGAGCCTGGAGCAGTCACAAAAACAAGAACCCGACATCTACGAAATCGCTCAATTTCAGAGTATCTCATAAAGTGGAAGAAATTACCCGCTGAAGATTCCACATGGGAGGACAATAATTTTATACAGAAGCATCAAGAACTACTCAAGCATTGAGGACAACACTTTTTGAAGGAGGGGGGCATGTTAGGTCCCTATACTACTAGTGTAACCCCTTATTGTTATTAGTACAACCCCCTTATTATATTTTTGTGCCCATGTAGTCCCCATATTGTTATTATTGTGCCCTTACATTATCATTGTTATGTCGGCTCTAATTATATTATGACCCCTTAGACTCCTATATATATAAAGGAGGTCTTTTCGTTTGTTTCATCCAAGAATTGTTCATTTGTGTAATGTAAAGGAGTTTTCCTCCTCAAAGAGGCTTATTTCTAAGGAATTCACCTATATTTTCTATCTTTTTGTGAGCTGGTTTCATAACATATATACTAAACTACTCTCCTCATACGTTTGAGGATGTGACATGTTTCTCTGGGTATTCCAACTACACGAGAGGCAGTGCAAACACCGAAAAAGTTGGAATCAAACCTGGGCTGGTGGAGGTAAAACTCCAACTGGTTTCCCACTTAACCACTGCTCCAGCAACGCAAAAATGCAGGCTATAAAGTAGAACATGTGATCGAAAATCATTTTACCAGAAAATAGATTTTCCCATGAGCCGAGAAAATTTCCTGCTGAACAGAAACTAATGGTAACACTGGGGAAAAGAGGCTTCACAGCTAATAAAATCGATTGCACTAGTCAAGAACAAAGCTACTTCCAAACCTGTTCAAAGTCTGTTAAAGAGCTAAAATACGCATCCACGTCAACCAAGGATCATCATTTTCACTAAACCTGACAAAAATTATCATTTCAAGAGAAGCAACGGATATTTCCCAAATCTGATCAAATAAAACTTACTTATTTGATCCCACTAAAACAGCCAGACCAGGTATTCCCAAAATCAGTCACAAACCATCAGTTTAACCAAAAACTGCTTCAAGAACAAAGATTTTATGGAAAATCCTCACAGACTATCACTAAGAACCAAAAACACAAAAAAATGTTATTGACTTCAAGAGCCCGGACCAGATCTTACCTTGAAGAATCCATGACTTCCCTGAATCGTTTTTACCATCTCTCTTATCCTTAGCAGGATTGAATACTAAAGAGGCCCCTAGGATAACACAATTCTCCAAAGTACTCCTAAACATGGCTTTCCACTTCAACAACACACCATCCTCAATGCCCAATTCCCCACCAAGCAATTCAATCCTTAGATTTTGTACTTCCTTGAAATTCTTTAAAACCTCACCGGGAGAATGATGGGAAACCTCTACAACCATGGATATGTTTGGGACCAAAACATGTTTCAATGCCTGCCATGGCCTAACAATTCTACCCATCGAAAGGGATATTCTATAGTTGTTTTCAAATAGCTTATGATGGATTCTTCAAAGAATCAGAAGACACAGGATGTGCATTCTAACGAGGATGGTGACTCAAAACGGGAGGAAAATGTGACAGGAGCAAAAGCAAGAAAAAAATGAAGTTTCTAGGCCCTTAGAAAATCTTCATCAGTGGTCTATCAAGGACTACCACGTCGAGTGCTTTTATAAAGCATTTTAGTCATTATGAGGACCTAACAAACTCAGTTATAATGAAATACCATGTCATTGGGCAGCCTCGGGGATTTGGGTTTGTGACTTATGTTGATCCCTCTATCATAGATAAGGATATACAGGACAAGCACGTGCTTGATGGAGAAGCTATTGAAATCAAAAGAACCATTCCAAGGGGGATTCGTCTAGGGCCCAAAGATGAAAAAAGTATTTTTGGGTGGTTGTAACACACTTTAGTAAAAACTGTGAATGTTTTGTTTTACCGAAAATGACTGGATAACTTGTGGGCCAGATGAAGGCCTAAGTAAATGGTATAACACAAAATATAATTTTTTGTTATTGTTTACTTTTGTAAATAATGTAAGTCATGGACAACCATAAAATCATGGGAATAGTGCTAAAATAGGATTTATTCTTCAAGACAGTTACAAGACAATTATTCCTCTCTCTAGGGATAAATAATCTTAGTTGGGACAAGAAAGCCAAGAGGGGAGAGGCAAGAAAACCTAAGGTAACCTTGAAGACTTGGTACCTGGTTAGAGTAGGTCCATGTGAGGAGAATGAAGTTATAAGCTTGTGAATCAGCAAAAGGACGTTGTTGTAAGAAGGCAGAACATTGGCCAGTATGGATTCTTGAGTTGGTTGGCCAGTGGAATCCAAACTGAGATCTGTGTGTTAAGATTAGCCCTAATATTGGACCCGTTTCATTCACTGATCAACTAACTATCTGGAGATGAAATTGGCTTGGGGAGAGAAATGGACTGGTTGTATTTCTCATCGGTTCGGTGGAGCACTCTTATCCATATGATTTTGTGGCTGGACCAGATAAAGAATAAATATAAGTACTGATTTACTATTTATGATGAATTAATTTTTGTTTTTGTAATATCCATTTTGATAATATTTGTTCATTTCGTGTATGTAAAATTTTACTGCAAGTTACTTTATAAAGAATGTAAGCTTATTGTATAAAGAATGTATGCTTATTGTATAAAGAATTGGTGAAGTAGGGTTAACAGTAGACTAGAACGGTCTTAACTTCGGTTTGGATAAAAGAATCAATAGGAGAAGAATTATAAGAATTTAATTATTTAAATAGGTACAATTGTGTAGACACAGACTATGTTGTAACTACTGGTAGGAGTTGATCTACTCCTTGTCATTTTATAAATGAAACTATGATTGTGGAAATAATAGGAGAATTTTCGATTAGACTCTATGTCTATACTAAACGGAGTTACTTGATAATCGAAGGACTGAATCAAATATATAGTAAGAGAGGTTACTTTGTAGTATTTAGAATGGTAACTAGATTGTTTGATGTTAGATTGACTCTCTGTTCCTAAATAAACCTCAGAATCTACATTGATTCTTGTATATTCAGGATTGCAACAGAACACTAAGATAGCGATGAAGTGAGAATCTAAAACTTCCTGAAAACACAAATCCTCAGAGATCAGCCAACAATAAGGGTGGATGTATGCACCATACCTGTGATTCGAGGTGCAGGGTGGGATTGTGACCAGAGAAGACATTTAGAAATTAAATTAAATGTGAGATCCATCTCTAGTTGTTGATACAATCTACGTTAATATTGTAAGTAATAATGATTGATGTTGTAAGTCTTGGGAAATGTCTCAAGTAGGAGATATAAGCTATAGGAAGTGAGGGCAACCTGCTAGCAAGACCATAGCAGCAATGGGAGTAGAGAAACCTGGAAAATCAAATTTATTTAGGCATAGAAAAAAAAACAAGAACGCATGATTAACTAACTAAGAAAGAATAATCCAGTTTTTATTGATGTTGCATTTCTGTAACTAACAGCTCCATTTCTCATATTAAGTAAGCATGCGCAACGATAAACAGAAATGTAAACCCAATTTTTTTGAAAGCAGTGAATAAGCATACTGTACAATTCATTTAACAAGGAACAAAGCTACAAATTAAGAGAAAAATCATATATATAAAACTCAACCGAATCAAATATAGTTATGAGTTAACCGAATAAAGGAAATGTAGTTATGAGTTTTCTAACAAGAAGTGTGGGCTCTTTGTAAGAATACATTTATAAATAGATATTTCCTTCTAACAAAACACATGGAGAAACAATGACTTGATTTATTTTATTAATGCCAAGCAATAAAGCTTGTAAGTGATTAAATGGAAAGTTAGTCTATCGAAAAATACACCAAAATATAGAATCCATTAAGGGTTTTAAAGGGAAAAAAACCCAGACTTAGAGATTACCAAAAATAAACAATGATTGTGAGCTAATTAACTTGAAATCTTGTATAAAAGTTATAAATAAACCCAGTCCTTCACCAGTGGTAATAATAATCACTCTGAATCAAGAACACGACACAATAAAGTCTACTGTTGTTTTAAGTTTTTGCAGTAGCCCAAGTCGTAAAAGCAGTGACCCTCGGCAGAGGAATCAAAAGGACAGAGATGGGAGCACAAAATTTGACCTAGGGAAAAGCCTTTAGCCAAATCCAAATCCCAACTCAAATAGTACCTAGATGTAGAACAAGAGAAGTGGTTTCTATTAAAGAAAACATGGAGTGGAAGAGTGAAAGGCCAAATCACTAGCTGAAGCTAAGCTAGGAAATCTCACCTGTAGCCAAAGGAAAGAGGATTGATAGATGTAAGAAAATATGGTAATCGATACCCAAAACAAAATAAAGACATGTGCGTTGGAAAATAGGGGTTAGGGTTTCACCTACAAACCTTGCTCCTTTGCCATGAATGTCTCCCAAGTTTGACCTGTGCAACCATATGGAGGAAATCCACTAGAGGCCTATATAATAAAGGTAATAAAGTTAAAATATCTGATTAAAAACTCTCGCCCCTAAAGCAGTAGAGAAGAGCAAAATTGAAATAATATTTCACCTCGGCTAAGGATAATGGTGTCAAATTAAGCTTGATAAGCCAATTTGGGCGCTGATTTCCATAGAATTAGTAGATATTGTTGCAAAGCTAGTTTGGTGTAGTGGGTGTTACAACTGGGTGTGTTACAATGGTATATCTACATCAAATACTGAATATGAGTTCAAGGACTTGTTTTCCAAGTTGTAGAGCATCATATTATGCAGTATCGAGGCGCGTCGTTCTAGGGGTTTTGGTTTTATTACTTTTGACAATGACCAGGCCGTAGAAGAGATTATATATAGGGTAGGATGCATTTTCCATGCATCTAGTGCAAGAATTCTTCTTCCATCTCTGCCCCTACATCTATGTCTATATCTCCCTCCATCTCTCCTTCTTTGTCTCTCTAACTCACGCCGCCCCAAACACACGTGCTTTCTCCCTCCATATATATATCTATCTCTCCCTTTCTCTATATCTCTCTTCTTTCCTCTCTTCACCTTCCATCCATCTATCTATCTCTCTACGTCTCTCTTTTGTTTCTCTATGTCACCCCCAAAAAATACATGCTCTTTCTCAATATTTATCTATCTCTCCCTCCCTCCCTCTTCCTCTCCCTCTCTCTCTTTCTTCCCCTTCTCTCCCTACATCCCCCCTTCTATCTCTCTTCCCTATTTCTCTCCTCTCTTCCCCTCTCTCCATCTCCCTTATATCTCCCTCTCTCTTTCTCCACCTTCCTCTATTTATGTATTTCTTTGTACTTTCATCTTTCTCTCCCTTCCTCTCTCCTTCTCTCTCTCACATCCAAGCTCCCTTCCTTCCTCTCTCCCCCTTTCTCTCTTGCCTCCCTTTGTCTCTCCTCCTTATCTCTCTTTCTCTCTCCACCCTCCAACTCTGTCACTATCTCTCCTTCTTTATCTCTCTATCTCATCCCCAAACATATACATTCTATCTCCATCTCTCCCTTGTCACTCCCTCTCTCTCTCTCTCTCTCCACTTTTATCTCTATGTGATTCTTATTCCCTCCTTCTTTCCTTCCAACTCCATTTCTCTGTCCCTCCCTTTCTTCTCATGTCTCTCAAGTACTTTATCATCCTTCTTCTCTCTCCCTTTCTCTCACTCCCTTGATCTCTCCACCTCTATCACTATGTCTTTGTTCTTCACTCCCCTATATATCTAGAGTTCATATATGTCATGATATATTAATATATATTATAATATAACAAATTTAATATTGTATTAATCATAATTTATTAAATTTATAATATTAATATTAGATTTAATGATATTTTTTTATATAGGATGATAACAAAACTGTCAAATATTACAACTTTGACGTGGAAATATTTATGTCTTTAGAGATTTTATTGTATCCATAGGATATGGTTTTCCTTGATTCGTTTTACAATTATTTAATTAAAAGAAACATTAAAAGATTTTGGAGCAAGATGTTCAATTCTTTGTGTTGAAATAACCTTTTTACTTTATTTTACGAAATTATTTTGACTTTAGTAAAGAGTAAAGATGTTTAAAATTTTACCTGATTTGGAATTTTAATGTGGCACATCTTTTTGTTGAAGGTAAATTTATGATCCATTCAAATTCAATCTATATGATAAAATAACTGTTAAACTCATAAGTTAATTTTATTACAATACAATTATCCTATGCATTTAATAGTCATTTTATCATATATGTTGAATTTGAATAATTATATAAAACATTTAAATTAATAATTTTTATTTTTAATTTGTATTTTTAACCGACATGAGAAAAATTTCAACTTTGATGATGGAAAGACATGCTTACACATCATACTGGGCTGTAGAATGTGAGTCTCGATGCAACTAGGTTTAGGTGTTTGATGTCTAAAATCTAAATGCTTCCATTTTGATATAGTTAACTTCATGCTTAGATTTGTATTTAGTTGTACTTGCTATTAAATTTTTGCAGGTACATAATCTTCAAGATGATGAAGATGTTCAAAGGATGTTATATTAATGATGATGATAAAGATGGTCTTTATGATGTAAGAAGGAATGAAGTTGTGAAAGGTTATCCCATGTTATAGAAGAAGAAAGTGGTTGATCTCCCTAAGTTGAGAGGGAGTCTAGATAAAATAAATGGTATATCTCCCTAGCTGAGAAGGAGGGCATATTATGACAATGAATACTTTGAATTAAGAAAAATTACTATCATTGAATGTTCATGAAGGTGAAAAAAATGGCTTGAGAAGATCTAAAGATGTATTTGGTGTTGCTGAAGTAATGAAAGAAGAAGAAAGCTTTCGACAAATTATATATGGATAACTTAATGATGATATAAGAAACATCTAAATGAATGAGGACCCCGAAAGGTTTGTGTTTATTTATGTTTTTTAAAGTTGATTGTTGATCGGGGTTTGTGTTTCTATAAGTAAATCTCTCCATAACAAGGTTGAACACTTGGGAATCATGCTTGGACATATGGATATATATAGTTTATTAGGAAGAGATGAAGCCTCTAATGGTAAGATGCTTGGGAGGACATTTGTCCCGTCTATGTGTTTATGTCAAAATCCCGAAGAGGGAGGGTGGCATTGGTCATGGAGCTCGACCTTGGATAAACACATAGATCTCTATGTTGGTGGTAGAGCTTAAAATATTGATGGTACTTGGAGTTGGCTAAAGCTTGAGTCCTGTTAGTCGCACTTGGATAGAATATCCCGGTTATGTATCTAGTTTGAAGCATTGAGTGTGCTAGAAATCTTCGTAGCTCATTTTGAGATATTCCATGTACCGCTAAATATATGTAATTATGAATACCTCCCTAGTTAATAGGGAGTGTTAAAAAATGTAACTAGTGTTGAACTTCATAATTGTACTTGTCAGGCTAGCAGGTAACTCCTCAAATGAGATTATGTTTATTCATTTGGGTTGTTCATAGTTATATACAGGAGGGAGTGATTGTTTAGTTTCATCTCCTGATGACTCTTCATTTTCTCTTATTAATTATTTACACTATTCACAATTGTTCACCCAATCCCTATGATTAGGTGTCAACATTCCCCCCCTTAATCTGAAGGGAAGTTGGTGAGTCCAAGCATCGTTCTGAATCTTTAAATACTTTCTCTTCCAAGCGCTTTGGTGAAGATGTCTGCAATCTACTCATTAGTGGAACAATGGTGAAGATGGATTGTTTTGGCCTCAACATGATGTCGAATCAGTTGATATTTTTTATTGATGTGCTTAGTTCGATCATGGAACTTTGGGTTCTTGGCCAACTTTATTGTAGAGGTATTGTAAATCGTGAGTGGATTCGAATGTACTTGTTTTACTTGCAAATCTTCCAGAATTTTCTTGAGCCACACAATTTCTTTTTTTGCCTCAGCTACTGCCACATATTCTACTGTTGTTTTGGAATCTACTGGAACTGATTGTTTGTGTGATCTCCAGGAGACAACTCCTGATCCAAGACTCATAGCATAACCAGAAGTAGATACCCTAGTTTACTTGTCTCCATCAAAGTTTGAATTAGAGTATCCAATCAAGCTGAAGTCGTCCACCTGTGTATACTTGAGTTCCCTTCAAGTACTTTAGAACTCTGTTTGTTGCGGACCAATGTCCCTCAAAAGGCTTTTGCATAAACCTGGAGAGGATTCTAACAAAAAATGAAATGTATAGTTAGGTAGTTGAGACTTCCTACAAGCTGTCTATACTTTGTTGCATCCTCAAATTCTTTTCCTGCAATGGATGTGAGCTTTACGTTTTGTTCCGTTGGAGTAGTTAGAGGATTTCATTCAGCTATGCCAAACCTGTTCAACAGATATCTAATGTACTTATTTTGAGAAAGGAATATGGACTTTGGATGTTGAGTTACTTAAATACCAAGATAGTAATGAACATAGCCCAAATCAGTCATTTCAAAACCTTTCCTCAATTCCTTCTTTATGGATGCAATGTAGCTCTCATTGTTCGCTGTCATCAAAGATCATCTACATATACCAAAAGATATACAACTGTTTTTCCAACTTTCTTGAAAAACAAAGTTGCATCATCAAGATTATAATGTTTGAAATTGAGTTTCAAAAGATGCTCCGTTAGTCTTTCATACCAAGCTCACGGTGCTTATTTGAGGCCATAGAAGGATTTCACAAGTTTGCATACTTTATGTTCATGTCCTTTCAAAACAAATTCTTTAGGATGGGACTTAAAAACATTCTCTTTTAGATCTCCATTCAAGAAAGAAGTTTTTACATCCATTTGATGGACTTTCCAACCATTCTGAGCTGCTAGGGAAAAGAGTGTCCCGATGGTAGCCCATTTTGTTGTAGGGGGGGAGTCTCCTCATAATCGACCCCTTCCTTCTGTGCAAAACCCTTTGCCACAAGCCTGGATTTGTGATTTTCAAGTGAGCCATCAACTTTATACTTGTTCTTGTAGACCCACTTGCAGCCAATTGGTTTGTTACCAATGGAGGATCAACCAGCTTCCAAGTGACATTCTTTATCAAGGCATCATACTCCTTTTGCATCACTTCTTTCCATTCATCATGAGAAGCGACTTCTTTGAAGCAATTTGGTTCAAAATTTGTAGACAAATTCAATTCACAATCACAAGAAACAACCATATCAATATGTGAATCAAAGTCATCTACATCACCTCCATTTTGACGGGTTGAATTTCTAGTTCCTATTGTTGGGACTCAGAAATGTCATATTTTCATCCACCCTTTTCTTCACTATTCCTTACATTTCATCATCCCATTAACCTTTTATCATATCATTTTCATAAATACATTTGGGTTTCACCTTCTTATTTTCCATTTTATTCATTTTTGTATTACAAGTGAATTTATGATTAAATATTATAAAATATACATATTTTTATATATCTCAAGAATATGTGAGTTTTGTGATGTGTAGGAAATACGTGAAGAATTAATTCCAAGAGACTTATCCATATCTCCTCCACTATATTAAGGAGATAATTATGCAAGCCTATTCCTAAGGAGAAAATCATGGAGAATTTGGTTGGCATATCTTATCCTATTCCTAAGGAGAAAATCATGGAGGATTTGGTTGGCATATCTTATCCAATTCCTAAGGAGAAGATCATGGAGGATTTGGTTGGCATATCTTATCCAAGATATGAGAGAGATTTGTGGAGGATTCAAAGGGATCATATTTTGTAATAATGGGAAAGTAGTTAAAAATGGTTGCGAGATTTATGGAAATAAAGAGAGATTAGTGGATGATCATTATGAGTTTGTTACTCATCCCATTGTATAAATAGGAGTACAATCTCCTCCATTTGTAATCTGGAAGTTTTTGTAATCTTAGAATTTTGGAGTATGTAATCTTAGAAGCTTAGAGTTATAATCTTAGAGTTGGTTTGTAATGGAGATTTTGAAATAAAGGATCATTCTTCAATTTTGCTTCTACATCTGAGTCTCCATTGAAGTGGTGTGCTTGTGGAGTTATGGAGGCCCCCCATGGCCTCACTTGCATGCTTATTTGTTTATAATTTACTTTATGTTTTTGTTTGATTTCAGCTTTCAAGTTTTATTAAATGTTATAATATTGGAAGGATTTTATTTGAAAGTGTTTTTGTAAAAGAACCATAAGATCTCATACAATGATTAGATCTAGGTTTACTTCATTTCCGCTTTTAAGTTCTAATTAGATGATCTAATTCTGGAAGAGATTTTGTAGAATATGTTCTTGTAAGAGAATCATAGATCTCAAACAATTGTTAGATCTAGGCTTGATTAGTTATTGAAAGAGATCTTAATGAATATGTTCCTGTAAGGGGACTTTAAGATCTTGGACAAATTAGGAATCTTTCTAGATCTATATATTTTAGATAATCACTTCTAAGTTTACCTTCCCGGGTTGACATTAAATTAAACTCTAATTTGCATCCGCATTTTAGACCACACATTTTGGCGCCGTTGCCGAGGAAGTGCAACTAGAAGGATTTAGTATTTATTTTGTGCATTTGTTTTTATGGACTAATTTGTGGAAGTTGGTGACAGCAGGTTCGTAAAGGAGTTCAATGTTTGGAGCATTTTTATTTTTGTACGTAGTTATTTTAAATTTAGTTTTTATTTTAAACCCCCCATTTCTCACTAATCCATCTACGGATGAGGACTTTGACAATGTTGAACAGGTACTTCTTGGAGAGCAAGGACAATAACCTTGAGCCAACTCTAAGATAGGATTCTCACATACTTGCAAAACATAATGTAAAATTTTTAAATCTTGATGTGAGCATGTTCGAATTTTTAGTCCGTAGATGGCTTCATTGGAAGCATTCTTTTACTTAGAAAATAAAACATCTTTTAAGTTAATATAGAATAGATTAGAAAAATAAAAATGAGATCTCATTAAAAGTCATTAGAAGTCGTTATCATTAGAAGTTTTTAGTTTTGTTTTCCAAAAATAAATCATCATGAATAAAAGGAACTGCTTCATCTTTGCATTTCTATGTCTTGTTTCTGTATCACGGGTGAGCTAGGAGCCTGATTATCGGAAAGATTTGTCTTCCGAGAGTCTAAATGCCCCCGCGACATTGCAGAAAGAGTGTAGATAATGCAAGGTTTTGTCGCAGATCTTAATTGTGTGTGTGTGTGTGTGTGTTTTTTTGTCGCAGATTTTAATTGTGTTTTATCCATCCACGCTAACCTGCATAAATAAAAAAAATTCAAGAGATTAGTATGCTCTCTTCCTGCGCTTCGTGCGATCAGGAAGATCAGAAAATCTATTGATTTATTTCAAATAAAAATAATTTTGCTGGAAAATTGATCTGCGATATAACGATAAAGAATTTTGTGAATGAGTGAAAAATCATCTTAAAATTTTTTAAGATGAAAACTTAGTCTTTTTAAATTTTAGTTTTTTAAAATAATAAAAAAAATAAAAAATAAAAAATTCCCACATAATAATAATATATATATATATATATATATATATATATATATATATATATATTATTAAAAAAAAATATTCTTTTTGAAAAAAAATAGCCATTTTTTTAGATAGGTTACATTTCATTTTTTTAATAATTTTTTTTCACAATAAAAAAAAAAATTAATAAAAAAGAAAAATTGAAATACAAAACACAACAAAACGGAGTCATAAAAAAAAAAAAAAAAAAAAAAACCCAAAGTTAAAAAAAAAAGAAAATCCAACCATACAGCACACAATCACACGAATATGTTCAGAAGAAAAAAAAAAAATTGACTTTCATTCTTTTGTTATTTTTATATAAAAATAATAATAGTAATAATAATAATAAAAATTTCACAAAATTCATGCATGTTTGAAAATAAAAAAAAATGGAACACTTGGAAACAAATTTTGAGGATCGATTTATCAAACATTTGGAGGATTCTGTAAATGATGATTATCTTGTTTCAATAGCTTCAAGTTGGTATAACATATTTCAGTTGAATGCTTTTATATCACATACTAATATGCAGACCACAACAGATCTTTCTAATGCCAATCTTTTTGCCGAGCATATTTCATCTGACCCAAACAGGGAGTATTACTTTTCATGGTTATTTTAAGAATGGATTGATTTTAATATCATGATTAAGTCAATTTCAACACTTTGATTGTCCTTAATATGTTTTATTTGGTATGAAATTTTTGCGTAAGAATCATGAAGGAAATGGCCATTTCTTCTTGAACATACTTATGTTTTCTTTCTCCCAATTTTTTTTTACAGGTTACAGGATAATCAAGTGATCATAAGAAGATTACATTGTGACGACAATTGGTCTTCCAAAGACTACAATTCATGAAAAATTCTAAAGACAAATCCAACTCCACAACCACTACCTTGCACCTCCCTTTTTGGAAGCAGATTTTGAATTCCACCAATTGTAAATCCATAAAGCATGATATTTCCATATCCATTTTTCACAGCAAGAGTTCATCTTCATACGCCATGTATTTCCTTACATCCATTTTTGGACGCTCGAAGGAGCTAATTCTTCACTGCACATATCATAACATTTTCCACTACACAACGATCCTTTTGCGTCATGATTACTCCCTTTTTCCTTCCAAATGCCTAGACCATCCCTATGTTGCAGCCATCTTCCATTACCTTATCTTTCACGACTTCATGCATGCCTTTTTTTTTTTTTTTTTCGCATACATTCCTTTATCCTTTTTAGTTTATTTTTTCCTTCTAGTTTTCCTTTTGAATAAAACTCATTCCCTTTCCATGATTACATTGCCTTGTTTTCCTTGCCATGCTGATCCAAACTGCTTGTCCGTGAGTTCTTTCCATTTATAGTCCTACCAAATCTTTTTGTACAAACTCGTGTTGACTGATGTGGGATTCCTTAAGGCCCACCTTTCAACAAGTCTTGCCCCATCGACATCAACACCTTATCTGGGAAATAGACTAGAGTTCCTTTTGAGTACCTAGAGGCTTGCATGCCTTAATGGCAAGTTCTCTCGCTGACGATCATGGGAATACATCAATGTCCCTTGATCTTCAGATCTTGCAAGTGGCTTGACCTCAACACATCCATTTGCACTTCACAAGATGTACTCGGGTACCTTGGCACTCATTGACATCAATGGTGAGTTGCCTCACATTGGTTAATGTGATACATCAATGGCCGATAATCCAATGATTTCTATTCATGCTCGACATCGACACATTCTTTCGCATGATTAGAATTGTACCAAGAAGTTTAGTAGCAGGTGAAGACTATACACTTTTTCACAACTCCCTCAGCAGTTACAACAGCATGAATTCTGATCTATGAGAGTACCACAGTTCCACTTTCAACATTTATCTTTTCCATGATTCAGCATCAGCAGTTCAGATTCCTTCATTTCCTAGGATCCAGTAACAACAACATCAGTCACATTTTCCTGATCCAGCAACAGCAGCAATAGCTACATTCCTCTTGCATAGTTCATCATTCTTGGGTAAGTAGAGGTATGTTGTTTTCTAATCTTTAATCATGCAATTCCTTATATGCTAACTTGAATATTTTGGAAAATTCCCTCACCATGCTACATTTCCTTTCATGAGCCATGTCAAGTTGCATGAGGACATGCAACCAATTCAGTTGAGGGGGGGGGGGGGGGGGGGGGGAGAACTATATTCACTTCCATGATTCCATTTCTTCACCACACTACATATTCACTTCCATGATTCCATTTCTTCACCACTATCACTCCATTTTTTCTCATTTACCATTCACCAACATTTATTTTCCAATGATACTTTGTTGCACTTTGCTTCATACGTAATATTGGCATGCTTCATTAATATTACAAAAGGGCTTTCTTATGCACATTGATAGCTTATGATTTCCAGTGAGTGTTTACATTATTATTGAATAAAAGAGAACAGAAAACGAAATGAATGTTGTTAACACAAGAACCAACATTCTTTGCATTCATGGTTGTCACACAAGAACCAACAATAAGAAAATGTAAGTTGTTACTCATGTCTTTCACATATCCTGGAAACATTTATTATTAAAGACATCATCATGTAAAGCCAAAGTTGTTCAAGATGCCAAATGTTCTTAAAGAGACCCATGCATGGTTGCATGAGGACATGCAACAAGTTCAGTTGGGGAGGATGTTGGGACTCAAAAATGTCATATTTTCATCCACCTTTTTCTTCACTATTCCTTACATTTCATCATCCCATTAACCTTTTATCATATCATTTTCATAAATACATTTGGGTTTCACCTTCTTATTTTCCATTTTATTCATTTTTTTTATTACAAGTGAATTTATGATTAAATATTAGAAAATATACATATTTTTATATATCTCAAGAATATGTGAGTTTTGTGATGTGTAGGAAATATGTGAAGAATTAATTCCAAGAGACTTATCCATATCTCCTCCACTATATTAAGGAGATAATTATGCAATCCTATTCCTAAGGAGAAAATCATGGAGAATTTGGTTGGCATATCTTATCCTATTCCTAAGGAGAAAATCATGGAGGATTTGGTTGGCATATCTTATCCAATTCCTAAGGAGAAGATCATGGAGGATTTGGTTGGCATATCTTATCCAAGATATGTGCGAGATTTGTGGAGGATTCAAAGGGATCATATTTTGTAATAATGAGAAAGTAGTTAAAAATGGTTGCGAGATTTATGGAAATAAAGAGAGATTAGTGGATGATCATTATGAGTTTGTTACTCATCCCATTATATAAATAAGAGTACAATTTCCTCCATTTGTAATTTGGAAGTTTTTGTAATCTTATAATTTTGGAGTATGTAATCTTAGAAGCTTAGAGTTGTAATCTTAGAGTTGGTTTGTAATGGAGATTTTGAAATAAAGGATCATACTTCAATTTTGCTTCTACATCTGAGTCTCCATTGAAGTGGTGTGCTTGTGGAGTTATGGAGGGCCCCCATGGCCTCACTTGCATGCTTAGTTGTTTATAATATACTTTATGTTTTTGTTTGATTTCAGCTTTCAAGTTTTATTAAATGTTCTAATATTGGAAGGATCTTATTTGAAAGTGTTTTTGTAAAAGAACCATAAGATCTTATACAATGATTAGGTATAGGTTTACTTCATTTCTGCTTTTAAGTTCTAATTAGATGATCTAATTCTGGAAGAGATCTTGTAGAATATGTTCTTGTAAGAGAATCATAGATCTCAAACAATTGTTAGATCTAGGCTTGATTAGTTATTGAAAGAGATCTTAATGAATATGTTCCTGTAAGGGGACTTTAAGATCTTGGACAAATTAGGAATCTTTCTAGATCTATATATTTTAGATAAGCACTTCTAAGTTTACCTTCCCGTGTTGACATTAAATTAAACTCTAATTTGCATCCGCATTTTAGACCACACACATGTCTTTCCAACCACATCAGGATGAACACTTTCAAGTGTCTTTGTTAGCCACTTTAGGGGACCTTTCTGAGATTGTCTAGGATTCTCATTTGATTGAGTTGGGACTAAATCAAGATTGAGTCTCCCAATTATGTCAATCACATCACTCAAAGTATCATTAGTGGTTGGAGTTTCATGCGGGGGAGAGAGTGCTTCAGAAGAAGATTCCACAGGTTGATCTAGTATAGGAATCCCCCCTTCAAGATGTGGAATTTGATTAACAAATTCTTGAAATGATTTTGAATTTGCAAATCTATCTAAGCGATCAAGTTGCCTCTCAACAACATTGTCAGCTTTGGATGATTCAAGAAAGATTACATCTCTAGATACAACAAAATTTTTATTGACTTCATCATAGAGACAATATGCTTTGGAGGTGTTTGAATACCCTAGGAAGATACACTTACGACTCCTTACACCAAGTTTGTTTCTATGTACCTTTGGTATCAAGGCATAACAGGTGGAACCAAAGACCCTGAGATGCTTTACCTAAGGAATGTGCCCATACCACATTTCATAAGGAGTCTTGTTTCTAATAACATTCGATGGACATCTATTCTTTACATATACAACACATAGAACTGCATCAACCCAAAACATCAATTTTACATTCTTTAAAAACATCATGGAGCACACCATATTTAAGATTGTCCTATTCATTCTTTCAGCTACTCCGTTCTGTTGGGGATTATACGACATAGTTTTTTTATGTTTGATCCCATGTCGGTGAAGATAGTTTTCAAATTAATTTGAAGTGTATTATTTTCCATTATCAGTGTGAATAGAGCCAATATGAGATTATGCATCATTTTCAATCCATGTCTGAAAGTTCTTGAATGTTTGAAAAGAATAAGATATGTTCTTCAATAAATAAACCCAACACATTCTGGTGTAGTCATCAATAAATGTCATCCTATATTTATTTCCATTTGCAGAAGGAGCAGGCATTGGACCACATAAATTTGAATGAATGAGTTCAAGTTTTCTATGTGCTCTGGAATGTGAATCATGAAAAGATTTTTTTCTATGCTTTCCTAGAATGCAAGCATCACATTGCTTAAGTTTCCTAGGAATTGTAGGCAAAACAGTAACAACAAGTGGATGCTACCATAGTTCAAGTGTCCAAATATAGCATGTTGTAATAAACTTGATGGAAATGTTTATTGTATGAGAAATTTTGTGCACGAGTAGAGGTACCTTGCAGCTTGAGAAGCTTTTCTTCTTCTATCCTCGTCATGACAAGTGAGTGATATGATTCTTTTACCACCTCAACCTTGCCATCAAAAATATGAATAGAGTGTCCTTGCTGGCAGATGTGGACCAAGGACAAAAAGTTTCTCCTCAACTATGGGAGATATAAAACATGATGCAAATGAAAGTCTGGAGGACTAAGCAATTTAAGCTTGATTGTGCCAAGTTCTGATGGCTTGAGTTTTGATTTTTCTGCAAAGTATACTGCTCCATCAACATTGTTAGTAAATTCTTCAAAAAAATCTCTTATAAAATTCATGTGTCATGTTGCTCCTGAATCAAGCAACCAATCATTTTTCCAAGAAGCAAGTGGAGCATTAAATAAGTATTCATTTACTCCAACATTACAGTGTGCCACAACATAGTGAGTGGATTCAGGTGCTTTACCTTTCTCTTTGTCATTAGTTTTACCTTTGGGTTGGTTTCTTTCCTGCTCAATTCTATCCCAAAGCAACTTGCATGTGGATGCATCATGTGATCCATATCTATTGCAACGTATGCAATGCAAATATAACTTTTCTCCTTGAGAGTGTCTGGCCCCCCTGCCTCTATAATTTCTTCTTCCTTTTCCTCTTCAACCACCTCTTCCTCTAGAATAATCTTGAGAAAGATTCTTCTCTCTATGTGCAAGGCACACAACCTCTTCAGAAGACTGTGGAGTTGTCTTCTTCCCAAAAGATTTCTTTCTTTCAACAAATTTTTTCACAAGGGAGTTAAGGGAAATTTCTTTTTGTCTTTCATTTGCTTGCAATGAATCAAGATAATTTTAGTAAGTGGGATAAAGTTCCTTGACAAAATCTATCAGAGGAATGTCCAGTTCAACGTTAGTGACTTTGATATCATTGATAATATATTTTACTTATGATGCAAGAGAAAGAGGATCATCATTTTGTAATTCAAGGCTAAACAATTTAATCATGAGTTGAATAACTTCAAGTGCAGAGTGTGAGTCATAGAGTTCCTTCAGTTTTTGTAAGGCTTCGAAAGCATTTAAAAATGGCGAAATATGGAGACTCACCTCTTCATTTACTGATGTTGCAATCAACGAATAAACCTTGTTCTTATTTTCCCAAATGGTGAATTCCTTGTTTGAGGTAGGCTATTTTGGTTCTTTGTCTATGTCTCCAACACACACTCCTTTCCACAACTCATAAAAAATGAGAGTGTGTTTGATTTTCCGTGACCATTTTGGATAATTCTCCTTGTCGATGAGAACTACTCCCACAATAGATATCAATGAATGCATTTTAAAAATTTTCATATTGTAAAAAAACTATACTTCTGCTGCCAATGTAAAAAAAAATTTCACCTCTAGTGTTAAAAAATGCAGTTCTGGTGTGAAACTGGAAAAAAAAAATCACTTTAATATATGGATAGAGATATTTTGTGGGGGAGGTGATATATCTGGCAGAGGGTGTATCTGGAGGAGGGTCAATACATTTTTATGGAGGGGTAGCGCATTTATATGGAGGGGCAGTGATACGAAGTTTTATAACAGGAATAATGAGTGGTGGGAACAGCGAGGGGAGCATCTGTATGGGAGAAATGACAACGTGGGAGGAACAACACTGTGTGGGAGGGAAACATTTACAGGAAGCATTTATAGGTAGTGTGGGAGCATAGTGTTTATAGGCAGCGAAGGGATATATGAGGTTGGGTTATATAGGAGGATTGGCAGCGTGGAGTGGTATGAGAAACCGGAGGAGGGCGTACCAAAGAGGAGGGACTGTATATATGTGGAGAGGTCGAAGGTCTGTGTATTGAAGAGCCAACATATTACACATCATTGGTAGGAGAAACATTGTATGGAAGCAAGGAGGCATGGAGACACTAGATGTGTGTGAGATATTAGCTACAAGCCTAGCTGCATGTGAGATACCAGCTGCAATACAGTGAAGAAACGCAAGCGGAGGCTGCGTTCTGGTATGGAGATGCTGGCTGGGAGTAGGTTGCAAGCTGAAGGATTTGGAAAGGCTTATCCTCTCATGCTATATATTTGACGCTAGGGTTATTGTGAAAGGGATCAAAACTATTGAAAGAATTTCCTATTGACTGTCGAAGCTTGTATTAGACATTGGCTCTTCAAGAGATTAAGAAGAGAGAGAGAGAGAGAGAGAGGAGATAGAGGAGTAAGGGAAGGCTAATGCAACCGATGGTTGTAATCAATCTTTTCTATCATTACTATAGACCTGCAATTGTGTTGTCCACTCCATAGAGTTGATATTGTGATTTATTTACATGTTTATGCAACGTTAATGATTATGAGTGGCTTAGATGTATGCAGTTAGATACCCCTATGTATTAAAGTATTGGTTGTTGAAATTATATGTTGTGATATTACACCTCATCTTGTTTATGTGGAGGTATTGATCTTCGAGCTAGCTGAGGGGCCTTCCACTCCACTACTTAGCGCTCTCCAGCTATGCCACATGAAGACTTTAGGTAATAATCCTTCTTCCTACTTCAATTCTCATTTCACTAATACGGATATGTGCATGTATCTCCTAGTCAGCGACAGCTAATCTGACTGTCTGCCAAGGGTGCCAGGAAGATCCTTGATGGTATACCCATCAACAAACACTCATGCATTAATCCCTATAGCACAAATGAGAAGGTGTTTTTTTGGAAAATAATGGTGATGTTGTCATTTGATTATGGAAATAATGTATCTAATCCTCCTATTCTCACAATAGAAACAACTTCTTATGCTCCAAAATTTTAAGTTCCACATTCACTCCTAGTTAAAACATAGCCACGTTCTAATTATATTTCTCACTATAGTAACACTCAAAGTGTCATGTAATTATCTGATGATGATTAGAGCTATTGTAAAATATTTGTTGTTGATTTATTTTACAGTTAATGTTAGAAATCCTAGAAATCTTTTATCTAAATATACATTTTTTTTTTATTGGTTGCTAGAAAATATTATTTTTTAGATTAAGAAAGTGGATAGAGATGTTCGAATTCCAAATTTCTACCAAGTTCTATGTGAGGAAACTGCCAAAATTCTCTATTCAAGTTGTATAGTTCTTGGTAAAATGTTCTTACAAACACATTGTCTCCAAGAAATTGAATCATTTTAGTTTTTGTGTATTGATCAATTGAGGTACCTCAAATCCAACTTTGATGTTGGGAACACGAAGGAATGTAGCACTAATAAGATATTAAGAAAGATTAGCCCTTGCCAACAAGGCTTGGTATTGTATTGAAAATACCGAAGGCCTTAGAAACAAAAAAGACTAAAAGGTTGTTGAAGGTTGTTTAATTGGAATGACCATTTGAAATCCTACAAGTTGGAAACATATTTTCCCTACATATTGAGACTCTGAGTAGTACTAGATCTTATATTTAATGAAGAATTATGTGAATTGATTACAGGGAACACTTGCTTAGGGAAGGAAATAAGGCTTACTGTGTAAGCATGGGGGATGAAGAATTGTAATAAAAGGAAGGAATAGGTGAAACAAGAAGTGGAAACAAGGATTTAATTACAACAACAATACAATAAATAACCTAGGAGGCATCAAACTCTCTTAAAATAGATTACCTTTACTTTACTTTTAGAATTCTATTTAATTGGTCCATGCACATTTGGAAATACTGATCACAATTGTGTATTCCACAAATTGTGCTAAGGTTCGTGTTGGATTGCTTGGTTTAATTATTTTACATGAAATTTACATTCAATGACATTTTTACTCATTTATTGGAAGTTAGTGTGAAAGAAGATGGAAATCAATGCTTTCATATTTGAGTTGAAGAAAATGAAAGAAAAATATTTATGTAATAAATCAACAAAGACCCCTTTGTCAAAGTATATATAGGAGCGATAATACAATTGTCAGGTAGTATGCCATGATACATGGTATTTAATGATCATTTAAATATAATGGGATTAGGATGAATATGTAATCAATATTTTTGGCACTGAAGAGTGCACGGTCACACAACATTAGGAAAAATTGTAGTGGTTGCTTCTATAAGACATGCAGGTGAAGATGTGAATGAAGTAGATCAAGTTAAATCGAAAAGCCTTCTAGACAATATGTTCAATGGTGAACATCTAGTTACTAATACAATTGAGGACACCATAAATAAATTCCAAACGGGAATGATTTTGTAATTCCTGAAGATGCATAACATGTAGTTTATCTCAAATTCCATGGAGAATTTAAATGCTAACTGATTTTGTATAGCACAAATACGAGGGAAGATCTTGCCTTCAATATACCAATATTAAATAGTGAATAGGAAAATATAAATTATTATTTACTTTTTAGGGCTTGCAATATGACAACATTGTAACCACTTTTCTTATTATTTATGTTGCAGAGCTTTCACAAAATGTGATGGACATTATTCTTTAGGATATTAGTTTGTATGTCTTATTGATATCATGCATTTTGGTTGTAAGATGCAAGATATTTGTATAAACAAAATATATTGTTGACTATAATCCAAATTCTCTCTTCAACTATTTTTTTTATAGTAGGGATCATTCTTCCTCTCCTTTGGTAATTGTCATCGATGGTGGATTTGGTGAGATAATAGTTGCTTGTGCCCTTAAAAATGCCTCATTCAAGGTTAAATCATATTTCTAATATGGTTCGTTTGAGTATGCATCTTCTTCCTTGGACCATGTGTGTTTTTAGTTATGGTGCATTCACATGGAGTTACAAGTTATATTTCATTCACTTGAAATTTACCAAATTCATTTTTATTTAGGCTGTTGTGTAGGAGTCATGAAACATAATTGGTGGATGTGTCAATACATATTAATCTTTTAGATTCCAAGTAGACATGAGTGCCTCATGGTAATATGAGGTTTTGGCTGGGCATGTTTTTTTTATTTTCTTCTTTATAATATAGCTATCAATCTTTCTGAGAAATATATGCCATTTGCAAATGTATGATCTTATATGCTTGCCATTTTATGCAGGTTACATGATGTGTGTAAGAAAAATCCATTGGCTCCTGTGATTGGAAAATTGGGACTCCCATTGTATCAAACCAATGATGATAATTCAATGTTATATTATCATGATCTAGAAAGGCATGTACAAGCCATGCCGATATAATCTGAACTTGAATTTTGTATCTCCCTTGTTAGATTAGATGGGATGTTCAAAAATTTCCCAATTCGATCTAGAAATGTAATTGAGCACTTTGCAAATCTGTACCTTTTTGTTTTTGTTTCCCAACCCAAGAAATTTTTACCATATTCCTATTCATATGAACCATATAGAGAACTAAATTTTTTTAACTCTTCCTATTTTATGAATGAAAATATGAAAATTTAGTGCCTTGGTTGATATATAGGAATGTTTTTCTCGTGATAGTTGCTTTAAGAAACCCCCCCTTTTTAAACGGCTTGTATATGTTTCATCATATTAATTTTTAAAGGAGGAATTTTATATGTTTCTATTTGTGCAGAGATATACATGACAAAATTTATTTTGGAATGTCACCTTCTGGGTATGTGTGCTTTGTTTGTGTTCAAAGTTCTTGTGAAATTTTCATGTGTTGTAAAGCAAGCTCTATAGTCTCATTATATTGAAAATAGTGATAATGGTCTTAGTAGACATTTTAATTTAAAAAAGTAGAAGAGATCACATTATTAATATTTACATGAATATCTATTGGTTGCGTGTCAAAGGGTTCAAGTTCATCTCTAACCCTAGACTATCCAAATAATGGAGCTTCGAGTCCTCAACACTCTTGAATGGTGGATGCTATCGATTACACTGTTTTTAGAGGAAAACCATTAAATGATTTGAAAGGTTGACAGAAATATGTGCAATGCATTGGAAACATGATGTGAATGATTTGAAGTGATTAAACAATATTGCATGTGTAAATTGTAGCCCATTCAGTATTTAGTTGGAAACTCATATTGCAATTCTTGACATTTCATATAATAGAATTTGTGGTTGGAATTATTTATGATTGTAATTGATATTTTTAAGTGTTGTAATCAACTTATGAGACTTTTCATGATTCACGTGTGTTTTCATATTAGATGAGCATGAATATTGTATGATAATTTTTTAATACAGTAAAAAAATCATACTGATTCATTTATGCTAATTAATAATGAACACAAATAAAATGAATATAGAATGACCAAAATTAGTTGTTTAAAATGATTATTAATGAAATGGATATACACTACTAAATTAGTCACTTATATAATGAATACAAAACTACAAAAAAATAAAAAATAAAAATGACTATTGGAAACGACAAATTTTTGACTATGAATGACGACTAAAATTTGCATATAAACGACTATTAGTAGCTAATTTACAATACCTTATCTCACGACCAACATTTTCGTCACATTTCTTTGGTCATTAATTGGTTCAAACAATGACTAAAATTTGCAAATAAACTATTGTTAGTGGATAATTTACAATATCTTATCTTGCGACCAACATTTTGGTCATATTTCTTTGGTTATTAATTGGTTTCAAACAATGACTAAAATTTGAGTATCAATGACTATTAGTGGCTAATTTATAGTATCTTATATCACAACCAACAATTTGGTCATTAATTGGTTTCCTCGGGTGATCACATAATAGTATATTTGGTTGTGTGATGGTCAGTAAATGTGATAATTAATGCGTAAACCAATGACTAATTCAATGATAAAATTCACAACTAAATATCTTACTAGACAATAAAATTGAGACAACCAATTAGAAACTAAGTTAAATATGACTAAATTGGTCACAGAGATGAGATATTATAAATTAGCCATTAATGGTAATGTGACCAAACATAGCAATTTATATGTGATTTTTAGTAGTTTTTTTAGTCATTGATTTATGTTTTTCTATTAGTGGGACCCTTCTAACAGTGACCCATAAGCACAATTTAATGCTTGACCATTTGTGCCTGTGCTACTTCATTGAGTTGAAATCGGGGAATCATGAAGGTATTTTTAGAGGCATGCTACTATCCATCCTTTTGAATAAATATTTCACATTAGTGTCATTCCTCAAATCAGAGAAATATGTGACAAATTAAATGAAACCTTGGAATCAATGCCTCTCTTTGTCTAGTCATCATTTTATCATTTACATTAATTAACATTAGTTGACATAGAAATTCTTACAAAAATATTAACAAGAGAAGGGCAATGGGGTTGTTATAAACCAAACCTCCTTAGAGGAACATCCATCATTGGTGTTATACATCCAAACACCCATAAAATATGATGAGATTTATACCTACACAACTCTATTTACAGTTACATTTACTTTGCTTACTCAACAAACAAAAATGGGTATGAAACCCTGACTCGATCAACCATCTCCATGTGGGTTAGTTTGGTTCAAGGTGTCTGCACTACACCTTGAACTAATCTATGACTCGATTCTAGAGCTAGATCTTTCTTCGATCTAGAATGCATAGTGGTTCCAACTAGAATTATCACTCTAATTCTACTTATAGCACAAACAAATGAATCACATTATTAACATCCTTCACATATATTTTGAGTAAAGAAACATGGAAAACATCATGAACAGTCACTGTGGGTGGCAAGGCCAATCAATATGCCACTTGCCCTATTCTCACTAAAACTAGAAATGGCCCAGAAAACCTTGGTACGAACTTGGTACATAACCCACTTCTCAATCAACTTATCTTTTGTCTAACATGGAGATACATATGATCCCCATTTTAAACTCTCTATGCACTCTATGTTGGTCAGCATAACTCTTCTTATTATCTTTAGTTGTCTTTAGATTTTTCCTGATGGTTGTTGCTTCTTGCTCCATTTCCTCTAGCATATTTGGTCCAATATGCACTATGTTCATTGGATCACTCCAGCCGATATGAGTGTTGCATTTCCTACTATAAAGAGCCTTGAATGGACTCATTTTTAATGATTCTTGATAACCATTATTGTAGGAAAACTCCACCGAAGGCAGAAACTCTTTCCACTTCTTTCATTGTTGCATGATTGTCGAGTCATCAAATTGTCATGTTTTTCACCATTCCAAGCACCCGTTATTAGTCATTTTATTATACTCCTTTCACCATATATTACCCATACTTCCATTCTTTATGAATATACCACAATAATAGTTAAATTAGTTAATTATCATTATTTTCAATAGATAATAAAATATATGGTTGGTTTTACTAATGATGGTTTTCCTGGCATTAGTTCCTCTAGCTTCTATGGTTTTGCAATAATTTTGCAAGTGTTTGTAAATTATTTTAGTATCAAACATCTTGTAAGTGACACGAATGGTGCGATTATCGTTTCATATATTTCCATGTGAAATCGTCGCAAATCAAGACACAGGTTTGCTATTTATTCACCATAAATGGATCCTCTCCTATCCATGTGGATCTTGGGAAAAATTGCGACATATAATTTACCTTTTTATAACACCAAGCTGTTCGTCATGATTTCCTGATATTTCAACAAAATTCCAAATAGGGATTTAAAACTTTCTATTTCTGCATTAGATAACATTATTGTAATGCAACGATATATTATGATAGTAGTAATTTGTTAGAAGATACATGAGTTTAGGATCAATGATCTTAGCTATGTCCAAAAAGAACTGCTATATAATTCAGCTGAAGTGACATTCAACGGGGGGAGGGATAATATTGGTTTTGATATAACAGAAGCATTTTGGAAGATTTCTTGAACTTGTACTCTTAATTTATAGATGGTTAATGAAATTATCTTGTTGCTGACAATTTTCCATTTTTTATCATCTTGCAATGCTCCTATCCAGTAAGGCCACCCGTCCTAGGATGCACTTGCAGAGTTAGATAGTTCTTATAGATGTTATTTAATTTATTTTATCCATGGTTAGATCAAATTTAAGTATTTATATTTCCTATTCCTGTAACTTTCGTATTCCTATTTTATTTATTTCATGCATAGTTAGACTAGATCCGGTAGTTTAATTCATGCAATTTCCATATTCTTGTGTGTCTGTGTGGAGTGGTTTTCAGGGCCTTACAATTATTGGGAATTTACTAACTTGGATATCCAACAAGTATTCAAAATACTACAATAATCAAACATGTAACTCCCAAGTGTGTGTGTGTGTGTGTGTGCTATATTTTTATAGTGTGTGTTTTATTTATTGTCTCATTGAACTACTATGGATCTATTAAGATTTCTGAATGTTCTTATAATGTTGGAAGTTTTGGGTTTTGAAATTGAACGAAATTGTTTGGCATACAAAGGGGAAATTGATACTCGAGTCCTAAAATTAGTCAGTGAGAAAACATGTTAGTATAGTATAGAATCCAATAAACTTTAGTCATGCATATATTTTTCTAGCTCCTCATGAGTTTATGAACACCCGATTGATAATTTAATCGAAAACAATTTAAAAAATAAATTTCCCGACATTTTTGGTGCTATTATCGAAGAGGGGTCAAAGAACTAGGCCTTGATTGGTTGTTTATTTGAAGATTCTCTTTTCTCATAGTGTTAACATCCTAAAACAAAACAAGATAAGAGTGGTAAGATGAGAGATAAGAACCTATGTGTCCACTTTAGTGGGATACCAAGATCACTATATATTGATGATGTGGCATTGTATGAATCAAGGAAACATAGATTTCTTGTAAATTATAAAACTTGGGGGAGGAGAAATGATAAGACCAAGACACTACCACTATTGTGGGTTTCTCCATAGCCTTGATTATTTATTTCATGCAAGTGTTCTTTAAATTATATTTAATTCATTTTTCTTTGAAATTATGATTTCAATCAGTTTTGGGTGCTATAAGAAACCCCCAATATACTAACCCATGTGTGAGACAAGGATTAGAAACCAACATGATGGATTCAAGAATTATCAAGAGGTAGAAGAATGTTACTCTAGGAAATTTTTCAAGCCCTAGTAGTAGTTGGAAACATCTTTGCATCTTAAGAAGAGAAAATTCGGATAGAAATTAGGAACATAGCTGCATTCTAGGAAGTAATAGAAGAGAAAAAATCCCATGAGCAACATCTAGAAGAAGACCCAAAAGAAATAAAGAAAACATGGGCCACATCTAATGATGGGCATCCCTCAGAGCTAGATATTGACAATTTTTTGGCATGTTTATCACTAGACTTCTTGAGTATTCCAGAATTTGATGAGAAGTAGATAGAGGAACTTGTGAATTTGGAATTTCTATCATGCCCATCTTTAGATATTTTATGTACCAAAGAGACTAGCCAACAAATCATAGAAGATCCATGTGGCATGACAAAGGAGTACATACAAATCAACATTAATGATAAAGAAATTGAATAGCATTACAACTATATCAAGCTTTGATTCCAAATAGTCATAAGGCTAGAGCACTACTCTCTTCTTCAACAATTTTTGTCATAATATCAGTTAAAGCAGCAAGTAAATAATTCTCTCGTATATGTTAAAGTCTATTTCTTATATATGAGTAATAACATATTCATTATTTTCTTACATACATGGCTTCCTTGGAAATATTTATATACTTGAAGATATGCTCTCTTCTCAAGGTAGGGTGGCATAGGAAAATGAATAAATAAAATAGTAAAGATAAAAATAAGTCTAACTAGGAAAACCAAGAAACTACATTGTTAGGCAAGGACTTTGCTAGAAAACAAAGTTACTGGTGGGAAAAATCTTCAATAAACCTTGCATTAAGTTGTTGATCTTCTGTAAATTATTCAAAACTTTGTATATTATAATGTTAGCTAATGTTGAAAATGCAACAAGAAAAATATCAGTTTGATTTTCCTTGGTCAAGCTAGAGAAAATTCAAATTTCCATTTCAGCTGACAACTTGGATGAGTTAACTCTAGTGACATGGCTTGTGTTACCAAGTTAGCTTAGATAATTCGAGTTGGAAGACTTGAGTTTAGTTGAGCATGAGTGATTTCTAATTTATAGAAATCTAAATCAGTTAAATTGAGTTATTATTAGTTAAAATAGTTCTAACTGTTAGAGGAACTAGTGGAAGGTCAAGTTGTGTAGTGTGGCTTCAATCACATTCACTGATCAACCAGGTAACTGATCAATCAACCCAAAATAATTGTTGCATGCATACAATTCAAGTTAGCTAGTTTAGGTGGAGGTTCTAAGGCAATGTACGATTAGTTGTATACCATTCCCATGTGTACATTTGGTGCATGCAATCGGAGATCAACCTAAAGGAATTGTGCAAACCAGATTGAGGAATCTCCTAATTAATGGGGGCCTAATTCTTCAAGGAGCACAACAAGGAAATAGGATCTTGGAGGGCTTAAAAATTGGCTAAGTGTTGGCCAGAGTCTATCAGCCAGGCAGAGGGATAGAATATACATTTGCAGGTTGTGCTCAGGCTTGAGAAATCATATGTATTCATCCATATTCTTTGATTAATGCAATACATATAGGAAGGGGTTTTGAGCAATTGCTTTCTCCTACATAAATTTTTTTGTATGTGTGTTAATTCTTGATGCATGCTTATAATATGTGTTTTATATCATGAATTAAATTCCATAAAACAGTAGAGTAGATTTGAGTCTTATGATTTAGTAAATTTCATGAGCAGTTTCATATCTACACATTAATTTCTACTTGGTATTAGCGACAGGATTCACAATAGAGTAGAAATTTCAAAGTTGTTATTGTAGGAGGATCAAATTTGCCGGATTATGGATCAAAAAAGTCTTATATCTAACATTATCAACCTTCAAAAAAAGGGAATGGCTGACACCACATTATTTGGTTTGAAATGTTGACTCAATCCTTACAATGTGATTAATTCGAAAGACTGCTCTTAAAATTATGGATCACAAAAGTCTTAGATCTAACATTATCACCCTTCATGGAAAGCAAATGGTTGACACCACATTAGTTGGTTCGAAATGTCGATAAAATCCTTACAATTTGATCAATCTGAAAGACTGCTCTCAAAATTATGGATCACAAAAGTCTTAGATATAACATTATCACCCTTCATGGAAAGGGAATGGCTGGCACCACATTAGTTGGTTTGAAACGTCGACCCAATCCTTACAATGTGATTAATCTGAAAGACTGCTCTCATAATTCTTCAAAGTTAGAAGGATGGATTTATATGGTGTAATACTTAAGTATTCCCTTGAGGGCAGCTCAAGATTTGTTTCTGAAGGAATGCATGGAGGTGGTGCTGGAGGAAAATGGTTTGAAGGAATTTGTTGAGATTGGCATTCCAAAACCATGATCATTTGATGTCAAGGATCTAGAAGAATGGAGAAAGTGTGTAGCCAAGGTGAGGAGAATCATATTGGAGGGAGTAAAGTACCACATTGTCTCAAATGTCCATGGGAAATAAACTTCGTATGCAATGTGGAAAGCACTGACAGATTTGTTCCAGAATAGTAGTGACCATGGGAATTTAATTCTCAAGCAAAAACTTCATAATATCAAGATGCAAAAGAATGACTCTATTCAATGGCTACTAAGCAGGTTCACACATTGTCGTTATGAACTTGGTGGATTTAGTGTTACTATTGTAGAAGATGATTTGGTAATCCTAGCCCTTCTAGGCCTTCCCAAGAGCTAGCATAACTACCAAGATTCAGTGAACGAGAGGGAGAAACTACCAAACTGGGAACACTTATGGTCAGATTTGATACATGAGGAAATAAGGCAAAATACCAAAGATAGTACTTCATTCAACTGTGAGGATAAAGAAAAATGTGGTTTGGATGGAAATGAAAAAAGAGGGAAAGGGAAGATATCCCAATCCAAACCAGAGTCCAGTCAAGGGGGCAAGAAGAAAAACTTGTCCAAAATTAAATGCTTCAGCTGCCATGAATTCAGGAATTATGCCACAAAGTGTCCACAAAAAAATACAAGCAAGAAGACCTCAGGAGGAGCGACAGGTGAAGCTTTGGCTTCATAGTTCGAGTTTGAATTTACCCTTATTACATGCATGGTGAGCACAATGATGGGGAGCGTGTGGTACATGGAAAGTGGCGCCTCATTCCACATGACAAGAATAGATATTTTTTCAGTACCCTAAAGGAGAAACATGTATAGATGCACATCGAGATGGGATATGATGGAAGGTATAGCACGACACAATGTGATCCTTCACGCCCTCCAACAGAATCCTTCGACACTTTGTTGTCTTCTTTTGCCAAGCATCAACTTGCGCAGTATTAGTAGGCTTTGGGACATCAGCCTCTATGAACTCCTTCAGCCTGTTATTATCTAACACTGTCTCCATCCTATCCTTCCATGCAATTGTTGGCATTATGATTCAGGTGTTGTCCTTGATGGCAAACCCATTCAGGTGATAAATCAAGAAGGACGCAGGAAATATGTTCAGCACGTGCGTCCCCGCAGGTATACCATACAGAACCCGCGTCCAGGGACGCAGGCCAGCCGTTCAGGAGGTGCGTCCGCCCAGTGCACACATTTCAAGGCAGAGAAATGCACGTGGGGGTTTCCTGTGTGGTATCTAGCCGACGGTTTTGTGTTTCTATGGTGTCGGCTCGTGGTATTGTTCCATGTTTTGGGGAGAAGCTTGCCTATATAAAGCAAAGGAGTTCATTTGGATTGTGTATCATCTTGGTTGAACATCTCTTGATGAGATCTAGTCTAGATCTATAAGGGCGAATCTTCTAATGGACTATGATCTCTATGGCGCATGATCAGATCTGTGGATCTGAGTGTTTGGGTTGGTTCTGAAGTCCTCATATTTCTTATATCTGAAGGGACGCAGGTTCAGTGAAGAGCAAGTGCGCCGGGACGCAGTGAAGTAAAAGCTCAGGTGCGTCTCTGAGGCAAAGGACGCGGCGCGACTGTGTTATTGGGTGCGTCTCTGAGGCAAAGGACGCGGCGTGACTGTGTTATTGGGTGCGTCTCTGAAGCGAAAGACGCGGCGCAATAGTGCTACTGGGTGCGTCGGTCGCGGAAAAGCTTAGAAGAACAGTGCGTCTGCACGCAGAACAGAAGAAGGTAGACTGCGTCCAGTCGCAGGCCACAGAAAGAAAATATGCGTCCCTGTCTTAAGATGATCTGTTGACTGTATATTTCTGTTCATAAGTTGTTCTGGGTTATTTCTGTAATCACTGATCTGATATCTGTAGTGGACTGTATCTGTTGTATACTTGTTGATCATTTGATTGTTCATGAAAAGAAGTAGGGGGTTGTAGCTCCCTTCCAGGAGAGACTGGAAAACGAGAGAGAGTTGTAGCTCTCTGCAGGTTGCAGCCTGCGTGCTGGTAAAGGACTGCACCAGTACAAAATCATTGTAAAAGGATTTTCTTGAAAGAAGATAGAGACATATTGCAGCAGGTGGTTTTCTCCCGCATTGGGTTTCCACCTTACATCTTTTGTTCTTTGGTGTGACTGTCTATTTTCTTTATTCATGCTCATTATTTTATGGTACTGATATGCAAGAATAATTCAAAAGATCAAATAAGGAAGATTTGGTAAATTGCTTGATAATACTGATTCACCCCCCCTCTCAGTATTATTTCCAACAATTGGTATCGGAGCAGGTCCTTCAGAAAAGCTTGATCGCTTGAAGGTAGATCGTTCATCATGAGCAACTACGAGAGAGAAGCATCAATCAGGCCACCCGTCTTCGATGGGACAAACTTCAATTATTGGAAGGTAAGAATTACTGCATATCTTCAATCTCTTGGTACAGAAGTTTGGAACATTGTAGAAACAGGCTATGCCTTTCCTTCAGTTACTCCTACAGATCCAGCTGAGAAAAAGCAGTATGAAACAAATGCAAAAGCAGTCAGTACTCTATTAGGAAGTATATCCCAAACAGAGTTCATGAAGGTCATGCACTTCAAATCAGCAAAAGAGATATGGGACAAAATGATCACTAGCTATGAAGGAGATGAACAGGTAAAAGAAGCTAAACTTCAAACTCTCAGGATTCAATATGAGACTCTCAAGATGTACAATGATGAAAGTGTGGCTAATTATTTTCTTCGGGTAGATGAGATTGTTAATTGTATGAAAAATTTGGGTGAAGAAATAAAAGAGACTATAGTAGTTCAAAAGATTCTAAGATCGTTATCCCCCAAGTTTGAATCTAAAGTATCTGCAGTAGAAGAAAAGGAAAATCTCCGTGTCCTCACCATGTCTCAGCTGCATGGAATTCTAACTGCTTATGAAATGAGAAAGGGAGGTCCATCAGACAGAAGGGAAGCTGCTTTTAAAGCATCAGGCAAAGAAGATCACTATGAAGCAAGTCATGTTCCAGAAGAAGAGGAAGAAGAATCAAATTTTGTCAGAAATCTTCAAAGGGGTTCTGGAAGGTTCAGAGGTAAGCTACCTTTCAAATGCTTTGCTTGTGGAAGAGTAGGTCATTATGCTGCAAAATGCTCTTATAAGGATAAAGGAAAGGAACCAGTTAGATGGAACAAGAAACAGAGTGCAAATAAGAAAAGCTACTACACCCATGAAGATAGTGATGGCTTATCAAACAGTGATGAAGATGAACAAGGTAATAAATATAGGTTGTTAATGGCATTTGAAGATGATGATTATGAGGATGCTGTAGATGTGGATAACCTTTATGATGAAATTACTAGACTCAAGAGATGCATAGAAGAAAAGAACATGATTATTGATACTCTACAATTCCAAATTGATGAAAAAGAAAAACATCTTGAAAAATTAGAAGGTGAAATTGTTGGTCTTAGAAAAGAAATTGAGAAAACAAAAACTATTAATCTCAAGTTTGTCAAAGGATCTGAAACTTTGGATGAGATTATCAGTGTGTAGCGGTCTCCACTAAATAAGACAGGTTTGGGCTATAATGGAGAAACTTCTCAAGCATCCACTTCAAAAAGTTATCTTGATGCAGCAAGAAGAAATGAGCAAGAGCACAAGGAAGATCATCAGGTAAAGCAGGGACAAATGTCAAACAGAAACTATCAAGGGCAATCCAGCTCAAGGGTGAACAAAAGCCACAACCAGCCACAGGTAAAATCTTCTCAATTTGGTTCAAGAATAGATGAAAATAGAAATTACAATCAGTTGGCTGGTAGATCCAATAATCGCAGAAGCTTCTTCAATGGACAATGCTTTTCTTGCCATAACTTTGGTCACAAAGCAGCTCAATGTGTTGCGTATAAAACAATCATGACTAGGGAAGCTCAAAAACAAAGAAGTATGACAGGGATTACAAAAAGGACCTATAACAACTTTTCAGCTCTTGAAAATGAAGTTGAATGTTCTATTTGCAATAATTTTGGACATAAAGACTTTGAATGCAGAAGCAGGTTTCCGGAAAGAAAGGTACAAGAGCAGAAAAAGGAACAAGCCTCAGGCGCCAAAACATGGAGAATAAAGGAACCTCAAACAGAAAGATGTGGGATAGCATTTTATGCAGAAGGACAAGAAAATCTATGGTACATTGACAGTGGATGTTCGAAGCATATGACAGGTGATAAAGAAAAACTTGAGTCTTATTCTAATTTAGAAAAGGAAAAGAAAGTCTCTTTTGGAAATGATACTCCTGCAACTATAAAAGGAAAAGGTATTGCTCCTTTAAAAGAAGATGTTAAGGCTGGAAATGTTTTATTTGTTGATGGATTGAAGCATAATCTACTAAGTGTCAGCCAGATGTGTGATCAAAGAACCGAGGTTATATTCAGATCAAATGGATGTCTTGTTCGTGATCTTGATACAGGGAAAACAGTTCTCAAAGGGAAAAGAACTCCAAATAATCTGTACATATTTGAAGAAGGACAACAACAATGCTATCTAAGCAAGGATGAAGAGCACTGGTTATGGCATCGAAGGTTGGGACATCTAAGCTTCTCACAAATAAGGAAAGCATGTAAATATCAGGCAGTTCGCGATCTTCCAGATATCAAAATTCCTGACAACACCATATGCAGATCATGTCAGTTTGGAAAACAAACCAGGACTAACTTTCCAGAGAAAGAAGGATCAGCTAGCATGCCTCTTGAGCTAGTACATACAGATGTATGTGGGCCATTCAGGAAAAGAACACCTAGAGGAGAGGAATACTTGATATTATTTATCGACGATTTCTCCAGGTTTGTTTGGTTAGGGCTTATGAAGTACAAAGATGAAGCATTCGAAAAATTCAAAACCTTCAAAGCCTTGGCTGAAAATGAATCAGGTCACAAAATTAAGTGCCTCAGATCTGACAGAGGTGGGGAATTTACTTCAAATGAATTTTTCGATTTCTGTGATGAACATGGGATAAGGAGAGAATTCTCTACAGCTAGAACGCCTCAGCAAAATGGAGTTGTTGAAAGAATGAACAGAACAATCCAACAAATGGCTCGTGCTATGCTTGATGAATCAGGAACCCCCGCAACCTTCTGGGGTGAGGCTGCACATACTGCGGTTATTATTCTCAACAAGACAAATGTCCGGGTGAACAGCACTCAAACCCCTCATGAGCTCTGGAGTGGTAAAACTCCTTCGGTAAAGCACTTCAAAATATTTGGGAGCAAATGCTATATCAAGAATACTGAGGAGCAGCTTGGCAAACTTGATCCTAGAGCAGATGAAGGCATTCTTCTTGGCTATTCTCCACATAGCAAAGCATACAAATGCTACAATAAAAGACTTGGCAGAATTGTTGACAGCATTGATGTAGTGGTTGATGAAAAGGGATATATTCCTAGGCAAATACATCGTGAAGACATCGAAGAAGATGAGAGCTACCCTCAAAGACAGAATAATGAAGAAGAAGAACCTCAAGAAGAATCTCAAGAAGAACCTCACGAAGAAGCAGAAGAACAGACAAGAATAGAAGAAAAGTTTCCATCCAGATATGTTCAGAAGAACCATCCAGAATCTCAGATCATGGGACAAAAAGAAGCAGGTATACAAACTAGAAGAACAGTAGCAGAAGCTTCAAGCTATTTGGCATTACTTTCCTCCACCGAACCACAAAATGTGAAAGAGGCATGCAAAGATGAATGTTGGGTGAAAGCAATGGATGAAGAACTTGAGCAAATCGAAAAGAACAACACTTGGGAGCTGGTTCCTAGACCAAAAGATAAGAATGTTATTGGAACAAAATGGGTCTTCAAAAATAAATTGAATGAAAATGGAGAAGTGATTAGAAACAAAGCCAGACTCGTTTGTAAAGGGTATGCGCAGCAAGAAGGAATAGACTTTGAAGAAACTTTTGCTCCTGTTGCAAGACTTGAGGCCATCCGAATGTTCCTTGCTCTCTCAAGTTTTCAGAACTTCAAAGTATTTCAAATGGATGTGAAATCAGCCTTTTTGAATGGAGACTTGGAAGAAGAAGTGTACATTGAACAGCCAGATGGGTTCATTCTTGGAAATGATCCAAATCTTGTATGCCGATTGAAAAAGGCTCTCTATGGTCTCAAACAAGCTCCAAGGGCTTGGTACTACCGGTTGGACAAATATCTTCATCAACAAGGTTTCTTAAAAGGTTCAGCAGATAGCAATCTGTATATAAAAGTTGAAAATGACAAATTGCTAATACTTGTTGTGTATGTAGATGACATTATTTTTGGCAGCAATGAAGAAGCTATGAGTCAAAGCTTTGCCTCAGTCATGCAGAAAGAATTTGAAATGTCCTTGCTAGGAGAACTGACATATTTCCTTGGTTTGCAAATCCAACAGAAGGAAGGAGGAATCTTTTTATCTCAAACCAAGTATCTCAAGCAAATTTTGAAGAAATATGGCATGGAAGATGCAAAACCAGTATGTACACCCATGGTCACATGATGTAGTCTCAGTGCCAATGATGAATCTGCAGCAGTACATCAACCAACCTACAGATCTATGATTGGAAGTTTACTATATTTGACAGGTACCCGACCAGACATCATGCATGCAGTTGGAATAGTTGGAAGATTTCAGGCAAATCCAAAGGAGACTCATCTTCAAGCAGTGAAGAGAATTTTCAAATATCTTCAAGGGACTCAAAATTATGGCTTATGGTATCCTAGAGATACAGATCTCACTCTTCATGCTTACACAGATGCAGATTGGGCCGGAAGCGTGGATGACAGGAAAAGCACAAGTGGCGGTGCATTCTTTATGGGCTCCAGACTGGTATCTTGGTTCAGCAAGAAACAGAGTTCAATTGCCTTGTCTACAGCTGAAGCGGAATATGTTGCTGCTGCATCTTGTTGCACCCAACTTCTTTGGATGATGCAGAATTTGCAGGATTATCACATCACTTGTACACCTCCTATTCCTATCTTATGTGACAACACAAGTGCAATCAGCATCTCAAAGAATCCGGTTATGCATTCAAAAACCAAGCACATACCAATCAAGTACCATTTTCTCCGGGAACAAGTACTTGAACAGAAGGTCAAGTTGGAGTATGTTCCTTCTAAGGAACAAGTTGCTGATATTTTCACCAAACCATTGCCCAGGGACACTTTTGAATACCTCAGGCAAAAGCTGGGGGTTGTTGATGCATCATCCTACTGTTGATCATCTTCCTATTGGTGGTATAGGCTCAGGGGGAGCACATAATGCATTTTTGGCATTATGGAGAAGGAGATCTTGGAAATAGCTGCAATATGTCTCTATCTCCTTCATGATGGATTTCTGGTTACAAATCTGGAGATGCATGAGCATAGGGGGAGCATACCCTTTGCCCTTGATGTCAAAGGGGGAGAATGAAGCTGAAGATTATGTGGTTGCCATCAAGTCCAAAGGGGGAGATTGTTGGCATTATGATTCAGGTGTTGTCCTTGATGGCAAACCCATTCAGGTGATAAATCAAGAAGGACGCAGGAAATATGTTCAGCACGTGCGTCCCTGCAGGTATACCATACAGAACCCGCGTCCAGGGACGCAGGCCAGCCGTTCAGGAGGTGCGTCCGCCCAGTGCACACATTTCAAGGCAGAGAAATGCACGTGGGGGTTTCCTGTGTGGTATCTAGCCGACGGTTTTGTGTTTCTATGGTGTCGGCTCGTGGTATTGTTCCATGTTTTGGGGAGAAGCTTGCCTATATAAAGCAAAGGAGTTCATTTGGATTGTGTATCATCTTGGTTGAACATCTCTTGATGAGATCTAGTCTAGATCTATAAGGGCGAATCTTCTAATGGACTATGATCTCTATGGCGCATGATCAGATCTGTGGATCTGAGTGTTTGGGTTGGTTCTGAAGTCCTCATATTTCTTATATCTGAAGGGACGCAGGTTCAGTGAAGAGCAAGTGCGCCGGGACGCAGTGAAGTAAAAGCTCAGGTGCGTCTCTGAGGCAAAGGACGCGGTGCGACTGTGTTATTGGGTGCGTCTCTGAGGCAAAGGACGCGGCGTGACTGTGTTATTGGGTGCGTCTCTGAAGCGAAAGACGCGGCGCAATAGTGCTACTGGGTGCGTCGGTCGCGGAAAAGCTTAGAAGAACAGTGCGTCTGCACGCAGAACAGAAGGTAGACTGCGTCCAGTCGCAGGCCACAGAAAGAAAATATGCGTCCCTGTCTTAAGATGATCTGTTGACTGTATATTTCTGTTCATAAGGTGTTCTGGGTTATTTCTGTAATCACTGATCTGATATCTGTAGTGGACTGTATCTGTTGTATACTTGTTGATCATTTGATTGTTCATGAAAAGAAGTAGGGGGTTGTAGCTCCCTTCCAGGAGAGACTGGAAAACGAGAGAGAGTTGTAGCTCTCTGCAGGTTGCAGCCTGCGTGCTGGTAAAGGACTGCACCAGTACAAAATCATTGTAAAAGGATTTTCTTGAAAGAAGATAGAGACATATTGCAGCAGGTGGTTTTCTCCCGCATTGGGTTTCCACCTTACATCTTTTGTTCTTTGGTGTGACTGTCTATTTTCTTTATTCATGCTCATTATTTTATGGTACTGATATGCAAGAATAATTCAAAAGATCAAATAAGGAAGATTTGGTAAATTGCTTGATAATACTGATTCACCCCCCCTCTCAGTATTATTTCCAACAGCAATATAGTTCGAGCTGCCCTCAAGAGCATACTCCAATCGCAATCCATTGAAAGACATTGCCACGTTGACACCAAGAAAACACTGCTGCAAATTCGAATTCCACCAGCTCAAAACTCAATTGCCTCTTATCTAAAATTCGTGAGAACAAAGTATTTCTCGTAAAGAGATTGACTGTATGGTCTTTTACTGGATATCTCACCTTCCAAAGGAAGGATGAATCCAGAGGCTACCTGGTCCAATTACAGACTCTGCTTGAAGAAATAAAATGTAAACACTTTCTGAATAGTAGATCTGATGAGCAACAGCTCTGATACCATGTATAAATTTTGAATAATATGACACTTATTCATAGAGATTATCCCGATTATACACTATGGTGGAATACATGCACAATACATAACCTCCTCTACGTTGATCATCAATTTAGCAGCATCAAAAACAATGAAACATCAATCGCATGCACACATTAACACAATATGTAACTCGGGGAAAGCATACAGCTGAAAACCCCACACTATCTGTATATTATAATGATAGAGAACATGTAACAATACATAGTACAATACTCCTCACAAGTACTCAGTACTATCTCCACTTGTTACACACAAACTAGCTCAGATCTGAAGCCTCAAATCTCCTCCACTGTTTTCCTGCCTCCACTGCGCAATCCTGCCAGAGAATCAATCACTTTGTGAAATCGAGTTCCTTTGGTTATACTACACAAGCCTCATGGGCAATCTCCATCCATGCATGTGCAAATCTCATGCACAATTATAGTCACAACTATAGTCACAACTATATTCACCACTGATAGCAATCTCAATCTCTAACACCTGTCTCCACTGAACTGTACATGCATTGAGTTAACTGATGTATTCTTTAGTTGCTTTATGAGTTAATAATTAGTGAATTAATTCATAATTAATTCACACAACTCATCACTAGTGTATTCTTTAGTTAGACTAAAATACTACTAGTTTAACCAAGTCAAACTGAACACAACTCCATCAACTCCACAATCAACTCCACCAAACTCAACCACATGAGTTCTAACTGAAGTCCTCATGCAATAGCTCAACTAACCCACAAGAAAAGCGTATTTCCTTCTGACAGCTGCATGTTCCACATCTGTAGCTCAAACTGAAGTGCTCCAAGAGGATAAGATAATGTTTATAGTCCCAATATTATTATGAGATAATAATATTCGACTGTTCTATTTTTAGCCTGGCACTCTAAAAATAGAAACCGTCCATATTTCTAAAAATAGAAGTCCATCTATTTTACCAACATGACCAATCATCCAAAAATAGCATCCTGCAACTCATAGACCATGATCCATATGTCTACAAATAGACATAGTTTAAAAATAGACTTTGTGCCAAAAATAGCCTGCGGGCCCACTTAGTGAAGGCGACTTCTTTCCACTAAGCTCCATCATCTTGTTTCATTCTCAACAGGTTTTGGATTCACCAAAATGGAAGTGGATGGAAACATTTATCATATTTTGGTATAGGGTAAATTGTTGAGTATTGTCTTATATGTTGATAATTTGATTTTAATGGGCGATGATAGGTTGATTATATCTTGCAAGAGAAATTAAAATGAAGGACATCAGACTCATGCACTACATCCTCATATTGGAATTATGGCAAGGAGATCAGGCACTGTTTGTCTCCTAAGGAAAGTATGCTAATGAGGTACTGAAGAAGTTCCACATGGAGAGTATCAAACCCATGGAGATTCCTCTAGCAACTAGTTGGAGGAAAGAGGATGCTACTTCAGGTGAAGTAGTGGAGGTTACCGTTTATCGACAACTTATGGGTTTTCTAATGTATCTAGTGAACACATGACCGAATATGTGTTATGCAGTCAACCAACTTAGTCAAGTGATGTTTAGGCCAACCAAATTGTTTCGGAGGGAAGTTAATCATGTTCTAAGGTACTTCAGAGGCACCACCCAGTTTGGACTATGGTACAGACAGATAAAGGGAGTGAAGTTGTGTCACTTGATAGATGCTGATTGGGCAGGGAGTCCATTAGACTATAAAAATAGATTAGGGGCAATTTTCAGTGTTGGATCTGCAATAGTTTCTTGTTATAGCAGGAAGTGAAGATTAGTAGCACTTAGCTTTGTAGAAGCATAATACATGGCTTCCAGTCAAGTAGCATGTGAGGTGATCAAGATGAGAAATATTCTTGTGGAAATGTTTAGTTAGATGATGGATCCTACTATGATATACTATGATAATTGGAGTTACATCAAGCTCTCTGAAAATCTAGTATTTCACGATCGATCCTAATATATAGATATCTGGTATCACTATGTATGGGATTGTTTGTAAAAGCATATCATGTTTCTTGATTACATTCCAATAGAGGAACAAGATGCATATATTTTGAAAAAGGCATTGTCAAAGGGTAAATTCGAGTTCCATAGAGGTAGGATCGGGGTATCCTATAATACCTTTCTTGCTAAGAGGGAGTGTTGAAAACCCAGTAAGAAAATTCTCATTTTTTATTTGCCTTGGTGAAACAAGAGAAAATTTGAATTTCCATTTCGGCAGAAAAAATGGATGAGTTAACTTGAGTGACATGGCTTGTGTCGCCCAATTAGCTTAGATAATTTGAGTTGTAAGACTTGAGTTCAATTGAGCATGAGTGATTGCTAATTTCTAGAAATCTAAATAAGTTAAATTGAGTTATTATCAGTTAAACTAGTTGTAACTATTAGAGGAACTAGTGGAAGGTCAAGTTGTGCAGTGTGACTTCAGTCGCACTCAATGATCAACCAGTTAACTGATCAATCAATTGCCACATGTACAAGTGGTGCATGCAATTAGATATCAACCTAAATGAATTGCGCAATCCAAATTGAGGAATTTCCTAATTAATATGGGCCTAATTCCTCAAGGAACAACGCAAGGAAATAGGAGAATGGAGGGATTGAAAATGGGCTAAATGTTGGACAGAGTCAGTTAGTCAAGCAGGCGGATATAATATACACTTACAGGTTGTGCTCAGGCTTGAGGAAGCATATGTATTCATCCATATTCTTTGATTAATGAAATAAAGATAGGAAGGAGTTTTGAGCAGTATCTTTCCCCTAGATAAAACTATGTGTATGTGTGTTAATTATTTATGCATGTTTATGATATGTGTTCTATATCGTGAATTGAATTCCATAGAGTAGTAGAGTATATTTGAGTCTTATTGTTTAGTAAATTTCACGAGCAGTTACATATCTACACATTAATTTCTATAGCTAATGTAGGATGAATTAAGGCCCTCCTGCTAACAAGTCTTGACCCATCGACATCAACACATCATTTGGATTCAAGTCTAGATACCTATTTTAGTACTTTGAGGCATGCATCCATCAATGTTAGGTTCTCTTAATGACAAAAATGGGAATACATTAATGTCCCTTGATTTTCAGCTGTCGCAGGTGAATCAACACTGAAGCATTCATTCATCCCTAGCAAGATGTATTGAGGTGCCTTGACAACCATTGGCATCACTAGTGGGTCATCTCTAATTAGTTAATTGCATACGTTAATGGATGGTAATATAATGATCTTTTTCCACACTTGATGCTAGTACATTCATTTGCATGGTAGAGAGTTGCACCATGTTCAAGATTTAGTGAAGATTTTGTAAAGTTTTTAGTAACAGTTGCAACCCTTTGGTTTGAAAATAAGAGGGAATATTTTCAGTCTTCATTGGGTATAAAAAACACACAATTAATGTGAAAATTCAGCAATCAATTTTTTATAATAAACTTTTATCAGTCATCAACACCCAATAGTCAAGGCTACACAATAAACAATCTCTTAACACAAAAGTTAGCTTCGGTTTTAGCACTCCATTTTGAAATAGTTGCATAGTAAGACAATCTCAAATTCATATATAGTATCATCATCAACATACATGTAAAACCTAAGGTAAAAATAAACATGAAACTTTTTGATTTGTTGAAAATTTATGAAATGATGATAAGGAACTATTGTAATCTTATCCTACTATTTATATATTGGGTGCTTGTTTGATTATGGGTCCAAAAACACCTTTCCTTGCAGTTGGTTGTTTCCTAAAAGGATCATACAAACTATTGGATGATGCTAATACTTAAACCCGAATCAAAAAAGAATTGGATGTATTGAAAACAATGCATAAACAAGATTAAACTAAAATTAAAGCACACAACATGAGACAAGCTTAATGAAGAAAAAACACATCAATAAAGTTATAGGAACAATATTATCTTTATTGATTGTTGGTGGTAGAAGAGCTATTGTTGGGCATGGCCCAACTTGGTCCATGTTTAGGGTAAAAGACCCTACAGAACACAGAGCGGACCGCGCGAAGCCAACAAAGATATATTTATTGCACGGTCTTTTAGGGCTTTAGGGATGGGACAAAGCCCTTATTTTGTAATGGGTATCATGTATTAGTCCATGTTTTTTGGATCCATTCTATGTGGACCATGTTTTTTGTAAAGATGAAATGTATATAAGGAGATGTAATACTATGTAATTAAATCATGTCATCATAAATGAATTGAGTCTTTGTATTCACATTTGTAGTCTGTAATTTTGGAGAAGGCTCCACAACTGAGTGCATGGAGGCCTGAAAGAGTTTGCAGTTGAGTGCGCAGAACACCTGTAGTTGGGTGCGCAGGTCAAAGATGTATATGTACTGAATATTTATATTAATAAAGAAGAAGTTTTGGTGAAGAAATATATATATTTCTTTGTTCATTCTTTGTTGTTGTTAGTATCATTATGTATGCTTTTCACTGAATTATGCAGAGAAATGTAAGATATACTGACATTTGTTAGAGTTTATGGGTTTAATGTGAATCTGTTAAATCAATCATCTGTGTGAAGTTCTTATGAATGCAAGGTTATAAGATCAATATAGAGTATAATTAAACACATGATGCCACTATGTGGGTATCCCTTCAGCTCCAGAAACCTGGTTCTGTAACCTCCCATAACTACTTCAGGTGAGACTGCGATCTACTTGCAGGTCATTGTCGAAAGGGCTAGTATTTGAGGGTTTTGTTGGTGCACATCACACTCTTAACCTGGGTCAAGCCCTCTCAAACCAACAAATGCTTTCGTTGTCAAGACTAAGGTATGCTTAAAGGGATATGATTTGGCATCTGTCGAAGAAAGAACTCCAACAGTGGGTCGAATAGAAAGAAAGAGAATTTGTAGAAAAAGAGAATAGAAACCCGCGTTTATCAACTGAAGCCATGTTGCATAAATATATCTTCGAAGACCAATACCATATTTTCTTTGGTTTGTTCCACATTGGACTGCTTGAGTGGATATTTAAGTTAGTTGAGCATAAGACTTGTTTCAAAGACAACAAAACTAAGGAGTGGAATATTGATTTGATACAACAGCTCAAGGGAATCGATAATAGTATCTCAAGGGATATTGATTTCTGGATCGATAGCGTTTTGGGAGGATTTATCACTGAGTTCGCAATCAACAAGATTGTGTCCTGTAGCGAAGATGAACGAAGATTCTTCAAAGGACCACGAGGTAAGTTCTTAAATTCTCTGAAGCTCTATATTAAGATTTTATTATGTGAAAATGGGATTTTGTGGATGCAATCAGATTAATGTTTGAGAAAAGAAGAAATAAGTCGTAACTAGGAGGTACGTGAAGTGGAAATCGATATAGAATGGAGGAAAAGAAATATATTGAGACTGACTATAGTCCTCTATTAGGATCTGAGACCGAAGAAGAAAGAAGTAACCCTCAAACCCCATGATATTCCCCCACCCATCCTGAAGGAACATCGAAGTCAGGAGCTGAGAAGAATCAAGGAATATTTTGGATTCCCCATCCATCCACCCGCCTCATACCCCATCCCCCTCCCCACAATTCCCCTACACCTCCACCCCCTCCCCATCCACCTAGCCCCCCGAGAAGAAATATGGTCAATGAAATTAAGCTACATGTCTTTAAAGGACTGGGATTAAAGGGCCCTGATTAGTTCAGGTTTGTAGCTGATGTAGTATGGACAACAAGACAGATCACCAGTGATGATGTAAAGAAGGCGCAACTCGTCACATCACTGAGGGAAAGAGCACTGACATGGTATATGAAATACTTTGCGAGTAAGATGAATGCTACGTTTGATGAAAGTAAGAAAACCTTGGTAGCAGAGTTCAAGAAGCCAAAATCAGAGTCGTGGTGCATCACAGAGTTGAAAGAAATCAAACAGGCATCGAATGAATCTCTGTGGGAGTTGGATCAATGATTCAAGGTGTTGATGGGTCAAGTGAGCTTGGATATACACCCACAATAGCATAAGGAGTGGTTCATAGCCACGCTATTGCCAAATATTAGGTTACCATTAACGCATCAGAAGATAATGATGCAATTTGAAGCATTGGAGATTGAGATAAAGTTGGAAGCTTCGTCGGTTGGAGATACTCACATAGGAGTACATCAGATATAGAATTAGCTAGCTATGTTGACCATGGAATTGTAAAGTATGAAGAAGGGTAAAGAAGTCAGACTAGAGAGATCAGAAGTGTGGTGTACGAAATGTAAAGTAGAAGGTCATTATAAGGATCAATGCCCTATGTTTAGTTATTATATTGCAAGTGGAGAACTTAATCTAGTAAACCCATGTCTGGGGTGCAAGATTTGTAAGACATGAATTCAACATCGCTTTGAAGACTGCTATGTAGAAAAACTTGTAGATTCACAATCTAATGCAATTTTCTAAAGCAAGAGACAAGAATTTACCTCCAATAATTACAACAGAAGCCCATAAACATCGAGAAAACAATAATCAATAGAGGAAGAGAATCAAAGGCACATAACACAATAAATATCCAGGGAAAGCCACAACACAAAAACCCACTATTTGTTTTGTATTAATCCAGAAAATCAAGATGAAATTACAATGTTTTTTCTCTCTAGAACAATCCCATCACTCAACAAATTCAATCTCCAACTCATAAGCAATCTCAAGGCCAAAGATTAACCTCTTCACAAGATCTCCAAGTCTCTATTCCAATGTGTAATTCCTATAAAGGATAGCTTGTATTTAAAGGGAAATAAAGCCTCTAAAAATAGCGCAAATCCTTAAGGGTCAATTCCTGAATGCATGCACTATTAGTACAACTCAGAAAAATGTAAAACAAATAGTACACTGTCCCTACACTCTAGTCTCAACTGGTTCTTTCTCAGAATCGACATGCATGAGTTTCTAATGAGTAAATATTCAGTTAACTAGAGTAGCACTGGTGGAGGTCATTAGTGTCACCACTGAATGTTAACTCACTATTAGTTCTCTCAATTAGTTTGAGAACTAATTTGACTGAACTGACTCATGAAACTGAGTCTTCTATTTTACAACTCACAATTAAATCACATTGGACTCCTACAAAGTAGGGAGAACATATACATGACTTCCAAAATACTTCTAACTCGAATTTCCTAAGTTAAGTAAGTTTAATAAACTTAATTTAACTATTTTAAGTTGCTATGAAGCATTGGAATTTAATTCATAGTTTAATTCAAGGAAACATTAAATTGAAATTTCTTGTTGTCATTTCTCAACACTCCCTCTCAACAATAAAGGGATTATCAACTACCTCAATCCTGTCTCTATGAAACTTGAATTTAGATCTTGGCAATGCCTTTTTCAAGATGTCAGCATCTTTCTCCTCCATGGGAATGCAATCTAACAACATGATTTGCATCAATACATAATCTTTGAGATGATGATACCGTATATCAATATTCTTGGACCGATCATGAAATATTGGATTTTCATAAAGTTTGATACAACTCTCATTATCACAATAAATCACTGTCAAATCCATCCGCTGACCAAACAAACCAACCAAGATCTTCCTCATCCAGATAGCCTCAGATGTTTCCTCACTTGCAGCCATGTACTCTGCCTTTGCCAAACTGAGTGCAACTGATATATGTTTCTTATTGTACCAAGAAATTGTCACTGACCCAATACTAAAGATCCCTCCTGATGTGCTCTTCTTGTCAGATGGACTCCCTGCCAAATTTGTATCGGTGAAGCATTGAAGCTTCACTCCCTTTATCTGTCTATACCATAACCCAAACTGAGTAGTACCTTTGAGATATCTCAATACATGCTTTGTTGCCTTCCAATACAGCTTGGTAGGCCTAACCATCGCTTGACTAAGTTGGTTAACTGCATAGCACATATCTGATTGTGTGTTCACCAAGTACATGAGTGAACCCACAAGTTTCCTATAAATAGTAGCATCCATTACTTCCCCTGAAGTAACATCCTCCTTCCTCCAGTTACCAGCTAGAGGAGTCTCCATGGGTTTACTGCACTCCATGTGGAATCTCATGAGTATCTCGTTGGCGTACTTGCCCTAAGATACAAAAAACTCTCCATCTCGCTGCCATACCTCCATACCAAGAAAGTAATGCATGAGCCCCATGTCCTTGATCTAAAACTCTCTTGCAAGATCCTCCTTGCAATATTTGATGATCTTCTCATCACCTGTCAATATGAGATCATCTACATAAAGTACAATGATCAAAAGCTTAGCTTCCACCACTATGTGATATAGGTTTGCATCTGCTTCACTCTTCGATAAGCCCAACCCAGTGAAGTAGCTATCTATCCTGGTGTACCAAGCATGGGGTGCTTGCTTCAGCCCATACAACGCTCTCTTGAGTCAGCACACATGTGATTCATGGTCCAAGGTTTCAAAACCTTTGGGTTTTTCTATGTACACCTCTTCCTCAATTATGCCATTGAGGAAGGAAGTCTTCACATACATCTGATTGATCTTCCAACCCATTTGTGTTGATAGTGCCAAAGTAGATCTGATTGACGAGTACCTTGCAACAGAAGCAAGGTCTCGTCATATTCAATCCCCTCTACCTGTGAAAAGCCACGGGCCACAAATGTGGCCTTATGCTTCTCCACACTACCATCTGTAGCTTGCTTTAACTTGTAAAGCTAACGAGAGCTCACAAGTGACTTGTCCTCTGGTCTTAGGACCACATCCCAAACACTGTTTCAAACTATGGAGTCATACTCCTCCACCATCGCATCAACCCAAACTGGTTGCTACATGCTTCCTAAAAGGAATATGGCTCTGTCACAACACATGGACCCATAAGTGCCATGTATCCAGTGTACCTCTCTACTGACCTCCTTTGTCTGCACTGAGAAGAGATTTCTCCCACATTCTCCTGTGCATCATCCAACAATCTATTAGCCTCTCTAGTGCGCTTTCTTCCCTCTCCGGAAGACTCTACCTGAGTGGATGTCTCCACTCCCGAAACCTTTGAATGTGGTTGCTGCACATCAATATGAGACTCCTCAACCTTAGGAACTAAAATTTCCTCCTCTGGATGTAGCTCAATTTCCCTCTCAAGGGATACTCACATGGCCTTCTCCACATCAAAATTTACATCCCTGCGAACCACTATCATCTGACTGGTTTTCATGTACACCCGATAGTTGTGGGGAGTATCAGTGTACCCCAAAAAATCCCCAACTCTAATGTTGGATCAAGCTTCTTCCATTTATCTTTGGTCACATGGCAATAAACTGATGACCAAAAAATCCTGAAGTAACTAGCATCTGGCCCCTTATCGGAATAAGCTTCCTATGGTGTTTTACTCTCAAGTATCCAATGTGGGCTATTGTTCTGAACATAAACCATTGTGTTGCATGCCTCAGCCCGCAAGTGTAGTGGTAGGCCCTGATCATGCAACATATCCCTTTCTTCCCCTACTATGCTCATGTTCTTCCTCTCGAAAACACCATTTTGTTGAGGGTTACGAGGTGTCATCAACACTCATTTAATTCCTTCTACTGCACAGACATTCTTAAACTCATTGGAGACATATTCTCCACCATTATCATTTCGTAGAGATTTAACCTTCTTACCTGACTCTTTCTCGACCAAAGCTTTGAATTCACAAAACTTTGTGAATGTCTAATCCTTTCTCTGCATGAAAAATATCTAGCATTTTCGAGAATAGTCATCTACAAATATAACATAATACCGTGTTTGGTGGTGGATATTGTCAAGAATGGTCCACACACATCTGAATGGACTCTCTCCAGAATAGACTCTGCTCGATTGTCTCTATCTCCAAAGGAAGACTTGGTGTATTTTTTCCAAAGTATAACACTAGCATGTATCAACTTGCTTAAGTGTACCTTTGGGAAGACCGGTAGATATTTTCTACAATATCTTCAAATCCCTATGATGCAAGTGGCCCAATCGCTTGTGCCACAAATTGATGACATCTCGACTCAACATCTTTTCCGATTTTGAACTCAAAGTAGCACAATCCTCTACCTCTATCTTATAGAGATTCTGAACTCGAATCCCTATCTTCTTTACTTGACTCATGGCCATGTGTCGAAGGAATGCCTTTCCTTTTGAAAAGATCACATCATAGCCTCTATCCTCCAAGAATGGAAATAGATACCAAGTTGTTCGTCAGTCTGAGTACATGCATAAAATTATTCAAGGTGAGTGGAGCCGCATGCACCCTCTGAAAGGTAATAGTGTCCACACCAGTAACACTATACTTACCTTCATCACCCATCTCGATACACATCTTGAGGTATTTCTCCTCTAGTTCATTGAATAACTCTTTGTCTCCAGTCATGTGGAAAGAAGCTCCACTATCTAAGTACCAAACACTTCCCATCATTGAAGACATGATGCATTCAATGAGGGGAAAGCCCAATTCGAATTGGGAGGCCAAAGCCTCACCTGCCACTCCTCCTGAGGACTTCTCCCTGGACTTCTTCAATGGAAAATTTGTAACAAATTGACCCATCTTGTGACAATGAAAGCATTTAACTTTCGTCATGTCCTCCTTCTTACCTTCATTATAAGAATCTGATTTGGAACGAGTAATTTTACCTTTCCCCTTCCTTAACTTAATCGCGAAGGCATAGTTCTCTTCATCGTCATATTTTGATGAAGAACTATCCCTGGTGTTCCTCTTGATCTCATCCTGCATCAAATCCGACCATAGTCGTTCACAATCTGGCATCTTCTCCCAATTATTGGCAGAGTCTTGATAACTATGCCAACTCTTTGGGAGTCGAAGAAGAGAAAGGTTCACCATATCCTCCTCAGTAACTGTGATTCCAAAATTTCCAAGTTCATCCTGACATTGAGTGAACTTGGTTAAGTACTTTGGAATTGTCTCACCTTTCTCCATCTTGATTTTACGAAGTTTATCCTTTAGTGCCAACTTCCTTTGATCACTGCTATTCTGGTACAAGTTTGTCAATGTTTTCTACATAGAATGTGGAGTTTCCTTGCCATGGAAACTCGAGATAATGTGGTCTCGAACTCCCTCATGGATTATCCACCTTGCCTTCACCACAAACTTCTTTCACTCAGCCAAGTTCTGTGCATCCATAGTTTTTGGCTTGGGGACTTCTTGATCAATGAATTCCTTTAAGCCATTATCTTATAGCACAACCTCCATCCTATTCCTCCAGGCTATAAAATTTGAGCTATCTTGCAAGGCATACTCAAGCCTCAGCCCATGGAATGCCTTATGTTGATCCTGAAGTATGTATGTAAATTTGACTTTCACTTATAACCCAGAAACTCAAAACTTCGAAATCTCCTCTAGAGAGATGATTTTAAATCAATGATATCTCGCTCATTCGAACTCCGATTTGGCTAATTATTTTTTTAATTTGGGTATATTTTCCCAAGGAATCAAAATTTGCAGGGATTTTTTTTTTTTTTTTTTTTTTTTCTTTTTTCTGAAAATTTTGCACATAAATTCTTAGAAATTATCTGCAAACTCTCGGCCCAAAAAATAATCTTGCTCTGATACCATGTAGAAAAACTGTAGATGCACAAGCTAATGCAAATTGTTAAAGAAAGAGACAAAAATATACTTCTACTCTTTACATCGAAAGCCCATAAACATCGAGAAAACAATAATCAATAGAGGAAGAGAATCAAAGGCACATAACACAATAAATATCCAGGGAAAGCCACAGCTCAAAGCCCCACTATCTGTTTTGTATTAATCCAAAATATCAAGATGAAATTACAATGCTTGTTCTCTCTAGAACAATCCCAGCACTCAGCAAATTCAATCTCCAACTCATAAGAAAGATCAAGGCCAAATCTTAGCCTCTTCACAAGTTCTCCAAGTCTCTATTCCAATGTGTAATTCCTATGAAGAATATCTTGTATTTAAAGGGAAATAAAGCCTCCAAAAATAGTGCAATCCCTTAAGGATCAGTTCTTGAATGCATGCACTGTCAGTGCAACTCAGAAAAATCTAAAACAAATAGTACATTATCCCTACACTCTAGTCTGAACTAGGTATTTCTTAGAATCAACATGCATGAGTTTCTGATGGTGGAATCTTTAGTTAACTAGAGTAGCACTAATTAGGTCACTAGTGTCCCAACTCACTGTTTACTCACTATTAGTTCCTGAAACTGTTTGAAACTAATTTAACTGGACTTAACTCAAAAAATTGAGTTAACTAATTAGAACTCATTCATAACTCATCCTTAACTCCTATAAGTTAAGGCGAACATATACATGTCTTCTAAAAGACTTCCAATTCGAATTTCCTAAATTAATTAAGTATATTAAACTTAATTAATTATTTTCAAATTGCTATGAGAAAAGAATTCTATTTTAATTCATAGTTTATTTCAAGGAAAAATTAGACTGGAATTTCGTGTTGCCATTTCTCAACATGCTACCTATTACAGAAATATATACAGAACCTGAAGCAGATGTTTTGTAACTTTTTTAGATCAGTAGGCCATGATGAGAAAGATTTCCTAAGTTATGACATAATGATGGAGCGCACTGTTGCTAGTTATAGATTGCAAGCCGAAAGACACGCACATGAAGATTCAGAATAGCACACTGGTCGAGGAGGATTTTGAGGATGAGGATGAGGACAAGGAAGAAGAGTTGGTCAAGGACATGGCTAGATTATCTGTTATAATTGTGGATAGGCATGACACTTCGCAAGAGACTATTAGAACCCGATAGAAGAATGTCCCATCCTTATTGAGAAGATGTAGGAGAAAATAAACCAACAGTCTCTAGGAAATCTCCAAATGATGACAGTTGAACTAAGAGAATATCAACTGTGCATTGGCATTGTAATAAGAAGTGAAATCGTAACTTGGAACGATAAGGCCAATGGGAAAAAGGAAGTTGAAGCTACATGGGTAAGGAAAGCTAGTAAAAAATATCTTGCATTTGATATCCTGAAGGAAAAGCAATAATTCATGGAGGCGAGGAAATTTTTTATGGATGATGGGGCCTCGACCTCTACTACGTAGCTGACTGAAAAGGATAACCACGAGATAGTACCGGTTGAGACACAAGAGGTGGATCCGAATATATTGAAGTCTTTTCTACATACCTGCATGAAGCTGTTGAGGAATCAAAAGGCTATGGAGGGATTACAAGAACTGATAGACTCTTGTGCTTCTAAGGAGGTACCATAGAGTGAGATGCGTGTAGTAAATAATATGCATAGACATAAGAAGAGAATAGGGAAAGAAATGAGGCATATAGTACAGATTGGGGAGCATGACATGGATCAGGTTATCCTGAAGTTAGGATCTGAAGCCAATGTATTGCCAAGGCAGACTTGAGAATTGACGGGTAAGATGAAGCTGCAATGGTCTACTATTCATCTGAAGATTGCAAGTCATCATAAAATCTTACCCCTAGGAAGGTTGTCTAATGTCACAATGGACATTGATGGAGTGCGAACTACAACTCACTTCGAAGTGATTGAGATAGTAGATGATAGTAATCCTTACCTTTGCGTTTCTTGCATTGGATTGGGCATTTTCTGAAATGGAAATAATAATATGAAGAAAATGCAAATGGTATTCGAATGAAATAATATGAGGGTTATTGTTCCATTGGATCCATCAAAAGGGACGAGGTATACAGAGCCTGTCAAAGAATAATATAGCATGGATGACCTTGATAATATCTATCAGATCACAATGATGGAAGAAGGGTGGATCAATCCCACTATATATGGAAAGCTAAATTGGGAGAAAGATAGTTCCTACAGCTCAGATTCATAAGAGGAATTGGATAACTGGCAGAATAGATTGCATGAAGTGTCTACAAGGCGATGTGCAAGGATCACTAAATTAGTGTGTTGCATGACAACTGAGGTATGCTATTTACCTTTATATGATGGTTTGTGTGAAGTAAATACATTCTTTAGAGATTATGAAAGACCTGTACCAGAATGTTTGAGACTGTTAGCTCTGGATCAAGCACTGAGGGCTACCCCTGCTAGATGGTGGGGTATTCAGAAGAAGAATATAGGAGATTGGAAAAAATGTAGGAGGTTGATGTGGGTAAGAATTGAAAAAGTAGAAACAGAGCTCGCATACAACTATGATGGCTAGAATGATCCTAGAGACCACATACAACTCTGTATGGTAGCTTGGGGAAAAATTCTGAAAAATGGGTTCATGTCTTCATCCATACCTTGGACACAATCTCTCAGAATTGATATCTGGAAACTGAGCATCGACATGGTACTTCTAGATGGGCGGAGATGGTGGATAGATTTGTGATGAAATTCAGGTTTTAAGATGATTGTCCACATATAGATACAGCTCTAAATATCGTTAAGAAAAATCTTTTTGAAAATTAAGTTCCAGTTATTTGGCAACTTGATTGGGCTACATAGGTATGAAACATGTAAGAATGCCATAATCTCGCTGCAGAAGAGGAAAAGTATCCTCACAACATTGATATCAAAGAGTCAAAGGGACATCGAGAAGTAAATGGACCTGAGATAGAGATGCTGGATATAATGAAGCCATCGAACATGAGGAAGGTGAATATAAGATCAAATGCTAAAACGAAATATGCAACAATAGGATATTACTGGGATGAAGACACTATCAGCAAGATAACATATTTGTTGCATGAATACCAGGAGTAGTTTCCCTCTAAATTTTTAGACATGAAAGGAATCATAGGGGATTTGGGATTTATGAGGATTCCTCTGAAGCTTGATGTGAAACCTATTAAGTAGAGGCCTTATAGACTAAATCCAAAATATAAGGAAAAGGTAAAAGAAGAATTGGATAACACATTAACAACGGGGATAATTGAACCTGTTGAAGAGTATGAATGGGTAAGTCCCATGGTAGTTCAGGAGAAGAAGGAAAAAGGGGAAATAGAATATGTGTGCACTTGCGGAAGTTGAATGATGCATGCTTGCATGACCCTTTTCCTACACCATTTATAGATGAAGTGTTGGATAACGTAGGAGGACAAGAGGCTTACTCTTTTACAAATGGCTTCTTAGGGTGTCATCAGATCAAAATTGCACCAGAAGACAGACATAAGATAATGTTTGCCACAAAATGGTGCCCCTATCGGTATATATTGATGCATTTTCGGTTGAAGAATGTGTGTGCTATTTTTTCTAGAGTTGTAATTACAACTTTTAAGGAGTACATACACAAATTTCGGGAAGTTTACTTCGATGATTGGACAATATTTGGGTTATTAAAGAAGCATGTGGTGAGCTTAAGATTGATGTTGGATACATGTAGGTTGTATCAAATATCGTTGAACTTGAATAAGTTCATCTTTTGTGTGCCATTTTGAATATTTTTGGGACATATGGTTTGTAAAAATGGATTGATGGTGGATCTAATGAAGATCGCAGTCATTGATAACCTGCCAACACAAAAAACAGTAAGACAAGTGTGTACTACACTAGGACACACTAGTTACTACATGAAGTTTATTAAAGGGTATGCGTAGATAATTGCACCGATGGAGAAGTTGATGAAGAAGGATGTGACCTTCTAGTGGGATGAAGAATAACAGAAGAGCTTGGACGTGTTGAAAGAAAATATGGTAACTGCATTGATTCTAGTTTTCTTGGGCTAGAAGAAAGAGTTTCATGGGCATGTTGATGCATCTTGCATAGCTTTGGGAGTAGTACTAGCACATTCTAGAGCAGGGGATATTGATCATCTCATAATATTTGCAAGTAGGAAGTTGTGTAAGGAATAAAATATTTACAACGTGACTGAAAGGGAGGGGTTAGCTATGGTGTATGCACTATAGAAGTTGAGACATTACTTGTTGGGAGCACATTTTAAAATGTTCACAGATCATTTCACGCTGAAGTACTTGGTGAATAAGCCTATTTTAGGATGGAAGATCTGTCGGTGGTTACTATTATTCCAAGAATATGACTTCAAAGTTATAGTAAAGCCAGGAAGATTGAATGTTGGGCCTGATCATCTATCCAAGATAAAGATAGGATAAGAACCTATGAATACTGAAGATAACTTGCCCGATGCACAAATGTTCACAATAAAAGTCACAGATGATCACTTTGTAGATATTATTCAATTTTTTCCCACAAAAATGGTTCCTGTGGTGTACACTACAAAACAAAAGAAGGAATTGGTGGTTCGAGCAGCTGATTTCTCCCTGATTGCGGGACACTTGTTTAAAATCGGACAGGATGAAGTTTTGCACAGATACATCCCTGAACATGAAAGACAAAGCATTCTGGCAGAAGCTCATGGAGGAGTCGCAGGTGGGCCTTATGGAGGAAATTCCACTGCGCAGAAGATTTTGAGAGTCGGTTATGGTGGCCTGCAGTGCATAAGGATGCAAAATACTTTTGCCAAGCATGTGATGTATGTCAAAGGAAGGGAAAGCCATCTAGAAGAGATATAATTCCACTAGTACCACAAGTGACTTTGTAGGCTTTTGATAAATGGGAAATTGACTTTGTTGGACCTATCAGTCCATCGAGGAAAACCACTGGTGTAAGCACTGCGACTGATTATTTGACAAGATGGACCAAGGAAAAACCGCTGAAGGATTGTGTTTGGTCAATTTAGTGTCCTAAATTTCTCTACATAAATTATCAATCTGGGTATTCATAAATTGATGAAAGGTAGTGCAATATATGTCCTAGATGGCCCTTCTTACTTTAGTGTTATGAGTTTTAAGTTGTTTTGGGGTTTTGATCCTTTAACTCCTAATGATGTACAATGTTTTTAACAAAAACCTTAAATCTATTTCTGCTAAAGAAATGAACTGAGGACTAAGAGTGCTTTAAGCTAGATTTGGAAGTAAAGCTTTTAATCAAGAAAAGAAAAACAAAGTTTCTATTCTTGTTATTTATTATTGATTCCCAATCATGAACTAAAAGGACTTAAGAGTGAAATTGCAACTACTATCTAATCAATTACAAAAACAAAGCTTAAATGAGATATTAAAACTGAAAATGAGATTGCAGCTATCTTATGATGACCCAAAAATAAAATGAAATACTCAAAATGAGATTACAACTATTGTCTAGTCTATTGCAGAAATAAAAACTTAATAATAAAATTGAAAATGAAATTGCAAGAAGACTAAATGGAAAACTAAAATTGAAAATGAAATTGCAATTAGTCTACTATAAAAAATAAATGAAGTGCTTTGTCACTCTGCTACACAATTTTGGGAGAACAAACTCCTTGTGATAACATTTTGAGGGATTTCATACTTCATTGTTCTGAGAGAAAATAAATACAAAAATTCAGAGAAATACTCATTCATAAATGAAATATTTCACCACTTAGTTTTAAGATGAACCATCAACTAAAAGGGCTTTTAGAAACATTCACTTACAATATGAATTACTAAACTAACAATAAAATGGCGTTGATCAGTTTAATTCAAAATCTAAAGACTAATTAAGAACAAATGAAATGAACTACTCTACACTACTGAACTCAACTTCAAGCTACTGATAATAAACTAGAAAGTAATGAAACAAAAGAACTATTTTGTGCTGAAATAAAACTATTCTGAGTTAGTAAGAAAATGAAAAAAACTGCATTATGAAAAAAGTTAGAAAATGGTGATAAACATCATGGAAAAACACAGTGAATTTACAATTTAACTATAAAGACAAAACAAAAATAAAATGTAACCTTAACCAGCGCAGGGGCGCTCTGCACTGCTCATGCTATATGCACTTAATCAACACTCCAACAATGCTTTCAGGTATCCATGAAACACAGTCTTTATATTAAAAACAGAGAATGAGTTCTTCAAACTACAAAGCAGAAATCTAAACTTAACACACGAGCAAAATCAAACTGGTTCTGCATTCTACACACAGGTATTTATAGGGGAATTATACAATTGCCTTAAGGAGAAAACTAAGCTACAACAAAACATGTAGGTAGACAAGTATGCAGAATTCTCTTCCTTGGTTGCTTGGAAACATAAATCTACAATAATGGTTGTTGGATTCAGTTTTCCCAGGTGGCAGATGAAGTCTGTGGCCTCAGGAAACTGCTTCGGATCCCATCACTGAGAAATGTGTACAGAACAGAGTCCTGTTTGCCTTAAGTTTCTAGGTTTGACTTCCCTTTGACTAGAGACTTCCTTTTCGATCTGAGCCAAGTGAATAGGACATGATCCATGCCCTGATGTTTTCCAAGTTGCCCATATAGTCATTTCCCCTCTTGACACTTGGAACCTACAAAAGCATGAAGATAGCTGCGGAACAGTCGATTAGTTGCAAAATGTGGCTGCGTTCTGTAGCTAAAAGACAAGAACTTATTCAAATAGTAATCATAAAAGTATAACATATAAATCAATGAAATATACTCCTTGAGGCAATGTATAATGGTTTTTGATGATAAGGATGCATTTTTCATGGAAAAACTTAGAAGGAAGGATGAGAAAAGTTGCTAAGGCAAGGGCAGTTTTGGAGCTCAACATACCCCCACTGCAAGACTATTGCATGTCCTCATTGTTATAGACATTCTTGTGCCTTACAACATTGAGCATGAAATGTCCATAATCTAAGGGATCCAAAGTCCCTAAACATGTTGTTCCTACCCATAGAGGAACAAGGCCAATAAACCACAGCAATTCACAGAAGTTCTCCACCAGAAACTGCTCAAAAACAAGTCAATTCAGGATCATTTCAGTAGCTACACTAGCTGTCTGCGCTGAATGTCAAAGCCAACACTGGCTACCTGTGCTGAATGTCAAAGGCAACACTGGCTACCTGCGCTGAGTGAGATTGGACATGTGGCAAGTTCATTTCTCAAGGTGTCAGAACCCAGGAAGCTTCCAAAATGACACTTGCCTCAGGGAATTCGACTGGTGATGAGTAAGAGGTTCCAAATCTCCAAGTGGAAGCAAGAACCTCCAAGTGGAATCAAGAACTGACAGAGGGAGAGGACACTAATCAGATCTCAAGCTGACTCATCCTCTCTCCAAACATCTATATATGGATCTCTCCCCCATGAGATTTGGAGGCTGGAATTTTGTTATTGCAAAGAATTGCTGTTGGTTTGAGACTAGAGCTATTGGGTGATTTGCTTTGAAGGAGGTGAAGAGGAGATTCCTTTCTGCTGGGAAGGTGATGCTGGATTGGGCCTCATTTGGTTGTATCACTTCCTGAACTTTACTTCTTCATCAATAAAGCCATTTGAGTTTCTTCTATATGCATGTATCTCAATGATGTTTTGTTGTATTTGCATATTTAGTTTATTCTAATCCTTAAACTAGTTATGAATGTATGCTTCTTGTAGTTTCCCTCTCTTGCCATTTTGCAGGAACTTGGTGTAGCTGGGCTAGTGAAAGAGCAAGTAGTGGGAAGCAAGCAGAAGGAGTGAGATAGGATCAACAAACTAGCGGAAGACATCGGTTAGTTACATCCTTCTCCTCTATTTACATTTCGTAAAGAAGAATACTTAGATAGTTTTGTCTTGTTTGTTGCTGAGGTACTATCACTCCTTAGAGTGGGATAGGGGCATTCCGTATTGGATAATTTTCCCAACAACAAATTGGCAACTCCGCTGGGGATCGTATCTTGTTGGTTTACTTGTGTTTTTTCTATTCATTTCATAAACTCAAAGAGTGCCGAATCGAACTACATTTGGATTTTTCAAATGCAAAGTAGAGAGCAGCTACTCTAGTCCAATCACTGGGCCTGTTTATGATCTGAAAAGCTGATCCACAAGTGCTCTAACAGCTCTTAGAGATAGATCTTCATCCTCCTTTGAATCATCCCTTAGATTGTACTTGGTTGATAGCTTTGATTTGGCCAAAAACTGTGATTTTAACTGCAAACCGTAGCTCAGAACCCGGAAACATTTCTCGTTTCTGCCTTAGCGCAGAGCCTGTGAAGAGGTTCTGCATTTCAACGCAGGTCCCGTGAAGGCTACCTGCGTTGAATTTCAAAACCTCTGTGTTAGACCTGCGCTGAACAGTCCTTGCCTTGTGCAGCTATGGTTCCCTGTGTCTTTTTGCTCAGTTTTTATCCCTGTTTTTGCAGCCTGTTATCAGTCAGTGTGCCTAGCTGAAACCACCTTTCTTTGCCTCAATTCCGCCTCAGTTGTATAAAGAAACTATATTTGTTCTTTGTGTATTTCTTACATCATTTTCAGTTTCCCATTACGAAAGTTAAACTAGCCTTACTGTGGCCCTTAGATCTAGACCTGTCATAAGTGTCGTTTTGATCTTAGGAGTGAGTTTCTTTGCTGTTCACAGTTGATTTAGCTTTTACTTTCATCATATGGTTTGAATTTATGTATTTCTAGTGTCGAAACAAGTAAATCATAAGGTGTCTTTTGATTTTGAAAAAGAACTTCTTTGTGTTTTCACTTGAAATCGAATTCAAAGTTATACAACATCTTTCTTTGTATAAACATCAATATTAAGAAAGAGAAAAGAAATACATGCATTTGTGCATTTGCATTTTGACAGCTTGCATGTTGATTTAGGAAAAAGTGCATCACTGTGTGCTCTATGCTCTGTGAGAAAAGATGATGTCTTTCTTTTCCCCTTGTAGCTAGGATTTTCATATGTTGAAAAGATAGAAAAAGCTTGCTTATCATCTTTAGACTGCATTTAGGAGTTGTACCATACATCTCGTGGTGATCCAAAAAGGAAAACTTCTAAATAAGATCAACCTAAAATAAATTGAATGAACATAACAACGCTTTGTAACATAACGCACAACATAGAGGTCTAGGATAGAGACGTGTTCCGGCGTCGTTAAGCCTGATATCTTACCGTCGAGTGGTTGGGTGATTCCTCCACGGTGAAGCGATAAGTATCAATACGGATTGTGCTCCCACGTACCGTCGCGTATATATTGGGAGACCCCTATAGGAATAAAGCCTTTATCCATAGGAAGCCGTGTCGGCCGCCCTACTGATCGCAATGCACTGAACACAGCATTCAGGAAGATCGACCGCCCGTACCTTAAAAAGTATTCTGCGGTTTTGCGAAAAGTTTGGCACACCCTCTACCTAGAACTCCAGAGTAGTTTCTTTTGGCCTTTTTCAGACTCTATAACAGAAAAATTCCATCCGAGCATTTGTCACTTCGGGCTCGTTAAAACATCGAAGGAGACTAGAGTCATCTTTAGCTTTTTCTCGACTCTTTAAAAGTGAAAAAGCAAGTTGTGTCTAAAGCGTCGTTAAAATTTATTTTAAACAGAACGAAATCACCTCCTATTCCTGCGTTGATCTTTAGGTTGAGAAAATGGAACACGCCAACCAAGGAATTCCCCTTGATGGAAATCCTAGTCCTTTCTCCTCTTGGGGAGATGTTGGTGCGCCCCATATGGCCACATTGTCGCTTCCAGGACTGATAATTGGCCTGCCAGTCTGGCTCTTCTCAGCCAATTTAGTTCAGAACACCACAGTTCCTGAACAGTCGAGTCAACAGTTAGATCAACCTAGAGCTACCCACCAGCCTTCTACTTCCTATAACTCTTCCTCTCCTCCTTTCTCCTCGCAAGGTAGAGCCGGCAAAAGCCAAGCTCCCAAAGAGAAGAAGGAGAAGAATAAGAGAGAGAAGAAGAAGAAGGAGCCAAAGGTGACTGGGGGCAAGCAAAAGGCATCTAACAAAAATCCACACACAGCACTGACCGGGCCTAAATCGCCATGTGTCATATGTCAAGGAGACCACTTCCATAGAGATTGTCCCTGTATTCCCCGGATACTAAGGGACTGGTCTCCTCGTTTGCACAATCCGGTGGCATCAACCTCTGATAGCCATGTTGAATGCTTACCGTCAACTAGCGAAAGTGAAGGTCCAAGACAAAGAGGGAGAGCTAGATCTCCCTGCAGACTGTGTGAAGGCGATCACGCCATCCACCATTGTCCCTTCTTAGACGAGGCGAAGAGAGTTTTGGAAGATCATCCGGTTTCACCGTTAGGACTTCCTCCTGGATATAAAAAACTCGTTCCAAGTCCTTCGTTAGTTGAGAATCCAGCTGGCCCACTCAAGTGGTCAGCTGAAACGTCAGTCATTGAAAATGAACCTACTGAATTCAGACCTGACGAAAGTCCAAAGGTTGAGGCGGCAGTTGACCCAGTCTTGCCTTCAGAGGATTCATCTTCGAATGACACTGTCACTGAAGAGAATAAGGATGACACCATCCAGATTCTTTTCATCAACACAGACTCCGACGAGCATGGGGGCAATGTGCCCATTCCTTTATCGCAGGAAGGAACTTCGTCAGGGTCATACCCGGCCGTGTATTCGGTCCCACTGCCAAGCAACCTGGTTGTGTCCTTTGACTGGAACCAACTAGGCAGACCCCGCTTGCCAGCCAGCATACCATTTCGAATTATAGTCCAAATATACAGAATGGTAATGGCTGGCACTATCATTGATGAGGGGGCATCTGTGAGTATCCTTTGCTCTATTGCTTGGAAAGCGCTTGGTTCGCCAGCGCTTTTCCCTGAAATGAGAAATCTATCAGGCTTTGATAAAGGAACCAGTCGACCTTTAGGGATCCTCCCCAATGTGCCCATTGTGGAGCTCTGGAAAGGTATGTTTTTGACCAACAATTTAGTGACTTTTCGGTAGCAATTGTAACCCTTTTTGCATAATGAACTTAAAGAGATAAAGCATTTTTAGTAGAATATGTGAGAATTAGTATGAAAATGTAATCACTGATAATTGTTATCTTTTCATGCAGAAAAGGGTGGAAACGAAGGATTACTGTTTAAGTGGAAAAGACAAAGGAAGAGTAACTGCTGTCCCTTTGGGAGGAAACCGGATGTGAACAAGATCAAGCGGATCGAAGCAGAATGACCCGGGAAAGAAAGAAGAATTATCGATTCGGCGAAGCAGGGAAAGGAAAATCAAGGAGTAACGGCTTGGCGAATCCCTCAGGATCTTTGATCCTGAGGGATCGTTGTCTTGCTTATTTTTGCTACCTAGATACCTCCGCCATTTCTCTTATAAAAAGGGGCAGCAGTGTTAAGCTGAGGGGACCTTTTTCATATATGTAAATTTAAGTCTCAGTTTGAACTTTGATCATCGAGTCTCGTTAAGACTTGTTTTGCTGTACTTTTGTTGATGCATTAATATGAAAGACTTGGTGCTTTATTTCATCTCTACGTCTGGAGTAATCTAAGGCGGTGTATCCTTGGAAGCTAAGGGCCCGGCTCCGAAGGACACTTGCTTTTGTATCATTATAATTTGATTTCTGTGTGGATTGTTTATATAGTTTGGTAATCTGATGTGTTTGACATATGCTGTTCCATGCTCTGTTACGACTAATTCATTAATGGTTTCATTCAGAAGATTTATGTAAGTAACTCTTTATCGTGTAAAGGAATCTCCTCAGAGTTGATTGCAGGTTCACTATTTAAGCCAACTGTTTCGGTTACAGAGCCTTCATATTAAATATTGCTATTGGATTCATCTGAACTCTGATTCGTGGGAACCCGAAATTAATATTATTCTATCTGGAAGCAGAATCATATTCTCTGGAAACATCAGATTGCTATAATAAGTGTGTTGTGTATATACGATAAATGTTGTTCCATAATTAATTTGTGAAGATCGCCTCCTTAAGTAAGGTTCATTGGAATTTCTTTTGACGATTGTTATTTGATTGCGGAATGAGAGTGCAGTTCTAACTCACGAGATCTAGTTTACTGATTTGCTATTCCATTTATTGCCGTTCCATTTACTGCTGTTCCATTTCAGATTTGCTGTTCCATTTTCCGTTTGCTGTTCCATTTTACTTTCTGCTGTTCCATTTCCTTGCATTTACTGTTTTGGTGTGAGAGAAGGTCTAAAGCTGTAGTGAGTCAGCAAGTCGCTGCTTAGCTCCTAGATCTTTGGTCCATGCTCTATTTTCCTTTCATCAGTTTCTAGAGGGATGGGTTATCGCTTCCGCACCCTTGATTGATAAATGGCCTGGTGTGATTCCTTTCTTTTAAAAGAAAATTAGTTATAGTTTAGCATCCATTTACTCTTGTATTTTCTAGACACTGTACTACGAAGCATTACTCTGACGAATAGCCTCGGATTGAGCTACTCTTTGCAATAACAAAGCGTTCCCGGATTGACTTATTAATGTAGCATAACTAGAGGTGAAAGAGACCCTTGTTACAGCTCTACATTTTGGCGCCGTTGCCGGGGAAAGAGTACAGCCATTTGTCTTTTACAGAGTAGTGTACGAGTCTGCTAGGGGAGAGTTGGGTTTAAAAACGGAAGGTAAGAACCTGCGTACGGAGCATTTAAAAGCCCTGCTTCACCGTCCGCTTTCCTGGCAGAATTGTGGGTTGAATAGAATTTGGTAGTTTATAGAATGCATGACTAAGCAGAAAAAGCCAGAGAAAATTATCAAACCTCCATTCAAACCCGAAAAAGCCAAAGGGCCTGTAACCCTTGGCCGAATGACCTTCATAGACGAAATCTATAAGAAAACTGAATCTCAGCCATCAGTAGGTTTCAAAAAACCAATCCCAAACAGTCTACTGGTTCCCTTCAGGCCACAGGGTCACCATCTGTAGCCTTCGCTGAGGTGCATAGTTAGACTGATGAACAGGACTTTCAAGAAATTGAAAATTCTATTCCAGAATGACTGCAGGAAGGGAATCTGAGCAATCTTTGTGAAGGAGAAGGGGAAACAGGAGAAGTTGAAGAACCAAGATCTCCTAGGATAATCCATCCATTAGAAAGCCCAGATAAAGGGAGCGCTGTAAAAATAATTGAAGGGATTCAATCTCCTCAAGTAGCAGGAGCTTCCATCATTCTGGACAAAGGAAGTGCTATTAAGACAACCAAAACCGTACCTCCTCAGCCCAAGAATACCCTTTTAGAAATCCCTGAAGGTTATTGGCACATATTCGATCCTATGGCACAGAATCAACCCAATACTCAAACTTCTACATTACAATATCCTATAGCGGATTCCGCAACAAATGCTCCTATGAAAGCAATTCCCCTTCAACACATTCCTACATTTCATGGACTGACATCAGAAGACCCGGACGCATTCTTATTTGAATTTGATGTCTTATGCAGGGGATATGATTACACCACTGACCCCCAGAAATTAAAGTTGTTCCCCTCCACTTTGAAAGGAGCAGCCTTAAGATGGTTTATGGGTTTAGGTGGTGGGGTTATAAATAACTGGGAGCAGATGAAGGAATCTTTTCTAAAGAAATATCAAGACTATTGTAGGTCTATAGAATTGAAAGATGAAATATTCCAAATGGTAGCTAGACCGAATGAAACATTAGAAGAATATGTAGAACGTTTTCAGTATAATTTACAAAGGTCGCCTTATGCATCATTGCCACTGCTTGATAATGTGTTAAAAACTGCATTAATCAGAGGCATGAAAGAGCAGTGGATCGAAACATTAAATATCATGGGAAAAGGGGATATTTATCAAGAAAATTTCGCTGACATCATTGATCTATGTATCAGAAGTTCGAGAGGCAGCACAAGGATAAAACCAGCAGAATATGATCGGTTTGTCAGAGATAACAAAGCACCAGCAGAGGGAGTAACACGTGTAGAACTTGGCAATTTATTAGAAAATTTTAAAACTGATATTCTGGGGACATTAACTACACAACCCGATATTGTGCAGGCTAAGCAGAAACAGATTGAGGCAGAACAGAATTTGGCGATCTTCTGCCCCCGATGTAGGAGAAAGCATAGCCACAAGGAATGTCCGCTGGATACAGTTCAAACATGTGCCATCTGTACAAAAGATCACCTTACCGAAAGTTGCCCCTCACTTCCTGGATTGAAAGCAGTATATAAGGAAGCAGAAGAAGAACCGGAATCGGCATACTTTGTTAACCAGCGTCGCCAATGGCAACCAAGGCAATCAGGTATGTTTTCAGACCCGACTTCTTCTTTTCAGCCTCCACAATATAGTATGTGGCAAAATCAATCTCAACCCCCATTTCCGAACTGGTCATCACAACCATTTCCTTCTCCAAATCCATGGATGAATCAGCTAAGCCAATTTGGTTGGCCAAATTTTCCTTACACTCCACCATATTGGCAGAATAACTCATACCCTCTGCAATGGACCCCCCCTACTTCACAAAGTTCACCCTGGCAGAAAAATTGGCCAAGATTGACATATCAGCCAACAGGAACTATTCCACTCCCTCAACCGACTCTGCCAGCTTTGCAACAAAATCCCCAGTCTAATCTGAGACCGCAACTCCCAGCTCAACCTAATCCTAATCCTAATAATAGGCCGGTCTAGTCTCTCCAAATCATAGAATCAACAGAAATCGGACCTGAACTGAGGGAGTGCAATGATCTTCAGTTAAGATCTGGACGAATAATAGAAATAGAGGGAGATAAAACAATGCACATTGAAGATCAGTTACCAATAGAACAACCGTTACAACAAGAGAGCGTAAATAAGGAGCAGACTCATCATCAAATAAATGAACCCGCTCCTCCCTTCCCAGAACGATTAGTCTTACCATGACCTGTACCTCAACCAGACTTCGACATTCTGGGGGAATTACAAAATCTGTACATAAGAATTCCATTCCTCAAAGCCATTCAAGACATCCCTATATATGCAAAAACTATAAAAGAATTGTGCATAAAGAAATCAAGGAGGAATCCAACCACTAACCCAAGAGTCCAAGTAGTTGGTACTTTATTTGACTTGTTATCAGGAATACCCATTAAATATGAAGATCCGGGAAACCCAATAGTGACTGTTCAAATCTATGGACAGACTTTGACTAATGCTTTAGTTGATTTAGGAGCTGCAATTAATATTTTTACAACTTCTACATGCCAAAAGCTTGGGATTACATCGGTAGAACCCACTTCTACTTTGTTAGAATTAGCTGACCGATCTGTAGTGCGACCTGAAGGAACTTTATACGATGTCATGGTCTCTGTAGATTCTTGGGAATACCCGACTGACTTCCTGGTAATTAATCCAAAAACCCGACTGGATGGACACCCTTTAATTTTAGGAAGACCCTGGCTGGCCACTGCCGATGCATACATTGGTTGTCGGCAGGGGAATATGTCAATAACCAGAGGACCAAATATCAAAAATCTAGTCCTATATCCTCCAGCACAGCCAAGTCTTACAACAATAAAAACTAACCAGCACCCTGTATCATACCTTACTGACAATATCAGATCACCATTGACTATACAGAAGGCTCTAGACTTCAAAGATCAAACAGAAGATGATGCCATCAATAACTTCGTTAGTCAAACTGAATCTAGACCTCATGCACAGTGTTTTACGATAGAAGCTGCATTTGAGAATGAACTGGAAGAAGACCCCTTGAAAGATACAGATGACCAAACGATACCCGTGACTTCTGTTGCTAATAGTAAAGTGGTGGAAATTGAACCCGGAAAAATGCTAAACATCAATGCCAACCTTACACCAGATCAAGAAATAAAACTCATCCATCTGTTACGAAAATATCAAGAAGCATTTGCATGGGACTACCTTGATATGAAAGGGATTGATCCCCAATTGTGCACCCACCATATTTACATAGAAAAAGATGCAAGACCTGTCCGTCAACCGCAAAGAAGACTCAACCCCCATCTAAAAGATGTTGTGAAAGCAGAACTTCAGAAGCTTTTAGATGTTAATTTTATTTATCCTATTTCTGATAGTAAGTGGGTCTCTCCACTTGTGGTTGTACCCAAGAAGAATGGGAAATGGAGGATTTGTGTGGATTATAGAGAGCTAAACAAAGCCACACAAAAAGACCATTTTCCCCTCCCATTCATAGACCAGGTACTGGACACGTTAGCAGGAAAGAAATTCTTTTCTTTCCTAGATGGCTTCAGTGGATACAATCAGATTCAGATTGCCCCTGAAGACTAGGACAAAACTACCTTTACTTGTCCTTGGGGAACGTTCCCCTATAGAGTTCTACCCTTTGGCCTATGTAATGCCCCTGCCACATTCCAAAGGGCCATTCTTAGCATCTTTGCAGACTTAATAAATGATGGGCTTGAAGTCTACATGGATGACTTTACACCATATGGAGATGATTTTGATCCAGCTCTAGACACTCTAGAAAAAGTCCTACAACGCTGCATTACTACCAGGCTTGGCTTAAGCCACGAAAAGTGTTATATGATGATGACAGAAGGGCTTATTCTAGGGCACTACGTCTCAGCAGCCGGCATTCAGGTAGATCCGGCTAAAATTCAGATTCTTTTGCTTATTCCCACCCCCACCACTCAGACGGAGGTACGCAGCTTTCTTGGATTTTCTGGGTATTACAGACGATTTATAGAACATTATTCACACATTGCTGCACCTTTATATACACTAACAGGTAATGTTGATTTCATGTGGACAGAAAAATGTGACCGTGCCTTCCAAGATTTAAAGAAGCTTGTATCAACAGCTCTAGTCCTTCGAGGGCCAAACTGGAATTTACCATTCCAAATCTCATCTGATGCCTTAGACACAACAATCAGTGCAGTCCTTGGACAGGAGGAGGATAAAAAAACTTATGCTATTTATTATATCAGCAAAAATTTAACCCCTGCTGAATTAAATTACACTGTCACCGAAAAAGAATTCCTCGCTGTAATACATGCTGTCAATAAATTTATACATTATATTACAGGCTATCCCGTTGTTTTATATACAGATCATTCTGCTATTAAATATTTAGCAAATAAGCCTGTTACAAATGCCAGAGTAACAAGATGGTTGATCTTATTGCAGGAATTTGATATCACAATCAAAGATAGACCCGGCAAGGAAAACCCTGTAGCCGATTTTCTCTCACGGATACCAAAACCAATTGAAGCAGCAGCAGTAGAATACCAATTTCCGGACGAACACCTGTTTGTTGTTGCTGCCCAAACACCCTGGTATGCTGATGTTGCCAATTACCTTGCAGCAGGTAAACTACCAAAGCACTTAACCCCTAATGAACGTAAGCAGATTGTTCAAAAGAGCACTCGATTTTCGTGGATTGGGGGCTATTTGTTCCACACAGGGGCAGACATGCAAATTAGGAGATGTATTCGAGAAGATGAAATTTTTGACATCTTAAAAGCCTGTCATGACGGACCTTGCGGGGGACACTTTGCAGAAAAAAGAACAGCACATAAAGTGCTGCAGATGGGATACTACTGGCCTACAATTTTTAAGGATGCGAAGAAATTCGTTCAAGCCTGTGACAGTTGCCAGCGAGCGGGACGACCTGGTCAAGCCGACGAGATGCCTCTGAGGCCACAGTTGGTCATTGAACCTTTTGAACGGTGGGCCCTTGACTTCGTTGGACCCATCAACCCATCATCAAATCAGAGAACATATATCTTGGTAGCCACAGAATACGTTACCAAATGGGTTGAAGCTGAAGCGTTACCTAGAGCTACAGAAGATTCGGTAGTTCAGTTCCTATTCCATTTGTTTGTACGATATGGCCTTCCGAGAGAAATAATTACAGATGGAGGACCTCAATTTGCCGGAAACAAATTAGCTGCAACACTTAACAACTATCACGTCCAGCACAAAATCACTACCCCATATCACCCGCAGGCGAATGGGCAAGTAGAGAGCAGCAATAAGGTAATAGAATCAATTTTAACAAAAACCATTGCTTCACATAGGCGTGATTGGGCCGCCCGACTACCTGAAGCACTCTGGGCCTATAGAACCACCTGGAGAAGTACCACTGGTTATTCGCCCTATCAATTAGTGTTTGGGAAACAACCTATTTTCCCCATAGAATTCGAAATCCAAACCCTACGAATTGCACAGGAAGTTGGCCTAGATTTAAGTGAGGCACAAATCAATCGACTACAGCAGATTAATGAATTGGACGAAATAAGACTCTCTGCATTACAGAATACAACACTTATTCAACAGCAGCGGGCTAAATGGCATGATGCACTTATCAAGAACAAAGTCTTTCACGAAGGGGACTGGGATCTGTTATATGACTCTCGGTTTCAGGATTTCCCGGGGAAACTGCAGACTCGATGGCTAGGGCCATATGAGATCCAGAAAGTACATGATAATGGGACCCTTACTCTCATTACAATCGATGGTTCTGGATATGCATTCAAGGTAAATGGCCATCGAGTTCGTCTCTATCGCAGGCCACTCACTCGGGAATCCTTCTGTGAGCAGCTACGTCAAGATACTGACATGAAAATTTTAGGAGAGGAAGTAAAATCTTCCTCACCTACAATTCAGTAAGGAACTCATTCTTTTGACTTGTACATAAGTTCTTGTATATACGTTTTTAATATTTCTTTGATCTATTTTTTTAAGATTGCTCTTTACAGTTAGTGTGTTTTTGCTGTTCCTTTTTTTCAAACGGAACAGCATTTTCGTGTTTTTGCTGTTCCTTTTTCAGAAGGAACAACAGTGGTTTGTTTTTGTGTTTTTGTTGTTCCTTTTTCAAAAGGAACAGCACTTCGTGTTTTTGCTGTTCCTTTTTCAAAGGGAACAACACTTCGTGTTTTTGCTGTTCCTTTTTCAAAGGGAACAACACTTCGTGTTTTTGCTGTTCCTTTTTCAAAAGGAACAACACTTCGTGTTTTTGCTGTTCCTTTTTCAAAAGGAACAGCACTTCGTGTTTTTGCTGTTCCTTTTTCAAAAGGAACAGCACTTCGTGTTTTTGCTGTTCCTGTTTCAAAAGGAACAGCAGTTCGTGTTTTTGCTGTTCCTTTTTCAAAAGGAACAAAATTTCGAGTTTTCCTGTTTTGAGTTTTGCTGTGCCTTTTTAAAGGAACAACGTTTCGAGTTTTGCTGTTCCTTTTTAAAGGAACAGCATTTTGAGTTTTGCTGTTCCTTTTCAAAGGAATAGCAGTGGTGAGTTTTTGTTGTTCCTTTTCAAAAAAAGGGACAGCATTTGCAAATTTTGCTGTTCCTTTCCAAAAGGAACAGCAGTTGACAATTTTTTTAGATGGCACTCATGATCTTAGGAGAACAGCATCCCAACTATTTGCTTGCATGGATTCTTCTCTTTCAAAAGGAACACCATAGTCATATCTTTGTCTCAGTGATGACTCATATTCAGGATGCTTTTTCACCCATCATCTTTCCAGTCTTTAAGATACAGCTATACACTTATGCAATGGACATCAATTACAACACGCCAAAGTCAGCATATCATAAAATCGCTATCTTTATAGAGCCTAGTATTGATAAGAGGATAGGAGGGGGGACATACTTACTTCTCATCCCCGTTGTCATTGACTTATTCCCATTGCCCTGGTTGGTTATCTTTATCATGGCGATTTCCTTAATTTTTTTTTTTTTTTTTTTTTTTTTTTTTTTTTTTTTCTGATTATTACATAAGAATGAGAACAGAGGATTTATATTTTCCTGTTGGGATGATAAGACTTCTTCCGCCATTCCCACTCTTAAGGAGTGCTGAACCACCCTTATGTGTAAATATATAAGAAAAAGTACGAAAAAAAAAACAAAAGAAAGAAAAAAAGGAAAAATGATGACAAATGTGATTTATTGTCAAATGCAGGATAGGGGGTCTCATCAAGAGCCAGCCTACCATGATCATCAGGTTGGAAGCGAAGTGGCATTCCCAGCATGGCCACCATACCAGGGATATGGTCCAAAGGTACACTAACTAAGCAGACCTTGGAACAGGAGGTCTCATCACGAGCCGGCCTGCCCACGTTTCGCGCCTCCCTGGTGAATGGCATTATGGCTATCTGGTTACCAAGCCAGCATAATGGCCTGTATTTTGACAAAATATTTTTATACACATACAGGATCATGGTTCCGGGGGTGAAATAAACAAATCTGCCAAGGTTATGGACACCTGCTGGCAGCAGAGCTCTGTTAATGGTATCGAAGTCATAAATGGTTACACCAACAGGGATAATACTAATACCTCTTTATTTCTTCTATTCTATGAATAATTCTTATTTTATTCCCTGATTAACATATCGCATGAATACTCATTACTACCAATCATGGCAAAGGAACTGACAATGACCCCTCGGGACTTCGTACGAGTGACAGACGTCCCATCCCCCGGCCTCGCATCATATTATGAAAGCTCTTATGTAAAACGCGATCCACCTTTTTGCCTCGATTTCGGTATTTAGTTGTCTATCCAAAACATGGCGTAATTTTATATGTTGTTCTTTATGACTGGTAACACGATGGCTGCTGCTCCTCTATTTGACGGCTGGGGTAGCCTATCACATCGTGGGGGGGGGAAGGTAATCTCATTACTCCATGGGGTACGTGTCACCACACTATTCGGGGTAGATAGTGTACGAAGGAATGGCATGGTTTAACGGTATGATACTTCTATTTTACGCAAAGTTGCCATCTGCAATCCATCTTTGCTCCATGCTCTGTTTTTTTTTCGCGACGATCACCTTCTCTGCACCCCAAAATAGCTCAGATAGTTGCTGTTCCATTAAAAATTCTTTGTAGAACCATGGGAGGTAAGGCAGTCCGAAGCGAACCCCAGGAATTGACAGTCTCTGCTGCTGCTCGGGAGATCCTGGAAAAGGCTGGATGGCTGAATTATTTCAATCGCCTACAAGAACCAAACAAGGCAGTGGCATTGGAATTTCTGCAAAACTTGCAGGAAGACTACTCCACAGTAAGAGAAAGATGGATACTGGTCACTGATGATGTAATTGCAGAAGTTTCAGACCTACCAGCCACCGGACCTGTATGGACACTGAAGAAAGAAAGACTGCAGAAGATTATGGAGATTTTTCAAGATGAAGGCCAAAGCTTGACAGTGAAAGGGAAGGGAGTTCTGCCAGCTATGTTAGGAGAACCCTGGACCGATCTAGCAAAGATAGTATAGAGCTACATTACTTGCGAAGGAAGGAAGGACGTGGTAAGACCTCGCCATCTTAAACTGTTAGCTGTTTTAAAAGAAAAATGTTCTGTAAATACGCCTGCACTTTTAAATTCGCTATTGCATGATGCGGCCCGAAGCCTGAAAATGGCCCAACACGTAGACGCAGTTGTTAGCCACCATGGATTGATTTGATTGATAGTGAGCCATAGTCTCACTCAACAGCAGAGCAGCTGGGAGGAGCTCATTGCATTGACTGGGGGGGGATTGACTGCACCATCCCCAAAACCTGAAACCTCCTCCAGCACGCCAGAACAATCAGAGAAACGCAGAGAAGTGGCAGCTGGAAAACGTGTCGCTTAGAAACGAAAGCATTCTTCAGATACACCGGAGCGACCAGAAAAACGCAGAGAAGTGATAGCAGAAAAACTTGTTGCCAGTACACCTGAACAGCCAGAAAAACCAAGGAAATCAATTCGGCTAGCTCGAATACGCGGGAGGCTGGAAAAGATTCGAAACACCAGCCAACCAATTGAGATTACAGACGAACCTCCAGAACTAGAAGAAATACCTTCTGATGAAAATACTGGACAATCTGGGGATGAGGCTAAACAAGCCGGAGAAGGAGAAAAGGAAGGAGAAATGCACTCTGAAGCTGAACAATCCAAGGCAGTCACTGAACAAGACAATCGGGAGGAGGAAGTAATGCAGCCAGAAAGCAGCCCGCTGTGAGACCCTGTGGGCGAAGAAGAATTGGCCGCAATTCTGGCCAGTTTGGGGGAATATGGCCAACCCTCTAACCCAGCAGGTCCTCCCGATGGACCGCCAGAGGAAGAGATACCCGAGAATTCACATCCAGAGAACCAAGGAGAAGAAAATCCACCCGTTCAAGAGGAAGAAATAAGGGATATCAACCGGGAACAATCTGTTCCCGAAGCACCAGAAGAAATGCTAGACATAGGGGCAGATTTAAGGGCCAGCCCCAAACCCTCTGCCGAGACAAGGGAAATCAAGAAATTGAGGACTAGACATCAGAGGCTGCTGAGCACTATAGCTCGGCTCCGACAGAAAATTCGCATTCTGAAAGCTAGTCTGGGGATACAAAGGACCACACAGAAGAGGAAGAGGACCGCTACAGCAGAATCCCGTCGGACAAGAAGCCGAGGGACTTACACTCGCACTGTTGGTCGAAACTCGATTAGAAGACCTGCAGCTGTTCCAAATGACGCTGAGGAACAAACTGCTGTTCCAATGGCCACTGAGGGATAGACTGCTGTTCCAATTGATAATGAGGAACAAACTGCTGTTCCAATTGCTACTGAAGAATAGACTGCCGTTCCATTAGCAGAGGAACCACAGCAACCTTTTGTTCATGTCAAGAAAGAAAAGGAGAATAAGGAAATCCAAACAGAGGCACCGCCCTCAGGGGTGATCCGGGTTTGGAACTCTAAGCAGCATAACAAAAAGGTTCAGGTAAAACTCCCGGCCTCCACAGCCTTATGGAAAAAGGTTCCAAAAACAAGAACCTTGCATAAAATGATGAAGGAATCTCAACAGGAAACTGAACAATTGAAGGAACAAACAGTCCCCCGGGAGAAATATGAAGAGTTACAGCAGCAACTTCGGAATATTAGTCAGTCCGAGAGCCAAGCCTTCAAAGGCTGGCAAAAAGAGCAGGAAAAGGTTGCAAAGGTAACTCGTCGATTAGATATTGTTGCTAGGCAGATGGACATTGTGTGTTCCTTGTATAATGATGTTCTAGCCTGTAGGGCCCCTGCTAAAAACTATGCTTTATTTTTGCTTGAACGATATTTACGATTAAAGATAAAAGTTGTCAGGGCAGGTGCCCCTATACAAATCAATACCCTTAATGATTTTATAGATTGTTGCAAGCATTATGGAATTAAGGTCCAAAGATTATTATGTGAATTTTACTTGCATAACCTCGTGCTAGACCAGGAAACTGATTTAAATCCTGGCCCTTTCGTTGGGGACATACAATTGCAAGCCTTTGTTTCCTTCGGGGTTAATCAGCTAAAATGGCTCAAGGCTTATACCACTTTCCAGAGACAGGAAAATAGCCTAGACTTGTGGGTGAGAGCCGAGCCTAGAGACCCAGTACGGTTATGGAGAGCACATAGGAACCTTATGAGAACCCCGGGTGTTATGGAGACATTAGGACCCATGCATGAGGACTTAATCAGACAAAATTTGGAATATTTTCTGACTATTAAAGACCTTGCTACCGATGCTGCAAAATTCCGATATCAGATTTCGAACCCAAACATCTAGCTCAGGGAACCATTCAGATATGAAAATTTTGAGCTGGCAGCCAGCCGTTTGAACCTTTATGGCGAGCGAATTTTGCAAGCAGGGCCATCCTGGTTAGGGTATCGATTTCGTAGTCCAATCATCTGGCACCCTGCACCCGGATACCAGGCCTTGTATGAAATGCCTGAAGGTCAAACAAATCAGTTTTTTGATGATTTGGTTGCTCATCACGGTTGTAGGCCTCCACACGAGATTCCCTCTCCGGCCTACTCTCTTACTGCTCTGCATATCAACTATAATGTTTTCATGAGGGCATGAAACAGGGTAAGCAGGGGGGTGTGTGGAGCTCTGGAAAGGTATGTTTTTGACCAACAATTTAGTGACTTTTCAGTAGCAATTGTAACCCTTTCTGCATAATGAACTTAAAGAGATAAAGCATTTTTAGTAGAATATGTGAGAATTAGTATGAAAACGTAATCACTGATAATTGTTATCTTTTCATGCAGAAAAGGGTGGAAACGAAGGATTACTGTCTAAGAGGAAAAGATAAAGGAAGAGTAACTGTTGTCCCTTTGGGAGGAAACCAGATGCGAACGAGATCAAGCGGATCGAAGCAGAACGACCCAGGAAAGAAAGAAGAATTATCGATTCGGTGAAGTAGGGAAAGGAAAATCAAGGAGTAACGGCTTGGCGAATCCCTCAGGATCTTTGATCCTGAGGGATCACTGTCTTGCTTATTTTTGCTACCTAGATACCTCCGCCATTTCTCTTATAAAAAGGGGCAGCAGTGTTAAGTTGAGGGGACCTTTTTCATATATGTAAATTTAAGTCTCAGTTTGAACTTTGATCATCGAGTCTCGTTAAGACTTGTTTTGCTGTACTTTTGTTGATGCATTAATATGAAAGACTTGGTGCTTTATTTCATCTCTGCGTCTGGAGTAATCTAAGGCGGTGTATCCTTGGAAGCTAAGGGCCCGGCTCCGAAGGACACTTGCTTTTGTATCATTATAATTTGATTTCTGTGTGGATTTTTTATATAGTTTGGTAATCTGATGTGTTTGTCATATGCTGTTCCATGCTCTGTTATGACTAATTCATTAATGGTTTCATTCAGAAGATTTATGTAAGTAACTCTGTATCATGTAAATGAATCTCCTCAGAGTTGATTGCAGGTTCACTATTTAAGCCAACTGTTTCGGTTACAGAGCCTTCATATTAAATATTGCTATTGGATTCATCTGAACTCTGATTCGTGGGAACCCGAAAGTAATATTATTCTATCTGGAAGCAGAATCATATTCTCTGGAAACATCAGATTGCTATAATAAGTATGTTGTGTATATACGATAAATGCTGTTCCATAATTCATTTGTGAAGATCGCCTCCTTAAGTAAGGTTCATTGGAATTGCTTTTGACGATTGTTATTTGATTGCGGAATGAGAGTGCAGTTCTAACTCACGAGATCTAGTTTACTGATTTGCTGTTCCATTTATTGCCGTTCCATTTACTGCTGTTCCATTTCAGATTTGCTGTTCCATTTTCCGTTTGTTGTTCCATTTTACTTTCTGTTGTTCCATTTCCTTGCATTTACTGTTTTGGTGTGAGAGAAGGTCTAAAGTTGTAGTGAGTCAGCAATTCGCTGCTTAGCTCCCAGATCTTTGGTCCATGCTCTATTTTCCTTTCATCAGTTTCTAGAGGGATGGGTTATCACTTCCGCACCCTTGACTGATAAATGACCTGGTGTGATTCCTTTCTTTTAAAAGCAAATTAGTTATAGTTTAGCATCCATTTACTCTTGTATTTTCTAGACACTGTACTACGAAGCATTACTCTGACGAATAGCCTCGGATTGAGCTACTCTTTGCAATAACAAAGCGTTCCCGGATTGACTTATTAATGTAGCATAACTAGAGGTGAAAGAGACCCTTGTTACAGCTCTACACCCATAACATTGAAAGGGAAGGCCGTTCAAATGAACGTGATGGTCATTCAAGAACCCTTGGATTATAACCTACTCCTTGGACGAGACTATATATATTGCATGGGAGCCATCGTCTCCTCACTCTTTAGAGTAATGTGTTTTCCACACGAAGGAAGAATAGTCAAGCTCGTAGACCAACTTTCATTTCCGGGATCACGCATCGCAAATAGTCATATACCAACCCTAAATGGTCTGTTCACTCAAGAAATGTCTCCACCCCCAATCCTTCTTCCCGATGAGTGCGAGTGATTCGGAAAGATGTGACTGGAACCGAGGGGGCATGCATCCTGGTCTGCTTCGGGCAGAGAAAACCTTGGGTATAGGGTAGGTTTCCGCGGGAGAACATAACTAGTCCGTACCCCATCCGTCTAGGAAGAGGGGTTGTTCTAGAATAGGATTCTTTTGTGAAAGTTATGTGTTTGACGGAACAGGGTCATTCACCTTTGTCTATTTCGGTAGACATCGCTGAAGAAGTGTTTTGTTTGCTCCGTGAATAAGACAATCTTTGGGTAACCTGAAAGAGGTAAGCCTCTCTCGGTAAAACAATTGTTTTGGCGGAAAAGAAGTAGAGGTAACCTTGAAACTCTGTTTTATACCTGGGGGCATGCAAACCTTTTGGAATGCAAGCAAGGGTGGCTATTTATTTTTTAAATTTTTAGGTCCTCCCTTTAAACCTGTAGGTCTAACCCTTTAAACTCGTAGGATTAGTCATAACCGAACTTGCATAAAGAAAGGATATGGAGCAAAGCTTTAAAGATGAAGCTCCAGTAAAAAATAGAATCTTAAGGAGACATTCTTATCTTATGACTGGTATAATCGAGCAGTTTTAGCACACAGTTCATGCTCGTTAAAAAATAAACGCAAGATCCGAGCAGTTTTAGCGCATAGTTCATGCTCGTTAAAAAATAAACATAAGATCGAGCAAGTGTTTCAATCCGTGTTTAAGCTCGTTAAAAAATGAACCACCCGGTAAATAACCACTGTGATCGTAAATTTATCAGCCATAAAAGCCTTGGTCGTGTTTGCACCGTCACCTCCACTTTTCATTTGGCCGATCATTCACCTCCATTTGATTGTTTACCCATTTTGAGGAACAACTGCGAAGAGTGATTTCACCTAGCCATCCTTGTGACACTGCCGTGATTGGAAAATTCCCACCTGTACCTGGAATCAAATGATACCCTGTTTATCACTCATTCCTCAAAAAACGAGTCTTCTTTGAGCTCTTTTCAACCGACTCGTAAAATATGAAAAGATTGCCGAGTTTTGGCCTTCCAGCTCGTTAAAGCGACCGGAAGAGCTATCCCTCCTCTAGATTTTAATCTTTTTGGACCTGAGGGATTATTGCACAAAAAGATCGAGCGCTTGTTTAGTTCGGCTCGTTAAAACTATCGAAAATCCATCCCTTCTGTATTGTTTTATACTTTTTCGGACTTAAGGGATTAGATGACGACAAAGGAACTTTGGAGTTAACTTTACGTACCTTTTCAGACTCTCTAAAAATGAAAAGGACCGAGTTGTCTTTGTCGCTAGACTCGTTAAATGCATTAAATAGCGACAAACTTGTCTTTAGACGAGAACGAGTTTCCCTATCGCTAGGCTCGTTAAAACATAGCGATGGGCTTGCCCGAAGGGCAGGTTATAGAACAAGCATATGTTATCCTCCTCAAGCTTGACAAAAATAAAGAGGTACTGGTCAGCAATGACTGGGGAAAAATTGGGAGAAACTCAAAGAAACTTTGATGGTAGCAAGTCGCTCTTGAACATGACACTTTTCCTCCGTACCACAATCGGGTTGGGTTGTTTCATTCACCGGTCACATCACCATGGTCTCGCCATACCATCCATATTAGGGGTAATGCTACCGATCCATCGCATCAGTGTTGCCATATGTTCAAGAGAAGTCGTTCAGAAAGAGTCAACTGTGTCCCATCCACTGCCATACATTATCCTTCATCCTTTCATGACCGCCACCCTGAATCATATGTCATAGATCATTTTCACCTCCATCACAATCATTAGCTCCGTTCCGTGTCACTGATTTGGGATTCATTAAGGCCCTCCTTTGACGGATCGCTTCTTGTCGACATCAGCTCATTATCCAAGAAGTTGATCTAGGGACACCCCCTTCAGTACTTTGAAGCTTGCATGCCTCAATGGCAAGTTTCTCACTTCCTGTGACAGGTATACATCAATGACCTTCGACCGAAAGATTTTGCGTGGTGTTCGACGCCAAGTCCTTTATTCACACCACGTGAATTGTACTGCAGTACCTTGAGGGTCATCATCATTATCGGTGATTCCTCTCGCGCTTGTTAACAATTTACATCATTGACTGGTAATCAAGCGATGTCTTTCCATGTTCGACTTCAAAAAATTCTCACATGGATCGTCTTGTACTTAGACTGAAGATCGGACGAGATTGAAGACCCCGGATCTAGTTTCATCAATCTGGGCTGCGATATATATTCAGGAAATAAAGACATTGACATGTACATCATTGCAGCAGATGATCATCCTACCCAAAGGATGATAATTTCATAAAAAATTATCAGTCTACCATCAGACAATTGTCTGTTCTATGTACGGAAAAATGAATTTATAAAGCTGAGCATGGGAATGCCCGCCTCAGCTAGATCATGAAAGCAGTATGAAAAATAATGTATTGTATTGTATCTTATTACAGGTCTCCTCCCAGCATTGGATGAACTTCAGATCCTCCTGATAAAGCATTTCACCCGATAAACGGCCTCATACTTTAGGGGGCAACTGTTATAGACATTTTTGTGCCTTACATCATTGAGCAAGAAATGTCCATAATCTAAGGGATCCAAAGTCCCTAAACATGTTGTTCCTACCCCTAGAGGAACAAGGCCAATAAACCACAGCAATTCACAGAAGTTCTCCACCAGAAACTGCTCAAAAACAAGTCAATTCAGGTTCATTTCAGTAGCTACACTAGCTGTCTACGCTGAATGTCAAAGCCAACACTGGCTACCTGCGCTGAATGTCAAAGGCAACACTGGCTACCTGCGCTGAGCGAGATTGGACATGTGGCAAGTTCATTTCTCAAGGTGTGAAGCCAGGAAGCTTCCAAAATGACACTTGCCTCAGGGAATTCGACTGGTGATGAGTAAGAGGTTCCAAATCTCCAAGTGGAAGCAAGAACCTCCAAGTGGAATCAAGAACTGACAGAGGGAGAGGACACTAGTCAGATCTCAAGTTGACTCATCCTCTCTCCAAACATCTATATATGGATCTCTCCCCCATGAGATCTGGAGGCTGGAATTTTGTTATTGCAAAGAATTGCCGTTGGTTTGAGACTAGAGCTATTGGGTGATTTGCTTTGAAGGAGGTGAAGAGGAGATTCCTTTCTGCTGGGAAGGTGATGCTGGATTGGGCCTCATTTGGTTGTATCACTTCCTGAACTTTACTTCTTCATCAATAAATCCATTTGAGTTTCTTCTATATGCATGTATCTCAATGATGTTTTGTTGTATTTGCATATTTAGTTTATTCTAATCCTTAAACTAGTTATGAATGTATGCTTCTTGTAGTTTCCCTCTCTTGCCATTTTGCAGGAACTTGGTGTAGCTGGGCCAGTGAAGGAGCAAGCAGCGGGAAGCAAGCAGAAGGAGTGAGATAGGATCAACAAACTAGAGGAAGACATTGGTTAGTTACATCCTTCTCCTCTATTTACATTTCGTAAAGAAGAATACTTAGATAGTTTTGTCTTATTTGTTGCTGAGGTACTATTACTCCTTAGAGTGGGATAGGGGCATTCTGTATTGGATACTTTTCCCAACAACACTCATGCAATAAAAATTGTGAACTTCCTCCTCCTACTGCATTTTTTTTGAAACTTCAGCCAAAACATCCAACCTCTTCTTTCTTTTCTTTGCACCAACTGCCATTCTTGGCTTCCTCATGAGAAAATTGTACTTGAGGTTAATGAGTGCCCTATTTAGCTTCTTGTTTTGCCTTTTTAGTTTTCTATTCTTCTTGTTCCATAAACCCAAGTGAAGCATAATGTTATCATGGATAATCTTATCCAACTTGTTCTGTTCTTTTAAGGCTTCATTTTCTCTTTGGATGTTTCTATTTAGAACTTCTAGCTCATAAATGTCATGTTTAAGGGAACTAGTTAAAGTTTCTTGTGAGGTGGTAGGCTGCTCGAGATTAGATGAAATCCCTGGATCTACTGATGTATTGTTTTTCTCCAATGACTCTATGTAGTCATAAATTTTTTGTTGGATTGGATCAATGCCTAGAGAGGCTCTTCTTGGGTTTCTCTCAAAGTTTTATGGAGAAGAGTTCTGTGGGCTTTTCTCATATGGAATATTGTTAGGGGACTGAGTTGGAGTTTCTCCCTCTAAATCCATAAACTAAGTCTCTTTTGATTTCACTTTCTTCACTTTGTCCTTGAGTCTAGAACTCCTCCTCAAGTTTTGGGAGCCTATGATCTCTTCCTCTGTAACCTGTTTCCTCTTTCCTTTCTCCTTACCTTTCTTGATTTGTTCTCTGATTTTGATGAGCCTCTAAGAAAGCAGCTGTTCATCCTCCTTAGGTGATGAAGGTTCAGGAATATCCTTGTGGATTTCCTCAACCTTTTCTTTCATTTTTCTCCTCCACTTTTTCTGCTTTCTGATCTTTGTTAATGTTTTAAAAATTGGCACTTCTTCATTGTTTTTATGTGCTGAAGTTTCAAGGGTGTTTTGAATGGTGAGACTAGTCTTTCTTGTCCTACTTCTTTTTACAGGACTTCCCTCAGGCAATTCTAGAGCATCTTGGAAGAAGTTTCTTACCAAAAAGTCCTCCCATGTGTCCCCTACACTTCTCAAATGAAATTCAAACAAAATCTTTACTAGTCCATGGTGATATAGAGTGGTTTTTGTTGACTCAACTTTCTTCTAAACATTAGTTGCCATTCTTCTCAGACTATTCAATAGGAAAAAGGGTAGATTAAGGGTTCCATCTTCTAGAAAATTCATTAACAGTTGTATATGATATACATACATGGAACCAAACCTCCCTTCGCATGTAATAAAATTTTGCAAAATTAACAACATGCTACTCCATTTGTTTTTAAGTGCTGAGATTGGAATCCCTTTTCTAAAAACTGAAGTGTCCATACTTGGACGTTTGAGAATGACCTTCCAGGATTCATCATGAAACTCTTTATTCTTAAACCACCTCTCTCCTAGCCTTGGGAGTTCTGTTGCTTCAGCTATAAAGGACTTGGTAACTGCAAATTTGATGTCACCTATTTCCACGTCCATTCCATCAAATGACCTAGCAAAGGATTTGGTGATTTCCTTATGGTAACTGTTGAATTTTTCAATAAAACTCAACCAACCAGCCTTTTGTAACATTCCTTTCAGCTGCGGATAACCCTCCATGTACTTCACCCCTATGGGTTCAGTTCTAACAATGAGCCCCATCACCTCTGTTCTTGGCTACTCTTCAAAATTCCCTTCACTGTCTAAGAAATGGAGTGATTGTGTAAAGAGGACTGTGTTTATGAAAATGGAGCAACTGATATGTAGAAACCAAAATAACTGTGGATATGGAGACGGGATGATAGAATATATGGAAGCAAGTTGATTGTGAATATAGAATAAAACGACTGTATATATGGAAATAGAGTAACTTTATACGAAAACTATGTGGAAAATAGAATGACTGTATTCACAAGATATATGAAAACAGAGTGACTGTATGCACAAAAAGGCTGCGGAAGTATAAGGGAAAACCTTGGGGTAATAAATGAATAGTCAGGGTTTTGAAGAGGCATATACAGATAGGTCATGTCATTAATCTAGTCGTTAATAGGTGTGATTGTAGAAGTCCGGTTCAAGTATGAGTCATGGAGTTTAAAACGAAGATTAGTTATGAAGGCATCATTAGGTCATTTGGCATTGAAGATGGAAGGTGTGGTGGAGTAATCGTGGTAGTCAAATCACATAATGATAACTCAAGGAGACATGTGATCATACAAGTTATACATATTTATGTTTTTGTATTGCTTTTTGAAATAAGTTTTTGTTTTTTTACCTTTGGAACCTTACCTTCTGCTTGTTAATACCTTGATGTTTGCTTCCATAGGTGCTTTAGATATGATTGGTCTTCAAAGTTGTTTTCTCTTCAATTACCTGCATGTAAGATTTTATTATGAACTGGCCTCTTTGTGCTTGGATTAATAATCAAACTGTTGCTGTAGAATCAGATTAGCTGCAGAACAGGATTAGCTACAGAATGGGAATATCTGTAGAACGTGGAGACAACTGCACAATGTAAAATAGAGAATAAAATATGGCTTATGGATGAATGGAATGGAAATGATTGTATGAGTGAAAATATGACAAGATGATAAATAAAAATGGAAATGAAAGAAATGTTAGAGAATAAAAATTTATTGGTGGTGTTATCACTCAGGTTTTCCTTGAAGTTGTTGGGAAGAGGAAAGGGGCCCGAGGTAACCACAAAAAAATATTTTAGATACAGAATCTGGCCAATCTGTATCCAGAGAGGGTTCTCTCTTTAAGTTTTAGCTTTGATTTGAAAGGTATTAGGTTAGTTATGAAGTTTAGGGGTTTTGTTTGAGTTTGGGTTGTGAGATTCAATAGAAAAGGGGTAAGACTGAGTAGTTTAGGCCATTGGGCAAATGGATTCAAAGAGATGGCGTAAATGGACTTGATTTCTTGACAAAGGATGGTTTCATAGGGCAAGGTGGTCAAACAAGGGACAAATAAAAACTTGGAATAGATGGAATGGTTTCAAAATGGGTGAAGGGCAGTTAAGAATCCTTCAACCTATTTCAAGAGGGAACTTGGATGATTACTGATAAAGAGCAGTTTAGTATTCTTGAACAAATAATGAAAATGAAAGAAATAGGAAACATGAGCAATCAAGATTTCACTGTTTATTCTAATTCTGAAGAAAATATTGAGAATAATAACGACTGAAAACAAAGTGCAATCAAGCATATTCTGAATTAATCTTTTTTATTTATCATTCAGGTATGAAACATAGATGATATAAGACACAAGGAAAAATTTAAACACAAAGTATAGATGACTTATTGATCTGGTGTTTGATTCAAGAATTCTGTGAAAAGTCCTTAGCTTCAATTCTTCATCCAGCAAGCCATGCAAATTTGATCCAATCAGCGCTTTATTCCAAAAAATCAATATTACAGCAATGTCTAAGAATCTACACTCAATACTCTAATTGAGGGGGTATTTATACACAATATTTTACACAAAATATCTCATAACAGAGTGAGATATATTCTAGTGATGACTAATCATTTTTTACAAGAAAATAGAGACAACTAGTCTCGAAGATAGGAGAAAGGGAAACTGATGTTGTGTTGTTCCTTTTCTTGCTGAGTGTGCTGGAGGCAGGCCCTATTATTTGGCTTGTTATTGTCTTCTCTAGTAACTCTGTGCTGGCTGCCCTGTTTTGACTGATACTCTTTACCTGTTCTGATACACTTCGACTTGTTTGATCCCTTTTCATCTTTGTTCATCCTGCTATGGTAAAAGCTCAAAATTTACATTATACCAAGAGTAAATTTACAAAATTTCCAACATATCTTACCAACATTTTTTCTCTAGCAATCTGTGTTTTTGAAGCTTCCTCAGAGTCTCATCAGTTTCTGTATATCTGAAAAAGTTAGGCTGGAGTTGGAACAAGTTTTTTACCTCATGCTCAATATAAAATAAGTTCTCTAAGCTATCATAGAGAACTCGGCCTGTGGGGAGTGCTTTTATTCTTGATGCACTTGTTGATGAACTAGCTTGATTGCCAACATACTTATTCAATTTGTCTACATAATCAATATGCTTCATTAATCTGTCATTAATGACCAAAGGACTTGGTAGCCCTTTATTCTGCAAAACTGTGAACTTCTCCATAAAAGAATTGATTTCCACCTGCATATCTTGGCATCTTCTCTCTAGATTCTGCATCAAAGTTCTCTTGGTTAGCACCCTCTTGATTTCCAGAATGGTGTCTGTCATGTCTGGGATGCCAAGTTCTTCCAGTTGTTCTTTATTTCTGTTATTCAAAAAATGTATAAGTCGGTTGGCTTCATCTGGAATTTTTCCTAACTGTGCTTTTGTCTGCTGAATTGCTCCCTGAGCTGTTTTCACTAAATCAATCTGTTCATAGATCACTTGGATAGATGGCCATACATCATTTATAGATTGAATGATGTTGGCCCAAAGGATTTTCTTGATCTCTGCCAGGGGCTTGTCAAAAGTGAGCTCTTGTTCTAATGTTTTTACTTTACTTTCTAAGGCTTTAATCTCCCTTGTCTTTTCCACAGCACTTATTTTGGAAATATCATAATTTCTTTCTGCCTTAGCCAATTGCTTTTTCACCTGTTTCAATTTTTTAACTTGTAATCTCATGTATTCCATGTCCTTTATCAATTCTTCTGTGCTCAAATTAGTACTGCTGCTTGGTGTTGCTCCTGCTGTTGATGTACCTGTGATTACCTCTGCTGTGGCTGCTGGAACGTTTGAAGCCAATGTTGTTCCAAGTGTAGAAGGGACTGCTGTTGAGACTATGGGGATTACATCAGGAGGACGAGAGGTTGACTCTCCCTGCCTATCCTTTAGTGCCTTTTCTCATGCCTGCTCGGTATCATTTACTCTTTCATTAAGTTTCAAAAGGAGATCCATCATCTCTTCATCAGATTCTACTTTACAACCTCAGCAGTTTGTGGGTGCCTTTAAGGAGGTAGCTTCAACTATTTCCTCAGTGAAGCAATGTCTTCTTCCTTCTTCTTGATTAATGCTTCAACACCTTTCACATCTTTGGGATTATGTCCCAATCCAATGATGATTTCTTCTAGTGATTTTATCCCATTATCCTTGGCCAGGGAAGAGGCTTTCTCCAAGTGTGGTTGAGCAGTTGTATTGTCCAAGGAATTTTAAGTAGCTTGTGGGCCATCATTGCTTTTTCAACCAGTGTGGAATAGACCATTTCTCCAGTTTTCTTGTGAAGTTCAATCTGGCCCATAGGATGAATATCCTTGGCTAAGACCTCCAAATTTGTTCTGATGTAATCTGCTACTGACTGGGGTTGTTGCACCTTTGGCTTAAAGTAACTCATTATCATTTTGCCCTTTTTAATGTCATAAGTTGACATTAATCTCTGTTGGTTTTTGGGGGCCATTTTCAAATACTGATTGTAAATTTGAATTCTTACAGGATCATTTCTGGCTTTTATCTTTGTGAATGTCTTTTTGATATCCAAGGCCTCTTTTCCTGGAGGTCTTCGTGATGATACTTTTGAACTTTGTTGTCTTTCCAGCTCTTACCTCTATGAGCTAATGGATGTTTCCCCTAATGGAAAAGTTTGCTGGCTAACTGCTCTTTCTTCTTTGTGGCTGTCTGTAGTCTCTTCCATCATTTCTTCTTCTGATAGAGGGTTCAGTCTTTGTCTCTTGGTCCTAGGCTGTTCAGTAGGTCCACTGGCAGGGGTAGTGGTTTCCCTGTCCCTCTTTTTGTTCCTTTCCTCATTTAGAGGAGTTTGCAACATTGGACTTTTTGCCACACTGGTTTGAGTTGGAGGAATTGGCACTAGACCCTGTTCTTTGGAAATTCTTGGCTAATCTGTCATTGTGGGCTATTTTGTAGTATATATTTCCTTGCCTTTGGATGTTCCTGTGGCTGGTAAGTTGACTTCCTGTGGAGGTTGTTGAGAAGTACCAACAGTGGATGTACTAGTTGTTGATAATTTGAATGGTACCTGCCCAAAAGAATCCAGGTCAAGAGTTTTCTCAAGATCTCTCATTGTATTTTCCATGTTTTCCTGCTCACTAACATCTTCTATTAGGGTCCCTTCTACCCATTCATCCAAGTTTTCAAATTGCTCAATTTCTAGAATCCTATGGTGGATATATGGGGATAACCTATTTTTTGTCCTTCTATCAGATACAAAACTGTTGGGGTCATATGGAACCCACCAAAAAATCTTTCTTAATCTAAGGTGGTCTTCTAAAATCTTTTCAGCTGCTTGCCATGCATCTCTAGAGTTGATGACAAAAGGACCTAGCTGGTTCTTAATCCTTAGCTGAACTTTCTTTTTTGCACTACAAAAATGGACTAAATCTGCATTTATGATCTGTCTGAAATACTTTAGTGCAAATAATCTCATGGGAACATACTTAGGTAACTTGAAAGGGCACAGTTCACACCCATACATCCTGATTTCTGTGTGATTTTTGTATAGGTGCCAGTCACCTATCCTGTATTGCGTAGAGAGCTAGAGAATCTTTTTCATGTCACCAGTGATCCTAGGTGGGGAAGCTCCTATCAACAGAGTGGTTGCTGGATGTACAAATAAGTCAATGTACTCATTATAAGTATAAGGGGACTCAGAGGTATTATGAAAGATTGAACTCCAAAAGATTACAGACGTTGGATTTTCTTTGGTGTCTAGTTTCTTGATAGGGAAAGGAAAGTTATCTGACTGATAATACAACATGAGATGGTATATGAAAGAGGTGTATTTGAAAACTCTTTCCCTATCCAAATTCATGAATTGATCATGGATTTTGTTGGAAATGTAGGTGGCATAATCATATCTGATAGCAGGGGGCTGTCCTGGAGTAAAGATTGATAGTAACACTAGGGTAATGTCATCAACAAATTCACTAGTATTAAATCCCATAATAAGGGCTATCATATCAAAAATGAGTCTTCCAATTTCAGTGAAAAATGTCTGTAGATAAGGAGGTGGACCTTTGGGCTGGTACTTTGGTTGCATAAAGGTCTAAGCAATACGGTTGATTTATGATTGGGACAATTGAGATGCTTTTTCAAGTAAATACCCCATGGAAATAGGAGCGAGGGGCTAAATGGAATCGAACTGTATCATTTCATTGATGGATTGAACAGTTATGGGAAAAATGACAGTTTGGAATGGGGACATAACTACTCTATGGATAGGATCATAATTAGCACAACAATGATGAATTATCTCTGTGAAAACATGGACTGAGGGGAGGAAATACATGGGAAGATTAGATTCCCACAGTCCAAAAATGTCAGACTTGTTCAGGTAACTATCTTTGGTTTGGCAGAAAATATTAAGATGGTTACCATCACTAGATAGGTCCTTTATCTGAAAATCTTTATCGACTAGAGGCAAATAATCTAAGTCTTCATGAGGAGCATTGAGGGGCACGACATTCAGGGCTAAAGGGGTTTCCATATTTGGTTCTTGTGGATTCAAAATGGAATTCGTGTTTTCTGTGGGAAAATAGACCAAACAGTAGGTTTAGGGAATTCTTTATGGCAACATAGACTATTCTAGACTTGAATTTTGGCCTTCTCAGGTAGAAGTTTTAGTAGAAAACCGATATTATAGGGTTGCAGGGTAAATTGGATAAATACCTGTATTAAGGAGGTAAATTGTGTAATGGCAGGTTGAATGACAGGCTGCGGAGCACGTTGCTATGGGTTCTTGATCGGGTGGTGGGCTGAAAGCTCGAACAGTAGACTGGATGTTGTTTTGCATGGGAGCACAGTTTGCAGCCAATGACAGTGAAAATGAAGTTTTCTTCATTTTATTTAACAAAAATAAGGTTGGCGGGTCTTTTTTTGATTTATTGGGTGTATGACGTAAGTAGGATGTGACATTTTGTCACTATGTGGGGGTGGTTAGTGGTTCGTATCGCACGACTTTTGAGGCTGGGCGGTTTTGGGCCAAGGCTGAGCGAGCATATGGATAGCGCGACGAGTGGTGGAGGTACGGGTGGAAAACCGCATGGTGATCGCGAGTTAAAGCACGGTCACCAGGGTGGGGTACGATATCATCGTCAACTGTTAGATGGTGAAGGCATGATTGGATGGCGGACGGGCGATGGATACGGCGGGGATTTAATGCAGTGGTCCCGACAAAATAAAACATATTTTAATTGTATCGGGGACATGGTGATTGGTCGGGGGATGGTTATTAATTAACCCATAGGGTTAATTAATCTCGTATTTTATGGAGCGGGGGAGAATTAGGTTCTTAATCAATTACAAATTAATTCATTAATCCTTTTTTAAACTATGACTATGGTCGTATTCAACTGGGGCGGGATTATAAAATGTCGGGGTTTTTATATAGTTAAATAATACGGGAAAAGGGTAATACTTTTTTTGGGATTTATATAATATGTGTGTTAATCGTTAATATGACTATGAAAAGCAAGCACCAAGTTAAAATGTTAGAAATTTGCATTGAAACTTAGCCTAAAGTGGGAAAAGGGGTTTTCCAGTGATATTATGTATTTTCTTAAGTAAAATAGCAATTTACTTAAGGAAAACTTTATGAAATGAAATAAATGATTAATGGATGATTCTAAGTACTTAGGCTTTTAGACCATTGGGCCGAGGGTCCGGTCCCTCCAAAAGTCAGAGAAATGCTCTGAGCCCCTTTGATTTTCAAAGGCCTTAATACTTTAGGGGGAACTACTGAAATCTTTAGGGAAAATGTGAATGGAAGTTAGTTATTTGGTCTTGTCTTGCTTGAACTGCATCAAGTACCATTTCTGTCTTGCACTTGTGATAAAAGTAAAAGTTAACAAATTTAGAAACATGTTTCATCACAAGTATCATTCTGCAACACCATCTACCTACCCTACCTACTTTAGCCTAACATTTTTTCTTCTTTATTTGGGTGCACTTAGACTGGCAAACGCTTATCAAATCTTCATTTTCTTTTACATGGCAAGCCTACCTAAGTCTGCACTTATTACATCCAAGGGCTCAGATTACACTGTTGAGCTCCTTTTTATTTACTCTACCTATCTACTTATCTGCCAAGTTTACACTGTTTGGTCAGATTTTTATTCTCTAACTCTAAAACATGAAATTGAAAAATGAATGAGCCAAGTTTAAGTTGTTTGACTCTTCATCAATTGTGGCATAAGTTAGACAAGTTGCACACAATTTCTTATTACAGAAAATGAAATAGTAGTGGCATTTAGACTTGCACACTTTCCTGGTCTATTTTTGTTTGGGGTTCATTTCTTCTCATTCTTTGACCATTTTTATTCTTTTTACCCTTTGACTTTTCTTTTAGGGTATACCCTCTTTAAATTTTTTAAATTTTTTGATTTTTGAAAATATGGAAACCTTTGCAACAAGAAAAGGTATGAACATATTTCAGAGCTCATCAAGTCTATCATGAAATATGACACCTATTGGTATAGGAGCATAACACTGGCTCCACTTGGGGATGGCTTTTCCGAATGGAAAGTCAAGAATCATAGGTCAGATGGTCTTCTGAATGACTTTGACTATGCTCTAAACTCTCCTTCTGCTGGTTGCTTTATTGTATATATGATAGTAACACTTGTGAAGCTTAGGGCCTTCTCTTCAGGCTTCAACTCCAACAAGTTACCATCCAATCCAAACTGTGACAGTACCAAGGATATAGTATATACATGTTAAAATCAGAATTCATTAAAAAGTTGGATCAAAGTAATGTTTCAGCATCCTACCATTAACTGGTCCTTCTTCTGTTTCTGTACCATCCAAGTTCTTTAGAAAGTAAGTATTATTCCCTTGCAAGGCCTGGATAATAGAAGGTCCTTTCCACAGGAAGTCAAACTTCCCATGTTTTCCTTTGTCCTCTCTCCTGGAATCCCATATTAATACTTTGTCTCCAAGGTAGAAATCTTCTACCTTGGTTCTTTTATCAAAAATTTTCTTAAGTTTCTCTTGTAAAACTTGGGATCTTTGATACACTTCTTCTCTGGTCTACTGCAAATGGATGTTCTGATTTATTCTCCTTTGAATATCATTGTTTTTCACTTGAGCTTCCTGAAGTAGTTTCATTACAGGAACTCCTAAGGATGAAGGAAATACAACCTCCATACCAAAGACTAGCTCATAAGGACTGGTCCAAATAGATTTTTTGGTAGTGAGTTTGTCTGTGCATAGTGCATTAAGAAGTTTTTGTGCCAATTTTTCTTGTTCTCTACCAATAATTTCTTAATAATAATTATTAGGCTTTTATTGGAGGACTTAGCTAGACCATTACCTTGAGGGTATTAGGTTGTGGAATGGCCTCAAGTGATATGGTATTTGTTACAGAAACTTATCATTTTCTTGGATTTGAAGGTAGCAGCATTATCAGTTATGATCTTTTCAGGACAGCCAAATCTGGACAGTATGTTGGTTTCTAAGAATCCTATAATGACCGTGTCATTGGCTTGTATAGAAGGAATGGCTTCTATCCATTTGGTGAAATAGTCTGTGGCAGTTAGAATCCATTTATGTTGACCAGAAGAGGGTGTTGGCCGGATAAATCGTTCTTGCGGACAAGACCGATGTCCCTAATATCAATTGATATCTAGCGACAAGAAGAACAAGAAAATATACTATCTAAATATATTGCGATTTATAAATTAAACCCAAGAGGTGTTTTAGACCCTACCTTAAGTCCAACGCTAGTTTGTGGCAACCACGCTTCGACCGTCCGAATGAGTTTCCTTTTAAGAACCTGCAAACACAAACAAGCACACATCAAATAACACCTGCATATCTAATATAATAAATCATATTCATTATGGTGATCAAGGAATCCATGAAATAAACCATAAAAGATAGCTTATTGAGAAAAATAAACTTGATTGTATTAAATTTGAACAAAGAAGAATTTTACAACCTTTGGTGCCTTGATGTTGTACAAGCTCCTCCCAGGGTCCAAGCAAGAATCTCCTCTACTTTGACAAGCCTCACACTCTTCCCAATGAGATCAAAATGTATATAATCTCTCCTCTCAAGCTTAATTAGGAAGACTAAATTCCAACAGAATTTACCCTAAAAAATATTCAGCTTTCAACCTCCTCAGTAACCAACCCAATGCCTTGTCGGTCGGATAAATCATTCTTGCAGACAAGACCAATCTCCCTAGTATCAAATGATATCTAGCGACAAGCAGAACAAGCAAATCTACCTTTCTCTAAATATTGCGATTTATAAATAAAAACCAAGAGGTGTTTTAGACCCTACCTCAAGTTCAACACTAGTTTGTGGCAGCCACGCTTTGACCGTCCGAATGAGTTTCCTTTCAAGAACCTGAAAACACAAACAAACACACATCAAATAACACCTGCATAGCCAATATAATAAATCATATTCATCATGGTGATTAAGGAATCCATGAAATAAACCATAAAAGACAACTTATTGAGAAAAATAAACTTGATTGTATTAACTTTGAACAAAGAAGAACTTTACAACCTTTGCTGCCTTGATGTTGTACAAGCTCCTCCCAGGGTCCAAGAAAGAATCTCCTCTACTTTGACAAGCCTCACACTCTTCCCAATGAGATCAAAAGGTATGTAATCTCTCCTCTCAAGCTTAATTATGAAGACTAAATTCTAACAACATTTACCCTAAAAAATATTCAGCTTTCAACCTCCTCAGTAACCAGCCTAATGCCTCATTTTATAGTGCAGAGGAAGGAAGTTACAGGTCCACCTATGAAGGGATAGAGTCCTCCTTCAAAGGGATAAGCTCCTCACATCAAGGGGTTAGCTCCTTAAGGTATGGGATGCATGAACCTTAAAGGAGTGAACTTAGATTCCCTCTAGAAGCTTCCATAAATAACCCAAAGTGAGTTTTTAAGAATGTACTTGCACCTTTTTGACTTTTACAGGGGTCCGCACCCATTACACAGAAACAAAGTGGTCAGGTACGTAGGGGACATGACCAGTGGGTGCGGGACCGCAGGTAATGCTAAGAGAAAGTGTGGAACCAGAGTTTTAGAGATTTTTAAGGGCTTTCTCTTATTTTTTAAGGCTTGACATGAAGAACTGAGGTTTAAGACTTGCAAAGGAGGAAAGTATGAGTGGTGATAGACTCACACTGACTGTAGAATGTCATGGTGACAATATTTTGTGCAACAGATTGCCCCCTAAAGTGCGAAGTCTGTAATAGATGAGGATAATATTTGTCATCTAAGAAGAGTGAAGTACTTTATCATTTCAAGGATCATCCTGTGGATGGCCTAGTTGGAACCTGTAAAAACATTCAATACAAAATATATATATGTGATCATATCATCGCTGAGGTAGGCATTCCCATATTCAGATAAAAATTGACTAGAGAACTAACTAAATTGCTCTGATATAAGAATGATCTTGTAATACATCACAAGTATAGACATATGTAGACACAGTATGGATGCAACCATCTGTTTATGAATAGTCCACTGTATAATGAATAACAAAATTCCTCACAGCTTGGATGGTGGAAACTAGATCCAGGGTCTTGATTTCTGCTTCCCGAACTAGTACGATTCTATCCATGTGAATGAATGTGTCGAAGTCGAACATGATAGAAACCACTTGATTACCAGTCAATGATGTGAACTGTTAACAAGTGTGAAAGAAACCACCAGTAATGTCAATGGCTCTCAAAGTACTCAGTACAATCCATGAAATGTGAATAGATGAGCTGATGTCGAACATGTCACAGAATCCTTTGATCGAAGGTCAATGATGCAACTTGTTGTCGAAGGCGAGAATCCTGCCATTGAGGCATGCAGATTCCAAGGTACTAACGATTTCTAGATCATCTTTCTAGATAATGAGCTGAAGTCGATAGAAAGTGATCCGTCGTAGGCAAGCCCACAACACGAAAGCATAGATCAAGTTTGAAGAAACATATTTGCAAGGACTAACTCAGGTATGGTCAAGATGGATGACAGATATTTTGCAGATGAATGGTTTATTTGAACTGACCTCTTGAACACATAACGCCACTGCAGATGGTTTGGTGATAATTGACCCAAAGCTAATACCTAGAAACCGGCTGAAGACTTTCAATATGGTTTGATTAACTGTTAGGAAAAGGATTTCCCAAACCAGGTAAACAAAAAGTGTTGTGTTCAAGAGTGGTTAAACGCTTTTCTAAAACACAAAGTATAACAAACAGGTTCATTTTTCTCTCTTTTCCCCCACCATTTCTCGCAAGTACCTCTTTATTTTTGACAAGCGTGAGGAGGATAACATTTGCTTGGTTATAAGCTCATCCTTTGGATGAGTCCAACTTAGTTTAAAATCTAGACCCTAAAATGGAGTGGTTCATTCCTGTTTAAAATTGAACAGGTCCTTTACTGTTAAATTTTAACGAGTCTAGTATAGGAGAAACTCGGTGTTTTTCAATTTTAGGGAGTCAGAAGAAAAACTTAAGAAAAATCCATGGTTGTCCTTTTTCGTAAGTTTGTGTCTCCCAAGCCTGAAAAAGTATAAAATAATACTTGAGAGAACGCTTGACCATTATGATCAAGGAGTACTTTTCATAATTAGTGTCCCTGATCTGAAAAAGTAAAAAAGCGATCAAAGACACGTCGTTTTATAACGAATATCGAACTTGAAACGACAAAAGTCCGGCAATCTTTTCATGCTTATGTAGTCAGAAAAGAGCTGTAAGTGGACCGTCCTTTTAATTCCATTTTAACAAGTTTAAGAAGGAAAAACTTGACAATATTTTCATATTTCACAAGTTAGAAAAGAGCTTAAAGAGGACTTGTCCTAGAGGAATGAGTGGTATAAAGGGTAGCAACTGGTTCCGGCAATGGAGGAACTGCTCAAAACATGTAATGGTTAAGAGGCTGGCTAATAAAACCACTCATAGATGCGGTCCCTCACGAAGGGTAAACAACCAAGTGAAGAGATGGGGGCGATGGAATGAAAACAACCAAGGCTCATCTAACATAATTTAGCGGATAAAAACGGCAATCACGAAAGGTAAATCGGGTATAGGTTCATTTTTACACAAGCTTGAACCATAGAGAACTCTGCTTGGATTCGGTTTCATGTTTACCAAAGCTTGAAACGAAAAACTATGCTTGTTATAAATTCGCATGTCCCCAACATAATGACGCAAAATGAGGTACATGCCCCCCAAGCTTCATTGCATTCAACCAGGTGGATGGAATGAAGGTTTACTTTTGAGATCTTGGAAAGACTCGACTCGAAAAGGGAATTGTTTCATTTTTTCATGAGGTTGACACAGGAAAAAAACTATTCTCAAAACCCTTGTTTCATTTTTTAATGAGCTTGACACAAGACAAGGAACTATGCTCATGACTCCTTGTTTCATTTTTTAACGAACTTGACACAAGACTAGGAACTATGCTCATTGACTCCTTGTTTCATTTTTTAACGAGCTTGACACAAGACCAGGAACTATGCTCATAGAATCCTTGATTCATTTTTTAACGAGCTTGACACAAGACAAGGAACTATTCTCAAGACTCATCTCTACAATCTACCTATATAACCTACTGATTCATTTTTTTTTTTTTTTTAAATGAAATTCAAAACTTTCAAACAAGTTCGTTCAAAGCTTTGCTAAGAGAAAATGAGATCTATTTCTCACCAAGGGCAGATTTCACAAATCAGTTAGACTCATCAAGAAGACCAAAAAGACCAGGGTAATCTGAGGTTTCTTAGGCTTCTAATCTCTGAGTTACTACAAAGACCAAGCGAAAATCAAACCAGGCATGCAAAACTTCTAGAAAATCACCTAAAACCAAAATTCCAATGGAATTCACTTACAAGAATTTTCTGACAAGACACATGCAGATCTGGTAGAGGCTAAAAAATGTGAACAAATCCTAAGCTTAACTGGATGAAAAGATTTTAGGTTTTTCAAAAATTTGACAGGGTCCGCAGGCTTCCGGTATAACCAGATGCAGTACTGCTCTGTGTAGTAAAGTAACAGTGCGGGGATGTCCGCACTGTGTTACAAACAGAATGTGTGGTCCTCTTTCAAAAACGTGAAAAAACAAAAAACAATTTAGAATCTAAAACCTACCCAACCCACACACATCAAGCAAAAAACCAGAAACAAGAAAAAGTTTCTCAAGTCAAAGTAAAAGTAAAGGAAAAAAACCAAAATTCAAGTCCCCAGTGGAGTCGCCAATTTGTTGGCCGGATAAATCGTTCTTGCGGACAAGACTGATCTCCCTAGTATCAACTGATATCTAGCGACAAGCAGAACAAGCAAATCTACCTTTCTCTAAATATATTGCGATTTATAAATAAAAACCAAGAGGTGTTTTAGACCCTACCTTAAGTCCAACGCTAGTTTGTGGCAGCCACGCTTCGACTGTCCGAATGAGTTTCCTTTTAAGAACCTGCAAACACAAACAAGCACACATCAAATAACACCTGCATATCTAATATAATAAATCATATTCATCATGGTGATCAAGGAATCCATGAAATAAACCATAAAAGACAGCTTATTGAGAAAAATAAACTTGATTGTATTAACTTTGAACAAAGAAGAACTTTACAACCTTTGGTGCCTTGATGTTGTACAAGCTCCTCCTAGGGTCCAAGCAAGAATCTCCTCTACTTTGACAAGCCTCACACTCTTCCCAATGAGATCAAAAGGTATGTAATCTCTCCTCTCAAGCTTAATTAGGAAGACTAAATTCCAACAACATTTACCTTAAAAAATATTCAGCTTTCAACCTCCTCAGTGACCAACCCAATGCCTCATTTTATAGTGCAGAGGAAGGAAGTTATAGGTCCACATATGAAGGGATAGAGTCCTCCTTCAAAGGGATAAGCTCCTCACATCAAGGGGTTAGCTCCTTAAGGTATGGGATGCATGAACCTTAAAGGAGCGAACTTGCCACCTCAAGATTCCCTCTAGAAGCTTCAAAAATGACTCAAAGTGAGTTTCTAAGAATGTACTTGTGCGTTTTTTACTTTTACAGGGGTCCGCACCCATTACACAGAGACAGAGCGGTCAGGTACGCAGGGGACATGAACATTAGGTGCAGGACCACATGTAATGCTAAGAGAAAGTGCGGAACTAGAGTTTTAGAGAATTTTAAGGGCTTTCTCTTATTTTCATGGCTTGACATGAAGAACTGAGGTTTAAGACTTGCAAACGAGAAAAGTATGAGTGGTGATAGACTTGTCATGGTGACAATATTTTGTGCAACAGAGGGAGGGTGGATTTCTCTAATGAAGTCCAGATGCCATTGTTGAAAGGGCTTTTCAGTGGAAATTGGTCTCAGGGGTAAGGGTAACAGTTTCCTCTTGCCCTAAAAAATTTGACATTTATGGCAATCAGTGAAAAATTTCTTTACATCAACGAACAAGGTTGGCCAATAAAATCCAGCCCTTAGGATTTTGTCTGCAGTTGATTTCTAGTAAAGGTGTCCACCACAGTCCCCTGCATGAAATTCTTTGAGAACCTTGTCAGCGTCTTCTTTTATTAAACAATTTAATAGAATACCTTCATGATTTTTCCAAAAGAGAACATTATCTAAAATACAAAATTTTGAAAGTTTTCATCTTTAAAAACCTTTTCTTTGTTCTTGATAACCTCGGAGGAACCTGCAGGTTTAATAGTACATTTATTATATCAGCTTACCAGTGTGAATCTAAGAAGGCCTAGCTAATTTGTGGAGTCGCCATTTCCTGTTCATTATCCGGTTCATTAATATCCAGGGCTTGACAATTTGTTTCAGTCATGAGTTTGGCCAATCCCTGTCTTTTTATAAGCTTTGTAGGTTTTATTTCAATATCATACTCTAATATAGTAGCTATCCATTTGCATCTCTTGCCCTCAATTCCATCTCGGGTCAAGATGTCTTTGACAATAGCATTTGGTACATAGGCTATTACATGGGAGTACAATATATAGACTCTAAAGTCTTTAATAGCTTTTACAAGTCAAAAGCTTTCTTTTCCATGATTTTGTATTTTAGTGGTGCATCCCTAAGTGCTTTACTAAAGAAGGATATGGGTTTTTCACATCCTTGATCATCCTTTTGTAGTAAAACAGCTGCTATGGTGTGTTCTAATGCAAATGAAAATATTATGAAGTCTCTATCAAACTTTGGACTTGTTAGGACCGATGTTTTAGTCAAAGCCATTTTAATTTCTTCAAAGGCTTGCTTGGCTTCAACTGTCCATCTGACACTTTCATCCTTCCTCAACATATTATTAAGCAGTTTGATTAATTTAGCTAAGTTTGATATAAATCTTCTTAGGAAGTTAATCTTTCTTAGGAAAGCTTGAAGTTCTTTGAAATTTCTAGGGTGGGGTATTTGCAGAATAGCTTCTATTCTAGCAGGATCAATTCTGATTCCATCTTTGGAGATGATATGGCCCAAGAGTTTTCCTTCCTCTAGACCAAACAAGGACTTCTTAGGATTTAAAGAAATTCCATATTTTCTGCATTTCAAAGATACTTGTTTTAGGTGATCCAAATGTTGTTGATCTGATTTAGAAAAGACAGTCAAGTCATCTAGATATATAACCAAGAAATCATGAATTTCTTTTGCAAATGCTATATCCATTGCTCTTTGGAAGGTTTCCCTTGCATTCTTAAGTCCAAATGGCATTTTGACATATTTGAATGTACCCCATGGTGTTGTAAAAACAGTTTTTTCCTGGTCATCAGGATGAACCAAAATCTGGTTATAGCCTGAGAAACCATCTAACAGTGAAATCCTGGAAGCACCTACTACCCTTTGTAATATATGATCCATATTAGGTAAAAGGTAATTGTACTTTAAAGAAACCTTATTTACATTCCTTAAATCAACACATGATCTGATTTCTCCAGTTTTCTTCCTAGTAGGTACTAAATTAGACACCCACTCTGAAAACCTTATAGGAGCAATTATCCCTGCTTCATACATTCGTTTGATTTCTTTTTCAATTAAAGGAAGCAAGATATGGTTAATTCTTCGGAGATTTTGTTTGAATGGTTTTTGATCTTCCTTCAGAGGTATTGTATGCTGAATATAGAGGTATCGTAAGATTTTAGGTCTTCATAACTCCAGGGAAAAACATCCTGGAATTCCTTCATTAGTTCAACATATTTGAGTTTTTGGTCAGGGGGCAAGGATTTAGATAATTTCACCATTTTCGGTTTTTCTTCAGTTCCCAAGTTATGATCTTCAAGGTCTGCTTTTAAGGGTTCCATTTTGGGTTTCTTTGGAATATCATTGAAATCAAAGAGATCTTCCAAAGGAGTTAATCCTTTAGGCAAATGATTATCCTTTAAATTGATGACTTCAGTTTCTCCTTCAATAATCTCATCAATATCCATTTCTTTAAGATCCTGGATTTCTTTGTTGGTAAATTTTGTTGGGTGAAGCATTTGAGTTGCACTTTCTACTGAAATGTCTATTTCTAACTTATTTGTTTGATCAAACTCACTAACTATATCTACATCTATGTTAATACTAAAAAATTCTTCCTCTAAGGTTAAGAAATTGTTAATCTACTTATCATTATCAAACACTTGCTAGTTCTTTACATTGTCAGGTATGGCTGGTCTGTGTCTAATCTCAGCTATGAACTAATGATTTGGTTCAAATGGTAATTTACAGGTGCTAGCAAATGTTGCCAGAATATGAGCATGTAAGTTATGTTTTCTTGGAATTTTAGTAAGCTGAGTTTCTAAAAATGTATTGAGAATCTCTATCATTGTTCCTTTATAAGATCTTAATCTAGGATCATTTGTGAGAAACTTCCCTTTGATCTGTTGAATGATTAAATGTTATGAAACTAGCTCAAGAAAAGATAGAAAAGATAGATCAATGCCTTAGAATTCAGCTGCTTCGAGGGGGCAACCTCCTTTACATTACATAAATGAACAATTCTTGGATGATACAAATGAAAAGACCTCCTTTCTATATATAAGAGTCCAAGGGGTCATAACATAATCAGAACCGACATAACAATAATAATGTAAGGGCACAATAATAACAATAGTGGGCTTCTATGGGGCACAATAGTAACAATATGGGCACTACATGGGTACATCAATATAATAAGTGGGTTGTACTAATAACAATAAGGGGTTACACTAGTAGTATAGGGGCCTAACATGCCCCTCTCCTTCAAAAAGCGTTGTTCTCAACGCTTGAGTAGTTCTTGATGCTTCTGTATAAAATTCTTGTCCTCCCATGTGGAATCTTTAGCGGGTAAGTTCTTCCACTTGATGAGATACTCTGAAATTGATCGATTTCGTAGCTGTCGGGTTCTTGTTTCTGTGACTGCTCTAGGTTCCAATATGATTTTTCCTTCCTCTTTAATTTCTGGCAATATTGTTTGAATTGGGATCTTTCACAACTTTTGAATAAGTGTCCATACTTCTTTGTCCTTCTTCCATTCATCCCTTTCTTCGTTTATCCAATCTGGTTGGATAATAGAAATAGCACAAAACAATGCTTCCACATCCTCATCCTTGAAGAGTTTTCCCATTTGGTAAGGTCGCCATTTTTTAAGTGTATGTAGTATTGCCAACATTTCCTTCTCATAAATAGCTTACTTGAGATGTAGCAGTAAAAATACCCAATCACCTACATCAAAACATTTTTCACTACGATGTTGATCTACCTGTTGTTTCGTTTGATTTTGCGCCGAAGTGGCGTTATCCTTTAAAATTTGGAGAACTTGTTGTTGATGCTCAATGTGATCTTTCACTGCTTGAACCTTTTTCTTCTTGATATGTCCTTCTATCTCTGGAGTTTGAGGAGTGATAATTTCTTCCAATCCTTTACAAGATATGGTCGGATTCATTTCTTGATGCTCGATGTGATCTTTCACTTCTTGAACATTTTTCTTCTTGATATGTCCTTCTATCTTGATAGTTTGAGGAGTGGTAATTTTGACCAATGAATTACAAGATATGGTTGGATTCATTTCTTCTTTCTCGATGTGATCTTTCACTTGTTTCACATTTTTCTTCTTGATATGCCCTTCTATCTTGAGAGTTTGAGGAGTGGTAATTCTTGCCAATGCTTTACAAGATATGGTCTGATTCATTTCTTCTTTCTCTGGGTTGGGGTCCTGGCGTATATCTTCTTCTTTTGATGTTTCTTGATCCTTTTCTTCCTCCTCTTCATATTCTATGTAAAATAATTTCTTCTCAACACACTTATGACCTTTAGGGCATTTGCTATCACAATTGTAACAAATCCCTTTTTCTCTTTTTTCTTCCAATTACTGTGGTGTAACCATTGTAGGTTGTGGAAGGCTAGGAGAAACAACACTTCCATCTTTATAGTTGTGAGGGCTATGCTTCCTGGTTTCCATAAATTTTCTTTCCAATATGTCACAAATCCCTTTTACTCTTTCCAATTGTTGTGGTGTTGCTCTAAAGAAGGTGTTTCTCTTTGTATCCTCATAATGTGCTACCATTTCCTCCGTGAAAATTGACCACGTAACAAGTTGTTTACACGAACAAAGCCCTTCATACCATGAAAATTGATCTGGTTCTAAATATGAAGATACAATACATACCTTTTGTAACAGTGGTACACCATGTAGATCAAAATATTGTTCCATCTGAAGTATCCAATTTACCAGATCCTTGCCATCAAACTTCCTCATCTTGCTTTTTCTTGATTTTAGGAGCTCGATCTTGAAATGACTGTAACTTTGTACTTTCAGATCTTTAAGTTCTGAAATTGTGACTTGTGGTAGCCCTCTTTGTTCTCTTTCCAATGCCACAAGTCTGATCCAAATTGGATTCTCCAAGAAAGAGTTATGCACAATCTCCCAAGATGACCTGATTATAGACCTTTCCAGAAGAGCGAACTTGTATGAAGTGCCATGTGTCACTGTTTCGACCTTTGGCTATGAAAAATATCTAAAAAAAACTACAGTCCATCCTCTTTCTACACCTTCTGATGAAATTTCAATCCGATGCTCATAGGGAAAGTTATGATGATTTTCCCCAGGTCACATGTTTGGAATGTAATTTAGGAGTCTGTAAAAAGACCAACTTCCTTAGATCATATCTCCGCAAATATAGTGCAAAAAGCTCTAGAATTCAGACCCAAGCTTTAGTGCGATCTCGTCTCAAATGGGATTTTTTTTTAGCTTCTGAAACATCGCAGAAAAAAAGTTATAGAGAAAATTCCACGATGACCTTTTTGGAGCAGCGAAACCTTAGAATCCAAAGCTCTGATACCAAATGTTATGAAACCAGCTCAAGAAAAGATAGAAAAGATAGATCAACGCCTTAGAATTCAGGCTCTTCGAGGGGGAAACCTCCTTTACATTACATAAATGAACAATTCTTGGATGATACAAATGAAAAGACCTCCTTTCTATATATAGGAGTTCAAGGCGTCATAACATAATTAGAACCGACATAACAATAATAATGTAAGGGCACAATAATAACAATAGTGGGCTTCTATGGGGCACAATAGTAACAATATGGGCACTACATGGGTACATCAATATAATAAGTGGGTTGTACTAATAACAATAAGGGGTTACACTAGTAGTATAGGGGCCTAACATTAAATCAGAATCTCTTAGGACAGATATCCTAATTGCCCCTAATTGTTTAACAAGTTTAAGACTTAGCAACAGGGCTTCATATTCTACCATATTATTGGTGCATCTAAAGTTTAATATGTAGGCATGGCCTTCAACATGATCATTTTCAAGATTGTGCACCCAAATTCCCACTCCTACTCCTAATTTGTTAACTGAACCATCGAATTCTAAGTACCAAAGAATTTCATGTTCATAATTGGTATCAGGAGCCGCGGGAATTCGTTTAATAGGGAGATCTGGTTTTTTAGTTTCTTCTGGTTTCTCTCGAGTATCTGATGTATCATTGTTTTCAGAAATTTCCTGGATTTGAACACTAGACTTTTCATTTGTAAATTTTCCTGGTTCCTCTGCCAAAACATTTAATTCATTTGAGGTATCAATTTCAACATTATAGATAATGAAAGAATCCATATCTAAAGGTAATAAGTAGATAGGGAACTTTTGAGGTTTCTCCTGACTGCTTACCACATATTTCATTAAAGTTTCTCTATATATTTTCTTAGGTTGACGAAACACTAAAATAGTAGCATGAGACATGTCCAACTGTAGATATCCTTGGAGCTTTGCACCCCACGATCTGGACAATAGCATGCCATACTTTGGTGGAATATCAGCTACTACTATGTCCATTAAGATGGTTTTGGCAGGGTATTGAATGAGTGATACACATAAGTTTTTGATTAAACCTAAACACCTGACCTGACTTGAATCAAAAGAAAAGAGGCCTTTGTAGGGCCTGGTGATGTCTAGGTCTAGTTTCTCCATTACCGATTTAGGCATTAAGTTATGAGAAGCACCAAGATCAAACATGGCATTATGAAGTATTTTATCATGTATGTTCAAACTTACATAGAAAGGAGGGACTCCTCTATCTACTGATTTTCCATTTACTTCAGGGCCAAAAATCAATTCAGGCTGGTCATCAAAAACATTTTCTGAATCTTCATTCCTAGAGATTTTGAGTGATCTATTGATTTGGCTCCTGTAGACATCATGTTTAGCTAGTTCAGACAAAGGAACAACTATTTTCAATTTGCCTACTTCAGCCTCAAGATTAAAAGGTTTCTCAGTCTGAGTTCTTGTATTTCGGACAACTGGATTCTATTTTTCTGTTGTATTTTCTGTGTTTTTCTCCTTTTCAGGAGTGGGGTTATGAGTTGAAGTTGTTTCCACATCAATTTCTGGAGGCTCTTCCACATTTCCTTTGGAAGGAATAGAAGTGGAAATTTGTCTGTTATTTGGTTGATTATCAGATACATATTCAATGATTGGGTTGTTTGGATTAGGATTTGTTCTGGAAGGAATATGTACAGGGGGGGTATTGATCTTACATTTGTCAGGTTGTTTTGTATCTCTCTTTCTGTTGGTTTCAGGAACATCAATTCTTTTGCTCCTCAAGCTATATTGTTTATGGACTTCATAAATGGTTGTGTCATATCCCTCCCTAAAGTCAAATGATTCACTTGATTGAGTTTGGAATTGTTTAAGCATGTGAGCTTCTTGATCCTCTTGGGTCAAGAAAATTTGTTGTTCATTGTTGAGTCCCATTAAATTACTTTGAGTGTCTTCTGTAGGTTCATCAGAAGTTGAGGCTTCAGTATAATTTTCTTGGAATGGGGGCCTAATATTTTGGTCAAGCCCAGTCTTTCCAGTGTTAGGGTTTTGGTTCTTCCTGAAATTTGGATTTCTGCCAGTATTGCTTTGTTGACCATCCCAAGGGGATTTTCTCTCGATTGTTTCTACTCTATCCCCAAGGCTATACATTCCTTTAATAAAAGCATCTAATTTCTATTCAAAGGCTAAAGTTTCTTCTTTCAAAGGTATCTTCCTCTCAGCTCTGGCTCTAGCTCGTTTAGATATCAGGTTGGCTTCAACACTGACAACTATACTTTGCATCTCTTCTAAGGTTCGAGGAGCTTTTTCCCTAAGTTGGTATGCCATATCAGAATCAAATCCATCATGGAATTTGATCAATGCCAAATTGGAGGAGTTCTAAGATTTTCAGGGATAGCATTGTAAACATTATTGCACCTAGTGTAATAATCTTGCACTGTTTCTTGTGTACCTCTTTTCAGGTTTTCATATTCTGATAAAATGTGGAGACGATCTTTTTTCTTTTCCCATCTATTCAAGAATTTCTGATAAAGAGCTTGTAGGTCATTGATGTTGTTTGCAGGGAGGGCTGTAAACCAAGTTCTAACATCTCCAGTCAAACTTTGAACAAATACTCTCATTCTAACATCATCAGCATCAACTTCATATATTTCAAAGTAATCAGTCGTTTTTTTGGTATGTTGTTGAGCTGTGTATGTGCCAGTGCCATAAAAAGGAGTGATTTTAATTTGGTAGTCTTGGGGCATAGCCCTTGGATTGGCAAGTAAGTGTAAAGGAGTGTATCTGTTTGCCATGGCTGTAGGAATATATGTAACAACTAGTGTGGTAGGGATAACAATGGGAATATGAGTTGTGGATGGAGGGGTGGAAGGGGTAACTTGAGGCTGTGAAGTCTGAGGTGTTGATGGTGAACTTGGAGAGGTTGTAGTGATCACAGAAAGGTTTGGTGTTCTTTCAGAGGTAAGCTCAAATTGGATGGAGTTCTGCAAATGTCTGTCAAGATGTAAAGTGACAACTTCAAGTTGCAAATTTTCAATAAATATTGGATCATGAACTGTGTGGGCTAACCCTGATTCTGAAAAGGTTACAAATAAAGAGGTTTCAAACCACTCATCAAAAGGTTCGTCCTCAAGGTAAATCCACTTGATAGGACATGATCTTGATCTGTAGAGAGGCCGAGAGCTAGCGGAACTTTCTTGGCTCTCTTGTCTCCTAAGGATCCTAGGAATCAGATTAGGATTTTCAAACACAGGTAGTGGATTTGGATCAGGATTAGATCTGGTGTAATGAATCCTTTATGAAGCCAGGTTTCTAGGTATATTTTGGTTTTTTCTATAAATGGATTGATAATACAAGTTCAATAGTCTCTTTAAGAGGTTTTAGATGTAAGATTTAAACTTTCTTAAAGACTTATTTAATAAAAGGGACTGATCAAGTATCTGGAACCAAATGTCCAATCTATAAACTAGACCAGAGATAGACTGAAGTAGCATTCATTTACTTTTGCAATTGCAAAGCAAGAGCATTTCAAAGGTTACCTGGCTAATTTCAGGCTCTGTCTGTAGCTTATAAAGTAAACAATAGTGACAAATAATTTGTTTCGATCCCCAGTGGAGTTGCCACTATGTTATCACTCAGGTTTTCCTTGAAGTTGTTGGGAAGAGGAAAGGGGTCCGAGGTAACCATAAACCAATTTTTTAGATACAGAATCTAGCCAATCTGTATCCAGAGAGGGCTCTCTCTTTAAGTTTTAGCTTTGTTTTGAAAGGTATTAGGCTAGTTATGAAGTTTAGGGGGTTTCTTTGAGTTTGGGTGGTGAGATTCAATAGCAGAGGGGTAAGACTAAGTAGTTTAGGCCATTGGGCAAATGGAGTCAAAGAGATGGCTTAAATGGACTTGGTTTCTTGACAAAGGATGGTTTCACAGGGCAAGGTGGTCAAATAAGGGACAAATAAAAACTTGGAATAGATGGAATGGTTTCAAAATGGGTGAAGGGCAGTTAAGAATCCTTCAACCTATTTCAAGAGGGAACTTGGATGATAAATGATAAAGAGCAGTTAAGTATTCTTTAACAAATAATGAAAATGAAAGAACTAGGAAACAGGAGCAATCAAGATTTCACTGTTTATTCTAATTCTGAAGAAAATATTGAGAATAATAATGACTGAAAACATAGTGCAATCAAGCATATTCCGAATTAATCTTTTTCGTTTATCATTTAGGTATGAAACATAGATGATATAAGACACAAGGAAAACTTTAAACACAAAGTATAGATGACTTATTGATCTGGTGTTTGATTCAAGAATTCTGTGAAAATTCCTTAGCCTCAATTCTTCATCCAGCAAGCCATGCAAATCTGGTCCAATCAGCACTTTATTCCAAAAAATCAATATTACAACAATGTCCAAGAATCCACACTCAATACACCAATTGAGGGGGTATTTATACACAATATTTTACACAAAATATCTAATAACAGAGTGAGATATATTCTAGTGATGACTAATCATTTTTTACAAGAAAATAGAGACAACTAGTCTCGAAGATAGGAGAAGGGGAAACTAATGTTGTGCTGTTCCTTTTCTTGCTGGGTGTGTTGGAGGCAGGCCCTATTATTTGACTTGCTGTTGTCTTCTCTAGTAACTCAGTGCTGGTTTCCTTGTTTGACTGATACTCTTTACCTGTTTTGATACACTTCGACCTGTTTGACCCCTTTTCATCTTTGTTCATCATGCTATGGTAAAAGCTCAAAATTTACATTTTACCAAGAGTAAACTTACAAAATTTTCAACATATCTTCCCACCATTTTTGCTCTGGCAATCTGTGTTTCTGAAAATTCCTCAAAGTCTCATCAGTTTCTGTATATCTGAAAAAGTTAGGCTGGAGTTGGAACAAGTTTTTTACCTCATGCTCAATATAAAATAAGTTCTCTAAGCTATCGTAGAGAACTCAGCCTGTGGGGAGTGCTTTTATTTCTGATGCACTTGTTGATGAACTAGCTTGATTGCCAGCATACTTATTCAATTTGTCTACATAATCAATATGCTTCATTAATCTGTCATTAATGACCAAAGGACTTGGTAGCCCTTTATTCTACAAAACTGTGAACTTCTCCATAAAAGAATTGATTTCCACCTGCATATCTTGGCATCTTCTCTCTAGATTCTGCATCAAAGTTCTCTTGGTTAGCACCTTCTTGATTTCCAGAATGGTGTCTATCCTATCTGGGATGCCAAGTTCTTGCAGTTGTTCTTTATTTCTGTTATTCAAAAAATGTATAAGCCGGTTGGCTTCATCTAGAATTTTTCTTAACTGTGCTTTTGTCTGCTGAATTGCTCCCTGAGCTGTTTTCACTAAATCAATCTGTTCATAGATCACTTGGATAGATGGCCATACGTCATTTATAGATTGAATGATGTTGGCCCAAAGGATTTTCTTGATCTCTGCCAGGGGCTTGTCAAAAGTGAGCTCTTGTTATAATGTTTTTACTTTACTTTCTAAGGCTTTAATCTCCCTTGTCTTTTCCACAACACTTATTTTGGAAATATCATAATTTCCTTCTGCCTTAGCCAATTGCTCTTTCACCTGTTTCAATTCTGTAACTTGTAATCTCATGTCTTCCATTGCCTTTATCAATTCTTCTGTGCTCAAATTAGTACTGCTACTTGGTGTTGTTCTTGCTGTTGATGTACCTGTGATTACCTCTGTTGTGGCTGCTGGAACGTTTGGAGCCAATGTTGTTCCAAGTGTATAAGGGACTGCTGTTGAGACTATGGGGATTACATCGGGAGGTCGAGAGGTCGAATCTCCCCGCCTGTCCTTTAGTGCCTTTTCTAATTCCTACTTGGTATCATTTAATCTTTCATTAAGTTTCAAAAGGAGATCCATCATCTCTTCATCAGATTTCTGTTTTACAACCTCAGCAGTCTGTGGGTGCCTTGAAGGAGGTAGCTTCAGCTGTTTCCTCAGGGCAGCAATGTCTTCTTCCTTCTTCTTGATTAATGCTTCAACCCCTTTCACATCTTTAGGATTATGTCCCAATCCAATGATGATTTCTTCTAGTGATTTTATCCTATTATCCTTGGCCAGGGAAGAGGCTTTCTCCAAGTGTAGTTGAGCAGTTATATTGTCCAAGGAATTTTGTAGCTTGTGGGCCATCATTGCTTTGTCAGCCAGTGTGGAATAGACCATTTCTCTAGTTTTCTTGTGAAGTTCAATCTGGTCCATAGGATGAATATCCTTGGCTAAGACCTCCAAATTTGTTCTGATGTAATTTGCTGCTGACTAGGGTTGTTGCACCTTTGGCTTAAAGTAACTCATTATCATTTTGCCCTCTTTAATGTCATAAGCTGTAAGCTGACATTAATCTCTAATGGTTTGTGGGGGCCATTTTCAAATACTTATTGTAAATTTGAATTCTTACAGGATCATTTATGGCTTTTATCTCTGTGAATGTCTTTTTGATATCCAAGGCCTCTTTTCCTGGAGGTCTTTGTGATGATACTTCTGAACTTTGTTGTCTTTCCAGCTCTTGCCTCTGTGAGCTAATGGATGTTTCCCCTAACGGAAAAGTTTATTGGCTAACTGCTCTTTCTTCTCTGTGGCTATCTGTAGTCTCTTCCATCATTTCCTCTTCTGACAGAGGGTTCAGTCTTTGTCTCTTGGTCCCAGGCTGTTCAGTAGGTCCACTGGGAGGGGTAGTGGTTTCTCTGTCCCTCTTTTTGTTCCTTTCCTCATTTAGAGGAGTTTGCAACATTGGACTTTCTGCCACACTGGTTTGAGTTGGAGGAATTGGCACTTGACCCTGTTCTTTGGAAATTCTTGGCTGAATTGTCATTGTGGGTTGTTTTTTAGTATCTATTTCCTTGCCTTTGGATGTTCTTGTGGCTAGTAAGTTGACTTCCTGTGGAGGTTGTTGAGAAGTACCAGGGATGTACTAGTTGTTGATAATTTGAATGGTACCTACCCAAAAGAGTCCAGATCAAGAGTTCTCTCAAGATCTCTCATTGCATTTCCCGTGTTTTCTTGCTCGCTAACATCTTCTATTAGGGTCCTTTCTACCCATTCATCCAAGTTTGCAAATTGCTCAATTTCTGGGATCCTTTGGTGGATATATGGGGATAACCTGTTTTTTGTCCTTTTGTCAGAGATAAAACTATTAGGGTCATATGTCACCCACCAAAAACTCTTTCTTAATCTAAGGTGGTCTTCTAAAATCTTTTCAGCTGCTTGCCATGCATCTCTAGAGTTGATGACAAAAGGACCTAGCTGGTTCTTAATCCTTAGCTGAGATTTCATTTTTGCACTACAAAAATGGACTAAATCTGCATTTATGATCTGTCTGAAATACTCTAGTGCAAATAATCTCATGGGAACATACTTAGGTAACTTGAAAGGGCACATTTCACACCCATACATCCTGATTTCTGTGTGATTTTTGTATAGGTACCAGTCACCTATCCTGTACTGCTTAGAGAGCTGGAAAATCTTTTTCATGTCACCAGTGATCCTAGGTGGGGAAACTCTTATCAACAGAGTGGTTTCTGGATGTACAAATAAGTCAATGAACTCATTATAAGTATAAGGGGACTCAGAGGTATCATGAAAGATTGAACTCCAAAATATTACAGACCTTGGATTTCCCTTGGTGTCCAGTTTCTTGATAGGGAAAGGAAAGTTATCTGATTGATAATACAACATGAGATAATATGTGAAAGAGGTGTATTTGAAAACTCCTTCCCTCTCCAAATTCATGAATTGATCATGAATTTTGTTGGCAATGTAGGTGGCATAATCATATCTGACAGCAGGGGGCTATCCTGGAGTAAAGATTAATAGTAACACTAGGGTAATGTCATCAACAAATTCACTAGTATTAAATCCCATAATAAGGGCTATCATATCAACAATGAGTCTTCCAGTTTCAATGAAAAAGGTCTGTAGATAAGGAGGTGGACCTTTGGGCTGGTACTTTGGTTGCATGAAGGTCTGAGCAATACGACTGATTTTTGATTGGGACAACTGAGATGCTTTTTCAAGTAAATACCCCATGGAAATAGGAGCAAGGGGCTGAGTGGAATCAAACTGTATCATTTCATTGATGGATTGAGCAGTTATGGGAAAAAGGATTGGTTGGAATGGGGACATAACTGCTCTATGGATAGGATCATAATTAGCACAACAATGATGAATTATCTTTGGGAAAACATTGACTGGGGGGAGGAAATACATGGGAAAGTTAGATTCCCACAGTCCAAAAATGTCAGACTTATTCAGGTAACTATCTCTGATTTGGCAGAAAAACTTAAGATGGTTACCATCACCAGATAGGTCCTTTATCTGAAAATCTTTATCGGCCAGAGGTAGATAAATAAGTTTTTATGAGGAGCATTGAGGGGCGCGACATTCAGGGCTAAACGGGTTTCCATATTTGGTTCTTCTGGATTCAAAATGGAGTTCGGGTTTTTTGTGGGAAAATAGACCAAACAGCAGGTTTGGGGAATTCTTTACGACAACATAAACTATTCTAGACTTGAATTTTGGCCTTCTCAGGTAGAATTTTCAGTAGAGAACCAAAATTACAGGGTTGCAGGGTAAATTGGATAAATACCTGTATTAAGGAGGTAAACTGTGTAATGGCAGGTTGAATGACAGGTTGCAGAGTGCGTTGCTGTGGGTTCTTGACTGGGTGGTGGGCTGAAAGCTCGAACAATCGACTGGACATTGTTTTGCATGGGAGCACAGTTTGCAGTGAATGACAGTGAAAATGACGTTTTGTTCGTTTTATTTAACAAAAATAAGGTTGGCGGGTCTTTTTTGGATTTATCGGGTGTATGACATAAGCGGGATGTGACATTTTGTCTCTATGTGGAGGGTGGTAAGCGGTTCGTATCACACTGCTTTTGAGGCTGGGCGGTTTTGGACCGGGGGCGAGCGATCATATGGATAGTGCGACTCGTGGCGGAGGTACGGGCAGAAAATCGCCTGGTGATTGTGAGTTAAAGCGCGGTCACCAAGGGGGCACGATATCATTGTCAACCGTTGGATGGTGAAGGGATGATTGGACGGCGGACGGGCGATGGATACAGCAGGGATTTAATGCAGTGGGCCCAGCACAATAAAATATATTTTAATCGTATCGGGGACATGGTGATTGGTCGAGGGATGGTTATTAATTAACCCAGAGGGTTAATTAATCCCATATTTTGTGGAGTGGGGAGAATTAGGTTCTTAATGAATTACAGATTAATTCATTAATCCTTTTTTAAACTATGACTATGGTCGTATTCAACTGGGGCAGGATTATAAAATGTCGGGGTTTTTATATAGTTAAATAATATGGGAAAAGGGTAATACTTTTTCTGGGATTTATATAATATGTGTGTTAATCGTTAATATGACTATGAAAAGCAAGCACCAAGTTGAAATGTTAGAAATTTGCATTGAAACTTAGGCTAAAGTGGGAAAAGGGGTTTTCCATTGATATTATGTATTTTCTTAAGTAAAATAGGAATTTACTTCAGGAAAAATTTATGAAATGAAATAAATGATTAATGGACGATTCTAAGTACTTAGGCTTTTATACCATTGGGCTGAGGGTCCGGTCCCTCCAAAATTCAGAGAAATGCTTTGAGCCCCTTTGATTTTCAAAGGCCTTAATACTTTAGGGGGAATTGGTGAAATCTTTAGGGAAAATGGGAATGGAAGTTAGTTATTTGGTCTTGTCTTGCTTGAACTGCATCAAGTACCATGTCTGTCTTGCACTTGTGATAAAAGTAAAAGTTAACACATTTAGAAACATGTTTCATCACAAGTATCATTCTGCAACACCATCTACCTACGCTACCTACTTTAGCCTAACATTTTTTCTTCTTTATTTGGGTGCACTTAGATTGGCAAACCCTTATCAAATCTTCCTTTTCTTTTACATGGCAAGCCTACCTAAGTCTACACTTATTACATCCAAGGGCTCAGATTACACTGTTGAGCTCCTTTTTATTTACTATACCTATCTAGTTTATCTACCAAGTTTACACTGTTTGGTTAGATTTTTATTCTCTAACTCTAAAACATGAAATTGAAAAATGAATGAGCCAAGTTTAGGTTGTTTGACTCTTCGTCAATTGTGGCATAAGTTGGACAAGTTGCACACAATTGCTTATTACAGAAAATGAAATAGTAGTGGCATTTAGACTTGCACACTTTCCTGGTCTTTTTTTGTTTGGGGTTCATTTCTTCTCATTCTTTGACCATTTTTATTTTTTTTACCCTTTAATTTTTCTTTTAGGTTATACCCTCTTTACATTTTTTAAATTTTTTGATTTTTGAAAATATGGAAAACCTTTGCAACAAGGAAAGGTATGAACGTAATTCAGAGCTCATCAAGTCTATCATGAAATATGACACCTATTGGTATAGGAGCATAACAGGTGGAATATGGTAATGGAGTGAAGTGAAACTTGCAAAAGTAAAACAGAGTGAAATGAGATAAGACAATGAATTTTGCAGAATGCATAATGAGTCACTATTTTTTTCTGAAAATAAATGGAAAATATAGGGTGTCAGATTCTTCTGATTTTCACCCTGTATTTTTTGTATAAGCATGCCAATCAGTGATTGGTTTTCAACCTTATAAAATTTCTTTTTTTTTTAGATAGATCAAAAAAAGACTAAGTTGGTGGAGAAGAAGGTTTCTTCTTCACCAACTTCATTTCAAAATTGTTCTGAAAGATCTTGATGAACTCCTCCTTTGAGATTGGATTTTGATAAATTTTCAATCTATTAGCATTCACAAGGATAGGAGTTTGAATTTCATCTATTGTTCTGATCCTTACTGCTCCATTACTGAAAACTTTTTCAATCTCATACGGTCCAAGCCAATGAGTTTGAAACTTCCCTTGAAAATCTTTAAACTTTGAGTCAAATAATAGCGCGCAATCTCCCTCTTGAAACTTCTTGTCCTTAGGGTATTTGTCATGCCATTTAGCCCTATGTTGTTGGACTAGACCAGTCCTTTGAATAACTTCTTGTCTTATTTCATCAAGTTTATTTAATTGCTCCAGTCTATGTCTTTGAGCTTCTAATAAATCCATGATACCCAACTGAATTGCCATCTTGAAAGTTTTGACTTGGAACTCTATAGGGAACAGGACTTGCTTCCCATAAACAAGTTCATAGGGTGTATGTTCAGTTGTGTTTCTCCATGTAGTTCTATAGGCACATAAGGCTTCAGGAAGCCTTTTTGTCCAATCTCTTCTACGTAGATGCACAGTCTTGGTGAGGATTCCTTGAATCACTTTATTTGTAGACTCCACTTGACCATTTGTTTGTGGATGATAGGGAGTGAATTTCCTATGCTTGATCTTGTACTCCTCCATAAGCCTCTCCATCATGTTGGATGTGAATTGAGATCCCTGATCTTTCACAATTTCTCTTGGAAAACCAAAGCGAGTAAAGATATCCTCAAAAAGAAAACTAACTACAGATTTTTCGTTAGCAAAAAGTAGTGCTTTGGCTTCTACCCATTTGGTGACATAATCAGTGCATACCAATATATACTTTTTCTACTTGGATGGAGGATTAATAGGTCCAATAAAGTTTAAAGTCCATTTTTCAAAGCGTTCGATAAGTACCTGAGTTTGTAATGGCATTTCATTTGAGGGAGCAGGTTTCTCTACCCTTTTGCAGATGTCGCACCTTCTGACATATTCTTTGGAATCTTTGAAGATGGATGGCCAATAATATCCTAAAGAAAGGATTTTATAGGTTGTCCTCTTGTTAGCAAAGTGTCCACCACACGGCTCATCATGATATGCTTTGAGAATATTAGGCATTTCATCTTCCCTGACACACCTTCTGATCATAAGATCTAGCCCTGTTTTGTACAATTCGTTAGTGATCCATGAATATCTTGCAATTTTTTGAATAATCTTTCTTTTCTCTCTAGGAAATATATGTGAAGGTAACTTCCCTGTAACCAAGTAATTAGCAACATCTATAAACCAAGGAGTTTGAATAGTTACAACAAAGAGACATTCACCAGGAAACTTATCTTCAACTGGAGAGTCTTCTTTGATATTCTGAATCCTAGACAAGGAATCAACAACTGTGTTTTGTTTTCCAGGTCTATCTAGCAGAGTAATGTTGAATTCTTGCAAAAGTAAAATCCATCTTATAACGCTGCCATTAGTAATAGGTATATTCATCAAGTATCTAATTGCAGAGTGATTTTTATGAACAAAGGTTTCATAGGCTGTTATATAGTGTCTGAACTTGGTAATTGCATGAACAACAACTAATAATTCTTTTTCAGTCACAGTATAATTCAACTTAGCGGGAGTCAAATTTTTACTTGTATAGTAAATGGCATAAGGAATCAAATCTTTTTGTCCCAATATAGCTCCCAGAGCTGTATCTGAAGCATCTGTAGAAATATGGAAAGAAATTTTCCAATTTGGTCCTCTTAAAATCGGTGCTTCAAATATTTTTGTTTTCAAGGTTTCAAATACTAGTTGGCAATTAGGATTCCACTTGAATCCACAATCTTTTGTAAGCAGTTTGAAGAGTGGAGATACTATTTTAGTGAAGTTTTCTATAAATCTTCTATAGTGTCCTGTAAATCCTAGAAAACTTCTAACATCCATTTGGCAACTTGGAATTGACAACTTAGAGATGACTTCAACTTTAGATTTGTCAACTTTAATTCCATCTCCTAAAATGTGATGTCCTAAAACAATACCTTCTGTAAACATCATAAAGCATTTTTCATGGCTTAGTGAAAGGTTTGTTTCTTTTCATCTTTTAAGGACTTTTTCCAAAATTTCCAAAGCTTCTTCAAATGTGTTACCATAGACTGTAAAATCATCCATATATACCTCTACACAATCATGTATTAGATCAGAAAAAAAATTCTTAATACTGCTCTTTGGAATGTTGTAGGTGCATTACATAACCCAAAATGAAGTATTCGGTAGGCAAAAGTTCCCCATGGACAAGTAACTGTGGTTTTATCCTGATCCTTAGGTGCTACCTGAATTTGATTATAACCACCAAAACCATCCAAGAATGAGAAATATCTCTTACCTGCTAATGTATCTAATACCTGATCTATAAAAGGAAAAGGAAAGTGATATTTCAAAGTTGCTTTATTCAATTCTCGGTAATCAATGCGCCCCCTCCATTTACCATTCTTTTTAGGCACAATTACCAAAGGAGAAACCCATTGGCTAACTGAAATTGGGTAAATGAAGTTTACATTGAGTAATTTTTGGAGCTCTTCTTTCACAATTTCCCTAAAATTTGGATTCATTCTTCTCTGGGGTTGTCTGATTGGTATTCCTCAATATAGATATGATGGATACAAGTATTAGGGTCAATACCTTTCATGTCGGTGTATTCCCATGCAAATGCAGCATAATGTTTTTGTAATGTTTTGGTTAGCTCTTCTTGTTGTAGTTTCTCCAAGTTTTTGTTTATGTTCAATGTCCTACCTAGAAAAGTTTCAATTGTAGAGCTACCAAACTCTTCCATAGAATAAAGAGACATCTGCCTAGATGAAAAGTATTCAACATTAGATTTTTCTTGTGCATGATCATATTCTGAAGATGTTTCAAAATTTTCCAATGTGTTCAAAATTTGACTATCTTCACTAATTTTTGACATAGTCAAGACAGGTTGAATATCATCTTCTTCATCAATCCATTCCTTGTCATCTATTTCTGTGATTTCTTTTGCTGGAGGATACAAAGTAAATTTCTTTGTTGAATTACCATCAGGAATATACATGTCACTAGATCTACAACTAATAAAAGCATCAGTTGTGGCCAACCAAGGTCTTCCTAATATGAGTTGGTGTCCTCCTAGATTATTCTTGGGAGTTAAAATCATGAAATCAATAGGATATTCCCAAGAGTACAAGGATACTGAAATGTATTCTAGCGCACCATCTGGTTTGATTATTGATCTATCTTCAAGTTGTAGCAAGTTAGGTGTGTAAAGAATATTAGGAAATTTAAGCTACTCCATAGTTTGTTTACTCATAATGTTTATTGCTGCCCCTAAGTCAATTAATGTGTTTCGAATTTCAATTCCATTTATATGTGTCTTGACAATTGGACTTCCTGGATCCACATATTTCTGCATGGCAATCTTTCCCATCATGATGTCTGCTATCTTTCCTACCAGGTGAATTCTTTTTGTTTCTCTTGGTTTCCTTCCTGGTCTTTTAATGCTCAACTCCTTTATTGTTTTGGCTAGAATAGGAATTTCTCTAATGGCTTGTAACAAAGGAATTTTGATAGAGACATTCTTTAATTCATCTAAAAAGTCATAATTGGGCAACAAGATCTATTTCTCTACCCCTCTATCAATTTGTAATCTCTTAGGAAAAGGAGGTGTAGAAGTAGATACTAGTTGCTCAATGACTAGAGTTGTATTTATTGATTCTTTTTGTTTTTCTTTTTCAATGTTTTGGTCTTGGAGGGATGTTCCCTCAAATATTTTATTGACTTTTAGAGAGTCTTTCTCAGAAATATCTTGTTTTTGAATGACTATAGAAGGTTTTTCCTTTTTTTAAATCCTACTAGATCTAAGTTGAACATCATTAAGATCTAGAGGAGTAATTATGTAAGTTGGAAATTGTTGTCCTTCTACCATGTAAGTATTATGAGGGTTTATATTATTGGGGTTTGGAAATGGTTGGGTAGGTAGCTGATTTAGTTTTTGTTGAAATGGAAGTAAGAGTTGAGGATTTTGACTTTGTTGTGGAGGTTGTTGTGGAAATGGTAATGAAAGTTGAGGGTTCTGATTTTGAAGTTGTGGTTGCTGATTTTGCTGCTGATTTTGTGGGGGGGAGGGATAAGTCTGATAAGATGGAGGATATTGATAATATTGAGCAAATCTCCCATAAGGATTTTGTACCCCTTGTGCCCATGGTTGAGGTTGATACTGAGATTGAGGTTGAGGCCAAGGTTGCTGCCAAGAATTCCAATTTGGTGGGGGCTGAAGATACATTGGATTTTTAAATCCTTGATTTTGTTGCCCCTACCAAGGTCTTCTTGCAACAAAAAAAAGAGGTTTTGCAGAATTTGGGACTGTTTCCTCTTGAAAGACAGCCTTAAGACCTGGGATTGAGGGACAACCCTTGGTCTCATGACTTTCTGAACAAATCATACAAATTTTTTACAATTTTTGCATCTAAAGGGCATTCCCTTAGAGCATGTTTCTTTCTACATTTTGGATAAAATATGGCTAAAGCATCAGCCTCTATTTTCTGCTTGTTTTGAATTTTAAGGGTTTCTAGTTGCTCACTAAGGCTCCCTAAAATGTTAGTTTTGAACTCATCAAGCACATTGCCAATTTCTGCCCTACTTACAGATCCAGTTGCAGATTTGTTTTCTTTAACAAGAGAAGGATCTCTCGGCCCTTTCCCGGTTTTAGATTTCCCTCTTGAGAGATGAACACATAGTTATGCTATGTCACTGAATGGAATTTGAGAGATATCTCCCTTCTCCATCATTTTAAGGATATCTATCCATTCATCTCTAATGGCCTTTAACAAAAGAGCTTTCAAAGTTTCCTCATCTAAATTGTTCATTTTTGCTCCTTTCAAATTATAGTTGAATCTCTCAAGCAAATCCTCTAACTTTTAATCTTCTTTTTGCATCATTTTGAACACCTCATCTTTATGATTGGTAGGCATACAATAATCTAAGTATCTATCCAAAAATGCCCGTTTCATGTCATTCCAAGTTCTAATGGATTGAGTGACTAACCCCATAAACCATTTCAAAGCAGCCCCTTTTAATGTTGAAGGGAACAATTTGAGTTTTTGAGAGTCTTCTAGATAGTCATATGTTCTGCACAAGACTTCAAACTCAAACAAACATGTTTCAGGGTCCTCACTTCTCAACCCATAAAAGTTGGGAGGACAGATGGTGAGATGTTTTTCATTGTGTTATGTGTTTCCTCATCCACTATAGGGAATCCAAATGAGTTATATACTTCCCTATTACCTCTGCCTCCTCCATTATTACCTCTACCTCCTCCATTTTTTCCTCTACCTCTCCCTCTACCCCCTCCTCCAAACAATGAGAATTCTCCATCTTGTTCTTCTTCTGCCATTATAGTTTCTTCAGAGTCAGTATAAGGCTCAACCTACAAGGTTATTCCCTCTTCCTCTGGTTCTTCTATAAATGGACTATGAGAGGGAGTTTCTACTTTTTCTTCCTCACACAGGTATTCCTAGTTCTTCAACTACAATAGGCTCTCCTATAGAGGTGAAAAAGGTCTTCTCTCCTAGGACTATTTTGGTAGATGATGTAGGAAAATCTTCTGATTGAGTTTTTCCCCTTGAATTCTAGGAATCCTATGGCTGGGAGTATGATTCTGGGATGGATGCATGTCCTTTATAACTCTTGGTGGAGTAGTTGGAGTTGTCGGAATTGAACTTCTTCCCCTAGCTATAAATCTACCCCTAGAATCTCTTTCTCTATGCATGCCATTTTTTTGTTTTGTTTTGTTGTTTTTGTTTTTTTGTTTTTATGAATGTAAGAGATAAGGTTACCTAGTTACACTTCCCTGGCAACAACACCAAAATGTTTGGTCAATTTAGTGTCCTAAATTACTCTACATAAATTATCAATCCGGGTATTGTAAATTGATGAAGTATAGTGCACTATATGTGCCAGATGGCCCTTCTTACTTCAATGTTTTTGAGTTTTAAGTTGTTTTAGGGTTTTGATACTTTAACTCCTAATGATGTACAATGTTTTTAACAAAGACATTAAATCTATTTCTGCTAAAGAAATGAAATGAGGACTAAGAGTGCTTTAGGCCAGATTTTGAAGTAAAGCTTTTAATCAAGAAAAGAAAAGCAAAGTTTCTATTCTTGCTATTTATTATTGATTCCTTATCATGAACTATAAGGACTTAAGAGTGAAATTGCAACTGCTATCTAATCAATTACAAAAGAAAAGCTTAAATGAGATATTAAAACTAAAAATGAGATTGCAGCTATCTTATGATGACCCAAAACTAAAATGAAATACTCAAAATGAGATTACAACTACTGTCTAGTCTATTGCAGAATTAAAAACTCAATAAGAAAACTGAAAATGAAATTGCAACAAGACTAAATGGAAAACTAAAACTGAAAATGGAATTGCAACTAGTCTACTATAAAATCTAAATGAAGTGCTTTGTCACTCTGCTACACAATTTTGGGAGAACAACCTCCTTGTGATAACATTTTGAGGGATTTCATACTTCATTGTTTTGAGAGAAAATAAATACAAAAACGCAGAGAAAGACTCATTCATAAATGAAATATTTCACCACTTAATTTTAAGATGAACCATAAATTAAAAGGGCTTTTAGAAACATTCACTTACAATATGAGTTACTAAACTAACAATAAAATGGAATTGATCAGTTTTATTCAAAATATAAAGACTAATGAACAACAAATGAAATGAACTACTCTACACTACTGAACTCAACTTCAAGCTACTGATAAGAAACTAGAAAGTAATGAAAAAAAGAACTATTTTGTGCTGAAATAAAACTATTCTGAGTTAATAAGAAGATGAAAAAAACAACATTATGAACAAAGTTAGAAAATGGTGATAAACATAATGGAAAAACACAATGAATTTACAGTTTAATATGAAAGACAAAAAAAAAAAAATGTAACCTTAACCAATGCAGGGGCCCTCTGCACTGCTCAGGCTATATGCACTTAATCAACACTCCAAAAACGCTTTTAGGTATCCATGAAGCATAATCTTTATATTAAAAACAGAGAATGAGTTCTTCAAACTACAGAGTGGAAATTTGAACTTAACACATGAGCAAAATCAAACTCGTTTTGCGTTCTTCACACAGGTATTTATAGAGGAATTATACAATTGTTTTAAGGAGAAAAATAAGCTACAACAAAACATGTAGGCAGACAAGTATGCAAAATTCTCTTCCTTGGTTGCTTGGAAACATAAATCTACGGTAATGGCTGTTGGATTTAGTTTGCGCAGGTGGCAGATGAAGTTTGTGGCCTCAGAAAACTGCTTTGGATCCCATCACTGAGAAACGTGTACAGAACAGAGTCATGTTTACCTTAGGTTTCTAGGTTTGACTCCCCTTTGACTAGAGTCTTATTTGTTGATTTGAGCCAAGTGAATAGGACACGATCCATGCCCTAATGTTTTCCAAGATTCCCATATAGTCATTTTCCCCTCTTGACATCTAGAACCTGCAAAAGCGTGGAGATAGCTGCAGAACAACCAATTAGCTGTAGAATGTGGCTACATTCCGTAGCTAAAAGACAAAAGCTTATTCAAATAGAAAACATAAAAGTATAACATGTAAATCACTGAAATATACTCCTTGAGGCAATGTATAATGGTTTTTTATGATAAGGATGCATTTTTCATGGAAAAACAGAGAAGGAAGGATGAGAAAAGTTGCTAAGGGAAGGGCAGTTTTGGAGCTCAACAGATTGCAACATAGAAACCACTGTAAAGTTCATTTCAGATATATATTGTCCATATTTGGTTGTCCAAAGATATTGATGAGCGAGCAAAGGACACATTTTTTTAATAAGATGATTGAAGCACTAACTAGGGAATTTCAAGTTTACCATATGAAGAGCACTCCCTATCATCCTTAGGAAAATGGGACAGTGGAAGATTCCAATAAGATTCTAGAGAATACATTGACCAAGGTATGAAACATAAACAAAGATGATTGGGACTTGTGGATTCCAATGGTGTGTGGGCATACAGAACGACATGCAAGAAAATGAATGGGCATACACCTTTCAGGTTGGTATATGGACAAGAAGAATTTATGCCTATGGAATACATTGTGCCTAGTCTAATAATTGTAGCTTTCACAGATATGGAATACCTTGACATACTGAAGGAAATAATGTCGCAAATATTAGTTTTAGAAGAAGAAATATTCATAGCAGGATTACATTAGTAGGTGCAGAAAGCAAGGGAGAAAGCTTGACATCATAGGACCATCAAGAAGAATATATTTCTAGAAGGGGATCTTGTATTATTATATGGTAGTAAGTTTGCGAAGTTCCTAAAATTCAAAACAAATTGGTTGGGGCCATATATCGTCAAGAACATTTCAAATAGTGATGTTATTTAGCCTGCGAAGTTGAATGGTCAGATGATTCTAGGACGAGTGAATGGTAGTAGATTGAAGATATGAAGATGATTGTCCCTTTAGTTTCACACTGAAAAATGAAGGAAATGAAGTCTTAGTGCCACCTATAGTTGAATGTGGGCATGGGACTATAAACTACTCTATAGGAAGGGACTTCACTGAAGGAAGATTACTACACAATACTCAGGAGTATGACAAAGTCTGAAGGAGTTGCGATGAAGAAGAGGTGACTGTGCCAAGGGGGAAATCTAAAGATGCAATACTTGGGAGTATGAAAAAGTCTGAAGGAGATGCGATGAAGAAGAGGTGATTGTGCCAAAGGCTAAATCTGACGAAGTTAGCTAGAAATATGATCAATGGAAGGAAAAAGGACATTGTTAAAATGAAATTACCATTGAGAGGTATAGGAGAAAAGAATTTATGAAGCACAATTGGTTGTATCTAGCCCATACTTGCATTAAATGAGCTAAATCTAAGCCAATCATGAACATGTGAATTCAAAACTGTTATAAAAACCACATCCCATGACACATTTTACACTTTGCAGCCTAGAGATTTTAGGAATTGTACCTAAGTGAAGAATATCTATTGCATGTCTGAGAGGAGCTAGGCAGAATTGGTTAAGATATTTAAAAAGAAAGGGCTAGATAGTATCATGGAGTCACAAGTAGGAAAGACTGCAGGGGCGGATGTACCCACGTCCATGACACGTTTAAGGTCGCCAAGAAAGGTGTCTGTATAGCTGCAAGCACAACCACAAACACAGGCACAACCACAATTGTAGCCACAAAATACGAAGGAGAAGAGACCAGCTTAGGTCTCTACAGCATAATTAATATCATCACTATGGAAGAAGACACAAAAGGAAGTGTGGATGAAGAATGCGGAGGATAAAGGCAAAAAACCCATGCAGAAAGGAAAGAAACTGATGTAGTAGAAGGGACTGCAACAGGTCCACTACAGTGAGGAACAAGCCAAGTTTCATTGGAAGGAGACAGATGAAGTGGATATTCCCTTTGGGTTCCCAGTGTACATGCCACCAAGAAATTCGGGCGCAAAGTCGGTTATGGAGGCAAAGGAAGGGAAATTTGCTACCTATACACCACTATTGCTAGAGGAGGTGCATTTTGAAGGAGAAGTGTTGGGGAACATCCCCCATCTCAAAACGGAAGACTGGGATCTCAATGACAAGAAAATACTTGCAGTTTGAGCCTAGTGGGTACTTGAGGAAAGTCTACTACCCAGACAACAAAGTTACAAGATTGGAACCAAAACAATGGGTTGTGAGAGTGTAGAGAGCAGGGATTTTGAACATGCTAAATGTGCCACACTTCAGTCAAAGCTTATTCATTGCAATCTGTGTGTGGCAACTCCTCGCACCATTACATGATGATTACATTTGGCTAGGGACAAGGATCCTGATTGATGAGATGCTTATCAGGAGAATAACAGCGCTTCCATATTAAGGAAAGGACCCCATGGATGAATTTGTGGGTAAAAACAAAGACAAGGATATGGCCCAGATGATGAAGGAAAAGTTTGAATTAGTGAAGAAATCCTATGAATATGAAATAAAATCTATCAAGGATTAGGGTGTGCGCTTCGCCGCACATATCTTAGCACAGAAGATCATGAGGAAGTGCAGGGCCAATGAGGTGCCTGCAATAGTAGTGTTATTGGATGAGCAGTGTAGCACAAGGGTCCAGTTCAACTAGGTTGCCTATCTATGCAAAGAGTTTTTGATGGATTGAAGGGAAGCACAGGAAGAAGGGAAGACCTTCCACTATGTGTGGCTGCTAATTCTTATTGTGGTTGTTGCATGGAAGGAGTTGGATAATTCTCAATTTCTGACTATTGAGGTAGATGTGTGCGAAGCAACGAGGTATGATTCCCTATGGTTTACAAAGGAACTGACGCGTGAAATAGAGAACAATATATTCTCTGTAGTCATGGTGATATATATGCATGTGGTGGTGAATCAGTATCCCAGACTATCACCGAGCTTGTATAATAAATATTGTCATATTGCAGAGTTCAAGGCAAACTTTCACAAAGCATATGTGAAAGTGATGAGGGACCAAATGGATACATGGCATCCATTGACATACCTAGTAACATTGGTAGTAAAAGATTGGACGGAGGAATGGATGATTCCACCCAGTGGAGCAGTTGGAATAGTTGAAATAGAGAAGGGTACCTCACAGGGTGTGGGTACGAGTAGAAAAGATGTCAATGAAGAAATATAGGAAATAGGGTGAGGATAGGAACATGAAGAACACCTTAGCAATGTGAAGGTATCATAATATTCTCCCTTTGTGTTGAAAATGTGGACAAGAAAGAATTAGAAGGTGGATGAGAGTAAGGAAGTCGTGTCACTCATCCTAATTGATGGGGACATCGAAAAAATTGCAGAAAGATCTAGGAGATCAACATAGAAACTTGGGACAAGATTGATGACCGCTACAAAGTGATATTGGTTGAGGTGCAGCAGGGCATCGCATTGCTAAAGGTGTTGCTATAGGCAGTAAGGAAACTAGAGTAGGAAAAACAACCGTTGCAGCTAGAAGAAATACTAGGAAAAAAGAGAAAGTCAAAGCATGGGACAGTGTCCAGATGAATGTCATTACACTAACCCTACAGATGCTGCATGAATTTCACCAAGGTATCACCGTAGAATTGCAAGAATGAGAGTAGCGTATGTCGCTATTAAAATCAAAGGTGGAGTCAGAAAAAGCATCGATGAAGAAGGAAATAGAGAAATTGGCCAAGGATAGGGAGGAAGCAAGGTAGTAATGAGAACAACTAGAGAAGGCCATTGCTAAGTCTTGAAACACACTTCTGGACATGCAGGTTCGTGAAGATGAAGTACCGACAGAAAAGGTTGCGAAGCTCACCCTCGTGATCAAGGACTCAAAGGATACTATGGCTAAGTTGAAATTTGAATACGAAGTGTAGATATCATAGCTGTGAATAAGGTTGTAGCCAGTGATGCCACCAGAGGTTCAGGAACAGAGACAAAGGGACCTTAGTGCAGCATTGAAATACAAATCTAATATGGTGGCAGATTGTGGAAAACTTCTCGACAATACGATGAAGATTTGGACCTCACTATAAGCAGATCGAAATGTCCTAAAGATTATGGAGGAACTGCAGGCCAAGAAGAAGCGGTGCGATAAGATTCTGGCAGATGTGAAGACCTTACCAGTCTTGTAGAGGCTTCCCAACATTACTGAAGGAAAGAACCTCCAAGCGGAAATAAATGATCTTCGAAGGAAAGCACAGATCTTGCAAGAGAGGACTCATCCATGGTAGGAGGAAGCCCTGCAACTTTTGCAGGTAATGGACAAGAGGTTGACAGAATTGAAGAGAAGGGAAGTGGAAATATTGCAAAATACTACTGCCCCTACTGCAAAAGCTTTACTGAAGGAGGCACATTAGGAAGAAAAATTGATGGCAGAAACGGTCCAACAATACAATGCAGTTTACAAAGGGATTGTAGCAAAGATCAAGGGCACCAAAGCTGAGTGATTCAGAATGAATCATGGGTGGGTGTTGGGGGCCTATTGGGCATGGCCCAACTTGGTCCAAGTTTTGGGTAAAAGACTTTGCAGAAGAAGGAGAGAACTATGCAGATCCAGTGAAGCTAATTCATCATGTGGTCTTTTAGGGCTTTGGGGATGGGACAAAGCCCATATTTTGTAATGGGTATCATGTATTACTCCTTATTTTGTGGATCCATGGTATGTGTACCCTGGTTTTTGTAAAGATGAAATGTATATAAGGAGATGTAATACTTTATAATTGAATCATGTCATCATAAATGAATTGAATCTCTATATTTACATATGTAGTCTGTAATTTTGGGGAAGGTTCCACAACTAAGTGCAAAAACCACCTACAGCTGGGTATGCAGGTCAAAGGTGTATATGTACTGGATATTTATATCAATAAAGAAGTTTTGGTGAAGAATTGTATAGCTTTCTATGTTCAGTCTTTGTTGTTGTTAGTATCGTTATGTATGCTTTTCACTGAATTATGTGGATAACTATAAGATATACTGTCATTTGTTAGATTTTATGGGTTTAATGTGAATCTATTAAAATAATAATCTATGCGAAGTTCTTATGCATGTGAAGTTATAATATCAATATAGAGTAGAAGTAAACACTCAACGCCAGTGCACGGATATACCTTTGGCTACAGAAACCTGGTTCTGCAACCTCCCATAAATGCTTTGCGTGAGACTACAATCTTCTTGTAGGTCATTGCCAAAATGGCCAGTAGTTGAGGGTTTTGTTGGCATGTAGCACACTCTAAACCTTGGTCAAGCCCCCTCAAACCAACAACTACAAATAAGATATCAAGACACTTGAAGAGATTTACTTGAGAAATGGTGCTCAGGAGATCTCAACAAGGATTTCCCTTACTCAATCTCCATTGCAAACTCATCCTCTCTAAAAAGAGAAAAGAGAACTCTCAATATGGTGGAATCCCCTCAACAATGGAATGAAATATTGTTTCAAGGGAATTTTTTCCAGCATAACTATGAATAAAATTATTCTTCTTCTTGGTCTTCCAATGCCTTGTATATATATAATTTGAACTCCACTTTCCTTCCATTTGCTCATAAATGAGAAAATGACTTGAGAGAAGGACAAGAGGATTCCTTTGAGGGCTTCATATCTCCAAATTGGCTCAAAACTAGTTTTCCTTGGGTAGTACATGTTAGAGAAACTCAACTTAAATTGTGTGGAGTGGTTGAAGAAAAGGTCATGCAGTGTTGAATCTTTTCCTTTGGAGCACCCATGTGGGTTGGTTTTTTAATTTTACTTTGGAAAACCTTTTGAATTTTTTATTTTCATGATGTATCCAACTAGAAAATCCTCACTTGTACATGTTTATACCTAACTTTGGGCATCATCTGACCTGTACAAATGTGTGTACGAATTTTCCATATTAACAGTTTCCCCCTAATGGATGAGGTTAGGAGCAAGCATATAGTCGAAATAAATCACATTTTGATGTTCTGACGATGGGTCTAACATGCTTTTTGAAAGAGAGGAGATTAATGTGGAGATGATTAGGGAGAGGTCCTTAAATGATAACTGAAATAAAACCATTCTTTGAAGAAATGATGATACAAAAGTGTATATACAAGGCAGGCATGTCCGATGCTCGTTATGTTAACTATGACTGAAGTATTGCAAATATACAAGAAAGGTCTTACCAGGTCAGAAATGAAATGATTGACATGTTGTTAGCTAAAGAAGATAATTGCTTTCTCTCTCCAGAGAATCTATGAAAAATATGTTGAACTAGGTACCCCATGCATCTAATATATGACAATACTGAAGGTGGTGTGATGGGATGCATCAGTCTTCAAATAAATGAGAGAAATGAAATGGTCACAGTGTATGATACTACACTAACATGAAAAATTATGTTGAGGTTGAATGTCAGGGAGACCGATGACATCAATGGGAAAAAAATGGTTCCCATTGTGCCACTCACAATTTTCCTTATAAGATGGGAGAAACCAAGGTATTGCATCGATTCTCAAAGATGGGCATTGATGTCGACAAATGAAGCACCAACTGCTCGGAATATGGTTATGGGAAATCTAAGTGATGTTGAAACAAACATTTGTAATAGGATGTATCATAGAAATGCTAGCGATAGTTGCCAATATGTGAGGGAAATGGAAAACTTGCCTGAGGTTAGATGTTAATATAAGTGGCGACAATCAAAACAATAGTGTTGAGGTAAATTATCTTGGATTCGGTAGGACATCCAAGGGAGGGAAAATGCTTGTTCTGACTGTCGTGTTATGAGAAAATGGTTTCAATAAGATGTGTATGAGATGGGTAAAAAGTGAGCTCCAACCAAGGGTGACTAGGGACTTCTACCAGGTAACTGACATAAAAATATGGGTGAGAACCATGTTCCTTAAAACATATTTGTACACTTTCCAAAAGAATTTAAAATTGTTTGGGGATGTAAAAACATGAAGAGGGATGCCCCATAAAAACGGGGCCCACGTGATGATGCAAGTGGGTTGTTGCAGAGGGTGGGGGGCTTATTGGTTGGTCTCAGTGTCAGGTAGATGAGGCAAAGGTAATGACACAGATGTTCTACTACAATATGGATGGATGGTAGGATAAATGTAGAATGTGGTTGTACATTCCGTTCGATCCAACTGTAAACAAGAATAGTGGCCCAGTGGGGGGGGGGGCGTGGTGTTTGGGAAGCAATGAGTAAATAAGAGAAGTATGAGGTTGATCTTATAGAAAATCATATGGAATGGCTCCTAGGCCTGAGAAAGTGACCATGGATACCGATAGTATGAAGGGAACTATAAATGGTGGTAATCCATGTAGGTAAAGCTTTATCAACCAACACAGGCATTTACCATATGTAGATGGAAGGTGAGGGTAAATGAGATTGAGATGGTGGAACCTATGGTTTATTTTAGATAAATGATGTTGGGATATTCAAAGCTTTGGAGGAAACCTATCATCCTAAGTGAAGAATGATACCTTAGCTATCAATTGGCACTAGGGGAATGAATCTACTAGGAAGTTGTTGAGAACCTCCAACTTCAAAAGCCAATACCCAAAGTGAAAACATCATTATGTAATAATATTCAAATTGTAGTGTACTGAAAAATATGTACAAAAAAAATGAAAGGGTACACTTGATGAGTACTCTGAAACGTGAGATGGGCCCAAAAATGAAAATTCTTACCGAATGGAATAGAAGGTACTATTATGTAGATGAAGATGTCCTAATACCAATGCCACTAATGGTTTTGTGAAAGAAGCTCGTATGCTCTTGAACACGACTATGGAAAAATGACAGAAATGATGATATATAAGGGTGTGGGACCCATATTTCCACCTCATTTGTACATTGTTGATGTGTACTTTGGAGTGGATCTTAGGAGTTGTTTCATCTATTACAGTCAGCCAATATACCCAGGTTGCGCGCGGGGAGAGATAGGTTAGTGGAAATGATACCTCCTTTGTGAATTCAATAGTCTAAGGTAGGTAGGCCATACAAGGTGTGTTGTGGGGGAAAGTATTAAACTCGGAATGACCCTAACCCACTCTAAGGGTGACAGTTCCTTAGCAACAGCTGAAAGCAAAGCTATCTAAAGTTTCTTCTTTATGACATGCAAGAGATAAAAGGAAGAGATCCACTTACCGATGTCTTGCGCAAATGGTCGACCCAATCTCCTTTGATTGCCGCTTGCTCCCAGCTCCAAGTCTTTTCACGGGCCCAGCTACACGAGATCCTGCAAATAAGACAAGAAAAGGAAACTACAAGAAGCATGCATTCATAATCGATTCAAGGATTAGCATAAATCAAAGACGCAAGTAAGACAATACACCATTGAAACACATGCGAATAGAAGAACCTCAAATGCTTTATTAATATATGGAAGTAAGGTTCAGGCGGTGATACAACCATGAGAGGTCCAATCCAGCATCACCTTCCCAACGGAGAGAAATCTCTTCTTCACCTCCCTCAAGCAATCACCCAATACTCTCAACTGTAAACCAACAGTAATTCTCTGCACAAAATTCCGGCCTCTAGATCCCATGGGATGAGATCCTTATATAGAGTTTTGGAGTGAAGATAAGTCAGCTTGATGTGTGACTTGTTGTGCTCTTCAACTCCAGTTGTTCTTCAGTCCTTCACTCGGAGTTTCTGCCTTCCACTTGGAGTTTTAGAACCTCTTAACTCATCATTAGGCGAATCTTTTGATCCAAGTGTCATTTTAGAAGCTTCCTGGACACTGGCACATTGAGAAAAGATTCCTCCACATGTCAAAGTACGCCCAGCGCAGGTAGCCTTTGTTCCACTTGCTATGCAACGCAGGTACACCATAGAGCTTTTGACATTCAGCGCAGATGCTTAGTGGAGCAGCTGCTTTGATCCAAAATTGACCTGTTTTTGAGTGTTTTTCAGTGGAGAACTGATCTGAAGTGCTATGGTTTGCTGACCTTGTTCCTCTAGGGGTAGGAACAACATGTTTAGGGACTTTGGATCCCTCAGATTATTGACATTTCATGCTCTATGCTGTAAGGCACAAAAATGTCTATAACAGTTGCCCCCTAAAGTATGAGGTCGTTTATCGGGTGAAATGCTTTATTAGGAGGATCTGAAGTTCATTCAATCGTCGGGAGGTGACCTGTAACAAAATACAATAGAATGCATTATCTTTTCATACTTTCTTTTCATGATCTAGCTGATGCGGGCATTTCCCATGCTCAGCTTTATAAATACATTTGCTGTACATAAGCAGACGATCGTCTGATAATAGACTGATAATTCTCTGCTTTTAATTATCATCCTTTTAGTAGGATGATCATTTGCTGCACATGTCTATGTTTTTATCTCCTGAATATATATCGCAGCCCGGATGGATGAAACTAGATCCGGGGTCTTCAAACTTGTCCGATCTTCACTTTAGTACAAGTCGATCCATGTGAGAATTTCTTGAAGTCGAACATGGAAAGACATCGCTTGATTACCAGTCAATAATGTAAACCGTTAACAAGCGCGAGAGGAATCACCGATAATGATGATGACCCTCAAGGTACTGCAGCACAATTCATGTGGCGTGAATATAGGATCTGACGTCGAACACCATGCAAAGTCTTCCGGTCGAAGGTCATTAATGTATACCTATCGCCGGAAGTGAGAAACTTGCCATTGAGGCATGCAAGCTTCAAAGTACTGAGGGGGTGTTCCTAGATCAACTTCTTGGATAATGAGCTGATGTCGACAAGAAGTGATCCGTCAAAGGAGGGCCTTAATGAATCCCACATCAGTGACACGGAACGGAGCTAGTGATGATGGTGAAAACGATCTGTGAAATATGATTCAGGGTGGCGGTCATGGAAGGATGAAAGATGATGTATGGTAGTGGATGGGACCCGGTTGACACTTTCTGAATGACATCTCTTGAACATATCACGACACTGATGTGATGGATCGGTAGCATTACCCCATGTATGGATGGTATGGCGAGACCATGGTGAAGGGACCGGTGAATGATAATAACCCAACCCGATATTTACGGAGGCAAAAGTGTCATGTTCAAGAGCGACTTGCTACCATTAAGCTTTGAGGTTCTTCCCAAATTTTCCCCAGTCATTTCTGACCAGTACCTCTTTATTTTTGTCAATCTTGAGGAGGATAACATATGCTTGTTCTATAACATGCCCTTCGGGCAAGCCCATCGCTATGTTTTAACGAGCCTAACGATAGGGAAACTCGTTCTCGTCTAAAGACAAGTTTGTCGCTATCTAATATTTTTAACGAGCCCAGCGACAACGACAACTCGGTCCTTTTCATTTTTAGAGAGTCTGAAAAGGGTACATAAAGTGGACTCCAGGGGTCCTTTTTCGTCATCTAATCCCTTAAGTCCGAAAAAGTATAAAACAATACAGAAGGGATGAATGTTTGATATCTTTATCGAGCCGAACTAGACAAGCGCTCGATCTTTTTGTGCAATAATCCCTCAGGTCCAAAAAGATTAAAATCTAGAGGAGGGATAGCTCTTCCGGTCCTTTTAACGAGCTGGAAGGCCAAAACTTGGCAAACTTTTCATATTTTACGAGTCAGTGAAAAGAGCTCAAAGAAGACTCGTCTTTTGAGGAACGAGTGATAAACAGGGATAGCAGCAGATTCTAGGTACAGGTTGGAATTTTCCAATCACGACAGTATTACAAGGATGGCTAAGTGGGATCACTCTTCGCAGCTGTTCCTCAAAATAGGTAAACAATCAAGTGGATGTGAATGATCGGCCAAATGAAAAGTGGAGGTGACGGTGCACAAACACGACCAAGGCTTTTATGGCTGATGAATTTACGGTCTCAAATGGTTATTTACCGGTTCATTTTTTCTGAATGAGCTTGAACTCTGGGGGAAGCCTGCTCACAAGCTTATGTTTATTTTTTAACGAGCATGAATTTCCGCATTAAAACTGCTCAGTTTTGCGTTTATTTTTTAACGAGCATGAACTTTGCCAAAACTGCTCGTTTGATAAGATCAAATTCATATTTTACCATGACTAGCTTTTTCTTTTCAGAAATAGTATTGTATCATCAATTGCTGCAACAAACTTTGTTAGAAACGGGTAATATGAAGTAAAAATACTAATATTTCACTTTGAACTACGAAAAAAGCAATTAAAAGATGTTTTTACCTCTCATTTTACCATTTCATGTGCATTTGGTTTGTTGGAGCTTTGGAGGTGCCTCTTCCTCTTGATTTTTCACCAGCTGATTTCGGGAGATTCTGTGGACGATTTTCAGCGCCGTTTCCACCAGGTAGGAGCTAAACCCTAGCTCTATCTTTTCATGGTTTAATTTCTCAGTTTTATGCTTGTTTTCCTGCCCCCATGAGCCCCTGGGGTTTCTCTAGGGCGCTTTGCCATCAGCGCAGGTTCCCTATATCGAAACCTGCGTTGGGGTTCTCATTTTTCAAAGGCAGTTTGTGCCCCAACGCAGGTGAGACCCTTCCCTACCTGCGTTGGGCGTAGAAAACATCTTGGTTGCACAATTTTTCATGAGATTTTTGCCATTTTCTTTACTGAGTCAAAGATCTTACTCCTCCTCTTGTTTGTTTTGCAGAGTTTATTGGACCAGAATGACTCTTACGTGGCGAGAACGAGAGCATGAAGAGGAGGACATGATTGCCCTCCATGATCCTGTTACCGTGAGCGCGTTGCGGAACTGTGGCTTGCTAAAATTCTTCCGCATATCTAGCATGAGGGCACAGATACGTTTACTGCAGTACCTGCTTGATGCTTGGGATCCTGTTAACCAAGTGTTCCAGATTAGGGGCAAGTCCATCCCCTTGACCATAGTGGACATTTACTTCTTGACCGGGTTGTCAAGGCGGGGTGCCCCCATTTCCTTGTCTGGTTCAGCCTGAGGGAGCGATTCCGTGAAAGATTATATCCGTCAGTATTGTAGGGAGGGATCCCAGCCGAGCAGAGACGGCAAGGTTTCTATCCGTGATATCACTGACAGGTCTCTCAGGTCTATTCTGTACACGATTTGTAGGATGGCTAGCAGCGCATCCCCTCATGTTGCCAACAGGTCTTACGTGCAGCACGCCCTGGAGTGTCTTCAGCCGAAGGTTTTTAACTGGAGTGATGCAGTACTAGTTCAGATGAAAAACCAGTTGACCAAAGTAAAGGACGGGAAACTGAAGAATTTTGGCTTCGGCTCAGTTTTGACTGCCTTCGCTTTGGAGAAGATACCCCTGATGCAACCTCAGTACATTATTCTCGACTTGCCATCTCCTACTGAGCCACACATGCAGAGGTGGGTTGACTATATGTCCAGACATGCAGGTCAATCTCAGATTACTTTTACTGATGCCTTCTTTAGGTGGTTCGAGCGGCAGGATATGGCTTTTTCCGAGTATCCATATATTGGCATGGATTTCCGAGGCGATCCGGATTTGGTGCTACCGGATGGCGAGCAGTGGGGTGATCTTGGTAAAATATTTTGACCTTATCACTGTTTACTGTTTTTTATCTATAATGCCCTTGTGCTTTACTCTATCAATACTCTAATCAAACTCATGTGTGCATGCAGATGTGGGCCCCGTCCGTCCAGCAGTTCGTCCGAGAGTTCCGGCCGCTGCCCCAGCAGGGGAGGCTCCTGGGAGAGCTATTCTCCATGACCTTGACTTGGCCGAGACTCTTACAGCTGTGCAGGAACAGGTCGAGGGTCTTACCCTTGGGATTCCGGATGTACGGATCGACGAGCTACCTCTACGATTGCAGCGACATACTGCTGGTGTTCCTAGACGATGGTCTCGTCTTCTGCGCATGATTGCACAGGCCGTGGCATGTTATCATGAGCATCACTAGGCTAGGGTGCCCCCCAGCCATTTTTGAGTTTTGGGGTCATATGACCGATTTTGTCTTGGTTACAGAACATTATATGTAAACCGTAAACAGTTATATATATTTTTGATTTTCGGGGTTTATTCCAGTTTTTATGTGATCCATGTATGAAACATCGATGATGCTTCTCTTTTTATCAATTTTGCAAATGTCTATCTAACACATAGTTTTCTAATGAGTCGGTTAATGTGTTTAAGTTTCTGGAAATGTGTTGATATTGGATAAAATCAAACTGTCTTTCCAAGATTTTAACTCTTAGGAACTTGCGATAAATAGCTGGATTTCGGACAGAGTAGGTACCATTGAGCTGTAGTACCATGAGCTGTGAGTCTAACCTGACGACTAGCCGGCGTATGCCATGGGTGATGGCATCAGAGAGGAGCTCTATCAACGCGCTATATTCAGCGATATTATTTGTTGATTGACCAATACATACCCCTCTGAAACTCACTAACTCGCCGCTTTGGTCAAAAATGGCCCATGCTGCAAAGGATAGGTTCCTCGAACTACGACTCGCTCCGTCAGCATATCCAACCCACGGTTCCAAAGGATTTGACATCTGCAATAAGTGTAAAAAGTGGATTACTTAAACCGGAACAAACGCTTTAGCGAAAACAAAAATGTAACAAAAGCACACAGGTTACTATTAGGCATAGTAACGCTTAAGGTACAACCCGTTACGGGGTTGCGCCAGTGGAATTCCGTCATAATCTACCAACTCGTAGGCACCCTTTGCTAACACACTTTTAACAATATAAGGGCCCATCCATAAGGACTTGAATTTCCCAGCTCCCAATTTATCGGATTCTTGGTCATAAAGCAAGACCAAATCACCTTCCGAGAAGACACGAGGTTTGACATTTTTGTCGAACTGCGCCTTGACTTGTTTCTTATGGGCTTCGTTAGCCAAAGCGGCATCACGACGGGTTTCATCCAACTGGATTAACTCCAAGAAACGAGCCTCTTCTTCCGAAGTTCCGGGGAGGAGATCAATTGCGAGTTTAAGGGACGAAATTTCACACTGGATTGGTAGGATCGCCTCCAGGCCATACACCAGTTGAAACGGTGTGAACCCAGTGGCATTCATTACCGATGTTCGGTAGGCCCACAAAGCCGAGTACAGGATCAAATGCCATCTTCTTTTGTGAACCCCCACCATCCTTTGCAGCATGTGCTTCAGGACCTTGTTGATCGCTTCAACTTGTCCGTTAGCTTGCGGATAGTACGGAGTAGAGCTGTCGTGAGACAATCCTAGTTTGGCAGTTAATTCAACCATCATGTGATTGCAAAAATGTGATCCATGATCTGTCACTATGGCCTGTGGTACGCCGAATTTGGCGACTACATGATTAAAAAAGAATAGGGCTGCTGTTTCACCAGTGTTATCCAATGTAGGCATCGCCTCGGCCCATTTGGTAAAATAGTCAACTGCGACTATAATATACCCATGCCCCCCGGTCAAGGTGGGGTTACATTGCATGAAATCGATGCCCCACTTGGCGAAAGGCCCCACAGCTATTATTGGCTGTAAAGGAGCGGGGGGTCTTCTAGTTTTGCTATCAAAAATCTGACATGCATGGCAACTTCTAACTGCGGTTATGCAATCTTTGAACATGGTTGGCCAGAAGTATCTTGCTCGTAAGATTCTTTGTGCTGTAGCATATCCAGATTGATGCCCCCCACAGGTGCCTGAATGACATTCATTCAGGGCTTTTTCGGCCTCGTCATGGGTGAGACACCTTCTCAGGACCGTATCGACACCACGACGGTAAAGCGTATCACCGACGATCATGTAGTCTTTTGCTTGGTATCGAATGCGTTTTTGTTCTGAGTGAGAGGTGTCTGGCCGAAACTTTTGGGTTTGGAGATAAACTATTATATCTCCATACCACTCATCACTTGCTGATATCAGAAACAAACTTTCGTCCACGATCGATTCTTTGGACGTTTCATCGTTGGACGATGATGGGAGATCGCATAATAATTCTGCGAAAACTAAAGCTTTCTTTGCTTTGGATTTCACAAATTCCAGATCAAACTCTTGAAGGATAGCTATCCACTTTGAATATTTGCCCCCAAGCAACTGTCGCGACAGTATATAAGTCATGGGGTTGCAATCTGACAATACGGTGGTCTTCCTAAAGAGGACATAATGCCGAAATCTTTGTATCGCTTGAACAGCCGCTAATGCTAGATTTTCAACATGAGAATATTTACTTTCTTTATCATTCAAGTTTTTACTTAAATATATATAGGGTGTTCAATTCCATCGACTTCTTGAACTAAAACCATTGCTATGGTCGTATCTGCTGCAGCCAGATACAGGTTAAAGTCCCTTAGATAGTCTGGGGCGTCCATTAATGATGCTTTGACTAGCGCTTCTTTCAAAGCATCAAAGGAAGCTTGTGCAACCTGGTCCCAGATGAAAGGTACATCCTTTTTCAGGAGACGTGTATAACCTTTAGCAAGTTCTGCGTAATTTGGAATGAATCTCCTCAGAAAGTTTGCTTTCCCTTGGAGTTTCTGAATCTGAAGCAAGTTCTAAGGTGGAGGCAAATTAATGATCGCCTGCACCTTGCAAGGGTCGAGATGAATCCCATCCTCGGAGACTATAAAGCCAAGTAAACGACCAGAACCGACGCAAAACACACATTTGTGCGGATTGAGTCTTATCTTGTAGTGTCGGCATCGTAGAAATATTGCTCTTAAATGCTGCGGATGATCAGTCCGCTTCTGCGAATGAGCCGGAAGATCGTCGAGATAAGGTTGAACGATGTTCTTGATGTCATGGAAAGCATAATTCATTGCTCTTTGAAACGTCGCCCCTGCATTCTTTAAACCAAAGGGTAATTTTCGATAAGCGAATGTGCCCCACGGACAAATAAAAGCAGTCTTTGACTGGTCCTGTGGGCGGATATTAATTTGATTATACCCGGAAAATCCGTCCATAAATGAAAAGATTTCACATCTGGCGCATTCATCAATTATCTGGTCGATGAATGGTGTAGGGTAGTTGTCCTTTGGACAAGCTTGATTTACATCCCTATAATCGACGCACACTCGTATTGTTCCCTGTTTTTTCATAACAGGGACAATATTCGATACCCAATCGGTTAGAGGAACCAGGTAGATGAAACCATCATGGAGAAGCTTCTCAACTTCTGTCTTAATGGCAGCGGCTTTCTTGGGGTGCACCTGCCGAAGCCGTTATCTTACTGGTTTGACATCAGGATACATCTTAATTTCATGTTCAACGATACTCGAGTCAATGCCTGGCATTTCATCATACGACCAAGCAAAGACATCTCTAAATTCACGGAAAAGAGCTTTATATATTTCTTGTTCTGAAGGGGAACAACCTTTGCCGACATAAATATTCTCTACAATGTCTGTTTTTGTCGAGATATTTATGGCTATAGTCTCTTCTATATTGGATAGGTTTCTCTCGGAGTCCACCGTATTTACAGTATTCGTTAGGAATTCAAATACTGAAGGGTGATACAGGTCGCCTTGAGTATCTTCCTTAGGAAGGGAACGATGGTGGTTATCATCCCATGGTGCCCCCTCAATCAACATTGATTGCAGGATTCCTTCGTCACTTGCATGCACTCGTGACCAAGGATCCAAAGGGGTACCACATTCTCCTGACCTATCTACCCAAATTCTTGACGAGCATTGATTTGGGTTCGCCTCCCATGCCTGAAACATTGATTGCTACAATATTTCGATTGGGCTCGGGTGCAAGACCATTGCCCGATCCATGACGACTTTGTCTTTTGCGACCTTCGTGGAAGATATCATGTTGCAGGTAGCCACCAATGGTACATTTCCTATGTACGTATGATTTGGTAGCGAGAAAGTCCCCATCATCGTGGGGTCTTTCAACAGGCCTACTCCTATATCTTGAATTGAATGGTCGCTTTCATGGATCATGGGAATGCTTCTCGTAACTTGTGAACCATTAAGGAGGAAGTTCTGTTGGTCGATGACCGTAATCCCTCCTTCAAACGGGAATGCGATCTTCCTAAAATATGTCGACACGACAGCTGCCATGGCATAAATCCATGGTCTTCCCAGTAGGATGTTGTAATCCAGATTCCCATCTATGACTTCAACATCAATCTCTACTGTTTTTCCACCTAGTTCAACCTTCAAGTTATTTAGGATACCGTAAGGGGTATATGTCCTACCGTCGAATGCTTTTAGTGTTGTCGAAGATCTCGACAAGGTTGGTGACCCTAGCGTTTTCCAGCAGCTCATCGACATAATACATGTCGATGCCCCCTCGTCAATAATTGCCTGTGAACAGTTTTGTTGAGGGCCTTCACCTGAATAAGGAAAGCTAGTTGAGCTGGTAACTGAGGGTCATACCCTTTGTGATCAAAGGACACAAGATTGGAATCCTTAGGATCAACCCCCCCTATTTCCGATAACAATGCCTGCCTTTGGGATGGACAATTTTGTAGTACTTCTAGAGTCGACATAGCGGATGGCGATTGAGCCAAATCTTCTACTATGTTATAATGTTGCGCCGCTCTGGCACGAGGATTAAACGTCGACTTGTGGACTACACCCTTAGGTGGTTTTATCGTTAATTCTAGCATTATGGGTGGGACAACTTCTGTCGAAGTTGTTGTCGAACTACTAGGTTGATCTTTACCTTTTTCGTTTGACAGTTGCAGATTTCTGTAATCTTTGTTCCTTGTCAAAATCAAAGCATCATTTTGCTGCTTAGAGATCGACAACATTAGCACTTGCGACGGGGAAGCATTTCCACTATCAACCATATTTTGACCTGGTTTGGGAAAAGGATCAGTCAGCACAGCTGGGTTCTTTGGACTTTTAAAGAATCTCTTGAGCTCAGCTTTGTACGGACACTCTGATGTCTTGTGATCTTCATCATCACATATCTGACATGGCCATTTCTTTTTCCCTTTCTCAGGAGAGTTCGAAGAAGTTTTTTCAAGTAACGGATCATCCTGTTGCTTCTTCTTCCCTTTGTTTTGCTTATTCTTGCTTCCTGGTTGATTGGTTTCTTTGCCTTTATCTGCTGATATGGCATTTACTTCCGAAGCAAGAATTTCTTCATGGGCATTTCGATCTGAAGTCTTACGGGCTTTCTGAGGTGAAGCCTTTCTCAACTTCGCGCTTGCAGCGCCAATCACGCCATCTCCGGCATGAGAGTCAATATTCGATTTAGGAGGGGGAGGAATTGAAAATTCAGGTCTAGGGGCATCAGGTATTTTGTCGTAGTGCGTGCCAGACTGAGTATACACCAAGTCTAAATATTGAGCACGAGCGATTACTTACTCCTCTGTTACGACTCCCCCCTTGGCCACATCTTCCGTTATAGCCGGAAGTAATGACTTTATAAACCATTCAGCTAATAGCTGATCAGGAACGTATGTTTTTACCATCCTACGACGGTGACGCCACTCATGTATATGATCTGATATGTGAGTAGCTGTCGTTTGTTTGAAGTTGGTCAGTATTTCGGTTCCTGTTTCATACCTAATTGGTAATTGAAAATGGGTTAAGAAAGTCGTGGCTAAGGAGCTGAAATTGTCGAAAGAGGCTCTCGGCAGTTCTATATACCATTTAGCCGCCGGACCTGTCAATGTCCTCTGGAAGAGGCGAAGTCTTATCAAATCATCGTTCAGAGTGTTCGACGAACACCACAGATGAAAGGTCATGACGTGATTCGACGGGTCTTCACCTGGATTTCCATTGAATTTAGGAATGTCCGATGGAAGTTTGTGAGGAATCGTGGGCCACCAAGGGGCGTAGGCGATAGGATCGTTTGTCAACCGATGTAGATCGAGTAACTCCAGAGTTGCCACGAATGGCAGCTGCTGACTCAAGTTAGGTGAAGCGTACCCAGGATACGATGGAATCGCCTGAGCAGTTGGTCTTTGCATACCAGCATAATGTAATTGATGCTGATATGATTGATACGGTTGATGGACTACTCCACTATATAGTGGTTGGTTTTGACCGTACTGTAGGTATGGTTGTCCATTGTTCGCAAAAATCTGCTGCTCGATACCTTGGTACACTTGCTAGAACTGCGGTTGTTGATACTGCACTAACCATGGTTGTGACGCCATTGGTTGTTGTGCTATGCTTACCACTGGGCCAAGATGAGGGGTAGGGGTACCCGTTTGTGCTTGTGTCGCCCCGCCAGTTGGCGATTGTGGTTGAGTTGCAGGGTCAAAGGGTTGTTGCATTACAACTTGAGAAAACTGAGGCTGACATGCAATAGGTATTGTTTGAACTTGCGACACAGTCACAATAGCTGGTGTCGTCGGGATGTTCGTCACAGGCATCTGTTGTTGCATAGAATACACAACTCTTGGTTGCTGGGGTAGCATAGGTATCCAATCACTGGTAGTTATTCCAGTATAACTTGGGTATGGTTGTGAACTCCCGTATGGGTAACCTCCCGGAGGGGGTAATGAGAAAGCATATTGCCCCCCATACGGTGGTGGTCCGGAACCGAGAGGATTTATTACACCTCGAGGACCGGATTGCCCAAATGGATTCCCGAAAGGATTGATTTGTTGAGTTCCAACATAGGAGTTACCGGGTATTATCCCGGGAGAACAAACGGGAACAGAACACACTGTCGTCATGGCCCCCGAAGGGACCCCCTCCAGCTGTTGAGAGTTAGGGACAGATGGTATGCCGGCGAACATTGTCAGAATGACTGCAGGGAGTTCTGCTGTCGCCCTGTCACTTGGCACAGTCCTAGATGTCGACGGTTGTTCAGACATTTTTAGTCTATCCAGTAGATTGCCTAGTGATTCTTCAGGAACTTCTCTGGGTGATAGGCTAGCTTCTGATGCAGTAGGAAGTAGAGTGATCCCTGCTCCAAAATGTGTTGGAGTAGTTGCTTGCGGATCTTCTACAATTTCTTCTATTGCGATCAGACCGGGTGGAAGAGGAAGACCGTCAGGTCCGTAGAATATTTCTGGTGCCGAAGAAGGGGTTGTTTCGATAGCGACAGTTGTTTGAGGAGCAAGACTCTCTGAACCGATCACTGATGGAACTGATTCAGTAACACAAGTATTTGCTCTCAGACTAGGATCAGTGTTACTGTCCTTCTGGGGCTGTTGAACTTCTTCAATAGGGGCAGGGTTTCCAGAAATGTTTGGAGTAACCGGAACCACAGATGTCGTCGGAACACTTGTTCTAACTTTGACAGGAGATTTGGAACCAGTTGAATGAGGTCGCTTTGCCCGAGTTGTTTTCGATTCCGGGGACAAAGACGTTTGTCTCGTATTCCTCCGCGAACGACGGTTCATCGATTGACTTTCTTCCACGATTGCGGATTACTTGATCAACCAACAATGCACAGGGTAAAATGTGTTTTCGAATTGAATTAATTTTAGACGCTTTTTAAGACACAACTTGCTTTTTCATGTTTTAAGAGTCGAGAAAAAGCTAAAGATGACTCTAGTCTCCTTCGATGTATTAACGAGCCCGAAGTGACAAATGCTCGGATGGACTTTTTCAGTTATAGAGTTTGAAAAAGGCCAAAAGAAACTACTCTGGAGTTCTAGGCAAGGGTGTGCCAAACCTTTCGCGAAACCACAGAATACGTTTTACGGTACGAGTGGTCGATCTTCGTGAATGCTGTGTTCACTGCATCGCGATCAGTAGGGCGGCTGACACGGCTTCCTATGGATAAAGGCTTTGTTCCTATAGGGGTCCCCCAATATACGCGACGGTACGCGGGGGCACAAATCCGTATTAGCGCTCTCGTCCCTCAGGAGGAATCACCCACCTTCGTAGAGATCGATAGTCACTATGTTTAACGACGCCGGTTCACGTCTCTACCTAGACCTCTACTGTGTGTCGTTATGTTTTAATGCGTTGTTAGATAAATTCAGTTCTTTTTAGGTTGATCTTGCTTAGCGGTTTGCCTTTAAGGATCACCACGTGATGTATGATACAACTCCTAAATGCAGTCTAAGAATGATAAGCAAGCTTTTTCAATTCTTTCAACTTATGAAAATCTTAACTACTGAGGGAAAAGAAAGACATCATCTTTTCAAACAGATCATGGAGCACACACTGATGCACTTTTCCTAAATCGACATGCAAACTGTCAAAATGCACATGCACAATGCAAGTATTTCTTTTCTTCTCTCTTAATGTTTGGTGTATGACAAAAAGAAAGCTGTTGTATGATTTCGAATTCAACTTCAAGCGAAAGCAAACAAGTATTTGTCCAATAATCAAAAGAACACCTTAAGATTCACTCGTTTCAAACACAAGAAATACTGAAATTCGAACCATATAACGAAAGCAAATGCTCAAGTAGCTATGAACAGCAATAAACTAGCTCTTAGAATCACAACGACACTTTCTCACAGGTCTAGATCCAAGAGGTCACAGCAAGACTAGTTTACTTTCGCTATGGGAAACTGTGAATGAAAGCAAGAAATACAATAAGAACAATCACGGTTTCTTCATACAACTGAGGTGGAATGATGGCAAAGAAAGGTGGTTTCAGCTGGGTATACAGGTTGACAACAGGCTGCAAAAACAATATTGAAAACTGGGCAATAGACAGTGGGGAACCCCAGTTGCACAAGGCAAAACTGGATCAGCGCAGGTACTGCACTGTCAATCTGACATGCAGCGCAGGTAGCCCCTTCGGGACCTGCGTTGCAGTGCAGGTAGGCTTTGCTACAGCTGCACTGATGAGACAACTCTCGTCTCACTCAGATTCCGGGTCACAATTTGCTCAAAAATCAACAGTTTTTGGCCAAATCAGAAGCTATCAGACAAGTATACACTAGAGGATGATTGAGGAAGATGAACACTATCACAAAGAGCTAAAAAGAGTCCTTGTGGATCAGCTCTTCAAATCATAAACATGCCCAGCACTGGGCTAGAGTAGCTGCCCTCTACTTTGCATTCGAAGGATTCGAATGCAGTTCGATTCGGTACTCCCTTTGTTTAGGAAATGAATAGTAAGAAACACAAGCTACCAACAAGACACGAACCCCAGCGGAGTCGCCAGTCTGTTGTGGGGGAAAGTATCCAACTCGGAATGACCCTAACCCACTCTAAGGGTGACAGTTCCTTAGCAACAGCTGAAAGCAAAGCTATCTAAAGTTTCTTCTTTATGACATGCAAGAGATAAAAGGAAGAGATCCACTTACCGATGTCTTGCGCAAATGGTCGACCCAATCTCCTTTGATTGCCGCTTGCTCCCAGCTCCAAGTCTTTTCACGGGCCCAGCTACATGAGATCCTGCAAATAAGACAAGAAAAGGAAACTACAAGAAGCATGCATTCATAATCGATTCAAGGATTAGCATAAATCAAAGATGCAAGTAAGACAATACACCATTGAAACACATGCGAATAGAAGAACCTCAAATGCTTTATTAATATATGGAAGTAAGGTTCAGGCGGTGATACAACCATGAGAGGTCCAATCCAGCATCACCTTCCCGACGGAGAGAAATCTCTTCTTCACCTCCCTCAAGCAATCACCCAATACTCTCAACTGTAAACCAACAGCAATTCTCTGCACAAAATTCCGGCCTCTAGATCCCATGGGATGAGATCCTTATATAGAGTTTTGGAGTGAAGATAAGTCAGCTTGATGTGTGACTTGTTGTGCTCTTCAACTCCAGTTGTTCTTCAGTCCTTCACTCGGAGTTTCTGCCTTCCACTTGGAGTTTTAGAACCTCTTAACTCATCATTAGGCGAATCTTTTGATCCAAGTGTCATTTTAGAAGCTTCCTGGGCACTGGCACATTGAGAAAAGATTCCTCCACATGTCAAAGTACACCCAGCGCAGGTAGCCTTTGTTCCACTTGCTATGCAACGCAGGTACACCATAGAGCTTTTGACATTCAGCGCAGATGCTTAGTGGAGCAGCTGCTTTGATCCAAAATTGACCTGTTTTTGAGTGTTTTTCAGTGGAGAACTGATCTGAAGTGCTGTGGTTTGCTGACCTTGTTCCTCTAGGGGTAGGAACAACATGTTTAGGGACTTTGGATCCCTCAGATTATTGACATTTCATGCTCTATGCTGTAAGGCACAAAAATGTCTATAACAAGGTGGCATATACCGACCTTCCTAGGGAAAATTCTCCAAACTCAAGCGGGCGACTTCTTGACAACTACACAATGTTGTGTGAGTTTGTGGATATTAGATGCACAAGGCACATGCTTTAGGGAAAATAATTGCGCAAGTTTGTGGATATCAGATGTGTAAGGCATGCACGTTAGGGGAAAACAGTCACACTAGTGTCACAATTATGGAAATGACATTCGCAAGTCCCATTAGGAAAGGGATTCGTGGGTATTACATGAACACTCATGCGATGAGAATTACTATGGGGGATACAGTCACGTGTCATCGCATTATTTTGGGGGAAGCACTTGTGCATATTCACGCCATTGTGGGGGAAACAATCACACGATACACACGACTATAGGAAAAACATTTGTGAGGCTCATTGGATGCAAACCTCGCTAGTAATGGGTCAACAGTCTAGGTGCTATTGTTGGGGAAACAAATGTGTGTCTGTGTTGGAAATAGACATGTGGGATGCCAAAAGAAAATTTTTGGCATATGGGTTGGTTTTTTTAATTTTTTTTGGGAGATGATTGACCTGTTTGGAGTCATGTGTTGGGCAGGATGGTGATGTGGCGAGAGCGAGATTGGATTGATCTACACATAATGGTGGTTGTTGATGCTTAGGAATAAGGTCAACTAGCGATGTGGGGGTTGCTAAAGTATCTTTATAACCCCTTGTTGAGGTCTCATGAGGACTTCTTGTGCTTTTTGGTTAGCTGGTTGTAGCCTGCAAGGCAGGTGTTTGATATCCAAGGGACAACCCTAGCATTCACCATGGAGGTTGATATTTATTTGTGATAGGGTTGGTACCTCAAGCTAAGGTGATACTGACTTATCTCCCTCATAGAGGGTTAAAATTGACAGCTTGGCCCAACCAATAATATGAAGTGGATGCATTTGATACAGGGAGCATCCAGATTGTGTCGATATTGGATTTGGTGATGCCAGCAAGAGAAGCTATGATAATGTTCCTTGTGGCATCCACGACCCATAATCAGATTACAGGTACTCAAATTGCTATAATGGAGAGGGTGCAAGTAGACACCTTTTTTGATTGGGTTGGTTTCCTCCATTAGAGGATGTCGATGCAACTTACGCAGGTGATTCGTGGGGAGATTAGAGAAGTTTCTTCTATGGGAGTTTTCTCTACGACATTATTTACAAGAGGGTGGTGATGTTGATGCCCCGAGTAGGTGGAGGAGAGGTAGGGTGGTATTGGACAGCCACAACCGAGGGTTATTTTCTATCCAACACTCAACTAATTCCATAGTTTCATTATGATAGTGTTGACTTCAGGGGAGATCCAGAGATGGGATTTCCCCTAGGAGATGCTTAGGTCCCAATAGTTACGTGAGTATATTTTATGCATTTTATGATTTGTACATGTCATGATTTATGATGGATATTGTTATGATACGATGCATGTTTTCTTGCAAATGTTGGGCCACGTGGGCACCCTTTGAGCAGATTGGTGGGGGATGATGCAGATCATGGACAACCTAGTGGGGATGGAACTGTTGTAGGGTAGCATTGCCGGCAAGAGGGTAGAGTGGAGGAGCACCCAATGCAAAAGGTGTGATTAGATATAGGTGATCCTATAGAGAGAGGAGATGTTGCAGATCTACGGGCAGAGATTGAGATGATACGAGCCCGTGTAGAGGTTGTTGAGAAGAGGGAGTAGGATGTTATAGGGTGATTAACATAGTCACCGATGGGTATGCCTGATGCAGGGTGGGTGATGCTAGGAGAGGATTTCATTGAGAGGATGTATGGCAATGGATAGGGCATGGTGCCCAACTCTCTGTCGAGTAGCAATGGCAGTGGCCACTGCACAACCAATTTTGGTTCGAGAGCAGGGGGAGGCACGAGGACCTCTAGCAGGTGGTGTAGGGGGTGATGAGTGGTGAGCCCGAGTATTGCACCAAGAGTGTTGTAACTCCCAGAGGCTCCTTAACTATATTTATCAACTTAGGGTTCATACAAACTTCAAGGTGACAGTGTTGTATACATAGTAAATGGAAATCTACTCATGCCACCCTCAACTAGGTAATTTGATCATTAGGGTTCCAAGACCATTATTTTACTAAATAAAGGGGAATTAATTATTGAAAGTGAAATTCAAAAGCTAGCCCTAGTGTAGAAAAATTAAATGCTTCTCAAATCCAACTTGTAAAAGCTACCCACTTGTACATGCTACTGAATCAATTCATGAAAAAAACACAAGAGTTATGCTACCTGCAGAAAGGAAACTACATTAATTGCAACCAATCATCTACCTATAAAAGTCACTTGAAAATAAAAGATTATTCTACCAACTCACAACTCAAGAATTCATGCATCATTTATCTAATTCACACTTGCAGATTAAGTAATGTCCTAATTTCCAAATATGTGATGAAGAAACTAATGTTATTTTCTCTTGTAGTGAAGGAAAAGGAATGGAGGGAATGGCCTAGGTGGTACCTATGATCATGGAACCCAAGATGGGGGTTAAACCTACTCCTAAACTAAGCTAAACTAGAATTAAAGGTCAACATTAGGGTAAAACAGGCTACTACAGGCACGCTACAAGAAGCTTCTACAGGATTCCTGAATTTCTACAGGAAGTCCTTAAATGCTACAAGAAGTTTTCCTAGAGGGTTTGGAGGGAAAGGATGATAGGATAAAGTGATGGAAATATGGATGAACGTTTTGGGGAATGGATGGAAGGTGACCAACACCCCTAGCCAAGATCAACACTTCTAGAAGGCCAGCTTTGGGCTAAGAGGGTTGCTCACGGTGACAAAAAAAACAGAGATCAATACAATGGTTGGGAGTCGTCAAAAGAGAGTTAAGAAGCTCTAGATGGAGATGGTGAAAAGGTCCCTTTGATGTAGGTCTAACAGTCCTGCAACATCACATGCACATGCTCTTCTTTTCATTTTCAAAATATTTTAACCAATGGTGGAAAAAATGAGTTGAATTTGAAAACTAACTAACTGATGCTAAAATCCATGATCTATGCAATGGATTCACTTCTAAGCTACAAAAATCATATGTGAACAAAATAAATAATGTAAGCCTTTTCCCAAGAAACCAAAAACAAGAAATCATCACATAATTTTTTGGGTTGTGAGTGTGGATTCCTCTAGTTAGGCTCCCATGAGAGAGATAATATATAGGCATAGTCACAGGTTTTTTCAGGAATTATATTCTAATAAAATGCAACAACTAATCAACATTCTAAGATAAAGCATAATATCAATACACAAGAGGGACCTAATCTATTGGGGTTGGGCCCAAACCCAAGAGCCTCAACTTTCTGAACTAACTCAGTGATGTATCAATAAGAAAATTACCATTATCATTGCAAAATTGTCAAATACATCACATAATAAGTCAAAAATAACAGTTGCAAGTGCTTTATCTTAATATATTCCTATCTACAACCAAAATTCGAATCCTATTGAGTTCCTTGGCATGTTTCTTTATACAAAAGAGTAGCTGCCATCAACTCCCTAGAAAATAAAGGTGTTTTTCTCCCAAAACTTGAGAAAGGTAGATCTAGATATTTCTTGAACTGCACTGGCTTGGCTACCAATGACCTCGTCCTACTTGGCTACCAATGACTCCAAGTTGATGAGAGACAAAGTGGTGATATTGGCTGATTGAAGGATTTAATGAGGTAGAAAACCTCCTAGAATCTCTCCCTGTTGTCTACTTTGAGCTCCTGCATTGAAATTATCTCAAAATTGTCCCAATTCCTGCATTTAAACCATGTTAGGCCACATGACATAGCAACACATATTTTATCCTCCTCACTAAGAATAATATAACAAAAATTTTAAATAAATGTGAGAAAGAGATAATTCTAAAGTTGGAGGATGACATTATGACCCTTGTGATATACCTATTGATGAGCCTCATCATCACCCCCCTCCTGAAGTTGTTTCTCATCCTCTGAGAAACTCAATCATTTATGTCCATGTCTTTCATGGCCCTAGTTTCATCTCTGGCATCCCAAGGCTCTTCAGATGGTGTGCCTTATTGAGGATAGAATTCTGCATCCCTTTCTATGTTTTTCCACTGCTTCCTCTCCTCTTCCTTATCCCTTCCTTCCCGTAGACCTAACAACAAAGGTGGACTGAGCTTGAGTTTAATCCAGTTGATTTTTAATATTTGCATGATTATTTTGTACAGGGGTGTGATTTCCAATGCATTCCTCAACCTTTTAGGAGAGTGATACTCCCTGATTTGGAGATTGTGGGGTAAGGCATTCCATCTTCTCTGGCATGCTTGTTGGCTTTCTGTTCCTAACAGCCCAAGTGTGTATTCAAAATGTGAGATGACCTACTCTTGGGTGGAAAGGTATCTGGGTGCTATATTAGCATCATTGGATATGATTCTATGATTACTAATGGCATCAACTGGGCTAATCTGCTCTGCCCTGATATTTAGTGGTTATTTTTCTTCCCTTTCCATTACTCTCTTTACCTCCTTAGCTTTGGCCTCCTCATGAGTCATCCAAGATGCTAGGGATATCAGTTGCAGGTCCCCCAACTTTGCATTGGGGTCCCAAACATTCATATCATTCAATATGAGGTTATGCATCTAGAAATCAACTAATTTTTCTTTGTCTTCTATGCTACTTTGGTCTCAGAATTCAATGAATTTTTTGTAGTCTTGAAATGGCATGGATCCATGTTGTGCTAGGGTCTTGAATTGGAATTTTATCCACTACTCTTTGAGAAAGAGTTCATATGACATGGATGGATGTCTGCACTGTAATTCCTCCATGGAGAGGCTTGCCATTGTGGCGAGTTTGGTTTCCTTCTCCTACAGCTTCTCCCTCAACCACATGTTCTTTGCCTATAGTTGTTCCCTCATTGTGGTCTCTCTTTCTCTTAGCTCACTTAGCTCTTTTCCCATTTCAATAACCTTTTCTTCCATGAGGCCCACATCTTCCACCTTTTTGGACTTAGCGATTTGCATCCATCTATGGGTTCTTCCTATTTTTGCTTCAAGTTCAAAGAAAAGTGGGATTAAATTTTTTTGGGGAATAACTCATCCTCCTTTAATGAATGTGTAATAGGAGCTAAAATAAGGTTGTGGACTTTGTATCTCTGGGAAGTCCTTCTCAAATGTCTTTGGGGAAGTTGCCCCCTCCTCTAGCTTTTGTGTTACCTTCTGCCCTTCCCGTAGCACCTTTTGTTCTTCCTGTAGCGCATTCTAGTTTTCCTGTAGCATGCTATATTTTTCCTATAGCTTCCACTTTCCGTTTTGTTGGAGGGTGGTAGGTGTCTTGGGTTGTTTATAGGAGGTTGATCTAGTGGTGGGCCTCCTTACATATTTTATAGGAGTGTTTGAGATGTTCTCTGGAGAGGTGACCTCCTCAACTTTCCTTTCAGTGGTCCTTACCTCCTCTTTTTTACTTGTGGACTCTTTAGTTATGATAGGGGCCTTTCTGGGAGTTTGAGGCCTTCCTTGCTTAATCCTGGTGCTTTTCTTGGTTTTAAAGTAGAGGGGAGTTTTCCTTCGCCTTTTCTTTTTGGGTTTGACTAGTGTGCTCAAGATAGCTAAGCTGACAGCTACCTATCTTTGACTGGGTCTTGGAGACAAACTTATTTGCTCTAGGGATACCCCTCTTCTCTATATTCAATAGATTTCTCAAGGCTTGGTTTTTCTGGTTTCTCCTCTTCTTCTTCTTCTTCATCTTGTTGTTTCTCTACTTCTGCCTCAGGGTCTTCCTCTATTTTCTATGCCTCTGTCTCTCTTTCCTCTTCTTCCTTTGCCTCTTCTTCTTCTTCTTCCTCTGCCTCCTCTTCTTCTTCTTTCCCCTCTCTTGCTCTAACACTAGAGGTTGGGGTCTCACCTGATGTGATGGTTTGAGTGTCAATGAAGGTATCTCTATCCATATCAATGAATTTAGACCAAAGGACATGGATTCTTAGTTTGTTCAAAGCATCTACCACTATCAGTTTGATGAGGCCATGGTGGCTTAGGTGTTGGTTTTTTCCCTCTCTCACTTTTTGGATCATGTCCTTGATGGACTGTAGGAGGAAATATGGTATAGTGAGTCTTTGGGCTAGGGGAAATTATTCTTGAAACCTTAGTTCATTGAGTAATCTAAAATGGTATCCATAGAATATACTTAACCTTCCTTCAAAGGAGATGTATTTTAGGATATGTTAGGCCACCTCATCCTAGGGGTAAGGTAGGCTCTCCCTCCTAACTCCATTCTTGTCTTAAATAGGTTTTTCATCAGTATTGAAGAAGTTCTTTTTGGCAATGACACTGGTGTTTTTGTCTTCTCTTTTCCATTGGATCGCTAGGGGAAGGGTTGCGACCCTGCTAATTAGCTTAGGACTAATTGAAATAGCTAATCTGCTCACCAAAGTAGTGGCACTGACTTATGTCTAAGAGCTTAGGGCCATGGTGAATTTCTATGAAATGTCATCATCATATCCCTTCAATAGTTCAAAGAATCCTATTCACATGGGGGTGAATATGAATTATTTTAGTGTCTAAAGGCTCCCTTCTATTGAATCCTCCCCCCATATCTTTTCTTTGTTTTCAACTGAGTGAAGGAGGGAAGCTTCCTAAAATATCTATGATGTATAATTCAGTGGAAGTAGATGGTTGGAATCTCTAGTTGATGACAATTTTATATATTCGCTCTAATCTATAGCCAAAAATGTTCTTATAGTCCACAATTTGACTGATATTTCCTATGGAATTTAGGGTGCACTAGCATACAAGTTATGGAAAAGTGACGGAGAAGATGCACTTAATTTTACCACATGGATTGGGATAAAAATGACAAATTGGAGATCAATTTGACCCTTGGTAGTGTTCTTTCACCTTTTCAAGCTTCATATAGCAATTCCTCGGGCTTCTTGTAGATTTTGCAAGATTCCTGTAGCTTCCTCTTGTAGAAATGGCAGAGAAAGGTTTGACTCTCCTTGATGGATCCCAAAGCTCATCCTCACCTTAAATATATTTGAAATGAGTTTAAATGAAAGAGAATTCAATCCCTAGTACAATATATTCCATTTTTGGCTTGGTCTCTTAGCGTTGTGATGACTTGGCAGAGGCATGAGTTTTCTTCTTTTGGATTGTTGTCCCCACCTGCAGTAATCATTCCCTCGTTCCTTGTAATCAACACCCACTCCCTGTGATCTTATATTGACTTATGTGACACCTCCACATCGCATGAGGGCTCATAATCACTTTTTTTTTACTGACCAAGGGTGGCCAAGTTAACTGGACACCTCTAGCTTATAAAAATACCTCCTCTGGACATTCATACATTTTTCGTTATTTACACAAAGGGAGGAGTTGAGAGGTTGCCATACCTATTCCTACCTCGTGATCGTCTAATGTAGGGATTTTCATGTTGGAGTTTTGGACCTTTGTACTGTCACCAAGGGAGTTGTCTTCTTGTGTTTTTCTGTTCTTGTGTATATCTTCTATACTCCTCATGGTATTTGACTGTTGTTGTTGTTATGTGTTCAATTCCTTTGTTGATGTCCCACTTACTACTTCTACTATTGAAGAGCTCTACTTGGAGTGGTAGGGTTATTACATAGTGGCATGAGTTTGTATCCCCCCTCTTCTTGATCGGAAAGGAAAAAAACTAGGATTATGGCTCTTCTGTAAGGGTTTCATACGCTACTACAGGAGGAGGTTTTCTTCCTGTAGCAGTCCCTCTTTCCCTTCCAAGGTATTTTAATTGTATCGGAGTGATGATAAAGGGTGTATAGGGCTTGGAGGACGATGCTAGGGCTCTGAGGGAGTAGTGTATGTTTGTGAAAATGGAGAGGATGTGCTCTGTGTGTTTTAAGAAATTTTTTCAGGATGAGACGGAGTGAAGGGTTGGTTTTGAAAAATATTAATTTCTCTTGTGAACAAGGATGGATGAATGATGGATAGATGGTGGATCAAGGTGGGAGAACCTTATTTACCTTTGGAAAGGTCATGCTTGGTGGTATTTTCATTCATATTCTCTTCCTGTAGTCTTTCGGGGTCCTCCTGTAGTGCTACAGGATCTTCCTGTAGCAATCCAGAGAGGGGTTGAAATTTGATTTTTGAGCTACCTGGATGATGGAGAGTGGTGAGCACAAGAGATTGGATGGAGGTTATGGAGTGGATGGTGAGAGAAGTGAAGAGAATCTTGAGGATGTTGGCCCCATAGCTCTAGAATTCGCCATTGTCCTCAAACCTACAAAATAACAAAAATAATTGACATGTTGTGGATCCATGCCCTGAGTTTTTTTTCTCTTCTTTTGAGACACACAAGCTGCCTCGGGAGAGGTTTTCAACCTGTATGCCTACCCTAAGCAGCTCAAGAGAGGTTTCCACCCAGGAATCTTTATTTTTCCCTTTTATTTTCTCATAGGCTACCTCAGGGAGGTTTTCAACCCAAGAGTTGGCCTCAGATGCCTCATAAAGGTTTTCATCCAGGCCTTTTATTGTTTTTTTTTCAAAAAGAAAACATCTAGGAATGTTATGGCTTGGAAGCTATGACACTTCTAATCACATTAACCTCTATGAGACACACAAGCTGCCTTGGGAGAGGTTTTCAACCTGTATGCTTGCCCTGAGCACCTCAAGAGAGGTTTTCACCCAGGGATATTTATTTTTCCCTTTTATTTTATCACGGGCTGCCTCAGGGAGGTTTTCAACCCAAGAGTTGGCCTCAGATGCCTCATAAAGGTTTTCATCCAGGCCTTTTATTGTTTTTTTTTTCAAAAAGAAAACATCTAGGGATGTTGTGGCTTGGAAGCTATGACACTTCCAATCACATTAACCTCTATGCTCATTGTGCTGATGAATTATTCCTTAGACATAGGCTTTCTATATATCTTCAATCTATAACCATTGACAAGCAAGGGAATCCATTCCTCATCAATGGTCCTGATTTTAATAGCTCCATTATCATGACATTTCTATATCAAGTATGGGCCTAGCCATCTTGTCATCAATTTTCCCTTGAAATACTTGAACCTAAATTCATATAGTAACGCCCAATCCCCTTCCAGATTTTTTTTCCTTAATATTCCTATCATGCCAAACCTTGCTCTGAAATTGGATAACTTTGGTGTGTAGGAGGGCCTACATTCTGAACTCATCCAATCCATTTAACTAGAGCAACCAATCCTGTTGTGCTTTGGTGACATACAAATCCAATTGAGCTACCATTCTCAAAGTATTATACTCAAACTCAATATAGAGCAGAGATTTCTTTCCATAAACCAAATAATATGGAGAAAATCCACATCTTTCATTTAATCATTGCCTATGACATCCAAAATTTGAGGATAAATTAATATGATATTGCATCAGGGATTGCCATATCAAAAAACTACATTGTCCCAGGCAAAAAATTATTAAGTAAAACTCATACAAAGTCGAATACATTTTACTAATATGAAATAAGGTGGATTAAGTTTCCATTAATGGTAGCCACAAGTATATTCCAATCGCCATAACAACAAGGAAAAACTAAAAAAAATAATTCTAAATATTTTTTTTCCTAACCATAGCAGGGGATATTGAAAAAGTCCTCATTCTAAAACTGGGAATGATGATTATGTTGCTAAGCCAATATACATATATACACGAAAAACTATCGTATAAAAATGGAAAACTAATAATAATATGAAATAGGAAAATAGGAAAACAAACAACATAGCATCACTCATTTGTCATGGGTTCATAGCTCACTTCGTCAATGGCCTTTATGTGTGAGCATAAAACGTTTTCCATAAGTTAGATAATTTTTCCCTCTTTTCTTTTGTTTCTTTAATTTTTTTCCTTAAATCTAATCTAAGTGAAATAAAAATATCATAATATGAAAGGAAATGTGTTACATTTGAGTTGATGATACTCATTGACATACATAATTCATGTCTAGAATTTTGTTGTCCCAAATGGAAATCATGTGTTGGGTGGTACATTTGTCAAGTTTACAATGTTATTTGTCCATTCAAACATTGTAGCGACCATGGATTTGTATGAACTACCCCCTTCTTCCAACGCACTCATAGCCACTTCCTTCAATTCTCTCGCTCTCTCCCTTACTCTCGCCCTAATTTCTTCTTCCATCGACTCCCTAACTGCTTTCTCCACCTCTCGTCTCCTTATGAAATCATCACTTTCCATCTTTTTTGGGATTGTTGTTGAAATTGTAACTAGGTTTAGTATTCATAATTGTCATTATACTTATATGTATTTCATGTAAAAAAAGGAAGAAAATGTATTTTTATTATTTTATTTTCAATCATGTTCTTCATTTTTTGTTTTGGTCAAAAGAAAATATAAAAGGGCGTGTTCTTCATGACACTTGTAAAAGAAGAAAAAATTCCAATTTTTATAAGTGTCATTTGTCTCTCCAAATTTCCAAGTTGGCTCTCCAGGAAGATAAGTCAGCCTATCCAAAAGAAATGTCCTTTATGAAGGAACAACTATATATTGGTATATGTACTCCTTCAATTAGTAACCAATTCAATGCTCTTTTATGGACAATAAATTTGGGTATATGAGGCATTTCACGTGTAACATGTGAGGCAATTCTAAGGGACTATCACATGGCAATTTTGAGGCAACTTTGAACCAATTTGCATCACCTAAGGAAAACAATTTCATAGCATGTCTGAGGTAGAATGAGAAGGATCTATGAGATAATATGTATACCATTTTCTAATACAATTTGTATGGTACCTTTGGAAAAAATTCCAAGTGAGTTCATTCAATACTTCTAAGGCAAATCATACACAATTTCTGAGGCAGATTGTTGAACATTTTTGAGGTAGATTATACATACTTTATTGGGTAGTTCATTCATCATTTCTATGGTAGTATTACAGGAAATGAGGGATGACTTAGCAATTGGATGTTATAGTAAGATGTGACTTTGATTTCTCTTGTTGACAAATAATCTATAAGGAAAGGATTGACGGGTTTTCCCCTTGTGGTTTTTTCCTGGCCTTTGGCCTAATCTCTGGTGTCACTTGTCTCTTTTAAACCATGATCTCTATTTTTCTTATATTTGAATGATAATTGCTTGATGAACAATAAATAAAATCTAATTATGAAACAAGAAAACATTTAAAAGCAATTATCATGTCAAGAAATCTCTATTGCTCTAGAATTTCAACAATTTCCACTTTAAACTCATCAACCAATAGAATCTTATTCATCTTTTGTTCCACAAAAAGAGGAAAATAGATCATTGGCACTCCATGTGAGATGATCTCTAATGTAGAATTTAGCCACAATGAGAAAGGACACCATTGGTGGATGGATGAGATATAAAAGGGATCTGAGGCACCCATGAAGCAATAACAAGTCCTTGGCCCTAGGTTTGACTCTGAAATCCCTTAGATAAGAGTCAAGAAATTTTTGTTTCCTTTTATAGAAAAAATTTGCTCGATGAACTATGTAGTACCCTCGGGAAGCAATGATCACTTTATTCCAATACCAAGGCAAGTTTGATCACTTAAGCCCTTAGAATATTGGTTACGCTTTAGATGGAAATGAAGAGAACTGATGAAGGTGACTAGTTGTCTAACCACATCAGGCAATCCACCCCTTCACCTTCGATAGGTTTGTCAAAGTGTTCAAGGGGTGATGATTGTTAGAAAATTATATATTACGGAGCAATGGAACACATAAAATATTGCAGAAATATAAACACAGAAAATGCACAAAACAAGAGAGACACAGATATACGTGGTTCACCCAGTTTGGGCTACGTCCACCCCGAATAGCCAGTCCTTCCTTTCTATTATCCAGCAAAATGAAGAGACACAACCTACAAAAAATCCTCTGTAATATCCTCTGTTTTCTCTCACAGTCTCACCTCTCTGTTTCTCGCTCACAAAATACACATCTATTTCACAGCCTCAAATACAATACCCTCATACAAAGAGAGGGGTTGCCTTCTAGGGAAAAAAACCCTAAACAAAACATAAGTTCTACCGTCAGATCATCCGCCTAATGAACAGCCCAGATTGACTAGAAATTACTATACTTTTGCAAGGAAATTTTGGAGGGGTGTACAAGACTTCCTGGGGTATACATCCGGCTGAAACAAAGACCTTTGAACAATCATGCTCCACACACAACAATCTCCCACTTGGAGAATGATTGTAGCAACTCCACTGCTGCTTCATTTGCTGGACAATGACTCCTCTTTGGACCTGGCTGTTTTTCATCTTCATCGTCATCCTTGAAGACCAATTGAAACTGAGCATGTTCTCAGTTTCTCCCTGGTTAAAAATTTTGTTAGCATATCTGCAGGATTATTGCTAGTGTGTATCTTTTCCAGCTTCAACTCTCCATCTTCCAACACTGATCATATGAAATGGTACTTGAGCTGTATGTGTTTAGTCCTGGAATGAAATGCTGAGTTCTTTGCAAGATGAATGGCACTTTGACTATCACTGTATAATGTGCCCATATCATGCTCCTTACCCAATTCACCCATAAACCTTTGTAACCAAATCATTTCTTTACTAGCCTCTGTAGCAGCAACATACTCTGCTTCTGTTGTTGAAAGTGCAACAACACTTTGGATTTTTGAAACCCAACTGACAGCTTTTCCTCCAACAGTGAATACATATCATGTAGTGCTCCTCCTGTTATCTCTGTCACCTGCCATATCTGCATCAACATATCCTTGTAGGGAGATGTTTGAACCACCAAAGCATAATGCTTGATTTGTGGTACCTTTCAAATATCTGAGAATCCATTTCACTGCCATCCAATGTTCCTTTCCTGGATTGTTCATGTACCTGCTTACAACTCCCACTGCATGTGCAATATCAGGCCTTGTGCAGACCATTGCATACATTAAGCTTCCAACTGCTGATGCATATGGAACTTTAGACATATAATCCATGTCTTCTTGGGTCTTTGGGCACATTTCCTTGCTAAGTTTGAAATGGCTAGCAAAAGGTGTACTAACTGGTTTTGCATTGTGCATGTTAAATCTTTTCAACACCTTTTGTATGTAATCATTCTAAGACAATGTTAATTTACGATTTTTCCTGTCTCTAGTTATTCTCATACCAAGGATTTGTTTTGCAGCTCCCAAATCCTTCATTGCAAATGAATTTGCCAATTTTCTTTTGAGCACATTTATTTCCTGCATGTTAGATCCTACAACAAGCATGTCATCTACATACAATAACAATATAATATAGCTGCCATCATTTTGCTTTTTCAAATAAACACAATGATCAGAGTGACATCTAGTATAACGTTGTTTAGACATAAACTTGTCAAATTTTAGATACCACTGCCTTGGAGCCTGTTTTAAGCCATACAAGCTCTTCTTCAACCTACACACTAGTTTCTCCTTCCCTTTCACCTCATATCCTTGTGGTTGCTGCATATATATCTCTTCCTCCAAAACCCCATGGAGGAAGGCTGTCTTTACATCTAACTGCTCAAGATGCAAATCTTCAGCTGCTACAAGACTTAAAATGGTTCTGATTGAAGTCATTTTAACAACTGGAGAAAATATTTCATCAAAATCAATACCTTTCTTCTGTGCAAACCCCTTCACCACAAGTCTAGCTTTATACCTCTGTTTTCCTCCATCTTCTTCCTTCAGCCTGTAAACCCATTTATTATTCAATGTAGTTTTTCCTACAGGAAACCTAACTAAATCCCAAGTATGGTTATGGATTAAGGAGTCCATCTCTTCTTCCATGGCTACCTCCCACTTCTTCCTGCTTTCAACCTGCATTGCTTCTTCATAACATTCGGGTTCACCGGAATCAGTAAACAATAAATAATATAATGAAGGAGAGTATCGTTCAGGGGGTCTACTTATCCTAGTAGATCTTCTAACACCACTTTCAGGTGTTTGGGGTGCCTGTTGTTGTTGTTGTGGTTGTTGATTATTACTATTTTCAGGCACCTTTCCTTTTTCAGTGATTTAATCAAGAACTGCGTATTCCTTGTTTTCCTTTTCATGTTTCGTTTCCTGCAACTAATTCTTATACAAGACCTTTTCATTGAATATTACATCTCTGCTCCTAATGATTTTTTTATTTTCGTAATCATATAAGCGATAACCAAAATCATTAACACCATATCCAATAAAGGTACATTTCTTTGACTTTGCCTCAAGCTTTGTTCTATTTTCTTTATCAATATGGACAAAGGCCTCACAACCAAAAGGATTTAAAATAGAGTAGTTTACCTTTTTACCTGTCCATGCTTCCTCTGGAACACCACCATCCAAGGAACTTGAAGGCCCTCTATTTATTAGATAAACAGCAGTATCTACAGCATCTGCCCAAAACTGTAAAGGCAATCCTGCATGCAATCTCATGCACCTTGCACGCTCCATGATTGTTCTGTTCATCCTTTCTGACACACCATTTTATTGTGGTGTTCTTGGAACTGTCTTCTCTCTGCAAATTCCATGCTCTGAACAGTACCTATCAAGCTCTTTGCTGCAATATTCACCTCCATTGTCTGATCTAAGACACTTCAATTTCTTTCCTGTCTCAATCTCAACCAAAGCTTTCCATTTCTTGAAAGTATCAAATACATCAGATTTATTCTTAATACAATAAATCCATGTTTTTCTAGTTGCATCATCAATAAAAGTAACATAATAACGAGAGCCACTGAGAGATGATACCTGAGCAGGTCCCCATACATCTGTATGCACAAGCTCTAATTTTTCATTCTTCTTTTCTTTCCCAACTCTGAGAAATCTGACTCTCTTCTGTTTTCCATAAATGCAATTCTCACAGAAGTCCAAATCAACATTCTTCAAACCCGGCAACAAATTATTTGAGTGAAGAATCTTCATCCCCTTTTCACTCATGTGTCCGAGGCTATGATGCCATAATGCTGCATCTGCTCCTTTGGAAGTTAAAGCATTAACAGAGTTAGAAATACCATTGCATAAATACAATGTACCAACCTTTTCGCCTTTTTCTATTACCAGGGCTCCTTTGGTGACCTTCCAAGCTTTATCTGTGAAAGTTGTCACACAACCTTCACCGCCTATCTGCCCTGTTGAAATCAGATTTTTCTTTAGATCTGGAACATGCCTTACCTCCTTTAATAGCCATTGGTTTCCATTCTGCTGTTTTACAAGAACCTTACCCATTCCAACGATTTTACAGGGTTTATCATCACCTAGACGAACTTGTCCAAAATCTCCTTGAACATAGTCATGAAAGTATTTCTTATCAGGTGTGGCATGGAATGAAGCCCCTGAATCTACCACCCAGGAATCAATAATATTTTCGAAAGAAAGAATCAAAGCATCTTGTAACACCTCACCTATCACATTTGCTTCATGATTGTTTTCTTGTTGTGCATCTCCTTATTTGGACTTGGATCTGCCTTTCCTTGATTTACTACGATATCCTGAGCTCTTTCCTCTTTCCATTTTTCTTCCTCTAGACTCTGCACTCAAAGCATTTCCCGATGTCTCACCGGAGCTTTTTCGTCGCATTTCCTCGCTAAGGATAGCACCGACAACATCATCAAACTTCAAAGTACTAGATCCAGAAACGGAGTTACTAATGGCCATTACCAAACCATTCCAACTTTCTGGTAATGAGCACAAGAATAACAGAGCTCTAACTTCATCATCAAAGTTTACCCCTACAGAACTTAACTGACTTGTAACTGTATTAAAATCATTTAAATGGTTTGCAACAGATCCACCTTCCGACATATTCATATTAAATAACCGTTTCAGAAGAAATACCTTGTTTGAGGCCGAGGGTTTTTCATATAGTTTCGACAACGTCTGCATCAAACCCTCTGTCGTGGTTTCCTTCGAAATGTTGAAGGCGACTGACGCAGCAAGGCACAACCGTATTGTTCCGAGTGCCTTTCTATCGAGAAGGTTCCATTCTTCGTCTTTCATACCCGTCGACATATTTGTTTTTCTGCCCAATGGTAGGTATAGATCTTTCTGATACAGATAATATTCCATCTACATCTTCCACAACGAGAAGTTTTGGCCGTTAAATTTCTCAACCCTAAACTTACCATCTTCCGCCATTGCTCCCACTCGAACCAGGAACCCTTCTTTCTTGCGATTTTATCAGCCAAATAGACCTTCGGCTCTGATACCAGTTATTAGAAAATTATATATTACAGAGCAATGGAACACATAAAATATTGCAGAAATATAAACACAGAAAACGCACAAAACAAGAGAGACACAGATATACGTGGTTCACCCAGTTTGGGCTACGTCCACCCCGAACAGCCGGTCCTTCCTTTCTATTATCCAGCAAAATGAAGAGACACAACCTACAGCAAATCCGCTGTAATATCCTCTGTTTTCTCTCACAGTCTCACCTCTCCATTTCTCGCTCACAGAATACACATCTATTTCACAACCTCAAATAAAATACCCTCATACAAAGAGAGGGGTTTCCTTCTAGGGCAAAAAAACCTAAACAAAACATAAGTTCTACCGTTAGATCATCTGCCTAATGAACGGCCCAGATTGACTAGAAATTACTATACTTTTACAAGGCAATTTTACATCTGTTTACAAGTCCCCCCCGCACCCCCCCGCGTGGAGGGGTGTACAAGACTTCCAGGGGTATACATCCGGCTGAAACAAAGACCTTTGAACAATCATGCTCCACACACAACAATAGATCATTGGCACTCCATGTGAGATGATCTCTAATGTAGAATTTAGCCACAATGAGAAAGGACACCATTGGTGGATGGATGAGATATAAAAGGGATCTGAGGCACCCATGAAGCAATAACAAGTCCTTGGCCCTAGGTTTGACTCTGAAATCCCTTAGATAAGAGTCAAGAAATTTTTGTTTCCTTTTATAGAAAAAATTTGCTCGATGAACTATGTAGTACCCTCGGGAAGCAATGATCACTTGATTCCAATACCAAGGCAAGTTTGATCACATAAGCCCTTATAAGATTGGTTCCGCTTTAGATGGAAATGAAGAGAACTGATGAAGGTGACTAGTTGTCTAACCACATGAGGCAATCCACCCCTTCACCTTCAATAGGTTTGTCAAAGTGTTCAAGGGGTGATGATGACATGAGTAGTCCTACTGATAAAAAAGTAGGCACTCGATAAATATTTTTTGGACTAGATATTTTTCCTTCCATGAGAGATTTTATAATTTTAGGCTCCAGTTCTAAAAGGTGTTGATCAAGATTTCCATTACGTCCCACAATGGCGAGGAAATAACCACACAAATTAATTAATAAAAATAGTTGATTACGCAAAAATTTCATATTTATAACTAACCGACTATTGTAGTAGCTAGAAACATCCTCCAAAATTTTTCCTTAGCTTCATTTTGGGGCCTCCCTTCCAACCATCCTTAGCAGTGTGTTTTTCACTGCTCTTATACTTATGCTTTTATTTGAGTTTCTTGGGCTTATCAGCTTGTGCTCACTAACCTATTTTCCCTTCACCCACAAGCTGACATCCTGTGACTTGGTCTTCAACTGGTTCTTTTGCTGGCTTGGAGAATTGCGCAAAGTATATAGGCAGCCAGCTACTCTCCAAAATTGCGCAGAGCATGCAGGTTGCCTTCCCCTTGTAAATTGCACAAAGTAGCCCATCACCGGGCTTGCTCTCAGAATATGCATAGTTCTGGCTAGAAGCCTTGTCTTTAGTCCACAAATTGCGCAGATCTTGAGGGGAATCCAGATCCACTCAGCCCAGAAACTGCACATAATTCATCATGAGGCTTGTTGTCCATTACATGTGCTCACAAGTTGACTGGTTCCCTCCAGGACTGTGCAATATTGCCTTGCATGCATGGCAGCTTTTTCCTGAAAAAAAAAAAAAAAAAAAAAAAAAAAAAATCATCCTTAAATTTTAGGGATATGTTTTTAGTAGCTGTGGATTACAGGAAAAAGTCGTTTTAGAAACCTCACGCTGTTTTCGGGAAAACTAGTGTTTTTTCGATCTACTAGTCCCACTAAGATGGGTAGATATCTTAGAAACAAACAATCAAAGAACTTTGCAATTTCCTTTATGTATGATAGATAAGAGAGAAGCAAAGGGGCCAACCTGGATCTTCCGCTTGACTCCTTGCTTGATTTCTCTCTCCCTTGATGGAACTTGCAACTCCTCTCCTACTCGTCCTGCTTTAGAGAATACCTGTAGAGACAAAGTAACAGAACAGCATCAAAGCATCTCGATCTATAATATCATAAACAATGCAGAATCAGAAATACATTGACCATACTATTGCATTCACAAATAACAAGATTAAAAAATACACGATTATATGGAGGAAAACTTAAATAACTTTATTAACAGTAGAAGAGAGGATTACACCCAGCTATTTGATCCAGCATCAAAGCCCTCTTCACCTCATGAAAAGCAAGATCACCCAACAATACAATGCTTCTTCTCAAAGACAAACTAACAGCACTTCTTTACAAATTACCAAATTCCGACCTCTATATCTCTCAGATGAGGGATCCATTTATAGATATTTGCAGAGGTGTGAGTCAACTCTGGCTTTTTGATTAGTGTCATTCCACTTGTAGTTCTTAGTTCCACTTGGAGATTTCTTGGATCTCTTACTCATCCCTAGACGAATTCAGAGAGGCAAGTGTCATAGAGGAAGTTTCTAGAAGATTCCATGAGCATCCACTTAGCAAAATACCTCAGACATTTGTCCATTCTCACTCATCGCACCCCACAGAAGGCCTCTTCAATATGCATTGCACTTGGCTAGTGTAGGAGTCAGTATGCATTGCACCTTGACTAAGGAGTAGTAAGTATGGTCCAAATTTGGCCAGTTCTGTGTTGTTTTTTAGGTGGAACTTCTGGGAAATGATGTAATCAGTTGACCATGATATTTTAGGGTATGAAACAACACTTTTAGGGGTTAAGGAGCCCTTGGTTTATTGACATATGTGATTGGGGTTACAGTGCCCAAATATGTCTATAACACGCGCCAAGGGTCACTTTTTCCTAGATTTTTGACATGCGCGTCATAAGCCTCGATCTTGTTAAAAACATTTGTTCAATGCTTCAGAGCTCAATCTTCACCTCAATATTGGAGCTCTAGCATTCCCGACGCATCTAGGAACATCTGTCACACTTAGCACAACTTTTTCGGGTAATTCTACTTTACATGTCTTTTGTTGTTTTGCGGTCACTTTTTGTATTTCGGTTTGTGTGAGTGTTGTTTACATAGTTTTATTTAATGTTTATTGTTGTTTTAATGCATGCGAGCTTGTAGAAGCATTGTTTCAAGTTTTCCATTGCATCTCCTTATTGTCGCATGCATGACATTGTTTCTGCACTAACAGTTGTTGTTGCAGCAACTCACTTCACACACTTCATTGTTTTCCTATTTTATTGAATCCTACACTCACTTCATTCACTCATATTTTCATCCAGTTTCAGACATGCATTCAGTCCTTACTATTTTCGGTCACCCGTCGATGGGTCAAAGCTGTCTTGGCCCAGACATTGCCTTGCTCGGCTTGCACTACTCATTTCTAGGATGGAAGGCCTTTCCTTGCTCCCAGAAATTGCGTAGAGCTTGCCTCACACTAGCCTTCTAGGGTGTGCTATATGTAATTATGAGAGGCAGTGCCTCAGTTGTCCACCAGAATTGCACAATGCAAATTTTCTAGGCTGCAGTCATGTTGACTGAAACTGTGCATTGCGCAGTTCCAGCCCTCAGCAGACCAAGATGGACTATGATATACGCAATTACTGTAGTCATTCAGCTCACTAGAAGCCATGAATGTGCTTTGCACAGTTCTGGCATTTAGTCTCCCAGTCTCATGAAAATTGCACAAATCTTCCAGTCAGTCACCCAGGTGTGTTTCATGTCAGTCCTCAAGTTGCTTTTGGTTTTCCACTAACAATGTGCTTGCCATGAGTGTCACTCTATCTCCAGGTATCACAAGTCCTCATTAGTCTCTTAGCATCATTGGTACCATGGCTTCTAAGAGAGCAGGGTTAAAGGACACCACTGAGAGAGCAACCAGAGATATGGTCAATGTTGTAGTGTTTTCTTCTCAAAGATGTATGAAAAGAATCCACTTAAGACTACGGATGAAAAAAAATCTCAACAATATAAATGGCTACTAAACATTGTAGATCTGTAGCAATTGATAGAAACAAAACCTGCCAAAGTCCTGATCTATGCCACACTCATAGTTAAACAACAAAAAGAAACAGTAATAACTCCAATCATCCAAGGGAAACAAGATATACAAAGAATAGATTTTATTTTAGCACCTGTGAAGGGAACAAACAAATGTTACTAGTCCCCCTCTATGGGATGGGTTCTTGGATATCCTCAAACATCTTCAGCTTTTTGATAGAGTCTCTCTCCTCTATAATGTGTAAGCCTGGCAAATGAAATGTTTGAGCTCAATGGGAACTCAAATGGAAGAAAATTGGTGGTGGACAATGAAAATAATCAGAGTTATAGCAGTGAGTGCAATAATGAAAATAATCAAAAGTGAAAAATGAATGGAAAACCTTTCTATTTATAACAAAATATTGAGTTATCCTTGAATAATAAGAAATAATAAAATATTATTAACCCCATTCTTGGTATAACCACTTGGAATATTTTATTATATTTGGTTAGGAGGGAAAAGTATTTAAACTTTTACTTTAGAAATAATAAATAAATAAATGATTTATTTATCATCTCAAGAAATTGGTTAAGAAATAATAAACAAATAATGATTTATTTAATTATTCCTAAGGGATTTAGTCAACTTTGACAAGGAATAATAATTAATTAGTGATTAATTAATTATTCCTATAGAAAAATAAGATAATTAATAATTTATCTGTTAATTTTTCATAACTAGGTCAAATATGACAAGGAATAATAATTGAACAATGGTTTAATTAATTATTCCTAGAAGAAAATAAAATAAATAATGATTTATTTAATTATTCTTCATGCATTTAATTATAAATTACTTAATAAAGGTGGTTTATTAAGTAATTTCTCACAGTGAAAGCAATATTACTATGGTAAAATTGGCTTTACATGGTGTACTTCGATCCATCTAGTAAATTAGGTTAGATGATCATTTTTTTGGTGATAACAGTCGAGCAAGTGTCTATCATCTTGCCCATATATGAAGCCACTAAGTTGTTCATACACAAGGATATCAAGATCAAATGGTAGGACATCAATGACATCTTCTCAGGCACCTTTGAAGAGAATCTGGAGGACCGTAGACTCTATGTCAACATAAACAAGTCTGGCTTGTACGAGGATGCATGCACGTATCCCACATTTCCATGCGTGGACATGATCCATTGGATTGTCTCGTATACTGATCCAGAGAGAATGGTGTTGAGAAATGTCAGTGGAATAGAACTTGCTACCTTCATGGCATAGGACTTTCAGGAGATGTATCACTTGTTGTAGTCCATGAACACAATGCATGCACCCTTCACCAGTCCCAGTAGCAGTGCAAACTCAAGAGACATCTTGAAGAGCTGGGTGAGAGAGTCATCTAAGTTCAGGACAACACCCAACCAAGTATACAAGACAAAGACATCGAAGAAGGCTTATCAGTTCTAGATCAAATCACATGTCGCTTATACGACCAAGAGAGCACAGAGACCTTCCTACAGAGTTGGGTGATTGCGTTGAATCAACTAGAAAATGAAGGAATACCTTTCAATTGGTCCTACATGTTGGCTCTCCAGCTTAAGGGGCAGGTAAAAAAATGCCCGGCATCCACCCAAGGATCAACATGAAAAGTTTTTCATGTCTGCATACATACTTGATGTGATTTGTGCCCGTCAGTAGTTCCCTAGCATGGGTTGGGCATGGACACCTTCAGAAACCTCTATACACATCTATTACAGGTTGTTCTCTGAGTGCAGCTTCCGTGGATTTATACTACAACTATCTAACCACTTTTTCACCCCGGTGTATAGGATTATCTTCGAGTAGGATCGGCCTTGCATGTCACATGAAGCGATGGAGGCATTAGTTAACACAACATATTGGTATGCTTCATCCCTTGGTACCTTCGTCTGAGTGTATAATGTGGAGAAGGCTCCGCATGTGTTACTGATGTTTGCCATGGACAAGTTGATCATGCAAGAGATTACATACCACATATCAACAGGGTTGTCAACAAGACTGCATGGGAAGAAGAAGGCACCTTGGCCCACTCTGCTTTTGTAGATCAAGTTGTATGAGATCTAGAGTCTCAAGCATGTTGACGCTAAGACAAAGGAATACAAGAGGTTCAACTTCAGCACTAGAAGTTTCAATCCATATGACCTGCATCACTTAGTGGAGGACCATTGTGTGAGAGTGTATTATTCTTGGATCCAAGGGGAGTGTCATTGGCCTAAGGAAGACCCATGGAGATATTGCTTCAAATCCTTGAGGCTCAATGAACCAGTCAGAGCGGGTGTAGAATGGTTAGTAGTGCATAGGGCATCAGCATCTCAGAGAGGAGCAACATCAGCAGGAGCAGAAGGCACCAGATCTGTGCATGTCAAAGGTAAGAGGAAAGTTTTAAACAATACAAAGGAGGAGAAAATATGCAAGTTCAAAGCAGTTCCACTTGTATTAAGAGCAGCTTTGGAGATTAAGGTAAAGACAGGGCAACGTAACTAAAAGATTGTAAAAAGATGAAGGGAGAAGCAGAAATTGGAGGAGGCAGAGAAGAAGTTGCAGGAGGTGAAGCAACAAATAAGGGAAGAACAAGAGTTGCATAAAAGAGATAAGGAAGTGCAATAGGAACAGGAACAACAGGAGGTGGAGCATGCACACATTAATGAAATTGCACAAATACAAGTTATTGATTTATCAGAACAATTGGCAGAGAGAAAATAGGGTGAGCATTCGCAGGAGCAGGAATTTTCTCAAAAGATTGAACAAATATTGGAATAGGTGGACACAGATGTGGTTCAACCATAGTAGGATCAGGATACAGATCTCATGCCCAAGGGTCTAGAGGTCACTCCAACAACTTCACCAGATTTGAGAGTAGAGAAAATTCCAAGTGATCAAGGAGATACTTAAATCCTAGAGGACAATCCGGAAGCGAATGTGCACAACATATCTTTTGACAAGTCACAACACAGAGTTTTACAGTCATGTAGAGTGCCCAATCTGGATGTCCATGCATCTCCTGTGCAATTTCGAGAATGAGTGATCATGTCTAATGTGTGAAGACATCTAGCTGCATTGGTCGATGCTACAAAGTCATATGCCAAAGCCATCATCTCAAGTGTGAGATTCCTAATAGTTGAGAACGAGTGCATGGCTAAGGTTTTCCAAGCTGCCAAGCAGGAGGAAGAGAAAGATACATCCGCCAAAGCAGAGTTGAAGAAAGAAATAATTGATGAAGTAATGTTTCTCGAGACAATCATGAGGAAGTTGTACTTTAGGTTCATCACCGTGCATAAGTCAGTTTTCCATCTTAATGACTGCCAGCAATGCTGTGCTAGGAGAGCACGTATCTTGACATACATACACACTGTTGTCGATCACATGTAGACATGGACAATGAGCTACAATGGAGCCCCATTGTACTTGCCATAGATGATGAATCCAAAGGCAATGGAGTTGAAGGCACGCATCTGGAGTCAGATTTGAAACTATGAAGAACTCCCACGAGTCATCACTAGCTTATAGGCTTCACATGCACGAGTGTTCAGGAGCATGGATGTCATTGTGTGCATGCATGTGATCCCACCCGTTTAAACCCTCACCAAGGTGAAAGAAAAGAACCAAGTTTGAATGGAGCTGGACATGTACTTCGAGTAGTTGATGCACATAGCCACCATTGCAGATTTGCAGATGAGCACAGAAGCTATGCACCAATATGTTGCTAGTCTCGATGCACTTAAGACCATGATAAGCATGTTATTTGACGAGTTGGACAAAGGTTCCAAATCAGTGTACCTGTATGCAACGGAGGCAAGAGTTCACTTTCAGAAGGATGTCACCACGGAGTACGCGGACACCATAACAGACTACCAAGATTAGCATTAGTTCACTACCATCGATCACCAAGAGGATGTCGACGAGTTAGTCTTCCCACAATTTTCCTAGTCTCGGTGATGTCTTGAATGGCTTACTCAAGCCCATTTTTGTCTCACATGGGTACATGTGCAGATTTTAGTGTAAACATGTTGTAAAGTGAAAGACCAAGTGTCAATAGTAGAATGTAAACAATCATGTGTAAATTGAAAAATCATGAGGATAGTTGAAGAGTCACAAAGGGGAATGTCAAAGGTCACCCCACCCTTTACTATATATAGAACCTCATAACTCATTGTCCAGGCTTTTGGGATCCAAGCTTCTGATAGGTATAACTTAGAGAAAGCTTGGAGTGTATTGTAACGAGCCTTGGCTTCTTTACAGTCCAAAGTGAGTACAACTCTTTGGAGGAGCAGGCAGCATTGACTGTAACATTCCACTATTAGGGCTAATGGTTGTCATGGTTGTATGTATGATCGGATCTTTCACTCTTTTAATAAAACAGAGCCAACACGTGTAATGCATATATTGTTATTGTAGTTCAACTATCCTGGTTACTCTAATGATGTATGTAGTTGTAATTTACGCATGTATGTATGGACTATTATGTATGTGTTTGTATGAATCTTATCAAAGCATGTTGTTGGTATAACACATCACTTTGGTTTTTCAACTATCATACTTTCCATATCTTGATGTCTTTTAGCTTGTGTGTTCCCTTTCAAGCCAAATGCTATCACAGGATTCTAAGCGGCGCACTCTTCTCCCCTTCTGCGTGTTAGAGCCTTTCATGCACCTTCCTTGACTTGCTACAAGGTCACACCCTTGCTTCCAACAATGACATCTTACTACCTTTGCACACAACCGTAGTTAAGGTGATACCGTACTACCCACTACTGGGACTCCTACTCCAAACGGTCTGAGGTCTAGTTGGGACTTCTTACCGGGGAGACCCCCTGACATGTTGGCGGTTCCAATACCGTTAACATTTTTGGTGCTAGAAGGACGACCAGATAATAAGGTGAGTCCTCACATCTTTTTTTGAATATTCTCACATCTATCATGGTTATTTTTATAGTTAACCCTTTGCAATGTTTTTCCAATAGACATCCCTTTGAATTCGAGAGAAAGTTCTTTGATGACTTTTTAGAACTCGCGTATTATAGTGAAGGCGAAGTGGCCTGGCCTAAGAACTTAGATGACTTCCATGCATTCATGGAAAATGTGGAAGGTTTTAATGAAATAGAGGTATGTATGCTTCTCACACACACGCTCCATGATTACCCATTGCTATGGTGTCTCATGTTGCCTCCTAATTGTGTGCACTCAATCAAATAGTTCAGTGATCTAATAGAATATTTTTTTCATAATTTTGATCCTAAAGTACTTGATAAGAAAATGTTACAACAATGGAAGGCCCCGAATGAATCACTAATGGAATTTTGTGACTGCTTTTGTCTACTATCTTTTCAAGCTCCAAAAAGTTAGATGAAATTCCAATATATTATGAACAGATATGAGTATGTCTGTATCAAATCACTTTGTCCAAAAGTGAAGGAAAATCTCAAACCCTGCTCATCATACTCCGGTGATGGAGTTGCACAATCACAAGCAGATACAATTGTTGTCACAAGTGATTGCCCGCCTTCCGCTCATCAAACAACTCCACCCCCATAGAGTGATGTGGGAGAGCGTGCACACAAGTTTGTTCAACTATCATATCCTCCCACCCTCACTACTCTTAATTGCTGCTTAGATTTGGTTCGGAATCCCATGGGTTGTCATTTGCACTTTTTACCTCAACCTCTATCCCCACATTCTATTAATCCTCTAGATTGTACACTCTTGTGTTCTTCTGTTTTGGACTCCACACTTATTATGAACGAGGATCAAGTTATCGATGGAGTTGATGTTGCACAACCAACATGTGTTGTCATTTACGATGAGTATGACTAGGAATTTGAGCATGAACCCATGGTGAAGGATGACCTCCTTCTGTCTGCGCCTCCTCTGCTTTTTCCTGACATCTTTGGTGATTATGCTATCTCTGATTTTCCTTGTGTAAATCCATCCATAGATGCATCTACTTCCGATCATTCGCAGAACACACCTGATGTCAGTCCATCATTTTATAGTGGAAAGGAAAAATATTTCATTGAAAATCCACTTGGTTTTTCATCTACATTTTCTATAAATGAAGAGGGTGAACATTCTTGTTTCTCATATACCCCTCTGTATGATTCATCAAGCTGTGAGGATGTCGATGGACTCATCAATTTTTCTAATCATAGTTGTCGTGATCTATTTACTCTAATATTGAATCACGATGTTGAATCAATCATTGTTGATCTTTCAAAGCCACCTAATTATGATGATCTACCTGTCGATGAAGTCGAAACCTCGCAAGCTGTCAAGGCACTTCAATCTGAGCTGATGGTTATGTCAGGCCCTCACTGTCCTGAGGATATTTTTACTTTCGATCAGGAAATTATTGAAACATCCAAGGCTCCTCATCACTCATTTGTATGCATCGAAGATTAATCCAACACATAGATTTCACTTCCTCCACCCGAATTACACGGCCCCATCACTCATGCATTGGAGGAATCATACACAGCAAGCACACTTGCAAGGTGTAAGTTGTCTCTCTTTCTCATGTTTTCTTATCTATCATGTTCAAGAGAGTGCACATGCTTATCATTTGCATGCAGTGTGTCACAGCACTATGTCAAGTTTGCAAAATTCTTGTCTTGTGCTTTCACTCTTTTATTTTCTGTGGACGCATTCAAACTCGGAATGTGTTGGTCTTCATTGTTATATCTTTCATGTTTTCTAGTTTTCTTGACTGCCCTTCTCACGAACCATGCCTTCACCAACATGGGTCAACCATTGCACAAGTGGTTGCATTGAAAATATCACTTCACATGATCAAACCCATGCACCGTTAGCTTAGGAGTAGGAGTAGTGTTTTCTTTATGTCTTGTTTGCTTGCATGAATTTTGCTTTGCTTTCTTTGTTTGTTTGTTTATTTTCTTGCTTTCCTGCTTTTCTTACTTTCTTTACTTTCACATTTGATTTTTCTCTTTTCTTTTATTTTTTGTTTTCTTGTTTATGTCTGTAGGTTAGTTTCACATGAAACCATGTACGAATCTTAAGACAAGTAGGGTAAGGTACAAGAGGACTTGTACAAATAACAACACTTGGTTATATGTTGTCATCTCTCTTTATGCAGGAATTGTTGTCTTCAGTCAATGATACACCAATGGAAAATACGTTATGTTCGAAGTGAATCTTGGTGAAAACACAAAACTAGTGCTCTAACTAGTACCACCTACTCTAGTCAGTTGTTTTGGGTTAATCCTTGTCAGCTCAGTCAAGTAGAGTAAGGTGAGGGGGAAAACCTTAACAAGTATGGTAGAGGTATACATAACATACTTCTTTGGAGGAACAACCTCTTATGATCTCAATAAGTCGGGATCCCTCTTCCACCTCTAAAATAAATAAGTGCCTATGCATAGTTCTCTGAAAAATGAAAGAAATGTAAAAATGAAAATGTGAAAAATATGAAAAATGAATAAGGTGAAAGAAGAAAAAGGCTTCATGAGTAGTGAAGTGATGCAAGTAAGTCCGCTTGGATACTGACCAGGCTCGCTAGTAGTGGAGCGATGCTTGTGTTCTTGTGTAACTCTATCGGGGTAGTGTCTAGGCTTGCCCATAGCAGAGCAACACCATAGATGAAACTTAAACTCTAATAGTCATATTAATTGTGCACCAATATAAACCTCATCTCCAATCAAAAAAACTAAGTTGACTTGGCTTGGAATGTGTGTTGAGTGATCAAGAGCATGGTAAGTGCTACATATTTCACTCAAGCTAGTGTGGAAACCACGATGATCAAAGAATCGAACAATACTTCCGGAGGAGTTGGACTTGCTTTTCACGAAACAAGGTCCATTCAGAGAGTTAGAGTTCTACCAGTGTGTTGCCAATGTTGTAGTGGCTACAACCATCCTCCAAAATTTTTCCTTAGCTTCGTTTTGGAGCCTCCCTACCAACCATCCTTAACAGCATGTCTTGTACTGTCCAGGTACTTATGCTTTCAGTTGAGTTTCTTTGGCTTATCAGCTTGTGTTTGCTAACATTTTTTCCTTTCACTTGCAAGTTGCAATCCTATGACTTGGTCTTCAACTGGTTCTTGTGCTGGCTTGGAGAATTGCGTAGAACAGGACGGAAACTAACCTTGCTCTTAGAAATTGCATAGAGTATCTAGGCAGCTAGAAGCTCTACAAAATTGCATAGAGCATGTAGGTTGCCTTCCCCTTGAAAATCGCATAGAGCAGCCGATCACCAAGCTTGCTCTCTAAATTTGCACAGTTCTGGCTGGCATCCTTGTCTTCAGTCTAGAAATTCTGTAGAGCTTGAGGGGAAGCTAGAGCCACTTAGCCCAGAAACTGCGCAGAAGTCATCCTAAGGCTTGTTCTCCATTACATGTGCTCACAAGTTGACCGGTTCCCTCTAGGACTATGCAATCTTTTCTTACATGCATCGCAACTTTTTCCTAAAAAATAAAAAGGTAAAAAAGAAAAAAAGCATTCCTAGATTTTAGGAATCTATTTTTAGTAGTTGGGGTTACATGAAAAAACCATTTTAGAAACCTCCCACCAAGTGTCGCTCTTTCCAATAATTATAGCTTGTGCGTCATAAGCCTCGATTTGGTCAAAACTATTTATTCCATGCTTAAGAGCTCATTCTTCACTTCGATCTTGGAGCTCTGGCATTCCCAACTCATCTAGGAACATTTGGCACACTCAGCACAACTTTTTCCAGGTAAGTCTACTTTACATATCTTTTTTTTCTTTTTTTCTATCACGTTTTGTATTTCGGTTTGTGTGAGCGTTTTTTGCTTCACTTTATTAAATACTTGTTGTCATTTTAATACATGTTAGCTTGTGAAATCATTGTTTCAAGTTTTCCATTGCATCTCCTTATTGTCGCGTGCATGACATTTTTTTGCACTGACGATCATCGTTGCGATGACTTGCTTCACACACGCCATTGTTTTCATGTTTTACTGAATCCTGCACTTACTAATTGTGTGCATGTTCATTCACCCATGTTTGCACCTAGCTTCGCACATGCATTGAGTCCTTACTGTTTTTAGTCACCCGTTTACAGGGTTGAGTTGCCTTGGTGTAGAGCTTGCCTTGCCCAGATTTCACTGCGCATTTCTGGGATGGAAGGTCTTGCCTTGCTCCGAGAAATTGTGCAAAACTTGCCTCACACTGGCCTCCCAGGGTGTGCTCTACACAATTCTAAGAGGTAATGCCTCAGTTGGCTCCCATAATTGTGCAATGCAATTTTTCTGGGTTGCAGTCATGCTGACTAAAACTGCACATTGCGCAATTCTAGCACTCAGCAGGCCAATTTGGACTGTGCTCTACGCAGTTTTAGTAGTTAGTCGGCTCACTGATAGTCGAGATTGTGCTCTACATGGTTCTGGTAGTAAGTCTCCCAACCTCCCAATGAACATTGCGCATATATTCCAGTCAGTCACTCGAGTTTCTTTTGGTTTTCAACTGATCGTTTTCCTGCCATGAGTGTCACTCTATCTCCAGGTATCATAGGTGTTCATCAGTCTCTCAGTAGCATAGGTGCTATGGATTCCAGGAGAGAAGGGTCAAAGGACACCACTGAGAGCACAGTTGGAGATATGATCGAGCAAATGTCTATGAACTTGCCAATTTATGAAGATACTAAGTTGTTCGTAGAAAAGGATATCAAGATTAAATGACATACATCAATGACATCTTCTCAGGCACCCTTGGGGAGAATTTGGAGGACCACAGAGTCTATGTCAACATACACAAGTCTAGCTTGTACCAAGTTGCATGCAGGTATCCCGTGTTTCTAGGCATGGACATGATCTCTTGGATTGTATTGGATATTTATCCAGAGATAATGGTGTTGAGTAGTCTCAGTGGAATAGAAATTTCTACCTTCAATTTAGAGGACTTTAAGGAGATGTATCACTTTCCGCAATCGGTGAACACAATGGATTCACTCTTCACCAGTCCCAGTAGCAGTGCAAACTTAGGAGACATCTTGAAGAGTTTGGTGAGAAAGCCATCTAAGTTAAGAACAACACCCAACCAAGTATACAAGACGAATATATTGCGAAAGGCTCATCAGTTCTTGGTCATCCTCGCATGTCTCTCATACGACCAAGAGAGCACAAAGACTTTCCTACAGAGTTGGGTGATTGTGTTGGGTCAGCTCGCGAACGAAGGAATACTTTTTAATTGGTCTGACATGATGGCTCTCCAGCTAAAGAGGCAAGTAAAAAATGCACGACATCCTCCCAAGGGTCAACAAGAAAATATTTTTAATGCTCGCATACATACTTGACGCGATCTATGCCCTTCAGCAGTTCCCTAGCTTGGTTTGGGCATGTACACCTTTAGAAACCTTTGTACACATCTATTGCAAGTTGTTCTTCGAGTGCAAATTCTATGGAGTTATACTACAACTATCAGACCACTTCATCACCCTAGTGTACAGGATGATCTTTGAGCAGGATCTGCCTTGCATGTCACGGGAAGCGATGGAGGCATTGGTTAACATAATAGATTGGTATGCCTTGCCCCTTGGCACATTTTTTCGAGTGTACTATGCAAAGAAGGCTCTGCATCTGTTACCAAAGTTTTCTATGGACAAGTTTGTCATGCAAGAGGTTTCATACTACATCTCGACAGGGTTGTCAGCAAGACTGCATAGGAATAAGAAGGCACCTTGGCCCGCTCTTCCTTGGCATATTGGGTTGTATGAGATCCAGAGTCTTAAGAATGTTGAGGCCAAGATGGAGGAATTCAATAGGTTCACCTTCGGCACTGGATGTTTCAATCCATATGACCTGCATCGCTTAGTGGAGGACTACTATGCGAAAGTGTATCATCCTTGGATCCACGATGTGTGTCACTGGAGTGAGGAAGACCCATGGAGATATTTCTTCAACTGCTCAAGGCTTAGTGAACCAGTCAGAGTGGTTGTATAATGGTTAGCAGTGCACAAGGCAACATCATCTCAGAGAGCAGCAACAGAGGTAAATAGACCTATGCATAAAAAAAGCAAGAGGAACGTTTCTGACAGCACAGAGGTAGAGAATAGCTGCAAGTTCAAACCAGATTCACTTGTATTAAGAGTATCTTTGGATATTGAGGCAAAGGCGTGACAGTGCAACAAAAGGATTAAGCAAAGACAGAGGGAGAAGAAGAAACTGGAGGAGGCAGAGAAGAAGTTGCAGGATGTGAAGCAAAAAATAAGGGAAGAACAAGAGCTACATAGAAGAGAGAAGGAAGTGTAGTATGAACAGGAACAACAGGAGGAACAACATGCACACATTGATGAAACTGTGCCAATACAGGTTATTTATTCATCAGAATAATTGGCAGATAGAAAATAGGGTGAGCAGTCATAGGAGAAATACTTCGCTCAAGAGATTGAATAAATGTTGGAACAAATGGACAGGGATGTGGTTTAGCCAGAGAAGGATCAAGATACAGATCTCATGCCCAAAGACCCAGAGGTCACTCCACTGGCTTCACTAGATCTAGGATCAGATAAAGTCCTAAGTGATCAAGGAGATACTAAAATCCTTTAGGACAATCTGGAAGCAGATGTGCACAAAATATATTTTGATGAGTCACAAGATAGAGTTCTGTAGTCATGCAGAGTGCCCACTCTAGATGTCCATGAATCTCCTGCACATTTTCAAGAGTGAGTGATCATGTCCAACATGCATAAACATCTAGATGCATTGGCCGATGCTACAAAGGAATATTCCAAAGCCACCAGCTCAAGTGTGATATTCCTGATAGCTGAGAATGAGCACATGGCTAAGGAGTTGCAAGCGGCCAAATAGGCTGAATATAAAGCTACAAAATTGACAAGAGTAGAGTTGAATAAAGCAATACTTGATGAAGTATCGTCTCTCGAGCCAATCATGTGGAAGTTGTACTTCAGATTTGTCACCGTGAATAAGTTAGTTGTCCATCTTAATGGTTGGTAGCAGTGTTGTGCTAGGAGAGCATGCATCTTGACAAACATACACACTTTTGTTGATCACATGCAAATATGGGCAATGAGGTACAAGGGAACCCTGTTGTACTTTCCAAAGATGATGAAGCCAAAGGCAGTGGAGTTGAAGGCACACATCTGGAGTCAGATCCGGAACTATGAGGTACTCCCACATGTCATCACCAGCTTATAGGCTTCACATGCACTAGTGTTTAGGAGCATGGATGTCATTGTACAAACGCATGCAATCCCATCCATTGGCACACTCAACGAGGTGAAATAAAAGAACCAAGTCTAACTTGAGTTGTACATGTACTTCGAGTACTTGATGCGCATAGGCACTAATGAAGATTTACAGATTAGCAGAGACACTATGCATGAGTATGTCATTGTTCTAGCTGAACTCAAGACCATGATGTGCATGCTATTTGACGAGTTGGACAGAGGTGCCAAATTAGTGTACTCGGTTGCAATGGAGGCAAGAGTTTGCTTTCAGAATGATTTCACCATGGAGTACGCGGACACCATAACAGACTACCAATCTTGGCATCATCTTAGTCTTCCCATAGTTATTCAAGTCTCAGTGATGTCTTACATGGCTTACTCAAGCCCATTTTTATCTCAAATGGGTACATGGGGAGATTGTATTGTAAACATTTTTAAAGTGAAAGACCAAGTGTCAATAGTAGAATGTAAACAATCATGTGTAAGTTGAAGAGTCATGAGGGTAGTGTCTAGTCAATTTAACGTCTTAAATTGCTCTACATAAATTATCAATCCGAGTATCGTAAACTAATGAAGTGTGGTGCACCATATGTGCTTAGTTAACCTTTCTCTTACTTCGTTGTTTTATAGTTTATGTTGTTTTTGGGGTTTTTTTCTTGTTGGTTTTCTAAAGTGTTTAATGCAAATGGAAATCCTATTCTAAGGTCTTAAGAATACTTTTAAAGGACAAGTATGGATAAAGATTTCAAGACAAGGCCTATGTCCCTAATGGTAACTTCCAAAACTTAGCACTTCAAAAGAACTTAAAACATGTTATTGATGGAATTAGTATTTAAACAAAAGTGTAAATATACAGCTAATTCAATCAAAATAAAATGCAATAACCAAACAATGAGCTAGTGACTATGAGACCCAGTATCCTTGCTGCTTCAGCAGAAGGATAAGATGATTCTATCATGTCACTAGTCATTAAAAGGCTATATGCATCACTAATCTACAATCAAAATAGAATGCAACAACCAAACAATGAGCTAGTGACTATGAGACCCAATATCCTTGCTGCTTCAGCAAAAGGACAAGATGATTCTATCATGTCATTAGTCATTAAAAGGTTATGTGCATCACTAATCTACAATCAACCGGTTGAACACACTTGCATGAATTAAAATTGCATGAATGAAAAATCTAATCTATCAAACTTGAAAGCAATCAAATTACATAATGAAATCAAAGCAAAATTGAACACACTTGCATGAATTAAAATTGCATGAATGAAAAATCTAATCTATCAAACTTGAAAGCAATCAAATAACATAATGAAATCAAAGCAATATTTACAAAATGAAATCTACTCTACCTTACATTATTTACACAATGAAATCTACTCTACCTTACATTATAATATGCTTCATGACATCTACTTCACATCTCCTTCCATGTTGAGAACATCAAAGCTTTATTCAAATTCTTCAAAAGTACAAAGTACAACAAAGTTCTCCAAAGCTTTCAAAAGCCATCAAGGAAGAACTACAAACTTAAGAACTAGGACTAAGGACTAACAAATGAAGGAGAGAGATCTCCTATTTATACAAAAAGATGAGAGCCATCTCATTAATGATAGTCCATGAATCTCTCCCTCTACCTCTAGAGTCCTAATCAAAATAGGAACTGATAAGACACATGTCTTCTTAGAGTTACAATACAATTAGGAGATGTGACACATATCCTCATGATCCCATGATTCTTTCCAACCAAATTCGAATTTGGCCTTAGAGTGCCACATAAGGGTCTTCTAGAAGTCTCCTTTCAACCTACATATGTCAACAACCTCAACCCATTTGTTAGGTATAAGCATATGCACATTATTTTCTAATGTTTAACCACAAATTCACTTAAAAGACTTAGAAATAATAAAGATTGGAAAAACATAAAGGTGGCCCAATGATAATGAAAGTGGGATGAATGTGGTGACATAGTAGTGAAATGGAGGTGAAATGGAGGTGATATAATGGACATAATAGTGAAAGTGTAATGCAAATGAATGACATTTTCAAGATTCAACAGGTAGTTGAAGAGTCACAAAGGGGAATGTCAAGGGTCATCCCACCCTTTGCTATATAGAGAACCTCATAACTCATTGTCTAGGCTTTTGGGAGCCAAGCTTCTGATAGGTGTAACTTAAAGAAGGCTTGGAGTGTATTGTAACGATCCTTGGCTTCTCCATAGAGAAGAGTGAGTACATCTCTTTGGAGAAGCAGGTGAAAGTGATTGTAACATTCCACTATTAGGGTTAGTGTTTGTCATGGTTGTATGTATGATTAGATATTTCACTCTTTTAATGTAACAGAGCCAACATGTTTCAATGCGTATATTGGTATTGTAGTTTGGCTATCCTCATTACACTAATGATGTATCTAGTTGTAATTTACACATGTATGTATGGACTATTTCATATGTGTTTGTATGAATCTTATCGAAGCATGTTGTTGGTATAACTCATCACTTTGGATTGACGGTTATCCTGCTTTCCATCTTGTGATGTCTTTCAACTTGTGTGTTCCCTTTCAAGCATTGTGCTATCACAGGCTTCTAAGGGGTGCACTCTTCTCCCCTTTTGTGTGTTAGAGCCTTTCATGCACCTTCCTTGACTTGCTACAAGGTCACACCCTTGCTTCCAACAAGGACATCTTATTGACCTCTACGTGTAATCATAGTCAAGGTGATATTGTACTACCCACTGTTGGGACTCTTACTCCATACAGTCCGAGGTCTAGTTGGGAATTCTTACTAGGGAGATCCCTTGACATGCTATTTGGTCCAACACCAACTTATAACCAAACCCACACAAAATTAACTCTTATTTATCTATAAATTGTTGTGGATATTCCAATGGATAGTTCGTCACAACAAATATGAAAATAATGTATTAAAATTTTGAATTTATACTCTATTTCATTTTTATTAAACTTTAGTATATGTAAATTTAACTATAAATAGTGCATGCATGCGAATGGAAATTATGTAGAAAAATAGAGAATGGAAAAATAACCTCTCGCACACACATAAGACACAATATATGCTTTGGGAAATCCTTTTGGGAGAAAACATAGTTGGAAGGTGAGGTTGTGTCGCTCTCTTTCTCTATCTAGAAATATGGTTGCAGTTACAAAGAAGTAAGGCTTGTGGCCCGTGGGCTTCTACAGTGCACAAATCCTCTTTGTGTGATCTACATCCTATCCCCCTCGGCTATCTTTTCTCATCTATGGAACAAAATTGTCTCAACAGAGATCACGGGTTGTTGATTACCTATTAGTGCTCGTGGCCCAATTGTTCCCAACTGTTTCCCAAGTAAAAAAATACTTTGGGAGAAGTATAAAAAGACTTCAATGGGAAGTGCTTAAGGAGGAGAGAAAGTATAGAACTATTCTGCTGAGATTATCCCTTGATCAGGTTTGAAGATCCCTGTGCTTCAAGCACTTCCCCAAGTTCAGGAAACCCTTGTTTCCTTGAGAGTTGATATCCTTTCACTTGTTGAAGATATTCTTGTATTGGTTATGGAAGGAGCTTGTTGAAGACCAGGACTGGATGGACTTGGAGGACGGTTCCACTTGGAGCTGAAAGAGGAAGACTCAGGTGAACTCTTTCTATGTTTTATTATAGTTATCTACAATAAAAAGAAACACTGTCTTGTTCCTGATATCAACTTTGTTCATGCATTTGATGTTATTGTTATGGTTTATATATGAATTACTATTTCAATGTATAACTAACCATCTACTTATATGTTATAAAGTTGATATCACTATAATGCTTTATCTATATGCTATTATGCGTCTTTGAATTGGTTGTTTTGCAGGTTCAAAGATTGTGAGGAGTTGCAGATGGTTTGGACGCTAGCTGGAACTACCCAAATGAAGGATCCCCGAGTATGTACATCCTCACATAGTTCATTTGTTTAAGCATTTTTCCTGAGTTATATGCTTGTTTCTTGTTGTAGATTACTCCTGCTCTACTAGGGTTCTGACACAAATCCTAGGGGACTTTATCCCTTAACAGAATTGGCAACTCCACTAGGGCTTTGGGTCAGAACCCTAGTAGAGCAGGAGTAATCTACAGCAAGAAACAAGCATATAACTCAGGTAAAATGCTTAAACGAACGAACTATGTGGTGAATACCCGGGCGACCATGTAACCACATTCCATTTATGGTGCTCATCGAACTCCCTCATCGATGATTTGATTAGGTTGAGACTATTTCAATGCACCTTAACTGGTAATGTGGCTAAGTGGTATATAGAGTTACCAGGGGGCACCTTTACATCTTTCGGTGATTTGGCTAACATTTTCTTAAACCATTCCTAGTTGCCTGCCTGTTACAACGTTGGAACTGAACTTCTAGCCAATTCATCAGGACACGACTACTCACATTTTGGATCATATCCAGGAATGGAGACAGAGAAGGAGGCTCATTAAAGCTGAAATTCCACCTGAATTCTATCTCGAATGGTTTTTAAAATCATTACAACCTGAGATATCTAAGGATGTTTCTATGTTTGGAGTTTATTCTGAAGAGCAAGCTATCTTTCATGCCCAGCAGTTAGAACTAATTTATTCTCAGTCCAGGACTCTTCAGAAAATCTTGCCTGATGCTCCTAGATCCACGGTTTATGTAGCCAACCCGAAGCTAGGCCCGCATGCAGACGGTGTTGTTAGATCGATTGATGCGAATGTAGTGAACCTTTTGAACCAATTGTAGCAGTTGTCTCTACTAACTGCTTCTCCAATCAGGTTGCATCGTCTAGTCCTTCACCTTCTCAACCTTCTTCCATAAATGTCGTTCAGGCTTCTAACCCCAAAGGAAATCAAAATTCCGATGGGAAGAAGAAGGGACGAGGAAAAAACAAGAATCAAGATGGGAAGGGTAATGCGAACAAACCTGGAAATGGTGCTCGTGAGGGTCGAAAACAGTCTAAGAAGAAAGTTAAGTTTCCATGAAAGTTATGCAGTGGGGACCATTTGACTCATATCTGCCCAAAAATAAGTTAAGTTTCCATGCAAGTTATGCAGTGGGGACCATTTGACTCATATTTACCCAAAAATTCAAGATGCTCAGCGCTTGTTAGTGCAACAAGGGACTTCTAGCTCTCAAGCTGTGTTAACCAACCCTTTTCCCCAAGGGCAGCAGCTACTTGCTAGTGCAAACTCAAATCCTGGTTCCTCTGTTGGGGGCAACCAAGAAGGGGACAATTCCTCAAATGTTTTCATGATGGGTTCTCACATTGGTGTGGCCACACGGTCACGTGATTATGGTGAAGCTGAAACATCCAAGGATAAATCTACTCTCGAAACTATGGATCCACTTCATATTGAGCGACCCTATATCGAGCCTATACCTCGGATACCGAAAGGTTCTACCAAACGCGCAACTATTAACCCTAATGCTAGGGAAGACCAAAACTATTCCATTGTAGAAGATCTGGCTCAAATTCCATGCGTTATGTCTACTTTAGAGGTACTCCAGTCGTGTCCAGCTCAACGAAGTGCTTTGCTTTTGATGTTAGGGGCAGTTGATCCAAACAATTCTTTAGTGCTTAATTTTGACATGCTCAATGTCAAAAAGAGACTTCCTCATCATATGGCTTTTCAAATAAAGTCTACTTACCGAAAAACTAATATTTTTTGAATAGTTGTAGATGAGGGAGCTTCCACATGCGTAATGTCTATTTCATGTTGGAATGCCATTGGATCGCCTTCAGTTGTTCCTTCACCCACCCTCTTGACAGCATTCGACGGGCATTCTCATAGGCCACACGAGATTATCCCAGCCTTTCCTATATGTGTTGGGGGAAAGGTCGTTAATATCGAAGTAAAAATTGTTGATGCTAACTTAGACTACAATCTCCTCTTAGGACGGAATTGGATTTACAAAATGGATGCCATCATTCCGACTCTGTTTCGAGTCATTTGCTTTCCTCATGAGGGGAAAATTGTTAAGGTTGATCAATTGGATTATTCTCTAGTTGATCCTCCAACAACTTTGGATTCTACTGTTTTGTTAGTGGATAACCCCTGTCAACCTATCGAGAATCTAGGAGTTTGGATGTATTCTTCTTTGATGGGTACATTTGATCTTCCCTCTCCTATCGCTAGAATCAATGTCAATTCATTTTCCAAAGAGTCTTCAAGGGAAGAGTTCCTACGAACTCATTATTTTTCAGACCCTTGGACCTTGCCTTCGCCTATGATAACATTAGATGAAGGACAAGTTGGTGGAATGGCATTACCTGTGTCTGCAGCAGAGCTTAGATATCAGTCTATCATTAACTCTGTAGATGACCATCCTAATCCTTTTTTAGAGGAAGAGTTAGATGGTGATGTGGCCCCAGCTTGGACCCTTGACTCTACTTCTTCTATGGACTACTTAGATATGGTTTTACCATCTGAAGAAGTAATCTTAGAAGCAATGACGGGTGTAGATCAACCTTGGGAAGATTTGCACCATCTTTCATATTTTCTTCCTCCATTGTAGGAAGTTGAATCTAGGTTCTCCAATATGCTTATTAGCGATGTTTGTATGGTTTCAAACCCTTTGGATCCAGCACACGTCTGTGTTGAAGGTAATATTTCGGTCATTTCAAAAAATGTACCTTTAAACATCTCTAGGAACCCTAATGTGATAGAAAATGTCTTCATCGGAGCCAAGTGTTCCGCTGAAGAAATTCAAATTTATAGTGACCTTTTTAAAGAGTTTTGGGATGTATTCACTTGGTCTTATGAAGAAATGCCTGGTATTGAACCATCCATTGTTCAACATGAGATCAAGACGTATGAAAACGCTAAGCCAATTCGTCAGAAGCTTCGGCTAGTCAATCCTAGGAAAGCAGCAACTATTAAAGCTGAAGTAGAAAATCTGCTCAAGGCGGGTTTTATATACGTTGCTCCTCTAACAGATTGGGTTTCTAATCTATCCCGGTTGATAAAAAGCAAGGAAAAATCTGCGTATGCATTGACTTTAGGGATTTGAACAAAGCTTGTCTGAAAGATAGTTACCCCACACTATTTATTGATTAGATAGTTGATGAATGTGCAGGCAATGAGATTTTCTCCTTCATGGACGGATTCTCTGGTTATAATTAGATCTCTATCCATCCTGAAGATTAGCATAAGACAACTTTCATATGTCCCTGGGGTACCTTTGCGTACAAAAAGATGCCTTTTGGTCTTAAAAATGCTAGAGCTACCTTCCAGCGAGCCATTTCATATGCTTTCCACGACATGAAGCACATCATCGAAGCATACTTGGATGATTTAGCTACTCGTTTTTGAAAGAGAATCGATCATCCTAGTCACCTTCGATTTGTTTTTGAGAGATTTCGATTTTACAAAATCCGGTTGAATCCAAACAAGTGCATTTTCGTGGTTACATCTGGTCGGTTGTTAGGGTTCATTGTGTCAACTGAAGGGATTCGAGTCGATCCATTCAAGGTAGAGGCAATAATTTAGTTGCCTCCCCCATCTTCCATCCGACAACTTCAAAGTCTTCAGGGGAAGGAAAATTTCTTAAGACAGTTTGTAGAAAATTATGCTGAGATAACCAAAGGATTTATGTGTTTGCTGAGGAAAGGAGTTCCATTTGTATGGGACGACTTTGTGCAATGATCTTTTGATGCCTTGAAGCAGGCATTAGTCTCTGCCCCGCTTTTGGTAGAGATTTCCTTTTATATCTTGTAGCTACAGAATCAACCATAGATATGGTTCTCATTCAGGAAGATGATGCTCTTGTAGAGCATGTGATTTACTACTTGAGTCAAGGCTTGGTAGGTCCTGAAATATGCTATTCTCTGGTTGAGAAATTGGCCTTGGCAGCTGTCCATGTTGTCCAGTGGCTTCGACATTATATTTTGCTATGCAAAACATTTGTCTTAGCAGCAGTCAATCCTTTCCAATTTGTCCTTAGTAGGCGAGTGATTGGGGGCAAATATAATCGATGGATTGTTATTTTACAAGAATTCGATCTCGAGTTCTTGTCGGCCAAGTCTAAGAAATCATTGGTTTTTGCGGAGTTAATTTCTGAGCTGCCTTGTGGAGAAGATACTGTTTATGAGGAGAGTTTTCCCGATGAACATCTATTCCTCATCTCTTCACAAGACCCCTGGTATGGAGATATCATTATCTATCTCTAGACTTCGAAGTTTCCCCCTGCTTTCTCTAAGGATGAACGTCGAAAATTACATCACCTGGCTAAGAACTATGTCATCATTGGTGATACATTATATTACCGAGGGGTTGATTCAATCCTTAGGCATTGTTTAACCTTAGAGGAAGCAGAGTCTATGCTTAATGATTGCCACAATGGAGCTTGTGGTGGTCATCTTTCAGGGCTTGCTACAGCCCAAAAAATCTTGTGTGCCGGCTACTTTTGGCCTTCGCTTTTCAAAGATTGTGTTGAAGTGGTCAAATGTTGCCACCCTTGTCAAGTGTATACTCGGAAGATGCTCGTGCATCCAACTCCTCTTTTCCCTGTTGTCACTATCAGTCCTTTTAAAAAGTGGGGTATTGACTTTACTACTTGTAATCCGCCTTCAGCAGTGAATCGCAAGTACATTATAGTGGTCGTAGACTACTTCATGAAGTGGGCTGAGGCCATGCCCACTTATAAAAATGATAGTGAAATAGCGACATTGTTCCTTTTCAATCAGATTACATCACGATTCGATATCCTGAGAGAGATTGTCACTGACCATGGCAGTCATTTCCAGAACCAACTGATGTCCGAATTGGCTCTTAAATTGTGTTTCTGGCAGGAGCATTTGTCTCCGTATTATCCTCAGGCCAATGGACAGGTTGAGGCTATGAATAAATACCTCAAGACGATCTTGCAAAGGACAATTGACAAAAATCGTTCCAAATGGCATCTCATGTTGTATCCAACTCTTTGGGTGTACCAAACCTCGGTAAAGACTGCCACCGGTTTTACACCTTTTCAGATAGTTTATGGTCTGGAATTTATTTTTCCCATTGAGTGCGAAATTCCATCCCTTAAGCTAGCTGTTGAGCTCCTTCCAGAGACCTCTAGTCTCGAAGAGCGTCTCCTTCATTTGGAACATCTCGATGAGCAGCGTCAAGATGCACCATAATTAATGAGGCTCATAAGAAAAGGGTTAAAACTCAGTATGATAAAGTTGTCCGTCCTCAAGTCTTTTCTGAAGGCGACCTTGTCTTGGTCTAAGATCAAGATAAACATGCCTTGGGGGTAGGAAAATTCAAGTCTACATGGTATAGTCCCTTTATAGTGAAACGAGTTTTAGGAAAAGGGGCTTATGAATTAGTCAATTTTGAAGGGAAGAAGTTAGCGGAGCCCCAAAATGGGCTCTACCTCAAGAAGTACTTTGCTTAGGTTTCGGCCAAGCAATGGCTTTCTTAGTATATTTTGTCATGTCTTATCGGGATAATTGTTTTTTTTTTTTTTTTAATATATCGACACTTTTTTATTTGCTTTGGTAGGTGTTGATGGATGACTTGGTCTATTTCGGATTCGTCGATGGTGCTAGTTGGCACACTCAAAAGCTCGCTTCCACAACTTGGGTGATTTATTATCCAACTGTCAGTTGATGGTGTCAAGGGGAGTATGCATTGGTTCTGTATCAAATAATATGGCTAAGTATACTACCATCATTAATTTACTATCTGAAGCTTTTTCTTATGGAATCGATTTGTTGGTAGTGTATCTTGATTCACAACTGGTAGTGTCACAATTAAATAACATTTATCGGGTTTGGGATCCTTATTTATATTGACAATATTTGAGAGTGAGGGTGTTGCAAAGATCATTTGTTTATATTACTTATTTGCACATTCCACGATCTGACAATTCATTAGCAGATTCTATCGCTAATCAAGCTTTATATTGCCACATCATTCATTCATCAAGATAAAAATAAACATCAAAAAGTCAGAACTATATACATATACATATACATATACATATACATGTACATATACATATACATATATAGATATATAGATATATAATAAAATCGCTTGGGTGTACATAAAGTGTTTCAAAAATAATACATGAAATCGAGACTAAATTCCCATAATCATGTCGAGCACATCTAATGACCCAGCTCAGGATGAGCAGCTAAGTAGGTGACCACTGCTTTGGCCACACGCCAAACAAGGTGAACCCAGTCACGTGGCACTCCTACCACGTGTCGCTGCATATCCTCGGGTAGATCTTCTACGGCCTCCATTGGTACCCAATGAGTCAATCTCACTAAGTTTCATTGGACCGCGTATAAGACTCTCTTAGTATCTGCAGTCGCCTCTTCGGCACCTCTTCTGTAGAAATCCATCTGGTCATACTAGACCCACATCTAGAACATGATCATTAAATCATTATTTTAATCCCATCAAAAATATTTTTAAGTTCATTTTCATATTTCAAAAATATAAAAAATCATAAAAGTTGATAAAATTTTAAAAATGGATGTCTATCTCTCCCCATGTTGCGTCTGGTGGCAGCACCAGATCCAGATCTCCCTTAAAATCCATGCCAACATAGGGATAGTTGTCCACAACGATGATTTGCTGCTCCCACCAGGAGAAGAAATCATCATTAAAAGTAGTCCTCGATACGTCTCCGCCTCCAAGGCATTTCATCAGGTCGTCCAACCTACCCATCCTAGGATCTCGGGGGCTACTGATAGGAATTGATACTCTGGGACGTAACCCTAGAACCTTCTTGAAGAAGAAGGAGCACAAAATGGTCCCATATCTGAAGTTCTTGGTCCGTCCTTTCTTAATGGAGGATAACTGGCTGTTCATATTGGTAAGAAGAGGTGTACACCAGTCAAACATAGTAGTGAGACAATCTATGGGCAAGCTCATGGATAGTCGTGACGCTTGGTGTAATGAGGCTGATCCATTTATCCTGGCTATGGTGAATAGTATGATCCTCAGGGACAAACTCTCTACATGTTTGATTGGAATTTGGCTTCCAATCTTCTCCGGATGCCCTGGACAGTATATGTGTACGTAGTCTTCCACTGAAATACTACCTCGTGACTGGCCTATTGAATGTACAACTTCTCCTCTCCAAGAGAGACTAGTGATAAAGTAAATATCTTTTATCTCTATCCTTAAATGCATTTGATCAATCATAAATGCATCATCTTCAATACTCCAATAGTGGATTAACATTTCAAGCAAGTAGGTGTTTGCCTTCATATTTGGCATTTTGAAAATTTTTAATAAACCGCATCCCCTCAATGCATCTAAGGCATGTTGATCATTCATAACCTCATCATCAACAGTAGCATGCTCCCTTTCCCTCCAGGTGATTGTCATCCTGAAAGAAAATCAAGGTTCAACTGTTAGTTTTTTTGTTTTAATTTCAAACTGCGTATACATGGGTCCATTTCATACACAGTCACGTGTAGGGCCTACGTATATGTGGGTTTCTCATAACCAACCCACGTATACACTACGTTGAAATTTTTAACATAATTTCCAACGGTAAAACCTTAATTAAAATTTCTAAAAACAATCACAAATGAATGCAAGCTAGATTTGGGGGTTACCTAATGATTTTGAGCCAATTTGAATAGTCGAATTCTTTGGCGGACAAGTTTGCTTCTTTTTCTCCATAGCTTTTGCTCTCAACACAAATGATAATGATGGTGAGTCAAAAAATCATTTTATAGGCTTTGAAAATGTCAAATTTTTTTCAAAACTTGATTTTTTCTGTCTCATGAATATTTTAACTTGTGAGCTTGGATTGTTAGGAATAGGTTGTTTTTTCAGGAATTTTTGGACGCTTCTTTGAAGATTTCACGTCATTCGATGATTGCTGACCTGTCATGGCAGGTATCGTTTACTCACTGGCATATAGGTTAGGGAAGCCATTTTTCCATTGCATTTTGCATACTAGCCTCCATTTGTCAATACACTTGCCATAGGGTCGATCCCATCGTGTTATGGTTCATAAACCATCTTCACTCGTTGACTTTTTAAATCATGACATGATGGTAGAACCATCCTTTTCATGGGCATCGTAGTTAGCACCTCACTGACATTGGTTGCACATGATGCTTCATTGAGTAGGCTTAGGAGTCCTCTCTAGTCCCACCATGACTTGTGCGTTGAAGACTCATTCCTCTTTACTTCTTCGCTTTGTTCTGGCCTTATACCCTAGAGGCTCCTTTGTGTTGAGTTGTACTACAACATTGCATTTTGACCATTTGCACCTTTTGGCCTTGAGCCGGATTCACTTGGACTCGTGTTTAAGCCATTTTTTGACCATGACATCTGCAAAATCAAACTTACAATCCCTTATCTTCTACAACTTGACACACCTTGAGACCTGTGGAAGGAACATGCCTTTGAGTGTCCTTGACTAGTTTCACCTCCTTGCGTTGAGCATAGGATTGTTCCTATTCCAAGAAATAGATCATTTGTTTCACTGACACTCATTCTTTCCATTGTACTATAGCATTCTTTTATTCTTTTTCAAGCTTCAAGAAAAAGACAAAAAAATTATATATTCCAAAAAGAGCAGGAACGAGACAACATTTCCATTTATTGTTGGCAGCTAGAGTCAGTCGTGTCACCCTTGAACAAAGTATCTCCTCCATTTGGGTGGGATTTATCTTGACTTAGGTATGCCTTAACCTTGTTATTGAGTTAGTTCTCCTCCGATTGGTTACCTCTTCCAATCATATGGAGAGTCGTTCGTGCCTCCTGCATGACGAGCTTATACAGAGTTATCATATGTTGCCACATAGTCATCATTTGAGTCATGATTTTGTTCAAGGGAAGTAAGCCTGAGTCAGCCTCTCTGCAGTGTTTCTTGACCTATTTTCAGTCGGCCATCCCTGGTTGTCAGTATCTTGTTTGGCATCACATCAGTTATATTGGTCCTTTACTCATGCCAATTTGAGAAGGCCTCCATTGACTTCTTACTGGCGGGTCTTGTCCTTATTGATGACAACATATTGCTCTGAGGACAGGCCTAGAGCCGCACCCTGGCGCTATTTTCATTATTGATAGGTCACCTTGTGCTCAACATCGATCAGTATCATGGGTCTTTGACTGAGTGGTTTCCCTTGTGTTTGACATCATCTTTCATTATCACACATTGGGATTCGTGCAGTACCTTGGTGTCCATTTGACCCTATTGGTGGGTACCTTGCCTTTGTGTCAACTTTCATTATTGGTTGGTTCAGAGGGTTTCTGTCATGTGCTAGCTACATTATGTGTACACTGGAAACGTGATTTGGTCGGGTTACTACATTTTTTTTGTTTGATTCCTTCCACATTATTGGCCTACGGGTTACACTTGCACTAGATTGATGAAGGATGCCTTAATGCCTTCCTTCTAGCGGATCTTTCCCTATCGACTACGACTCATTGCTCTGGGGCAAAGGTCTAGAGTCCATTTGGTAGTACCTTGGGGTTTGCAGTCATCAGTGGCAAATCCTTCACTATCAACAGTGGGAAACCATCATTGTCTCATGATTGATAGATTCTTCTAGATGTTCGACTTTAGATCATCTATTCACACTTGTTAGATTGTACTGGGTACCTTGACTCTCGTTATCATTATCAGTGAGTAGTCTCACATTTGTTAACGTTATACATCAATGACTAGTAATCAAACAATTTCTCACATGGTCGACTTCAGTTCATTTATTCCCATTGTGTAGAAATGTGCCACGGCGGTCGGTGAAGACCTCGAGTTGCATCAACATTTTTTGGTTCACTTGTCAGTTGCTCCTGTTGCTGCTAGTTGACCCCATTCCACATTATATGTTGCAGTATTTCACAACGAAATTCTATATGCTAGCATCTGAGTTGCGATGTAGTATCATCTTATTCCATCATGTTCATTTGGTACTATTGGGATCAATTTTTGACATCAGTGATCACCTTCATCCTTCAGCTTCATTGATCATCTTCTTATATGTGATATTCAAACATGTACTTGTTCGATCGTGATCAGATGATCCATTATGTACTTCCAGTTCTTTATACTTGTATACGTAGTGGATCCGCTTGTACTTGATATGCAGACATGCTTTACTCTGAGCATGGGTATGCCCGCCTTAGACAGTTATTTCTTTCTGATCTTCTTTTCTGGCTTGGTAGGCTGAAATTTGGTGAAGTCCTTCTCAGTTTTTGATAGGTTTCCTTTCCATGTACTTAATACATTTCGGCCATCATGTACCCCTTCTGACCTCATATATTAGGGGGCATCTGTTATAACTCCAAATATCACTCTTGGTATTTGTGATGCCTGATTTATGGCCCAGGGCAACCCCTCCTTCCAGACTTGGTCCAAATATTTAAAAAATAGTGTTTTACTCCTTATACGCGACTTTGCCCTATATTAAATGCATGTACATGCGGGTCAGTTTATACCCAACCCGCGTATATGTGTTAAAACACTTAAAAAAAATAAATTTCCTTAATTATGTGTGGAGATCACGGGTTGCACCTGTTGATTACCTATTAGTGCTCGTGGCCCAACTGTTCCCAACTGTTTCCCAACTAAAAAACTACTTTGGGAGAAGTATAAAAAGACTTCAATGGGAAGTCCTTAAGGAGGAGAGAAAGTATAGAATTACTCTGTTGAAATTATCCCCTGATAAAGTCTAAAGATCCATGTGCTTCAAGCACTTCCCAAAGTTCAGGAAACCCTTGTTTCCTTGAGAGTTGATATCCTTTCACTTGTTGGAGATATCCTTGTATTGGTTATGGAAGGAGCCCGTTGAAGACCAGGACTAGACAGACCTGGAGGACGGTTCCACTTGGAGCTGGAAGAGGAAGACTCAGGTGAACTCTTTCTATGTTTTATTATAGTTATTTGCAATAAAAAGAAACATTGTCTTGTTCCTGATATCAACTTTGTTCATGCATCTGATGTTATTGTTATGGTTTATATATGAATGACTATTTCAATGTATAACTAACCATCTACTTATAAGTTATAAAGTTGATTTCACTATAATGCTTCATTTATATGCTGCTATGCGTCTTTGAATTGGTTGTTTTGCAGGTTCAAAGATCATGAGGAATTGTAGAGGGTTTGGACCCTGGCCGGAACTACCCGTACGAAGGACCCTCGGGTATGTACATCCTCGCATAGTTCATTCGTTTAAGCATTTTTCCTGAGTTATATGTGTGTTTATTGCTATAGATTACTCCTGCTCTGCTATGGTTTTGACCCAAAGCCCTAGGGGATTTTTATCCCTTAACAGTAGTGGCTTGGTTATAACACAACTCGATTACCTACTAGTGGTTAATTTTGATTAAATCAACTCCTAACTAGAGTTACAATATAGTCTCTACTAGAATCTTTTACATCAAAAACACGTGGCTAGCCCCTTTTCCATGAATAATGGGGGCTTACGCGGTATCCTCCCAAACTATAGGTGTGAAAACAGGAAGGTCAACTTCGGAGTGGCATAACTTTTGCATACGGATTCGGATTGGCGCACTACCATTGATGGAAATATATTTTTGTGTAGAACAACATGAAATGGTGTTGTGCTAAAGAGGAAAATCTTTACCCCCAAAAATTTCGTTTGATGCTTCAAAATGCTCTCGGAAGGTTTCAAACCCCATTTCGCCAAACTAGGTCCCACTAGTAAAAACAGTCCCATGAGATAATTCGTCCACGTTTTCCACTTTGAATGCATCGAGATGGAAGAAAACAAATATATTCATCCAATCCATATCACTTAGAAATTGCCTTGAAAAATGATCCACATCAAGATATACCTTGTATTGCATCTCATAGTTCCATAGGTAGTAGCCAAGCCACCATCAGATCCTAACATTATGACCATCAAGGTGAAAGTGCGGGTGTGGAAACTCTGTTGGCATTGAGATGCGCAAAAATGAATGATCCCTTGATCTGTATGCATAATTGGATTTCTACTTCCGACCATTTCTGTAAATTTATGGGTGTCAAATGTAGTAGTGACAACTACAAAGTGTAAGTTATAGGAGTCGATATAAGTAGAATGACCCTCAATGGAAATATCCCTTCCCACGTTAGGAAATTATCGCTCCTCTAATCTTTCAATCTCTCTCATAACATATTTACAGGTCATATACCCAAGGCTTTGGGACTTCTACAACAACTCAAGAAGGTATACATCTTTGCAAATGATCTGACAAGGACCATTCCACACAAACTCGATGACTTAGAGAACCTACAATTACTGGCCTCTTACAAGAATTCCTACATAGATTTGATTCTTGGGACCCTTGGAAATTGTTCAACGCTAAGAAATATTGATTTATCTTTAAAGCAGTTTGGTATAAGATTCATTCAATGCACCACCTTTTGTAGGCAAATAAACAGATAGGTTAGATTGAAACAATGTAAGTGGTTTCCCATGTTGTTTTGTCACATCTCTTCATCAATAGGTGGTATTTATTCATTTATTTAGTGCTTAGTCAATTCATAAATGGTATTTAAAATAAACACAAAAACAAAAATTTATTTCAATTTCATGTCCATATTTAAATAAAATATTTTGATATCATATTTTCCTCTTTATATATAAGTTAAAGAATAAAAATAAAATAAAATTGTTAATAAATTTTAATAGTGTAATTCCTTCCACTATCCATATGAATTTAACATACGCACACACACACACACACATATATATAAGATAAATTCATCTTATTTGCAGATTTATCATCCATAATAAAAACTAGCATACTCCCAAAGCAAGGCAAGGGAAAGCCAAGGATAAGACAAGGCAAATGTGTTGTAAAAGGAAAATAGAAAGCTTTTGAATAGTGAGTTGTGGTTTGTTATGTTCCTTAAAATTTGAAGGTCTATTTGAGCTCCATAAGATTTTAAAGTCCAATGATTCATGTATATACTTTCTATGTATGATTTCCTAACTTATTTTAATGAAATTTCTCACTTTTATGCTTTATTTTGTCTATAATTATTTTCAAGTTAGGGCAAGAGAGTCCACAACAAGAGAACTGTTATACTATAAGTGTTATCACCAAAAAATGATCACCTAGCCATTTCTAACTAGATGGATCAAAATACACCGTGTAGGATTAATTTTACCATAATAAAATCACTTTCACCATGGGAAATAATTTAGTAAACCATTTTAATTAAATTATTTTTGTAACAGTCCAAAGTAAATATAAAATTAATTTCCTAATTAAAATCAGAATCAACAAATAAGTACATACCTATATTATCTGTGATCAATGTCTGCCAGATGACAACATTGTTTTGGGGACGACTCTCCACCCAACCGTAGGCTCAATTGTGCAAGGATTTGCTACAACTGGCCACCCCCGAGCCCTCAATCAATGTACTACTGTCAGTGACTCCTAAGTCTTAGAACTCCATTCTCCCAAGAGAATGCAAGATAGAATCTCGGAATGATGGAATGCAAGAATGCCTCTCATCTTCCTCACCATCTATTAAATAGAACAAAATTGGAAGGGGAACCACATGCACACACTCCATGTGTCTACATGCAACTTTCTTTTGATTTTTAGCTTTCTTGTTTTATTTCTTTACTTTTCTTTTGATTTTTAGCTTTTCTTGTTTTATTTCCTTCTTTTTGATAGTTTTCTTGTTTTATTTATATTTATTCTTATTTAGAGTTTTAGTATGGTTATTACTATTTTTATTTTTATTATTTATTATTAAGTGATTTATTTATTATTATTTATTATTTATTATTAAGGGGAGGGATATTACATACTCTCCCCCTTTAAGGAACTTCGTCCCGAAGTTATGTTGAATTATGTATTATGCATTATTTTTATTATTTATTATTTATTATTTTATTTACTTCCTGTTGCCAACACCCTCTACTGAACTAGTATAACCAGCAGGCATCGAAAGTCCCCAACACCCCGGGAAATCTCAAGGAATCTCTGTCATTTTTCCCACTTTCGGCACCAGGCTAAGCCTGACCCGGTCTGTATCCTAGTCCAAGGCTGGCCCCAAGGCTCGCGCCTGACTCAGACCTCATCTGCCCCAAGGCAGGCATCCGGTCCGGTACTCAATGACCCCGGGCATCTCGCAAGGCTGACCCACTCCCTCCACAACTACGAAGGTGCACAGCCCCAGGCATCGAATTCCTTTACATCCCTTCCAGACTTCAGCATCCCAATCCAATAACAGGCACCTAGCCTAGAACATCAGGCACTTGGCCTCCTCAAGATGGTGCCATAGCTCTTCAAGAGCTATCCATCAAGAGCTATACACAAGGCAAAGGAACCACTGGCATATGTAGTGTTGATTGAGTTTTGTCCCCAGCCCATATGGTGTTACTTATTCTCCCTCGGCGTATGGGCTCGCACGAGATCATCAAATAAACTAGCCCTCTCGTCCCATTTGTGGAGTCCTGTGAATCATATGCATCTAATGCATTAACCATACCATCATAGTATCATAGGAAATAATCCACATGCCAACTCTTGCATGTCATCATAAGAACATTCATCTTTGTTAATTGCAACATTATGAATAATAAGGAATTGCATGCTCATGCATGTCATAGAGTTGTACGGAACTATCACATGCTTCAGTTATACCATCAACATAATTATATTAAAGACATATCATGAATTCTCATAAATGAACCACATGTCAATAATCCTCATATTATAGCATCATAATTCCTATGCCACGTTATGCATATCATATCCATCATGAGTATTGAACATTAAATACCTATCATCACTTAGTAAATGAATATGTCAATATATCTTGACATAACATCATAATACCTCTGCATATCGCTACTATCGTATGGATACCTTTCACTATAAGAACCATATGTACATCATTATCTTCCTACCATGATAGCATGAAAAATCGTTAATATGTTTTCATCAAGTTGTCAATTACTTTTCAATAATCAGTTCGACTTCTTTCTACTAGGTAGTTGATTATTTACACCAATGGTATAATCATCTAAGTACATCATTAAATTTCACATGAGCCTCATCATATTGAGTCTTAATCTCTCGTCATATATTCTTCCTAGTGATAGCATCATTATTTAAATCATCTATCTCAAAATTAAAATCCTTTGATTTTACATCCATTTACCCTTTGGCTTACTGATTCCAATACCGCTATATGCAATTGCATATAAACATTTTTTCATCATGATTTAATTTTATATCATGCTTAATTTACTTGCAAGGATTTGTTAATCCATGTTGACTTATTTAACAATCAACACTTCATCCACAGAAATATTTTCTGATCTCGTCGAGTTCGTAAAGTTCGTATCTCAATACCACTTGATTGCTTTCTCATAAATTCAGTTTCATCAAGTTGGGCAAAAGACTCTTTCTCATTAAATAGTATCATTGTTTTAGATTTTGAAACAGTTGGAAACACTACTACCATCATTGTCCATGTGGAAACGACCTCTTTTAACGTTATGGAAAGTCCTACTCATGAAACAATGAGTCAAGTACAATCTCTATTAATTGACTTTCACTTCTTTTGTCACTATGTACACAATCCTTCTCAAAGTATCCGTCTAAAATTTCTAGCAACATTCCTTCCTATATCTTCCTCGTTTATTATCATTTGGTAATCATGCAACTTCACACCTTCACATTTTTAAAATATGTAGATCATCATTATGACCATTACCAATGGTGTTTCTAGCTCTACTCATTAATACCTTTAAAAGAACTTTCTTCTTGATAGAACGTCCCTTCATTTTCTCCTATCCGATATTCATAGATATATTTTTCTTTTTCTCCCTGTCTTGATTTCCTACTATTCCATGTCTATTGGCTTCAAAAATGGAAGTTTCTTCACTTCATTCTATTTTATTAAATTGACTTGAATTTCTCACCTCCAATCATTGTGGTTTTTCCTCCTCTCCTATAGCACTGATATACCTTGGAAATTTTGGTACTATTTCCAACTTGGGTAAGACCTGATAAATAAATTCATTAAGATAGCTACCAAGTGTAATCCACTTATCTTTTCCCGTTTTAAGACATCAACATAATAAAATCTCCTTATCATACGTCTTGTTATCCATAATTCATTCATATAGTTAGTCACCTATGAAAAAACTTTACAATGTGGCTCTCCTATTGTTATAGATGTTGTTATGCACACAACTTATCTTCTCCAATCATTCTATTTATCATACCTTACAGGTTCCTTAAAATAACCTTCATTATTACCCTGATTTTTCAAGATCATTAGTTGATTGCCAATATTTTCTTCTTTATGTGCATCATCCTTAGATAGACCTTATAGTGATACCTTTAGAGTACCAAGTCATGATTATACCAACTCTTCCATTATGTTCTAAAATCGGTTGTTTCTTCTTATTGATTTCTTACTCCTGTTGTGATACTTCTTCTCTATGATCCAAGTTGGCCATAATCACATGAACTATCATTAGCAAGTTTCTCCTTTCCATTTCTCTTTCGACATCTTTATCCACTATATGTAATTAAACTTGAATCACGAAACCTCATGTAACATTATACTCAACATCTAAACTGAAATCAAAGTCTGTACGGTTTGCCATTGAGAATATAGTAGTAAATGAGCAGATACATGTAATATGAATGGCAATGGCAGTGTAAAATTAAATTTATTAGAAGATCATATTGAGAGAATTGTGTTCTTGCAATAATAGACCAGAGAAATGCCAAGCAACTGCTATTGCTAAAGGACAATGAGAAAAACAATCCAACCCAAATGATTAGTGAATAGTATGATCAACATTCAAGGAATGTTATCTCTGTGTTTTTAGATCAGATTGAACAATGAAATAATGAACAGATGCTAGTGAACAATGATCATCTAAAGGTAATAAGATATCAGAGTTTATCCATTGTCAATTGGAACAGATTTCACTATTTTAGAGCACTTTAATTGGTGACAAATTTTAACTTCAATTATCCAAATACTTCAAAAACTATGTTGTAAAATGAACTAGTGGTGAGTGGTTATACCAGCATTAGAGATTTGTTACAAAAAACATGTAGCACAAACAACTCAAGAAAATGAGATAGTAGTTTTACCATGTAATGAGATTCTAATGAGAGCAGAGAACCAAATAATCTACTATCTATAATGATGCATGGGAAAACCAATGAGGAACTAATGAGTGCACCAAACTTATACCAGCCAAACATTTTTAGTTGCTCTTCCAAAATAAATGGTGGTACCCCTAGAATTTTAGGTCTCACTTCCATAATTTAATATCCTACTTCTGTAATGATTTTAGAGAAATAAGTTGGTTGTAGCTAGTTTAACAAGTATATCAGAGTCTAATAATAACAAAGTTAAAAAGTTATTATCAGAGTTTATGAATTTAATAAGATATATTTTATCATAAATTATCAATAATCACAATACTTAAACCATAAATTACCATAAATTATCAACAATCACAAATTTGTAGTATAAAACCATGGAAAACATGAGTTAGAAGGTCATAATGATTTCAGAATAAATCTTAGAGAATTGTCTCAATGTATAATCCAAATTCGAATGACTAAAGCTTAAGAATGTTGGTGGCATTATCGTGCTAAGAAGGTACTTTGATCTTCGAAAGAAATTTATTCATCATTATATGTCACACCAATATTAATTCCACAGATTCATGATTTTTAAGGATCGAAATTTTGTGCTGTAGAGTGAAATATTTAAGTATCTGTTTAAGCAATCATAACTTATGTTAGAAGAACTAAATGGACTGCTTTTAACAAAATGAATCATTAAACAAATGTATTGAATGTATCTTGAGATTTTTATGGCTATTAAATAATTACTCCCAGGAAATTTAAGAAATCAAACCATCAAAGAAATATTCCACACCATAATAAGAAGAGACACTGCCACTCGACGTAGAACCGGATCAGATGACTGGGAAGGTTATTCCTCCCCAACACCAAAATAAAATCATTTTATTAATTATATGGCCTACCTGCAAGCACACCCGCGAAGGAAAAACCATATCGAATACCTAAATTATAATACATTTAGCCATATTAATTGCCCGGATAAGACATAAATTGCCTACATAAGACATAAGATTGTAAGCTTGCGGCCATGGATATGCGTGTTCCTGCAAATTCCATTGTTCCTTTCAACAACAATGTCGAGAAATATGCACACACAATAAGATCAATAGTACCATTTCCTCATCATAGCCCGATCACATAATCTCCACCCACTCAAATAGCCAACTGCATACTTGGTGGCTCTCCAGCTCACAAATGCAAAAGTTGTTGGCGCTTGGACCACGGTGTTTAACAACTAGCAGCAATCATTGTAGAAGGGCGAGCAATTGTTTTCGTTCATATCAGAAGGAATGCAAATAGATTAGTGGACCTCCTTGCCAATAAAGGGGTGGAAGATAATCTGGCTTTGTGTTAGCTCACACAGAGTTCTCTCTCAATTGTCATCAGGTTCTCTCAATGTCAAACCCTCATCTCTCAAACAAGATGCTTCAAAAAAACAAATACCAATTCACTTGTAATCAAGATTTATGACAATATTATTAGCTTACAACAATGATTCAATGAAGCATGTAAGGATTAATCAATAAAACAAGTAAAGGAAATGACAATTAGATGAAAATGTTAGAACAATAACTCAAATGCCTTAATAGAAAGTGCTCTTAAAAATCTTCACTTATAATATGTTATGACAAATGGAGCAAGTGAGAATTATGCAAATGAAAGCACAAGTAAATGATCGTAGATGAGATTCCTAATTAGTAAATTAAATATATACTACTTCAATCTAAAACGCAAGTGAGATAAAGACGAATTACTCAATGTAATTTAGACCAAATAGCCAATGAGATCAAACAATTAGCAACGAAGTCTAGATTTATTAATGACCAAGTGAAGCAATCCAATAAATTAGATATAAATACAATGAAATGAAAATTAAATTAAAGAGTTAGTCACTTCCGCAAGAAATCCTCCCTTTTAAATAAGGAGATGGGATACAATAGAAATAAATCTGAAACTCACTCAAGAAAATGTATTTTTATTATGAGATTACAAAGGAATAATCCCTTAAATAGTAAAAAAGAATTTTCAAATGAACGTTTAAATACCCCTCCTGAAAATATTAATGAGAGAAAATACAAGGACTAATATAAACTTTAAGAAAATGAATTTCCAGCATATATTCTACTGGCAAGGAATGAAAAGAGGAATAATGCATTCCCGCATCGTGATTAGTAAAACTAATAATCCCACTTTGAAGATTAAAAATATGGGGCATAATAACTGAAAACGTTGAGTAAATCCAAAATTTAATACCAAAATAGCTTCAGCAAAATAATAGTCAAAATTCACTTGTATTTGGGTTCGGTAAAGTCAAAATAATCTGGCTCAACAACAGCTGGACAATCGAGTTAACTCAGCGACAACTCGGTTTATTAAATAATAAAGAAAAATAGACTTCATCGTTTATGACAAAGCTTGATAACCAAAACTGCTAAGTAGACTGATTGTATTAATTTTAACCATGAGTGAACTAGGCCATGGTGGGCACATGAAACTATATTCGAAGTAACAATTTAAAACAACATGAGCTTTCTCGAAATTTAACTTCCTTCGCAATTGCATCAATTGAGGGGTGGATCACATAAGGATAGAAAACTTGAAAATTAAATTATTTGACTATCTTTCAAAGGACCCAAAATTTAATAATCCATAACTCCGTTCCCTCTGCGTGGAGGCACCCAAAAAATTATTGACAGTACCAAAAGTTACCATTAAATAAATCTTATTGCATTTCATTCTTTCACGGAAGAGAATCGAGTATTGTAAATTCGTTTTCATTAAAATTCACATAATATATTAGGAGGAAACTCCCTAAGGTAAAAGGAATAATTTATGGGCTATCACGCAAGGGTTTTAATAATCAAGGAAAGAGGGGCTTTACAAGAATAGAGAAAATCTGGGGTTATGGACAACTACTACTTGGATGCATTTTTTTTTTTTTTTCTTCTATTTAAATTAAGTTATTTCACTTCATTAAAAAAAAAAAATATGGATTAATTTAATTAAGGTAAAGTAAAAATTTCTCTTTTAAAACCCCACATTGTGTACAATTACAAAGCTTTCCATGCCTCCATGGGCTCTACTTGAGAATCCCCAACAATTCCCAAGAATTTTGATTATTAATAATTGGGTGGTCTCTGGATTAAGAAAATTGGAATAAACAAACAGTAAAGATGCAGGGGACAACAAGAAGGAGCCCAGATATGAAAATATGTACGTGATAAGATTAGCTGTGGAGATTACTCATAGGAATGACTTTAAAAATGAACACCATCAAAATATAACTATGCAGCAAGTATGCACTGAATAAAAAATTTACGTGTATAGCGAGGGTTTGTAGAAAAAATATGCGGCCTCCTAGAAGTAACCATCCTGTAACTTCAAAACAAGTCAAGTTAAAAATTCCAACAATTTTTTTTTTTTTCTAAGATGCCCATAGGCCCTAAGGGTTGGGCCAAAGCTCTAATACCATATGTAACAGTCCAAAGTAAATATAAAATTAATTTCCTAATTAAAATCAGAATCAACAAATAAGTACATACCTATATTATCTGTGATCAATGTCTTCCAGATGACAACAAGGTTTTGGGGACGAATCTCCACCCAACCGTAGGCTCAATTGTGCAAGGATTTTCTACAACTGGCCATCCCCGAGCCCTCAATCAACGTACTACTGCGAGTGACTCCTAAGTCTTAGAACTCCATTCTCCCAAGAGAATGCAAGATAGAATCTCAGAATGATGGAATGCAAGAATGCCTCTCATCTTCCTCACCATCTATTAAATATAACAACATTGGAAGGGGAACGACATGCACACACTCCATGTGTCTACATGCAACTTTCTTTTGATTTTTAGCTTTCTTGTTTTATTTCTTTACTTTTCTTTTGATTTTTAGCTTTTCTTGTTTTATTTCTATTTATTCTTATTTAGAGTTTTAGTATGGTTATTACTATTTTTATTTTTATTATTTTTATTTATTTTCTTTGTATATATTTTTAATATCATTTATTATTTAACATTTATTATTTATTATTTTTATTATTTATTATTAAGTGATTTATTTATTATTATTTATTATTTCTATTATTAATTATTAATTATTTTTATTATTTATTATTTATTATTATATTATTATATTATTATTCTTATTATTTATTATTTATTATTAAGGGGAGAGATATTACGATTTTCTAATTAAAATTAGAAAAGCCCATGAGAATAATTAAATAAACCATTATTTATTTAATTTTCTTTGGGAATAATTATTAAATCATTCTTTGATAATTATTCCTTGTCACATTTGACTAAATCACCTAGGAATAATTAAATAAATCACTATTTATTAAGACAGTCATCCGTCACAACCCCTTGGCTTATATTGCAACAATCCTATCACTTTTTCTGGCAAGGCTGTCTCTATTGACATTGAAGTCATTATTGCCCCACTAGATTATAACATCCTTTTGGTTCTTATTTATACCTATGATATGTCAGTTGTCGCATATGTGGTTCAGCATAAGATGTGCTTCACTCATAATGGAAACAACATAGCTATCCATCATCTGACATACTATGATTCAAAATCTTAAACTTCACCTCAGTCCACTATCTCATTGATGACTGGAAATCAGATTGTCTCGTCCCTCACCAATGTATCTCTTGGAGTCTACAAAAATTCCACCTTTCTTGGTGCTTATTATGGTCCACCACCTACTCCTTTTGAGCCTAGGTCATCTAGTGTTCACATGCTTCAAGCATCACTGGTTGCCCACAAGAGGTCTGGTATGACTTCACAATAACTAGAATCTCCGCAACATGTTGTTCCCAACTCAACCCATCCTTCTAGTATCACTCCTCAAGTTCACCTTCCTTCTACTGGTATGTCTCCTAATCCCTTTCAACCTGGAATCGTTCCCCCATGTTTTAACCATCTCGGAGGAGTTCCCCTAGGTAATGACCCTTCTTGTCCAATACCATTCTTATTTCCACCCCTCGGAGTTTATTCTACACCTTTCATGCCTAAATTGAGTTTACCTAACATTAGCTTGGGGATCCTATTCTGATACATTGATCCTCCCACAAAAAATCCCCCAAATTGTATCAAACCTTACACTGACTTGACCCCAGTTCAACCTGTTGTGCCTTGTCTTTGGTTCCCTTTTTCTAGGCTTTCTCCAAAATTCTTCGAACTTCAAATTTTCACCTGATTACCTCCAAATTCACCTTTTACAAGTAATTTATCTCTCTTAACTCAATGTTTATCTTGCACATTTGATATTTTGGACATCTCCTCCACTCCTTTTATCAAACCTTAATTTTCCTCTATAAACCCTAATCAGTTAGTTTTTTCATTGCCTAGCATCATAACTAAAACCATTTACCCATCATTCCCTTCACCCTCATCTACATTCCATCATCTATCCCTCATTCCCCAAAACCCTCCCCTCACTCTCATTGTTTATGATCTATCCATAACTACATAAATTCACTCAAAACTCATCCCTAGAAACCCTAGAGCATACCACTCATCCCCATTTATATTGTCTAAAATTTGTGCAATCAAGAAGTTGGTTAACATGGATAGAGGTGACTATGACTATGATGAGGAGAATGCAGTAAGTGATAGTTCGTTTGACAGGAGCAAGCAACATAGAAATCCTCATAAGGGAGGTAAAATTACCAGAGAAGAGCCAACTAACCTAATAGAACTACAGGCCTCTCCATTAGCAGTTTCATGTTTTAGACACCTTGGATGTTATGAGTTCTGTGAACTAGTGGAGAGAGTTCAATTTCATCATGAATTGACTAGACTCTTTGTAGCCCACCTGCACAACAATGAACTGACTCTTGTTGGGGTGACTTTCATAGTGTCACCATCAATCATTCCAAAGGCCACCAGGATTCCTAATGTTGGTGAGAAATGGTATAAGGCTCAGGACCTTGATTAGAATTGTTATGAACCTTACATTAAGCCTCAACACAGAAGTTAGGTGAAGAGGTTTTTCCCTTTCAAATTTCTGGAGAACAAGTATGTCCCCTTGATGAGGATTATCATCAAATATTTCACTTGTGAGTGTAGATTTTCCAGGTTGTACACTTACCATATTGGGCTCCTCATGCTCTTTACAAGGATGAAGATGTTGAACCTCCCTTACTTTTTGTTTAGAAACATTGATAAGATGGCTTACCTTGTGCAGAAGAAGCCATACCCTCAACAGATGAATAACATGTATCATTACTCCTTGATCAAGATTATTGTTCTTCACCATCTCAGTTTTCTCAATATCCCTTGGGAGACTTTCATTGCTCATGACATGTTCAGGGGGCCCCAAATTCCTCCATCCATGGTTCAAGAAACAAGTGGGCCTTCTTCTCATGTGGAAATAGGAGAGGAAAACAAGGAGAAAAAAACTGTTGAGGTGCCAGTATACTTGACATATCAAAGAGGTACAATGAAATTATTTGCAGCTGCTAGGTAAGTGTTTGCTCCACAGGATGTGGAAGGGACCTTGCCTTCTTCATTAGTCCATAGGAAAACGTTATCTCCACAAGGTGTGGAAGGGGCCTTGCCTTCTACATCGAAAAAACAGGTACAGGTTGAGTAGCTAAACAAAGGGAAGGAAAAGGTGCAGAAAGAAGACTTGGATGATGAGCAAGATAGGGAGTTTGAGTTGGAAGAACATGATGAGCCTGAGCAGCATGACACTGAGGTTATTGATTTAAAGGCTCAGGAGAGGGAAACCATCAAAGATATCATCATTCAGGAGAAGGAAGCTCAGGTGCAAGCCTTGATGGATAATCTAGAGAGAGTCAAGTTTGTCATCACATACTTGGAGTAGGAGAAGAAACAATTGAGTGATAAACAGGTCCTCATGGAGCTTGAACTACTAAAAGCAAAGAGGCAAAGTGACAAAGAGGCTCATGTCACTTTGACTCCTATAGAGTAAGAAATTGAAAAGGATAGGGAGACTTGGCTTGAAAGAATCAATCTACGTCTTGAGGAGCTGATTAATAAGGCTAATAGGGATAACAAAATGCTTAGACACATGGCATATCATTACATGACTCGCAACAAATTTCCAATATGAGAATCGAAAAGTTGAAGGCTAGGTTAAAGAGGGCTTTAGAAGGCAAAAAGGAGGAGGATAGATTAAATATGTTGGATGAAGCCTCCTTGGCTAATCAAAGCACTTGATGGTTGTGCTTCATACCGATTTTGGGAATTTTTTGAGAAAATTTTGTCATTTTTGAATTTTTGAAATTCAATACATAGAAAAACTGCCCAGAAGTGTAGTGCCACCAGCACTCAGCTTTTTATAGGGGCAACCAATGGAAAAATGGCTTGCATTTTTGGATTTAGGGCATTGAGGGCATGCACCCTAGAAATTTTTAGAATTTTTGGGGCAGGATTAGTCCACCAGAAGGTCCAAAAACACTCAAAAATTGACCTTTCTGCTAGTTTTTGGCCAAACAGAAGAAGCCTTGGGAGAATCAACTTTTGAGGGGTCAAATGAGCTCCAAATGCAGAAATTATAGGTGTTCCAGAAATTATACTTGAATACCTTTCTAATGAGCTATCCTAGACTAAATTTGGATGATGGGAAGGCCTCCAAAAGTGGACTGAAAGTGGCGCTATGCATAGGACCAGTGGCGTTGTGTGTAGGACCAGTGGTGCTGCGCGTAGGGCAATTTTGCTTAGCAATGCCTAGTTTGCCAATTTTCGACTATTTTCTTGATTTCTCTCTCATGGTGGAGGATTTACTGATGTAATTGATGTCCTGACTTGTAAATATGAGGGTCAAACACTAGTAGATGGTAGATTCATTAGATTAAAAGTGGTTTTGAAGGTAATGAATCAGTTTCCCCTCTTGTAGAGGCAAGTTGTTTGACTACCTAGATTCATGTTCCTTGTTTAGAAATGGTTGAAACAACTCCTCTTCTCATGGTTTCGACCCTTGATGGTTAGGATGAGTGATTTGAATGTCTATATCATGTATTTTATTTGTCATTGGAAAAGGTTGGATTCAGCTGGATGCTCATGTACTGAACACATATCACTTTGTAGCAGTTTTGGCAGGAAACTAATAAAGTTGCAGCTATTTTTATGGGATCCCTGTGGTATGGCCTTTAGCATGTGTTTCTTCTTCTATTATTATGTTCTCATGTTATTTATGTATGCCTCTTTGATATAATTTCCTCTGATTGGTTGTTTTCAAGTCAAATAGGTGGAATACATTAGGTTTAATGCTCTGCCTTGGGAAAACACCAGTATTTCATGTCTTTTATGTTGTTTAGGAAGGATTCATGACTTGCTCATGCCCTTCTTATCTCCTCACTAGTCTAACATTTCACCCCATCAAGCCTAAGGTGTTGAAGCTCATACCTACCTTGCCCCATAGAATCCTCTGCAATTTTGACTTAGTTTCCCAGACCCAAATTGCCCAGCTCCTCCTAATCTGGCAAAACACCAACAAAGCCTATCAAAACCTTTGAGATACTATACCTAGCATCAAATCTTGTTCCTGATCCAGTCATCTTGACTTAGATCCATAAGGAGAGATCCCTCTCCCTGCCTGGTAGGTCTAGCTACCAGGCTAAGCTTGGTTTTTGGTTACCCTGGAATTGCCTCCCTTTAGCCTGAGGTCAATCCAGGTGATAACATAGTGGCGACCATATTGGGGAATGTAATTTTATGTTCCTCAACAAAAATGTTTCAAGTTTAGATCTGATTGTTGATGGTGGACAACAATCAGACACTGGAAGGTTGAAATCATTCACTTGGCGACTCTAAATCAGTTTCGAGATCAAATCCAAGGACTCCACTGGAGGATGAACCTGACTAGCAGAAATATGAAAGGACAATATGGAAAGATTAGGTATTCAAGTTGGAATTTCATCCAAGACATAATTTTCTTTGTAATAAATTATTTCTTCTCTTTTCCTGAGAACGTCAAGAAGGCTTTACAAAGTATATTGTATTCAAGAAAAGAACCTAGACTTGCATTTGATTCTTTACCTTTGAAGATTGTGAATACAAAATATTCACATGCCTTTGATCTTGATCAAGACCCTTCTTTTGAATCTTATGATGACTGTCTTCAAACTAATGAGCCTCAAGAGATCAAGAATAATTCTTCATCTTCTCTACATATTCCTATACCTTGTAAAATTATAGATAGATACAAGCCTCTGATTTTACCTCCCATATCCCATGCTTTCCCTAAAAATCATTACCTATATCTACCAAGATTTGATGATGAATGTGACAACATAACTTCTGAGAGACATGTATTGAATTTTGAGTCTTTTCTTGACCTTTTTGAAGTTGATGAATATGACGTTAGTATTATTCTTTTTGCTCTTTCTTTGCAAGGCAAAGTCAGGACTTGGTTCAAAACCCTGCCTGATGCGACCATCTCAGATTTTCAGCAGTTCGTCGAATTTTTCCTCGACAAGTGGATGATCAGATAGAACCCTTTCTTGATTCTAGAAGAGTATAACCAACTACAAGGACAGCTAGGGGAGACAGTACAACAATTTTCTGCCAGATTTAACCAAGTTTATTATTCGATGCCTATTAATAAAAGACCTACTCTTGATTAAGCTCTTTTACACTACCCAAAAGCCTTTGATCCAGAAATGGAGTTTCAACTGAGAGAAAGGAACCTTGAAACACTTGAAGAGATGCAAAATAGCGTAGTAGTGTAGGGGTTAATTTGCTGATCAAAAGGGAAAAATTGAAGGAAGAAGAGAGGAAGAATATAGATCCATAGAAATCGACATATTTAGAGGTAAAGTTTGACATTTTGGTAAGTGCAGTGGAAGAGATGATGCAAAAGATCACCACAAGGAATGAGTAAGATGTTCAATACCATGGCTCACTGATTGAAGAAAAACAAGTTGTTGATCCAAAACATTTTCTTTCTCATCCCAGTTGTCATAGGTAGGATAATTATTTTATAGATCATCTTGGAGAAGAGATATTTGTTGATCTGACATGTATGCTTGATGATGTGTTCAATACTGATTATTTGCCTCAGTTTGATCAATATGATGATGATTATGTTCTCCAAACAAAAGCTAGTCTTGCAGACAAATCAACAGCTGGTTTGTGGAAGGAGGAAGTTTACTTTCAGCAGCTCGAATATAGTGATCAGCCGATGCATATCAGATATGGAAGTGAGGAGGAAAGTGAAAAAAATTTGAAGTGAAGGATCTTTTCTTTTTTGTTTTACTTCGTTTCAAATCATCAGAGACAACTTTCGTGCAATCATAAATCAACCGTCAAAAAGTTTCGATCTTGACCATTTAGAGGGCAATGAAATCCTTGTTCAAGACTTCTCATATATAGATTTACAGTCCCCGAATGCGATTGAATGTCAAGTTGTAGATGAAGACTCGGAAGCTAGAACATATGATCAAATGATGAAATATGATTCCATACCATTATGTTTTGAATCATTTCAGTTTTTGAAGGGAATTTTGCATAGTATATCTTGAAATGAGCAGCCTATAGAAAATCATGTAATCTTATTGGAACCAATAGAAAATGGGTTGCAATAGTATTTTCAAGTTTTTCATGATCCAATAGCTGATGTGTTGGATGATATTTGTAGTCAAAGTCCTTCTCCATTAGCTTACTTTGAGATTAAAAAAAGTATTGATACAAACTTGATCCGAAAATCGGTTTCTTTATCATTTTCAGTAGAAGTGTCGTCACAAAACTCAGATGAAAGTTTGAATTCATGGTATGAGGAGAAGCAAAGTAATCCACCGGATGAGCTAAGTCCCAGTGCACATGAATTTCAAGATCCTTATACATTATTTTTGGAGTCAGATAGAGAATCCATATTATTCAATCTAGGAAAATTTGGATCCGTTTACAAGTTTTCATGGGAATTGCATTTCAGTAGAGCCCTCTTCTTTCTCATAAAGAAGCACTTGCGGAGAATTCAAACAGCAGCCAGAATGTTTATTTGGTTGCATTGGTTGTTTCATTTCACTTGATCAGGTGATGAATGGAACAGTTATAGTAGGTTTTATTGAATAAGCTCTGTTTTGAGAATTTTTTCTAGTTTTTCTGTTAAGTTTTAGTATCAAGTCAATTTTTAGTTGAGCAAGAGTTAGTTTGTGTATTTGAATCATCATTATTCACTTATGTAGTTCAGATTGAGTTTTTTGACCCCATTGTCCAATGGATAAGGCTACTTGGTCTATGGTGTTCTTGGCACCTCTAAGGAGCTACCATCCCCATTGGAGCCAATGTTAGTGTCAATCTTGTCATACTACCATCAGTGATCAAAAGATGATATTATGCGTTTGCATAATAGGAGTCCCATACTGTAAAATTTTCATCACTCCATTAGGTCATGGATCTACTAATGGTTGAGGTCACTTCAGTTTCCCCTCATGAAATATACTTGTTGATCCTCTTTTCTATAGTCTTCAGTCATGGTTCATTTTCACTCTGCAGTTCATTTCATTAGGTCATAGGGTTTGGTCCCATTAGGTTTTAGGGTTTCCACCATAGTCAAATTTGATGGTTAAATGCCAATAAATATCAGCAAGGACATGAGGATGCTAAATAAACTCAAGCATGGCAGCTTGAAAGTCAAAAGTTATTCTTTTTAAAAGCCTAATGTAATTTTCACCTCAAAACATGTTTTGAGGTGAAAACATAGTATTTTGTTTTTATTTTCATTTCTTATGTAATTTTATGTTTCTATATGTAATATTGATTCTTAGTTGCTTCTAAGCATCAATCCATACTACCTAGCTACAAACAATGCCAAAAAATCAAGTCAACATGAGCTCTAATCGACCTGCAAAAGCAAAAGTGAACAAGCATTTAAAAACAAAATTTTCAAAAAGACAAAGAACATTTGAAAAGTGGGTTTTCAAAAAGAGAAAATCAAACTATTTCGCATATATAAACCCTCTCATCCTACTTCTATATCATTATGTTGTTTTGCAATTCAAAGAAGCCAAAGGAGAGAAGAAAGAAGCAATTTTCAAGTGGATTTGAACAAAATAGAGGCGGCGCTGCGCGTAGGCAACTGGCGCTGCGCTTCTGGAATATTTTGCCTAGTGTTGCGCGTAGGGAGGAAGGTGCTGCACACAATGAAGTTTTTGACAGTGCAAATCTGAACAGGCGTTGCGTGTAGGAGCCATCATTGTGCTTCTGGACAAGTGTGCTGCGTGTAGGGCAGCAAGCCACCAAAACGCTTCAAACTTAAAATTTTCACCTAATTGCCTCCAAATTCACCTTTTACAAGTAAGTGCTCTCTCTTCACTCAATGTTTAGCTTGCACATTTGATTTTGTAGATCTCCTCCACTCCTATTATCAAACCCTAATTTTCTTCTATAAACCCTAATCAATTTGTTTTTCCATTGCCTAGCATCATAACTAAAACCCTTCGCCCATCATTACCTTCAACCTCATCTACATACCATCATCTATCCCTCATTCCCCAAAACCCTCCCCTCACTCTCATGGTTTATGATCTATCCATAACTACATAAATTCACTCAAAACTCATCCCTAGAAACCCTAGAGCATACCACTCATCCCCATTTAAATTGTCTAAAATTTGTGCAATTAAGAAGCTGGTTAAACATGGATAGAGGTGACTATGACTATGATGAGGAGAATACAGTAAGTGATAGTTCAGTTGAGAGGAGCAGGCAACATAGAAAGCCTCATAAGGGAGGTAAAATCACCAGAGAAGAGCCAACTAACCTAAGAGAACTACAGGCCTCTCCATTAGCAGTTTCATGTTTTAGACACCTTGGATGTTATGAGTTCTGTGAACTAGTGGAGAGAGTTCAGTTTCATCATGAATTGGCTAGACTCTTTGTAGCCCACCTGCAAAACAATGAAGTGACTCTTGTTGGGGTGACTTTCATAGTGTCACCATCAATCATTTCAGAGGCCACCAGGATTCCTAATGTTGGTGAGAAATGGTATAAGGCTCAGGACCTTGATGAGCATTATTACGAGCCTTACATTAAGCCTGAACACAGAAGTTAGGTGAAGAGGCTTTTCCATTTCAAATTTCTGGAGAATAGGTATGTCCCCTTGATGAGGATTATCATCAAATATTTCACTTGTGAGGGTAGATTTTCTAGGTTGTACACTTACCATATCAGGCTCCTCATGCACTTTACAAGGGTGAAGATGTTGAACCTCCCCTACTTTTTGTTTAGAAACATTGATAAGATGGCTTACCTTGTGCAGAAGAAGCCAAACCCTCAGTAGATGAACAACATATATCATTACTCCTTGATCAAGATTATTGTTCTTCACCATCTCAGTCTTCTCAATATCCCTTGGGATACTTTCATTTCTAATGACATGTTTAGGGAACCCCAAATTCCTCCATCCATGGTTCAAGAAACAGATGGGCCTTCTACTCATGTGGAAATAGGAGAGGAAAACAAAGAGACAAAAACTACTGAGGTGCCAGTATACTTGACATATCAAAGAAGTACAAGGAAATTGTTTGGAGCTGGTAGGCAAGTGTTTGCTCCACAAGATGTGGAAAGGACCTTGCCTTCTTCATCAGTCCATAGGCAAATGTTATCTCCACAGGGTGTGGAAGGGGCTTTGCCTTCTACATCGACAAAACATGTACAGGTTGAGCAACTAAACAAAGGGAAGGAAAAGGTGCAGGAAGAAGACTTGGATGATGAGCAAGATAGGGAGTTTGAGTTGGAAGAACATGATGAGCCTGAGCAGCATGACACTGAGGTTATTGATTTAGAGGCTCGAGAGAGGGAAACCATCAAAGCTATCATCATTCAGTAGAAGGAAGCTCAGGTGAAAGCCTTGATGGATAACCTAGAGAGGGCCAAGTTTGTCATTACATACTTGGAACAAGAGAACAAATAATTGAGTGATAAACAGGTCCTCATGGAGCTTGAACTACTAAAAGCAAAGAGGTAAAGTGACAAAGAGGCTCATGTCACTTTGACTCCTATAGAGCAAGAAATTGAAAAGGATAGGGAGACTTGGATTGAAAGAGTCAATCTACATCGTGAGGAGCTAATTAAGAAGGCCAACTGGGACAACAAAATTCTTAGACACATGGCATATCATTACATGACTTGCAACAAGATTTCCACTATGAGAATAAAAAATTTGGAGGCTAGGTTAAGGAGGGATTTAGAAGGAAAAAAGGAGGAGGATAGATTAAAGATGTTGTATGAAGCATCCTTGGCTAATCAAAGCACATGATGGTGGTACTTCATACCAATTTTAGGCATTTTTTGAGAAATCATTTTTGAATTTTTGAAATTCAATACACAGAAAAATTGCCCAGAAGCACAGCGCCACCAATGTTGCGCTTTTTCTAGGGGCACCCAATGGAAAAATGGCTTGCATTTTTGGATTCAGGGAATTGAGGACATGCACCCTAGCAATTTTTAGAATTTTTGGAGCAGGATTAGTCCACCAGAAGGTCCAAAAAGACTTAAAATTGACCTTTCTGCCAGTTTTTGGACACACAGAAGCAACCTTGGGAGAATCAACTTGTTAGGGGTCAAATGAGGTCCAAATGAAAACATTATAAGTGTTACAGAAAATAGACTTGAATACCTTTCCAATGAGCTATCCTGGGCTAAATTTGGATTATTGGAAGGCCTCTGAAAGTGGCCTGAAAATGCCGCTACCCGTAGGGCAATTTTGCTCAACAATGCCTAGTTTTCCAATTTTCGACTATTTTCTTGATTTCTCTCTCATGGTGGAGGATTTACTGATGTAATTAATGTCATGGCTTGTAAATATGAGGGTCAAACACTAGTATATGGTAGATTCATTAGATTAAAAGTGGTTTTGAGGGTAATGAATCAGTTTCCCCTCTTTTAGAGGCAAGTTGTTTGACTGCCTAGATTCCTGTTCCTTGTTTAGAAATGGTTGAAACAACTCCTCTTCTCATGGTTTCGACCCCTGATGGTTAGGATGAGTGATTTTAATTTCTATATCATGTATTTTCTTTGTCATTGGAAAAGGTTGGATTCAACTGGATGCTCATGTACTGAACACATATCACTTTGTAGCAATTTTGGCAGGAAACTAATAAAGTTGCAGCTATTTTTATGGGATCCCTGTGGTATGGCTTTAGCATGTGTTTCTTATTCTGTTATTATGTTCTTATGTTATTTATGTATGCATATGTCATACAATTTCTTCTTATTGGTTGTTTTCAAGTCAAATAGCTGGAATACATTAGGTTTAATGCTCTGCCTTGGGAAAACACCAGTATTTCATGTATTTTCTGTTGTTTAGGAAGGATTCATGAATTTCTCATGCCATTCTTAGCTCCTCACTAGTCTAACATTTCACCCCATCAAGCCTAAGGTGTTGAAGCTCATACCTACCTTGCCCCATAGAATCCTCTGCAATTTTGACTTAGTTTCCCAAACCCAAATTGCCTAGCTCCTCCTGATTTGGAAAAACACCAACAAAACCTATCAAAACCTTTGAGCTACTATACCTAGCATAAAATATTGTTCCTGATCTAGTCATCTTGACTAAGATCCATAAGGAGAGAGCCTTCTACCGGCCTAGTAGGGCTAGCTACCAGGCTAAGCTTGGTTTGTGGTTACCTTGGAATTGACTCCCTTTAGCCTGAGGTCAATCCAGGTGATAACAGATGAAGGGGATTTGCCACTTCTATGTGATTCACGTTGCTCTTGCTCAGCCTGCTCCTTAGTAGCGCACTCCTTTTCCATCCTGGTCTTTTCTACGGCTTCTTTCTTCAGTTGCGTGACCAACTTTTGTGTATCCTACTTGGCTGTATCCTTCCTTTTCTTTTTTGTTGAGCTCCTCGTGCCCTTACTTGTTCCGGCATCCAAGTATGAGAAGGTGCACCACTCTGCTGTCCATCGCTTGATCACCTCCTCAATGTATGTATCTATGACCAAATATGGTAAATCATACCATTTCTGTTGCAGTTCCTTCTGTGCCTAAATGTAGACCCAGTGGAAGTTAGCCTTGAACGCAACATAAGCTGAAAAATGCTCTTGCAAGGTCAGGGAAAACCTTGTGCACTGGTTGATGGCCATGCAGATTCTTGCTTCCATCAAAAGCCAGAATATTTTGGCTTTTGTGATTCGCTCGGGGTCCTTTGTGGCCCATAGGGAGGTGAACTGTGCACCTTCGACAAACCTTCTTTCAATGGAGGAAATTGGTTTTCCTCCGATAACTCCCATGTGACCACAATGGAGAGAAACAACCAATCATAATGAAATGGCTTGGTCTCATCCTAGACCTCAAAAAAATTCATGAGTAATTCACTACACAGGTACCTTGACTAGTTGAACTGCACACCTTTAACACATTGTGCAGCAAGAGAAACCATGGGCACTGGAACTTCGTTCGCACGACACTTCCTCATTACCTTCCCTTCTAGGATTTGTGCAACAATCTGCACCGCAGGGTCATTGATATAAGTGATAGAGTATCCGCGTGCTTTTTCAGAAGGGCGAATTCCTTCTTCATCTTGTCTGCCAAATCCTTTTTGCATGCCTTTTTTCCAAACTCCTTTGCTAGATTCAAACCCTCATGTGGTAAGTGTGTGATCCTATGGAGGAGCAAGTCAGTGATGGGTATAGGCCCTTCAAGCCATAAGCAACAATCATGCACAAGCATCAGTAATTGACACACACAGGTTGTGCTAATAGTGGTGCGGGGAAAATGGGACACCCACGGTAGGTTCAACAACCCAGAACTCCGCAGATCAATTCCACCATCTCTAACTCAGTGAAACTTTAGTCCAGGTAATAGACGAACTTCCTATAATTGGTGGATGCTAGGTGAGAGACTTCTAATGATCTACTAGGTCCCAATCTTCCATTTTCAGTAGGGGATCCACGCAAGGCGTGACCTTCGAAGGGAACCTACTCCGGCACCAAAGGCATGGAAATGACAAACTTGTCCAAGTCTGGGTCCTTGGTGACCTTCGCCTTCCCCTTACATGGAGGGATATAGTCAAGTAACTTGGTAAGGGGCTCCACTCCCTCAGCATCTATGTCCTTGGTGCCTTGTCCTTCCTCGGCCTCCAAATCAACAACCTTCTTAGGCTACTTGTCTTTATTTTGTTTTTTAGTTGCAAAATGATTCCTTGGCGATTCACAAACTGGCATCAACTTCTTCTGCTTATCCTTCTTCAAATTTTGGGTTTCTATAATAGGGGTAGGCTTCGGCCTAGGAGTTGAAGCTTCCATACTCACTACCTTTGGAGAAGCTCCTTTAGACGCGACATCTCCCCTAGTGCTCACAGTCTCTGCAGGGCTTGTTCCTAACATGGTTTCAAGGATGAATTTCTGATTCAACTCTGGTAAATTGGCAAATGCAGGGCTCATGACCAAATCTTCAAAAAATTATCAGTTCATAAGCAACAGACGACACAATTCAAAAACTGTAAGGGTGCAAAGTGTTCTCTATTAGACTGGCACACATAATTTATAGTGGTTTTTGAATTCAAATCCAATTGTTCCCCCCAAAATTCGATCATTAATGTTGTTTCGATAGTAGATATTCAAAGATTTTGGCCTTAAATGTCATCATCCTGCTCCTCTTAACTATATTTTGGCTGTCAAATCATGAATATTGACTCCAATGGTCACTTTCCTATTGTGCTGTGTGACACCTCCCTCCATAGTGCAGCTTCTTGCGTGTAGCTTCTTATACTGCAACATCACCTTTTTTGGGTGCAGTCCGCCTGTCACGTAGTCCCCCAATCCTGGAAGTGTAGTTTATAGTCCCACACTCCCTTACAACTTCCTAGAGCATTAAGACTATCCTATCATCATATAGTCATTGATCTGGATCCCTTGTATATGGCTTCAATCAGCTTCCATTCACCCTTCCCGGAAAAGGTTTTCCATTCAGCTTCACGAGCTAAAATGCGCATCCATATGTAATCTCTTTAATAACATATGGCCCAAGCCAGTGCATTTGAAATTTCCCTAGAAACTTAATGAAATTGTTATCGTATAACAATACCAAATCATTTACCTTGAACGTGCACAGCTTGATGTGTTGATCGTGCCATGATTTTTCGTTTTCCTTTTGCACTTGCTGATGGAATCTAGACAAGAATCTGTCTTCTTCAAAGCTTCATCAGCTGCATGAGTCATTCTTCTAAGACTTCGCAATCTACCATACCTGTGAAAGTTGTTATACTTAGAATAGGCACAATATATTCCATAGGCATCACAGCTTCTATGCCATAGACCAATATAAAAGGTGTATACTCTATCAGCTTTTTACAAGTAGTCATGTACGCCCATAACACTGTAGGCATGCGCACATCCCAGTCATTCCACTGCGCGTTACAAATATTTGTCAGCGTGTTCTCCAAAATCTTATTAAAGGTCCCTATTGTTCCATTAGCCTGATGATGATACAGGGTGCTCTTCTAATGATAGATCTAGAACTCCTCAGTCAACGTGCTAATTGTCTCGTTTAGGAAGTGCGTACCGTGATCACTCATCAACACCTTTGGGCAGCCAAATCTGGTTAATACATATTCAAAGAAAAGCTTTGTTGTGGTAGCCCCTATGCAATATCTAATCGGCTATGCCTCTACCCATCTGGTTAGATACTCCATCGCGATGATGATATAGCGCGCACTAGTATTCTTTCCTGGGAGCTAAATTGGTCGAACAAAATCAATTGCCCATTTTTCAAATGGTTGCAACAATACTTGAGGATTCAATGGCAACTCATCCCTCGGTGATGATCTCCCCATTTGTTGACATGCATCACATGGCCTACAATATGCTTTAGAATATTTATGCACTGTAGGCCACCATAAACCTACGCGCAAAATATTTTGTTTTATTGACTTTCCTACATAATGTCCTCCCGCAACCCCTTCATGAGCTTCAGCGAGGATGCTATTCCACTCGAAATCTGGCACCCATCTTATATAAATGTCCTACAATCACTAATAAATCCGCCTTGCGCACTACTAGTTCCTTCTTTTATTGGCTTGTATACCTTTTTGGTGCCATCCCCGTAGTCAAAAAGTGAATAATATATGCAAGGTAGTTATTTGCTACGCGCACTATGAAGAGCTACGCATTGGGCAACCCTTCCTCCAAATTAGTAGGCTCCTCTCCTGTTTCGATCCACGATAGATGGTCAAGTCTTGTATTCAACCTTCCTGACTTCATAATTACCTCAAAGTCATACTCTTGGAATAGTAGCAACCATCGGCAGATCTTCCCCCCCAACACAGGCTTATTGACCAGGTATTTCAAGGCGGAATGATCTATGTACATTTTGAAATGTCTACCCAACAAGTAGAGCCTAAACTTTTGAAGCGTGTATACCATATCCAATCCTTCGTGCTCTATCGTTGACTAATTATTCTTGTCCTTCGATAATTTCTTACTTGCTAAGGCTATAAGGTGGTCCATCTCTCCTTCACTGGCTTGTGTTAGCACTGCTCCCAACGCAATGCAAGAGGCATCGACATGTACATGGAATTACTTCTTCCAATCTGGGAATACCAAAATTGATGCAGTGACCATCTTCTCCTTTAATACGTCCAAACTGCTTGACCTTCTTCATCCCAACATAATGTAGCATCCTTCTTCAACGGTTTCTCCATGGGCGTGTAATATGAGCATAAGCCTTGATTAACTTTCTGTAATATCTTGTATGCCCGAGCATGGCACGTAGCTGTTTGACACTTTTTGGGGCCTCCAAATTCACTATTATCATGATCTTAGTAGGGTCCACCATAAACCCTTGCTTGCACACCACATCACCCAGCAAGATCCCAAAAGGGAAACAGAATAAACACTTCTTTAGATTCAGCATGATCTGGTATCTGCAACACGTATCCAGCATCAAGCGCGGACTTGCTAGATGGAGTTTTACTAAACCAAACATTGTCCAGTCATCAAAATACACCTCCAAAAACTTATGAATAAAATCTTTAAATGTCGCAATGACTACGTGAGAAAATATTGCAGGTGCATTCTTGAGCCCAAACGACATCACAGTGTATTGAAAAAAACCCCATTCTGTCGTGAAGGTTGTTTTTATCCTACTCTCTGTTGCGATATTGATCTAATGGTACCCCAAAAACCCATCAGCGAATAAGTAGGCCTCTTGCCCTCCAATGTTGTCCAATACTTCATCAATAAATAGTGTCCGGGAAAGGATCATGGACGCAGGCATCACTAAGCTTCCTTAAATCTACGCAAATCCTTATTTCTCCTTTCTGTTTCTTCTCTTGAACCACCATTGGGATCACCCAATCAGATCCTTATATAGGTTCGATGATGCCTGTTTATAGCATCTTATCCAATTCCAAGTGAACCTTTTCCTTGTATTTTGGATTAAGATGATACGACCTCTACCTAATAGGCTTCACGTCCAGTTTCAAAGTGATTTTCATCACTCCCAAGTCACCTATGATGCCCTTCAGGTTCAAAAATTTTGTAGGAAAAATATCCTGCTACTCGCGAAGTAGCTTAGCAACTTTATCGACTATGGCATCATCCTAGTAATCCCTAATCTTTGCAAATTTTGGCTTTGCTTCAGTACCAATGTTCACTTGCTTCGTTTTCAACAACACGGTGATGTTCGGGTTTTCTATTTGTGGACCTTCAACTTCACAATTGCCTTCGGCTTCTGGAATATTAATATTTCTTGTATCTTCATCCTCCCCTCAGCAGTCACATTATAGCATTCCAGCGCATGGCATAGCTGGGTGCTCCAATCTGGCTAAACCAACTCCAAAGGTTCATGGAGAATTCTGAAGATCGCTGCCTTAATCTCTTGTAGATCTTCATCAATGCTCTTGAATCCATCTTCAAAACTGAAGGTCATCAAGAATCCTTCCCTTAATATATCCCACTATGTGGTGCCATGGCAGAGCTCTATTTCTAGATACCAATTCATAGGGATTTTGTTACTCAAGAAAAGATAGAAAAGATAGATCAACGCCTTAGAATTCAGCCTCTTCGAGGGGGCAACCTCCTTTACATTACATAAATGAACAATTCTTGGATGATACAAATGAAAAGACCTCCTTTCTATATATAGGAGTCTAAGGGGTTACAACATAATCAGAGCCGACATAACAATAATAATGTAAGGGCACAATAATAACAATAGTGGGCTTCTATGGGGCACAATAGTAACAATATGGGCACTACATGGGTACATCAATATAATAAGTGGGTTGTAGTAATAACAATAAGGGGTTACACTAGTAGTATAGGGGCCTAACATGCCCCTCTCCTTAAAAAAGTGTTGTCCTCAATGCTTGAGTAGTTCTTGATGCTTTTGTATAAAATTCGTATCCTCCCATGTGGAATCTTCAGCAGGTAAGTTCTTCCACTTGATGAGATACTCTGAAATTGATCGATTTCGTAGTTGTCGGGTTCCTGTTTCTGTGACTACTCCAGGTTCCAATATGAATTTTCCTTCCTCTTCAATTTCTAGCAATATTGTTTGAATTAGGATCTTTTGGAACTTTTGAATAAGTGGCCATACTTCTTTGTCATTTTTCCATTCATCCCTTGCTTCATTTATCCAATCTGGTTGGATAATAGAAATAGCACAAAACAATGCTTTCACATCCTCATCCTTGAAGAGTCTTCCCATTCGGTAAGGTCGCCATTTTTTAAGTGCATGTAGTATTGCCAACATTTCCTTCTCATAAATAGCTTGCTTGAGATGTAGCAGTAAAAATACCCAAACACCTACATCAAAACATTTTTCACTATGATGTTGATCTACTTGTTGTTTCGTTTGATTTTGCACCGAAGTGGCGTTACCCTTTAAAATTTGGAGAACTTGTTGTTGATGCTCAATGTGATCTTTCATTGCTTGAACCTTTTTCTTCTTGATATGTCCTTCTATCTCTGGAGTTTGAGGAGTTGTAATTTCTTCCAATCCTTTACAAGATATGGTCAGATTCATTTCTTGATGCTCAATGTGATCTTTCACTTCTTGAACATTTTTCTTCTTGATATGTCCTTCTATCTTGATAGTTTGAGGAGTGGTAATTTCGACCAATGAATTACAAGATATGGTTGGATTCATTTCTTCTTTATCAATGTGATCTTTCACTTCTTTCACCTTTTTCTTCTTGATATGTCCTTCTATCTTGAGAGTTTGAGGAGTGGTAATTCTTGCCAATGCTTTACAAGATATGGTCTAATTCATTTCTTCTTTCTCTAGGGTGGGGTCCTGGCGTATATCTTCTTCTTTTGACCTTTCTTGCTCCTTTTCTTCTTCCTCTTCACAATCTATGTAGAATAATTTCTTCTCAGCACACTTATGACCTTTAGTGTATTTGCTATCACAATTGTAACAAAGCCCTTTTGCTCTTTTTTCTTCCAATTGTTGTGGTGTAACCCTTGTAGGTTGTGGAAGGATATGAGAAACAACACTTCCATCTTTATAGTTGTGAGGGGTATGCTTCATGGTTTCCATAATTTTTCTTTCCAATATGTCACAAAGCCCTTTTACTCTTTCCAGTTGTTGTGGTGTTGCTCTAAAGAAGGTGTTGCTCTTTGTATCCTCATAATGTGCTATCATTTCCTCCGTGAAAATTGACCACGTAACAAGTTTTTTACGAGAACAAAGCCCTTCATACCATAAAAATTGATCTAGTTCTAAATATGAAGATGCAATACATACCTTTTGTAATAGTTGTACACCATGTAGATCAAAATATTGCTCCATCTGAAGTATCCAATTTACCGGATCCTTGCCATCAAACTTCCTCATCTTGTTTTTTCTTGATTTTAGGAGCTCGATCTTGAAATGACTCTAACTTTGTACTTTTGGATCTTTAAGTTCTAAAATTGTGACTTGTAGTAGCCCTCTGTGTCCTATTTCCAATGCCACAAGTCTGACCCAAATTGGATTCTCCAAAGAAGAGTTATGCGAAATCTCCCACAATGACTTGATTATAGACTAATTCAGTAGAGCGAACTTGTACGACGTGCCACGAGTCACTATTTTGACCTTTGGATCTGAAAAATGCATATAAGAAACTAAAGTCCATCCTCTTCTATACCTTCTGACGAAATTTCAATCTGATCCCCAGAGAGAAAGTTATGACGATTTTCCCCAGGTCACCTGTTTTGAATGTAATTCAGGAGTCTGCAAAAAGACCAACTTCCTCAGAGCATATCTCCGCAAATATCGCGTGAAAAGATCTGAAATTCGTACCCAAGGTTCAGCGTGATTTCTTCTCAAATGGGTTTTTTTTGCGACTTTTGAAACGTCACAGGAAAAACGTTATAGCGAAAATTCCACAATGACCTGTTTGGCACAGCGAAACCCTAGAATCCAAAGCTCTGATACCAAATGTTATGAAACCAGCTCAAGAAAAGATAGAAAAGATAGATCAACGCCTTAGAATTCAGCCTCTTCGAGGGGGCAACCTCCTTTACATTACATAAATGAACAATTCTTGGATGATACAAATGAAAAGACCTCCTTTCTATATATAGGAGTCTAAGGGGTTACAACATAATCAAAGCCGACATAACAATAATAATGTAAGGGCAAAATAATAGCAATAGTGGGCTTCTATGGGGCACAATAGTAACAATATGGGCACTACATGGGTACATCAATATAATAAGTGGGTTGTACTAATAACAATAAGGGGTTACACTAGTAGTATAGGGGCCTAACAGATTTTATCCAAAGTATAACAAAATAAATGCACCCACTCCAACTACAGTTCCATTCCATAAACTTTAGTCCACTTCACTAAATGATCGCACTGATCATTCCTCCCATCATATTTCTCAATCAGTTGAATTTTAGGATGACTAAATCGCAACCTCATCATCCTTCTGTAATCTCACCATTCATCGAAGTTGTCCTTGTGCGTACCCCACCATTGTGCAGGCATAGCGCACAACGCCAAATCCAGTGCTTGGAAGCGGTGATCCTCAGGGACTTCTCATTCAAAGGCATCCAAAAACTTATCTATGTTAGTTGAACCATCATAATAGGGTAAATTTCTTACCTCCGATGACACACAGTGTAATGATTTAGTCATCATGTTTCATTGCAACATAGATACTTCATGCAACGTAATCTGCCATTGCTCCAACTCTTCATCTGAATCCGAGGTGCAGGAACTTTCTCGGTCCCATGAAATCCATCCATTATCTATTGGATTATTCCAGTCTTGATCTTGCGTAGTTATTTTATAGATCTGGTCCAAGTCATCATCACTTTCTTCATATTCGTGGACTGGTTCAGTATAACGTGGTCCTTCTGTAGGGTCTAACTATACTACAACTTGAAGTGATTTCCTCCCAAATGACATTGTCCTCTTCTTCAATTTAATGAATCCATTCATATCTGTGGCCCAATAAATTCCAAGGAGCGCGGGGTATGGGTTGTTGTTATTAATGATATCTATCACTTCAAAATAAATCAGCACGCTTGCACCTTCTATATCCACCATTACTCCATGTAGTTGTCCCATAGGGATGATCTTCCACTGGTTTACCATTCTAAGATGGATTGGAGACCCCATTATCTCCCATGTCTGTTTAGGCAAAACGTTCACGTCATACCCCAGATCTAGAATGACCTAGTCCATCTTGTAATCTCCTATCTACGTGGTGAGCCTCATCTCACACCTTGTTCTTGCCTTATGTTTGCCATTTTTTCTTACTATGTTGTGTCCATTAGGAGAATTTTCTTTAACAGTGCATTTTTTTATTAACTCATGTAGGCCCTTCATAGCTCTACTATCACGCAACAGTTTCATGCAGGTCTCCAAGAATGTGGTAAGCACAGAGAGATCAACCTCTGTAGGTGTGCTAGTTTCTGGTACTTTGTTCTGACTTCTTGAGGTAGACCCCTCAATGAAGCTTTTCTTGGCCTCCATAAACATTTCCTTCACATGCTCCAAATCGAAACCAACTTCCTTATCTGGGGCCTTGCAGACCCATCCATCCTCTTCAGTCTATTTTCCCTTATCATCCCCAGTTTTTATCCCAATTCTCAGTACAATATTCACATTCAGATCTTCTTGACATGGCTCAGCTCTCATCATTTGTAAGTTCTGCGTAGGTTTTTGAGGATGCGCCTTCTTCTCCTGCATCTTGGCTATAAACATAGGGCATTATTCTATATTGTGGTCAAATTGGCTACAGTATTGACAAGACGGGCGTGTCTAATCCTAACACTCTCATACGTAGTTCCCTGGTGTTCCACATTTATAACAAATACCCTGTCCCCAGACTCTACCAGGCCCTCCTCCTCCTCAGCCTCATCCTTGTCCCTGATATCATCTACGTGTTCCTCCAACACCTTGATTCAGAGGCTGAGTTTCTGCTTGCATTCGGTAGGTAGGCATTCTTTCCATCATCAACGGGTAGCTACGACAGTGGTGCTTATCGTGGCCCACCAATTTGCAGAAATCGCAGAAAAAATGTTGTGATGTCTAAACAAAATTTTGCAACAAATGAAAATTATCGGTTACGTGTTTTCCAACCACCTGAAAAATAGCGCACCATAGCGCAGGCCTCGCACTCGGTCCTACTACAGCCTTTGGGCTTAAGGGAATTGGTTCCCCTCCTGTAATATAATTTTCGAAGACAAGGTAGTGGTTTTTATCATGTCCCTAGATTTTACATATCAAGCACCGGACTTCCTCGCGCACCTCTGGCCTAGCCTCTTTCTCCTTTTTCAAGCTCTACAATTCCAAGAAGAGGTTCTGCAACTGCGAGTGAATCTGTTGGACTCCCAAAGACATGTCCTAAATAGGTGTCATGTGCAATCTCATCATGATTTCCAGGGCTTCTGCCTGAGTTCCTATCTTCTGCTATGACAAAGCAATCCTCAGGTGGGGTAGAAGCGAGGCTATAAACCATTCGCGGTGCTGACCATCTGTGAGCTGCATATTAGCTTCGTGGATCACACACTTCAATCTTTGATCTAACTCCCAAGGTGTTTCATCAACTCTCATCATGATTTCCTTAAATCCAACCACTGACTACGAGTCAGACTTAGGCTTACTAAACTATTTGTTTAAAGCATCCTTAGTCTCTGTTAGTGTTGCTACATGATGATCCGCACAATACTTAATATACCACGTTAGTGTATGATCCTGCAGAGTAGTAACTAATTGTGCCTTCTTTATGTTATCATCAGTGATCTGTTGCATGGTCCACACAACATTCGCAAAAAACCAGAATTGATTTGTATATTTGCTCCCTATACACTTGAAAATTGGTAGCTTTATCAAGTTTGACATTTTTTATGGCGGTGGTGGTGGCAGAGGTGTGGGCACCGGTGTATGTTGTGGAGGTGAAGGTTGAGGTGGAGTAGATGGATGGTGTATCTATGGAAAACCTTGTCTTATCAGCTAGACAACACTCTGGGTGAGGCCTGTACTGTTCCCTCATTGTTGCTTGAAGGAGGTCCAATCAACAGGCTATATTCAGGACCTGCTTTCTCTCAATTTCTAAAGTTTTTTCCACTTCGCATAGCTCCAAACATCAAGGCAATGGCATAACCAGTTTTTCACACAAGAGCTTGATCTTAATTGAGGTATTCAGATATTTCAAATACTGACCTTGTAGTCCCTTGAAGAAGCGTCGCTCTACTTCGTTGTAGCTGACTGACGTATCAACCGCAAACTCTGTAACAAATCCTCCTATAATCTGATCGAGCCAGTGGTCGACAACACGTGCAGTCTTGTCTTCAGAGACTTCTAATCATCGTACCAACTTTGGAGTCCACACTATTGGATCATCAAACTTCCACCTTCCTTGGCCGCTTGCTAACTTAGTTATCCACTTGTATAATTCTATTGCGAAGTTGCAGAAGAAAATTTCGCGTATTTCTATATACAAGTATCTATCGAACCATTGTTCCTTCGACAAGCGTGGATTCCTGTTTTCTTTCATCATAAATTCATGAATCTTCCTATCCAACCACTTCTCAATTTCCTTCTTGGTTAGATTCCAGTGATGCGACATCACACAACTCCTTCAAGCAGATCCTGGTCCCGACAATGGAACCATTTTTTGGCTTAGTGGGTCCTGACCTAGGTTCAGAGTTAAGTGCGCCAAACAAAACACTACACTACTAGCCCTTTTGGCATCAAACCGCATTGCACACACTAATGTCTCACCCGAAGAAATATAAGGGGGTGTTGGAACCAAGTTTCCGCATCCAAAGATCACTGTGATGTCTTTTATTTCCCTAGATCTTCCTTTGCGCAGATCTATAAGCCCCCAGGGCCAAGTACTGCAATTCCCTTTAAACGGCCTTTGGACCTTCGCGAAGGTCTATGATAGGTCTTTGCAAATCCTTAGCAGATGAAGCATCCGCTTATGCGCATCGGAAAATACCCCCTAGATCTGAGCTCATGCGGATCTACTTAAGTATTTGATAAACATAACATAATGTATTATAATCTTCGTGAAAGTACTTAACATGCATTGTGTACAGTTGATAAGACTTATCCCATAGAGTCACGCATCAATAGATCAATATTTCATAAAGACATTATTCCATCATAGCATATATTGTAAACATAAATAACATAAGTAAACAGATAAACACAGAGATTCTTCAAAAACCTTTTTTTATTAATCTTCAATATGGTATTACATACTCAAAAATGCTTTGCGCACTCAGCTACAAGGGTCGATGCACTCAACTGCAGAATCTACTTAGGCCTTCGCGCACTCAGTTGTGGAGCCTTTCTCCTTCTATCTACCCGCTTCTTGCTTGGCCTTTTTTCCTCTCTCAGACATAGACATGCCTTAGACTCTCTAAGACACACCTATTTATAGCTTTTTACATACAATCCCATGGTCCGCAGACCATGGGTGGATCTGAAAACCGAATCAACTTTACATAGACAAGGGGATAAAACCCCTTTTGACTCCTAACTATCTACACGCTCCGCATCCACAAATTGTGGAGACTTTACATATTTTACCAAAATTTACATCAATACTTGGGTTTTTAACCCCAAAACTGACCCAGGGAACCCCATCCCAATAGGTCTAGAAGGAGAAATCCTTCCTAACCCTCACAACACACTCTACCTACAGAAATTATACCCATAGCATTTCCCATTGAAATGCATTTTTCTTTCATTTAGGTAGCTTTCATTCCCCACCATCTTAGTCAATGTCTTCTTATGTCTTTTAGGTGGATCCATCATCCACACCATATATCGGTTATGCCGATGGTGCAAGTCACTTTTCCAAGAATACAACCTCGACAACTTGGTCCATTTTCACCCCCTTGCATTCGTTAGTTCACTCCAACGATGTTTGCATTGGATCTACCACCAATAACCAAGCTAAATATGATGTTGTGATAGGTTTGTTAGTCGATGCCCTTGATCGTTGCATCCTTCACCTTCATGTTTGTCTTGATTCCTTGTTACTTTTCATGCAATTCAACGACGTTTATCATGTGCATAATCCTATCCTCTTTAGAACATATCTACGAGTTAATCTTTTGGCATGTGAATTTGAATCCATTACATTCAATGATGTTCCTAGAGCCCAAAATCATTATGTAGATACCATTGCAAATAATATTCTAGATTGGCATTTATCACATGCATGTATAAAAATACATCCATAGCATAAACAAATGGCGAACCAAAATCATCATAAAAATATGCATAATTATGTATCATAATATCGAACATACATTGTTTTGAGCCCACTACTCTAAATACATCCGACATGCTCATTCGCATGTTATCACAAAACAAAAATGGGGACCCACATGTCCCTATACCTAATCACTATCATTTGAATGCTCCAAGCCAATGGCTCCATCCCACCAACTCGTAGGTCTCATACTTCCTGATTGACCATAGAAATGTGTTGCGTGATTCCTTGCCACTCTGAGGGAAGACCAGTGCACTCATTTTTATACCGATCATCTAACTCATGCCACTCATGGTTTGTCACCCCGGCCAATAGCACATCAAATATATGTTGGATATACTTTGGTAGAGCATCACTACCTTATCTTTGTTGTGTTGTGGACCCACCCTAATCCACAGCTCCAAGAGCTACAGATTGTTCCATGTATCTTACTGGCCTCACTGGTGCTATATCTACATACCACAAAGTTTAGAAATTATTATCACATACACATATTTCTTAAACTATAAATGCATGAATATATAACAAATTTCAATTACCATCTGGACCCTATGCTTGTCCCGATGGAAGTGGTAAGTTAGGATCCCCTTGATAGTTCATTCCACTATATGAATAATCATTTATGTATAGTGGAATCTGGTCCCAATGAGAAAAAAACTCAGGTAAAAAAACTCATCTGACTCCCCCTCCTCCACCTCAACATAGTAGTTTCCCCCAGTGGTGCATCCTAGGCTCATGTGGGACCCCATCACATATCTATACATGAGGACGGATAATCAAGATCTTCTCAAAGAAGAATGAGGATAATATTATCCCAAAAGAACAATTATCATTGGTCCTCCACCTGAATAGTGTCAACTTTCTTTTCAATGATGACAACATCATCTAGGCCCACCCATAGTAAGTCCATGCCAACACACTCTCCACCAGCTTCATCTACTCCCTAGTGATGTGATGGAAGGCATGACTACCCAAGACTTGCAACACTACTGCAATTGTAGCTTATGTATCAAGCCTCTCTATGTCACCGATCTAAATGGTCGTGCCCTTTGCATGAACCCCCGATACACAATGATGATTAACAAACTCACCTATATGCTTCCCACAAGGAAGCATTGGATGTATCTCCCCCACTACCCCCAGAGAGGGAATTCCTGTTAGAAAATATATATCTTGGATCCGGATCTCGATCCTATGCCCCTATACTACAAAGGCCTCCTGATTTGGGTCCTAGTAGCTCACAATCATCGACAATAAGAGCTCACTAGCTCTCATCAAAGTCTCTAAGAACTTTAGCACACCATACCGTGCCAAAATCCCTCTCACCACTTGATTCCCCACTAACTCAGCACGAAGGGTCTCCAAATCTCTTTCTCACCATGATACCTTCAGCTCTACCATATCTGCAACATGCCATTATGTTTTTTCAGCTGAGAGTCAAAGGCACACATCTTGGGTACAAAACTTCAGCTCAACATAGACCCCCCATCCTACTCTTCTTCTTAGTCTCGAACATAGTTTTTTCCTTCAAAATTGTGTTGGATGCACTTCTTAATCCAGTTTCTATGTTCCAAAACATAGATCATGGCCAAATAAGTGTGCTCTGACCATGAAGAAGAGCATGGTTTACCCCACAGAGTTGAATCCCTAATCTAAACTTCTAATCCACCAAAAATGATGAGTAAGGTTAGGCCACCTACCTCCAACTTGTAGATCTTGATTCTAACAGTCGGTTTCTCTGCTAAAATATCCACAATATTTAGGGCCTTCTCCTCCTCTCCAAATTCTCCAACAATTCACTATGCAAATGAATTGGATTTGGGGACAAAAATCCCTTTTAAAAGAAAAACTATAGTTTTTCGTCACCAATTGCGACTAAACCACAACTCTGTTTGACGAATCATCAACACCATTGGAAAGCTCTCACTAAGTTCTATAATGGTTGTCCCTATGTTTTTTTTAATTTGACAATTCACCAGGAAGCCAGTTTTTCTATGAGGTCTCACTCTACCACCTATTAAAACCAAATTTCTTCATATAAGTCGACTGTACTTTGGTACCACGTTGCCTTGGCACTTGTCAACTCGTGTGTCAATTTTCATCACGAGTAGCCATTATTTACTCATGTTTCAATGGTCCCCTTTGGGCCTCCCACATGTGGCATCATCATCGAGTCACCATTTTCTAGAGCATTTGAGATGCATCACCCTTGAATCTATGAAGTCTGTTTCGAGTCCCTTTGGGTCCTGCTACAATATTACATACATCTTTGTGTCACATCAATCCCACTGTATTCATCTTTAGCCTCCAACTATATTGCTTTGTCTTTGAAAATCCCTCATCTGAATAATTGACCATCCCCTCTCAAATCGAGTCATTCGTTGCCAGGTCAACCATACATATCATGCTATGACAAGGGAAGTCGCCAGTCCGCCACTCATATTGTTCCCTTTTGTCATCATCACTGTCGTCAATCCAGCAGTCACTTTATTATGATACCTCGTGCCTTTTTTAAGGATTCCTCATTGCCATAACTCTGGCGGGCCATCTTCTATCGAATTTAACACATTTATTCCAGAAGTGTGGTCTAGAGGGCAGTGTACCTTGACTCCATATTTTACCTTGGTTCAACGAATTGGATTAAGAAAAGGGAATCATCACTTCCCTTTGAGTCAGTTGTTTCTCATGTGCTCGATGCCAGCTCCTTATCGCGTGATTGAGAATAATATACTTGATGGTTTGGTGATCCAAATGATTGTCTCAGTGATTTCTGGGTGCATGTGATATGTTAAACCTCATGAGTGGGTGGAACCAATGCCTAAATGTTCATAGATGTTGATCCAGCCTCAAATGTAATTCCGCAAATGTGATGGGTTTGGTTTCAGCCGCTTGCAGCACCCACAGCATGCATGTATCCTTCATATGATCCATTCATATCTTCAGATCCCTTTCCTATTCAGCAAGGTTTCTTTCGTTGCAACCCCCCCTCACCATGTCAGCTTGAGGGGCATTATGTCTCATGTACTCATATATTATTGTATTCAATCCTAACCTATGTATTTCCAGGCACATTATGTATATGGGATTCATTGTATTATTTTCTGGCCCATTGATGTCAACGTATCATGTATCATGTACTTTATAGCTCAATCCCACATTTCTGGGCTCACCATTATTCTTTGTACTCAGTTATCTCGGCGGGTATGGGTATGCCTCCCCCACCTCATTTGAGATCATGTAATCCAACATAAAAGGATACTTCTTTCAATTAGTAAGTCTCTCCCCCTCCATTTTTGTATGTCCTTGCATTACTTCAGCTCTCTCTCTCTCTCCGCCCCCCCACCCCGCTCCTTGGTGTCTCATGGAAGTGTAACATACAATGTGTTTTGGTCATACGATTTTCTCCTAACACTGATACGTTGGGGGGCAATTTTTTATCACCAATAAATGATCACCTAGCCATTTCTAATTAGGTGGATCGAAATACAACATGTGGGATTAATTTTACCATTGTACTTTCACCATGGGAAATAATTTAGTAAACCACTTTTACTAAATTATTTTCTAATTAAAATTAAAAAACCCCATGAGAAATAATTGAATAAATCATTATTTATTTAATTTTATCTAAGAATAGTTATTAAATCATTCTTTGATCATTATTCCTTGTCACATTTGACTAAATCACCTAGGAATAATTAAATAAATCACTATTTATTTATTATTCCTTAATTCCATTATTGGAATAATTGTTAACTCATTATTTAATAATTATTTCAATTTTACACAATTCTTAATCCCCACGAAATAATTAATAAATCATTTTATTTGGTGGTTATTTATAAATAAATATATTTGACCATTTTGAATATCTTTTCTGTCTCCAGAAAATATAATAAAGAATTCCTAATGGTTAGATCTTGATTTGGTCAAAATTGTTTTATTATTCTCCATTTTCGAGATTACCTCTTGATACTTTGTTATAAATAGGAGGGTTTTCCATTCATTTTTCACCATGATCATTCTCATTGCCACCATTATAGTCTCTTTTCATCTGAGCTCCCACCTGAGTTCTCCACATTGTTTTGGGTTTTTCAAACATTGATAGAGATAATTGATTATTGAAGTATCAAGGACATCAAATGACCCATCCCACGGAGGGGGATTTACAGACCCTTTTGTAGATCTCCTTCACCAGGTGTTATCAATAAAATATTTACTATTCATTTTAAAATTCTTTCCATTTGGGCTATTACATTGGATATGTATTGTTGTTTGTTGTTTTGGATCGCATATGTTGTTTAGTTGCAGGTTTTTCTAGTTTTATTGATGCATATCTGAAGCTTAAGTAGCCACAAATTGTTGTTAGCGTCATGTGTCACGAGTGACTTAAGTGATATATTTTTAGTACACCTTCCAAGAAATTGCATACTAACAATAAGAAACCCCACGTATATGTAACTTACAAGCATGCAATAAAACCATTGATTATGAGTTTACATGCTAATTTTTATGATGTTGTTGATTGTGGCTTCTACCATCGTATATAGAATAATGTTCAAAACGCAGAAGATGAGATATTGTCATTCCCTCCCTATGATAGCATAAAATGATTATTGGAGGGAGGGGTTGAGGCTACAATTACTCATTTATTTTTAATTTTTTTACTTATGTGCAAGCAATAAATAATATATTCTTGGCTTAGTTCGTAGATTCCATATTATTATGTTTGAAGAATCAATGTCCATTAGTTTTTTATGACTTTGATTATAATTATGTCCATCAGGGATCACAACGATATGAATGTTAGGATATGATTCACTACAAGTAGTATGTATGTATTTATGTTGGACAAGGCAACGATCCATTTTGCATCACACTTTCTCTTTCACTTCATTAAAAATTTCTTACACGTATTTTTCTTTTTTCTTTATAAATTCCCAAAACCTTATTTTCCTAAAATAAGCAACATACCTTCACAAACTCAAGCTAAATATCCTAAACATAAAACTAAGGGAATCAAAAACTAGCAGGCTAAATTGGTATTATGTGTACCATTGAATTATCTGCACTTTGTTGCTTTATTACATATAACTCAATACTTCATTAAATGATAATACAATTTGTAATAAATTTTGGACTCCACTAAAAAATTCCTATGAGTCTATCATCATTATCCAATACATAGGCAAGTCACGACCCAACCCTAGTTGCCTTTTTGGTTACATATAATCCATTTTTTTACATCCTAATAGTCACAAGAGGGACTTAGAAGGAGTATAATTATCACAATGAAATCACTATTAAAAGAAATCACAAGTAAATGTATAAAAGGCTAACAAAACATTAAGAACATAATAGTATTCAAGACTAACAAGTTCATAATTTGGAATAAAAATGCTTCAAACACAAAGATTTTATATTGTTTAAGTTTGATAAATACAATCATTGAGATTCTCTCCACTACTATGATATAATTCTTGGAGTTCTACAAAGAAATTTCCTTCTTATAAATGTAGTTATAAAGTTAGGCATTTACCATAAACACACTATAAAACCAAATAATTCTTCACCAAAATGATTTTATATTCATACTTTCTCTTTTTCTAAATTGTCACTAGAACTTTCATGTATTTTTCTTTTTTCTTTTGTAATTTCAAATTCTTATTTTGTGGAAGGAACACCCTAATTTCATAAACTCTTAATTATACTAAACACAAAATTGAGGAAAGTCAAAACCTTGTATGTTCAATTGGTACTATATATAACATGAATTATTTTATTGCTTATGTTTATATATGCTTTAATAATTCATTGGATTCTAAGAGAAGCCTTTAGCTAACATGGACTCCATCCAAAGATAATTTGGTAAAATTACTTTCAATAATGCTTAAGGGGTGTTGGGTGGTTGATCTTTTCAATATAAATGAATCCAATTCAAAAGAAGGTACTCATCCTCATCCATAATGAGCATGTCCACAAGTCTCTCATTATTCTCCCACACATACATGAGGCCTAGTCCAATTCTAATCCTCTTTTTCCCTATGTAAAATATAAGTGTTTTCATCTTGAGAGGCATATGAGAGACTAGTAAGGGGGTTCATATGTTAGAATTCTCAATATTGTTAAAAGGAACACTTAAGGAGATTTTTGATGGAGCCAATTTAGATTCATGAATATTTATTTTGTATCACTATCTCTTTGGTTCGTAAAAGTTAGTTCTCTTTCGTAATTATGGTCAATAACTCTTGTGAAAGCAAGCTTACTATTGTTTGAAAACCTAAGTTGTTACTTGAAAATCATAACATGTCATTGAGACTAAATGTATTGGATTTGCTAAAGATTAATTTAGGACTATCAATAACTTTGGAGGACTATTAAGTACAAGACCTAGAATCATACTATTATGGGAAAGACCTAAGATCAAACCACAATGGCTGCCACTATATGGGCAAGACCTAAGAACCTAAGATCATACTATTATGACATAAGATCAAATCACAATGGTTGCATCTATATGGGCAAGACATAAGATCAAATCACAATCGCTACGACTATTTACCTCTGTATCAATATTCAAATTTAATCTCTAGAGAATATAACGATGGTAGAGGGGGGATTAAACCCACTAGATACCACCCAAGCTATTATTCTTTGACAAATAAATTTAGGTCTCGTTACACTAGTATATTTAACTTAATTTGTAATAAATTAAAACACAATAACAAACTTATCGTCTCTGAATAAGAATAAGGATCGCAAGGGTCATAGTTTCTGAATAAGACTAAGAATCGCAAGGCTCATAGTCTTTGAATAAGAATAAGAATCGCAAGGCTCCTAAGTATCACATGGTTCCTAAGCATTGTTTGAATAATAAAAAAGTTCAGGCTACTAATAAGCAGGTTAACTAGTAGTTCAATAAGTCACATGGATAAATATTTAGGCCATTTTTATCTAGATTGTGGTATGAAACGAAGTTATTTTTTTCATTTCAGTCATATCCATCAAATTTCTAAATATTCCCAACATCATTAAGTTTAATAATCCATACGTATGTCTTTCCCATATTTACTCCTACCGGGAAACTCTACTACATAACATCTACTTGTACCTCTTTTCTAGCCAATATGAATCACTTGAAGACTATTCATGACCTGTAAAACGTATAATAAGTATAGTAGCAAGTAAAATAAGTATCGTTAGTTAAAGTAAAACAAGTCAAAATAAGACTAGTTCGCATGCGAGTTTTTTGTTTTATGTATCTGGGCACCTACACCTGAAATCTTGAACGAAGCTAATGGGAGAACTTAGATTGGAGACATGGTACAATTAGAATAGTAGGGTGGAATTTAGCATGATAAACCTTTCAACACAATAACTATCTTTGTATTTACATAGGAATTTTGGGGCTCTAAGGATGTCACTACTCCCTTTCTATAAAAATAACTAGCATGCCACATGGGTATAATCCATAGATTATTGGCATTGCAACGATGAGAGAACCACTATATTGAGTCACAGGTCACCCATCACAATTATCTCATTGGTTGTAGGTCACCAATCACAATGATTCAGTGAGATTGTCTTCCCTTGTGATCTCTCGCATTGTGTTTCGCCACGAATGGATGTTGGTGTTCCTTCCAATCATTGATGAGTACAAATTTTGTATACTCATTTGTAGATTCATTAATATTGTATACACTAGAATATATTTAGTTAGGTGAGACAATTCAAATATTTTTAAAATTGTAGGCTAATGAGGCCACAATTTTGCTTGGTAAACTATGGAAATTCTAGTAGAATTTTGAGAAAATCTCGCATAAGTTTTTGGAAATCTGGGTTACAGTTGTTAAGATTAAGGGTTTTGGGTGCCCCAAGGGTTCTTAATGGTGCTGAATCTATTTCCACCATGAAAAAATTGATTCGAACTCTCCCAATATTAGATTTCTTGAAAAAAATTCCCTTGTTTCCTGCGAAAATTTCGTCGTCCGAGCGAAATTGTGGCCACCATAGACAACGCCATTTTAAAATCTATAATAAATCCATCATAAATAAATGTATTATTTCAGATTTACAATTCATCGACTGTATATAATTTGACAATCAAGATACTCACCAACAAGGATGGAATTTGATAGGCGAAATTGATATTATAAATAGGCATAAAATTTGATGGATAAATTCCCAACCACAAGATGATTTAACCATCTTTTAAATTATATAGGTTGTTCCTCGTTAGCTTAGTATTTGTTTATTATAGGTATAAAAAATTGGTCAAGAGTTTCAATAGCCATGGACATGAGAGAAATTATTGAAACACTATATCATAAACAAGGATAGAATTTAATGAGCGAATTTCATATCATAGAGTGATTTAACTGTCGTTTAAATTATTAGTACTTATAAGAAAAAATTGTAAACCTCGAATTTGATGGATAGTATGATTTTGAAATTCCTATCTTGATCACAAACAAAAGCTTTCATATACATAAGTATACCATCCCTCTTGGATGTTTACAACTAATATCAATCATATATGGTAAACATTATGCAACTTATCACAAACTCATTAATATTATAAATGTTGAAAGATAAATCATCCTAGTGATATATAATATCAATAAGTTTATAGCTAGATGATTATTGATAGTTATTATATATGACGTGAACATTTACTGAGAAAATGGACAATATTCATGAAATTGCAATGGGGTGTTGAGTGTTTATTGATTATCATTTTATATCATGTCAATGGACATGATACCCATACACATAGGAAAAATGTATATAGAGTTTTCAATAGAATATACCCTCTTTTTCATTTTTATAGAAAATGGGATAACAATATAACTTTTTGTTTGTTTGGTCAGTGTGGTGGTTTTTGATTGAATCTTATTAGAATTAATTTAAGCTGTAAAAGTATTAAAATTCATAGAGTATATATGAAATTGTAATGAGATGTTGAGTGTTTATTGATTATCATTTTACATCATGTCAATAGACATGATACCCATACATATAAGAAAAATGTATATAGAGTTTTCTATGGAATATACCTTTTTCTTCATTTTTATAGCAAGTGGGATAACAATATAACATTTTGTTTGTTTGGTCATTGTGGTGGTTTTTGATCCAATCTTATTAGAATTAATTTACAAAATTCATGGAGTATATAATTAAATGCAATAAGGGTTTTCAAAATTGTTGAATCTATATTGTGTTAATGTATAATTTGTTATGAAATTTTTAAAAAACTATTATTTTTCAAATTGATAAGATGGTGCCAAAAGATTGTTTATGTAATTTTATAATAAATTTGAATTTAATAGTAGCACAACCATATAAATTAAATGGTTGGTAGATGCTCATAAACACCAATCCATAATAAACATCAAAACACTTAGCTCATGATACATCTCATGTGAGATATTTTTTTATTTTTTTATTTTTATAAAAGTTCTAACTTCATTTTAAATTATTATTATTATCATCATCATCATCATTATATATATATAAACATGGAATAATATAAATCACATAGAAACCTGAGGGTCGACGCCTTTCCAACCTCAATTGGGAAGATCATGGCTTAAGAAATAATATTCTTAATCATTGAGATTTATCTCCACTTTACCATGCAGATTCTGACTCTATAAACAAGCTTTATTACAATACCATGGGCTAATACCATGGCTTATGAATACTACATGCCCAAAAAATTGCAACTGACTCTATATGGCACTTGTTCATATGTCATTTATTGTAATTAATCAATTTAATTAAAATGGTAAAAAGGGCATAACTACTTTTGAATCTCAATCATTATTTTATGTGTATTGCTATGAATATTTTATAAAGGTTAAATCCATACCATTCACTTAATAATTATTTATAATTAAATTAAAATTCTTGAAACCTTATTCCAAAATAAACACGCTTATTAATAAAATAAATACATGAAATAAAATTAGATTTTGAAGATATACGATTTTTGTTTATGAAAAATTTAGATATCTATTTTAAAATAAAAATTATAATAATAATAATATATAAAATATTATAACCCACATCTAATTCAAAAAAATGTAAAATATAATATATTTCACTCTATTATTATTTCATAAAATATGTTTCATTTTATTAATATTTAATTAATTTCTTTTTATTGTTTTTTCCCTACGAAAGATAACCATATTTTTTTCATATTTCTAAATAGAATACTGTTATACACCCTTATTATGTGCATTTGTCAAGGATATGCCTACATCCTTGAGTGGCAAAAAACTCACAAAAATATATTTTCTTGTTAGATCTTCGACTTTTGCGATCCATATTTATAATAAAATTGTCTTTCAGATTAATCACATTCTTGAGATTTGGTCAACGTTTCGAACCAACTAATGTGGTTCATCCTTAGGAAAAAGGTTCAAAACGTCGACCAAATCTCAAGAACCACATTATTTGGTTCGAAACATCGACTAAATCTCAAGAATGTGATTAATCCAAAAGACAATCTTATTATATATATTTTCTTGTTTATATGCTTGCATTTTTGTATCAATAGATAAAGATGCATAGGCTCTTACACACTTGTTATGTTCATTTTTCAAGGATTTTCCAACATCCTTTGAGTGAAAAAAAAATTGAAAAAAATATATTTTCGTATTTATATTGTTTCATTTTTGTATCAATAGATCAATATATATAGGCACTGTGAATTCTATCATGATAAAAAATGATTGTATTGATGAAGCGCTACAAGAAGTAAAAGTAGCAACCTTTAGGATACCACAGGATCCTTTCGACTTGATTCAGCCCGATTGGACTACTCATTTGAGTCACGTGCTGGAACGCTATAACGTAACCATTGAAGAAGAAGACGAGGATCCGCGAAAGATTAACATCCTTGAAACAGAAGGTCACCACGAGGTTGAAGGACCACAGATTGAGAATCTTGATATAACTATGCCACTAAAAATGAAACAGGTATATATTGGTATGGAAGCTGAGCCCAAATTCGCGAAGATTGGAGATTACTGGGATGGCGAAATGGTGGATAAGGTCGCTAAATTTCTCTACGAATACCATAATTTATTCCTTACTAAGTTTACGGATCTAAAAGGGATAATATGAGACATAGTGTGATGAAGATCACGTTGAAGCCCGACGCGAAGCCAGTTAAGCAAATACCTTACCATATCAATCCGAAGTATAAGGATAAGGTCCGCTTAGAACTAGAAAAGATGCTCGTTGCTGGCATCATTGAGCTTGTGGAAGAATCTGATTGGGTAAGCCCAATGGCGGTATAGGAAAAGAAGCAGAAGGATGAAATAAGGATATGCGTATATCTCAGGAAGTTGAATGATGCTTGTGTACATGATCCTTTCCCGACATCATTCACTGATGAAGTGTTGGAAAATGTAGGTGGCCAGGAAGGATATTCCTTCACTGATGGGTTCTTTGGGTACCATCAGATCAAAATCGCATTGGATGATACAAGAATGACGAACTTTACGACTGAGTGGGGGTGTTTTTAGTACACTGTGATGCCTTTTGGATTGAAGAATGCGCCTATAATTTTCTCGTGCGTAGTCATTGCGACATTCAAGGAATTTATTCATAAGTTCATGGAAGTGTAATTTGATGAATGGACTATGTTTGGCCTGGTGAAATGCCACGTCGCAAGTTTTTGCCTGATGCTAGATACATGTCAAAGATACCAGGTCACACTCAATTTGAAGAAGTTCCTGTGTTGTGTTCTTTTTGGGACCCTGCTGGGTCATGTGATTTGTAGACAGGAACTGATGGTAGATCCCACAAAGATTGTGGTGATACTCAACTTGGAAGCGCCAAGGAGTGTGAAACAGTTGCGTGCTACCCTAGGACATACTGGATATTACAAAAAGTTTATCAAGGGTTATGCCTAGATCACTGTGCCTATGGAGAAGTTGTTGAAGAAGGATGTCACGTTTTGCTGGAACAAGGACTGTAAGAAAAGCTTGGACGTATTGAAAGAAAAGACAGTCACCGCACTGATTCTAGTCTTCCCGGATTGGAAGAAGGACTTTCATGTACATGTCAATGCGTCATGTATAGAGCTTGAAGTAGTATTGACACAGGCTGGCGGAGGAGACTTGGACCATCCTATAGCATTTGCAAGCAAAAGGTTATCCAAGGCGGAGAAGAACTATTCCACCACCGAGTGCGAAGAGTTAGCCATTGTATATGTGCTCCAAAAGTTTAGACACTATTTGCTAGGTGGCCATTTTAAAATGTATATAGATCATTATACATTGAAATACCTTGTCAATAAGCCTGTGTTGGGGGGGAGAATCTGCAGGTGGTTGTTATTTTTCCAGGAGTATGATTTTACAGTTATTGTGAAACCTAGATGGCTGAATGCGAGACCAAACCATCTCTCGCGCATCGAAACAGGGGAAGAGCCCACTAATTTGGAGGAGGGATTGTGTGATGTGCAACTATTTGCAGTACATGGCGAGGATGGTAATTTTGAAGATATCATACACTTCCTAACGACAGGAACTGCCCCGGAAGGATACATCGTCCAGTAGAAGAAGGAGTTAGCAGTGCGCGCAGAATATTTTTTGTCATTGTTGGGAATCTGTACAAAATGGGGTCTGACGAGATATTGCAACGATATGTACCGAAGTTTGAAAGTAGCAGTATCCTTGCGGATGCTCATGGGGGTGCCATGGGAGGACATTATCTAGGGAGAGCGACCGCGCAGAAGATTCTACGCGCAAGGCTGTGGTGGCCAACCCTCCATCAGGATTCAAAATATTACTACAAAGCATGTGATGTGTGCCAAAGGATTGGCGGGCCATCGCAGAGGGATGAGCTACCTCTAAATCCACAAATGATGTTACAACCCTTTGAGAAATGGGCGATAGATTTTGTGGGAACCATTCAGCCCCAAGGGAAGAAGACAGGAGCGAGGTACATTATCACCGCAACGGAGTATTTGACTCGGTGGGAAAAGGCACAGCCAGTGAATAATTGCATAGGTGCGACTGCTGTAAAGTTCCTCTTTGAGTATGTATTAATGCAATTTGGGTGTCCAAAGATTTTGATGAGTGATCGCGGTACACACTTTTTGAACAAGATGATCAGCGTGCTGACAGAGGAATTTTAGGTATATCACTAGAAAAGCACACCTTATCACTCGCGGGTTAACGAGACTATGGAAGCATTCAATAAAGTACTGGAGAACATGTTGACCAAGGTTTGCAATGCTCAGCGAAGTGATTGAGACCTACGCATACCTGCGTTACTATGGGCCTACCAGACGACATGCAAGAATTTGACCAAACAAACACCCTTTAGGCTTGTATATGGTGTTGAAGCAGTGATGCCGATGGAATATATTGTGCCTAGTCTACGCATAGCAGCACTCACAGGTATGATGGGTCGCAGAGCCCTCGAAGAAAGGCTCGTGCATTTGACTAAGCTTGAGGAAGAAATATTTCTAGTTTGATTTCACCAATAGGTCCAAAAGCAGCGCAAAAAAGCATGGCATGATCAGCACATTAAGTTGCGCATCTTTAAGGTAAATGACCTAGTTTTGTTATATGACAACAAGTTTGATAAATTTCCAGGGAAATTTAGAATGCATTGGTTAGGGCCCTATGTCATTAAGGAGATTACCGATGGAGGAGTGATTCAGTTGGTTAAATTGAATGGAGATATCTTCCTAGGAAAAGTGAATGGAAGTCGATTGAAGCCATACACCGGTGGTTTGGCCATGTGACTATATGAAGGTAGCACAGTCTTAGCGCTCCGGGAAACTGAAAGGAGGTGTGGGACTATAAACTACACTGCCTGCGTTGGGGGGTTGTGTGATTGGAGGATTTTGTGAAGCAAGGAAGTGTCGTAGGGTTTGCGGCAGCACGAAGGGAGCTACGCTACCTAGGGAGAAATAACGCAGGTCGGCTGGAAAGTGACCATTAAATTCACTGTTCATGATTTGATGGTAGAAATGCGGCCAAATGGAGCGGGTGGCCAACATTTAAGATGAAATTTATGGGTCAGATCCTTGAAAATATGCCACCAATCTGACATTAATGAACCAAATTTGGGGGGAGCGGTCAGATTTGAATTCAAAATGCCCTATAAATTATAGATGGTTGCCCAACAAAAAACACTTGGCATTTTGAGAATTGATTTGTTGAGCTCCCAGGCGCACATGAACCGAGAATTCTTTGAGGCTCTGATAGTGAGTTCAACATTTGAGAACTTACCGAAGACGTCACAATCATTGTTAGAAAGCGTTATGTCAACACCTGCAACAGTTATAGATATCGAAGAAGTGATAACAGAGGAGTCGGTGTCGGAAATTTTTATGGAAGAAGTTGCTCCAGAGGTTGCCGAAGTATTAGTGAAAGTCCCCAAATCACCAAGGACGCCGAGACCAAAGCCCACCCCAACCAAGGAGAGCGTGAAGGATAAGAAGGGCAAGCAGCCTACAATATCGATGTGTGCATCGCCAAGAAGAAACCCACCAAATCCTACCACACAGGAAAAGGGCAAAGCCATCAATTTGGAGCTAGAGGAGGAAGAAATTGAAGACATCCCGATGGATGATGAGGATACGAGGATAGACATGGAGGAAGTTGAAGTCCAAGGTGCTGAACATATCACTCAGCTGCCTGAGTATGTCCCTTCGTGTAAGGGCAAAACCAAGGTGCTAAAAGATATCAATGAGAGTAAGGTCCCCTTACAAACCCCTCTGCCGTGGAATGAAATGTTTTTTGAAGGACCACACTTGGGGTGGGTTCTTTTGTTAAAACTTGAAGACTGGGACTTAGCTGACCATGAGAAGTTCCCACACCTGGCGACTGAGCAGCTGATGTGTCACATTATTGATACAACCACCAAAATGACTGCATTGGATCCACGGAAGTGGCTCAGAGGAGTAGACAAGGCAGGTTTTCTCAACCTGCTATGGGTGTCGTTCTGCAACCATACCTCAGTTACAGTATTGGTCATCAAGCAGTTGCTATGCTTGGTGCATGATGGGTGTTTGTGGCTGGAGGAGTCAATACCCATCATTGACAGATTGATCCACAAGATCACGCAGTTGCCTTACATAAGAGAGAATCTGGCCATGATATTTGGTAGAAAAGGAGGTGAGCAGGCCCTCACGGAGGCCATGAAAGAGAATTTTAAGCTAGTAAAGAAGCTGCATGGATATGCCATATCTAGCATCTGTGACCCTGTTGTAAAGGTAGCTACGCAGATTTTAGCAGGGAAGGTGATGACAAGTGTCACATTGATGAGGTGTTAGCGCTTGTCTTTACGCTAGCAGCCCAATGCACTGAAGAAGTTCATTTCAATTGGGTAGACTGTCTCCGCGGTGAGTTCCTTGTGAACTGTCGTGAAGCACAGGAGCTCAGCAAGACATTCCACTACGCATGGCTCTTGCTGTCGATTGTGCTGGTAGCATGGGAGCTACCAGAGGACAACCAATTCCCTTCAGTATTGCGAGACATACTAGAAGCAGCGAAGTACGCTTCGTTGTGGGTGACCAAGGATGCACAATGCATCAAGGATAGTAAGATCTTCTCGATCTTGATGGAGATGAATATCCGCATGGCCATTAATCATAAACCGCGGTTGTCGCCTGCGGTGTTTGCTAATCTGCAGGGCTACGCAGAGTTTAAAGCAGTTTTTCACCATGTGTCCATCAGGGCATGGAAGGACCCTACGCAGACTTGGTATGACTTGCCTTACCTAGCAATAGATGACACCATTGATGTAGTACTTGATCGATGGCCAGCAGAATGGCGCACTACAGCAGACTTGACGGTGGGAGGGAGAAACTCCACCACGCAATGCAAGATGGAGAAGGCCAAGCTCAAGATGACGCAACTGGCAAAAAAGAAAAAGAAGGAGGCTACTGACAAGGCCCAGGCAGAGCGCGATCCTACTCAACAAACAGAGAAGCAAACAGGTGGAACAGAGCGAGGCTCTGACAAAGGCGCGAGGTCGCCTTCACCTGAGATAGAGGAAGAGACGAATGAGTAGACAGAACAACATGGCGCGAACCCATAGGCAATGTTTGACTGCATCAAGCGTCCAAGAGAGCAAGAGAAAGGAGGGTCCAGGAAGAAATCCAAGGCTACTAAGACATCATTGGACCTAATCACCCTCATAAAAGGAAATTTGTACGACATCGGTGACACAGTGCGAGATGTCACTGCGGAGGCCCGACAACAGTTTGAGCAGTAGCATCAACTAATCTTGGGGTTTATCCAGACAGGTCTACAGGAGCTGCAGACCCACACGTCATAGGCTGGCACTGTGTCCACCAACCTTACTATCAGCACTTCAGAGGTTGCCAAGATACTGCACGCGAAGACCTCTAGTGCGATAGTGTTGCTTGATGGAGCACTGACCATAGAGAATGAAGCTTACAGGCCCACTGTTAGTGCCTGGAAGGGAGTAGGGTTGAATCTGGCAGTGCTATCAAGTGAAGCGCTCCACCTTTTGTAGGATGGAGTGATTGCGGAGTTGAGGGTCCGTGAGCATCGCACCCTCTAGGTGATTAGTGAGTAGCAGATTAATAATGAGCAGATGGCACTCCAGCGAGACTCTTCCATCATCGCTATGATTGAGGTGACCAACCAGAACAAGCATATAATGCATGTCGTTGAGGAGGCATGCTGAATGGTCCCAGAGTTGGCCATTCTTGAGGAAGAACCAGTCGAGGTGCACGTCCGCAAGCTGGCCATAGGGGTGCGATGCACGTACAGAAATGGCAAGGATTCAGTTGGAGTTGAACTTACAGATCACCGAGTTATAGTTGAAGGCCTGGCCTTCAACCCCACCAGAAGTAAAGGAGTAGCGGGAAACCATTGTCATAGATGAAATAACGGCATTTGACAGTGTAGTAGTAGACTGCACCCAACCTTTTGAGTAATCGTTTGAGGTCCTGCCGCGCTTGCAGGAGGACCCCAATGTATAGCGACTAGAGACAGAAGTGCGTGAGCTAAAACAATGCTATGATGAGGTCAAAGGCACAGTGTGAACTGTCATGCTCACATAGAGACTAGAAAAGCTATAGGAGGCCAAGCAGCTGAAAGAACAGGTGGATGCAGCACTGCACAAGGAAGCAATGTCGAAGGCATGACTGAAGCCCATGCTGGATGAGGCTTACATGGTCATAGCCTCTATTGAAGGAAAGCTTGTGACTCTACAAACAACTCAACAAAAGCTTCAAGCCGACAGTTCAAGAGCAGTGACTGAGAAGATGGTTGAAGATGCAAAGCAGGCAACCGCACAATGCACTGTCGAGGTTGCGGTCATATGAGTAGAGCTGGGAGGTCTTTGTGCTAACATCTCTGCACCTTCCTAGTGACTTGAGGGTGAGACACGATGTTTTTTTTGGGGCCCTATTGGGAACAGGATCCCCCAAGGACATTTTTGGGGCTAAAAGCCCATGTTTTGGGTCGAATTTTGTAATAAAGTTGTAAAGTATCTGCATTTTGTGGTCGCAGAGCGCAAAGGTGTCATGATTCATAAAGGGTTGTCTGCCCTTATTTTTTAAAATGTAAATTCAGTTGTAAATATCCACCCATGGTCCGTGGACCATGGGATTGTATAAAAAGAGCTAAGTCAGTAGGCTCTAAGAAGTGAATAGGTTGTAGAATAAGTCTTGAGCGATAAGGAGAGAAGTCTAAGTTTCGGGTCTTACTATAGGAAAAGGCTTTGGAGCTGAGTGCGCAAAGGCCTAGGGTGGAAGTCCGTAGCTGAATTCGTAGACCCCTGCAGCTGTGTGCGTAGGGCAGATAGAGTTTGTAATCATATGAAGATATCAATAAAGAGAATAATTCTGCAAATTCTGTGTCTTTGTTTCTTGTTAATGCATCTTGTCATATTGTGTATGAATTTCATTTACCATTTGTTGGCTTGGTGGGGCCTGACCTAGGTTCAACGTTAGTTAGCCAAACAAATACCTACACTACTAGCCCTTTAGGCATCAGCCCATAGAGCGTGGACCGAAGTCTCACCCAAACTAGTATGGGGGGGTGTTGGAACCAAGTTTCCGCACCCTGAGACGGTTATGATGTCGGTTTGTTCCTTCTGTCCCTGCTTTCACGTAGGTCGTTAGGTTCTAGGGCTCTATCTATCTAGCCCTTTATTCCACCTTTCAGTACCTCTGCGAAGGGGTACGATTGACCTTCACGCAACCCTAACCTGCGGCTAAGGTACTTTCGCACTGCTAAGGCAATGTATTGTGTAGATTCCCAAACTAGATTAAGTGTCTTACTTATCTTATTAAACGATTACAATTAGCACCACGTAAATAGATATCCTTATTTGCGTTCAATTATCCAATGTAATTACATACGTTCGCACATCACATAAGCATTCTAAATGAAATTCATACACAATATGACAAGATGCATTAATAGGAAACAAAGACACATAATTTGTAAAATGCTTCTCTTTATTGATATCTTCAGATGATTACTGACTCTGTCTTCCCCATGCACATAGCTGCAGGGGTCCGCACACTTAGCTATGGACTTCCACCCTAGGCCTCTGCGCACTCAGTTGCAGAGCCTTTTCCTACACTTAGACCTGAAACTTAGACTTCTCTCCTTATCACTCAAGACTTCTTCTACAACCTATTCACTTCTTAGAGCTTACTTAGCTCTTTTTATACAATCCCATGGTCCACAGACCATGGGTGATATTTACATCCGAATTTACATTTTACAAAATAAGGGCGGACAACCCTTTATGACTCATGACACCTTCGCGCTCCGCAACCACAAAATGTGGATATTTGACAACTTTATTACAAAATTTGACTCAAAATATGGGCTTTTAGCCCCAAAACTGTCCTTGGGGGATCACGTTCCCAACAGTACACAATCCTGCAAAAGTCCTAAATATATACATTCAAAAATTGTTATGTAACATCAACAAGTGAGATATAAAGGAAATAAATTAAACAAGAGAAACATGAGGGGGGCATCCAGAAAAGGCTTGTGGTAAAACTGGTTTTGGTCATAACCCATCATCTCGGTTACCTACCATAACCCCTAATCAAAAGCAGGCTTTCCTCAGAAAGTCTATCAACATCCTCGTTCCTCTCCCTATATACATGAAAACATGAAAATGAAGTGAATGAATTTTTTAAAATCTAAATATCCTCCACAATATGATCAAATATATGTTGGCAATGTTGTCATTGATGGAAAAGGAATAGCAAATGAGCAACAAGAAGTGTGGCCACCATATGTTTATGAGAATGTAATGTTGACATAGATATGTTGCTTATTGACAGCAAGGTAAATAAGCAACAAAGTGTGATGGCGTATTTAATTTATGCACAATTGAACAAGTATTTTGGATGCCATGCTTGTATTTATACAGGTATTGTTATTCTTTGAAGGTTTAGAAGGAGAACATCTTATTAGAGCTTGATTTCATATGTTTTTATTGCATATTGAGCTGATTGCATGTTGATGATGTTGCGTATATCATTATGGAAAGGGAGAAGCAAAGTAAGATGGAAAAGGTTGTCATTGATGGCATAGTTTTCTTGGAGTTCTCATGTTACACATACTTATTGTTTACGTATGTTTGTTGATTATTGATGACATAATGTTGTATAAATTTTTATGTTGCAAATATTGTTGTGATGCAAGGAAAAGACATGAAGAACATTGTTATGCTTGTGATGTGTTATGATTGTTGATGTATTGTTAATGTATGTTGTAAAGGCTATGGTTTTTATGCTTGCTAGTTTAATCATTATAGGTGGCTGAAGATAATATTTGGTGAAACATTTATTTTATTTGAATATTCAAAATATAAAAAGGTGTGAAATGAAAGAGTGGAATGCTAAGAGAAAATCCTTTTCACTTCATATTCTTGTATGAAATACAAACAACCATCAAAGGTTGTTTATAAAAGTGTGTAAGGTTCGAAGGCTGTAATGTTAGAGAGTTAGAGAATATAAGGGTTGATTTAGATGTTGTTGATTAGTTATTGTTATAGACATTTTTGGGCACTGCAACCCCAATCATAAATGTCCATAAACCAAGGACTCTTAAGTCCCTAAAAGTGTTGTTCCAACCTCTAAAAGAACAAGGTCAATTGATTACATCTTCTCCCAGAAGTTCTCCATGAAAAAATACTTAGAACTGGTCAAAACTAGACCATCTCACCTGCTCCATGGTCAAAGTGTGTTGCATCCCACCTAAATACACACGGGAGGTGCGATGCATACTAAAAAGCCCTTCTATGGGGTGCGATGGGCGAGAGTGGACAAATGGCAGGGTCAATCTGCAAGGTGGAGGATCATGGAATCTTCCAGAAACTTCTCCTGTGACACTTGCCTCTCTGCATTCGGCCAGGGATGAGTAAGAGATCATCAATCTCCAAGTGGAATCAAGAACTATCAGAGAGAGGACACTAGTCAAATCTCAAAAGCTGACTCACCCCCCTTGCAAACATCTATATATGGATCCCTCATCCCAGATATCCAGTGGCTGAAATTTTGTATCTTGTAAGGAAGTGCTGTTGGTTTCTTGGTGTAACATCATATTGTTGGGTGATCTAAGCTTTTCATGAGGTGAAGAAGGGCTTTCTTGCTGAGAGGATGATGCTGGGTCAGAACAATTGGTTGTAATCCTATTTGCTATTCTTGATTATTAATAAAGATATTCGAGTTTTCCTCCACATTCTTGTATGATTGATGATATATGCATTTGTGTGGTCAATATATATCTGATCCTATTTTGTTTATGATAGTAGATCTATGTTCTTGGATAATGTTATGTTGCTTTGATTCTACAGGTGCTCTTTGAAGCTAGGTAGACGAGGAAGCGAGTGGCAAAGATCTATCAGAAGGGAGAGGAATCAAGCAAGGAACCAAGTGCAAGACAGAGGTTGTTCTCCTTTATTCCCCTCTTATCTACTTCTCATAAAGGAAAACGAAAGTGGTTTTAGTTTGTTTGTTTCTAAGGTAGCTACCAGCCTTAGTGGGACTAGCAGCTCTGCATAGACACTAGATTTCCCGATAACAAAATGGCGATTCCACTGTGGAGCGAATAGATTGTTTGTTTGTCTATATTTGTTTACTTTATAAACTTACAGACGGAGCTTGAAGTCAAGCCAGCTAGCCTTCAAACTGCATTTTCTATGCAAGTGCAAAGTAGATCAATGCTGCTTCAGTTTATCTCCAGCTTTTGTTTATAACTGAACAACTTATTTACAAGCTCCCTAATTGCCCTTGTGGTGGCTCTAGTAACCTCCTTAGATCTACCCCTATGATTTATTTACTGATTACCACTTTCTTGGCCTAAATCCCTGAACTGAGCTGCAAACTGTGACCCAGAACCCAGTTGAAGTCTCGTCCCTGGACCATCACAATGTCTCTTCTTTGGAGCCTGGATGCATCGCACTTCCCGAGTGTAGTAGGTGCGCTGCATCTCACTTTCCCTGTGTTACAGGTGCGCTGATAAGACAAGACCTCTTCTGCTCTTAGATTTTGGTTTCTGTGTTTACTCTTTTCAGCTCTATTCAGGAGTTTTGTTGTCTGTAGTCAGTATACCTTTGTTGAAACCCCCTTCCTTACCATTATTCCGCCTCCATTGTGCAAAGAACTGTAAATTTTTTTATGTATTGTGATCCATTTTCAGTTCTCTTTTACAAAGAAGTAGCGTAATTGAACTGTCGTTTCTTGATTTGGAAGTGTCGCAAGTGTTGTTTTCAGTCATAGAAGAGAATCTGATTGTTCTTGATAGTCGATTACACTGTTACTCTTGTATTTGATTTGAATTAGTAGTTTTTCAAGTGTCGAAAGCAAGTTTTCAATTCCAAATCGCAAAGTGTCGTTATTGTCTTCATTTTGTCTTGAAAAGAATCTTGTTAGTAATGTCGCTTTGAAAAATAATTCAGATTTGTACTTAGCTTTCTTTTTATCATTCACACATTAAGAAGGTTGGAAACAAATACATGCATGTGCATTTGCATTTAGACTGTTTGTTGGTTTGATTTAGGACAGTGCATATAGTGTGTGCTCTCTGCTCTATGTTGAAAGAATTTCGTCTCTCTTTCCTTAGTAGCGAGGATTTTCATTGCAAAAAGAAGATTAAATGATTGTTTATCATCTTAGATTGCATTTTAGGAATTGTACATATACATCATGCGGTGAACCTGAAAGGCAAATTTCTTAAGCAAGATCAACTGTAAAATAAATTTAATGAATCTAAAAACGCTTTGGAACCTAACGCACAACATTTAGAAGTCTAGGCTAGAGACGTATTCCGGTGTCGTAAAGCCTGGTAACTGTTGTTTTCATTGCTGGTTGGGTGATTCCTCCACTTTGAGACAATAAGTGCTAGTACAGACTTGTGCTCCCACGTACCGTCGAGTATATATTGGGAGACCACAATAGGCTTTATCCTTTATCCATAGGAAGCCGTGTCTGCCGCCCTATCGATCGCAATGCACTGAACACAGCATTCAGGAAGATTGACTACCGTATCGTAAAAAGTATTTTGCAGTTTTGCGATTGGTTTGGTAATCCCTCTGTCTAGATTTCCAGAGCAGTCTCTTTCATTCCTTTTTAGACTCCTTAAAGGAAAAGGTCCATCTGAGCACTTGACACTTGAGGCTCATTAAAAATCGAAGGTGACTAGAGTCATCTTTTGTTTTTTCTCGACTCTTAAAAATTGAAAAAACGAGTTGTGTCAAAGCGTCTAAAATTTATTTTAATCAGAATAAACATCACCTTTCCTACGTTGGTCTTAGGTTGAGAAAAATGGAGTCCACCAACCAAGGATTTCCCCTTGGAGGAAATCCTAGTCCTTTCTCCTCTTGGGGAGATTTTGGTGCACCCCATATGGCCAGATTGCCACTTCTAGGATTGACAATCGGCTTGCCCATATGGCTCTTCTCGACCTCCGTCATTCAAAACACCATGATTCCTGAACAATCGAGTCAGCAACTAAACGATACCAAAGTTACTCCCCAACCTTCTACTTCGTCCAGTTCTCCCTCTCCTCCTTCCACTTCACTTGATCAAGCTGGTAAAGCCAAAAATCAAGTAACCGAGAAGAAGAAGGAGAAGAAGATGAAAGAAAAGAAGAAGAAGGAGCCAAAGGCGAAAAGGGGCAACCAAGCATTGTCTAGCGAAAATCCACACACTGCACTGTCCAGGCCTAAATCGCCATGTGTCATTTGCAAAGGAGACCACTATCATCGAGATTGTCCTTGCATCCCTCGGATCTTAAGGGACTGGTCTCCTCGTTTGCACAATCCGGTGTTATTAACATCTGATGATCATGTTGAAAATACACCATCAACTAGTGAAAGTGAAGCCCCTGGACAAAAAGGAAAATGTAAATTTCCTTGTAAACTATGTGAAGGCGATCACGCCATCCACCGTTGTCCCTTCTTAGATGAGGCTAAAATATTTTTGGATGACCGCCCAGTTTCACCGTTACGGCTTCCTCCTGGATATAAGAAGCTCTTGCCGAGTCCGTCACTAGTTGAAAATTTGGCTGACACGCCATTGTGGTCGACCAAAGCATCTACCATTGAAGATAAACCATTTGAATCCACACCAGACGAAAGTCAAAAGGTCGAGGTGGTAGTTGACCTGGTCTTGCCTTCAGAGGATCCATTTTCAGATGATACAGTCACCGGAGAGAACAAGAACGACACCGTCCAAATTCTCTTCGTAAGCACAGACTTCGATGAACATGGGGGTAGTCTACCCATTCCTTTACCGCAGGAAGGAAGTTCGTCAGAGTCATATTCGGCCGTCTATTTGGTCCCACCTCCAAGCAACCTAGTTGTTTCCTTCGATTGGAATCTACTAGGCAGACCCCGCTTACCGGCTAGTGTACCATTTCGAATCATTTCTCAAATATACAGAATGGTCATGGCTGGTACCATCATAGATGAAGGGGCTTCTGTGAGTATCCTTTCCTCAACTGCTTGGAAAGCACTTGGTTCGTCATCGCTTTTGCCTGAAATGAGAAATCTAACAGGCTTTGACAAAGGAACCAGTCGACCATTAGGGATCCTTCCCAATGTGCCGATAACATTGAGAAGGAAAACCATTAACATGAACGTAATGGTAGTCCAAGGACCCCTGGATTATAATCTACTCCTTAGACGTGACTATATTTATTGCATGGGAGCCATTGTCTCCTCACTCTTTAGAGTAATGTGTTTTCCGCATGAAGGAAGAGTGGTCAAGCTCATAGACCAGCTTTCATTCCCCGGTTCACACATAGTAAATAGTCATATACCAACCTTGAATGGTCTTTTCACGCAAGGAATGTCTCATCAATCCCCAGTCCATCCTCCTGATGAGTGCGAGTGATTCGGAGGATATGACTGAAACCCAGGGGGCATGCACCCTGGCCTGTTTTGACAGGAAAACCTTGGGTATAGGGTAGGTTTCTGCGAAGGATATATGACTGGTTGACGCACTCATCCATTTAGGAAGATGGGGTTAGACCGGAATAAGATACCTCTGTTAAAGGGTAGGCCTTTCCCGATAAAACGAATGTTTTGTCTGCAAATTGAGGGGTAACCTGGAAACTCTACTTCACTATACATGGGGACATGCAAACATTTTGGAATGCAAGCGAAGAGTGACCATTTATTTTTTAAATTTGTAGGTCCTCTAACCCTTTAAACTCGTAGGATTGGTCGTTTCCTAACTTGCATAAAGAAAGGATGTGGGGCAAAGCTTTGAAAAATGCCATTTTTTAAAATGAGACATCCTTATTATACGACTGGATCGAGCAGTTTTAACGCGGAATTCAAGCTCGTTAAAAAATAAACATAAACAATGAGCAAATGTTCCCCCAGAGTTTAAGCTCATTAAAAAATGAACCAATTTCCAGTAAATAACCATCATGAATGTATTATCATCAGCCTTTAAGGCCTTGGTCGTGTTCTCATCATCACCTCCACTCTATATTGGCCGATCATTCACCTCCATTTGATTGTTTACCCTTTTTAAGGAATAGCTGCGAAGAGTGATCCTGTTAGCCATCCTTGTGACACTGCCGTGAATGGAAAATTCCAAACCTTACCTGGAATTAGTTGCTACCCGAATTTATCACTCGTTCCTCAAAAAATGAGTCTCCTTTAAGCTCTTTTCAACGGACTCGTAAAATGTGAAAAGATTGTCGAGAAATTGGCCTCTCCAGCTCGTTAAAGTGACCGGAAGTGCTATCCCTCCTTTATATTTTAATCTTTTTGGACCTGAGGGATTATTACACAAAAATATCGAGCGCTTGTTTTGTTCAGCTCGTTAAAAGTACCGAAAATTCATCCCTTTTGTATTGTTTTATACTTTTTCGGACTCAAGGGATTATATGACGAAAAAGGATTATTGGAGTTTTCTTTACGTCCCTTTTTAAAAATCTCTAAAATTGAAAAGGACCGAGTTATATTTGTCGTTAAACTCGTTAAAACTCAATAGCGACAAACTTGTCCATACAGACAAGAACGAGTTTCACTATCGCTAGGTTCGTTAAAACATAGCAATGGGTTTGCCCAAAGGGAAAATTATAGAACAAGCATATGTTATCCTCCTCAAGATTGACAAAAATAAAGAGGTACTGGTCAGCAATGACTGGGGAAAAATTGGGAAGAAAACTTGAAGAAACTTTATTGGTAGCAAGTCGCTCTTGAACATGACACTTTCACTCTACATTCTAGTCAGGTTGGATTGTTCTGTTCACTGGTCATATCACCATGGGTCCATCACACCATCCATATTTGGGGTTAACGCTACCATTCCATCATGTCAGTGTTTCTGATATGTTCAAGAGAAGTCGCTCAGAGAATTCACCTGTGTCTCATCCACTGCAATACATTTACGCTCCATCCTTTCATGACCGCCACCCTGAACCTTATATCATCATATCGTTTTCACCTCCATTAAAATCATTTTCTTCGTTCCGTGTCATTGATGTGGGATTTACTAAGGCCCTCCTATGGCGGATCGCTTCTTGTCGACATCAGCTCGTTATCCAAGAAGTCGATCTAGGAACAACCCTTTCAGTACTTTGAAGCTTGCATGCCTCAATGGAAAGTTTCTCACTTCCAGCGACAGGCTTACATCAATGGCCTTCGACTGAAAGATTTTGCATGGTGTTTGACGCAAAGTCCCTTATTCACACCACGTGAATTGTACTATAATACCTTGAGGGTCATCATCATTATTAGTGATTACTCTCGCGCCTGTTAACAGCTTACATCATTGGCTGGTAATCAGGCGATGTCTTTCCATGTTCGACTCCAGAACATCTCTCACATGGATCAACTTGTACTTTGAGTGAAGATTGAATGAGATTGAAGACCCTGGATCTAGTTTCATCCATCCGAGCTGCGATATATATTCAAGAAAATAAAGACATCAAATGTACATCATTACTGCATAGATAATCATCCAATCCAAGGGATGATGGCTCTACCTGAATCATCAGTATGCACTCAGACGATTATGTGTCTTATGTACATGAAAATGAATTTATAAAGCTGAGCATGGGAATGCCCGCCTTAGCTAGATCATGAAAATATTATGAAGATAATGTATTGTATTGTATCTTATTACAGGTCACCTTCCAGCTCGAAAAAAATTCAGATCCTCATGATAAAGCATTTCACCTGACATCAACAGATTAACGACCTCATGCTTTAGGGGGCAATTGTTATAGACATTTTTGGGCACTGCAACCCCAATCATAAATGTCCATAAACCAAGGGCTCTTAAGTCCCTAAAAGTGTTGTTCCAACCTCTAAAAGAACAAGGTCAACTGATTACATCTTCTCCTAGAAGTTCTCCATGAAAAACTACTCAGAACTGGTCAAAACTGGACCATCTCACCTGCTCCATGGTCAAAGTGCACTGCATCCCACCTAAATACACACGGGAGGTGCGATGCATACTGAAAATCCCTTCTATGGGGTGCGATGGGTGAGAGTGGACACATGGCAGGGTCAATATGCAAGGTGGAGGATCATGGAATCTTCCAGAAACTTCTCTTGTGATACTTGCCTCTCTGAATTCGCCCAGATATGAGTAAGAGATCATCAATCTCCAAGTGGAATCAAGAACTATCAGAGAGAGGACACTAATCAAATCTCAAAAGCTTACTCATCCCCCTTGCAAACATCTATATATGGATCCCTCATCCCAGAGATCCAGGGGCTGGAATTTTGTATCTTGTAAGGAAGTGCTGCTGGTTTCTTGGTGTAACGTCATAGTGTTGGGTGATCTAAGCTTTTCATGAGGTGAAGAAGGGCTTTCTTACTGAGAGGATGATGTTGGGTCAGAACAATTGGTTGTAATCCTCTTTGCTATTCTTGATTATTAATAAAGCTATTCGAGTTTTCCTCCACATTCTTGTATGATTGATGATATATGCATTTGTGTGGTCAATATATATCTGATCCTATTTTGTTTATGATAGTAGATCTATGTTCTTAGATAGTGTTATGTTGCTTTGATTCTATAGGTGCTCTTTGAAGTTGGGTAGACGAGGAAGCGAGTGGCAAAGATCTATCAGAAGGGAGAGGAATCAAGCAAGGAACCAAGCGCAAGACAGAGGTTGGTCTCCTTTATTCCCCTCTTATCTACTTCTCATAAAGGAAAAAGAAAGTGGTTTTAGTTTGTTTGTTTCTAAGGTAGCTACTAGCCTTAGTGGGACTAGCAGCTCTGCATAGACACTAGATTTCCCGATAACAGTTACCTGCCACATATATAGAGCTTATTTTAAGTTGATTTGAGGAGAAGAAGAAGCAAATATAGAGATGGAGGTATGCAGATTTATAGACCATGTAAACCAACACATTATTTATTTTCTGTATCATGGAATTGTAGTCTCCTTTCAAGTTGCATCTTGATAAAGAAAAGGTTGGAGCCTGTTGAGGTAGGATCCTCCTGCGCGTTGTATCTTACATAAATTTTGTAGGAGTTGGGGCTTCCTTGCAAGTTGAATCTTGCAAAAGAATCAAGGTGGCATCCTCATGTAAGTTGGATCCTACAAAAAATTTGATGTAATAAGGGAAGTGCGACCTTGCCTTTGCATCGCAATGAAAACAAAGTCGTGGTTTTCTCCCTTTATGGATTTCCACTTATATCTATGTCCACTTGTGTTGTTTAGTGTGTTGATTTTATGTTGTCATGAAAGATGTTATATTGTGGTTTACTTATTAAATATTGGTTATATATTAAATATTTTGTTCATAAGGTGTATGTTGCCCATTTAATAGTTCAATTAATCATTGAGAATAAATAAAAATTTTAAGTCCATTGATGTACCAAACTAATTCACCCCCCCTCCCCCTCCCCTCGCTTCTGGGTTTAGTTTAGTTTCCAAAATTATAATATGTTTGCATCTCTGAGTTGTATTGACCTAGTTTATTACTAACAAAGAGTCACAAAAACACTAAAGGCAAGCACGTCCCTTTTCCTTCATAAAAGAAATAAGTGGTCTATATGCAACAACATTATCCCAGTTATTTGTGCCCCTAACCATACCCATTTTAACATGAAAGGAATGATTCACATATAAGTGAAGGAAAAAACCACCCCTATATATGGATGCCTCCCTTTGTGACACCCCATCAAAAGATCACCCAAGATTGGTTACATCCATATTTTCCATGAGCATTGATCTACCACACACGACAACCTTAGATTGTAGATACTATGAGAGAATAGCTAATCCTTTGTCTGTAACCTTTTTTAGATAGGATGAAGAGTTCTGGAAAATTCCTTATTCTTATCGATTCATATACCCCAACATAGAATGAGTGGGAGAGCCCTAAAGGATTTCGTGGACCTATTCTCAAACCAAGATTTATGAATCACTTTAAATGATATACCTTCCTATTTTCAATCCTAACCCATTAAAGAACAACATGTTGGGTGAAAGGGAATTGAACAAAAATATGATATATGGATTCCTCACTACCCTTGCACAAAGAACACCAACCTGGACCAATTTTTGTCTACATTGCATAACATCCTTCAGGCCCCAACTTCATAATTTTGTATCCCAGCTTCATAATTTTGGACCTACAACTTCATACCCTACAACAACTTTAGAATTTCACACGTGTGAGAGTTTTAAGGTAGATTCAAGGGAAAAAACTTTGGTTTACTTCCTTCCTTATTTCTCTTGCTTGCCAACTTCTTCTCTTTAATTTCACTCTTGTCCTGGAGATCAAACTTTCTTGCTTGGTGATTCAAATGAGGTTGAATCTGTCTCTATATATACATTATCTATTAGGTTAAATTGCCTCTTTCCATGCCGACTTGGTCTTGTAGACACAAAACTTACATTTTGTACTCAAATAACTTTGTCTTTCCATTTTATCTTCTAAGTCCAAATGGGACCTCAAGAACAATAATTTGACTTATGATATATATTCTTTTGACTCAATAAACCCAAGAAGCATGAAGAACATGCATGACCTAGATGACCAAATAATTTGAGCATGAAACCCATACTTGAAAAATAATATTTCTTTTCATTTTGATGTTTACATAAATATACAATAATATAAGTACAATAGAAATTATGAAGACCAAACCTATTTACATTTTCTAACATGATGGTCAATGTCTTTGAGTTATTAAATACACCTCCAAAGGAGTTATGAGTGTCTTAATTTCAAATTCAATGTGAAATATATGACTCTTACCAAATACCAACTCATAATGAGAGAATCATGTAGTATTTCTCCAAGTAGTTATGTATGCCCATAATACCTTTGGAAGTCCCTCAACCCAATCTCTTTGATGACCCACCATAGTCTTTGTGAATGAATTCAAGTACTTTATTAATACTTTCCACTTGCCCATTCACCTGTGGGTGGTAAGCTGAAGTGGCAGTGATGAATTCTGTACTTTTTTACAAGGTAATGTATTAGCTAAGAAGTAAAATATGCTCATCCATCTGCAACTATTTCCTTTCGCACTCCATACCGTGAAAATGTTTCCTCAAATAAGAAGTCGGTAACAACACGTTTAGTTTCCCTAGTAAGTGCTCTAACCTCTACCCATTTGGTGACATAGTATGTGCACACTAAAATATAATTATTTTGTTGCATTGGGGGATTGATTGGTCCTAAAAAATCTAAATCCCATCTCTTGAATGGTTCCATCCCAAATTGAGGTTGTAATGAAATTTCATCTAATTAAGTAGGTTGACCCATCCTCTGACAACTATCACACCCTTGCACATATTTCCTTGCATCTTGAAACACAATAGGCCAAAATTAACCCATGTGTAGAACTTTATGACCTATCCTACTATCTGCAAAATTCCCTCAACAAGGCCCATCATGATAGGCCTTGAGGATATCATAGATCTCATCCTCTCTTACACACCTTCTAATCTGCTGATCAAAATTAGTGTGGAAGAGATAGTTATCCAAATAAAAATATTGGGCACTTTTGTTGAACACTTTTCCTCTTTTCCTTGGGAGAAAGGTTACAGGGAAGCTTTCCTACAGCAAGGTAATTGGCAATGTCTGCATACTAAGGTGAATAATTGGATATTACAAAAATTTACTCATCTGGAAAAGAGACTTCAACATGAAGATCATCAGTAACACTGGTTAATCTAGAAATAAAATATGAAAAAACATTATCCTTCCCACGTTTATCTATAATGGTAATATCAAATTCTTGGAGTAACATCAACCACATAGTAACCCTGACATTAGTAACTAACCTATTCATTAAAAACCCAATAACAAAGTGGTCAATATGCACAAAGGTTTGGTAACCATCAATGTAATACCTAAATTTATTAATAACATGAATAACAATAAGAAACTATTTTTCTGTAATCGTGTCATTTACCTATGCAAGGGTCAAGTTATTGTTGATGTGGTAGATGGTGCATGGTTTATTTTCCTCATGTTTTCCAAGTACAACACCAATGGTTGTATTAGAAGCATCAATGCATATGTGAAATAACAGACTCCAATTACGTCCTTGCAAAATAGGAGATTTTGTTACACACCTTTTCAATTCTGCAAAAGTGTTGTTACACTTGTTAGTCCATACAAAATCCTTATCCTTTGTTAACAAAACAAACAATGGGAATGAAATCTTGGCAAAATTTTCTATAAATTGTTTATAATAATTTGCTATTTATAGAACCTCATAACTCATTGTCTAGGATTTTGGGAGCCAAGCTTCTGATATGTATAATTTAGAGAAAGCTTGGAGTGTATTGTAACGAGCCTTGGCTTCTCCATAGTGCAGAGTGAGTACATCACTTTGGAGGAGCAGGCGACAGTGATTGTAACATTCCACAATCAGGGCTAGTGGTTGTCATGGTTGTATGTATGAATGGATATTTCACTCTTTTAATATAACAGATCCAACACATTTCATGCATATATTGTTATTGTAGTTCAGCTATCCTCATTACTCTAACGATGTACGTAATTGTAATTTGCGCACGTATGTATGGACTATTCCATATCTATTTTTACGAATCTTATCGAAGCATTTTGTTGGTATAGCTCATCACTTTGGATTGTTGGTTATCTTGCTTTCCATCTTGTGATGTCTTTCATCTTGTGTGTTCCCTTTATAGGAGCATGCTATCATAGGCTTCTAATGGGCACACTCTTCTCTCCTTCCATGTGTTAGAGCCTTTCATGCACCTTCCTTGACTTGCTACAAGGTCACACCCTTGCTTCCAACAAGGACGTCTTACTTACCTCTCTGTGTAACGTAGTTAAGACGATACTGTACTACCCATTGTTGGGACTCCTACTCCAAATGGTCTGAGGTCTAGTTGGTACTTCATACTAGGGAGATCCCTTGACATGTTCCTGGGTCCAACACTGTCAACACCGAACTATAACCAAACCTAAACAAAGTTAACTCTTAGTGATCTGTAAATTGGCGTGGATATTCCAATGGACAGTTCGTCACAACAAATATGAAAATAATGTATTAAAATTTTGAATTTCTAGTCTGTTACATTTTTATTAAACTTTAAGTTCTGTAAACTTAACTTTAAATAGTGCATGCATGCGAATGGAAATAATGTATAAAAATAGAGAATGAAAAAATGATCTCTGGGAAACCCTTCCGAGAGAAAACCCAATTGGAAGGTGAGGTTGTGTTGCTTTCTTTCTCTATCTAGAAATATGGTTGCAAATACAAAGAAGTAAGGCTTGTGACTCGTGGGCTTCTATAGTGAAAAAATCCTCTTTGTGTGATCTACGTCCTATCCCTCTTGGTTGTCTTTGCTCATCTATGGAACAATATTCTCTCGAAAGAATGGAATACCTTTTCCTCCTAGTGGTCTGGTCATAACACAAATCGATAACATACTAGTGGTTAATTTTGACTACATCAACTCTTAACTAGAGTTACAATATAGACTCTACTAGAATATTTTACATCACAAACATGTGTCTAGCCCCTTTTCCATGAATAATGGGGGATGACGAAGCATCCTCCCAAACTATAGGTGTGAAAACAGGAAGGTCAACTTCTGAGTGGCACAACTTTTACATACGGACTCTAATTGGCGAGCTTTCACTGTTGGAAATATATTTTTGTGTAGAACAACATGAAATGGTGTTGTGCTATAGTGGAAAATTTTTACCCCCAAAAATGTCGTTTGATGCCTCAAAACTCTCCCGGAAGGTTTCAGACCTCGTTTCGCCAAAATGGGTCCCACTGGTAAAATCGGTCCCATGAGCTGATTCATCCATGTTTTCCACTCTGAATGCATCGAGATGGATGACAAACAATATATCATCCAATCCATATCACTTAGAAAATGTGTTGAAAAATTATCCACATAAAGATATACCTTGTATTGCATTCATAGTTCCATAAGTAGTAGCCAAGCCACCATCAGATCTTAACATTCTGACTGTCGGGGTGAAGAAGCGGGTGTGGAAACTCTGATGGCATTGAGATGCACAAAAATAATAATCCCTTGATCTCTACGCATAATTGGAATTATACTTCCAACCATTTCTGTAATTTTATGGGTGTCAAATGTAGTAGTGACAACTACAAATTGTAAGTTATAATATTCAACATAATTAGAATGACCCTGAATGGAATTATCCATTCCTACCTCAGGAATTTATCGTTCCTATAATATTTCAATCTCTCTCATAACATATTTACAGGTCATATACCCAAGGCTTTGGGATGTCTATAACAACTCAAGAAGGTGTAGATCTCTGCAAATGATTTGACAAGGACCATTCCACACCAACTTGATGACTTAAAGAACCTATAGTTACTAGCCTCTTACAATAATGCCCACATAGATTTGATTATTGGGACCCTTGGAAATTGTTCAAGGCTAAGAAAGATTGATTTATCTTTAAATAATTTTGGTATAAGATTCATTTAGTGCACCATCTTCTGTAGGAAAATAAATAGATACGTCAGATTGAAACAATGTAAGTGGTTTCCCATGTTTTTTTGTCATATCGCTTCATCAATAGGTGGTATTTATTCATTTATTTAATGCTTATTCTATTCATAAGTGGTATTTAAAATAAACACAAAAATGAAAAAGTATTTCAATTTCATGTCGATATTTAAATAAAATATTTAGATATCATATTTTCCTCTTTATATATAAGTTAAATAATAAAAATAAAAATAAAATGGTTAATACATTTTAATAGTGTACTTCCTTCCACTATCAATATGTATTTACCACACACACACACACATATAAAAGATAAAATCATCTTATTTGCAAATTTATCATCCATAATAAAAACTAGCATACTCCCAAAGCAAGGCAAGGGAAAGCCAAGGACAACACAAGGTAGATGTGTTGTAAAAGGAAAATAGAAAGCTTTTGAATAGTGAGTTGTGGTTTGTTATGTTCCTTAACATTTTAAGGTCTTATTGAGTTCCATAAGATTTTAAAGTCCAAATGCTTCATGTATATACTTTCTATGTATGGTTTCCTAACTTATTTTAATGAAATTTCTCACTTTTATGCTTTATTTTGCCTCTAATTATTTTCAAGTTAGGGGAAGAGAGTCCACAACAAGAGAACCGTTATACTATAAGTGTTATCACCAAAAAATGATCACCTAGCCATTTCTAACTAGATGGATCAAAATACACCATGTAGGATAAATTTTACCATAGTAAAATCACTTTCACCATGGGAAATAATTTAGTAAACCATTTTTATTAAATTAAAAAAAAAATTAAAAAACCCCATGAGAATAATTGAATAAATCATTATTTATTTAATTTTCTCTAGGAATAATTATTAAATCATTCTTTGATCATTATTCCTTGTCACATTTGACTAAATCACCTAGGAATAATTAAATAAATCACTATTTATTTATTATTCCTTAATTCCATTATTGAAATAATTGTTTGACTTGAGAAGGTGCCCCATACTGTGTTCTAACTTGTCCTGTGAAAATAGGATCCGTGAGAGGTGGCAGCATCCGCTGAGTTCAATGGAGTGAGTAGTTAAGGGTCATGATTTGGTTGTGTGGCTTGACAAGGTATTGCCAATACGCCTCCCAGTCAGCCTTTGTTATCTTTGTGATTGCTTCACTTTGGATTTCTGCTCTTTCCTTCCATCTTTTATGCAAGTCATTTAGATCGTGCAGTTATTTTGGGTTGCCTTTCTTCACTAGGTTGGTGGCTTACCACCTTTACTATGTTCTTTGACACCTTGTTGACTCTTGCCACTGCTATTTCAGCTTGTTTGATCCTCACATCCCAATCCGTGAATAGAATTTCCTTATGTGCCTCTTCGATCTTAGGCAGATTATTTTTATTCCCTCTTCTGTTTCTTGCCAGTAGATGAATTATGAGATTCTTGTGTTTAGATCAATAAATTCAGTTCTTTGGTCAATCACCTTATCTGTTAGCTGGTCACTGGTGATCAGATAAGGAGCGATATGTGACGTCTTTTGGAGAAATTGTTCTTTCTATTTTAATAAGAGAGAATTTAGCTCTAGCACCTCTTTGATGAATTCCTCGGCAGTAGGAACATCCTTATATCTTTCCATGGCTTGCTGCAAGTCTTGGAGTTACATGTTTTTGGTCGATATGTCTGCTTCATGGCTTATCTTCAACACCTCCATGTTTTGTTGCAATTGGGCTAGCTGCTCAATGACCTACCTGTTCACACTTGCCTTCTCTATTTCAAGTTGTTGCTCGAGCTATGCAATATTCTCTTCCTTTTCCTTCAACAAAATAGATATCTCGGTAGCTTTATCCATGGTGGTTGTTACATACGCCCAGGTAAACTGTGACAATCTAGTCAAGTTTTTGGTTGGATTGGAAGGAATGTCCTTCCAGACTATGTCCATTGGTTCATTCCCAGGTGGGATTTCGGGTGTCTCTACCCTCCTTCTTTTTCTCCGTCTTCTTATTGCAACCTTGTGTAGCGGGTTGTAGAACACATCTAGAGTAGGGAGTTCAGTCACCTTTAAGACCATTTTTGATGTGGGCAAAGCAGGAATGATTTCAGTTTGTTGAGATGTTATTACTTGCTCATCCATCGGTTCAGACTCTGCATTCTTCTAAATATGCAGAGGAGTTTGATACTTCATGGTTTCCTTGGTATCTATCATCTTGGGAGTGTTTTGTAGTTTTTTATTGAATTGATCCCACTCCTGTTCCAAACTGTTGATTTTGATCTCAGAACCGATATCTTTAGCTGGGTTGCTCGTACCCTGCTTTTTGACGGACCTTCTGTTGGATTCGGTCGTATTCTCGGTGTCTTGGGCCCTCCATGTATCCAATGTTTTCCCTATATCCATTTGAGACTCTATGCGAGAATTAGGTCCCTCGCTGTTGACAGTCACACTAGGTGTAGTTTTGTCCTCGATTTTTAACAAATGCAGTGGAATTATTTCGAACCTTTTGTTTCTGAACTCCTTAAAGATTTCAAAATCTTTAGGACTTAGATTTTCCCTTGCCCACTCGAATGCTTGTTTGAAGGATTCAGTTGACCGTAAAAGGTATTCAAAGTTATTAGCCTCATGATTATAAGGCTTGATATTTACTATAGTAGTAAAGTTATGTGTTATTTTGTCTAGATTGAATTAACTTTTTGACAAAGTATGGAGCCTGAGGAATTCTAGGCTTACTAACTCTTTGGTTGCATGGTTAAAAAAATTTAATGAAAAGGAACCACACCAAATAGGAAAAGGTGGCCATAATAACTTCTTGCTTTCTTTTAGGACTTTGGTCAAGCCTTTTCCCACAATCTTGTGGGCTATTTCTCTTGCTAATAATTTATCAAAGGCATACAAAGGGAGGACATGTGGGTCCGCTGTACTGCAAAAAACCCTAATGTATGTAAACCATTCTTCAACAAAATATTTGCCCACTACTAGAAGGCATGTCGCAGCTTCTTTGGAAAACCTGGGGTCTTTCTTATTAAAAATTAATTGATGCAATGGTAAAATAACGAAATGGCATATTTTATAGAAATGAGGTATGTAATGGGATTCCCAAATCTGTTTATGGTTGAGATGGATAGGGTAGAGGTCTTGCAAAGTCCATTTCCAACCCATGATTGGAAATTTAGTGCAGAAACAGATGGCATCCATGATGTAGGCACTGAAATAGAATGGCGGAAGGTTCTTTACAGAGGAGGATCTCTTCTGAAAATACTCAGTAATGATAGTGGCTAGGTTATCAGATAGGATAGTGGCCCAATTCAAAATGTGGGAATTGACACAGGCATCAATCAAAGGAATCCATTCTATGTAAAACTTAGCATTATTAGGTAATCTGTATAGCCTACATAACATAGCAGCTACATAGTTGTAGGGGTTAGCCAAAGAGGCTATATGATACATACCCGTTTTATCGAATTTCAACTTGTTTTCCAATACCCTCCAACCTTGGATCATCTTGAAAGATTCTTCATTCTTCTTTGAAAATTTGGCGAGGTATGAGTTTTCATATATGTCCTGAGGGTCAAGTATATGGTACATTTTCTTCAAGTCTTTAGCTTTGAATGACCCCATGAGTTCCATTCTCGAGTTTCTGAATTTATTGTCTTCAATCGTGAGGATTTCCACCACCCATCTAACCATATCAATATATGGAAGTATTTTCGCTCTCACTCCTATTCTATGAAGGAAAGAATAGGCATCATCTTTGAATTAGACTCTCGAAGGTTTTATTGAGTATGTTGTCACCTTTACGAAATTAACTTTGGGATGCTCATCCTCAAGCATGTTGTATATGACCTCCCATGATGTTCCTCCACCGTCAATGCTGTAGACCATATCAGAGAATATAGGAGACATTTCTGACAGCGCAGACTCTGTAATTTTCTTCTTTTTTCTGTTTTTGCATCACCTTCCGCAATGACATGTCTTTTGAAGCTCGCCTGAAATGGCAAAGATATATCAGCAAAGATGATATAGGGAAATTAATGCTGAAATATCTCTTAAATGAATTTGAATCGTGGGAGGATTTCAAATGAGATATTCAGCATTAACTAGCCATAACTTGAAACATCATTACTTCTCCTTGGGCTGCTAAACATTAATTACCCTGTCAAACCATCCATTAACACAATTACTTCCCACGCTTGGTGCTTTATTCATGCATCACAACTTTTAAACGATGTAATATAGCGTTGCCTATTTATAATGTGAAATGTGATTGTGATTATTGCAATATTGCATTTCACAAATTGTTAAAGGATGACACAATGGCAAGGCTTATTTATTTGCGATTTCTGTGAAGTGCGATTGTGAATTCTCAAGGCGTTTTGATCGAAATATCGCAATGGGAGGTTTGATCACATATTGCAATTCAGGATTACTTAAAGGTGTTTACATGAAAAAATGTGAAATGTGATTTGCGATAAGGATCCTAAACTTGGGTTGTTTTCTAAGAGTTTTCAAGGCAATTTCTTAGAGTTAGGATTTATTTTTCAAAGACTAAAAATTTAAAAGGGTCCCCATTTATATGTCTAATATTAGCTATTACTATATATAAATGGGGGGGTTGTTACATAGTACAACAATTGGCGATTCACTTGGGAGAACCAATTATCTCTGATGGTTTTATGAAATTTCTAGAACTTTCAAAATTAGAAGAGTTATAGGAATAATAATTACATGAGTTATAAACTAAACAACATTTCTCTAGAATCATAATCACTTACTCAACCTGTTTATTCAACTACTTTTCTCTTGTAGTGATAAAAATATAAATGTTTGCATCAGTCAATATTAAGATTTTAAAGAGATATAGCAGGTGTCTTCTACATATTAGTTTTTATTGTTTACTCATTTATCACAGATAGAGCCTCTACTACCAGTAGGCATTTATAGCCTCGACAGGGTTATCTTTTAACCAACAATGATTCATTGTCCCATATGAAGCAATTTTCAAAATTCAAAATGATATTTACTTGCTTTCAATTTGATTTGGATCTTGTCCTTTTTTCTTTTTTATATAATCTTTCTTTTTAAGTTCCTTAAAAGACATTATCTAGGTTTGGTAACCTAATAATGAAATTTCCATTCACTAGTTGTAACTAAATTGAACAAGCCACTCTTGATGAGACCCCTTGCCTTTTGATTGATTAGATCATCAGCTATTACCCTATTTTGGTATGCAGTTTTGGTAATATCAGTTTAATTATTCCCCTATGATCATGGTAAACAAGCTCGTAATGAGACTTATTATTTTCTAGGTTTTGCATATTTTAGAATTACACTCTGAAAAAGGAAAATTTTATCAAATGGGATAAATCATTGGCCCTTTTAAGAGTTTTGGATGATAATGATAGAGTTTTGGGATACTTATCTGTAGAAAGTCCTTACTAGGTTAAATATTATTTTCTTGATTGATAACAAAACATCTATACTTTATAAAGATAAGAGCTTGTTCACAGAATAAATGTTCTAGCAAGGTAAATTTTTTCCAAAGAAATTTGGTTTATTTTGATACTCAAATGTCCTAATTATTTCTTACCTTTTCCTACTTATAGAAGTGAAAAATCGAAAATTTATCAAAGATTTTATTTTGAGAAGCCAAAAGTAAATACTACTTAACCTTTATTTTCCTAAGAATCTTAAAGGAGATATGGTACAAAATTAGAAGAGGTTATTTTCTAGGAAAAGTATTTTTTTTCAGAATTTTCCCATTAACGGGAAAGAAGTCCATCCTACCTCACAAGTCTTGTAAAAGAAATGTTGATTGACCAATTTTCTCAATGATTAGGAAAGGGCCCAGCCATAGTCTTTGGAATTTGGTATGTTTACCTTTTTCCTCGTGTCTTTTGTCCCATTTCAAAACCAGATCACCTACTTCAAAAGTTTTATGACTGGAAGAGGTTGTATCAAAAGAGGCTTTTACTAATTGTTGATGATGGAAATGGGTTGCTTTAGCCTTCTCTCTTTCTTCTTCAAGCTTAAGAATTTGGACTTGTCTTGCTTGAAGAGAAGAGGAAGGTTTTTCATTAATGAATTGCACTAGGGCAAGAGATGGGATTGGTATGTTTGTGGGGAGAATAGCTTCTATTCCATAAACTAAAGCAAAATGAGAAGAACCGGTGGAGGCATTTTGTTTAATTATGTTTGCGCAAAGAGAAAATGTCAATGCTTTGTGCCAATTCCTATGATTTTGGTGTATAGTCTGCTTGATGATTTTGATAAGGTTTTTGTTTTTTGATTTTGCTAATCCATTACCTTGAGGATAATATTTGGTTGAATACTTTAATTTGAAACCTTGCTTTAAAGCAAATTCTACCATTGTATTTCTAGAGAAATAAGATGCATTGTCAAACATTAAAGTTATGGGTAAGCCAAACCTAGTAATTATGTACTGATTAATGAAATCTGTAATATTTTCTGTATTAGCTATCTTTAGTGGAATAGCTTCCACCCATTTTGTGAAATAATCAGTAGCAGTAAGGATGTATTTGTGTTGCTTGGAAGAGTTAGGAAGAATATCACCAATTATATCTAATCCCCATTATTCAAATGGTTGTTGGATATTGACTGGCTGCAAAGGGAATGCTAGTTTCTTTTCGCTTTTGGCTGTAGTTTGACAAGTTTTGCATTATCTTGCATATTGATGTGCATCCTTGAATTTTGTTGGCCAATAATAAGCTGCATGCAGGATTTTGTGAGTTGTAGTGTTTCCTCTAAAATGACATCTAGCTGGTCTATCATGTAATTCCTGCATGACCTTTTCAGCTTCAGGTTTTTCTAGGCATCTTAATAATACTGAATCATAGTTTTTTCTAAACAATACATCATCAATTAATTCATATTGATTTTATTTTAACCTTAAAGCATGCTTTGTTTTATAATTGAGATGCATACGAGCATATCCATTCTTTAAATAAAACTTCAAATCAACATACTATGATTGTGCATTATTGAGGCTTACCTCTGATATTTGCACTTCATTACCTTGGTCTTCTTTTGCTAATAAGTGGGAAGCTCCAGTTAGCATCCTGCAAAAACCTTGGCCCCTAACAATTTTAGCTGGCCGGATTTCTACATCGTACTCTTGAAGCGCAGTAACCCAATTGGCTCTTTTCTCCCCTACTTCTCTTTGAATCAATAATTGCCTTACTGCAGGGTAAGGTACTACTATCTTTGTATGGGTTTTGAGAAGAAAAGATCTGAAATGTTTCAATGTTTTAAAAACAGCAAAAGCTTGTTTCTCAACAACTGAATAGTTTAACTCGGCACCTTGCAAGTTGGAACTGAGAAAAGAAATGGGTGCCTCTATGTTTTTATCATTCAACTATGTTAAAACTACTACATATGATGTATCAGATGAAAAAGTGTATAACACAAAAGGTTTAAGAAAGTTAGGAGTTGTTAAAGAAGGAGCATTGATAATGGATTTTTTGGTGAACTCAAATGACTCTCTTTCATATTTATCCCATTTGAAAACTGTGTTTTTTCTTATCATTGCTTGAAGAGGTAGGACACTCTGTGAAAAATTTGGAACAAATATTTTTACAAAATTAATTTGGTGTAGGAATGATTGCATGGTATTTTTATTATGTGGGAGAGGAATCCTTTTAATTTCTTGGACTCTATCAGGATCAATATAAATCCCTTTCTTGGACACTATAAATCCAAGGATTTTTCCTTCTGGTAAAGAAAAATATGATTTTTGGGATTTAAATAAATGCCATATTTCTTGCATCTTTCAAAAATGTGTTTTAGGTCATTTAAATTATTCTTTCTATCCTTAGAATAGATTATAATGTCATTTAGGTAAATAATGACTGATTTATTAATCAGACCTTTGAAAGCAATATCCATAGCACATTGAAATGTAGCACCTGCATTAATGAGTTTGAAAGGCATCTTTTGAAAGCATATGTCCCCCACTTGGTCTTGAATGTTGTCTTCAATTTTTCATCTAGATGTACAAGAATTTGATTGTATCCTGAAAATCCATATAGAAAAGACATTAATTTGGAACCTACGACTGATTGCAATATTTTCTCCATGGTAGGCAAAGGAAAGTTATCCTTTTGACAAGCTCTATTTAGGTTTCTAAAATCAATACAAATCTTAATATCACCATTCTTTTTCCTCACAGGGGCCATATTTGATACCCACTTTGAGTGTCTAACAGGAAAGATTATTTTTTCTTTTAGAAGCTTGTTCAATTCAGATTTGATTTGACTTTCAAGGTTTGGGTGAATTTTCCTAAGCTTTTGTTGAATTGGATTTTCATTAGAAGTCATTGGTATGGTATGTTGAATTACAGAGGTATCATAGGCCTTGAGATCTACGTAATCCTAGGCAAAGACACTTTTATATGTTTTCAACAACTTAATGAATGATATTCTTTCCTCAGATGACAAACCAAGACCTAGGTTGACATTTTGGGGTTTCTCAGGGGAACCTAGGTTTACTACTTCAAATCTTAGAGTAGAGCTCTGATTTTTGGAGTTGTTAATTTTCTTAAATCTGTCCTTTAAATCATAAAGATCTTCCATCTTAAATACAAACTTTGGGATCGGGTTTTGATCTTGTTTATGGTTGATTTGCAAGTCATTCTCATGTTCATCTATGATTTGTTCCTCATAAGATCCTTTTGATGTAAGGAAATTGATTATATCAACATCATTATTAAACACTCTCCAATTTGTTACATTATCAGGAATGGATGACCTAAAAACTAATTCTATAGAAAATCTATCTAGACTAAATTCTTCCAAAGGTATAAGCTTGGATGCCACATTAGCAAGTAAATCAACACTTGCATTTTGCAATCTGGGAACTGAAGAAATGTTAAAAGCAGTGAAATGAGAAGTAAGATTTTGGGCTAGAGATTGATAATGTTTAAGGTTCCCAGACACACAATGAATTGTGTTTCTTACCTGTTTAATGACTATTTCAGAATCTCCATATACTTGCAAATACTTGACTTTAAGGCCAATGGCTTTATACAGCCCTTGAATCAATGCTTCATATTCCGCAGTATTGTTAGTGCATTGAAATTCAAGTCTGTAGGCTAACATGGTTTTCTCTCCTTGTGGTTTTATTAAAATACATCCAGCACCTACACCATATTCAGATTTGGAACCATCAAAATAGAGAGTCGAGAACAATGAATTATCTAAAATTTTATTGACTATATTTACACACTTGGAAGCATTGGTTTGTGAAAAAATTTCTATTTGAGACACTACAACATTATCTGGAAAAGGAGATCTTTGGGCATTAAAAGATCCCAAAAATGACTCAACTGAGTAATTTCCAATGATATTATTGGTGAAAGCAACAGGTTCATTTCTTCCCTCAAGATCAGTGACTGTGTATTTCATGAACTTCTCTCGGTCTACTCTGATTTGATTTGGTTTACCATTATGTGTTAACCACATGTGGGACCAATCAGTTGCGAAGTATCCGTGCAAATTTCAAACCAATACCTACTTAGAATTAAACCATAAAATTCAGGGATACCAACCACTAGAATATCGATTATCTGCGAAACTTTTGGATTAGAGGAAAGCCTAATTGAAATTTATTTATCCAAGAACCTCTACTTTTGTCTTGTCCAATTGAACTATGTGTAGTGCATTTTTTTTAGGAGTAATGTTCAATTTAGTACACACGGTCCTTGGCATAATATTTGAAGAGGCTCCTGAATCACCAAGGAAATTATGGACATTTCTACTGAAAATCTCTTAAGTAAGGAGGAATGGAGGTGTGTGAGAAATAGACCTATCACCTATTAAAACTAAATCTATGGGATTTACCTTATTTGAAGATGAGGGAGGTTTTCCCATATCGTAGGAAACTTGAGTAACTACAAAATATGGTAGAGGGGATACAGGAAATGCTTTTAACTCTATTAATAGAATTTTCTGTTGTTTTTTGAGTTTAGTCAGCTTATGTAATGAAATATTTGCTTTGGTATTTTTCATATCTTCGACTATGTTATATTCCACTATATTCGATATTGCCAAAGTTTTGGAAGAATTTGGGGATCTAGTGGAATAGGATCAGATTGAATAGTCTTAGACTTTTTACTTATTGTTTTCTCCTTTACAGGAGTAGCAATTTTTTGTTTCTGATTTTTTATAGACATATCAGGAGAGTTTTTACTTCTTGTAGTTACCGGCATAGCTTGTGCTTCCTCTTTAGCTGGTAGAATGAAATCCCACATTCCATTTAATTCAACTTCTTCTTTTGTTTCGGCTTCCTCTTCAGCTGGTGAGTCTTCTTCTGCTTCTTGATCTGATTCAGCATTTGAAATAATATTCAGTGGTTGCGATGCAGAAGAAGGGTTTCTTTTAAATGAGCGAAAAGGTTTCTTGGGAGCAGAAGATTCTGCGACCTGCTTCTTGATTTCAACCATTTCATTGGACATGGTCTTTAACACTTTCTGAATGACTTCAAGATCAAAAGGGTCCTTTGAAGTTTTCTTTTTTGAATCATCTTTGAATGTTACCTTTTTAGACTTCCTTTCATCTACTTATGACCTCTTTTCTAAATAAATAATTCTTTTTTCTATAGACATAGTTTCCTTCATGTTTTCTACAAGGGTATCCTTATTGGCTCTATCTACAAAAATCGCGATATTAGAAGGAAGGGAGGATATGTACCATTATATTTGTACATCGACTGTAGGTTTTGAGGCAACTGGGATTTTGTTTAGTAACTTATTAAATCTGGAGTTGAAGTCTTTGATGCTTTCATCTGAGTTTTCTTTTAAGTTAGAAAGATCATTGATTAAGGATGCTATGGTCTTGTCATCACCAAATTTTGCAAGAAATACTTCTTGAAAAGTGTCACAGTCCCTTATTAAGACTTCTGGAAGGGAAAAATACCAAGATCCAACAGATCCTTGAAAGGTATAAGGAAGCAGTCTGATTACAACATTTTCATGTGCAAATCCATTAAGATTCATGGCTATCATAAAGTTATTAAGATTTTTTTCAGCTAGAAGACCATCATCAGGATTGTACTTAGGTAACCATTTTTCTGGGTTTGATGGGAGAGCATTTGGATTTACAACTAGAACACCACTAGGATTCGTCCAAGGTTGAGCGAGTTGATTGGCCATAACTAGAATTGGAGAGTGTGAAGATAGGAAGGTTGGTCTAGAAGTAGGTATATATGGTGAAGAACTTACTACTGGTTTAGTACTACTAGTAGCAGTACTAATTGGAGAAGTGGATTGTTGAGAAGAAGTGAATGGATGGAAGGGTGATGTGATCTCGTTGGTATCCGATTCAGATCTTGATGTTATAACTTTCCTATGTTGTGGAGGGATGGGAAACTCAAAAGGAGTTACTCCAAGCTTTTCACTTTGCAATCTAGTTAATACACCAATTTCTCGTAACAAGTAACATTTTCTTCAAAAGCTTCGGGCCTCTCTGGTTTCTTCGCCGAAATGGATATCTGTTCCAATTTTCGTATCAAAAAATGAACTTCAGGAGACTCAGGAGTGTAAACTGGAGAAGGTGGTTCTCTTACTACTCCAGGAGACAAGAGAGATGTTTCTACAACTTCATATTTTTTATTCGAAGATTTTGAGTGAGATCTAGAAGGTGCAGAAGTCGTGGAGGGGTTTTGACTCTTATGAATGTTTTTCAATTGATCTTTAGGTTTGTATGCCATTCATAGTCAGATGGCCCTCCTTCTAGCACCAAAATGTTGAAGCCTCAAATTTATGCTGCTCCAACATGGGGGATAACCACCCAATCGAGACCTTAAGACAACTCCTTTTTTGTTTAAAGTGGTGGCTCCAACTGGGGATGATGGGACCAGTTTCCTAGTGTGGGTTTTAAAATGAGAGTGGGTGGTTTTCAAGAGACTGCAATAGAATAATGATAACTAAATGAACTATTCTATCATGCAAATCTCTAGTTGACATAATCTAATATAAACCCTGGTATTTCTATGAGATAAGCAATCTAAAAAGATATATGTTTAACATGTGATAATAAAGATCAATCACGCATAAAACAGAGGTGATAACATATAAAGATAATTTCTTTCACTAAATAGTTAGTCAAAGAAATGTATAAACTATATCGCATATATCTGATGATTCATATATGAAAATAAACAATTTCAGCTAGGCATCATACAATAGTGCCATTAACGCTTAACAGAAAGAACATATATCATATACAATTCATAAAAATAAAGTGTTATCACTAATTAAACAGAAACATAACTATTCATACAAGATAGAAGTACCATATATGTGAATTTCTACTCATTTGGCTAATGACATAGATCAAATTATTTCTTCAGATCAAATTATCTTCCAAGTATACAATAGTGCATCAACAAAGGAAAGTAATCTGATATTTAATAGAAACGATCATGTTCCATAATTTCACCAAAGCATTCAGAAACTTACAAAAGTGAATTCTTTGAAAATGTTTTTGATAAAATTGTGGACCCTTCTCTAAATGCATGAGAAGGGTATAAATATTATTCAAACTAATGTTCAAAAATAGATTATACAGAAATTTTAGGAGGTTTTAAACAACCTTCCTCCTAACTAGTTAACTAACTCCAAAAATAAAAGTGACTTGATGAGCAGAGGCTATCATAATGATTTTCTGTCTACTAGCTTGTCTTTTAAATCACATATATCGGCCATCGGTTTGACTTGAGGAGGTGCCCCATACTATGTTCTGACTTGTCCTACGAAAATAACATCTATGATAGGTGGAATCATCACTGATTTGAATGGATTGAGCAGTTAAGGGTCATGATTTAGTTGTGTGGCTTGACAAGGTATTGTCAATACGCCTCCCAGTCAGTATTTTTTTATCTTTTTGAATGCTTTGCTTTGGATTTCCGCTCTTTCCTTCCATCTTTTATGAAAGTCATTTAGATTGGGTAGTTCTTTCGGGTTGCATTCCTTCACCAGGTTGGTGGCAAACAAAGTGTGGTTTACCACCTTTGCTATGTTCTTTGACACCCCAGTCACTCTTGCCACTACTAATTTAGCTTGTTTGATCCTCGCATCCCAATCTGTGAATAGAACGTCCTTATGTGTCTCTTCGATCTCAGGCAAATTAGATTTTCTTTCCTCTTCTGTTTCTTGCCACTTGATGAATTTTGAGATTCTTGTGTTTAGATCAGTAAATTCAGTTCTTTGATTAATCGCCTTATCTATTAGCTAGTCAGTGGTGATCAGATAAGGAGCGATATGTGAGATCTTTTGGAAAAATTGTTCTTTTTGTCTTAATAAGAGAGAATTTAGCTCTAGTGCCTCTTTGATGCATTCCTTGACAGTAGGAACATCCTTATATCTTTCCATGGCTTGCTGCAAGTCTTGGAGTTGCACGTTTTTGGTCGATATGTCTGCTTCATGGCTTATCTTCAACACCTCCATGTTCTGTTGCAATTGGGCTAGCTACTTAGCAGCCTACATGTTCACACTTGCCTTCTCTCTTTCGAGTTGTTGCTCGAGCTATGAAATCTCTCTTCCTTTTCCTTCAACAAAATAGATATCTCGGTAGATTTATCCATGGTGGCCATTTCATATGCCCCTTTAAACTGTGATAGTTTGGTCAAGTTTTCGGTTGGATTGGAAGGAATGTCCTTCTAGACTATGTCCATCAATTCATTCCCAGGTGGGATTTCGGGTGTCTCTACCCTCCTTTTTCTCTATCTTCTTACACAGCCTTGTGCAGAAAGCTGTAGAACATATCTAGAGGAGGGATTTTAGTCACCTTTAAGACAATTTCTGATGTGGGCAAAGCAAGAATGATTTCAGTCTGCTGAGATGTTGTCGCTTGCTCATCCATCAGTTCAGACTTTGTATTTTTCTGAATATGCAGAGGAGTTTTATACTCCATGGTTTCCTGGGTATCTGTCCTCTTGGGAGTGTTTTGTAGTTTTTTATTGAATTTGTCCCACTCATGTTCCAAATTGTTGATTTTGATCTTAGAACCGGTATCTCTAGGTGGGTTTCTCGTACCCTTCTTTTCAGCTGACCTCCTTCTAGATTTTGTTGTATTCTCGGTGTCTTGGGCCCTCCCTGTATCCATTATTTTCCAGGTATCCATTTGAGACTCTATGCGATAATTATGTCCCTCACTATTGACAGTCACACTGGGTGTAGGTTTGTCCTCGATTTTTAACAAATGTAGCAGAATTATTTCGAGCCTTTTGTTTCTGAACTCCTGAAAGCTTTCAAAACCTTAAGGACTTAGATTTTCCCTTGCCCACTTGAACACTTGTTCGAAGGATTTAGCTGACTGTAAAAGGTCTTCAGAATTATTAGCCTCATGCTTATAAGGCTTGATCTTTACTGCAGTAGTAATTCTATGTGCTATTTTGTCGAGATTGAATTTCCTTTTTGGCAAACTATGGAGCCTGAGGCTTTTTATGCTTACTAACTCTTTGGTTGCATGGTTAAAATTTTCTAATGAAAAGGAACTGGATCGAATAGGAAAAGGTGGTCATAATAAATTCTTGCTATCTTTCAGGACTTTGGTCAAGCCTTTCCCACAGTCTGGTGGGCTATTTCTCTTGCTAATAATTTATCAGAGACATACAAAGGGAGGACATGCGGGTCCGATGTACTTCCAAAAACCCTTATGTATGTAAACCATTCTTCACCAAAATATTTTCCCACTACTAGAAGGTCTATAGCGGCTTCTTTGGAAAACCTGGGGGCTTTCTTATTAAAAATTGATTGATGCAATGGTAAAATAATGGCATGGCATATTTTATAGAAATGAGGTATGTAATGGGATTCCAAAATCTATTTTTTGCTGAGACAGATAGGGTAGGGGTCCTGCAAGGTCCATTTCCAACCCATGATTGGAAATTTAGTGCAGAAACAAATGGCATCCATGATATAGGCACTGAAATAGAATCGGGGAAGGTTCTGTGCGTAGGAGGATCTCTTCTGACGATACTTGGTGATGACAGTGGCTAGGTTATCAGATAGGATAGTGGCCCAATTCATAATGTGGGAATTGACACAGGCGTCAATCAAAGGAATTGTTAGGTGGGGAGCATGATTGTTTAGAGGTCTTTGTTTCAGCTAGATGTATATCCCAGGAAGTTTGTACACCCGTCCACGTGGGGGGGGGAGGGGAGTGCGGGGGGGACTTGTCTCCCCCGCAGGGGTTTAGGGGGGCTGATCCCCCCTAGCTGGGGGGTCCGGGGGCCAGTGGACCCCCGGCGGGGGTTTCGGGGGCAGCGCCCGCGAAGCTAAAAATAGATGTAAAATTGCCTTACAAAAGTATAGTAATTTCTAGTCAATATGGGCCATTCATTAGGCGGATTATCTGATGGTAGAACTTATGTTTAGTATAGGGTTTTTTTCCCTAGAAGGAAACCCCTCTCTTTGTATGAGGGCATTGTATTTTTGAGGCTGTGTTATAGATGTATATTCTCTGAGCAAGAAACAGAAAGGTGAGACTGTGAGAGAAAACATAGGATATTATAACGGATCTGCTGTAGGTTGTGTCTCTTCATTTTGCTGGATAATATAAAGGAAGGATTGGCTGTTTGGGGTGGACGTAGCCCAAACTGGGTGAACCACGTATATTTGTGTGTCTCTCTAGTTTTATTCGTTTTCTGTGTTTATATTTCTACAATATTCTATGTGTTCCATTGCTCTGTAATATATAATTTTCTAACAAGAATCTATTCTATGGAAAACTTAGCATTATTAGGTAATCTGTATAGCCTACATAACAGAGCAGCTGCATAGTTGTAAGGGTGAGCCAAAGAGGTTATAGGATACATACCCATTTTTATCGAATTTGAACTTGTTTTTGAATACCCTCCAACCCTGGATCATCTCTAAAGGTTTTTCGTTCTTCTTTGCAAAGTTGGTGAGATATGAGCTATAATATATGTCCTGAGGGTTAGGTATATGGTACATTTGCTTTAGGTCTTCAGATTTGAATGACCCCATGAGTTCCATTCTCAAGTTTCTGAATTTCCTGTCTTCAATCATGAGGTTTTCCACCACCCATCTAACCATATCAGTATATGGGAGTATTTTCGCTCTCACTCCTATTCCGTGAAGGAAAGAATAGGAAAAATCTTTGAATTAGACTCCCGAAGGTTTTATCGAGTCGGATGTTTCCTTTACGACAGTAAATTTGGGACACTTATCCTCAAGCATGTTGTATATGACCTCCCATGTTGTCGCTCCCCCATCGTCACTGTAGATCGTATCAAAGAATATAGGAGACATTTCTGATAGCTCAGACTTTATAATGCTCTGATTTTTCTATTTTTGCATCACCTTCCGCAATGACATGCCTTTTGAAGCTTGACTGAAATGGAAATGATATATCAATGTAGATGATATAAGGCAATTAAGGCTGAAATCTCTCTCAAAAGACTTTGAATCTTGGGAGGATTTCAAATGAGCTATTCAGCGTTAACTAGCCATCACTTGAAACATCATTACTTCTCCTTGGGCTGCTAAACATTAACTACCCTGTCAAACCGTCCATTAACAAAATTACTTCTCACGCTTGGTGCTTTATTCGCACATCGCAACTTTTAAACGATGCAATATAACGATGCCTATTTATAATGCAAAATACAATTGTGATTATCGCAATATCGCGTTTCGAAAATCATTAAAGGATGACGCAATGACAAGGTTTATTTATTTGTGATTTCTATGAAGTGTGATTGCAAATTCTCAAGGTGTTTTGATCGGAATATCACAATGGGAGCTTTGATCCCATATCGGAATTCGGGATTACTTAATGGTTTTTACATGAAAAAATGTGAAATGCAATTTTCGATAAGGATCCTAAACTTGGGTTGTTTTCTAAGAGTTTTCAAGGCAATTTCTTAGAGTTAGGATTTATTTTTCAAAGACAAAAAAAATTAGAAGGGTCCCGATTTATATGTCTAATATTAACTATTACTATATATAAATGGGGGTGTTGTTACATAGTGCAACAGGTCCACCATCTACTCCTTCTGAGCCTAGGTTATCTAGTGTTCGCATGCTTCAAGCATCACTGGCTTCCCACAAGCCATTTGGTATGACTTCACAATAACTAGAACCTCCACAACATGTTGTTCCCAACTCAACCCAACCTTATAGTATCACTCCTCAAGGTCCCCTTCCTTCTACTGTTATCTCTCCTAATCCCTTTCAACCTGGAACCATTCCCCCAGGTTTTAACCATCTCAAAGTAGTTCCCCCAGGTAATCATCCTTATTCTCAGATACCATTCTTATTTCCACCCCTGGGAATTTATTCTACACCTTCCATGGCTAAATTGAGTTTACCTAACATTACCTTGGGGATCCTAGTCTGATACATTGTCCTCCCGCAAAAAATCCCCAAATCATATCAAACCTTACACTTCTTTGACCTTGGTTCAATTGGTTGTTCCTACCCCTTGCTTTGTTTCAGTTCCACAACAACCTCAACAGGAACCTACGTCTCTTGCAAAAGTATCTGGTGAGGGGGGGAAGCCCAAAAAAAGGGAACCAAAGACAAGGCACCCCCAACAATTTCAGCCCCTCCTAAGCCTCCAAAGCCTATTCCTCTATGTTCTTTGTGTGATGTTGTTGGTCATGTCACCAATAATTGTCCTAAACTCCCTCATATCAAGAATTTCGTCTCTGATACCTTCTTAGATTCTAACATTTCTGAGTTCCATGTAGCCTTACTTTAGTCAGCTAAGAAGAATATGTCATTACACACACATAACCCCTACGCTTTTTGTGATAATTATGACCATTATTCTCACCATTTTCCCCATCTTGAAGAATTTCGTGATACACTTCAAGTGCTTCGTGAATTAGAGGTCGCTCGTAGTGAACCTACCTCTCCTCTACCCGTATATTTTGGTCCCACTCTTATGCCAGAATAGGTGGTCTCTCAACCATCCATTGTGATCCCTCACGTCGAAATAACAAATAATATTGCTCCTATTATCTTCCTGTCGACATCCATGTGATCGATATATTGGAACTCTTTATTGTGATTATGTCTAACCTTCTTCGATGACTACTTTGGTCTCAACATTGGTAGATGTCATATCTACTAGACACTTGTCTCCTAGACTTGACAGTGCGTATGTGAACCTTGTCTCTCATCAAGATACTTCAGGTATCTCCTCTTCATCATGTGGTATCTCTTCCTCCAGTCCCCCCATCTTCAATTTTGGTGAAGACATCATGGAATCCATGACCACCCTTGATTATCCTTGGGATGATATGCACCATCTTGTGTACTTCCTTCTGCAGTAAACCCATGATCAATATGTTTTGGAATCAAAATATTTCATTCATGCTGAATTCGATTGGTTTAAAAATCCCATTCCTACACCAAATGATTTTGAAGAATGAAATATGGCTAACATTTCCCTTACCATCAAAATTAACATTTCGAATAAACCAGGAATCGAAGAAAATATCATCTTGCGAGCACAATGCACCCCAAAAGAAATTGATGCTTACACGAAGTTATCCAAAGAATTCTATGATGTTTTTGCCTGGTCTTATTATGAAATTCCTAGACTTGATCCCACCATTGTTGAACATCACATCGACACTTGGCCCGATTCCATCCCTTTCTACCAAAAGTAAAGGCCTATCCATCCTTCCAAATGTGAAGCTATCAAAGCTGAAATTGATAAGCTCAAGCAGAATGGTTTCATCTATCCTATCGAATACACCACATGGATGTCCAATCCTATTCCCGTTATTAAGAAACAAGGAACCATTCATCTCTACACATAATTTTTTGATCTAAACAAAGCTTGTCCCAAAGGCAACTTTCCCACACCCTTCATATACCAGATCATTGATGAGTGTGTAGGGAATGAGGTTCTTTCCTTTATGGATGGATTCTCTGGATATAACCATATGTGTATCAATTATATGGATCATCTTAAAACCACCTTCACTAGTCTATGGGGAAATTTTGCTTATAAGGTCATGTCATTCAATTTAAATAATATCGGGGCCGCTTTTCAGCATGCTATGTCTTACTATTTTCATGACCTGGCTCATCTTATCCTTGCATATCTAGATGATATCACCTCTCGTTCCAAACTTCAGTCACAACACCTTCATGATTTGTGTACCATCTTTCTTCAATGTCGCAAGTATAACATTCACCTCAATCCCCTTAAGTGTGTCTTTTGCATTCCTGCTGACCGAATTTTGGGCTTCATTGTGTCCAAAGATGGTATCACTCTTGACCCTCTCAAAGTTGAAGATATTATCGAACTTCCTCCTCCTCGTACCCTTCATCACTTACAAAGCCTCTAAGGAAAAGCCAACCTTCTTCGTATGTTTGTCCCTGATTATGCCACCAATGCGCACGAGTTTCTTAGACTCCTTCATTCTAAAATTCAATTTGTTTGGGATGACCAAGATCAATAATATTTTGATGCCCTCAAATGTGCTGTCACTTCTTCTCCCTTGATCAGTCCACCTGACTTTGAGAGGGATTTCATCTTGTATATCTTTGCCTCCGCCTATTCAATCATTGGGGTCCTAACCTAAGAATATTTTGACAAAAATCAGAATGTTACCTATTATGTCATTAAGAACTTTCATGGTCCCCATGTCTCCTACTCACACGAATAAAAGTTGGCGCTAGCTATTGTGTTTTATGTTCAAAATATTTGTCATTATAACCTTATGTGTACCACCAAAGTTGTGACCAATTCCAACCAAATGGGCTTCCTATTGAGTCAAAGGATCATTAACGGGATGTATGCCCATTGGATCATTATCCTTCAAGAATTCGATCTTGAATTTGTCACACCCAAAAGAAAGAAAGTTTTATCCCTTGTTGAATTCATTTTTGAATTTCCCACTGGTGCATCTGATCTGCTGGTAAATGATGATCTTCCAGATGAACACCAACGTTGGGTGCTAACAAGTGTCTTTTAAAACTCCTAATTGCCTCACATTAATTATCAACCTGGGCAAGTCCTTTTATTCCAAGAGTGTACACAATATGTGCATGCTATTAATCTAGAGAGTAATGCTTTTAAAATGAAATATAAAACTTTGATACAAGAGTGAATGGATGCATTATAAACTCAAACTGCAACTATTAACAGAAATATTACATCTAAGCATCAATACTTAACCCTCAATTGAAATCGTAATCAAATATCAAACAGGTAATTCAAATGGAAATGATGTCAAAAGAGGTTTTAGTAGCAATAACCAATCTCTTTCAGCTAATTCTATCTAAATCACACTCAATCTCAATTAAGCAATTCAGATGGAAATGATGTCAATCGAGAGTTCAATAGCAATAACCAATCTCTTTTAGCTGATTCTATAATAACCACACCCTTATCATAATCAACAAGATTCAATGCCTTAACTGACAATCAATTTAATCTACAATAAGCGTAAATGGGATCAATTGACAAAGTTGCAAATCACACAAGGAAAGTAACCTAAATTCAATACAAGAAATTGGCAAATAAAAAACAATATAAACTCGCAGAGAATGGAAAAACATCAAACCAATCAAACTTGCATGAATTAGAAAGATATAACACAAAGGGTAGCAGTTTAATCCACCAGAGGCTGGGCCCTTAGCCACCAGCGAATACTACTGAGCTACTTCAGAGAATACGAATGAACAGCAACGTAAATTATGTATTAACCATTAAACTCAATCCTCATTACAATACGGCCGTGTTCCTCAAAAGCATGAGTTTGTAACTTAAAATTACAATTTGAAATAAAACAGAGATCACCCCCTTTTCTCCTACAGTTTACACTTTTATAGTAAAAAAGGGTAAAAGATAAATGTGATCCCTCAGGATCGGGAGATCCCGAGGGATTCACAATTGAATGCTATCTTCTGAAATTATTTTTATTTAGCGTTGATCCTCCTGATTCCTTCTTTGGGCTGACTGCAACTGACGCACCTCATTCATCCTTTGTTGGTTTATGTTGTTCCATCTCTAGGGAACAACAATTGTTCCTTTCGTCGTTTTTCTACATAAAAAGGAATAAGAGTTAGTTACGGTGGCTAATTCTTAATCGAGAGTATTTCATTCGTTTCTTATCATAATCCATCAATATGTTATTGTATCAAGGCACAAAATAGATAAGAAAAGAGGAAAAAGGCAATGTAATTGAGAGTAAATACATACCCATTGCATAACTCAACATACTCCCCTTCTTACCCTATTTATTGTCCTCATGCAAAGTAAATAGTTCTTATGCAATGCAGTTAAAGAGTAGGCTGGAGAGAAAGCTTAAAAAATTGGTCTAAATCCATGATGCTGAGCTAGGAGTGCAAAGGCAGGCCTTTATTTCCCTTCAGGCAGCTCGTAGTCAGCCCGATACCCTTCAGGAGGATACCAAATAATGAGACTCTAAAACCGGCATCCCAACCAATGAGGTCCTTCTCTCAAAATAAGATTTCTGTAGGTGATCATCCGGGCCACAACAACTTTGAAATTCCGATAATTAAATGTCTCCCTATCTTTCACACTATTAGTGGAGATTGTCCATCTGAGCTTAGATGCAGTCAGAGATCTTTCTTGAATGGAGAGGAAATATGATATTCCTTTCTGCACAATCTCCTTATGTATGGGCCCTAAATTTTTAATCACCCCCTCTCTTTTCATCAAATTTTTATGGTTGGCAAACATTTGTAAAGGGTGCTTAGGTTCACTCCTCACCCAAAGAGCCAATCCATGTTCCTATCTTTTGAATGCATTATAAGCTTTAAACCATTTGAGTTGGTTAACTGCAAATGAGATAAAAGCCTGGAATTGAACGTCTCCAACAAAAGGATTAGGGTTATTTTCCACCTCATCTTCTAATATGAAATTGTGTAGATAGAACTCACAAAGAAGCCTCTGGACCTTTGCACTGTGTTGCTTGCAGCAATTTATAAAATCTTCAATTGTCCCTAATTCAATTGGTTTACCAGCTCTTATGGCTTTGATTTTCAATAACAGGTATCGTTCTAATAAGAACAAGGCATAATTGGTGGTGGGAGACCTACATGTCAGGACATCCGAATACAGTGAGTAGATGGTGTTTGTCTGACTCATGACTCTGTCTAGCTTGAATTTTACCTTCTCCAGCTTTTCTTCTGCTTTTCTAGACCTATCAAAGGTCTCATTCTCCGTTATAGTTAGTTCCCTAAGCTATTTCTGCAGCTCTTGATATCTCTACAGGGAAACTGTCTCTTGTTCAAATCGTTCCAAGGTGAGTCGGGTTTGTGCCATTTCCTCCTGAAGATTTAGGAAAATAGGGTCATGGTGCATCAGTATGTCCATCTGAGTGCCTATGCTACGAGATGGGATATCCTCTGTCTGAATGCCTATGCTACAAGAGGGGATATCCTCTATCTGCACTTCTTTATTATGGGAGGTCCAAACCTCCGTCTGAGCAGCTTCATCTACTAAATCTTCATGCAATCCTGCTTGAGTGGCGATTGTCCGAGTTGGTATGAACTCAGTTTGAGTCCCTGTAGCACTACCTTCACATAATTTTGTTTGCATAGCCACATTTTCTACCTCAGGGGTATTGTTCATAGTTTTTCCTATTGTAATTTCCTTTATTTTTCGTCGAAGCCTCTTGACTGTCTTATGAAGCTTCTAGTGTTATTTCCTTATCTTCTTCAATTTCGTTCTAGCTCCATGCCTCTTTTGAGGAGTAACCAGTCTTCTAATAGTTTCGTTAATAGCCTCTGCCTCTAAAGAGTCTGGTTGTTCATCTTGGCTTTGTTCCAATAAGACCGTGTCTCTAGATTGATTATCGGACTCCCGAATAACCTCTGTATCTACTTCCTCTTCTTGGTTTGTATCTTTTGGGGAAGGTAGAATTCTGGTATGGCCAGAATTCCCTGGAGATTGGGCTTCTCCTAAGTTAGGATTAAGTGGTTCTTCAGGCTACATGTAGACGTTCATATTGGCCAGGACCTGGGCCATCCCTGCCTCAAAATCTTGCAAAAGATCATCTTGAGAACTCATATTTGGTGTTGGAGGAGGCCCCACTTCATTTTCTCGTTCGTTGTCGGAATGCCCTGCTCCTTGCATTGAGTCGGGTTTGTCTCCTCCCTCAGGTTCTGGTTCAGGATTATCTTGTCCCTTTGGCTCTTGTTGCAAGTCCTATACATTTACCGGGCTAGATAATTTTGTTGGTTGACTAGCACTGCCTTGAGGATTTTTAGATGTTCCCTAGTCTAAATTCATCCTTGTAGATCGTATACGCTTGTGAGGTCTGCTTCCTGAAGGGGCAGTCCTTTTTCTTTTGGAAGAGGGTTAGGTGCTGGCAGGTGTTCACCTCTTTTGAGGGCCATTATGAGATCATCCCATGCTGATTGTTGTTGGGCAAGGTTGTGACTAACTATTAACCTGATCAGAAAATGGTGGATAACTACTGTCTCTGGGTGTTGAGACCGTCTTAACCTCTCGAAAGTGTCATGCGATAATGAATTCAACAGTGAAGGCAAATTAACAGAACATTTTTGTTTTAAGATTGCGAAAAGTTTGAGTTGCCGCGACCTTACCACGTCTTGACGCCCATTGCAGGTGATATAGTTCTAGATAATTCATGCCAATTCTCCCCATGGCTCTCTGAGAGAAGATGACTGAATGTCTTTGCCTTTCTTGATTAGCTCTTGTCCTTCGTCCCTAAAAATATTCATAGCGTCATGTAGCTTTAGTCGCTTATCAACTCATACTGGTCCTTTTACCGGAAACCCATACACTTCTGCTATCATAGCATCTGTTACAGTGATTTGTCTACCTCCCACCAAGGATTTTCCATTCTGTAGATGTTGTAGAAATCCAATGGAGATTTCCTCATTGGGGGGTTGAAATCTTGTAAAATATGTTGTCCATCCTGCACGAGCTAGAATTTCCCTGGATCCATCAGAGACAACCAGTATTAAAGGTTCTCGACGCACTATTTTTCCTCCCATGATGCTTGAGTTCTTCCTACTTCTGCAAACGATTAGTGCGGTGGAGAAAACACAGCAACGAGCGGAGCTGAGAGATGGAATAGCAAGTAGTTATAACAACTCTATTAGGTGATGTTTTTATAAAAATAAATACCATTAAATTGAGGATTTTTATAATGCCACACGTTCTGTGATTATGGGATGTTGTATTATTCTACAAAATTGAATAAAACGATGACAGCGCATGCATGAGTGTACTAGAGGTCCCTGCCCCCTCTCGAAATTAAAGGTCACCTACGACTGAATGGACGAAAAGATGATGTTTTGGTGGTGAAGTACAGGGGTGATGGATTGGGTAGTAAAGGCGACAGAGTACGTATATTAATGAAAGGATCATAAAAGGATATTGGAGTAATGAAAACAAGGCATGTAACGAGAATTATTAATAAGTGATAAGATGTCGTGAGGTGATGCAATAAATAAAAAGGACAGTATACGTAGGAGGTGATACCTTACCGATGTTATTCCACTTGAAAATGATGTAATTGATTTTAGAAAGAATTAACTCATGCATAAAGGTTCATGGAGAGTTAGGGAAATAATCTCTCTGTAGAAAAATAGAAAAATAAGAAGAGGGCATTGTAATAATTATTGATGTAGGAAGTAAAACGTCAATACCATAAGTAGAGCTTCTGCTGCCTACAGGCATCCATAGCCTTGACAGAGTTGCTTTCTAACCCTTAGGAGCCAGGATCCTCTATGTATAGATGGGGAAGTGCATTATGATGTCCACAGTAGAGATCAATGTGCTGGCATGGTAACAAGATGAACACATTTCCATTCACTAGGAAATAGCGAAAGTGGTCAAGCCGATTCGTGATGAGACCTCCTGTTCCAAGGATTTTGTTTCTTGATGCATTTTTTGGATGATATCCTTGGTGTGGTGGTCATAGTGGGAATGCCACTTCGCCACATCCCTATGAACATGGTAAGTTGGCTTGTGATGAGACCCCCTATCCTCCATCTGTAGATCAAAAAATAAAATTGTTAGTGAATTTTATTATATATATATATATACATACACTTCCCATTTTATATATAGAGGGTGGCTTAGTACTCCTTAAGAGTAGGGATGGCGGAAGAAGTTTAAAAATATCAATAGAAAAAAATATACCCATAATTTTATTGGTAATAAGCAGAGAGAATTATACTAGAGGGAGTAGAACCAGCATGGTAAAGATAATCAATCAATATCATATATAGCAAAAATGAGGATAGTAAATTGATATAGATAATTGTGTCCTTTCTTTTTCGATCATCACAAAGAAATCTTGTTAGAGATAATAATGTTAAAGATATTCACCTGTTTCAGTAGACTCCGTATTTGTTGTCCTCATATATGTATTGTACTTGATGCCAAAAAGAGGATTATAAAAAAATGAGTTGGGATGGGCTAGGAATGATCATGCAAGGGGAACAAACGGGTGTTCTCAAAAATCCTCACAAAGTGTTGTTCCCTTTAGGGAACAACAGCTATTCCCTGTAGGGAACAGCAAAATCAAGCAAACAAAAAAGTGTTGTTCCCTTTAGGAACAACAGTTGTTCCCTGTAGGGAACAACAAAATAAAACACACAAAAAAGTGATGTTCCCTTTAGGGTGTTATCACTCAGATTTTCCTAGAAGTTGTAAGAAGGGGAAAGGGGTTTGAGGTAAACACAAACCAATCTTTTAGATACAGAATCTAGCCAATCTGTATCCAGAGAGGGCTCTTGCTTTAAGTTTTAACTCTGTTTTAAAAGATATTAGGCTAGTTATGAAGTTTAGGAGTTTTGTTTGAGTTTGGGTGGTGAGATTCAATAGCAGAGGGGTAGGACTGACTAGTTTAGGCCATTAGGCTAATGGAGTCAAAGAGAATGGCTTAACTAGATTAGGTTTCTTAACAAAGGATGGTTTTACAAAGCAAGATGGTCAAACAAGGAGAAAATAAAGATTTGGAATAAATGGAATGGTTTCAAAAAATGTGAAGAGCAGTTAATAATCCTTCAACCTTTTGAAAAGGGAACTTGAATGATTACTAATAAAGAGTAGTTAAGTATTATTTAATTAATAATCAAAATGAAAAACTAGAAAACAGGAGCAATTAAGGTTTCACTGTTTATTCTAATTCAGAAGAAAACATAGAGAATAATAACAATCGAAAATAGAGTGCAATCAAGCATATTCTGAATTACTCTTTTTCGTTTATCATTCAGATATGAAAGATAGATGATATAAGAAACAAGGAAAACTTTGAAACACAAGGTATAGAAGACTTATTGATCCGGTGTTTGATTTTAGAAATATGTGGAAAGTCCTTTGCATCAATTCTTTATCCAGCAAGCCATACAAAAGTTTGGTCCAACAACACTTTATTCCAAAATAACCGCTATTACAGCAATGTATATGAATCCACCCCCCAATACTCCAATTGAGGGAGTATTTATACAAAAAAAATTACAAAAAATATCTCATAACAGAGTGAGATATATTCTAGGATGACTAAGAACAAGTTACAAGAAAATAGAGACAACTAGTCTCGAAGATAGGAGAAAGGTAAACTAATGTTGTGCTGTTCCTATTCTTGCTAAGTGTGCTGGAGGCAGGCCCTATGATTTGGCTTGCTACTGTCTTCTTTAGTAATTTTGTGATGGCTTCCCTGTTTTGACTGATACTCTTTACCTGTTTTGATACACTTTGACCTGTTTGATCTCTGTTCATCTTTATTCATTTCTTACTTTAGTAAATAACCAAAATTTACATTTTACTAAGGATAAATTTACAAAATTTCCAACATGTCTTCCCACCATTTTGGCTCTGGCAATCTGTGCTTCTGAAGTTTCCTCAGGGTAGGCTGGATTGGGAACAAGGGCTTTATCTCATGCTCAACATAGAACAAGTTCTCCAAGCTATCATAGAGAACTCGGCCTGTGGGGAGTGTTTTTATTCCTGATGCACTTATTGATGAACTAGCTTCATTGCCAACATATTTATTCAATTTATCTACATAATCTCTATGCTTCATTAATCTGTCATTAATCAATGAAGGACTTGGTAGCCCTTTATTTTGCAAAATAGTAAGCTTCTCCATGAAAGCATTAATTTCTACCTTCATATCATGACATCTTCTCTCTAAATTTAGCATCAAAGTTTTCTTGGTTAGCACCCTTTTGATTTCCAAAATGGCTTCTGTTCTATCTGTGATGCCAAGTTCTTTTAGTTGTTCCTTATTCCTGTTATTCAAAAAATGTATGAGCTGGTTGGCTTCATCAAGCATTTATCCTAATTTTGCTTTTGTCTTTTGAATTTCTCCCTGTGCTGCTTTCATTAGATCAATCTGCTCAAAGATTACTTGAATGGATGGCCAAACATCATTCATGGATTGGGTGATGTTGGCCCAAAGAATTTTCTTGATTTTTGCCAAAGGCTTGTCAAAAGTGAGATCTTTTTCTAATGTTTTCACTTTATTTTCTAATGCTTTAATCTCCCTTGTTTTTCTGCAACGTTTATCTTTGAGAGATCATAGTTTCTTTCCATCTTAGCAAACTGTTCTTTTACCTGTTTTAATTCTGAAACTTGTAATTTCATGTCTTCCATTAACTTTATTAGCTCTTCTATGCTTAAATTGGCCCTGCTACCCTGAGCTGTTCCTGCTGTCGTTGTACCTGTGATCACCTCTGCTGTGGTTGCTGGGATGTTTGGAGCTAGTGCTGTTCCAAGTGTAGAAGGGACTACTATTGAGACTACTAGTATTACTTCAGGAGAATGAGAGGTCGACTCTCCCTGCTTGTCCTTTAGTGATTTTTCTAATGCCTGCTCTATTTCATTCAATCTTTCATTGAGTTTTAAGATTAGATCCATCATCTCTTCTTCATATTTTTTTTTATAACCTCAACAGTCTATGGATGCCTTGAAGGAGGCAGCTTTAGCTGCTTCCTCAAGGCAACAATATCTTCATCCTTATTTTTGATTAATGCTTCTAAGCCCTTCACATCTTTGGGATCATGTCCCAATCCAATGATAATTTCTTCTAATGACTTTATTCTATTATCTTTAGCCTGAGAGGAGGCTTTTCCTAAGTTTAGCTGGGCAGTTGTATTATCCAAAGAATTTTGTAGCCTGTGGGCTATCATTGCTTTGCCAGTCAAGGTTGAATAGACCATTTCTCCAGTTTGATTGTGCAATTCAATTTGATCCAAAGGATGGATATCCTTTGCCAAGACCTCCAAGTTTGTTCGAAGGTAATCTGCGGCTGATTGAGGTTGTTGTACCTTTGGCTTGAAGTAGCTCATTATCATCTTGCCTTCCTTAATGTCATAGGCTGACATTAATCTTTGCTGATTTGTGGGGGACATTTTTACATATTGATTGTAAATTTGAAGCCTCAATGGATCATCCTTTTCCTTTATTTCTGTGAATGTTTTCTTGATATCTAAGGCCTCTTTTCCTGGAGGTCTGAGAGATGATACCTCTGAACTTTGCTGTCTCTCTAGCTCTTGTCTCTGTGAGCTAGTGGATGTTCCTCCCAATGGGAAAGTTTGTTGGCTACCCGTCCTTTATTCTTTTTGACTATCTATAGTCTCTTCAACAATTTCCTCCTCTGAAAGAGGATTCAGTCTTTGCCTTTTTGTCCCAGGCTATCTTGAAGGTTCACTAGTTGGGGTGGTAGTTTCCCTGTCCCTCTTTTTATTTCTTTCCTCATTCAGAGGAGTCTGTAAACTTGGAGGAGCCGGCATTTGGACTTGTTCTTTGGAAGTTTCATGCTGCTTTGACATTGTAGGCTATTTTGTGGTCTCTACTTCCTTACCTTTAGATGTGCCTGGGGCTGGTATGTTGATTTCCTGTGAAGGTTGCTGAAAGGTTCCAGCAATAGATGTACCAATTCCTGACCTTTGAGATAGCTCGAATGATACCTGCCCAAAAGAATCTAGGTCAAGGGTTTTCTCAAGATCTCTCATAGCATTTTCTATATTGACCTGTTTACTAACATCTTCTACTAGGGTCCCCTCCCTCCATTCATCCATGTTTGAAACTTTTTCAATTTTTGGGATCCTATGATGTATGTAGGGTGATAGCCTGTTGTTCATTCTTCTATCACATATAAAGCTATTGGGGTCATATGGCCTCCACCCAAAACTCTTTTGCAACTTAAGATGATCTTCTAAAAATTTTTCTGCTTTTCTCCATGCTTCTCTATCATTGCAAATATAAGGGCCTAACCGATTCTTGATTCTAACCTAAGCTTTCTTTTTGACATTACAAAAGTGGATTAAGTTTGTATGCAGCATCTGTCTGAAGTATTCCAATGCAAACAGTCTCAGTGGAACATACTTTGGTAGCTTAAAGGGGCAAAGCTCACACCCATAGATCCTGATTTTTGTATGGTTCTTATATAGGTACGAATCACCTATTCTGTATTGCTTGGAGAGCTGGAGGATTTTCTTTATATCACCACTGATCATAGGAGGGGAAAATCTCGTTAACAACGTGGTTGCAGGATGCACAAATAGATCAATGAACTCATGTAGGTATAAGGGGACTCAAGGGATTTATGGAAAATGGGACTCCAAAAGACAACAGACCTTAGATTTCCTTTGGTATCAAGTTTCTTTACAAGGAAAGGAAAGTTATCTGACTGATAATATAACATAAGATGATAGATAAATGTGGTGTATTTGAAGACTTCTTCATTGTCCAATCTCAAGAATTGGTCATGAATTTTTTTGGCAATATAGGAGGCATAGTCATATTTAATAGCAGGGGGCTGTCCGGGAGTAAAAATTGATAATAACACTAGGGTAACCTCATCAACGAATTCACTAGTGTTATATCCCATAACTAAAGATATCATGTCCACTATAAGTCTTCCCATGTTTGTGAAGAAGGTCTATCCATAAGGGGGTGGGCCTTTGGGCTAATGCTTTTCTAACATGAAGGTCCGTCAGAGGTGAATGAGTTCTAATTGTGGCATTTCAGCGCCTTTCCCAAGTAAATATTCCATAGGAAGTGGAGTGAGGGCTTGAACAGGGGAAAATTGCAACATTTCATTGATGGATGTAGCTATTATGGGGAATAAGACTACTTGGCTTGGGGACATAACAACTCTTAGGTTAGGATCATAATTGGCACAACATTGATGAATTATATTAGGAAAAACATGGATTGAGGGAGAAAGTACCTGGGAAGGTTGGATTCCCACAGTCCCAGGATGTCTGAGCCATTCAAGTAGTCATTTCTGGCTTGGAAAAAGGCTTTCAGGTGATTTTGGTCAGTGGTTATGTCCTTTATTTGAAAATCTTTATCTACAAGAGGCAAATAGTCTTGGTCCTTATGAGGGGCATTGATTGGTGTGATATTCAAAATAGCGGGGGTTTCCATTTTTGGTTCTTGTGGATTAAAAAATGGAATTTGGTTTTTTCTGTGAAAAATAGGCCAAACAACAAGTTTGGGAACTTATATGGTAAACACAGACTGGACTAGAACTGAATTTGGCCCTTTCTTGTAGAATTTTCAGTAGAAAACCAAAATTACAGGGTTTCAATGAAAAATTGGATAAATACCTGTATGGGGTAGTGAACAGTAAAATGGGGGGTTGGATAACCGGTCTTTGGCTAAGTTACTGCAAATTTATTGATCAGGTGGTGGCTGGAGAGCTTAGAGATTGACTGGGACGTCGCTTTGCATGGGAACACAGTTGCAGCATATAACCATGAAAATGACATTTGTTTGTTTTATTTAACAAAGTCAAGGTTGGCGGGGTTTTTATTTATCGGGCGTATGACGTAAGTGGGAAAAGACATTTTTTCGTTTATGGAGGGTGATAAATGATACAAGATCACACCGCTTTTGGAGTTAGGCGATATTCAGCCGAGAGCCAGCGATCACATAGATTGCCTGATGCGTGGTGGGAGTACGGGAGGAAAACCACCTGGTGATCGCAAGTTAAAGCGCGGTCACTAGGGGGGGTGCGATATTGATATCAATCATTGGATGATGGGGGCAGGATCGAACGGTGGATGGGAGGAGTAATATGGTGGAGGCTTAACTGCAGCAGGCCCAACATAATAAAAACATTTTAATTATATCGGGGGCAATGCGATTGGTTGGGGGGGTGGTTCTTAATTAACCTTGAGGGTTAATTAATTCCAATTAATCATGTTTGACACGTATTTATGGTTATATTTAATCGGGGTGGGGTATATAAGATTTTTGGTATTTATATGTATATTTAGATATTACGGGAAAGGGTAAAGATAGGGAGGGATTTATATAATATGCGCTAAAGTTAATATGACATAAAATGAGAATGAGTGCTAAGTAAAACATTAGAGATTTATATTTAAACTTAGGCTTAAAGTGGAAAAAAGGGTTTTTTAGGTGATATTGTGTATTTTCCTAAGTAAAATAGGATTTTTACTTAGGAATTTTTTTTATGAAATCAAATGAATTGTTTATGGATGATTCTAAGTACTTAGGCTTTTTAAATTATTGGGCCGAGGGTCCGGTCCCTCCAAAAGTCAGAGAAATGCTCTGAGCCCCTTTAATTTTCAAAGACCTTCATACTTTAAGGGGAATTAGTGAAATCTTTAAGGAAAAATGTGAATGGAAGTTAGTTATTTGACTTTGTCTTGCTTGAACTGCATCAAGTGTAATGTCTGTCTTGCACTTGCGATAAAAGTAAGAATTAACACATTTAAAGACATTATCTATCACAAGTAATTCTGCAACACCATCTACCTACCCTACCTACTTTAACCTAACATTTTTTCTTCTTTATTAGGGTGCACTTAGACTGGCAAACCCTTATTCAAATCTTCCTTTTCTTTTACATGGCAAGCCTACCTAAGTCTGCACTTATTACATCTAAGGCTCAGATTAAACTGTTGAGCTCCTTTAATTTACTCTACCTATCTACTTATCTGCCAAGTTTACACTGTTTGGTCAGATATTTATTCTCTTATTCTATAGCGTGAAATTGAAAAATGAATGAGCCAAGTTTAAACAGTTTGACTCTTCATGAATTGTGGCATAAGTAACAAGTTGCACACAATTGCTTATTATAGAAAATGAAAAGGTAGTGGCATTTAAACTTGCCCACTTTCCTGGTCTATTTTTGTTTGGGGTTCATTTCTTCTCATTTTTTGACCATTTTATTCTTTTTACCCTTTGTTTTTTCTTTTAGGGTATACCCTCTTTACATTTTTTAAATTTTTTGATTTTTTGAAAATATGGAAAAACTTTGCAACAAGAAAAGGTATGAACATATTACAGAGCTCATCAAGTCAATCATGAAATATGATAGCTATTGGTGTAGGAGCTTAACACTGGCTCCACTTGGGGATGGCTTTTCGTGGTGGAAAGTCAAGATCAACAGGTCAGATGGCATTCTAAATGACTTTGACTGTGCTCTGAAATCTCCTTCTGCTGGTTGCTTTATTGTATGTATGACAGTGACACTTCTGAAGCTTAGGGCCTTCTCTTCGGGCTTCAACTCCAACAAGTTACTATTCAATCCAAACTGTGACATTACCAAGGATATAATATGTACATGTTAAAATCATAATACATTAAAAAGTAGGATCATAGTAATGTTTCAACATCCGACCATTAACTGGTCCTTCTTCCGTTTCTGTGCCATCTAAGTTTTTCAGATAGTAAGTATTGTTCCCTTGTAAGGCCTGGATAATAAAAGGTCATTTCCATAAGAAGTCAAACTTCCCATGTTTTCCCTTATCCTCTCTCTTGGAATCCCATCTTAAAACTTTGTCTCCAAGGTAGAAATCTTATGCCTTGGTTCTTTTGTCAAATATTTTCTTAAGCTTCTCATGTAATACTTGGGATCTGTGATATAGTTCTTCTCTGGTCTGCTGCAGATGGATGGTCTGGTTTATTCTCCTTTGAATATCATTGGGTTCGACTTGAGTTTCATGAAGTAATTTCATTACAGAAATTCCTAAAGATGAAGGAAATACAGTCTCCATGCCATAGACTATTTCATAAGGACTAGTTCCAATAGATTTCTTGGTAGTGAGTCTGTATGCCCATAGTGCATTAGTAAGTTTCTTGTGCCAATTCTTCTTGTTCTCTTCCAATAATTTCTTAATAATATTAATTAGGCTTTTGTTGGAAGACTCAGCTAGACCATTACCTTGAGGGTAATAGGTTGTGGAATGGCCAAAAGTGATATGGTATTTGTTACAGAAACTTATCATTTTCTTGGATTTGAAGGCAACAACATTATCAGTTATGATATTTTCATGACAGCCAAATCTAGACAATATGTTGGTTTCTAAGAATCATATAATCACTGTGTCATTGGCTTGTCTAGAAGGAATGGCTTCTATCCATTTGGTGAAATAGTCTATGGCAGTTAGAATCCATTTATGTTTGCTAGAAGAGGGAGGGTGGATTTTTCCAATGAAGTCCAAATCCCATTGTTGGAAGGGATTTTTAGTGGAAATTGGTCTCAGGGCTAAAGGTAATAGTTTTCTCTTGCCTTCAAAAATTTGACATTTATGGCAAACAGTGACAATTTTTTTTACATCAGCAAACAAGGTTGGCCAATAAAATCCAACCCTTAGGATTTTGTCTGCAGTTGATTTCCAATAAAGGTGTCCACCACAGTCTCCTGCATGAAATTATTTGAGAACCTTGTCAGCTTCTTCCTTTAATAAACAATTCAATAGAATACCTTCATGATTTTTCCAAAAAAGAATATTATTTAAAATACAAAACTTTAAAGCTTTCATCTTTAAAAATCTCTTCTTTGTTCTGGATAACCGTGGAGGAGCCTGCGGGTTTAATAGTACATAAATTATATCAGCATACCAATGTGAATCTAAGAAGGCCTGGTTGATTTGTGGAGTCGCCATCTCCAGTTCATTAATATCCAAGGCTTGACAATTTGCTTCAGTCATGAGTTTTGCCAAACCCTGTCCTTTTATAAGCTTTGTGGGTTTTATTTCAATATCGTACTCTAATATAGTAGCTATCCATTTACCTCTTTTGCCCTCAATTCCATCCTGGGTCAAGATGTCTTTGACAACAGTATTTTGCACATATGCTATTACATGGGAGTACAATATGTAGACTCTAAAGTCTTTAATAGCTTTTACAAGTGAATAAGCTTGTTTTTCCATGATTTTGTATTTTAATGGTGCATCCCTTAGTGCTTTACTAAAAAAGGCTATGGGTTTCTCACATCCTTGATCATCCTTTTATAGTAGAACAACTGCTATAGTGTGTTTTGATGCAAATGAAAATATTATGAAGTCTCTATCAAACTTTGGACTTGTAAAGACCGGTGTTCTGGTCAAAGCCATTTTAATTTCTTCAAATGCTTGTTTGGCTTCTACTGTCCATTTAACCTTTGAATCCTTTTTCAACATATTATTAAGCAATCTAATTAATTCAGCTAAGTTAGATATAAATCTTCTCAAAAAGTTAATCTTTCCTAGGAAAGCTTGAAGTTCTTTGACATTTGTGGGGTGGGGTATTTGCGAAATAGCTTCTATTCTAGCAATATCAATTCTAATGCCATCTTTGGAAATGATATGGCCCAAGAGTTTGCCTTCCTCTAGACCAAACAAGGACTTCTTAGGATTTAAAGAAATACCATATTTTCTGCATTTTAGGAATACTTGTTTCAGATGATCCAAATGTTGCTAATCTGATTTAGAAAAAACAGTGAAGTCATCTAGATATATAACCAAGAAATCATGAATTTCTTTCACAAATGCTATGTCCATTGCTCTTTGGAAGGTTTCCCCTGCATTCTTAAGTCCAAATGGAATTTTGACATACTTGAATGTGCCCCATGGTGTTGTAAAAGTATTTTTTTTTCCTGGTCATCAGGATGAACCAGAATCTGGTTATAGCCTGAGAACCCATTCAAAAGTGAAATCCTAGAAGCACCTACTACCCTTTGTAAAATATGATCCATCTTAGGTAAAGGGTAATTATCCTTCAAAGAAACCTTATTTACATTTCTAAAATCAAAACATAATCTTATTTCTCCAGTTTTCTTCCTATTAGGTATTAAATTAGACACCCACTCTGAAAACCTAATAGGAGCAATTATCTCGGCTTCATACATTCATTTGATTTCTTTTTCAATTAAGGGGAGCAATACAGGGTTAATTCTTCTGAGTTTTCATTTGAATGGTTTTTTATTTTCTTTCAGGGGTATGGTATGTTGAATTATAGAGGTTGTTCTCACTCGAGTTGTTCCCCAAAGTTGTAAGAAAGGGAATACGGCCAAGGTAACCACAGACCAATATTTTAGATACAAATTCTAGCCAATCTATATCCATAGAGGGTTCTCTCTATATGATTTAGCTTTGTTTTGAAAAGTGTTAGGCTAGTTATGAAGTACAAAGGTTTTGTTCAGGTTTTGGATGGCGAGATTCAATAGAACATTGAGGTAAAACTGAATAGTTTTTAGTCCATTGGGCATGATGGAGTCAAAGAAGGATGGCTTTCTGGATTTGGTTTCTAAACAGAGGATGGTATCACAGAGCAAGGTAATCAAACATGGAACAATTCATAGGCTGGAATCAGATGGAATGGAGTCAAAGGGTGAAGGGCAATTAAGAATCCTTCATCAGGTTGACAGAGGGAAATGGTTGATTACTGTTAAGGAGCAATTAAGAATTCCTTAGAAAATAGTCAAGATGAAAGAATCAGGGGAAATAGGAGCAATTAAGAATTCACTATTTATACTAATTATGAAGAAAACATTGAAAATAATAAATATTGAAGACAAAGTGCAATTAAGCAAATTCTGAATTATTCATTTTCTCTACTATTGAGATCATGAAACATAGGTGAGATAATAAACGTAGAAACTGTAAAACACAAGTCAAAAGGGACTTATTGATCCACCAAATGATTCAAGAATTCTGTAACAGGTCCTTAGCATCAATTCCTCATCCAGTTAGCTTGAAAACAATGGTTCCGATGACCTTTTATTCCAAAAATTTCAGTATTACAGTCAAAACTATGAACATCCACCAACCCCAAATACTTCGTCTGGGGGGTATTTATACAAAAATGTCAAAATATCTTACAAAATATCTGGTAGAAAATAATATCTAGTGGTGATTAATGCAATTTTTACAAAATATAGAGACAAACAGTCTCGGAAACAAGGAAACAATAAATTGACGATGTGCTAGCCGCTCCTTCTTTATTGGATGTATCAGAGGTAGGTGCTATGAGTTGGTTTACAGCCATCCTCTACTGATACTCTGTGTTGGCTATTTCGCCTTGCCTAGAAATTCTTTGTCTTTGATCAGATATACTTTGACCTGCTTGAGCCTTATTTAACTCTGTTTATTTGATCATGGAAAAATAGCCCGAAATCTCCGCTTTATCCGAGAGAATTTTACAAAATTCCCAACATGTCTTCCCACCATTGTTGATCTGGAAATTTATGCCTCTGAAGTTTCCTCAGTGTTTCATCAGCTTCTATATATTTGACAAAATTAGGCTGGAGCTGAAACAGATGTTTTACTTCATGTTCAATATAAAATAAATTCTCTAGATTATCATAGAGACTTTGGCTTGAGGGGGGTGCTTTTTCTCCTGAAGCACTTGTTGATGAGTTGACCTGATCAACAGAATATGTGTTCAACTTATGTACATAATCTGTGTGTCTCATTAGCCTATCATTATTTCCTAAAAGACTTGGCAACCCTTTATCTTGCAAAATTGTAAATCTTTGCATGAAAGAATTGATTTCTACTTGCATATCCTGGCATCTTTTTTCTAAATTCTGCATTAAAGTTTTCTTGGTTAGAACTCTTTTGATATCCAAAATGGTGCCTGTTCTGTCTGGGATGCCAAGCTGTTCCAGCTGTTCTCTGTTTCTATAATTCAAAAAATGAATGAGCTGGTTGGCTTGATCAGGCATTTGTCCTAATAAAGCTCTTGCTTTTTGAATTTCTCCATGTGCTGCATTCACCAAGTCAATCTGCTCATAAATTTCCTGGATAGATGGCCAAACATCACTTAGGGATTGAGTGATGTTGGTCCAGAGGATTTCTTTGATTTCCACTAGAGGCTTGTCCATAGTGAGATCCTTTTTTCTGCCACATTAATTTTGGATTTATCATAACTCTGTTCTACTTTTGCCAATTTCTCCTTTACTTGCTTCAGCTATGACACTTGGAGTTTCAATTCTTCCATGGATTTTATCAACTCTTTTGTGGTCATACCTGTATTTCTACCTAGTGCTACTCCTGCTGATGTTGTGCCTGTGATTATTGCTGCTGTGGCTGGTGGGACATTTGGAGCCAATACTGATCCAGTTGTTGAGGGGATTGCACTTGTAATTGTAGGAATTACTTCAGGTGGCTGGGAGGTCGACTCTCCTTGCTTATCCTTTAATGTTTTTTCAAGTGCCTGCTCTGTATCAGTTAATCTTTCATTGAGTTTCATGAGCAGGTCCATCATGTCCTCCTCTGATTTTTTCTTTATGATTTCTGCAGTTTGAGGGTGTCTTGAAGGAGGTAGCTTCATGTGTTTCCTTAGGGCAGCAATGTCTTCTTCCTTCTTCTTGATTAGTGCTTTTATGCCCTTGGCATCTTTGGGGTCATGTCCTAGTTCCATGATGATATCTTCTAATGATTTGATTCTATTATCTTTTGCCACAGAAGAAGCTTTTTCCCAATCTAACTGAGTTGTTGTGTTGTCTAAGGAACTTTGTAACTAGTGGGCCAACATTGCTTTGTCAGCCAGTGTAGAATAAACCATTTCTGCAGTCTGCTTGTGGATTTCAATCTGGTCCAAGGGGTGAATGTCTTTAGCTAGGACCTCTAAGTTTGTCCTGATATAATCTGCTGCAGACCGGGGTTGTTGTACCTTTGGCTTAAAATAACTCATGATCATTTTGCCTTCTTTGATGTCATAGGTAGACATCAATCTTTGCTGGGTTGAGGGAGACATTTTTAAGTATTGATTATAAATTTCAATTCTCACGGGATCATTCCTGGCCTTTATCTCTGTGAAAGTTTGTTTGATGTCAGAGGGTTGTTTGCCCGGTGGCCTGGTAGATGACACTTCAACACTATGATGCCTTTCTAGCTCTTGCCTATGTGAGATAATTGATGTATCTACCACTGGGGAAGTCAGTTGGTTGACTAACATCTCACCTCTTAGGTTGTCTGTTGTTTCTTCAATGATTTCCTCTTCTGACAGAGGATCCAATCTTTGTCTCTTTGCTGCTGGTTGCTCAGCAGGTCCGCTGATAGGTGTGGCTTCTTCTCTGTCTCTTTTCTTGCCTTTTTCCTCATTTAGAGGAGTTTGGAAAGCTGGGATTTCAACTGCCTTAGATTGCGCCAGAGGAATTTTCACTTGTTCCTATTATCTAGACCCTCCTGGCTGATTTGTCATTATTGGCTGCTCTGTAGTTTCCACTTCCTTGCCCTTTTGAGGTGCCTGTGATTGATATGCTAGTTCTCTGTGCAGGTTGCTGAGAAGTTCCAGCAGAGGATGTTCCAACTGCTAATTGTTGAGGCAGCTTGAAAGATACCTGTCCAAAAGAGTCCAGGTCAAGATTTTTTTCAAGATCTTTCATAGCTTTTTCCATTTTTTCCTGTTCAGTAATTTCTTCAACTAAGGTCCCTTCTACCCATTCTTCTTGATTTGCATACTGCTCAATTTCTGGGATATTATGATGTATATACACTGATAGCCTGTACTTTACTCTTTTGTTACTTATGAAACTACAAGGGTCATATGGCACCCACCCAAAGCTCTTCTTCAATCTGAGGTGGTCTTCTAAGATCTGTTCTACATCTTTCCAGGCTTCCCTAGAATGGATAACATAAGGGCCTAACTGGTTTTTGATTCTCAGTTGAGCCTTCTTCTTTACATTACAAAAATGGGTCAGGTCTGCGTTGATAATCTGCCTGAAGTATTCTAATGCAAATAACCTCATGGACACATATTTGGGCAACTTAAAGGGGCAGAGTTCACACCCATACATTCTGATTTCTATGTGATTCTATTAGAGGTACCAGTCACCTACCCTGTATTGTTTAGAAAGTTGTAGAATCTTTTTCACATCACCAGAGACCCTAGGAGGAGGAGCTCCTATCAACAGAGTTGAGCTCGGGTGTACAAACAGGTCAATGAATTCACTATAAGTATAAGGGCACTCATAGGTATTGTGGAAAACTGAGCTCCAAAAGATCACAGACCTTCTATTTCCCTTTGAGTCTAATTAATAAGATTATCATTCTGAGAGACAAAATCAATCACAAGTTTCTTTCAGCAACACCAAAACTACTTACCCAACTTATTATACCTAACATTTTTTCTTCTGCTTCCATGGGTGCATTTAGGCTAGCAAACACTCATCAATTTTCTTTTCTATACATAGTAAGCCTACCTAAATCTACCCTTATTTCTTCCAAGGGCTCAGTTTAAACAATTGAGCTCCTCTGCTTCTCTACCTAACTATTTATCTGCCAAGATTAAACAGTTTGGACAAATTTTATTCTCTATCACTAGAACAAGTAAATTCATACATGAACTAGCAAAGATTGAGCTGTTTGGCCATTCATCAACTGTAGAAAAAAGATTCAACAAGCTGTACATGATACTTTGTTTACAGAAAATGAAATAGTAGTGGAATTTGGACTTGCACACTTTCCTAGTCCTTTTTATTTGGGGTTCATTTCTTTTCTTTTTTTTGACCATCTTATTCTTTTTACCCTTTGATTTTTCTTTTAGGGTATACCCTCTTTTCATTTTTAAATTTTTTTGATTCTTTAAGAATATGGAAAACCTTTGCAGCAAGAGAAGGTATGTACATATTGCATAGCTAATCAAGTCAATCATGAAATATGGCACCTATTGGTATAGGAGCATAACAATGGCTCCACTTGGGGATGGCTTTTCTTGGCGAAAAGTCAAGAACAGCAGGTGAGATGGCCTTATATACAATTCTAGTTGCACTCTGAAATGTTCCTTTGCTGTAAGTAAACAAAACTGTACAAAGGAGCATGTAACATATATACATTTCTCTTGAGCTGAAAACAAAAATAGTAAAATTCCTTCACTGTTTCTCAAAACTTTCTGCCCATTGACTCCTATTCTTATTGCTGTAAAAATCTGTAGAAACTGGACTTTACTATGTACAAGTTAGCGTGTAGATATATCAACAAACTGGATCAAAATAGTGTTTCAGCATCCGACCATTCACTGGTCCATCTTCTGGTTCTGTACCATCTAGGCTTTTCAGAAAGTAAGTATTGTTGCCTTGTGAAGCTTGGATAATAAAAGGTCCCTTCCATAGGAAGTCAAACTTCCCATGTTTTCCTTTGTCTTCTCTTATGGAGTCCCATTTTAAAACTTTGTCCCCTAGGTAAAAATCTTCTGCTTTGGTCCTCTTATCAAATGTCTTCTTGAGCTTTTCTTGTAATACTTGGGATCTTTGGTATACCTCTTCCCTAGTCTGCTGCAAGTGGATAGTCTCATTTATTCTTCTTTGAATAACATTTGGTTCCACCTAAGCCTCCTGCAGTAATTTCATTACAGGGATTCCCAAGGAGGAAGGAAATACAACCTCCATACCATAGACTAGCTCATAGTGACTAGTTCCAATAGATCTCTTGGTAGTTAATTTGTTTGCCCATAGTGCATTGATAAGTTTCTTATGCCAATTTTTCTTGTTCTCTTCCAACATTTTCTTTATAATATTGATCAAACTTTTATTGGAGGACTCAGCTATACCATTACCTTGAGGGTAATAGGCTGTGAAGTGGCCTAATGTGATGTGGTACTTGTGATAGAAACTTATTATTATCAATGTATCATTGGCTTGTCTACAAGGGATGGCTTCTATCCACTTGGTGAAATAGTCTGTGGCAATCAAGATCCATTTATGTTGGCCAGAATAGGGAGGATGGATTTCCCCAATAAAATCTAAACCCCATTGTTGGAATGATCTTTCAATGGAAATTGGTCTAAGGGGTAGAGGCAAAAGTTTCCTCTTGCCTTAAAAAATTTGACATTTATGGCAAGCAATGACAAACTTTTTGACATCAGCAAACAAGGTTGGCTAGTAAAATCCAGCTCGTAGGATTTTGTTTGCAGCTGATTTCCAGTAAATATGTCCACCACAATCCCCTGCATGAAATTCTTTGAGTACCTTGTCAACTTCATCTTTTATTAGACAATTTAATAGAACACCTTCATGTTCTTTTCCAAAAAAGAGCACCATCTAAAATACAAAACTTTGAAGCTTTCATTTTCAAAAACCTTTTCTTTGTTCTGGACAACCCTAGAGGAGCCTGCAGGTTTAATAACACATAAGATATATCAACATATCACGATGATTCCAGGAAGGCCTAGCTGATTTGCAGAGTCGCCATCTCCTGCTCGTTATCTAGTTCATTAATATCCAGGGCTTGGCAATTAGTTTCAGTCATGAGTTTAGCCAATCCCTGTCCTTTTATAAGCTTTGTATGCTTTATTTCAATATCATACTCTAATATAGTAGCAATCCATTTACCTCTCTCACCTTCAATCCCCTCTTGGGTCAGGATATCTTTGACAACAGCATTTGGTACATATGCTATTATATGAGTGTATAATATGTAGACTCTGAAGTCTTTAATAGCTTTCACAAGTGCATAAGCCTGTTTTTCCATGATTGGGTATTTTAGCGGTGCATCTCTAAGTGCTTTACTAAAGAAGGCTATGGTTTTTCACATCCTTGATCATCTTTCTGTAGTAAAACAGCAGCAATAGTATGTTCAGATGCAAATGAAAATATTATGAAGTCTCTGTCAAATTTTGGGCTTGTAAGGACTGGTGTTTTGGTCAAGGCCATTTTGATTTCTTCAAATGCTTGTTTAGCTTCTACTGTCCATTTAACCTTGGAATCCTTTTTCAGCATATTATTTAGTAATCTGATTAATTCAGCCAAATTAGGTATGAATCTTCTTAAAAAGTTAATTTTTCCCAGGAAAGCTTGAAGTTCTTTGATATTTCTAGGGTGAGGTATTTTTAGAATGGCTTCTATTCTACCAGGATTAATTTTAATGCCATCTTTGGAGATTATGTGGCCCAATAGTTTGCCTTCCTCTAGACCGAACAATGATTTCTTAGGATTCAAGGAAATACCATACTTTCTGCAGGTTGAAAACACTTGCCTCAGATGATCTAAATGCTACTGATATGATTTGGAAAACACGGTAATATCATCTAGGTATATGACTAGAAAATCATGAATTTCTTTTACAAAAGCTAAGTCCATTGCTCGTTGGAAGGTTTCCCCTACATTCTTGAGTCCAAATGGCATCTTCACATATTTGAAAGTTCTCCATGGGGTTGTAAAAGTAGTCTTTTCCTGATCATCAGGATGAACTAAAATCTGGTTGAAGCCTGAGAACCCATCCAAAAGTGAAATTCTAGAGGCACCTACCACCCTTTGTAAAATGTGGTCCATCTTAGGTAAGGGGTAGTGGTCTTTCAAAGAAACCTTATTTACATTCCTTAAATCAACACACAATCTGATCTCTCATGTTTTCTTCCTGGTGGGCACTAAATTAGACACCCATTCTAAAAATCTGATAGGGGAAATTATCCCAGCTTCATACATTCTTTTGACTTCTTTTTCAATTAAAGGGAGTAGTACGGGGTTGACCCTTCTGAGTTTTTGCTTGAATGGCTTCTGATTTTCTTTGAGGGGTATTGTATGTTGAATCACAGAGGTGTCATAAGATTTCAGATCTTCATATCTCCAGGCAAAAACATCCTAGAATTCCTTGAACAGTTCAACATATTTAAGCTTTTGGTCGGGGGCAGAGTTTTATATAGTTTTATCATTTTCGGATTTTCTTCAGTTCCTATGTTACAGTCTTCTATGTCTGCGTTTAGAGGCTGCATTTTGGGTTTCTTTGGGATATCATTAGAATCAAAGAAATCTTCCAAAGGAGTTAGTCCCGTGGGAAAATAATTGTCTTTTAAATTAATAACTTCAGATTCTCCTTCAATAACCTCATCTATGTCTATTTCTTTAAGCTCCTGCAGCTTTTCCCTGGTAAATTTTCTTGGGTGAAGTATTTGTGTTGCAGTTTGTGCTGCAATGTCTATTTCAATTTTATTTATTTTATCAACCTCTCCAACAGTGTCTGTGTCCATATTAGTGTTATAAAACTCTTCCTTTAGGGTCAAGAAATTGTTAATCTGAGTATCGTTGTCAAACACTTGCCAATTCTTTACGTTCTCAGGTATGGTTGGCCTGTGTTTAATCTCAGCTATAATCTAAGCATGTAAATTATGTTTCCTTAGAATTTTGGCAAGCTGTGTTTCCAGAAATGTATTGAGGATCTCAATTGCTGCCCCTCTGTAAGATCTTAATCTTGGATCATTTGTGAGGAAGTTTCCCTTTATCTGTTGAATTACTAAATCAGAGTCTCCCAAAATTGATACCCTAATTGCCCCTAAAATTTTGATCAATTTAAGTCCTAGCAACAGAGCTTCATACTCAGCCATATTATTAGTGCATCTAAAATTCAACCTGTAAGCATGTCCTTTAGCACGATCATTTTCTAGATTATGTACCCAAATTCCTGCTCATGCTCCTAATTTATTGACTGAACCATCAAATTCCAAGTACCAGAGAATTTCATGTTTATAATTGGTATCAAGAGTTTCAGTAATCTGCTTGATAGGAAGACATGTTTCTTTAATTTCATCTAATTTCTCCCGAGTGTCTAATATATCATTGTTCTCAGCAATTTCTTGAATTTGAAGACTAGACTTTTCGTTTATAACTTTTTCTTGTTCAAGTGCTAAAACCTTGATATTATTTGCAGGATTAACTTCAGCATTGTATAGAATGAAGGAGTCCATGTCAGAATGCATGGAGTAGATGGGAAAATTTTTGGGTTTTTCTTGGCTACTTACCACATATTTGATTAGAGTTTCTCGATACAAGCTCTTTGGCTGACCAAATACTGAAATGGTAGCATAAGACATGTCCAATTGTAAAGATCCTTGGAGCTTTGCACCCCAAGATCTAAACAACAACATGCCATATTTTGGTGGGATGTCAATTACCAACATGTCCATTAAGATGGTCTTGGCAGGGTATTGAACTAATGATACACATAAATCTTTGATCAATCCTGGACATCTGACCTGGCTTGAATTGAAAGAGAACAAGTCTTTGTATGGCCTGGTGATATCTAGGTCCAACTTCTCCATTATAGATTTGGGCATTAAGTTATGAGAGGCACCAGAATCAAACATGGCATTATGAAGTATTTTATCATGAATGTTTAGAATTACATAGAAAGGAGGAACCCCTCCATCTACTGATTTTTCGTTTACCTCAGGGCCAAAAATTAATTCAGGCTGGTCATCAAGGACATTTACTGCATCTTTGTTTTCCGAAATCTGAAGTGATCTGCTAATTTGATCTCTGTAGACATCATGCTTGGCCAATTCTGACAATGGAATGGCTATCTTTAATTTTCCTATTTTGGTCTCAAGGTTGAAAGGTTTTTCTATTTGAATTTTTGCATTTCGGGCAGTGAGATTTTATTTTTCTGCTGTATCTTCTGTGTCTTTCTCTTTTTCAGGAGTGTTGTTATGGGCTGAAGTTGCTTTTATGTCAATTTCTGGAGGTTCTTCCACCTTCCTTTGGGATGAGTAGAAGTGGAAGGTTGTATGTTAGGTTATTGATTGTCTCATATATCTTCAACTATTGGATGATTTGGGTTAGGAGTTGTTTTAGGAGGGGCTTGTATAGGAGGGTTCTTGATTGTAGGTTTGCTAGTTCGCTTAGTATCCTTCTGTTTATTGGTTTCAGGGACATCTATTCTTCTACTCCTCAGATTGTATTGCCTGTGGACTTCATAGATGGCTATGTCATATCCCTCCTTAAAATCAAATGACTCACCTGATTGAATTTGGAATTGATTAAGAGTGTGAGCCTCTTGGTCTTCTTGGGTTAAGAAATATTGTTGCTCACTATTGAGACCCATTAAGTTAATTTGAGTATCTTCTGTTGGCTCACTAAAATTTGAAGCTTCAGCATAATTTTCCTGAAATGGAGGTCTAATGTTTTGGTCAGGCCTACCCTTTCCAGTATTAGAATTCTGGTTTTTTCTGAAATTTGGATTTCTCCCAGTGTTACTCGGTTGACCATCCCAAGGGGATTTCCTCTCAATTGTCTCTACTCTATCACCCAGTCTATCTGTTCCTTTGATAATGGCATCTAATTTTTGTTCAAATGCATAAGGTTCTTCTTTGAAAGGCGTTCTCCTTTCAGCTCTAGCTCGAGCTCATTTAGAAATCAGGTTGGCCTCAACACTAACAGCTATACTCTGCATGTCTTCTAAGCTTCGAGGAGCTCTTTCCCTAAGCTGATATGCCATATCAGAGTCAAATGCATCAGGGAATTTGATTAAGGCCAAATCTGGAGGAGGTTTGAGATTCTGGGGAATAGCATTGTATACATTATTAAATCTGGTACAGTAATCTTGAATAGTTTCTTGTGGGCCTCTCTTCAAGTTTTCGTATTCTAATAAAATATGGAGAGGATATTTCTTCTTTTCCCATCTGTTCAAGAAGGTCTGATAAAGAGCTTCTGGGTCATTGATAGTGTTTGCAGGGAGTGCTCTAAACCATGTTCTAACATCTCTAGTTAAACTTTGAACAAAGACTTTCATTCTCACATCATCAGCATCAATATCATAGTTTTCAAAATAGTCTGTCATTTTTTTAGTATGTTGTTGAGCTGTGTAAGTGCCAGTACCATAAAAATAGGTGATTTTTCTTTGATAATCTGGAGGCATAGCCCCTGGATTTGCAGGTAATTGTAGGGGAGCATAACGGTTTGCCATGTTTGCAGAGATAAGTGTGACAGCTAGAAGAATAGGGATAACAGTGGAAATGTATGTTGTAAATGAAGGAGTGGAAAGGAGGGTCTAAAGTACTGATGGTGAACTAGGAGAAGCTACAGTAATAACAGAAAGGATTGGTGCTTTTTTAGGAGTAAGCTCAGATTGGATAGGGTTCTGGTGATGTGTGTCAAGGTGTGAACTAGCAGAATGTTCTTGGCTCTCCTGGCTTTTAAGGATTTTAGGAATCAGATTAGGATTTTCAAAGACAGGTGGGGGTTTAGGATCTAGATTTGATCTAGTGTAATGGATCTTCTTCTTTGGAGCCAGTTTCTGAGTATGTTTTTGGTTTTTCTTGAAATAGTTTTAAGGATAAAACTTTGACAATATCTTCTAGGAATTTTTAGATGAGGGGATTATGAACTTTCCTAAAGATCTACTGAAACAAGGAATTGATCAAGTATTTGAGAAAATTGTTCAATACATTATCTAGACTAGAGATAAACTAAAGTAGCATTTATTTACTTCTGCAATTGCATAGCAAAAGCAGTTTCAAAGGCTGCCTGGCTAACTTTAGGCTCCATCTTTTGCTTATGAAATAAACAGTAATAACAAACAATTATTCAATTCCCCAATGGCATCGCCAATGATGTTATCACTCAAGTTGTTCCCCAAAGTTGTAAGAAAGGGAATACGACCGAGGTAACCACAGACCAATCTTTTAGATACAGATTCTAGCCAATATGTATCCAGAGAGGGCTCTCTCTATATGACTTAGCTTTGTTTTGAAAAGTGTTAGGTTAGTTATGAAGTACAAAGGTTTTGTTTAGGTTTTGGATGGCGAGATTCAATAGAACATTGAGGTAAAACTGAACAGTTTTTAGTCATTGGGCATGATGGAGTCAAGGAAGGATGGCTTTCTGGATTTGGTTTCTCAACAGAGGATGGTATCACAGAGCAAGGTAATCAAACATGGAACAATTCATAGGCTGGAATCAGATGGAATGGAGTCAAAGGGTGAAGGGCAATTAAGAATCCTTCATCAGGTTGACAGAGGGAAATGGTTGATTATTGTTAAGGAGCAATTAAGAATTCCTTAGCAAATAGTCAAGATGAAAGAATCTGGGGAAACAGGAGAAATTAAGAATTCACTGTTTATACTAATTCTGAAGAAAACATAGAAAATAATAAAGATTGAAGACATAGTGTAGTTAAGAAAATTCTGAATTATTCATTTTCTCTACTATTGAGATCATGAAACATAGGTGAGATAATAAACGTAGAAACTGTAAAACACAAGTCAGAAGGGACTTATTGATCCACCAAATGATTCAAGAATTTTGTAACAGGTTCTTAGCATCAATTCCTCATCTAGTGAGCTTGACAACAATGGTTCCAACGGCCTTTTATTCCAAAAATTTCAGTATTACAGTCAAAACTATTAATATCCACCAACCCCAAATACTTCGTCTGGGTGGTATTTATACAAAAATGTCAAAATATCTTACAAAATATCTAGTAGAAAATAATATCTAGTGGTGATTAATGCCTTTTTTACAAAAGATAGAGACAAACAGTCTTGAAAATAGGGAAACAATAAATTGACGCTGTGCTGGCCGCTCCTTTATTGGATGTATCAAAGGTAGGTGCTGCGAGTCGGTTTATGGTCATCTTCTACTGATACTCTGTGTTGGTTGTTCCGCCTTGGTTGGAGATTCTTTGGCTTTGATCAAATATACTTTGACTCGCTTGAGCCTTATTTAACTCTGTTTATTTCATCATGGAAAAATAGCCCGAAATTTCCGCTTTATCCGAGAGAATTTTACAAAATTCCCAACATGTCTTCCCACCATTGTTGATCTAGAAATTTATGCCTCTGAAGTTTCCTCAGTGTTTCATCAGCTTCTGTATATCTAAAAAAATTATGCTGGAGCTGAAATAGATGTTTTACCTCATGTTTAATATAAAATAAATTCTCTAGATTATCATAAACACTTTGGCCTGAGGGGGGTGCTTTTTCTCCTGAAGCACTTGTTGATGAATTGACCTGATCAAAAACATATGTGTTCAACTTATGTACATAATATGTGTGTCTCATTAGCCTATCATTATTTCCCAAAAGACTTGGTAGCCCTTTATCTTGCAAAATTATAAATCTTTGCATGAAAGAATTGATTTCTACTTGCATATTCTGGCATCTTTTTTCTAAATTCTGCATTAAAGTTTTCTTGGTTAGAACTCTTTTGATATCCAAAATGATGCCTATTCTGTCTAGGATGCCGAGCTGTTCCAGTTGTTCTCTGTTTCTATAATTCAAAAAATGAATGAGCCGATTGGCTTGATCAGGCATTTGTCCTAATAAAGCTCTTGCTTTTTGAATTTCTCCATGTGCTGCATTCACTAAGTCAATCTGCTCATAAATTGCTTGGATAGATGGCCGAACATCACTTAGGGATTGAGTGATGTTGGTCTATCCTTTGATTTCTGCTAGAGGCTTGTCCATAGTGAGATCCTTTTCTAATGTTCTGACTTTATTCTGCAATGATTTAACCTTTCTTGTTTTTTCTGCCACATTAATTTTGGATTTATCATAACTTTGTTCTACTTTTGCTAATTTCTCCTTTACTTGCTTCAGCTCTGACACTTGGAGTTTCAATTCTTCCATGGCTTTTATCAACTCTTCTGTGGTCATACCTGTACTGCTACCTGGTGCTGCTCCTGCTGATGTTGTGCCTGTGATTATTGTTGTTGTGGCTGGTGGGACATTTGGAGCCAATACTGATCCAATTGTTGAGGGGACTGCACTTGTAACTGTAGGAATTACTTCAGGTGGCTAGGAGGTCGACTCTCCCTGCTTCTCCTTTAATGCTTTTTCAAGTGCCTGCTCTATATCAGTTAATCTTTCATTGAGTTTCATGAGCGGGTGTCTTGAAGGAGGTAGCTTCAGTTGTTTCCTTAGGGCGGCAATGTCTTCTTCCTTCTTCTTGATTAGTGCTTTTATGCCCTTGGCATCTTTGGGGTCATGTCCTAGTTCCATGATGATATCTTCTAATGATTTGATTCTATTATCTTTGGCCACAGAAGAAGCTTTTTCCCAATCTAACTGATTTGTTGTGTTGTCTAAAGAACTTTGTAACTGGTGGGCCAACATTGCTTTGTCAGCGAGTGTATAATAAACCATTTCTCCAATCTGCTTGTGGAGTTCAATCTGGTCCAAGGGGTGAATGTCTTTAGCTAGGACCTCTAAGTTTGTCCTGATATAAGCTGCTGCAGACTGGGGTTGTTGTACCTTTGGCTTAAAATAACTCATGATCATTTTGCCTTCTTTGATGTCATAGGCAGACATAAATCTTTGCTGGGTTGAGGGGGCCATTTTTAAGTATTGATTATAAATTTCAATTCTCACAGGATCATTCCTGGCCTTTATCTCTATGAAAGTCAGTTTGATGTTAGAGGGTTGTTTACCTGGTGGCCTGGTAGATGACACTTCAACACTATGCTACCTTTCTAGCTCTTGCCTATGTGAGCTAATTGATTTATCTACCACTGGGGAAGTTTGTTGGCTGACTAACCTCTCACCTCTTAGGCTTTCTGTTGTTTCTTCAATGATTTCTTCTTCTCACAGAGGATCCAATCTTTGTCTCTTTGCTGCCGATTGCTCAACAGGTCCACTGATAGGTGTGGCTTCTTCTCTGTCTCTTTTCTTTCCTTTTCCCTCATTTAGAGGAGTTTCTAAAGCTGGGATTTCAGCTGCCTTAGATTGGGCCGGAGGAATTTGCACTTGTTCCTGTTCTCTAGACCCCCCTGGCTGATCGGTCATTATTGGCTGCTCTATAGTTTCCACTTCCTTGCCCTTTGAGGTGCTTGTGATTGATGTGCTAGTTCTCTGTGCAGGCTGCTGAGAAGTTCCAGTAGAGGATGTCCCAACTGCTGATTGTTGATGCAACTTGAAAGATACTTTTCCAAAAGAGTCCAGGTCAAGAGTTTTTTCAAGATCTTTCATAGCTTTTTCCATTTTTTCCTGTTCAGTAATTTCTTCAACTAAGGTCCCTTCTACCCATTCTTCTTGATTTGCATACTACTCAATTTCTGGGATATTATGATGTATATACACTGATAGGCTGTACTTTACACTTCTGTTACTTATGAAACTACAAGGGCCATATGGCACCCACCCAAAGCTCTTCTTCAATCTGAGGTGGTCTCCTAAGATCTGTTCTGCATCTTTCCAGGCTTCCCTAGAATGGATAACATAAGGGCCTAACTGGTTTTTGATTCTCAGTTGAGCGTTTTTCTTTACATTACAAAAGTGGGCCAGGTCTGCGTTGATAATATGCTCGAAGTATTCTAATGCAAATAACCTCATGGGCACATATTTGGGCAACTTAAAAGTGCAGAGTTCACACCCATACATTTTGATTTATGTGTGATTCTGGTAGAGGTACCAGTCTCCTACCCTGTATTGTTTAGAAAGTTGTAGAATCTTTTTCACATCACCAGAGATCATAGGAGGAGGAGATCCTATCAATAGAGTTGAGGCTGGGTGTACAAATAGGTCAATGAATTCACTATAGGTATAAGGGCACTCATAGGTATTGTGGAAAACTAAGCTCCAAAAGATCACAGACCTTCTATTTCCCTTTCAGTCTAATTTTCTGATGGGAAATGGAAAGCTGTCTAGCTGATAATACAACAAAAAATGGTATATAAAAGATGTGTATGTAAAAACTCCTTCCCTTTCCAAATTCATGAATTGAGCATGAATTTGTTTGCAATGAAGGTGGCATAGTCATACTTGACAGCAGGGAGTTGTCCTGGAGTGAACATTGATAACAGAACCAGGGTGATATCATCCACATATTCACTTGTTCTAAATCCCAAGACTAAGGATATCATGTCAACAATAAGCCTACCAGTTTCAGTGAAAAAAGCTTGCAGATAAGGAGGAGGGCCTTTAGGTTGATGCTTTGGTGACATGAACATCTGGGCAATACGAGTTATCTCTGTGTTGGGCAATTGAGAAGCTTTTTCTAGCAGAAATCCCATGGAAAGAGGAGCAAGAGGCTCAGTGGAATGGAAATGTAGCATCTCATTGATGGATTCAGCAGTGATGGAAAACAAGACAGCTTGGTAAGGTGACATAACTGCCCTAATGATAGGGTCATAATTGGCACAACATTGGTGAATGATATCTGGGAAAATATGAACTGAGAGAAGAAAGTACATGGGCAGATTTGATTCCCACAGTCCAAAAATGTCATAGTTGTTTTTATAACTATCCCTAAGTTGGCAGAAGGCCTGAAGGTGATTATAATCAGTGGTTAAGTCCTTTATTTGGAAATCTTTGTCTGCAAGAGGCAGATAATTCAAGCCTTTGTGAGGTGCATTTACAAGCGCAACATTCAGAGCTGTGGGGGCTTCCATGTTTGGTTCTTGTGTTTCAAACTGGAACCTAGGATTGTTGTGGAAAGTTGGACTGAACAGCAGGTCTAGGAGTCTTTTAATGGGCTAAACAGACTGTTCTCTTGAATTTGGCTCTCACAGGTATAATTTTCAGTGAAAAAGCGGAATTTACAGGGTTACCGGTAAAACGAATAAATACCTGGACTGAGGACGCAAATTGAGAAATTGTAGGTTGGACAACGGAGTACAGAGCGCATTGCTGGTGTTTTCCTTGGCCAGGTAGTGGTTGAAAGCAGGTACAGTTGCTTCAGTTGTTATTTTGCATGGGAGCATAAACAAAGCGATTTTACAGTGAAAATGACATTTCGTCGCTTTTTAACGAAATTACGGGTTGGCGGGTAATTTTTGGCATTTATTGACAGGTGACGTCAGCATGACGTGACACTTTGTCACGTAGCGGAGGGTGACGTGGTGGTGACATCAGCATGATGGGTGAGCGGTAAGTGGTTTTGGCCGGCATCGCTTATGGGCCTAAGTGGTTTCGGACGGGGGGGCCGCGAGCAGCGCGGGAATGCGCCACGCGTCCTGGTACGGGCTGTAATACCGCCAGTCTCCCAGGCGTTAAAGTGCAGTGGATAGGCGAGTCATAATATGAATATTAGCCGTCCGATGGGAGGGCACCGATCGGACGGTTGGCGCTCTGCGAAGATAGTGGAGAGTTAATGCGCGGGGCCCGATGTAATATATTTTAATAAACTATATCGAGGCAGTGTTTATTGGTTGGCAGGGTGATTTGTTAATTAATTAACGTGGGGTTAATTAATTTCGAAACAGTGCGGGGAGGTTATTAACCGGTTCCAAATGAACTATTAATCCATCATTATGTTAAGACTATGGTCGTATTTCGACTGGGGCAAGATATTAAATATTGGGGGGTTTTTATGTGATATTTACACAATATGGGTAAGGGAACATTTACAAGGGATTTAATATTATAATGTTAATATTTAATATGAGCAATGATGTAAAAACAAGCGCTAAGTTATAAACTTAGGCTATAGGGAAAAAAAAAATTGTTTTTGTGATGTTTGTACATTTTCCTAAGTAAAAGGGCTTTTACTTAGGCTTTTTATGAAATGAAATGAATGGAAGGAGTTGTTTGGTGATATTAAGAAGTTCTTAATATCACTGGGGAAGTTAGCAAATGATTTCAGGGAAACCTGGGGGGAGTTAGTCATGCTTCTGCCATAATACTTGTGATAATAGTAAGATTATCATTCTGAGAGACAAAATCAATCACAAGTTTCTTTCAGCAACACCAAAACTGCCTACCCAGCCTATTATACCTAACATTTTTTTCTTCTTCTTCCATGGGTGCATTTAGGCTAGCAAACACTCATCAATTTTCTTTTCTTTACATAGTAAGCCTACCTAAATCTGCCCTTATTTCTTCCAAGGGCTCAGTTTAAACAGTTGAGCTCCTCTGCTTCTCTACCTAACTATTTATTTGCCAAGATTAAACAGTTTTGATAGATTTTATTCTCTATCACTAAAACAAGTAAATTCAGACATGAACTAGACAAGATTGAGCTGTTTGGCCATTCATCAACTGTAGAAAAAAGATTCAACAAGTTGTACATGACACTTTGTTTACAGAAAATGAAATAGTAGTGGCATTTGGACTTGCACACTTTCCTGGTCCTTTTTATTTGGGGTTCATTTATTTTCTTTTTTTTGACCATATTATTCTTTTTACCCTTTGATTTTTCTTTTAGGGTATACCCGCTTTTCATTTTTTAAATTTTTTGATTCTTTAAGAATACGGAAAATCTTTGCAGTAAGAGAAGGTATGCACATATTGCAGAGCTAATCAAGTCAATCATGAAATATGACACCTATTGGTATAGGAGCATAAGAGAGGTGTCATATGATTTCATGTTTTCATAGCTCTAGGCAAAGACATACTGGAATTCTCTCATTAGTTCGACATATTTGAGTTTTTGGTTAGGGGGAAAAGATTTAGATAATTTTACCATTTTCCGATCTTCTTCAGTTCCCAAGTTATAGTCTTCAATGTCTACTTTTAAGGGTTCCATCTTGGGTTTCTTTGGAATATCATTAAAATCAAAAAGATCTTCCAAAGGGGTTAATCCTTTAGGCAAATGATTATCTTTTAAATTGATAACTTCTGATTCTCCTTCGATAATCTCATCAACATCCATTTCTTTAAGGTCTTGCATTTCTTTGTTGGTAAATCTTGTTGGGTGAAGCATTTGAGTTGCACTTTCTATTGAAATGTCTATTTCTATTTTATTTATTTGATCAAACTCACTAACTGTATCTACGTCTATGTTAATGCTAGAAAATTCCTCCTCTAGGGTTAAGAAATTGTTAATATGCTTATCACTGTCCAACACTTGCCAGTTCTTCAAATTGTCAGGTAATGATTAGGTTCAATTGGTAATTTACAGGTGCTGGAAAACATTGCCAGACTATGAGCTTGCAGGTTATGTTTTCTTTGGATTTTGGCAAGCTTAGTTTCTAGAAATGTATTGAGAATCTCTATCACTGTTCCTCTGTAATATATTAATCTGGGATCATTTGTTGGAAACTTCCCTTTAATCTATTGAATTATTAAATCAGAATCTCCTAAGACAGATACCCTAATTTCCCCTAATCATTTGACAAGTTTAAGACCTAGCAACAGAGCTTCATATTCTGCCATATTATTGGTGCACCTAAAGTTTAATCTGTAGGCATCACCTTCAACATGATCATTTTTAAGATTGTGCACCGAAACTCCTGCTCCTACCCATAATTTGTTAACTGAACCATCAAATTCTAAGTGCCAAAGGATTTCATGTTCATAATTGGTGTCAGGAGTCTCAGGAATCTGATTAATAGGAAGATCTTGTTTTTTACTTTCTTCTGGTTTCTCTTGGGTATCTGATGTATCATTGTTTTCCAAAATTTCTTGGATTTGAACACTAGATTTTTCATTTGTAATTTCTTCTGGTTCAGCTACTAAAACTTTTACTTCAGTTGAAGGAACACTTTCAGCATTGTAAAGAATGAAAGAATCCATATCAGAGTGTACTGAGTAGATATGGAAATTTTGGGGTTTCTCCTGACTACTTACCACATTGTTTAGATAATCTTCGGCAAAATCACATAACCAATCTTTTGTCGACGCGTTTCGAACCAACCAGTGTGGTTCATCGTCAGGACAAGTTGAAGAACAGATCCAGCTTAGCCTGTTTAAATAGCTAGAGCAGAGACACCAATGGTTACCTGGCCAAAGGTTGACTTAAGGAGCAAGGTCAAATTTAGTTATAATAGGTAAGAAATAAAAAAATATATCAATGATAAAATTATAATATAATAATAAATAAATCAAAAATAAATAAATATATATAAATTTAGTTAAATTAGGTGTGAGATAAATATATAAATATATAAATAAAGTAATAATAAATTGTTTATTTATTAAATAAATATATAAATATATAAATAATAATAATTTATATTTATTTATAATAATAATTTATATTTATTTATTTATTAAATAAAAATAAATATAAAAATATAAATTAATAAATATAATAGCAAAGGTAAATTATTTACTTAATTTATATAAATGGTATTATTAGTGAGGTAAATAAAAATCATATATAAATATATAAGTTTAGTTATATTAGGTGTGAGATAACTAAATATATAGATATATAAATAAATAATAAATTATTTATTTATTAAATAAATATATAAATATATAAATAATAAAAATATATTTGTTTATTTATTAAATAAATAAATGAATATAAAATTAATAATTAATAATTATAATAGCAAAAGTAAATTAATTATTTAATTTATATAAATGGTATTATTAGTGAGGTAAATAAATATAAATTCATATTTAGTTATATTAGGTGTAAGATAATTAAGCAAAAGATAGTTATATTAGATAAATAATCAGTATTTATTCAATAATCCATTAAAATTATTAAAGTTAATTCGTCATTAGGTAATTAAATTATTACTTACATGGTTTAAAAAGAGTTGTAGTAGAACTAAATATAAAGGCATAAACAATTGACATTATGGAAACAAAAATCCAAATCTAATTAAAATATACCCAAAAGAATCATAAACGGGACAAGGTTAATACAATAATTAGCCCGAAATTTTGGGGTTTCTCCTGACTACTTACCACATATTTCATTAAAGTTTCTCTATATAGTTTCTTAGGTTGACCAAACACTGAAATAGTAGCATAAGACATGTCCAATTGGAGAGATCCTTGGAGCTTTGCACCCCAAGATTTGAATAATAACATGCCATACTTTGTTGGAATATCTGCTACTACTATGTCCATTAAGATTGTTTTGGCAGGATATTGAACTAGTGATACACATAAGTTTTTGATCAATCCTAGACATTTGACTTGACTTGAATCAAAAGAAAAGAGGTCTTTGTCTGGCTTGGTGATGTCTAGGTCTAGTTTCTCCATTACAGACTTAGGCATTAAGTTATGAGAAGTACTAGAATCAAACATGGCATTATGAAGTATTTTATCATGTATGTTCAAACTTACATAGAAAGGAGGAACCCCTCCATCTATTGTTTTTTCGTTTACTTCAGGGCCAAAAATCAATTCAGGCTGGTCATCAAAAACATTCACAAAGTCTTCATTCACAAAAATTTGGAGTGATCTATTGATTTGGCTTCTATAGACATCATGTTTAGCTAATTCAGACAATGGAACAACTATTTTTAATTTGCCTACTGTAGTCTCAAGATTAAAAGGTTTTTCAGTCTGAGTTCTTGTATTTCAGACAGTTGGATTCTCTTTTTCTGCTATATTTTCTGGGTTTTTCTCATTTTCAGGAGTGGGGTTATGAGCCGAAGTTGTTTCCAAATTATCTTCTGAAGGTTCTTCCACATTTCCTTTAGAAGGAATAGAAGTGGAAGGTTGTCTATTATTGGGTTGTTTATCGGATACATCTTCAATAATTAGATTAGCAGGGTTAGGGTCTGTTCTAGAAAGAGTATGTACAGGGGTGGTATTGATCTTACCTTTGTTGGGCTGTTTTGTATCTTTCTGTCTGCTGATTTTAGGGACATCAATTTTTCTACTTCTCAGATTATATTGCTTGTGGACTTCATAAATGGTTGTATCATATCCCTCCCTAAAGTCAAATGATTCACCTGACTGAGTTTTGAATTGTTTAAGAATGTGAGCTTCTTGATCCTCTTGGGTCAAGAAAACTTGTTGTTCATTGTTGAGTCCCATCAAATTAATTTGAGTTTCTTCTGTTGGTTCATCAGAGGTTGAGGCTTCAGCATAATTTTCCTGGAATGGGGGCTTAATATTTTGGTCAATTCTAGTCTTTCCAGTGTTCTGGTTTTGGTTTTTCCTGAAATTTGGATTTCTCCCAGTATTGCTCGGTTGACTATCCTAAGGGGATTTCCTTTCGATTGTTTCTACTCTATCTCCAAGCCTATCCATTCCTTTAATAATAGCGTCTAATTTTTGTTCAAAGGTCGAAGGTTCTTCTTTCAAAGTGTTTTGGTAAAAACACAACCCCCCATTTTTGACTTGTTCACTTCAAATAATGGGGACCCTTTCTATAAAATTTTTGGCTAAACACCTTTTTGGATTTTTATTTAGTTGATTGCCCTAAGCTTTTGTTAATTTTACATTTTCTTTGGATTCTTGTTTTGATTGCTTTGTTAGAATCGATTTTTTATAAGCTTCCCATTGACGCTTGTTTCGCCTCATTTGGTCAACTGGTTTGAAAATGGCACTCCTTTGAAAGTTTGATTATTTATGTAGCCTGGGTTAAAAAATGCATAAAATGTACAATATCGCATTTTGTAAATAAATTAGTTCAATAATGCATTCAGTTTAAATATTAACTCGTAGAGAGTTTTACTAACATTTTTCATTATGCAGCCAAATCAGTAATTATCGGGATTTTAAGAAATTCACTCTAATTTCTTAATCAAATCCTAATCTCGAAAACCCAAACGTAACAGTGGCCGTAGTTTTATTAGAGTGGCTGTAGTTTATATTTTTACTTTTATTAAGAGTGGCTGTAGTTTAGAAACTTAAATTCATAGAAATAAAACCAAAATAAAATTTATGTTTAAAATTAAATTTTAAATTAATTAAATTAATTAATATATTAAATATAATTAATTTAATTAAATTAAAATTTAAAACAAAAAAAACATATAATAAAACTATTTGATCGCGTCGGGACTTTTTATCGCATCTGAAATTTTATGTGACATATTTTAAAAAGCCCGATAACCATGATTCCCCCGATGCGATATCGCATCGGGGAATTTGACTTCACATATTTAAAAACCCCATTATCCATCCCCGATGCGAGTTACCGATAAGCATAAGGCAATAAGGCATTGACCAAGTCTTATTAAAAACTTCGATCGCATCGGACCTTGTATGCAAAACAAGTTTATCAACCCGATCCGATCCGATTTGCCGATGCGACATCATGCTTTAACTCTAAGTCTTATTAAAAGGTTTGTTATTTGTTTTCTTTTTGAAATCACTCATACGTATGAGTGAAGTGTAAAAAATAAGGTAGTTAGTATATTAGTTCAAGTTATAATATATTAAAGTAATTAAATAATATTTTAAATTAATTAATATATATTATTTAATTAATATTTCAGATTAATTAATTTATAACATTTAATTAATTTAATTGATTTAAATTTAATTATTATTTAGATTAATATTATATAGTTTGTAATTAGTTAATTATAATAGTTAGTTATATATTAATTAATAAATAGTTTACTAATACTTAGTTTAGTTTATAATTAGCAATTAAATTAGAATTAATTAGAGACTAATTTAGGATTAGTTTTTAATTACATTTTTTTAGCCCAGCAATAGAATTTCCAGATTCATGCCAGATTTGACTCATCAACTTTAGAAGCTCATAGAATGAGTTATACTTGGCCAAATGAGGCCCAGGACGGCTCATTGGAAAAAGAAAATCAAGGAGAATATTACTGAGAAGATTTCATTGACAGATTTGGTCATTTATTGGGTCAAAAATCAGGCAGAAGATCAAGCTCCGAATTTTGAAAACAAAATCATTTTTCTGAGTTTTATTTTCATTGGTCAAGGCCTCTTCTAATTGCAGATTCACTCGTCAATGATATTCTTGGCCAATTAAATCATCCCAGGCATCAAAAGAGAATTTATATTTTATAGAATTTGATTGGATTTGATTTAAATGCCAGCAATGCCATGTTGATTTTATTGTTGCATTTTAATTTATTTTGATTTCTTTTTGTAGGAAAACAGTGGAAGAAATATGAAGAAAATGATCTCAATCAATGAGAATGCTCCAGCAATTGGATTTGGCAGATTTCTCTTCACCAAACTTTCCTCTCAAGAATTTCTTCACAAATAGTATAAGTAATAGATTGCAGAATGGAATAAGGGGCTGCTCTCCTCTGCAATGCTAGACTTCTAAAAGCACTACTGTAATAGGAATTTAGAGTTGTAGGAGAGAGGAGAGAAAATCTTAGATCTGGGGATTAGTGAAGATTTTTCCTTTGTATCTTGAATTATGTATGAGGGGCAGAGTTTTCATTATTATGGCTTTAGCTTTGAAGGCAGAAGTTCAAGCAATGTAAAGGACTGTTGGAGACCAAGATCAGAGAAATGGATGCAATAAATTGGTATTTTTAATACTACTGTTTCAAATATCAGTTTCATTTTTATAGTAACAGGAATGTCTCATTTTATTCATGTTTGTGCACTATTGTCAATATGGGTAATTTGTCTCAATCTTGTTATTAGGTATCTCTGTTCTTATGAATTAAAATCTGATTTCTGAGTAACTATTTACTCAGAAATCTGTCTTATAAAACTGATTTATTGAATGATAATGTGTTGTGAACTATTTCCACATATCATTATTCAATTATTGGATTTACTGATTTGATAATTAATATCATTTTTATGAACTACTTCTTGAGTGTTGTTGGTTTATTATTTCAGTTAAGAGGTCTCAATAGGATGTGTTTTGGCAACTATAATATCAATTAATTGAACTACTTCATTAACTTGGTATTCATTATAAACAAGACATATCTAAATCCCAATACTTTAATTATCTTGCTCTTAGTTGGGTTAGATCTATATCTGCCTAATTAAGATAGGATTTAGATTAGTTTCTTTTGCTTGCATCATAGAATAAGTTTGCATTTAGAGTAAATTCTACATTCTTTTAAGTCCTCTCCTCAAAGAGGCAAAACTTTAGTTGTGGCTTGGCTGAACTCAAATCAGCTGAAGGGTCATTCTCTTGCCTGATCAACAAGAAGAAGTGATCTGATATCCCTGTCTATTGGTATGTAAATATACATCATAAACCAATAGCAATAGGGAAAAGGTAACTGGACCTAGTTGAACCAGTCGGAGCCACCACACCAAACGGAAAAGGAGCTGCTTTTAAGGTCCGGACCGGGTGGTTATCCCCCAATGTTGTTGCAGCGATTTTCGAGGCATCAACACAAAGGTATCCTCCTTTCAGCACTGGCTTTAGCTCGTTTGGATATCAGGTTGGCTTCAACACTAACAGCTATACTTTGCATATCTTCTAAGGTCGTGGAGCTCTTTCCCTAAGTTGGTATGCCATATCAGAATCAAATCCATCAGGGAATTTGATCAATGCAAAATCTGGAGGAGGCCTGATATTTTGAGGAATAGCGTTGTAATCATTATTGAACCTAGTGCAGTAATCTTGGACAGTTTCTTGTGTACCTATTTTCAGGTTTTCATATTCTGATAAAATCTGGAGAGGATCTTTTTTCTTTTCCCATCTATTCAAGAATGTAGTATAAAGAGCTTGTAGGTCATTGATACTGTTTGCAGGGAGGGCTCTAAACCAAGTTCTAACATCTCCAGTCAAACTTTGAACAAATACCCTCATTCTAACATCATCAGCGTCAACCTCACATATTTCAAAATAGTCGGTCATTTTTTTGGTATGTTGTTGAGTTGTGTATGTGCCATTGCCATCAAATTGGGTGATTTTACTCTCATAGTCTTGGGGCATAGCACCCAAGTTGGTAGGTAAGTGTAGGGGAGTATACCTATTTGCCATTGTAGTAGATTGGGTTGAACAAACAGCTGGGGTTGGTCTTGGAGTGGTGGATGGAGGGGTAGAAGGGGTGGCTTTAGGTTGGGAAGTCTGGGGTGCTGAGGATGAACTTGGAGAGGCTGTAGTAATCACAAAAAGGTTTGGTGTTCATTCAGAGGTAAGCTCAGATTGAATGCAGTTCTGTAAATGTCTATCAAGACGTGAAGTGACAACTTCAAGTTGTAAGTTTTCAATAAATATGGGGTCATGAACTGTATAGGCTAACCCAGAGTCCGAAAAAGTTACAAATAAAGAAGTTTCAAAAAACTCATCAAAGGGTTCGTCCTCAAGGTAAATCCACTTTACAGGACAGGATCTTGATCTGTATAGAGGCCAAGAACTAGTAGAACTTTCTTGGCTCTCTTGTCTCCTAAGAATCCTAGGAATCAGATTAGGATTTTCAAACACAGGTGGTGGATTTGGATCAGGATTAGCTTTGGTATAATGGATCCTTTTTGAAGCCAGGTTTCTAGGTGTATTTTTGGTTTTTTCTCTAAATGGGTTTTGACAATACTACTTCAACGGTTTAATTAAGAGGCTTTAGATATGGGATTTAAACTTTCTTAAAGACTTATTTTGACAAGAGGAACTGATCAAGTATTTGAAACCAGATGTTCAATCCATAAACTAGACCGGAGATAGACTGAAACAACATTCATTTACTTATGCAATTGCAAAGAAAAAGCAGTTCAAAGGATACCTGGCTAACTTCAGGCTCTGTCTGTAGCTTATAAAGAAAACAATAGTAACAAACAAATTATTAAGTTCCCCAGCAGAGTCGCCACTATGTTATCACTCAGATTTTCCTAGAAGTTGTAAGAAGGGGAAAGGGGTCCAAGGTAACCACAAACCAATCTTTTAGATACAGAATCTAGCCAGTTTGTATCCAAAGAGGGCTCTCTCTTTAAGTTTTAGCTTTCTTTTAAAAGATATTAGGCTAGTTATGAAGTTTAGGAGTTTTGTTTGAGTTTGGGTGGTGAGATTCAATAGCAGAGGGGTAGGACTGACTAGTTTAGGCCATTGGGCTAATGGAGTCAAAGAAAATGGCTTAACTGGATTAGGTTTCTTAACAAAGGATGGTTTTACAGAGCAAGATCGTCAAACAGGGAGAAAATAAATATTTGGAATAAATGGAATGGTTTCAAAATGGGTGAAGAGCAGTTAAGAATCCTTCAACCTTTTGAAAAGGGAACTTGAATGATTACTAATAAAGAGCAGTTAAGTATTCTTTAATTAATAATCAAAATGAAAGAACTAGAAAACATGAGCAATTAAGGTTTCACTGTTTATTCTAATTCAAAAGAAAACATAGAGAATAATAACAATTGAAAATAGAGTGAAATCAAGCATATTCCAAATTACTCTTTTTCGTTTATCATTCAAATATGAAACATAGATGATATAGGAAACAAGGAAAACTTTAAAACACAAGGTATAGAGGATTTATTGATCCAGTGTTTGATTCGAGAAATCTGTGGAAAGTCCTTTGCATCAATTCTTTATCTAGCAAGTCATACAAAAGTTTGGTCCAACAACACTTTATTCCAAAATAACCAATATTACAGCAATGTATATGAATCCACCCCCCAATACTCCAATTGAAGGAGTATTTATACAAAAAAATTACAAAAAATATCTCATAAAAGAGTGAGATATATTCTAGGATGACTAAGAATAAGTTACAAGAAAATAGAGACAACTAGTCTCGAAGATAGGAGAAAGGTAAACTGATGTTGCGCTATTCCTATTCTTGTTGAGTGTGCTGGAAGCAGGCCCTATGATTTGGCTTGCTGTTGTCTTCTTTAGTAATTTTGTGCTGGCTGCCCTGTTTTGACTGATACTCTTTACCTATTCTGATACACTTCGACCTGTTTGATCTCTGTTCATCTTTATTCATTTCTTACTATAGTAAATAACCAAAATTTAAATTTTACCAAGGATAAATTTACAAAATTTCCAACATGTCTTCCCACCATTTTGGCTCTGGCAATTTTTGTTTCTGAAGTTTCCTCAGGGTCTCATCAGTCTCTGTATATCTAAAAAAGGTAGGTTGGATTGGGAACAAGTGCTTTATCTCATCCTCAACATAGAACAAGTTCTCCAAGCTGTTATAGAGAACTCGGCCTGTGGGGAGTGTTTTTATTCCTAATGCACTTGTTCATGAACTAGCTTTATTGCCAGCATATTTATTCAATTTATCTACATAATCTCTATGCTTAATTAATTTATCATTAATCACTAAGGACTTGGTAGCCCTTTATTCTGCAAAATAGTAAACTTCTCCATGAAATCATTAATTTCTACCTGCATATCATGACATCTTCTCTCTAAATTCTGCATCAAAGTTTTATTGGTTAGCACCCTTTTGATTTCCAAAATGGTTTCTGTTCTATCTATGATGCCAAGTTCTTCCAGTTGTTCCTTATTCTTGTTATTCAAAAAATGTATGAGCCGGTTGGCTTCATCAGGCATTTGTCCTAATTGTGTTTTTGTCTTTTGAATTTCTCCCTGTGTTGCTTTCACTAGATCAATTTGCTCAAAGATTACTTGAATGGATGGCGAAACATCATTTATGGATTGAGTGATGTTGACCCAAAGGATTTTCTTGATTTCTGCCAGAGGCTTGTCAAAAGTGCGATCTTTTTCTAATGTTTTCACTTTATTTTCTAATGCTTTAATCTCCCTTGTTTTTTCTGCAACGCTTATCTTTGAGAGATCATAGTTTCTTTCCATATTATCAAATTGTTCTTTTACCTGTTTTAATTCTGAAACTTGTAATTTCATATCTTCCATTGACTTTATTAGCTCTTTTGTGCTTAAATTGGCCTTGATACCCTGAGGTGTTCCTGCTGTCGATGTACCTATGATCACCTTTGTTGTGGTTGTTGGGATGTTTGGAGCTAGTGCTGTTCCAAGTGTAGAAGGGACTGCTGTTGAGACTACTGGTATTACTTCAAGAGGCTAAGAGGTCGACTCTCCCTACTTGTCCTTCAGTGATTTTTCTAATGCCTACTCTGTTTCATTCAATATTTCATTGAGTTTTAAGAGTAGATCCATCATCTCTTCTTCAGATTTTTGTTTTATAACCTCAGCAGTCTATGGATGCCTTGAAAGAGGCAGCTTTAGCTGCTTCCTCAAGGCAGCAATATCTTCATCATTCTTTTTGATTAATGCTTCTATGTCCTTCACATCTTTGGGATCATGTCTCAATCCAATGATCATTTCTTCTAATGACTTTATTCTATTATCTTTAGCCTGAGAGGAGGATTTTTCTAAGTTTAGCTGGGCAGTTGTATTATCCAAAGAATTTTGTAGCCTGTGGGCTATCATTGCTTTGCCAGTCATGGTTGAATAGACCATTTCTCCAGTTTGCTTGTGCAATTCAATTTGATCCAAAGGATGGATATCCTTTGCCAAGACCTCCAAGTTTGTTCTAAGGTAATCTGTGGCTGATTAAGGTTGTTGTACCTTTGGCTTGAAGTAGCTCATTATCATCTTGCCTTCCTTAATGTCATAGGCTGACATTAATCTTTGTTGATTTGTGGGGGCCATTTTTACATATTGATTGTAAATTTGAAGCCTTAATGGATCATTCTTTGCCTTTATTTCTGTGAACATTTTCTTGATATTTGAGGCCTCTTTTCCTGGAGGTCTGAGAGATGATACCTCTGAACATTTGATATCTTTCTAGCTCTTGTCTCTGTGAGCTAGTGGATGTTCCTCCCAATGGGAAAGTTTGCTGGCTACCTATCCTTTCTTCTCTTTGACTATCTATAGTCTCTTCAACAATTTCCTCCTCTGAAATAGGATTCCGTCTTTCCATTTTTGTCCCAAGCTGTCCTGAAGGTTCACTGTTGGGGTGGTAGTTTCCCTGTCCCTCTTTTTATTTCTTTCCTCATTTAGAGGAGTCTGTAAACTTGGAGGTGCTTCTACATTGGTTTGAGTTGGAGGAGTTGGCATTTGGACCTATTCTTTATAAGTTTCATGCTGCTTTGACATTGTAGGCTGTTCTATGGTCTCTACTTCCTTGCCTTTAGATGTGCTTGGGGCTGGTATGTTGATTTCCTGTGAAGGCTGGTGAGAGGTTCCAGCAATGGATGTACCAATTCCTGACCTTTGAGATAGCCCGAATGATACCTGCCCAAAAGAATCCAGGTCAAGGGTTTTCTCAAGATCTCTCATAGCATTTTCTATATTGATCTGTTCACTAACATCTTCTACTAGGGTCCCCTCCCTCCATTCATCCATGTTTAAAAATTGTTCAATTTCTGGGATCCTATGATGTATGTAGGGTCACAGCCTGTTCTTCATTCTTCTATCACATATAAAGCTATTGGGGTCATATGGCCTCCACCCAAAACTCTTTTGCAACTTAAGATGATCTTCTAAAAAATTTTCTGCTTCTCTCCATGCTTCTCTATCATTGCAAATATAAGGGCCTAACTGATTCTTGATTCTAAGTTGAGCTTTCTTTTTTACATTAAAAAAATGGACTAAGTCTGTATGTAGCATCTATCTGAAGTATTCCAATGCAAACAGTCTCATTGGAACATACTTTGGTAGCTTAAAGGGGCAAAGCTCACACCCATAGATCCTGTTTTTTGTATGGTTCTTATATAGGTACCAATCACCTATTTTGTATTGCTTGGAGAGCTAGAGGATTTTCTTTATATCACCACTGATCCTAGGAGGGGAAACTCCTGTTAACAACGTGGTTGCAGGATGCACAAATAGATCAATGAACTCAATTGAGGTATAAGGGGACTCAAGGGATTTATGGAAAATGGGACTCCAAAAGACAACAGACCTTGGATTTCCTTTGGTAGCAAGTTTCTTTACAAGGAAAGGAAAGTTATCTAACTGATAATATAACATAAGATGATAGATAAATGTGGTGTATTTGAAGACTCCTTCATTGTCCAATCTCAAGAATTGGTCTTGAATTTTGTTGGCAATATAGGAGGCATAGTCATATTTAACAACAGGGGGCTGTCCAGGAGTAAAAATTGATAATAACACTAGGGTGACCTCATAAACGAATTCACTAGCGTTATATCCCATAAATAAAGATATCATGTCCACTATAAGTCTTCCCATATCTGTGAAGAAGGTTTGTCCATAAGGGGGTGGGCCTTTGGGCTGATGCTTTTCTAACATGAAGGTCCCACAGAGGCGAATGAGTTATGATTGTGGCATTTTAGCGGCTTTCTCAAGTAAATATTCCTTAGAAAGTGGAGTGAGGGCTTGACCAGGGGAAAATTGCAACATTTCATTGATGGATGCAGCTGTTATGGGGAATAAGACTGTTTGGCTTGGGGACATAACAGCTCTTAGGTTAGGATCATAATTTGCACAACATTGATGAATTATATCAGGAAAAACATGGACTGAGGGAAGAAAGTACCTGGGAAGGTTGGATTCCCACAGTCCCAGGATGTCTGAGCCATTCAAGTAGTCGTTTCTGGCTTGGAAAAAGGCTTTTAGGTGATTCTGGTCAGTGGTTGTGTCCTTTCTTTGAAAATATTTATCTGCAAGAGGCAAATAGTCTTAGTCCTTATAAGGGGTATTCATTGGTGTGATATTCAAAACAGCTGGGGTTTCCATTTTTGGTTCTTGTGGATTCAAAAATGGAATTTGGTTTTTTCTATTAAAAATAGGCCAAACAGCAGGTTTGGGAACTTATATGGTAAACACAGACTAGACTAGACCACAAGATTGGACATAAAATCTTACAGATGGGCTATTATTGGCCCACGATTTTTAGACTTGCGGATATGCATATTGGCTCCTGTGTGAAAGAGGTATCATCTGATCCAGGAGAACTGAGTGCTGCATTGCACTATTAATTTCCTTTCTCTGGGCTTTAGGTGTTTGGGTAGTTTTCCCACTGCTAAGTAATTTGCGACATCTATGTACCAAGGTGTTTTCACTGTCACAGTGAACAGGTGCTCATCGGGGAACTGGTCTTCTACCGCCACTGCATCGTCTATTCTTGGCACTCGGGAGAGGAATTCTGCTACCAGATTCTCCTTTCCTGATCGATCCTTGACCGTTATGTCAAATTCCTGCAAAAAGATTAACCATCGTGTCACTTTTCCATTCGTAATAAGTTTATTAGCTAAATATTTGATAGCAGAGTGATCAGTATACAAGACCACAACGTATCCGGTTATATAGTGTCTGAATTTATTAATAGCATAGATTAAAACTAGAAACTCCTTCTCTGTCACTGAGTAATTCAACTTAGCAGGAGTTAAATTTTTGTTGATGTAGTATATCACATAGGGTTTCTTGTCTTCTTCTTGGCCAAGAACTACTCCAATGGTTGTTTCTGATGCATCTGATGAAATCTGAAATGGTATATCCCAGTTCGGGCCTTGTAGTACTAGTGCTGTTGATACTAGCCATTTTAATTCTTCAAAGGAAATGTCGCATTTGTCAGTCCATATAAAATAAATATTTCCTGTCAAAGCATATAACGGTGCATCAATTTGGGAAATTTTTTTTATAAATCTCTGATAATATCCAGAAAATCCAGAAAAACTACATACCTCTATTTGAGTGCAGGGGGTAGCTAGTAAGAGGATTACTTGTATTTTTGTTGGATCTACCTGAATTCCAGTTGTTGAGATGTAATGGCCCAGGATCAAGCCCTCTGTCATCATCATATGGCTTTTCTCGTGGCTTAAACAGAGCCTAGTAGCAATGCATCTTTCCAAGACTTTCTCCAATGTTTGTAATGCCTGCTCGAAGTCATCTCCATATGGTGTGAAATCGTCCATGTATACCTCTAATCCCTTGTTTATCAAGTCTGTAAAAATACTGAGTATGGATCTTTGGAATGTAGCAGGTGCGTTGCACAGTCCAAAAGGTATTACGCTGTAAGAAAATGTGCCCTAGGGGTAGGTGAAGATAGTCTTATCTTGGTCTTTAGGGGCAATTTGGATTTGGTTGTAGCCACTGAATCCATCCAGGAAAGAGAAGAATTGTTTACCTGCCAATGTGTCTAGAACCTGGTCGATAAACGAAAGGGGAAAATGGTCTTTTTGCGTTGCTTTGTTAAGCTCTCTCACGCATATACGCCATTTCCCATTCTTTTTAGGAACCACAACTAATGGAGAAACCCATTTACTGTCAGATATAGGATAGATAAAATTTACATCTAACAATTTCTGCAGTTCGTCTTTAACAATATCCTTTAGGTGAGGGTTTAATCTACGTTGAGGTTGTTGAATGGGTCCCACATCTTTTTCAGTGTAGATGTGGTGCATACATAGTTGAGGGTGAATCCCTTTCATATCTGGGTAATCCCAAGCGAAAGCCCCTTTATATTTCCTAAGGATTTGAATAAGCTTCTATTGTTGGTCATCACTCAAATTTTTGTTAATGTTAAGGATTTTCCCTGGCTCAATTTCAATAGGTTTGCTATTATAGACAATTGTTGTTGGTATTGTTTGGTCATTGATATCTTTTAAAGGATATTCTTCAATTTTTTTATTAAGGACTGCTTCAATCATGTGACATTTTAGATTAGATATGGCAGCAGGGTGGTTAATGCAAGTGTTAATAATATTGTCTTCTATTTGGTTTTTAAATTCAAGAGCATTTGCTACAGTTAATGGTGATTGAATATTTTTGGTTAAATATGTTATAGGTTGCTTCCTAGTTTTTATTATGGTTAGGCTTAGCTAAGCTGGAGGGTATAAAGCTAGGTTCTTCACATCATTCCCTCGAGTTATAGTCATACTGCCTGTTCGACAGCTTATATAAGCATTTGCAGTCGCTAGCCAAGGTCTTCCTAATATTAGAGGATGTCCGTCTAGCCGGTTTCTAGGATTAATAATCAAGAAATCTTTTGGGTATTCCCAAGAATCTACATACACCATCACATCCTGTAATGTCCCTTCTGGTTTAATAACTAAATGGTCAGCAAGTTCCAGCAAGGTCGTAGTTGGATCTAAGGCTATGATTCCAAGTCTCTCACAGGTTGTTGTTGTGAGAATATTAATGGCTACCCCTAAATCGACTAACGCATTGGGAAAGGAGCATCCATTTATTTGTACTGTGACAATAGGGTTTCCTGGGTCTTCATATTTCACTGGTGTCTCTCTACCTAACAATAGATCAGACAAAGTTCCGACTACATGGACAGTTGGTGTTACCTTTATTTTCCTCGTAGACTTCTTGGTACACAATTCCTTAATGGTTTTTGCATAAATTGGAATGTCCTGAATAGCCTGGAGGAGGGGTATTTTTATGCAAAGATTTTTTAATTCTCCCAGGAGATCAAAGTCAGGATATTTGATTGGGCGAGGTATAATCAATATTTCTGGGAATGGCAGAGAAGAGGTAATGATCTGTTCGTGACTTTTTTGCTTGATTGTATTCTCCCATTGAGGTGTTTGTTCTACAGTCAATGGCTTATTTGGGTATGGTTCTTCAAGTTGCATATTTTTATAATCTTCTGGCATTATTATTCATCTAGACCTCAATTGGAGTTTATTACATTCTCTCAACTCAGTTTCCGGATCCAGACCTTCAATTATTTGTACCGATTGGACTGGTTTGTTGTTAGGATTTGGGTTGGGCTGGGCTAGGAGTTGTGGTCATAGATTGGATTGAGGATTCTGCTACAATGTGTAAGGTGCTGGTAGTGTAGGTTGAGGTAGGGGGATTGTCCCCATTGGCTAGTTCATGGGTCTTTGCCAGCTTGATTGCTAGTTTTGGTTTTGTGAAGTGGAGGGGGACCATTGAGATGGATATGGGTTGTTCTGCTAGAATGATGGAAAGTAAGAGGTATTTGGCCAACTATTGTTCGAATTTGACTGATTGGACCAGGGTGGCATGGGGAATGCTTATGGTGGCCAATTAGGAAAAGGTGGCTGGTTCTACCATGTAGCTCCTGTATATTTCTAGGAATTATATTCTGAAGGCTGAAAGAATGAAGCCGGGTCGGTAGGCATACATGTTTGTCGTGCTTACCATTGGCGACACTAGTTTAACAAGTATATTGGTTCTACTTCTTCCTCTGCCTCCTTGAAGACCGTTTTTAATCTTGGGAGCAATGGGCAATTTTTTGTGGCATGTTCCTTAGTGCATATGGCACAGGTTTGTACGATATCCAGTGGGCATTATTTATGACTATGTTTCCTTCTACATCGAGGGCAAAAAATAACCAAGTTCTGCTCTGCTTCGACTTGCTTTTGCTTGGCTTGCATGATGTCTAAATGTGTTGTCAAGGTTCCCAGGATATCCATTTTGAAATCTTCAAATAGGTTGTCGATTTTAGCATGAGTAACACTTCCTAGAGACTTTTCTGTCCCTAGTGATTGCATCGCGTCCAGTTGGTTTCAATCTTGTACTACCCCTCGAGCACTTGATGCACAAATCAATAATATTAGCATAGTCTTCTTGATAGATATCACCTTTACCCATGATATTTAGTGTCTCTATCCACTATTCTTTCATCCCTTTAATCATCGTGGTTTTTAGAACATTATCAGGAAGATTTGCATAAGGAGACCTTTGGAGGTTATATTGGAAATGCTCTACATACTCTTCCAAAGTTTTGCTAGGCCTTGCTACCATTTGGAATATCTCATCTTTTAGTTCTCTAGATCTGCAATAATCCTGATATTTTTTAAGAAAGGCAGTTTTCATTTGGTCCCAATCATTGATGGTGCCTCCACCCAGTCCCATAAACCAACGCAGGGCTGCTCCCTTTAAAGTGGAGGGAAACAGCTTCAGTTTCTTAGGGTCAGTGGTGTAATCATAACCCCTACATAGGACATCGAATTCAAATAGGAATGCATCCAGATCTTCTGAAGTGAGTCCATGAAAGGTGGGAATATTTTGTAGTGGGATAGCTTTCATGGGGGCGTTGATAGCTGTGTCAACAATAGGATACTGTAGTGTAGAGGTCTGGGGTGGTTGTGGATTATTGGCCATTTGGTCAAAGATATGCCAGTATCCTTCTGGGATCTCCGACGCTGGGGAGTTGTTCCTAGGATGTCCAGAAGAGGCAGGAATGATCTTAACAACACTCCCTTGATCTGGGACACTGGGTGTCCTCTGCTCAATTACTACCTTGGGAGATCTTGGTTCTGTTGGTTTAACCTCAGATTTACCTGTTTCTCCTTCTCCTTCACAGAGGTTACAAGAATTCCCTTCTTGTGAGGGAATTGATCGTGAATTGTCAATATCTTTAAAACTCTGATTAGTCCCTTCAGTTTTACTATGAACTTCAGCGTAGGTTGCAGATGGTGATCCTGTGGCCTGAAGGGAGACAGTAGGGTGCCTAGAAGCAACGATTCGGGGTCCTATTGATGGCTGAGACTCAACTTTCCTTATGATTTTGTCGATAAAAGTTGATCGTCTAAGGGTCACCAGTCCCTTAAATTTTTCAGGTTTGGGATGTGGGATTGTATCGTTTCCTAGTATTTTCTTCTTTGTCATTCATGTGAAAATTCAAACATTTATTTCTATCTTAAATTCCTAGCAATTCTGTTGGAAGGCAGGTGGCAGAGCAAGCATTTTACTTGCTCTGTACGCAGGTTCTTACCTTCCATTTTTAATACCTAGTTCTCCCTTAGTAGACAAACATCAAACACCTACTTTACTTCTCTGCAATTGTGCTGAAAAGTGGGCGGAGGAGCAAGCACTTTACTTGCTCGTTACGTAGGTTCTTACCTCCCATTTTCAATACCCAATTCTTCCCCAACAACAATTATCAGATATACATCACTCTTTGTAAAATGGTGACACTCTCCCTGGCAACGGTGCAAAAATGTTGGGTGCTAACAGGTGTCTTTTAAAACTCCTAATTTCCTCACATTAATTATCAACCCAGGCAAGTCCTTTTATTCCAAGAGTGTACACAATATGTGCATGCTATGAATCCAGAGAGTAATGATTTTAAAATGAAATATAAAACTTTGATACAAGAGTGAACGGATGCATTATAAAACTCAAACTGCAACTGTTAACAGAAATATTACATCTAAGCATCAAGACTTAACCCTCAACTAAAATCGTAATCAAATCTCAAACAGGTAATTCAAATGGAAATGATGTCAACTGAGAGTTTAGTAGCAATAACCAATCTCTTTCAGTTGATTCTATCTAAATCACACTCAATCTCAATTAAGAAATTCAGATGGAAATGATGTCAACTAAGAGTTCAGTAGCAATAACCAATCTCTTTCAGTTGATTCTATAATAACCACACTCTTATCATAATCAACAAGATTCAATGCCTTAACTGATAATCAATTTAATCTACAATAAGCATAAATGGAATCAATTGACAAAGCTGCAAATCACATAAGGAAAGTAACCTAACTTCAATACAAGAAATTAGCAAATAGCAAACAAGATAAACTCGCAGAGAATGGAAAAACATTAAACCAATCAAACTTGCATGAATTAGAAAGATATAACACCAAGGGTAGCAGTTTAATCCACCAGAGGTCGGGCCCTTAGCCACTAGTGAATACTGATGAGCTACTTCAGAGAATACGAATGAATAGCAACATAAATTATTTATTAACCATTGAACTCAATCCTCATTACAATATGGTCGTGTTCCTCAAAAGCACGAGTCTATAACTTAAAATTACAATTTAAAATAAAGCAGATATCACCCCCTTTTCTCCTACAGTTTACACTTTTATAGTCAAAAAGGGTAAAAGATAAATGTGATCCCTTAGGATCGAGAGATCCTGAGGGATTCACAACTGAATGCTATCTTCTGACTTCTTATTTAGCGTTGATCCTCATGATTCGTCCTCTGGCCTTACCGCAACCGACGCACCTCATTCATCCTTTGTTGGTTTACAATGTTCCATCTCTAGGGAACAACAACTCTTCCTTTCATCGTTTTTCTACATAAAAAGGAATAAGAGTTAGTTACGGTCACTAATTCTTAAGCGAGAGTAGTTGATTTGTTTCTTATCATAATCCATGAATATGTTAGCATATCAAGGCACAAAAGAGATAAGAAAAGAGGAAAAAGGTAATGTAATTGAGAGTAAATACATACCCATTGCATAACTCAACAACTTGTTTACCATTACTTTGGATGATCCTTGGTATGGAAACATCCTTTCCTATCTGCAAACCCATAAATTCCCCCCCCCCCCCCACCTCACTCTTGATGATCAACGAAGTATTCGACATCAATCCCCTCATTATCTCCTCATCAGTGACGATCTTTATCATTGCGGCGTTGACATTGTCCTCTGCCATTGTCTCACCCATGCTAAATTTGAGCAAGTTCTCAATGCCTTCCATGGTGGTGCTTGTGGTGGTCACCTCTCTAGAATGACCATTACCCAAAAAAAAAATGTGCATATGTGACTTTTTACCTTCTCCCTTTAGAAATTGCATTGAGGCAGTCAAACAATATCCCAATTTCAAGTTATATGCCCCTAAGGTGCGAGCTCCACCTACTCCCCTCCATCCTATCATCGTAGTTGGTCCTTTCTGTAAATGGGCTATTGAATTTATGGAGTGTCGACCCCCATATTCTAATAACCATAAGTATATTATCATGGTCATCAACTATTTCACTAAATGGGTTGAAGCCACGTCAACATTCAATAACATGACGACTACTGCACCCCTTGTTTTCTTTACACATGTTATCACTCGATTTAGGGTTCCAAAAAAAATGGTCTTATATCATGGTCGACAATTTGAATATGAGATGTGGCATGAGCTATCATCTATGTTGGGCCTCGAACACCAATATCCATCATCTTATTACCCCCAAGGCAATGGCCAAGTTGAAATTGTCAACAAAACCCTTAAGACTATGTTTCAGCGGACGGTGAATAAACACAAGACCAACTAGCATCTTATGCTCTTCCCTACTTTATGGGCCTATAGAAATTCTGTAAAAAATACTATTGGGTTCATTCCATTCCACCTCGTTTTTGGATAGGATGTATTTTTACCAATCGACTGTGAAATCCACTCCCTCCACCTTGTCGTCGAACTCCTCCCAGACATCCAACCTCTAGAACAACAACTTATCATGCTTGAGCATGCCAATGAAGACCGTCATGTTGCATTTTAAACCATTGAGGCAGCCAAATAGCAAGCCAAAGCTCAATATGACCAAAAAGTCCACCCTCGTAACTTCCACCAAGGCGACCTTGTTCTTGTTTATGACCAAGCTCATGATGTCCTGGGGCATGGAAAGTTTGAACCATTATGGCTAGGACCTTACATCATCCATAAGTGTTTTGGAAAAGGGGCATACCTTTTAGAGGGTCCAGAAGGAGAAATCCTTCCTAACCCTCGCAATGCACTCTACCTAAAGAAATTTTACCCATAGCATTTCCCATTGAAATGCGTGTATCTTTTTCTTTTTCTTGCATTTAGGTAGCTTGCATTCCCCACCATCTTATTCATTTACTTCTTGTGTCTTTTAGATGGATCCGTCATCCACACCTTATATTAGTTACACTGATGGTGCGGGTCAATTTTCCAAGAATCTAGCCTCGACAGCTTGGTCCATTCTCACCCGCTTTCATTCATTAGTTCACTCCAATGATGTATGAATTAGATCTCCCACCAATAACCAAGCTGAATATGATGTTGTGATAGGTTTGTTATCCTATGCCCTTGATCGGCACATCCTTCACCTTCATGTTTGTATTGATTCCTTGTTACTTGTCATTCAATTGAATGATGTTTATCAAGTGCATAATCCTGTCCTCTTTAGAACATATCTACGAGTTAAGATTTTGGCACGAAAATTTGAATCCATTACATTCAATCATTCTCCTAGAGCCCAAAATCACTATGTAGATACCATTGCAAATAATATTCTAGATTGGCTTTTATCACATGCATATATGAGAATACATCCATAACATAAAGAAATGGTGAACCAAAATCATCACAAAAATATGCATAACCATAATTATGTATCATAATATCCAACATACAGTGTTTTGAGTCCACTACTCTAAATACATCTAACATGCTCATTCACATGTTATCACAAAACAAAAATGGGGACCCACATGTCCCTATACCTAACCACTATCATCTGAAGACTCACGAGCCAATGGCTCTATCCCACCAGACCATAGGTCTCATACTATCTCACTGGCCATAGAAATGTGTCACGTGATTCCTCACTACTCTGAGGGAAGACCAGTGAACTCATTTCTATATCGATCTTCTAACTCATGCCACTCATGGTTTGTTACCCCGGCTAGTAGCACATCAAATCTACATTGGAGATCCTTTGGTAAAGCTTCACTACATTATCTTTGTTGTGATGTGGACCCACCCTAATCAACACCCCAAGGAGCTGCAGATTGTCCCATGTATCTTGTTGGCCTCACCAATGTTATATTTGCATACCACAAAGTTTAGAAATTAGTACCACATACACATATTTCTTAAACTATAAATGCATCGAATATATAGCAACTTTCACTTACCATCTGGACCCCATGCTTGTCCCTCTGGAAGTGGTAAGTCAAGATCCCCTTGATAGTTCATTCCACTCTATGGATAATCATCTATGTATAGTGGCATCTGGTCCAAATGAGAAAAAAAATCAGGTCGGAACACTCATCTAACTCCCCCTCCTCCACCTCATCGTAGTAATTTCCCCCAGTGGCACATCCTAGGCTCATGTGGGACCCCATCACATATCTATACATGAGGACGGATAGTTAGGATCTTTTCAAAGAATAATGAGCATAATATTATCCCAAAATAACAATTATCATTGGTCCTCCACCTTCATAGTGTCAGCTTTCATTTCAATGATGACAACATCATCTGGGCCCACCCATAGTAGGTCCATTCCAACACACTCTCCATTAGCATCATCTACTCCCCAGTGATGTGATGGAAAGCATGACTACCCAAGATCCTCAACACTACTGTAAGAGTAGCTCATGTCTCAAGCCTCTCTAAGTCACTAATCTGAATGGTCATGCCCTTTGCACGAACCCCTGGTACATAGTGATGATTAAAAAACTCACCTATATGCCTCCCACAAGGAAGCACTAGATATATCTCCCCAACTACCCCCAAAGAGGAAAATCCTGTTAGAAAATATATGTCCTGGACCGTGATCTCGATCCTGTGCCCCTATACTACAAAGGCCTCTTGATCTAGGTCCCAGTGGCTCACAATCCTCGACAATAAGGGCTCACCAGCCCTCATCAAAGTCTCCCAGAATTTTAGCATGCCATACTGTGCCAAAATATCTCTCACCACTTGATTCCCCTCAAACTTAGCACGAAGGGTCTCCAAATCTCTTTCTCACCATGATACCTTCAGCTCTGCCATACCTACAACATGCCATTATGTTTCTTCAATTCAGAGTCAAAGGCATACATCATGGGTACAAAACTTCAACTCAACAAAGAACCCCCCATCCTACTCTTCTTCTCAATCCTGAACGTAGTTTTTTCCTCAAAAACTATGTTTAATGCACTCCTTAAGAAAGTTCCTATGTTCCAAAACGTAGATTGAGGCCCAATAAGTGCGCTTTGACCATGAAGAAGAGCATGGGTTTACCCCTGAGAGTTGAATCCCTAATCTAAACATCTAATCCACCAAAAATAATGAGTAAGGTTAGGCCACCTACATTCAACTTGTAGATCCTCATTCTAACAGTCAGTTTCTCCGCTAAAATAACCACAATATTTAGGGCCTTCTCCTCCTCTCCAAATTCTCCAACAATTCACTATGAAAATGAATTTCATTTTGGGGAAAATCCCTTTTATAGTAAAAACCCTAGCTTTTCGTCACCAATTGGGACCAAACCGCAGCTCTGTTTGACGAACCATCAAGACCATTGGAAAGATCTCACAGAGTTCTATAATGGGTGTCCCTTTGTTTTTGGTAATTTGTCACTTCACCATGAAGCCATTTTTTCCATGAGGTCTCACTCTGCCACCTATTAAAACCAAATTTCTTCATATAAGTCGACTGTACTTTGGTACCACGTTGTCTTGGCACTTGTCAACTCATGTGTCAATTTTCATCATTAGTAACCATTATTTACTCATGTTTTCATGGTCCCCTTTGGGCCTCCCACATGTGGCAACATCATCGAGTCACCCTTTTTCAAAGCATTTGAAATGTGTCACCCTTGAATCTATGGAGGTTTTTTCGTGTCCCCTTGAGTCCAACTACAGTATTCCATACATCATTGTGTCACATCAATCCCATTTTATTCATCTTTGACCTCCAACCATACTACTTTGTCTTTGAAAAACCCTCGTCTGAGTAATTTACCATCCAATATGGAATGAAGTCATTCGTTGCCAGGTCAGACAAACATATCATGCCATGACAAGGGAAGTCGTTAGTCCTCCACTCATATTGTTCCATTTTGTCGTCATCCCGGGATTCAATCCATCAGTCACTCTACTATGATACCTCGGGCCTTTGTTAAGGATTCCTCATTGCCATAACTCTAGCGGGCCATCTTCTGTCGACTTCAACACATTTATTCTAGAAGTGTGGTTTAGAGGGAGGTGTACCTTGGCTCTAAATTTTACCTTGGTTCAATTCCTTTTATCAAGAAAAGGGAATCATCATTTCCCTTTGACTTAGTTGTTTCTCATGTGCTCAACACCAGCTCCCTATCGCATGATTGAGAATCGTACACTTGATGGTTCGGTGATCCAGATGATTATCTCAATGATTTTTGGGTGTGTGTGATATGTTCCGAACCTCATGAGGGGGTGGACCCTGTTATCACTCAAAAATTTCCAAGGGTTTTTCAATGTGTTAAAAATAAATACCAGAGGTAACTATAAACCTACTTTGGAGCTTAGGATCTAGCCTTCCTAAACTCATAGACGTCTCTCTCTATGTGATTTAACTTTATTTAATTAATGGATTTTAGGCTAGCTATGTTTGCTTTATTTGGTTTGATTTTGAGTTGTTGGTGGAATTACTGATTTAGATGGATAGGTGTCTGTCTAGTTTCCAGTGGGCTATGGAGTCAATATATCAAGAAAACAAAATAGAAACCAATTATAAAAGCAGTGTTACAGGGCAAGGTAACTGAGCAAAATTAGATCTTTAGGGCTGAAATGGTGAAATGATTTTCAATCGGGATCAAGGAGCAGTTAAGGATTCCTTAAACCAGATAATGAAGGAAGATGAAGGAGGTCAATTAGGATTAGAGGGCAATTAAGGATCCTTTAAACCAGATATCAGAAGAAAACATAGACATGAATAACAGTTCAAAACAGAGTGTACTTAAACATATTCTGCAATAACATTCTTGTTATACCATTCAAATTTAGAAGAAAAACATTCAAGTTTATGGAATACTTTAGAAAATAACATGAACAATTGAAATATACTTCACTGAAGTGGCTCAACACATGAATCCTGTAAAGAAATGCTTCTATTATTTGTCTTGTTTGTCAACTGAAAAAGTACAGTAAACCCTCAAGTTGTAGATGATTTCAACTATGGAAATATTCAGATATCCACCCTCAATGCTTCGAATTATGAAGTATTTATACAAAACCTGCTACAAAATATCCTCAAACTGATTTAGGAATTATTCAAGGAAAATGAAATATCTTCATGCAGAAGATAGAGACACCTATTTAACTAATTGAAACATGTCCCTTTTTATTCGCTTGCTTTTACTAGATCTGATTCTCTTTCACATTGTCTGCTCCTTTCACCTGATTCTATTTCTTCATCCTTTATAGTAAGTCACACCATTCTTCCCATGTTTCTTCATCTGGGAGTTTGATTTTCATTATCCTCCAATAAATCTCATCTGCTTCTGTATATTTGGCAAATCTAGGCTTGTTAACAAAAAGGTGATTTACCTCATGCTGGAGGTAAAAGATGTTTTCCAAAGATTGGAGGAGCACTTTTCCTGTGGGCACACCTTTCATTGATGAAATGTTGGAAGTTTCTCTGGCTACTTCTCTCATATTCTTATCATAATCTTCATGTTTCATCAGTTTATCATTGATTACCAAAGGATTAGGTAAACCCTACTGTCTCAATACTTCAAATTGATCAAAAAACTTGTTTACTGCAAGTTTCATGTTTTGACATTCCTCCTCAAGATGTATCACCAAATTTCTCTTGGAAATAATTTTATTCACTTCTAGAATGGTCTCTATTCTATCAACTATCCCAAGCTCCTCTAATTCATACTTGTTTTCAGAATTTAGAAATTTCATTATTTTAGAGGCTTCCTCTGGTTTCTCCCCAAGATCTGCTTTTACCTTTTGAATTGCCTCGCTGGCTTCCTTCACTAAATCATTCTATTCAAATATGACCTGTATATATGGCCAAATATCATTGACTGAGTCAATGATATTCACCCATAAATGTTGCTTTGCTTGGGCCAAAGGCTCCTTTAGAGACAATTCTTTTTCTAGCCGGTGGATCTTTTCATTCAATCTATTAGACTTTTGTTTCTCAACTTGATGCATTAATTCTGCTAATTTCTTTTCATCTTCCAAGCTCTTCACTTTCTCCTTAAGCTTATTTGAATGGACATATCTTCCATGGATTGAATCAATTTTCAGGCCTCATCAGTGGGATGGGTTGTTGATTTTGTTGTTGTTGTAGATGATGTAGTTGCAGGAATTGATATCGATGTTGTTATTGTTGTAGCTCCTATGGGAATAACAGTAATGGGAACTGCTTCTTTGCTAGTTTGTTTCTCCTGTACCAATTTATCCATTTATGTCTCCATTTCTCTTAGTTGAGTTGTTAGCTGGATGATTAAGTTCATCATCTCATCCTTTTGATTAAGTGTCTCCAACACCTCCTTGGTTTGTGGATGTTCAGTAGTTGGTAGCTTTAGCTGTTTCTTGAGTGCAACTATGTTTGCATTTTTCTTTTTGATGAGTTCTTCTGCTGCCTTGATATCAGTTGGATTATAGCCAATTTCAATTACCAACTCTTCTAGTGACTTAATCCTATTGTCATTTGCTTGTGATGAGGCCCTTTCATGCTTTAACTATGACTGTACATTTTCCAGAGAATTTTTCAATTTTTGGACACTTGGAGTTTTTTTGTCATGGTTGAATATATCATTTCTACTGCCTATTTATGAAATTCAATTTGGTCAATTTGTTGAAAATAAAAACAAGAAATGCTAAAAATAGAAATGTTATAAATAACATTTCTATAAATAGCATTTCAAGTACCAGTGTGGAAAATAGCAACAAAGAATGATAAAATAGAAATGCTAAAAATAACATTGCTATAAATAGCATTTCAGGATAGATTCCAATTTTAATTAGTCCATGAATTAAAATTGAGAATTAAAATTTGAATTTAGTCTCACTAGCTGTTTGAAAAATAATTAATTGATTCATCTTGAGTTAATTAGTTGGAGAAAATCAAACATGAAGTCTATGTGAAGACATGCAATAGTTATCCCTTTGATTGAGGAAGTTATCCCTTAATTAAGGAGATAAGAATGAGTTGTATTTTAGTTGTAATTAGTTAGCTTAGTTAACTGAGTTAAGTCTAGCTAAATAAGTTCCAAACAATTGGAGGAACTAATTGTGAGTTCAGTCAGTTAATGCATGCATGCATGAAACTAGTGTTCTCCAGATAACTGAATATTCTCTCATAAATAACTCATGCATGTTAGTTCAGAGAAATACCCAGTTGAGATTAAAGGAAGGGACAATGTACTATCAGTTGGAGGAATTTTCCTATAAAGTAAACTCATCCATGCAGAAGGAATTATCTCCTTCAGGATTGTGTATTTATTTCAAAGGTCATTGTTGTGTGTGAGGTGAGAATCACACAGGTTGCAGCTGGAGGACCCAAGAGAAACTGCACAAGGAAATAGGAGGCATGGAGGACTGAAGGAAGGCATATGTGTTGTCTATTCTATCTATGAGCAGCAGTGAGGGATTGTCCTGAGAGCTGGATAGCTTATGAGCTAAAGCTTTGTGTAATCCTGAGATATTTCCACTTGTATGATAATACAGATAGCGAGGTTTTTAGCTAAGGCTTTCCGTAGAGAATTCTTCTGTGTTTCATGTGTGATTGAATCTTCTTCTCTGTTATATGTGTTCTATTTGATCTTGCTCATATTGGATTAAGCTTCCGCAAAGTTTGTTGTAGAAGTAGATCTTGTATTTTGCTTTAGTATATTGCATTATCAGGTGATCTACAGTGAAATTTCTACATGGTATCAGAGTTGAGTTTATTGGAGTAGTGAACAATATATTAGAGGAGATTTGAAAGTTTTGAGTTTTGGGCCACGATTTTTTAGAGCAGATCTGAAAATTTTTGTGAAAATTTTTCAGAAACAAATAGTAGATCTAGATTCCTTGTGGAAAAAGACCCAAATTAAAAAAAAAAAAGGCTGAATTGGAGTTCGGATGAGGGAGATATCGCTGATTTAAAATAAGCTCTTTTTCCAGAAAATTTCGTGACAGCGGGAAAGATGAAACAGATTGGTGTTGCATGCACAACCTTGAGGAGCAAGGAAAGTGTTAAAGACTTGGTGGTTGAGAGGGAGAGTACATTTCCTCTCAATATGCAGCACTAGAAGAAGTCTCAAACAATTGTGGAAGAGCCACAATTGGTGAAGTAGCTTCAGGAGGTTGTAGAGCAGCCACAACTAGAGAAGCAGAGAGGAGACCAAGTGGAGGCATCCACTCATGTAGAGACCTCTAGTAGGGGGAAAGTTCAAGCCAAGTGAGCAGAGGGATCACATGCATCCATGCCTCCAGGTGGGAGGTGGAGCGATGTGAATTGATAGTCCCAAGAAGACTGAAATAGGGGTAGAATCCTTGAGGTACCCAGCCTCTTTGATTATACCTTGCTACGAGATCCTCGAAAAGGAGTAGAAGGACTGGATGAGTGGGTAGAGATGGATGCAGATGGAGCAGCAGAGGGAGCTACAGTGCAGGAGTCCCAAGACAGCATAGAGCTAGTAGGCTGCAGCAATGCGAGAAGCACAAGAGTGTTGCACCAGTGCAGGATGGCACAGAGAGGTGTGCAACGATGCAATATGCAGGGAGTTGTTGCAGCAGCATAGAGGAGAGGGAGAAATTTTCAGTGGCAGAGGGAGCTTCAACATCAGAGGGTGTTTCTAGCCCAATAGGGAGGTCAGTTGAGAGATCAGTTACTTACTTCTTAGTAACTGAGTTGCGGTGTAGCAGTGGGCAACACGATGCAACATGATAAGAGGATCTGCAGTGTGGATGTAGTGCTGGGAGATAGGACCAGCAGCATCACGGATGTAGCAGGAGGAATCAGTGTGATTGATGCAGTCAGAGATCAAAGTGGTAGCGGCTAGAGCAGTCAGATACTGAAGGGCACAGAGGTGCAAAGTTTTCAGTCGACAGAGGCAGTAGCAATCAGAGACTTTGATGATAGAGGCATCATTCTGATTTAGGTTGGATATTATCTTTTTTGGAGTTGCTAGAGCAACAACACTTGAGATAAGTGTTGCATGCAGAACATTCCAAAGGTTCAAGATCGGGTTCGAGTTGAATGCCTTTCTTGTTGAGAGGGAGTGTTGAAAATAGCAACAAGAAATTCTAAAAATAGAAATGTTATAAATAGAATTTTAGGTACCAGTGTGGAAAATAGCAACAAAGAATGATAAAATAGAAATGCTAAAAATAGAATTTCAGGATAGATTCCAGTTTTAATTAGTCCCTGAATTAAAATTGAGAATTAAAATTTGAATTTAGTCTCACTAGCTGTTTGAAAAAATAATTAATTAATTCATCTTGAGTTAATTAGTTGAAGAAAATCAAACATGAAGTCTATGTGAAGACATGCAACAAGTATCCCTTTGATTGAGGAAGTTATCCATTAATTAAGGAGATAAGGATGAGTTGTATTTGAGTTGTAATTAGTTAGCTCAGTTAACTGAGTTAAGTCCAATTAATTTAGTTCCAGACAGTTGGAGGAACTAATTGTGATTTCAGTCAGTTAATGCATGCATGCATGCAACTAGTGTTCTCTAGATAACTGAATATTCTCTCATAAATAACTCATGCATGTCAGTTCAGAGAAAGACCCAGTTGAGATTAAAGGAAGGGATAGTGTACTATCAATTGGAGGAATTTTCCTATAAGGGAATCTCATCCATGCAGAAATAATTATCTCCTTCAGGATCGCGCAGTTATTTCAGAGGTCAGTGTTGTCTATTCTATCTATGAGCAGCAGTGAGGGATTGTATTAAGAGCTAGATAGCTTGTGAGATAAAGCTTTGTGTAATCCTGAGATATTTCCACTTGTATGATAATACATATAGCGTGGCCTTTAGCTGAGGCTTTCCCCAGAGTATTATTTTGTGTTTCATGTGTGATTGAATCTTCTTCTCTGTTATATGTGTTCTATTTGATCTTACTCATATTGGATTAAGCTTCCACAAAGTTTGTTGTAGAAGTAGATCTTGTATTTTGCTTTAGTATATTGCATTATCAGGTGATCTACGGTGAAATTTCTACACAATTGGGTGCACATCCTAAGAATGAATTTCAAAGGTCGTTTTCTTGTAAACTTCTGAATTTTTGGGGGCCTTTACCTCTGGCTATAAGAAGGTAATCTGCATCTTCCTAGTTTTTAGGTCAAAAGCTTAAAGTAACCTACTCTGATCACTAGGAGTTTGCTTCCAGTATTGTGTACATATTGCAGTTTTTAATGCCTCATTTCTGATTTTAATTTCTTTATATTTCTCCATGATATCTTTCCCTTTGTCCACTGTTTTGCTAGATGATGAAACTTCTGCATTATGTTGCTTTTGAATAATCTAATTATTAGGGGTTGAAGGCTTATGAGTTTCTACTAAAACTGCTGGAGGTGCATTTTCTTTAACAACTATGTCTGTATTAATGATTTCAATTGTCTCAATTATCTCTTCTTGTTCATTTACAGGATTTAGCTTGGACTTCTTCTTGTACATTAGTTTGAATTTAGTATCAGAGGTGGTTTCAACTGAGTAGGATCCTTCTTCTCTAGCCCGTTTTGAACTTTTATCCTGTGGGTCTGGAGTATGCAGGATGGAATTAGTATCAACCCGCTTACCCGTCTCCTGAAGAGTGTTTTCCAACCACTTTGACTGCCTGGAATACTTTTCAATTTCTGGTTTTGACTCATGGATGAAGGGGGTCAAATTGAATTTGACTCTTAATTTACTTATGACACCTAAAGGATCATAATTCCATTTGAAACTACTACTGAACTTGAACTCTTGTAAGAATCTATCTGCTTCCTTTCTAGCATTTCTATTGTTACATATAAAATGTCCTATTTGGTTTTTAATCTTGAACTGGTTCTTCTTTTTGGGTGAAAGGAAATGGATTTCATTAAAATTCAAGATTTTTCTGATGTATTCCAAGGCAAATAACCTCACTGGGAGGTATTTGGGAAGCTTGTATGGAACTAGCTAGCTTCCATACACTCTGATCTCTGTATGATTTTGGTATAAATACCAGTCTCCTGTTCTATTGTGCTCTAACAACTGTAATATTTTTTTCATTTCTTCATTGATCCTAGGTTAACTGCTACTACTTAGCATGTTGGAAACTAGATGAATAAAGGAGTCAATGAAGTCCTTGTTGGTGAACTCTGTGGAATATTTTCTGATTAGGGAAGTCCAGAAGACAATTGATTGTGGGTTAGCCTCAGAGTCTAGTTTTTGGAGGCTTACTGCAAACCTTTCAAATTGGAAGTATAAGAATATATGAAACGAGACAGATGAATACGTGAACACATCTTCTTCAGGTAATTTAACTAACTGCTCATGGATAGAATTTGATAGGTATTGAGCAAAGTTAAATGTGAAAGCAGGAGGTTGTCCTGGGCATAAAACCTAGGATTGAAGCATCAACATCCTCATATATAAAATAGCCTAGAATACAAGATAGCATTGGAACAATCTGTCTTGTTCTTTCTGAAAAAATTGAGGCTAAATAAGGTGGGTTACTCTTTGGGGTTTCAACAGAACAAGGAAGAAAACTTTGGAAGATTTGAAATCTCTTGGGAAAGTCAAGCTTTAGATATAACTCAGTGAGGATTTCAATTAACAAAGGGGCTTCATCAGGCTTAGGTTGAATTTGCAACATCTAGTTTATTGATTCTGCAGTAATTGTGAACAAAATCTCTTTGCTAGGGGCTACTAGGGCTTTTTCACTGGGCATATAATTGACTTGATAGAGCCGGATGATTTCTGGAAATTGGAAGGTTTGTGGGAAGATATACTTGGGTAGGTTTTAATCCTAGAGGAGGATATAATCAACCTGTTCTATGAATTTATCATGGCTCCAACAGTGGAGCTCAAGGAGGTTGAAATTAGTGACTGCATCACTGATTTTGAATTCTTTGTTAGCAAGGGGGTTATGTTCAACATCGATTACAGGTGGTTTATTACTTTCTTGCTTAAGTACAGGCCTTGGCACTTAGGAATACCTGGAAAATGAAGCTTTTAGTATGTATAAGGGGTTTTGGAAGAAACTCAGGCTTTTTGGTAGTGAAATAGGCTTCAATGGTCTTTATAAAGCTTAGGCTGAGTCGGCACTATCTCCTGGTGGTGAAAGGCTTGAATTCTGGTGTGAAATCTCTTGAAAACAGGTCGACAAAGCTTTTTTGGTTTAAGAATAGATCGGAAGAGGCTTTTTTTCACAAAATTAAATAGAATAATGGTTAAAAGACTATAAAGGGAAGGTTTATTTCTTTTAACCAATAGTGGTTAAACATATGGGGGTCGGGTTAAATTCAAATGGTAGGGCGGTTTTATCATACAATTTGGATGATGGACTGGCGGTTATCGCATTGTGAAAAGCGGGTTAGCGGTTTTGGATTGGAGGATGTGATACAATATGGAGCTGCCACGTAGCAAGGGAGCGGGGTTGCGAAACTACTCATTTCACAACCCATCAATGGTGTTAAAGGTTGGGCAATTGGTGGTGCGATAGGTTCTATTGGCCATTGGATCTGAGGAATGAAGATCCAATAGATGGACGAATAGGAGAGGTGAGTCGGGGATTTGATAGGCGGGGCCCGGGGATAAGTGATGTGATGGGTATTAAAATAGAAGTGGAGACCCGGGATAATTACTAGGGGAATTAATGAAATAAACTATAATTTATGAAATAAAATGGGGTTGGGAAAATATATATGCGGGATTTAATAATACAGTAATAACGTGAGTTAAAAAAGGATATTGGGTAAAGTTTTTCAATGGGGCTCGATACATTTTAAAGCATTTCAAACTTAGGTTAAGTGGGTTTTTACATGTTTAATTGAAAAGGGGAATTTACTTTTCTAATGAAAGTATGATTTTTTAAGTAGGGAAAAGGGTTTTAGTAAGGGAAAATAAATGAAGTAAGGGGAAAAGGTTAAAATGAAGGGAAGGGATATTTTTACAAGGGAAAATGAATTTGGAAGGAGGTTAGTAATATGAAATGAGCCAATTGATGCTCTCCATGCCTTGTCAAAACTGCTTCTGCCTACCCATCATTTACCCTAACATTTTTTCTTCATTTACTGGGTGCATTTAAGATTGTTGACCCTTTATTTTTCTTTGATAAGAAAACTATGTAATTGTAATCTTATAACTTCCAATGGCTCAGATTAAACTAGTGAGTTCATTATTATTCTCTACCTAACTATTGATCTGCCAAGATTAAACAGTTTGGCTAGATCTTTATTCTCTATCTATCAGCATGAAATTTAAAGCATGAATGAATCAAGATTAAATTGTTTGATCATCATGGATTGTGGCATTTTGACAAGCTTCACACAATCTTATTTGCAAAAAGTAAACTAAGAGTAGTGGCATTTGAATGTGCACACTTTCATGATCTATTTTTATCTCTTTTTGGTGGGGTTCATATTTTATCTTCATTTTTTATCCTTTTCTTTTAGTCCTTTGATTTTTCTTTTAGGACTTACCCTCTTTATATCTTTTAATATGGGAAAAATTTTTGTAGAAAGCAAAAGTATTTACAATATTACAAGACTTTACATAGTCAATTCAAAATTATGAAGCCTATTATTATAGGAACCTAACAGTGGCTCCACTTGAGGATGGTATCTCCATGTGAGATGTCAAGAAATTTCTGATTAGTGGCCTTGGAACTTTGATTGTGCTTTACTCGGAACTTCTTTCTGTGATCTTCTTTATTCAAACATATGATGTTATACCTTTTAAAGCTTAATATTTCCTTTTCAAGCTTCAACTTTAGAAGATAATCATCCATTCCAATCTAAAATTTGCTATGGTATTTACAGTGAATAGAGCTGATGAACTACTGATTACTCTCATGCAAAATAGTGCTTCATTATTCAACCATTCATTGGTCCACCTTGTAAGTCTGTGCCATCTAATTCTTTCAAGAAAAATGCATTATTGCCTCTGTAACCATAAATAACATATGGGCCTTTCCAGAGAAAGTCAAATTTCCCATTGTTGGAGAGGTAAATCCCCTCTGCGGATAGAGGCGATCCCACTAGCCTAAAATGAGTCTAGCAACAATCAATCCACGCTACTATGCAAGTTCCTAGTTGCATACTGAAAGTGGATTACGAGAACCAACCTGGAGTCCAACGCTAAGGTCGAAGAAGAGTTGATACTCCCGTTCCCTCGCTCCGGCAGGTCACAATCCTTGTGATCCTCGCGAACGGATACCTGCACATGCAAAGAACGAAGCGAATACAAGCATAAAATCCACCAACATACAACTATATTTCAGTCAGAAAGGAAATAAATCAAACATTATCATAATGAACAATGAGATTGGAACCATAACAGTAGTTGTTTATTAATGAATAATAAACAGAGAAAGATACAACCAAGGTTCTGACGTTGAACCTCTCCTCTGGCTGGGTGAGCAGCTATGTATGTCTTGCAATAGAACTTCTCTCTCTCAGACTTCCGGCAGCATAACCTCCCTATGCTTCAAGACTCTTACTATCACTCAAGGCAAGCATAATCACAACTAGCATTACTGAAAGACTAGCTTGTCAAATACATGAGGACAGACTTTTATAGATGGAGAAGGGAGGAAGATACAATGCATCAGGACACCCATTGTGGATTGGCATTATCTCCGAAAAGCTGCTGTGGATAGATGTCAAGGATAGATGATGACTCTCGACATCCAGAAGATGAGCTTTGTCCTCAAAAGACTTCATGACTTGAAGGGAAAAAACATCTAGGCGCGCGTTTGTCAAAAATCACTACCAAACTTGGTTGGCGCGGGCGTTGTTCCAAGACAGAGCGCCAATGGTCGCACCCTCTTTTGGGGATCTCATTGATTGGCGTGGGCAAGACATTGTGGACCTGCGCTAATGGAAAAAGGGCAGTTTTCAGGGAAATTTTGCAGGAGGTGTCTTCAGGGAACATGAAGTACATACTTAGGGGAACATAATGCAAGTGTTTTTAGGCTATGTCACTGCTCACAGGTCCCGGAATGAGTCCTCCAAAGTACGGGAACAGGGGCGATAGGGACGGTGACCAATGGTGACAAACATGTGTAGGTATCCGTTCGCGAGGATCACGAGGATTGTGACCTACCGGAGCGAGGGAACAGGAGTATCAACTCTTCTTCGACCTTAGCGTTGGACTCCAGGTTGGTTCTCGTAATCCACTTTCAGTATGCAACTAGGAACTTGCATAGTAGCGTGAATTGATTGTTGCTAGACTCATTTTAGGCTAGTGGGATCGCCTCTGTCCCTCTGATTCTGACGTCGAACACCCATAGAATCATTCGATCGGAGGCCAATGATGAAAACCTCACATCGAACACGAAGAACCTGCCATTGAGGCATGCAGGCTCCAAGGCACCGGAAGGGAGTCTCTAGATCAGCTTGTTGGATAATGGACTGAAGTCGACAGGAAGTGAGCTTGATCGAAGGTGGGCCATAATATTTCCCACATCATCGACACGAGACAGAGAGATAATGTTTTGAATCAAGATTGTGCGAGCTATCAGAGGGAGGTTGTTTCTTTGCAGAGGTCAACTTCTCTTGAACATATCGGCGGCACGACAGTGGAATTGGCAGTATTTGACATCAATGGATCAGAGGTCATGGTGACGAGGCAATGAGCAGATGAGAGGTCAAATAGGATTACCCAAATCCATGGAGGCAAGTGAAAAATGAGATGAGATATCCCCACCCAGACACGAAAGCAGACAAGTGCCATGTTCAAGAGCGACATACTGCCGACACGACAATGATTATGGTTCCAAAAATTTTCGTTTCCCCCACCATTTCTGGCAAGTACCCCAATTATTTTTAAAAAGCTTGATGGGGATAGCATATGCTTGTGGTGCGTCATCTCGACAAAATCCGATGTCATCAGGTTTTAACGAGTCTGACAAAGGAAGAACTCGGCGTCTTTTCATGTTTAGAGAGTTTGAAAAGACAACAGAAAAGGAAACTCCAGGGGTGTCCTTTTTCGTAAAGTTGTGTCTCTCGAGCCCAAAAAAGTATAAAACAATGCTCGAAAGAACCGCTCGACCATTACAATCGAGGAGTACTTTTCATAAATAGTGATTCCGACCTGGAAAAGTAAAAAGGCGGTCAAAATCACGTCATTTCGTAACCATTAACGAGTTTGTAACGACAAAAACCCGGTAATATTTTTATGTTTTAACGGTCGACAAAAAGAACTTAAAACGACCGCCCCTTATTAACGTTTAACGAGTCAATAGGAGTAACTCGGCAATATTTTCCTCTTTAAACGGTCAGAAAAGAGCTGAAAGCGGACCTTAAAGGAACCTTTTTACATGTTTTACCGAGCTTGAAAAAGAAGAAAAAGGAGCTCGTTTCGTTGCTTGAGTTGCACCAACCCCTGTCATCATACAAAAACAGCGTAAAACCCACTTCGACATAAATATATTCAAAAAATACTCAAAAAATATTATTTTTAATGTATTTTTAGGTCAAAAAATGCTATAAATAGTGAAATGGTAAAAAATAAATTTACTTTTCACTTTTCACCTTGTGAGTTTACCATTGGAGGGTTTTGGGTGCAAACTTCAACTGCTGATTTCGATCAATCCGGGAGAGCATTCGAGCCGCCGTTTGAAGCAGGTAAGAGGCCTCATCCTTAGATTTATTTTCATTCCATTTTTTTAGTTTTTCATCCATAGATTAGTCCCCTGCAAGAGGAATTACAAAATTTTAGGGCTGCGCCATTGGCGCGAGTTTCCCGCGCGGGATCGCACCAATGGGATTTTTTCCCAAAGGGGGCGTGACCTTGGCGCGACTGTTTTGAAAACAGTCGCGCCAACCGCGCGATTTAATTTTCCCATGAATTTGACCGTCGATTTTGCAAATTTCTTTGAATTTTGGTTTCATCAGTGATCTAATGATGATATTTTCGACTTTGTGGTTGCAGGGATTCGTCAGAATGGCCGTAGAATGGAGAGAAAGAGAGCATGATGCCATAGATGCCATGGCATTGGAGGATGATGCATGCATGGATGCTTTGAGAGACTGTGGCTTGAAGAAATTCTTCCTCACCTCCTATTTACGTGCACAACCTGAGTTGCTGCGATTTATCGTGGATGCTTGGGATACGGAGGATCAGGTATTCCGCCTGAAAGATCAGACATTGGAGTTAGATTTTTCTGATGTCTACTTCATCACTGGACTATCGCGGAGAGGTGCACGGCCCATCTTGACTGGTAGTAGGCCCTCCGGGGAGAAGATGGGGGAGGTGATGGAACGAGTTTGTCCTGGGGCACAGTTTGGATCAAACAGTGCCAAAGTAGATATTATCACGGTTCCCGACCTGGTACTACGAGTGATATTGTTCACTATTACACGGATGGCTGGGGTACAGGCACCCCACGAGGCCAGCAAGAATCATTTGCTACTGGCAACTGAGTGTCTCCAACCTACACTGTTTGATTGGGCCACGGCGGTGACGACAAACATCAAGAGGCAGCTTACCAAGTGTAAGCATGATGGCAACAAACAGTTTGGATATGGATCCATCGTGGTATCTTTCTTCCTGGAGCTACTGCCGATATTCCGGATTCAGGGAGGTATGGTGGCAGATCCAGTGCCACGGGAGCCGAGGTTGGCTCGATGGGCAGCACTCATGCCCAGAGGAGGAGGGGGCCAGCAGATGGCCTAGAGGCCCGAGTTCTTCATTTGGCTCCGTCACCAAATGATCATCATAGAGGACTGGCCCTATGCGGGCACTGATTTTACTGGAGATCCAAATCTCCCATTGCCTGCGGGAGAAGACTGGGACGAGGAGCTAGGTAAGAACTCTTTGTGTTTTTGATGTTTTTATGTATTTAAATTTTTTTTTTAATACATGCCAGTCTCTGACAACAGATATATATATGTATGCAGATGTTGGTGTAGAGCGACCAGCTGACTTGTCTCACATAGCATGGAGGGCACAGCCTGCAGCCGACCCTCAGGTAGAGGGTGATGCGGATGACGATCTAGTACAGAACCTTGAGGCACTTACTCGAGGGATTCCAGATTATGCCAGATTGGCAAACGTGCCCAAAGCATACCAGAGGCACATGGTGGGAGTATCTACTCGCTTCCATCGTCTGTTGAGACGTTTGGTGCGAGCGGTGACATGCTATCATGAGCATCACCGTGATTAGATGCCTAGGTTTCATTTTTGCATATTTTTGAGAGACATGTTGTCAGCGGCCGTATGGGATTTGGACATGTATTATTTTTTGATTATGTAATGCGCGTGGCGCAAACATTATGACACACACGTATATATATACATATGCCTATGGTTTATTATCGTGTTTTCATGTGCTTGCTTATATACTGTTTTGGTTACAAATTATGCAAATGTCTATCTAATACATGATTGGCCAATGCATCAGATAATGTGTTTAATTGTCGTGGAATATGTTGATATGTGATAAAATCAAAATTCCTTTCTAACAATCTCACACGTAAATACAACCTTAGAATACGATGGTCTTTGACGGAATATTGCCCGTTGAGCTGGTGGACGGCAAGTTGAGAGTCCAGGTTCACTACCAATGCACGAATTCCGAGATTAATTGCTTCAACAAGTACCTCGATTACAGCACAGTATTCGACGACATTGTTAGTAGTACGACCCAAACACACCCTGACAATCTATCAACTCGCCATGAGGATCGTAGATCACCCACGCCGCAGAGGACAAATTTTGAGTATTGCGGCAGGCACCATCAGCGAAACCAACATAAGGTGCATCAGACATCTGCACAAGAAGCGAAAAACACAATAAGTGGCAGTTACGCCTTTAAAACTGACACACACACAAACACAACACACTTGCTAGAGTACATGTATGTACAAAATAAAATGTACCAGCATCACGCATAGTACTTTTTCAAATACAGCCCGTTTCGGGGCTTCCCAAGAGGGTTCCCTTCATAATCAATTAGCTCGTAGGCCCCTTTCAGCAAAAATTTCTTGACAATGTAAGGGCCTAGCCACATAGACTCGAGTTTTCCTGCTCCTAGCTTATCTTTTTGCCTGATCGTAGAGCAGAACTAAGTCTCCCTCAACAAAAGAACGTGGACGTAAGGTCTGATCGAAGTGAGTCTTGACTCGCTTCTTTTGTGTTTCGATGGCCAAAGAGGCCAGGCGACGAGTCTCATCTAGCCGTTCTAAGTAAAGAAGGCGTTCTTCTAATGGAGTGGTGTTGGGAAGTAGCTCAACAGCTAATTTTAATGAAGGGATTTCACATTCAATTGGAAGGGTAGCCTCTAGTCCATAAACTAGTTGAAATGGAGTGAAACCAGTGGCATCCTTCACAGAGGTTCGGTAGGCCCACAAGGCAGGGAACAACATCAAATGCCAGTTAGACTTATGCATGCCAACCGTACATTGAAGCATTGTAACCAAGATCTTATTGATAGCTTCAACTTGGCCATTGGACTGAGGGTAGTATGGAGTTGAACTATCGTGTTGCAAGCCTAGCTGGGTTGTTAATTCCAACATCATATGATTACGGAAATGCTTCCCGTGATCAGTGACGATGGCTTGAGGGACGCCGAATCGCGAAATAACATGATTAAATAAAAATTGCACCGCTGTGTGACTGTCTTCAGTTAATGTAGGCATTGCCTCGGCCCATTTAGTAAAGTAATCGACGGCAACGATAATAAACCCATGCCCCCCAGCCGAGCGAGGGTTACAGGTCATATAATCAATGCCCCATTTTGCAAAAGGGTCGACGGTGACAACATGGTGCAATGGAGCAGGAGGCGCTCGCATCTTCCACTGGTATATCTGGCACTCATGACAAGAGCGGACGGCAAGGATGCAATCCTTGAAGATAGAGGGCCAAAAGTAGCCAGCTCGAAGGATTTTTTGGGCAGTAGCATATCCGGACATATGACCGCCACAGGCACTGGAGTGGCAGTCATTCAAGACCCGCTCAACCTCCTTGAGAGTAAGACAACGACGGAGAACAGAGTCGGCACCGAGACGATATAATGTATCCCCAATGATACGGTATGGTTGAGATTGATGACGAATCCTTCGCCGAGCGTCTTTGGACACACCCGGGAGAAAGGAGGACGTTTGTAGATATATAATTATATCTCCGTACCATGGATCGAGGGTGCTAATGAGGAATAAGGTCTCATCTGGAATTTGATCCTCTATGTGAGAGGTCGGAGAAGAAGATGGCAAAGAGCAAATTAACTCAGCAAATACAAGGGATTTCTTGGACTTGGCAGTGGTAAATTCCAAGTCAAACTCTTGGAGGATGACAATCCACTTTGAGTACTTGCCCCCCAGCAACTGGCGTGACAAAATATATATCATGGGGTTGCAATCAGAAATCACGGTAGTAGTACGCAGCAGAATATAATGACGGAAACATTGGATAGCACAAACGACGGCCAAAGCCAACTTCTCGACATAGGCATATCGAGTTTCCGTGTCTAAAAGATTGCGGCTGAGATAATATATAACATGTTCAGTGCCATCATCGTCAGCTTGAACGAGAACCATGCCGATAGTGGTGTCGGTGGTGGCCAAATATAGAGTGTAGTCGCGATAATAATTCGGAGGACGGAGCAATGGAGCAGAAACAAGGAGACCCTTGAGACGCTCAAAATATTCCTGAGCAGTGGTATCCCAATGAAAAGGGACATCGCGTTTTAGTAATTGTGTAAAACCTTTGGCCACCTCGGCATATTTTCGAACGAAACGTCGTAAAAAATTTGCTTTACCCTGCAAGCTTTGCAATTGCTGTAAAGAAGCAGGGGGAGGAAGATTCACTATAGCCTCGACTTTAAGGGGATCCAAACGCTTGCCCTCTCGGGAAACAACAAACCCGAGAAGTCGGCCAGATTCAACGCAGAAGACACATTTGTGAGGATTAAGCCTAATTCGATAGTATCGATAGCAAAGAAAGATTTCACGAAGGTGTTTAGGGTGGTCCTGACGTTTGGCTGAATGAGCAGGAAGATCATGCAGGTAAGGCTGTACAATGTGTCGAATGTCATGGAACGCATAAGACATTGCACGCTGGAAGGTAGCACCGGAATTTTTAAGACCGAAAGGGAGCTTCTTATAGGCAAAAGTGCCCCATGGACAGATAAAGGCAGTTTTGTGTTGATCAGCGGGAGCAATATTGATCTGGTTATAGCCAGAAAAACCGTCCATAAAAGAATACATTTCACTTCCAGCACACTCGTCAATAATTTGATCAATGAATGGTGTGGGAAAATTATCTTTAGGACAGGCTCAATTTATATCACGATAATCGACACAAACACGGATTGTACCCTGTTTTTTAGTCACAGGTACAATATTTGAGACCCAATCTGTGAGCAGAATAGGATAAATAAAACCGGCTTTAAGAAGCTTCTCTACCTCGGCCTTAATCGCTGCAGCCTTTCGGGGGTGTACAGGGCGTAAACGTTGACGAACAGGCTTAGCACCTGGGTACGTGATTATCTCATGCACCACTATACTAGGATCAATGTCGGGAATTTCTTCATAGGACCACGCGAAGACATCACGAAATTCGCGAAAAAGATTGGAATAAAGTTGAATCTCCTCTAGAGTACAAGTGACTCCAATGTGAAGATGCTCGACAATCCCTGGTTTCACAGAGATGTCGATGGGCTGGGTTTGCGTAATGTTTGCCATATTCCCTTCATAATACACCTGATAAATCTGAATAGGTGTTTGTAATGGGAGACAAGGAGCAAACCGCTCAAGGCAAGTAAGAATATCCTGAGGGGCAGGGAGAAAGGAGGAACGATGGTGAGAATCATGCCAAGGAAGTTCCTCGAGAGACATAGTCTCAATAATGGCTTCATCTGAGGAGAATGTTTCTTGTAAAGGATCCGAAGAAGTTTCGTATACAAGCCCTGAGGATGGATCGAATGAATGGAGAATCGTGCTCGAAGGAGCAAGTTTAGAAGAGGAAGCCGATGCAGCAATAATTTCAACATAGTTGAGTTCGGCAGGACTCAACGACATCTGGTCGCCCCAAGAATCTACTTGGTCGGTGGGAGGAATAATCCACGGATCAGAACAAGTAGTAATCATATTAACAGAAGCGACATTAGGAGGTGGGAGTGGAAAAACACCCATAAGGGCGGGATCTTTGAAAAGTCTGGCTCCCAGACTCTCAGGTAACTTCGAGGTATGCTCCACAAAAGGGATGTTGCCTTCAGAAGAGGAAGCGAAGAAAGATAGCTGGTCTACGGTAACAATCTTCCCTTGATGAGGGAAACGAATGATACGAAACAGAGATGAAGCAACAGCTTTCATCGCGTAGATCCAGCTACGTCCGAGAAGGAGGTTGTAGGTAAGAGTAGCGTCAACGACTTCAACTTCCATTTCGACCGTCTTCCCTTCCAAGGTGATGGGAAAACGCTGGAGTATACCGTAAGGACGAGAGGCTCTTCCATCAAAGGCTTCCAAGGTTGTGGGAGACTGGCTTAGCGTAAGAGATCCAATAGCTTTCCAACAGGCGACAGACATGATGCAAGTTGAGGCACCTTCATCAATGACTATACGATGAATCGTTTTGGAATCAATAATAACTTGTATAAGGAAGGCGATTTGGGGAGGCAGTCTCTGGGTATGGCGTTCTAAGTCAAAAGTAATTAAATCCGAGTCAGCCGGGTCTATGCCACCAATAGCGGATAGCAAGGACTTCCTCTGAGAAGGGCAGCTCTGGAGAACTTCTAAAGCAGACATAGCCGACGGAGTCTGTGCTAAGTCCTCAACGATATTGTAGTGCTGTGCAGCACGAGCATTTGGGTTGTAAGAAGATTTCTGGAGTACTCCTTTTGGAGGGGGTCGAAGAGGCCTCTCAGTGGTAGGTCTCTCAATGTGGAGGGGACCTGAACTGAACGGTGGAGCACTAGAGGGGATCTCAGGCTCCTTCCTGGCAGATGGCAGATAATCTTTTGTTCGAGTAGTGATATTGATAGGTATCGTTCCAGCCATAAACACTTGAGAACCAAAGGAAGAGGGAGGCTGAGAAGGGTCAGCCACCATCTGAGTTTCTTGAGTTTGTTGGGAGGGAAAGGGTTCTTTGAGCACCGCAGGAGTCCCAGGAGTGCCTTTCAACAAACGACTAACTTCGGACCGCCTCGGGCAGTCCTTGGTATAGTGATCCTCATCACAGATAAGACAAGGATACTTGGGTTTGCATTTAGCACCGTCCTCGGGCGGAGGTTTAGGGGCGTCCTGTTTAGGTTGCTCTGGTTTATTTTTCGCTTTCCCTTTCTTCTTTCCTTTCGAGGCCTTGTCTGCCGTGGTGGATTGGATGGCATTAACCTCAGAAGTAACATTCAAAATGGGTGGTACCTGGGAAGGTTGTTCATTCGAAGCAGTCGATTTTTGCTTCCCAGGGTTCGCGGGATTTTTATTTGAGGATGAACTAACCGAACCAATAATACCGTCAACAGTTGGTGTTGGCAGGGCTTTAGATGTTCCTGGTCTTGGGGCATCAGGCAGATAATCATACAATGTACCTAACTGAGAGTAAACCAAATCAAGGTACTGAGCGCGTGTGATAGCTTGCTCTTCAGTGACACACGCCCCCATGGAAATGTCCCGAGCTATTGGAGGAACGAACAAAGTCGTAAAGCAATCGATAAGAAGCTGGTCGGGAATCCAAAATTTGATCATATGTCTACATCGTCTCCATTCATGGATATGATCAGAGATATGCGTAGCTGTCGCTTGTCTTAAGGATGTGAGGAGGTGTGTACCCGTTTCATATCGAATGGGTAACTGAAAATGCGTGAGAAATGCCATAGCCAAGGAGTTAAAATCCTGAAAGGATCCGCGATTGAGCTCAATATACCACTTAGCTGCAGAGCCAGTGAGAGTCCTTTGAAAAAGGCGAAGCCGAATTGAATCATCAAGCCAAGAATTAGATGAACACCACAGGTGATAAGTCATGACATGAGCTTGTGGGTCTTCATTAGCTTTACCATCAAATTTTGGACAGTCACCGGGAATTTTCATTGGAACCGGAGGCCAATATGGGTTATGAAGAATAGGATCATTAGTTAATTTAGACACATCCGGTAATTCTAAAGTCGCTAAGAAAGGTAATTGAGGATTAAAGGACATCTGGGGCTGCTGGTGGGATGGAGCACCAGGGTTCCAACCAGCTGGCAGTTTCCCCTAGGGGCTTGGTCCGGGCGGATTTGGCCCCATAGGGTTTTGTCCGTATGGATTTGGGTTCTGCCCCCCAGCAATCCATGGATTACCAAACGGTCCCGCAGGAGCAGCATATGGTTGCGGATAAGTCTGACAAGGATTCGTCTGCAGTTGTTGGTAATTTTGATATGGGGCAAACAACGGTTGCCCTTGAGGTTGCTGGTGACCATAGGGTGGCTGGACTCCAAACTGAGTTTGAGAAACAGGCTGAGTTTGATAAGTCTGTTGAGATTGAACTCCAGCTTGCATTGGAAAACCGGATGGAGTCTGGGGTCCAGCCTCGGGCAAAAAACCAGGTTGAGCAGTGCTAGAAGGATGTCCTATAGGTTGGGCTATCAAGCCGGAAGGATAACCTTGTTGATATTGAGGTTGGCCTCCCTGCCCAGAAGGTTGTACCTGCTAGGAATGGAGTTGTTTTTGCACAACAGAAGGTTGTCCTAACGGACCAGATGGCTGAGTGGGCTGGGCAGTTGGTTGGCCTGATTGGATTTGAGGCTGACCCACTTGCCCAGAAGGTTGACTAGACTGGACGGTAGGCTGACCATGTGGTTGAACAGCTTGTCCAGATATTGAACCATACTGGACATTGGGTTGGTTTGGGTTAACAGATGATTGACCAATTTGTCCAGTAGGATAACCTTGCTGGATACCAGGTGGAACTTGTTGAACCGAAGACTGACCTGAGTTACCAGAAGGTTGAACATAATAGGAGAAAAACGGACCACCAGAAGCAAAAGGGTTTCCATGGAAGGATTGCCCTTGTAGGTCTTGAGGAGGTTGTCTTGGAGATTGCGCAGATGATACTTGACCACCATGAAAAGAGGTGGAACCCCAATCAATTGACAACAGAACTAATACCTCAACAATCGGTTGAGTCGGCAAATATCGATCGTATGGCCCCTCTGTTGGGACATTTGACGTAGGATCAAAGACTCCAAATAAAGAAGCCGAAGGACGACTAAAAATAGGAGTCGAGGAGGCTGCACATACCGTTGGAGCGGTTGTGATCGAGGTAACAAATGTACTGCGACTTTGTGGAGTAAAAGGCTCCGTGGTAGGAAAAGTGAGTGGTGACCAAATAGAACCCGTGAAAGGAGTTCCAGAGGGCATAGTATCCCTTAATGCATTATAGCCTGGTGGTAGGTTTGCAGTAGTGGGAGTGCTAATGACAAGTATAGGGTCCGTCGCGGTGGGAATTTCACCGCTCGTCGCAACGGACTCATCAGTTGTAGTAGGGGACAAGTCTTCCATGTTAGAGGAAGAAGGTGGGACTGAAACACGAGGAGAAGTATAGTCCCAAAAAGGGACACTATCCTCAAAAGGTTCCCAAATAGGGTTCCAATGAAAATCGTAAGTCTCGTCGCCTGGAGCACGAGAACTAATCGGTTGTATACTCGGAACCACAGGAAGACTCATAACCGGTATCTCGGAAGAAGACAGAATTGGTAATTCCGCCAGGATGAAACTTCACAAAACCTAAGGAATCTACTGAGATAAAATCACTACTCAAACTAACGCAAACAAAATCTAATTGGGTAAATGTTATCGTGGCCGAATAAATTTTAGGACGCAAAGACACAACTTGACCTTTTCATGTTTTAAGAGTCGAGAAAAGGACAAAAAGATGACTCTAGTCTCCTTCGAATGTTTAATGAGCACGAAGTGACAAGACGCTCACTGGCACCTTTTCTTTTAAGGAGTCCGAAAAGGATCAAAAGTGACTACCCCGGAGACTCTAGGCAAAAGGTTTACCAAAAAATCCGTAAAACTGCTTATACACCTTGGCAATCAGATGAAAACCAAGGACTTCCCGTACTGCAGTCAATCTTCCCGAATGCTGTGTTCAGTGCATTACGGCTTGTAAGGCGGCAGACTCAGCTTCCTATGGATAAAGGATGATAACCTAGTGGGGTCTCCCTTTTATACGCGACGGTACATGGGAGCTCAGTTCGTGCTAGACCACTATCGAGTCACAAGAGGAGGAATCACTCAACCATTGTGTGAAACAATAGTGACTAGGTTTAACGACGCAGGAACACGTCTCTAGCCTAGACCTCTAGAATATGTGCGTTAGGTTCCAATGCGTTGTTAGATTCATTCGGTTTATTTTACAGTTGATCTTCAATTAAGTTTTAGTTTTTTGGTCCTACCGTATGTGATCTCTCAAAACTTCCTAAATGCAAACTATATGCCAAAATTATATCATTTCGTTCAATGAATTCTAACTACAAGAGAGTTGAAATTTTCAAACAAACAAAATGAACAATAAACAATCAATAGAGATCCTAATGCAGCTAATAACAAGAAATGAAACTTTTTCTTTTCTTTTCTTTTTAAAAGCAACAAATAACAATAAATGATAACTAATATAATGCAAAAAGATCTTTTGTTTTTTCTTCTTTTAAAATGGCATAATGCATTTAAACAAATCTCAATTCACTCAATGCAAATAGAACCAACTTTGAAACACCAAGATGAACTGTCCAAACAAGGAAAAGCACAAAGACTTTCAATGAACCATTTGATCTAACTTCAAATGAAGTCAAGCAAAATCCAAACAAGCTAGAGGTGAATCGCTCGAAGCATAGAATAACAAGCTTTAACAACCACTAGAGAGGTGCGGAAAACAACCAAAAAATTGACTGGACAATCAAAGAACCGAAACTTCCCACAGAAGGCTCGACATGCGAAGCCACTAGATGTTCTAGGGCTGGGATACAAAATCGATAGAAATAAGCAAACAACTGAAGGATAAAGGTAAAAACCAGTCATACAGAGGTCCAACACACTTCCAGAAGCTGCAAAGGATATAAAAAGACAAAAATCTGAGTTTAAAGAGCTTCCAACAAACACACTGGCAAAATTCACAGGGCTGGCGCGACTGTCAGACTGCAACTTGCGCTACCAAGAAATTGGCGCGAGTTGCTGTTTTGCAACATGCGCCAACTGGCGCGACTGTCAGATTAAAAAAATGCGCCAACAGAGTTTGCTGGCCTAAAAAATAAATAAAGCAACCCAGGGTCAGGCCGACAGTACTCAGACGGATCAAACAGCAAATAACAACTTTAAAACTGACCCAAAAAGCTCATTTACTCAAGCAAGCAAGAGAAAACTAACATGCAAGAAAAAATCCAAATAGCTTTTCCCCAGTGGAGTCGCCAAATTGTTGGAGAGGTAAATCCCCTCTGCGGACAGAGGTGATCCCACTAGCCTAAAATGAGTCTAGCAACAATCAATTCACGCTACTATGCAAGTTCCTAGTTGCATACTGAAAGTGGGTTACAAGAACCAACCTGGAGTCCAACGCTAAGGTCGAAGAAGAGTTGATACTCCCGTTCCCTCGCTCCGGCAGGTCACAATCCTTGCGATCCTCGTGAACGGATACCTGCACATGCAAAGAACGAAGCGAATACAAGCATAGAATCCACCAACATACAACTATATTTCAGTCAGAAAGGAAATAAATCAAACATTATCATAATGAACAATGAGATTGGAACCATAACAGTAGTCGTTTATTAATGAATAATAAACAGAGAAAGATACAACCAAGGTTCTGACGTTGAACCTCTCCTCTGGCTGGGCGAGCAGCTATGTATGTCTTGCAATAGACCTTCTCTCTCTCAGACTTCCGGCAACATAACCTCCCTATGCTTCAAGACTCTTACTATCACTCAAGGCAAGCATAATCACAACTAGCATTACTGAAAGACTAGCTTGTCAAATGCATGAGGACGGACTTTTATAGATGGAGAAGGGAGGAAGATACAATGCATCAGGACACCCATTGTGGATTGGCATTATCTCCGAAAAGCCGTTGTGGATAGATGTCAAGGATAGATGATGACTCTCGACATCCAGAAGATGAGCTTTGTCCTCAAAAGACTTCATGACTTGAAGGGAAAAAACATCTAGGCACGCGTTTGTCAAAAATCACTACCAAACTTGGTTGGCGCGGGTGTTTTTCCAAGACAGAGCGCCAATGGTCGCACGCCCTTTTGGGGATCTCATTGATTGGCGTGGGCAGGACATTGTGGACCCGCGCTAATGGAAAAAGGGCAGTTTTCAGGGAAATTTTGCAGGAGGTGTCTTCAGGGAACATGAAGTACATACTTAGGGGAACATAATGCAAGTGTTTTTAGGCTATGTCACTGCTCACAAGTCCCGGAATGAGTCCTCCAAAGTACGGGAACAGGGGTGATAGGGATGGTGAGCAATGGTGACAAATTACTGTGTAACACCCATGTTTCCTTTTGTCCTCCCTTTTGGAATCCCATTTTAGTACTTGATCACCTATGTAGAAATCCTCTGCTTTAGTTTTCTTATCAAAGATATTCTTTATTTTTTCTTGAATTACTTGGGATTTGATATAAACTTCTTCCTTGGTTTGCTGCAAATGAATTGTTTGGTTTATCCTCCTTTGGATGTCATTTGGTTCTACTTGTAGCTCTTGAATAATTTTCATCATTGGTACTCCTAATGAGGATTGTTACACAGTAATTTGTCACCATTGGTCACCGTCCCTGTTACCCCTTTCCCGCACTTTGGAGGACTCATTCCGGGACTTGTGAGAAGTGACATGGCTTGAAAACACTTGCATTATGTTCCCCTAAGTATGGACTTCATATGCCTTGAAGACATCTCCTGCAGAATATCCTTAAAAAGTCCCCTTTTTCCATTAGCGCAGATCCATAGTGTATCAACAGCACCAATCGGGGAAATTCTCCAAAGAGGGCGCGCCCATTGGTGCTCTGTCTCAGAATCTTACCTACGCCAACCAATTTTGGGAAAGCTTTTTAACCAACGCACGCCCGAGAGTTTTTTCCTTTCAACTCATGAGGCTTTTCAAGGATAATGCCAATCTCATGGATGTCGAGATTCATCGTATCTCTATCCATAATAGCTTTTCGAGGATAATGCTTATCCCATGGATGTCTGGATTCATTGTATCTCTTCCTCCTCCTCCATCTATAAAAGCTTGTTCTGGTGCATTTGACAAGCTAGTTTTGAGCATAGGGAGAATGATACTGTCAGAAGTCTGAGAGATTGCTGTAAGAGTCTTATTTGCATTCATAATCAAAGATAGAGAGAGGCTTGTTCCCAGTCCCAACAAGCTTTGCAAGACATATGTAGCTGATCACCTAGCCAAAGGAGGATTTGACGTCAGAACTATGGTTGTATACTCCTTTGTTGATTATCAATAATAGATGACTATCATTATGGTTCCATTCTTGCTGTTCATTATGATGATGTTTGAATTATATCTTTTCTGACCGATATATAATTGCATCTATTGGATTTTATGCTTGTATTCGTATCGTTCTTTGCATGTGCAGGTGTCCATTCACAGAGATCGTGAGGATCGTGACCGGCCGGAGCAAAGGAACGAGAGTGTCAACTCTTCTACAACACTAGCGTTGGAATCCAAGTAGGTTCTCATAATCCACCTTTAATTTGCAATTAGGAACTTGCGTGATAGCATTGTTTGATTGTTGCTAGACCCATTTTGGGCTAGTGGGATCGCCTCTATCCGCAGAGGGGATTTACCTCTCCAACAATTTGGCGACTCCACTGGGGAAGCTATTTGTTGTTTGATTCGTAAACTTTGGATGGAGCCTGAAGTACGGCCAGGTAGCCTTCGAAACGCTATTGCTCTGCATTAGTGAAGTAGATCAACGCCACTTCAGTCAATCTTCGGTTTGGTTTACGAACCACACATCTTGAAGTTTGTCTTGCACTTTGGTTTTCTCTTGTTTTGCTTGCTTAGATAAGCTTTCTGGGTTGAATTTTTAAGTTGTTTCTTGTTGCCTGGTCTGTCTGGATACTGTTGATGAAGCCCTGGACTGCTTGTTTTTATTTTTAAGCTAGAAAACTTGATTAGCGCGATTTTTTCCCTGACAGTCGCGCTAGTGGGTGCATGTTGCACAAAAGCAAGTTGCGCTAATCCCTTAAAAGCGCGAGTTACAGCTTGACATTCGCGCCAGGCCTGTGAACTTTTCCAGTTTGCTTGTTTGGAAGCCTTCTGAGCTTGGATTTTTGTCTTGTCACATCTTTTTCAACTACTAGAGTGTGTCAAAGCTTTGTTTGACTGGTTTTTGACCTTCATCCTTCGGGTGTTTTCCTCTTTCCATTGATTTCATATCTCAGCCCTAGACTCAGCATCTAGTGGCTTTGTACATCGAGCCTTCCGTGGGAGTTTTTGGTTCTTTGATTGTCCAGTCGACTTGGCTACTTTTTTCACTTGTCTAGTGGTTGTCAAAACTTTTTATTGTGTGCTTCAAGCAATCTACCTCTTTTTCGTTTGGATTTCTCTTGGCTTCGTTTGAGCTTAGATCACATAGCTCATTGAGGTTTTTGTGATTTTTCTTGGTTTGAAAGATTGTCTTGATGTTTCAGACTTGATTCTATTTTCATTGAGTGAAATTTGTCTTTTTACTCTTTGTTATTATCTCTCAAAATTTGTTTAAGTGCATTTTGCCATCGAAAATAAAACAAACAATCTCTCTTGCGTTGCATTAGTTAATGGAAATTAGAGTTTTGTATATGTTATTAGCAATTAGTCACTTTTAAAAGAAAAAAGTTTTGTTTACTGCCATTAGCTGCATTAGAGTCATTGTTGATTGTTTGATGATCATTTTGTTTGATTGAAAGATCTCAACTCTTCTGTAGTTAGCGTTCATCGAATGGAATGATATATTTTGGCATATAGCTTGCATTTAGGAAATTGTGAGAGATTACATACGGTATGACCTGGAAACTGAAACCTAATCAAAGATCAATTGTAAAATGAACTGAATGAATCTAAAAACGTATTGGAACTTAACACATACATCTAGAGGTCTAGGCTAGAGACGTGTTCCGACATCGTTAAACCTAGTCACTGTTGTTTCACATTATGGTTGGGTGATTCCTCCTTTTGTGACTCGATAGTGGTCTAGCACGGATTTGTGCTCCCACGTACCATCGAGTATATGTGGAGACCCCACTAGGTTATCATCCTTTATCCATAGGAAGTTGTGTCTGTCGCCTTACAAGCCGTAATGCACTGAACACAGTATTCGGGAAGATTGACTGCTGTACGGGAAGTCCTTGGTTTTCATATGATTTCCAGGGTGTATATGCAGTTTTACAGATTGTTTGGTAAACCCTTTGCCTAGTTTCTCCAGAGTAGTCACTTTTGATCCTTTTCGGACTCCCTAAAAGAAAAGGTTCACCTGAGCATTTGTCACTTCGGGCTCACTAAACATTCGAAGGAGACTAGAGTCATCCTTTTGTCCTTTTCTCGACTCTTAAAACATGAAAAGGTCAAGTTCAGTTCCTTTGTCTTAAAATTTATTCGGCCACGATTCGCATTTACCCGGTTAGATCTTGTTTGCGTTAGTTTGAGTAGGGTCCTTTCTCGTTAGCTTCCCTAGGATTTTGTGAAGTTTTCATCCTGGCGGAATTACCAATTTCGTCTTTATCCTTTGCCGAGATACCAGTTGTGAGTAATACTCTTCCTGTTATTCCGAGTATACAACCGATTAATTCTCGTGCTCCAGGCGACGAGACTTACGAATTTCATTGGAACCCCATTTGGGAACCTTCTGAGGACGGTATCCCTTTTTGGGAATACACTTCCCCTCGTGTTTCGGCCCCACTATTTTCTTCCGATATGGAGGAAGTATCCCCTACTTCGACTGAAGAATCCGTTGCGATGAGCGGTGAAATTTCCACCGCAATGGAACCTATACTTGTTAGTAGCACCCCTACTACTTGGAAACTACCTCCAGGCTATAAAGCATTAAAGGATGTTATGACTTCTAGGACTCCCTCCACGAGTTCTATTTGGTCACAACTCACTTTTCCTACCACGAAGCCTTTTACTCCACAAAGTTGCAGTACGTCTGTTACCTCAATCCCAGCCATTCCAATGGTATGTGTAGCTTCTTCGACTCCTGTTTTTAGTGGTCCTTTGGCCTCTATATTCGGAGTCTTTGATCCTACGTCAAACGTCCCAGCAGAGGGGCCATACGACCAGTATTTACAACATCTTGGTAGGCCTTTGTCGTCTCAACCGACTGTTGAGATTTCAGTCCCGTTGTCAATTGATTGGGGCCCCACCTCTTATCATGGTGGCCAAGTATCATCTGCACAATCCCAAAGACCACCTAATCAAGACCAACAGTCTTACACAGGGCAACCTAGGAACCAACAAGGACAACCCTTCCAGGGACAACCTTTGGCCTCTGGTGGTCCGTCTTTCACCTCTTATGCTCAACCTTCTGGTAACTCAGGTCAATCTTCTGTTCAACAAGGCCAACCTGGTATCCAGCAAGGTTATCCTACTGGACAAATTGGTCAATCTTATGTTCACCCAAACCAACCTAATGTCCAATATGGCCCAGCATCTAGACAAGCTGGTCAACCCACCGTCCAGTATAGTCAAGCACCTGGGCAAGTCGGCCAGCCTCAAATCCAATTAGGCCAACCAACTGCCCAGCCCACTTGGCCATCTGGTCCATCAGGACAACCCTCAGTTGTGCAACAAAAATTCCAACCCTAGCAAGCACATCCTTCCGGGCAGGTGGGCCTACCTCAATATCAACTAGGTCATCCTTCCGGCTAAATAGCCCAACCTACAGGACATTCTTTTGGCACTGCTCAACCCGGTTTTATGCCCCAGGCTGGACCCCAGGCCCCATCCGGTCTTCAAATGCAAGTTGGAATCTAATCCCAACCAGTCTATCAAAATCAGCTTGTTTCTCAAACTCAGTTTGGAGTCCATCCACCTTATGGTTACCAGCAACCCCAAGTGCAACCTTCGTTTGCCCCATATCAAAATTATCAACAACTGCAGGCAAATCCTTATCAGAATTATCCGCAACCGTATGGTGCTCCTGTAGGACAGTTTGGTAATCCATGGAATGCTGGGGGGCAGAACCAAAATCCCTACGAACAAAACCCTATGGGGCCAAATCCGTCCGGACAAAGCCCATGGGGACAACCGCCAGTTGGTTGGAACCCAGGTGTTCCATCCTACCCGCAGCCCCAGATGTCCTTCAATCCTCAGTTACCTTTCTCAACAACCTTAGAATTACCGGATGTGTCCAAACTGACCAATGATCCCATTCTCCATAATCCATATTGGCCTCCGGTTCCGACGAAAATTCCCGGTGATTGTCCCAAATTCGATGGTAAAGCTAATGAAGATCCTCAAGCTCATGTCATGACCTATCACTTGTGGTGTTCATCCAATTCGTGGCTTGATGATTCGATTTGACTTCACCTTTTTCAAAGGACTCTCACTGGCTCTGCAGCTAAGTGGTATATTGAGCTCACTCACGGATCCTTTCAGGATTTTAACTCGTTGGCTATGGCATTCCTTACTCATTTTCAGTTGCCCATTCGATATGAAACGGGTACACACCTCTTGACATCCTTAAGACAGACAACGGCTACGCATATCTTTGATCATATCCATGAATGGAGACAGCGTCGACGTATGATCAAGTTTTGGATTCCTGACCAACTTCTTACCGACTGGTTTACGACTTCGTTCGTTCCTCCAATAGCACGGGACATTGCCATGGGGGCATGTGTCACTGAAGAGCAAGCTATCGCGCACGCTCAGTACCTTGACTTGGTTTATTCTCAATCTGGTACATTGTATGATTATTTTCCTGATGCCCTGAGACCAGGAACATCCAAAGCCCCGTAGACACCTACTGTTGACAGTATTATTGGTTTTGTTACCTCATCCTCGAAGAAAAATTCTGCGAACCCTGGAAGCAAAAATCAAATGCTTCGAATGAACACACTTCTCAGGCTACACCCACTTCGAATATTACTTCCGAGGTCAACGCCATCCAGTCCACCATGGAAGACAAAGCCTTGAAAGGAAAGAAGAAAGGAAAAGGGAAGAATAAACCAGATCAACCTAAACAGGACTCCCCTAAACCTCCGCCTGAGGAAGGTGCCAAGCGCAAACCTAAGTATCCTTGTCTTATCTGTGATGAAGATCACTATACCAAAGACTACCCTAGGCAGTCCGAAGTTAGTCGTTTGTTGAAAGGTGCCCCTGGGACTCCTGCAGTGCTCAAAGAACCCTTTCCCTCGCAACAAACTCAAATGGTGGCTGACCCCTCTCAACCTCCATCTTCCTTCAGTTCTCAAGTATTTATGGCTGGGAAGATACCTGTCCACATTAGTACTCGAACAAAATAATATCCGTCATCTGCCAGGAAAGAGCCTGAGGTCCCCTCTAGTTCTCCTCCGTCTAGTTCAGGCCCGCTCCACATCGAGAGACCTAGCACTGAGACGCCTATTCGACCCCCTCCGAAAGGAGTACTTCGGAAATCTTCTTACAACCCAAATTCTCGTGCTACACAGCACTACAATATTATTGAGGACTTAGCTCAGGCTCCGTCGGCTATGTCTGCTTTAGAAGTTCTCCAGAGCTGCCCTTCTTAGAGGAAGTCCTTGCTATCGGCTATCGGTGGCATAGACCCGGCCGACTCGGATTTGATTACTTTTGACTTAGAACGCCATACGCTGAGACTGCCTCACCAAATCTCATTCCTCATACAGGTTATTATTAATTCCAAAACAATTCATCGTACAGTCATTGATGAAGGTGCTTCAACTTGCATCATGTCTGTTGCCCGTTGGAAAGCTATTGGTTCTCCGACGCTGAGCCAGTCTCCCACAACCTTGGAAGCTTTTGATGGAAGAGCATCCCGTCCTTATGGTATACTCCAATGTTTGCCCATATCTTTGGAAGGGAAGACGGTCGAGATGGAAGTTGAAGTTGTTGATGCTAATCTTACCTACAACCTCCTTCTTGGACGTAGCTGGACATACGCAATGCAAGCTGTAGCTTCATCTTTGTTTCGTATCATCCGTTTCCCTCATCAAGGGAAGATTGCTACCATCGACCAGCTTTCATTCTTCGCTTCCTCTTCCGAAGGCAAAATTCCTTTTGTGGAGCTTACCTCCAAATCATATGAGAGTTTGGGAGCTGGGCTTTTTAAAGATCCTGCCCTCATGGGTGTTTTTCCGGTCCCACCTCCTAATGTCACTTCCGTCAATATGATTACTACTTGTTCTGATCCGTGGATTCTCCCTCCAACTGATCAAGTAGAATCTTGGGGCGATGAGATGTCGTTGAGCCCTGTCGAGCTCAACTACGTCGAAATCATTTCTGCATCGGCTCCCTCTTCTGAACCTGCTCCTTCGAGCAAGGTTCCCAACTCGTTTGCTCCATCCTGATGGCCTGGAGATGAGACTTCTTCGGACCCTTTAAAAGAAATATTCCCTTCGGACAAAGCCATTATTGAGACTATGTCTCCAGAGGAACCTCCTTGGCCTGATTCTCACCATCGTTCCTCGTTTCTCCCTGCCCATCAGGATATGCTTACTTGTCTCGAGCGGTTTGCTCCTTGTCTCTCATTTCAAACCCTTCAAACACCTATCCAAATTTATCAAGTGTCCTCTGAAGGAAATATGGCAAGCATCACGCAAACCCAGCCTATTGACATCTCTGCAAAACCAGGGATTGTTGAACATCTTCACATTGGAATCACTTGTACTCCAAAGGAGATTCAACTCTATACCAATCTTTTTCACGAATTTCGTGACGTCTTTGCATGGTCCTACAAAGAAATGCCCGGCATTGATCCTAGCATAGTGGTGCATGAGATACTCTCGTACCCGGGAGCTAAGCCTGTGCGTCAACGTTTATGCCCTGTACACCCCCGCAAGGCTGCAGCTATTAAGGCGGAAGTGGAAAAGCTTCTCAAAGCTGGTTTTATTTACCCTATCCCACTCACAGATTGGGTCTCTAACATTGTGCCTGTGAATAAAAAACATGGTACCATCCGTGTTTGTGTCGATTATCTTGATATTAATCGGGCCCGTCCTAAAGATAATTTCCCCACACCATTCATTGATCAAATTATTGACGAGTGTGCCGGAAGCGAAATGTACTCTTTTATGGATGGTTTTTCTGGGTATAACCAGATCAATATTGCCCCTGCTGATCAACACAAGACCGCTTTTATCTGTCCATGGGGCACTTTTGCCTATAAGAAGCTCCCTTTTGGTCTGAAAAATTCCGGTGCTACCTTCCAACGTGCAATGTCTTATGCTTTTCATGACATTCGCCACATTGTACAGCCATACCTGGATGATCTACCAGCTCATTCAGCCAAATGTCAGGACCACCCTACTCACCTTCGCGATATCTTTCTTCGCTACTGACACTACCGTATCAGACTCAATCCTCACAAATGTGTCTTCTGCGTTGAATCTGGCCGACTTCTCGGGTTCATCGTCTCCTGAGAGGGCATCCGTTTGGATCCCCTTAAAGTCAAGGCTATAGTGAATCTTCCTCCCCCTGCTTCTTTACAGCAATTGCAAAGCTTGCAGGGTAAAGCAAACTTTCTAAGATGATTCGTTCCAAACTATGCCGAGATGGCTAAAGGTTTCACACGGTTGCTAAAGTGAGATTTCCCTTTCCATTGGGATACCGTCGCTCAAGAATCTTTTGAGCGTCTCAAGGGTTTCCTTGTTTCCGCTCCATTGCTACGTCCTCCGAACTATCATCGTGACTACACTCTGTATTTGGCCGCCGCCGACACCACTATCGGCATGGTTCTCGTTCAAACTGACGATGATGACACTAAGCATGTTGTATATTATCTCAGCCGCAACCTTTTAGACACGGAAACTCGATATGCTTATGTCAAGAAGTTGGCTTTGGCCGGCGTTTGTGCTGTCCAACGTTCCGTCACTATATTTTGCTGCGCACTACCACCGTGGTTTCTGATTGCAACCCCATGACGGACATTTTGTCACGCCAGTTGCTGGGGGGAAAGTACTCAAAGTGGATTGTCATCCTCCAAGAGTTCGACTTGGAATTTACCACTTCCAAGTCCAAGAAATCCCTTGTATTTGCTGAGTTACTTTTCTCTTTGCCATCTTCTTCCCCGCCCTCTCACTCAGAGGATCATATTCTAGATGAGACTTTGTTTCTCATTAGCACCATCGATCCCTATTACGGGGATATCATCATATATTTGCAAACATCCTCCTTTCGCCCCGGCGTGTCCAAAGACGCTCGGCGAAGGATTCGTCATCAGTCTCAACCATACCATATAATTGGGGACACATTATATCACCTCGGTGCCGACTCTGTTCTCCGCCGATGTCTAACTCTCGAGGAAGCTGAGCATGTTTTGAATGACTGCCACTTTGGCGCCTGTGGTGGTCACATGTTCGGATATGCCACTGCCCAAAAAATCCTCCGTGCTGGCTACTTTTGGCCCTCTATCTTTAAGGATTGCATTCTTGTTGTCTACTCTTGTCATGAGTGCTAGATATACCAGCGGAAGATGCAAGCGCCTCCCGCTCCATTGCATCCTGTTGTCACCGTCAGCCCTTTTGCAAAATGGGGCATTGATTATACGACCTGTAACCCTCGCTCGGCCGGGGGGCATGGGTTTATTATCATTGCCGTCGATTACTTCACTAAATGGGCCGAGGCGATGCCCACATTAACTGAAGACGGTCACACAGCAGTGCAATTCTTATTCAACCATGTTATCTCGCGATTCGGCGTCCCTCAAGCCATCGTCACTAATCACGGGAAGCATTTCTGTAATCATATGATGACGGAACTAACAACCCAGCTGGGCTTACAGCACGATAGTTCGACTCCATACTATCCTCAGGCCAATGGCCAAGTTGAAGCTATCAACAAGATTTTGGTTACAATGCTTCAGCGTACCGTTGGCATGCATAAGTCTAACTGGCATTTGATGTTGTTCCCTGCCTTGTGGGCCTACCGAACCTCCGTGAAGGATGCCACTAGTTCCACTCCATTTCAACTAGTTTATGGACTAGAGGCTACCCTTCCAATCGAGTGCGAAATCCCTTCATTAAAATTGGTCGTCGAGCTACTTCCCAACACTACTCCGTTAGAAGAACGCCTTCTTTACCTGGAATGGCTAGATGAAACCCGTCGCCTAGCCTCTTTGGCCATTGAAGCACAAAAGAAGCGATTCAAGACTCACTTCGATCAGACTGTCCATCCACGTTCTTTTGTTGAGGGAGATTTAGTCCTGCTGTATGATCAGGCAAACGATAAGCTGGGAGCAGGAAAACTCGAGCCTATGTGGCTAGGCCCTTACATTGTCAAGAAAGTTTTGCAAAAGGGGGCCTACGAGCTAATTGATTATGAAGGGAAGCCTCTCGGGAAGCCCCGAAACGGGCTGTACTTGAAAATGTACTATGCGTGATGCTTGTACACTTTATTTTGTACATACATGTACTTTAGTAGGTGTGTTGTGTGTGTGTGTTTTAGTTTTGAAGGTGTGACTGCCACTTATTGTGTCTTTCGCTTCTTGTGCAGATGTCTGATGCACCTTATGTTGGTTTCGCTGCTGGTGCCTGCCGCAGTACTCGCAACTTGTCCTCTGCGGCGTGGGTGATCTATGATCCTCATGGTGAGTTGATAGATCGTCAAGGTGTGTGTTTGGGCTGTACCACTAACAATGTCGCTGAATATTGTGCTGTAATTGAACTACTTGCTGAAGCAATTAATCTCGGAATTCGTGCATTGGTAGTGAACCTAGACTCTCAACTTGTCGTCCACCAGCTCAACGGGCGATATTCTGTCAGAGACCATCGCATTCTAAGGTTGTATTTACGTGTGAGATTGTTAGAAAGGAACTTTGATTTCATCACATATCGACACATTCCAAGACAATTGAACACGTTAACTGATGCATTGGCTAACCATGTATTAGATAGACATTTGCGTAATATGTAAAATATCATACAAGAAAGCATATAAAGCGCAATAATAAAACCATAGAAATAGGCATGTGTATATATACATGTGTGTCGCAATGTTTGCACCACGTGCATCATATAGTTCAAAAAATAAGACATGTTCCTCTCAAATACATCCGGAGACGACATGTCTCTCAAAAAATATGCAGGAAAAGGAAACCTAGGAGTCTAGTCCCGGTGGTGCTCATGATAGCACAACACCGCGCGCACCAAGCATCTCAACAGATGATGGACACGATTAGGCACCCCCACTGTGTGCCTCTGGTACGCTAGTGGCATATCTCCCAGTCTAGCATAATTAGGAATCCCTCGGGCGAGTCCCTTGAGGTTCTGAATCAGGTCATCTCCCTCGACACCCTCTTCCTGAGGGTCGGCTGCGGGCTGGTTCCTCTGAGCAATGGGAGACATGCCAACTGGTCACTCTAGGCCAACATCTGCATGTATATATAATTGTTGTTAGGACAAACATGTATTAACAAAAAAAAAACATATAAAACATCAAAAACAAAAAGAGATCTTACCCAGCTCCTCGTCCCACTCCTCTCCCTTGGGTAGTGGGAGATCTGGGTCTCCGGTGAAGTCAGTCCCTGCATAGGGCCAATCCTCCACCACAATCAGCTGACGGCGGAGCCATATGAAGAACTCGGGCCTCCAGGACATCTGCTAGCCCCCTCCTCCCCTGGGCATCAGTGCTGCCCAGCGAGCCATCCTAGGCTCTCGTGGCAAAGGATCAGCCACTATAGCTCCCTGTCCCTGAAAAATTGGTAATCGTTCCAAGAAGAACGATACCACGATCGAACCATACCCAAACTGCTTTACCTTTCCTTGCTTGCACTTTGTACGCTGCCTCCTGATGTTAGTAGTCACTGCGGTGGCCCAGTCAAAGAGGGTAGGATTTAGGCATTCTGTGGCCAACAGAAGATGGTTCTTGCTTGCCTCATGGGGCGCCTACACTCCTGCAGCTCGAGTAATGGTGAATAGTATCACCCTGAGAACCAAGTCCGGAATGGTGGGAATATCCACCTTTTCACTGTTCTTTCCAAATTGCACCCCTGGGCACACTCGGTCTCGAACTTCAGTCATCTTCTCCCCGGAAGGTCTACTCCCGGTCAAAATTTGCCTCTCCCCTCTCCATGATAACCCCGTGATGAAATAGACATCGGGCACATCGTGCCCCAGCACTTGGTCCCGTAAACAAAACACTTGGTCATCAACATCCCATAGATCAATTATGAATTGTAGTAGCTCGGGCTGAGTGCGCATGTAAGGCGTAAGAAAGAATTTCTTAAGCCCACAGTCCCTTAGGGCATTCATGTACCCTTCATCCTCAAGGAACAAAGCATCCTCGGCGTCATGTTCTCGTTCCTTCCATTCTACTACCATTTTGCCTGCTTTCCTGCACCCACAAGAACGCATAAACCACAATTAGATCACTGGTAAACTTGTAATCCAGTTAAATTCGAAATGCAATGGGAAATTTCAAGAGGAAAATTAAGTTGCGCAGTTGGCGCGACTGTTTCTAAAACAGTTGCGCCAATGAGCGTGACCCCTTTAGAAAAATTGCCCCATTAGCGCGGGTCCGTGCCAAATACCCGCGCTAATGAGCGAAGCCCTAAATTTTTTTAATTCCCCCTCGCAGAGGTCAATCAGGAAGAAAAATGCATAAAGAATGTATGGAAATGGAGCTAAGGGAAGCACCTCTTACCTGGAACCGACGAAATCCCGAATGGTTGCACAGATTGGCTGTAATCACCGTCTGAAGTTCACTCCCCAAACAGACCACTGCTACTATTCAGAGAGGTAAAAAGTAAAAGTGATTCTATTTTTACCATTTTCACCATATTTATAACTTTTTGACTTATACTTAGGTTTAAAAAGTTACCTTTTGAATATTTTAATATATTTTTGGTCGAAAATGGATTTTACGCTTGCTTCTTGTGCAGCGACAGGTCTTTTACGCAACTTCGATGGTGAAACGAGTTGTATTTTATACTTTTTCGGACTCGGTAAATACACGAAAAAGTCACTGTGGAGTCATCTTTCAGCTCTTTTCTGACTCGCTAAACATGAAAAGATCACCGAGCTATCCCTCTTGACTCGTTAAACGTAAATAAGAGGTGGTCATCTTTAAACTCTTTTCCGACCGCATAAAAAACGAAAAGATCGTCGGACCCTTGTCGTTTCAGGTTCGTTGACGGTTACGAAGCGATGTGGTTTCGATCGCTTTTTTACTTTTTCAGGTCGAAATCACTACTCATGAAAAGTACTCCTCGATCGTAATGGTCGGGTGGTTCTTTAGAGCATCGTTTTATACTTTTTCGGGCTTGAGAGACACAAATTTACGAAAAAGGACACCCTTGGAGTTTTCTTTTCTGTTGTCTTTTCAAACTCTCTAAATATGAAAAGACGCCGAGTTATTCCTTTGTCAGACTCGTTAAAACTTAATGACATTGGAGTCCATTGAGATGACGTTACAAGCATATGCTATCCCCGTCAAGCTTGTTAATAAAAATAACTGGGGTACTCAACAAAAATGGTGGGGAAAAATGGAACCATAATTATTGTCGTGTCGGCAGTATGTCGCTCTTGAACATGGCACTTGTCTGCTTTCGTGTCTGGGTGGGGACATCTCATCTCATTTTCACTTGCCTCTGTGGATTTGGGTAATCCTGTTTGACCTCTCATCTGTTCATTGCCTCGTCACCATGACCTTTGATCCATTGATGCCAAATACTACCAATTCCACTGTCGTGCCATCGATATGTTCAAGAGAAGTTGACCTCTACAGAATAACAACCTCCTTCTGATAGCTCACATAATTCTGATCCACCACAACATTCTTTCTTTGTCTCGTGTCGATGATGTGGGAAACACTATGGCCCACCTTCGATCAAGGTCACTTCCTGTCGACTTCAGCTCATTATCCAGGAAGATGATCTAGAGACTCCCTTCCAGTGCCTTGGAGCCTGCATGCCTCAATGGCAGGTTCTTCGTGTTCGACGTGAGGTTTTCATCATTGGCCTCCGATCGAATGATTCTACGGGTGTTCGACGCCAGCTCACTAATTCACATGCCGTAGGTTGTACCTATAGTACCTTGAGGGCCATTGTCATTATTGGTGGCACCTCTCGCGTCTGTTAACAGTTTTCATTATTGACTGATAATCAGACGATGTTCATGCATGTTCGAATTCAACTCATATATTCACATGCTTGAACTTTTACTTTTGTTCGGGTCGAGATGGAGCGCAAGACCCTGGATTTTGTCTGTTGGAATCCAGGCTGCGATTTTGTGGATTATTGTTACATGACTCATTCACTGGATGGTTGCGACCATGCCTGAGTCTATTCATCGATCCTCACCGGATGGCTGCGCCCATACCATGGATCTAGATTATTATGTACTCTGTTATGGATGGCTGCACCCATACCACATATATCATGTACTTGAGCTATCAGTTGTATCTCTCTATGCAGATTCTCCGGCGGCAGCTGCATGTGTTCTTGTAAAGAATTTCACCCCTCTCTCTCTCTCGGGCCTCATGCTTTAGGGGGCATCTGTTACACAGTAATTTGTCACCATTGGTCACCGTCCCTGTTACCCCTTTCCCTCACTTTGGAGGACTCATTCCGGGACTTGTGAGAAGTGACATGGCTTGAAAACACTTGCATTATGTTCCCCTAAGTATGGACTTCATATGCCTTGAATACATCTCCTGCAGAATATCCTTAAAAAGTCCCCTGTTTCCATTAGCGCGGATCCACAGTGTATCACCCGCACCAATCGGGGAAATTCTCCAAAGAGGGCGCACACATTGGCACTCTGTCTTAGAATCTTACCTGCGCCAACCAATTTTGGGAAAGCTTTTTAACCAACGCACGCCCGAGAGTTTTTTCCTTTCGACTCATGAGGCTTTTCAAGGATAATGCCAATCTCATGGATGTCGAGATTCAGCGTATCTCTATCCATAATAGCTTTTCGAGGATAATGCTTATCCCATGGATGTTTGGATTCATTGTATCTCTTCCTCCTCCTCCATCTATAAAAGCTTGTTCTGGTGCATTTGACAAGCTAGTTTTGAGCATAGGGAGAATGATACTGTCAGAAGTCTGAGAGATTGATGTAAGAGTCTTCTTTGCATTCATAATCAAAGAGAGAGAGAGGCTTGTTCCCAGTCCCGACAAGCTTTGCAAGACATATGTAGCTGATCACCCAACCAAAGGAGGATTTGACGTCAGAACTATGGTTGTATACTCCTTTGTTGATTATCAATAATAGATGACTATCATTATGGTTCCATTCTTGTTGTTCATTATGATGATGTTTGAATTATATCTTTTCTGACCGATATATAATTGCATCTATTGGATTTTATGCTTGTATTCGTATCGTTCTTTGCATGTGCAGGTGTCCATTCACGGAGATCGTGAGGATCGTGACCGGCCGGAGCAAAGGAACGGGAGTGTCAACTCTTCTACAACACTAGCATTGGAATCCAAGTAGGTTCTCATAATCCACCTTTAATTTGCAATTAGGAACTTGCGTGATAGCATTGTTTGGTTGTTGCTAGACCCATTTTGGGCTAGTGGGACCGCCTCTGTCCGCAGAGGGGATTTACCTCTCCAACAAGGATGGTAAAACAACATCCATCCCATATACCAATTGATAAGGATATGTACCAATAGATTTATTGGTAGTAATCCTGTCTGCCCATAGGGCATTCACCAACTTTTTGTTCCAAGATTTCTTGTTATCTTCTAACGACTTCTTGATGATGTTGACTAGGCTTTTGTTTGAAGATTCTGCTAGCCCATTCCCTTGAGGGTAATAGGCAGTGGAATGGCCTAGGGTGATATGGTATCAGTTACAAAAATCTATCATTTTCTTAGATTTGAAGGTAGCAGCATTATCAGTGATGAGCTTTTGTGGGCATCCAAACCTAGAAAGGATGTTGTTCTCAAGGAATGAAATGATGACAAAATATGTGGCTTGTCTAGAAGGGATGGCTTCTATCCACTTAGTAAAGTAGTCAGTGGCTGTCAGAATCCATTTATGTTGGGTTGAGGAGGGTGGGTGAATTTCCCCAATGAAATCTAAACCCAATTATTGAAAAGGAATTTCTACTGAGATAGGTTTGAGGGGTAATGGTAAGAGTTTCTTCTTGCCTTCAAATATTTGGCATTTGTGACAGGAGGTCACATATTTTCTGAAATCTGCAAAAAGGGTGGGCCAGTAAAAACCTACCCTTAAAATCTTATCAGCGGTTGTTTTCTAGTATAGAACACATATTTCATTAAATTTGGAAGTAAATAGTGGATCTAGAATTTCAAAATAACCAAAAATCTCAATTCTAGTGATGTCCTTCTAATAAAATATTTCCAATTTTAATGAAATATGTGTTATAGGTGTCCCCCACAATCCCCTGCATGACTTTGTCAGCTTCATCTTTTAATAAATAATTTAATAAGATGCCACCATTATCTTTCCAAAATAAAACATTGTCTAAGATACAATATTGTATTGTTTTCATCTTTAGGAATCTACTTTTAGTTCTAGATAAACCATGAGGAGCTTATAGGTTGAGTAAAACAAAAATAATGTCTGCATATCAGGGTGAATCTATGAAAGCTTCACTTATTTGTGGAGTCGCCATATCTTCCTAATCATCTATGGTGGCAATGAAATTTATGTCTAAGGCTCGACAGTTCAATTCAGCCATGAGATTGGCTAAACCTTGGCCTTGAATCAATTTTGTAGGCTTGATTTCAATGTCATATTCTAGTATGGTGGCAATCCATTTGCCTATTTTTCCATCAGGCCCATCCTGAGTTAGAATGTCCTTTACCACTACGTTTGGAACATATGCTATTATGTGAGAGTATAGAATATATGCTCTAAAAGCCTTTATGGCTTTCACTAAAACATGGGCTTGTTTTTCCATTATGTTTTTCCATTATATTATACTTTAGTGAAGCATCTCTCAAATATTTACTAAAGAAAGTGATGGATTGCTCATAACCCTCATCATTTTTCTGCAACGAGACTGCTGCAGTGGTGTGCTTCGAAGCAAATTAAAAAATTATGAAGTCTTTGTTAAAATTAGGACTTATGAGGACAGGTGTTTTAGTAAGGGCTTCTTTGATTGCTTCAAAAGAATACTTAGCCTCTACTGTCCACTTAAGTGTTGAATTCTTTTTTAACATGTTATTCAAATATCTAATTAGTTTTGCTAAGTTAGAAATGAATCTTCTAAGAAAAATTATTTTACCGAAAAATGATTGCAATTCTTTAATGTTCCTAGGATGACTAATGTTTAGGATTGCTTCTATTCTATCTGGATCAATTCTAATGCCCTATTTTGAAATTATGTGTCCTGGGAATTTTCCTTCCTCTAATCCAAAAAGTGATTTTTTAGGATTTAAGGATATGCCAAACTTTCTGCATTTTATGAATACCTTTCTTAAATGATCTAGATCTTCATTATCTAACTTGGAAAACATTGTGATATCATCTAGGTAAATGACCAAAAACTCATGGATTTCTTTTGCAAAGGCTATGTCCATTTCTCTTTGGAATGTTGCCCCAACATTCATCAATCCAAAGGGCATTTTCAAGTACATGAAAGTTCCCCAGGGAGTGGTGAATGCAATTTTTGCTTGATCTTTAGGTTGGACTAGGATTTGATTGTAACCAGAGAATCCATCAAGTAATGAAATTCTAGATGACCCTACCACCCTCTAGAGAATGTGATCCATTTTAGGGAGGGGATAGTTGTCCTTCAGTGATACTTTTTTCAAGTTTCTGAAATCAACACAAAGTTTGATTTCTCCTGTTTACTTTCTAGTGGGGACTAAATTAGAGACCCAATTAGAATATCTGATGAGTGCTATGATCTGAGCATCGTACATCCTCTTAACCTATTTTTATATTAATGGCATAAGAAGAGGGTTAATTATCCTTAGTTTTTGTTTAAAGGGCTCCCGATTTTCTTTAATTGGTATCTTATGCTGTCTGATGCTGGTATCATAAGACTTGAGGTCTTCATAACTCCAGGCAAAGATGTCTTGGAACTCTTTAAACAAGCTAATGTATTTCAGCTTTTCATCTGGGGGTAATGTCTTAGATATCTTGATGAGCTTAGGATTTTCCTCTGTCCCTATGTTGCATTCCTCTATATCTAACCTTAGAGGCTCCATTTTAGGTTTTCTAGCTACATCATTGAAGTCAAAGATGTCTTCTAGTGGGGCTAATCCCTTAGGCAAAAAGTTGTCTTTGAGGTTTAAAAATTCTGATTCATCATTGATTAATTCCTCAATTTCTACAGTTTCTAATTGATCTATCTCTAGTTTAGTGAATTTAGTTGGTTCTAACTTATTTACATCATTTACATCTATTTCATTATTTATGGTATAATCTGATGTACAGTCAATGTCTATATTACCATTTCGAAATTCTCCTTCATAAATCATAAAATCATGAATTTGATTGTCATGCGAGAAAATTTTCCAATACTTTAAATTATCAAGTATGGTTGGCCCATTTCTTACCTCAGTTGTGTACTAATGATTTGGTTGGAAGGGCAACCTACATGTTCTGGCAAAAGTGGCTACGCTATGAGCTTGCATATTTTGTTTTCTTGGAATAACAACAAAGTTAGTCTCAAGGAAACAATTTATCAAGTCTAGGATGGTTTCTTTGTAGCAGCTAAGTCTAGGGTTATTGGTAATGTACTCTCCCTTGACCTGTTTTATAATGAGTTCTGAGTCTCCCATGATGGAAACTCTTTTAGCTCCAAGTTTTCTTATGATTTGAAGGCCTAGCACTAATGCTTTGTATTCTGCCATGTTGTTAGTGCATTTGAAATTTAATCTAAAAGCATGTCCTTCTGAATGATCATTCTCTAAATTGTAGATCCATACACCAACTCCTGCTCCTAATCTATTTACAGAGCCATCAAAATCTAAATGCCATAGAGACTCATGTGTTATGTTTTCACTATCAGGTTCTTTGTGTTTTTCTTCTAAAGTTGTGATTTCGTCTTTGCTATTTTCTGAATTATATAAGATAAATGAGTCCAGATCAGAATGCATGGAATAAATAGGGTAATTCTCTGGTCTTTCTGAACTACTTACCATGTATTTCATTAGGGTCTCCTTGTAAATTTTTCTTTGCTGGCCAAATACAGAAATGGTAGCATATGACATGTCTAATTGCAATGACCCTTGTAACTTTTCTCCCTATGAGCGAGATAACAACATACCATACTTGGGTGGGATATCAGTAACTACTGTATCCATAAAAATACTCTTTGTTGGGCACTGGACTAGAGTTACACATAGATATTTTATCAGGCCAAGACATTTGACTTGACTAGAATCAAAGGAAAACAAGTCCTTGTAGGGTCTAGGGATGTCTAAGTTTAACCTTTCCATGACTGCTTTAGGCATTAGGTTATGAGATGCTCCTGAATCTAACATAGCATATTGTAGGATTTTATCATGAACATTTAAGTTAATATAGAATGGAGGGATACCCCCTTGTTGATGTTTGCCATTTACTTCTGGACCAAATAACAACTCAGGTTGATCATCATTAAGGTTTACAACATCTTCACCTTCACCTTTGTTTAGTGTTTTAGTTATTTTTGCTTTGTATGATTCATTTCTCACCAACGTTGTTAAAAGAACTGGTATTTTTAATTTGGCTAACTCAATTTTGATATTAAATGGTATTTGAAGTTTGCCTAATTGAATGATTTTATTTTCACTAATTGTAGTCTGAGTGTTTTTGTTTTCTTTACCAACACTTGGTAATTCAGTTTCTGTGTCAACAGTTTTGTTTTCAATTTTCTTTTTTGGAACAGTTTGAGTGGTAGCTTCAGTTGATTTTATGTCTACAATCATTGGGCCAGAGTCCTTCTAAGTTCCTCTAGGGAGAATTTGTAGAACTTTTGTCACAGGAGCTTCTACTATTTTCTTAGTTTGAGTTTGGACTGATTTCATAGTAGGAACTTCTGTGCTCCTTTTGTTCTAAGGCTATATTGTTTATGAACTTCATAGATAGCAGATTCATAGCCTTGTTTGTAGTTAAAGGATTCTCTAGACTCTAATTGTAATTGTTGTAACATGTATAATTCTTGTTCTTCCTGGGTAAGAAAAATGGGATCTTCATTGTTTACTCCCATCAAGTTTATCTGGGTGTCATGGTATTCTTCATGTTGTTGTGAACTTTCAGCATAATTTTCCTAGAAAGGTGGCTTAACCTACTAATCGAGTACAACTTCTCTTAATTTTACACTATTAGGATTTTTTCGAAAGTTTGGGTTCCTAATTTGGGGTCCTTGTTGATTTTACCACTGAGATTTTCTTTCCATATTCTCTAACCTATCCATTAGCCTTTCTACACTTTTAGCTAAACTATTTATCTTAACATCTGAAGTGGATGGTTCTTCTTTAATGGTAACTCTCCTCTCATTCCTCATCCTGGCTCTTTTAGCCAATAAGTTAGCTTCTACACTAACTGCATCACTTTGCATTTGTTCTAAAGTTGCAGGGTTTCTTTCTATTAATTGATAGGACATGTTAGCATCAAAAGTAGCTGGAAATTTAATCAGGGCAAGGTCTAGTGGGGATCTGATATTCACTGGAATTGCATTGTAAATGTTGTTAAACCTAGTACAATAATCCTGGACAGATTCACTAGGAGATCTCCTTATGTTCTCATATTCAGATAATATCTGGAGAGGGTTTTTCTTTCTTTCCCACCTATTTATGAACAATTGGTGGAAAGCAGCTAGATCAACAATATGGTTAGGAGGTAAATATTTAAACCACTTTTTAACATCTCCTGCTAGTGTTTGTGCAAATAATCTCATTTGTACATCAGCCTCATCAACTTCATGTAACTCAAAATAATCTGTCATTTTATTTACATGTTGTTGAGCAGTATACTGACCAGTACCATCAAACTGCAAAATTTTACTTTGGTAATCCTGTGGCATAGCATGTAAAGGAGCTTGTAAGGCCAAAGGTGCATATCTATCTGCCATGGCTACAATTTTAGCTTGACTTGGAGGTGAAGTAGTGTTGCTTGAAGATGAACTTGAGAAATTAGGTTGGAAAGGAAGTTTAGGTATGAATGGCTTTGTGGAATGAACTATGGTGGATATTATAGGTGAGGTGGTATTGAAAGAGGTTTTATTTACAATTTCTGAAAATATTGTAGAGTGTTCAGGGGTAGCAGTAGTTAGGGAAACTAATTCAACTGGTTGTTGAAAATAGGATTCATTTATATGCCTTATCAAAGTGGAGGTTAACTCATCAAGTTTTTCAAAACTATCTAGAACATGTTGATCTAAATCAGGATGTATAGTTGATCTTAAATTGATCTAAGACAAACAATAAGGTATTACACACTCATGTGCATGGATGTGCCTATGTTATTTTAGGCAACGGATCGTTAAGATTGTGAACTACATAGGAAATGAAGTAGTTAAAGAAAACATAATAAGCAAACATATAAACGCAACAAGTTTAATAAGGAGTTCACCCAATACTCCTGGGCTACGTCTCCTAGTCTAGTCTTCAGTGGTGGCCTCTCTATTATGTTTTCAAAGTAGATTTTTTATAATGGTGAGCTCAATTTGAGTCTCACTCAATAGGTATAAATCAATAAAACTGTACTTGGATCCCCCAAGTCTCTGGAGTACACAAACTCTCCTTACTGACTCTTGACCTCTATTGGTCATAATAGTCTAAGCCTAATCTGAGACTCATATATGACAGGCATTAGAGAGGAGTGTGCTTGAACCTCTCAAGCCTTCTCTAGAGTACACAGACTCTCTGACTCACTCTATCTCTGTCTTAATTTTGACTCGACACTACCTTTTCTTCTATAGGTCAGCTTGGCTCTTAGCTTGTCTCTCTCTGTCAGTCCGTGTCTTTTAAGCCAATCTGCTTTCTGATTGTTTGTTTTCGTTTCCCAACTTTTCGGTCCCCTTGCCTCTGTCTATCTGAATCCATATGTCCTGCGTAATCAGTCACTATATAACGCCTCACAAGGAGGTGGCCACCTATTTCATAATGGATGAGTGTCAGTTCTCTTGGACATATTTGAAACGGCCTTTTTTTCCATTAACTCCATGAATGCCCATGAAACACGACCTTCTGCCAATGTATCGTCCATATAGGACTTCAAATCCTATGTGACCTTGCTTCATAATCTTGTCAAATTTGGTCATCCATTGAAACGTGTCTCCGCCGTTAATCTGGGGTCCCCAGATCCTATGGTTCTCATTCATATCGGACAGCTAAGTAGCATGATGTTTACCCATCCGATGTGAGCAGTTCTCTCTCTCTTCCTTGGGACATGTGGCAATCAATGTATGGCATCGGGCCGAGCTCGGTTGAAACTACTTACCACTCGAAGCCCGTTTGATATCCTGCCGATTTTGTGTAGTCCCACTCTGATGGAACAGAAACAATATTTTCCATGTTTTATAATTATTTCAGGTCTGGGTGCTCAGGGCTTTCCTTCACTAAGAGGTTTGCCCTGCGATATGCGATTAGCGAGTCGCTAATCGCATATCAGAAACTACCTCCGCTGCTTAAATTTGTCCCTGAATTTGTTGGTTTGTGTCAGCACGCATTACCATGGTCCACCGCTCTGCGCGCTAGATCGACAACCCTCATTGATCCGCACTGACCGCAATTCGCAACTATCATGACAATTCCTCCCAATAGCTTGTTCTTTATAAGATTTTGAATCTTCGGCATGACTTTTAAAGGGTTCATGAAAACTTAGAGAGTGTTCTGGGATCCATTCATATCACGCCTTCCAAGTGAAAAATATTTTGGACCACCAAAAGTTGGTTTTTAAGCATCAATCAAGTGAGGGTATAGATTCCTCGCTTGCCCAATTTCTATCCATCTTGCACTTCTTGGTTTTGAACCTTTGAGTCCAATCCTAAGGTACTCAACATCCCCTCTGCGCGTAGTTCTCACCTTCTTGTCTAGAACTGTATCTTCCTGCAATTCATTGAGATATTCAGGCAACAGATCATCAATAGAAGGCAATTGACTCTACTCTTCAGGATCTTCAATCAATGAAGGTTCAAATAGTCTCAAGCTTTCTGCATTAACTACTGAATAGATGTGCATGTAAGCTGGCAAATCAAGGTGAAAAGCATTCTCACCAATTTTCTCAAGTATCTTGAAAGGTCCATACCTTATTGGTTTCAGCTTCTTACCTTCACCTTGCATTCTGTCTTTGCTAATATACAGCCAGACTTGATCACCAACTTGGAAACTATGCTCAATCCGATGCTTATCATGCCTTGTCTTGTACTTGGCTTGGCTCTTTTCCAGTTGTTCCTGTACTGGCTGGTGAATTTCTTGGATCTATTCAATGAACTTGGTTGCTTTGTCCACTTCGTTGTGTCCATCAACTGCTATGTCTTTACCAAAGACAAAGCCCAAGGTATACCTTGGTGTGAAACCAAAACATGTCTCAAAAGGAGATCTTTGTGTAGAAGAATGTATAGCACGGTTGTAAGCATGTTGCACATAACATAAATGTTCATCCAAAAGCTTGGGATGCATGTTGCAATAGCCTCTGAGAAACTGGATCACTGTCCTGCTGACCACCTCTATTTGGCCATCTGTTTGTGGATGAAAGGTTGTGCTCTTCTTTAGTCTGGTGTCCATCAATTCCCACAGACTTGACCAAAACTTCCCAACAAATCGGGAATCTCGATAAGGTACAATGGAAGTGGGTAATCCAAAATGAACCCATACATGCTGAAAGAACAACTTTGTTGTTTGTTCAGTTGTAATCTATTTGTTACAGGGTATTAAAATACACATTTTTCTGAACCTATCCACAATAACATATAAATAGCCATGACCTTTTCTAGATTTAGGCAATCCCCCAACAAAGTCCATGGAAACACTTTCCCAAGGATGGGAAGGAACTGGTAGTGGAGTGTACAAGCCTAGTTTTATATTGTTGGGCTTGCTTTTAGCACACATGGTACACCCTCTTACATATCTAGAAACTGTTTCATTCATTTTTGGCGAATAACAAAATCTTTGTAGCTATGCAACTGTTTTACTTACACCAAAGTGACCTAATATTAGAGAAGTGTGTGCTTCTCGAATTATATTTACTCTTTCATTTTGAGGAATGCATAAATTTCCAAAATGATACAAGAGTTGGTCCTTAACATGATAATCCAATTCTTCTACTTGTTTGCCATGACTTAAAGTTGCATATACATCTTTAAAATCTATATCTTGAGCATACTATTCAATGTAGCTTTCATGCAATACTAAGCTATGCTTAAGTATAGTATATGCATTTATGATTGGTCTGGACAACATATCTGCAACTTTATTATGTATTCCATTTTTATATCTGACGACAAGATGAAACTGTTGTAGAAAACCCATCCACCTATAGTGTCTTGATTGCTGCAACTTTGTTTGTGAGTGTAAATATTGAAGTGGTCGATGATCAGTATGTATAACTGTCTCTTTGCCCATTAGATAATGTTTCCACTTTTTCACACTCTGTACTAATGCATACAATTCTTTATCATATGTGGGATAATTAACTACTGCAAAATTAAATGTCTCAGAATGATAACATATGGGTTTACCATGCTGCATCAACACTCCTCCCATGGCATAGTCATTGGCATCCATTTCAATCTCAAAGGGTCTTTGAAGATCGGGCAGTGCTAGTACTGGTGTTGTACTAATCTTTTATTTTAAGGTGTCGAAGGATTTCTTCTGCTTTCCTCCCCACTAAAACACGTTGTTCAATCCTGTTAAAGCATGTAAGGGAGCTGCAATCAAGGAAAAGTTAGCAATAAACTTTCTCCAATATTGTGTTGCTCCTAGGAAGCGTCTAACTTATGTAGCAGATTTTGGTTTAGGCTAGTTTACAATGACTGCAACCTTAGAGGGATCTATCTTCAATTCACCACCGCCTACAATATGACCCAAATAATTCAAATATGTTTTGCCAAATTCACATTTTGATAGCTTAACATAAAGATTTTCTATTTTCAAAACATCTAGAGTCTTCTTTACATGCTTCAAATGTTCTTTCCATGTTTTACTAAATATAAGAATGTCATCTAGATATATAATGACAAAATCATCAATAAAGGGCCTGAGTACATCATTCATTACTCTCATGAAAGTAGCAGGAGAATTAGTTAAGCCAAAAGGCATAACTAACCACTCATACAATCCTTGCTTTGTTTTGAAAGCAGTCTTCCATGCATCTTGCTCTGTAACTCTGACCTGATGGTTGCCACTATGCAAGTCCAACTTGGAAAAGTAAATAGCTTCTTTCAACTGATCTAATATATCATCTATGCGAGGAAGGGGATAACGATTTTTTATCGTTATCTTATTTAGTGCTCGGTAATCAATGCACATTCTCCATGAGCTATCTTTCTTTCTCACCAAGACAATTGGAGACCCACATGGTGATGTGCTAGGTCTTATGAACCCTTTCTCAAGCAGCTGTAGCTCCTGTACCTGCTTCTTGATTTCTGCATTCTCTAAAGCGGACAACTTGTACATTCCGATGTTAGGCAATGGAGCATCTTGCTGCAAATTAATATCATGTACTATTTCCTTTTTGGGTGGCAAACCTTTAGGTTCTTGAAATAGCATATCATATTCTGAAACAAATTTTTCTAAATCAGCTTATTGTTTAGCATTACAGCCTTCAAATACATTGGTTTTATCAGGTTTCTTTTCATTTACAACCATCAGTAAAAATCGTTTGCATGAATTTACAATTCTTTTCATCTGCCCTGAGTTTATGAGAGTATAATTATTCTTGAGTTTATGAGCTCTTACAATATATTCGATTCCCTCTTTAACGAGTTGATACTTTTTTTCAATTCTATAGAAAATGTCTTTTCTATCATATAAGTAAGGACTTCCTAAAACAATTCCACATATATCCAAAGGAACTATATCTAACTCAACCTCATCTACAAATGTTGACCCAAAAGAAAACCTAAGTTTACATTATCTAGTCACTTGTAGCTTTGCTTTATCACATACCCAACCCAATGGATATGGCTTCTTGTGAGGTGTGGTTAGTAATCCAAACTTCTTTACAATTGCTTCAGAAATTAAGTTTACTTGTGAGCCACTATCAAATAAAGTATCAATCTTTTGATGGTTGGAAATAGCTCTAATATGAAAAATCTCATGCCTTTTCCTCTCATTTTCTTCATTATTAGTAGATTGTGCAGAATTACTAGTAGATGCTTCAAAATTTTTACCTTTTATACCTGTGGCTGTGATTGTTGTTTCATCCCCTGAGTCTGACCCCAAATCTTTTTGAATAGCTGCAACAATCTTCTTCTTTTTGTCATCGAACTTCTTGGGCCTCAGCTTCAGATGCAAAATCCAATAGTGTTCATCATCATTCCCATCCTTCTTGCCGTGAATGCATGAAGGTTTGGTATTTTGTACATCATTTGTCTTCCTCTCTTTCCATTTCTGCTTTCTCTTTTCCTTGTTCTTGCTTGCAGTGGGTTTTGATGATCCCCCAACTTTTGGGTTCACATTCTTGCCTCTAGCCTCTAGATGTGTAGCCTGAACAAATACCTCATCTATGCTAGTAGGATTAAACATGAGAATGGTGTGCTTTAAATAGCTGTGTAGACCACCTATATACTTTAGCAAAGTTTCAGGTGAGTCTAAAGAAATGCCTAAAATCAAATCTTTTTTTCTAAATTCTTGGGTATAGCCTTGTACACTTTGCCCTTTTAATCGGTGAAGAGTTTTCCAACTCATCATAGCTTGCTGCATATAAGCTACTGGATAGAATTGTTTTTTAATGGCAAAAACAAATTCATTATAGGTAGAAAGAATTTTACCATGCTACTTCAAATCAGCTTGTGTCCTGCGTTCCCACCATACTAGGGCAGTTCCACCAAGGCGTAGACTAGCCAGTTGAATCTTTCTCCTTTCTGAATCGATGTTCTGCACTTTGCAATATACATCAACCTGGCTAATCCAGTTATCTAGCTTTTCTGCATTCAATTCTCTATCATAAACTGGAAAATCAAACTTCATATCTAATTTAATCAAAGAAGGTTTCTTATTTTTCTTTCTAGGGCTTTCTTTATGTGAAGAAGATGATGATGCAGGTGAATATGAGGGAGATGGTGGAGAGGTTTTTTCTTCTTTTCCTTTGCCTTCTATGTGGGCAACTAGAAGAGGTTCTTCTACTCCTTTGTCTTTTTTGGAGGTTAAAGAATCTTCACCTCTACCTTTTTTAAATTCTCTATACATTTCTTCTACCATGGCTCTCATGATCATGAAACTCTCTAGGAACTGGGAGTCTGATTCCAAGGGAATTTATTCTGTCATTTTCCTCTTCCAATTTCTGGGTTAGCTTCAACCAACTCTCCTTCTCCTAATTTGAGCTTTTTCCTAGTTAACATTCAACAAAAAAAATCCAGCACAAGCTTGTCTAACCTTAGCAACCTAAAGCTATGATACCATTTGATCTTGAATTGATCTAAGCCAAATAATAAGGTATTACAGACTCATGTGCATGGATGTGCCTATGTTATTTTATGCAACGTATCGATAAGATTGCAAAATACATAGGCAACGAAGCAGTTAAAGAAAACATAATAAGAAAACATATAAATGCAACAAGTTTAATAAGGATTTCACCCAATACTCCTGGGCTACGTCTCCTGGTCCAGCCTTCAGTGGTGGCCTCTCTATTATGTTTTCAAAGCAAAGTTTTTACAATGGTGAGCTCAATTTGAGTCTCACTCAATAGGTATAAATTAGTACGACTGTACTTGGATCCCCCAAGTCTCTGAAGTACACAGACTCTCCTTACTGACTCTTGACCTCTATTGGTCATAGTAGTATGAGCCTAATCTGAGACTCATATATGACAGGAATTACAGAGGAGTGTGCTTGAACCTCTCAAGCCTTCTCTAGAGTACACAAACTCTCTGACTCACTCTGTCTTTGTCTTAATTCTAACTCGACGTTGCCTTTGCTTCTGTAGGTTAGCTTGACTTCTTCTCTTTGCTTTCGGCTTACTGCCTACTTCTTACTGCTCTTAGCTTGCCTCTCTCTTTGTCAGTTTGTGGCTTTTAAGCCAATCTTCTTTCTAACTATTCGTTTCCGTTTCTCGACTTTCCAGTTCCCCTGCCTCTATATGTCTGAATCCCTCTGTCCTGTGTAATTAGTAACTATATAACGCCTCACAGCGAGGTGGCCACCTATTTCATAACGGATGAGTGTCAGTTCTCTTGGACATATTCGAAACGACCGTTTTTTCCGTTAACTCCAAGAATGCCCATGAAACACAAGCTTATGCCAACGTATCATCCATATCAGACTTCAAATTCTATGTGACCTTGCTTCATAATCTTGTCAAATCCAGTCATCCATCGGAATGAGTCTCCATCGTTGATCTGGGGGCCCCAGATCCTACGGTTGTCATTCATATTGGGCGGCTGAGTAGCATGATGTTTACCCGTCCGATGTGAGCGGTTATCTCTCTCTTCCCTAGGATGCGTGGAAATTGTTGTATGCCATCGAGCAGAACTCTGTTGAAACTGCTTACCACTCGAAGCCCGTCCAATATCCTGCAAGTTTTGTGGAGTCCCATTCCGACAGAACTGAAATAGTATTTTCCGCGTTTTATAATTATTTCGGGTCCGGGTGCTCGGGGCTTTCCTTCACTGAGAGGTTTTCCTTGCGATATGCGATTAGCGACTTGTCGCTAATCGCATATCAGAAACTACCTCCGCTGCTTAAATTTATCCCTGCATTTGCTGGTTGGTGTCAGCACGCGTTACCATGGTCCACCGTTCTGCGCGCTAGATCGACAACCCTCGTTGATCCGCACTAACTGCAATTTGCAACTGTCATGAGGATTCCTCCTGATAGCTTGTTCTTTCTAAGATTTTGAATCTTTGGCATGACTTTTAAAGGGTTCATGAAAACTTAGAGAGTGTTCTAGGATCCATTCGGATGAAAAGTATCCTTCTTTGATTCAATAAATTGAATAAAATTGGGATTTATTAGAGTATCATAGACTGAATTTTTATATTTGGTTTGAAACAAACAATGTTCAAATGATAAGTAAAATTTAATATCCTCTAAGCTTGATAACTCTTTAGGAAGTGAATTTGATTTGTTTAACTGATTAACCCTTCCTTGACTTTCTAGCTTTCTAGGTTTTCTTAAAATTCTGTCAAGATCATCAACAATTGTAGCAGGCTATCGATCAAGATGAGCCCTGGTATAATATGTTCTTTTGGAAGCTAGAGCTTTGACTTATAATGTTGATCTCAAACAACCCTTTAAAACTTAATGTGAAGAATAAGGAAAATTGTTTCCCTTTAAGATTGATTTTAACTAAGGACTGAGTTCCCCAGTGTGGTCACCCCTATGTTATCACTCCAAAATTTCTAAGGGTTGTTCACTGTGTTAAAAAGAAATATCATAGGTAACTACAAACCTACTTTGGAGCTTAGGATCTAGCCTTCCTAAACTCATAGAGGGCTCTCTCTATGTGATTTGACTTCATTTACTTAATGGATTTTAGGCTAGCTATGTTTGCTTTATTTGTTTTGATTTTGATTTGTTGGTGGAATTACTAATTTAGATGGATAGGTGCCTATCTATTTTCCATTGGGCTATGGAGTCAATATATCAAGAAAATAGAACAAAAACCAATTATAAAAAGCAGTGTTACAAGGCAAGGTAACTGAGCAAAATTAGATCTTTAGGACTGAAATGGTGAAATGATTTTCAATCAGGATCAAGGAGTAGTTAAGGATTCCTTAAACCAAATAATGGAGGAAGATGAAGGAGGTCAATCAGGATTAAAGGGCAATTAAGGATCCTTTAAACCAGATATCAGAAGAAAACATAGACATGAATAACAGTTCAAAATAGAGTGTACTTAAACATATTCTGCAATATCATTCATGTTATACCATTCAAATTTAGAAGAAAAAACATTCAAGTTTATGGAATACTTTAGGAAAGAACATGAACAATTGAAATATCCTTCACTGAAGTGGCTCAACACATGAATCCTGTAAAGAAATGCTTCTATTATTTGTCCTGACTGTCAACTGAAAAACGTACATTAAACCCTCAGGTTGTAGATGAGTTCAACTATAGAAATATTCAGATATCCACCCACAATACTTCGAATATGAAGTATTTATACAAAAACTACTACGAAATATCCTAAAACTTATTTAGGAATTATTCAAGGAAAATTAAATATCTTCATGCAAGAAGATAGAAACACCTGTTTAACTAATTGAAACCTGTCCCTTTTTATTTGCTTGATGTTACTAGATCTGATTCTCTTTAACACTGTCTTCTCCTTTTAGCTGATTCTATTTTTTCATCCTTTATAGTAAGTCACACCATTTTTCCCATGTTTCTCCATATAGGAGTTTCATTTTCATCATCCTCCAGTAAATTTCATCTGCTTCTGTATATTTGGAAAATGTAGGCTTGTTCACAAAAATGTGGTTTACCTCATGCAGGAGGTAAAAGAAGTTTTCCAAAGTTTGGAGGAGCACTTTTCCTGTGGGCATACCTTTCATTGATGAACTGTTGGAAGTTTCTCCGGCTACTTCTCTCATCTTCTTATCATAATCTTCAGGTTTCATCAGTTTATCATTTATTACCAAAGGATTAGGCAAACCCTTCTGTCTCAATACTTCAAATTTGTCAAAAAAAACTGTTTACTGCAAGTTTCATGTTTTGACATTTCTCCTGAAGTTGTATCATCAAATTTATCTTGGAAATATCTTTCTTAAATTCTAGAATGGTCTCTATTCTATCAGCTATCCCAAGCTCCTCTAATTCATACTTGTTTTTAGAATTTAGAAATTTGATTATTTTAGAGGCTTCCTCTAGTTTCTCCCCAAGATCTGCTTTTACCTTTTGAAATTCCTCACTGGCTTCCTTCACTAAATCATTTTGTTCAAATATTACCTATATATATGGCCAAATATCATTGATTGAGTCAATTATATTGGCTCATAAATGTTGCTTCGCTTGGGCCAAAGGCTCCTTTAGTGACAATTCTTTTTCTAGCTGGTGGATCTTGTCATTCAATCTATTAGCTTTTTGTTTCTCAGCTTGATGCATTACTTCTGCTAATTTCTTTTCATCTTCCAAGCTCTTCACTTGCTCCTTAAGCTTATTAATATGTGTTGTTTGAATGGACATATCTTCCATGGCTTGAATCAATTTGTTGGCCTCATCAGTGGGATGGGTTGTTGATTTTGTTGATGTTGTTGCTACTGTAGATGATGTAGTTGTTGGAACTGATGTTGATGTTGTTGTTGTTGTAGCTCCTATGGGAATAGTAGTAATGGGAATTACTTCTCTGCTAGCCTGTTTCTCCTGTACCAGTTTATCCATTTTTGTCTCCATTTCTCTTAGTTGAGTTGTCAACTGGATGATTAAGTTCATCATCTCATCCTTTTGATTAAGTGTCTCCAACACCTCCTTCGTTTGTGGATGTTCACTAGTTGGTAGCTTTAGTTGTTTCTTGAGTGCAGCTATGTCTGCATTTTTCTTTTTGATGAGTTCTTATGTTGCCTTGATATCAGTTGATTATATCCAATTTCAATTACCAACTCTTCTAGTGACTTAATCTTATTGTCCCTTGCTTGTGATGAGGCCCTTTCCAACTTTAACTGTGTTTGTACATTTTCCAGAGAATTTTACAATTTCTGGAGACTTAGAGCTTTTTGTGTCATGGTTGAATATATCATTTCTCCTGCCTATTTATGAAATTCAATCTAGTCAATTGGGTGCACATCTTGAGCATGAATTTCAAAGTTTGTTTTCTTATAATCTTCTGATGTTTTTGGGGCCTTTACCTCTGGCTGTAAGAAGGTCATCTGCATCTTCCTAGTTTTTAGGTCAAAAGATGAAAGTAACCTACTCTGATCACTAGGAGTTTGCTTCCAGTATTGTGTACATATTGTAGCTTTTAATTTCTTCATATTTCTCCATGATATCTTTCTCTTTGTCCATTATTTTGCTAGATTATGAAACTTCTGCACTATGCTACTTCTGAATAATCTGAGTATTAGAGGATGAAGGTTGATGAGTTTCTACTGAAACTACTGGAGGGGCATTTTCTTTGACCACTGTGTCTGTATTAATGATTTCAATTGTCTCAATTATCTCTTCTTGTTCATTTACAAGATTTAGCTTGGGCTTCTTCCTGTACATTAGTTTAAATTTAGTGTCAGAGCTGGTTTTAGCTGAGTAGGATCCTTCTTCTCTAGCCCTTTTTGAACTTTTGTCCTATTGGTGTAGAGTATGAAGGATGGAACTAGTATCAACCTGCTTATCCATCTCCTAAAGAGTGTTTTACAACTACTCTGACTAGTTGGAATACTTTCAATTTCTGGTTTTGACTCATGGATGAAGGGGGTCAATTTGAATTTGACTCTTAGTTTACTTATGACACCCAAAGGATCATAATTCCATTTGAAACTGCTGCTAAACTTGAACTCTTGTAAGCATCTATCTGCTTCCTTTCCAGCATTTCTATTGTTACATATAAAAGGCCCTTTTTGGTTTTAAATCTTGAACTGGGTCTTCTTTTTGGCTAAAAGGAAATGGATTTCATCAGAATTCAAGATTTGTCTGATGTATTCCAAGGTAAATAGCCTCATTGGGGGGTATTTGGGAAGCTTGTATGGAACTAGCTGACTTCCATACACTCTGATATCTGTCTGATTTTGGTATAAATACCAGTCCCCTGTTCTACTGTGCTCTGACAACTGTAATATTTTCTTCATTTCTTCATTTATCCTAGGTTGACTACTACTGCTTAGCATGTTGGAAACTGGATGAATAAAGGAGTCAATGAAGTCCTTTTGGGTGAAATTTGTGGAATCTTTTCTGATTAGGGAAGTCCAGAAGACAACTGATTGTGGGTTACCCTCAGTGTCCAGTTTTTGGAGGCTTACTGCAAACCTTTTAGATTGGAAGTATAAGAACATATGAAACAAAACATAGGAATACTTGAACACACCTTCTTCATGTAATTTAACTAACTACTCATGGATAGAATCTAATAGGTATTGAGAAAAGTTAAATTTGAAAGCAGGAGGTTGTCCTGGGCAGAAAATGGACAGAAAACTTAGGATTGAAGCATCAACATACTCATATGTAAAATAGCCTAGAATACAAGACAACATTGAAACAATGTGTCCTGTTCTTTCTGAAAAAATTGAGGCTAAATAAGGAGGGTTACTCTTTGGGGTTTCAACAGATGAAGGAAGAAATATTTTGAAGATTTGAAATCTCTTCGGAAAGTCAAGCTTTATATATAACTCAGTGAGGATTTCAATTGACAAAGGGGCTTCATCAGGCTTAGGTTGAATTTGCAACATATGGTTTATTGATTTTGGAGTAATTGTGAACAAAATCTCTTTCCTAGGGGTTACTAGGGCTCTTTAATTGGGTAGATAATTGACTTTATAGAGCCTGAGGATTTCTAGAAATTGGAAGGTTTGTGGGAAGATATGCTTGGGTAGGTTTGAATCCAAGAGGAGGATATCATCAGCCTAGTTTATGAAATTATCATGGCTCCAACGGTGGAGCTCAAGGAGGTTGAAATCAATGACTGTATCACTGATTTTGAAGTCTTTATCAGCAAGGGGGTTATGTTCAACACAGGTGGTTGAGGGGGATTGACATTTATAATAATCTTAGGGGCCATTTAATTTGTTCAATTAGCAGTTATTACTTTCTTGCTTAAGTATAGGCCTCGGCACTTAGGAATACCTGGAAAATGAAGCTTTTAGTATGTAGAAGGGGTTCTGGAAGCGATTGAGGCTTTCTGGCAATGAAATAGGCTTCAATGGTCTTTATAAAGCTTTAGGTTGAGTTGGTACCATCTCCTGGCAGCGAAAGGCTTGAACTCTAGTGTGAAATCCCTTGAAAACAAGTTGGTAGAGCTTTTTTGGCTTAAGAATAGGTCGGCACAGGCTCTTTTTTGAAAACTTCAACAAAATAATGGTGAAAAGATTGTGAAGGGTAGGTTTATTGATTTTAACCAACAATGGTTAAACATATGGGCACATGGTTAAATTCAAATGGTAGGATGGTTTCATCATATAGTTCGGACGATGGACTAGTGGTTATCGCATTATGAAAAGCAAGTTAGCGGTTTTGGATTGGAGGAGGCGATACAAACTGGAGCTGCCACGTAGTAAGGGAGTGGGGTTGCGAAACTACTCATTTCGAAGCCCATCAATGGTGTTAAAGTTTGGGCAATTGGTGGTGCGATAGGTTCTATTGGACATTGGATCTGAGGAATGAAGATCCGACAGATGGACGAATAGGAGAGGTGAGTCGGGGATTTGATAAGCAAGGCCTGGGGATAAGTGATGTGATGATATTAAAATAGAAGTGGGGACCCAGGATAATTAGTGGGGGAATTAATGAAATAAGCTATAATTTATGAAATAAAATGGGGTTGGGAAAATATATATGTGGGATTTAATAATACAGTAAGAACGTGAGTTAAAAAGGGATATTGGGTAATGTTTTTCAATGGGTCATGATACATTTTAAAGCATTTCAAACTTAGGTTAAGTGGGTTTTTACATGTTTAATTGAAAAGGGGAATTTACTTTTCTAATGAAAATATGCTTTTTTAACTAGGGAAAAGGGTTTTAGTAAGGGAAAATAAGTGAAGTAAGGGGAAAAGGTTAAAATGAAGGGAAGGGATATTTTTACAAGGGAAAATGAGTTTGGAAGGAAGTTAGTAATATGAAATGAGCCAATTGATGCTCTCTGTGCCTTGTGAAAGCTACTTCTACCTACCCATCATTTACGCTAACATTTTTTCTTCGTTTACTGGGTGCATTTAAGCTTGTTGACCATTTATTTTTCTTTGATAAGCAAACTATCTAATTGTAATCTTATAACTTCCAATGGCTCAAATTAAACTGATGAGCTCATTATTATTCCCTACCTAAATACTGATCTACCAAGATTAAACAGTTTGGCTAGATATTTATTCTGTATCTATCATCATGAAAACTAAAGCATGAATGAATCAAGATTAAATTGTTTGATCATCATGGATTGTGACATTTTGACAAGTTGCACACAATCTTATTTTCAAAAAGTAAACTAAGAGTAGTGGCATTTGAATGTGTACACTTTCACGATCTATTTTTGTCTCTTTTTGGTGGGGTTCATATTTTATCTTCTTTTTTTATCCTTTTCTTTTAGTCCTTTGATTTTTCCTTTAGGACTTACCCTCTTTACATCTTTTAATATGGGAAAACATTTTGCAGAAAGCAAAAGTATGTACAATATTACAAGACTTTACATAGTCAATTCAAGATTATGAAGCCTATTATTATAGGAACATAATAGACTTCATGCTCGAATGTTCATAGATGTTGACCCCACCTCAAATCCAGTTCCACAGATGTGATGGGTTCGATTTTAGCCACTTGCAGCGCCTATAGCATGCATTATCCTTCAGATGATCCATTCATATGTTCAGATCCCTTTCCTTTTCATCAAGGCTTCTTTGGTTGTGACCCCCCTCATGATGTCATCTTGAGGGACATTATGTCTCATGTAGTCATATATTATTGTATTCAGTCCTGGCCTATGTCTTTCCAGGCACATTTATTGAAATATGGCAACAAGAATATTCCAATTTAATTTGTCCTTGAATTAAATTGTGAATTAAAATCGAATTTAGTCTTAACATCTACTTGGAAATAATTAATTAATTAATTTTAAATTAATTGGTTGGATAAATTCAAGTTAGAATTCTTTTTGAAGTCATGCATGAGTTATCCCTTAAATTAAGGAGATAAGATTGAGTTATATTTGAGTTGTAATTGGTTAACTTAGTTTACTAAGTTAAGTCTAGTTAAATTAGTTCCAAACTATTTGAGGAACTAATAGTGAGTTAACAGTCAGTTGATGCATTAATGCACTCAACTAGTGCTACTCCAGTTAACTGAAGATTCCCTCATCAGAAACTCATGCATGTCTATTCTGAGAAAGACCCAGTTGAGATTAATGTTCAAGGACAATGTACTATCAGTTGCATGTGTTTTCTCATGGAGAAAACTCATGCATGCAATCAAGGATTCATCCTTGAGGATTGTGCAGTTTTGAAGGCTTTTTTTTCCACTTGGTAATAGGCTAATCATCCACAAGGAATAGCACAAGGAAATAGGAGCTTGGAGGGAAGAGAGGAAGACTACAGAGAAACCAAGATTTCCTGTGAGCATCTGTGAGGATTGTACTAAGAGCTGGCTAGTTGTGAGAGCTAAGGTTTTGTATAATTCCTATGTATTTCCCCCATGTATGATAATACAATAGTGTGGGGTTTTTATATGAGACTTTCCCCAAAGTATTTTCATGTGTATTGTGCCATTGATTCTTCTTCTTCTAGTTATATTGTTTAGCTCGATATTTAAGCTTTCGCAAATTGATAGTAGAAGTAGGTTATAGTATTCTTCTTTGATTTATATTGCATTATCGGGTTAACTTATCATAGATTTTCTACATGGTATCAGAGCTGTGAACAGTATACTGAGAAGAGAATTTGAAGTTTGAAGTTCAGGGTTGCAGGTGAAAATCAAATTCATATCATACTTAAAGGTTGGCCAATGGCATTCTATGGCTTGAGACTCGAGTATGGCTTGGAAGGTAGCTCGAATTACATAGCATGGAAAGATAGAATGGAGGTTGTATTAGAAGAAAATGGCTTGAAGAAATTCATTGATCAAGAAATCCAAAAGCCAGCTTCAACTAATGCACAAGAGTTGGTTAAGTGGAAGAAGTGTGTGGCAAAGGCGAGACGGATCATCCTTGAGGGAGTTCGAGACCATATTGTCTCGAGTATCCATGGGAAGGATACTCCATTTTCAATGTGGAAGACATTGAAGGACCTCTACTAGAACAGTAGCAACCAGAGCAAATTGGCGCTCAAGGATAAGCTTCAAAGAATCAAGGTGGAGAAGGGTGATACTATTTCCACATATTTGAACAAGCTCACCACCTATAGAGATGAGCTTGGCAGTGTGCGAATAAATACTGTCGATGATGATATGGCACACCTCGCTCTCCTTGGCCTTCCAAAGAGTTGGAATAGCTACTAGGACTCTGTGAATAGAAGGGAGAAACTGCCGGATTGGGAATGACTGTGGTCGGATCTTATGCAGGAGGAGATCAGGAGGAGCACATGAGATGGTTCTTCATCCAAGAATGATGATGAAGAAAATATGGCCTTAGCAAGTAAGGCAAGGAAAGGGATGTGGAAGGCTTCCCATTTCAAATATAATTCTTCTCATGGAGGGAAGAAGGGTGACACATCTAAAATAAGATGCTTTAATTGTCACAAGATGGGACATTATGCGACTAATTTCCCATCAAAGAAGTCCAAGAAGGGATCCTTGGAAGGATTAGAAGGCGAGGCATTAGCCTCTCAGTTCGAAATAGATTTTACCCTCATCACATGCATGGTGTCATCGATGATGGGTTGTGTCTAGTATTTTGATAGTGGAGCCTCATTCCACATGACCGGTGATAAAAATTTATTCAGTACCTTGGAGGAGAAAGACGTCAAGATGCACATAGAGATGGGTGATGATGGAAGGTATAGTGTTTCAGGAGTGGGCACGGTTTCTTTTCAGAGGGAGCATGGAGCTCCTCTCACCTTGACAGATGTGATGTATGTTCCTGGACTGAAGAAGAACTTGGTATAGGTCGTGATGTTGGGGGACAAAGGCTACGATGTTGTCTTTAGTAAAGGAAAGGCGTTACTAAGAGAAATAGCCACGGTTCAGACCAAGAGGATAGGGATTCAGGTGAAGAGTCTCTATAAACTAGAGGTAGATGATTATGCATCATTGAGTACAAAAGTAGAATTGGTGCAAAGCCAAGACATTGGCAAGTTGTGGCACAGGCAGTTGGGCCATTTGCATCATGGGGCTTTAAAGATAATGCAGCAAATATCTACAGGACTTCCCAAAGGTAAACTTGAGCAAGTTGACACATGCAAAGGTTGTACCTTGGGAAAGTACACCAAGTCTTCCTTTCATGATTGAGACAGTCGAGCAGAGGCTATCTTAGAGAAAGTTCATACTGATTTGTGTGGACCATTCTTGATGGCATCCATAATGAAGCAAAGGTATTATGTGATTTTCATTGATGACTATTCTCGTAAATGTTGGATTTATTTCATGTAGAAGAAGGACCAAAATTTCACAAAGTTGTGTGAGTTTAAAGCCTTGGTCGAGAAAGAGTCAGGGAAGAAGATCAAGGCCTTGAGAAGTGACAACGATGGATAATATGTCTCTCAAGAGTTTAAGAACTTCTGTGCAGTGGAATGAATTAAAGGAGAGTTGATGGCACCTCATAACCCACAACAGAATGGGGTGGCTGAGAGGAAGAATAGAACTATTGTAGGAGAAGCACATGCAATGCTGCATGACCAAGGCCTACTAATTCACTTGTGGGCTGAGGCATGCAACACAACAGTCTATTTGGAGAATAGAAGCCTGCATCACATACTTGGGGGGAAGACACCAGAGGAAGCTTTCTCTAGTAAGAGACTAGATGTGGGTCACTTCAAGACCTTTGGCTCATCAATATATTACCATGTGACAAAGGATGCACGGAAGAAGTTTGAGCTGGCATCAGAGTTGGGGATATTTGTGGGGTACACTGATACACCTCACAAATATTGGGTGTACTTGCCTACCAGTCGGAGGACAGTGGTTTGTAGAGATCTCAAGTTTGATGAGCAGAAGACCATGCGAGTTTCCCTTGAGAGGGAGCTCCAACTACAGGATGTGGAGGAACTATTGGTCCCTAAGGAGGAGAAGCCTCAGATTGATGCAGAGTAGCTGCATGCAGAAGTTCCAGGAGTAGAGACATCCACTCAAGCAGAGTCTTCCAGAGATGGATGGAAGCGCACAAGAGAAGCTGACAGATTGTTGGAGGATGCAAGAGAGAATGTGGGAGCACCATCTTCTCAGCGCAAACATAGGAGGTCACCTGAGAGGTACACTGGATACATGGCCCTTGCTAGGGAATGTGTTGAGACCAAGCCGTCTTCCTTTGAGGAAGCAGTGCAATAGCCAATTTGGGTTGATGCTATGGTGGAGGAGTATGACTCCATAGTTTGTAACAGTGTTTGGTACGTGGTTCTGAGACCAGAGAACAAGTCATTTGTGAGTTCCCGGTTGCTTTATGAGGTAAATCAAGCTACTAATGGTAGTGTGGAGAAGCATAAGGCAAGATTTGTTGCCCGTGGCTTTTCACAGGTTGAGGGGATTAACTGTGATAAGAATTTTGCTCCTGTTGCAAGGTACTCATCTATCAGATCTATGTTGGCACTATCATCACATATGGGTTGGACAATCCATCAGATGGATGTGAAGATTGCATTCCTCAATGACCAGATTGAGGAAGAGGTGTACATAGAGAAGCCAAAAGTTTTTGAGACCTTTGATCATGAGTCGCATGTGTGCTGACTCAAGAGAGCGTTGTATGGGCTGAAGCAAGCACCTCGTGCTTACACCAAGATAGACAACTACTTCACTGAGTTGGGATTCAGAAAGAATGAAGTCGATGTGAACCTATACCACATCGTGGTGAAAGGTAAGTTGTTGATCATCATACTTTATGTTGATAATCTCATATTGACTGGTGATGATCAGTTTATCATGTCTTGCAAGGAATACCTTGCAAGATAATTCAAGATGAAATACACAGGTCTCATGCATTACTTCCTTGGCATGGAAGTGTGGCAGAAGGATGGTGAGTTGTTTGTGTCTCAGGGCAAGTATGCCAATGAGATACTCAGGAGATTCCAAATGGAGAAGTGCAAGCCCATGCAGACTCCTCTAGTAGGTAACTAGAGGAAGGAGGTTGCTACTTCACGAGAAGTGGTAGAGGCTATTGTGTATAGGCAGCTTGTGGGTTCACTGATGTACTTAATGAACACACGACCAGATTTGTGCTATGCGGTGAACGAGCTGAGTCAAGCAATGGTTCAGCCTACCAAGATGTTTTGGAAGGCAGAAAATCATGTATTGAGATACCTCAGAGGCACATATCAGTATGGATTATGGTACAGACAGATAGAGGGAGTGAAGCTATAGGGATTCATTGATGCAAATTGGGCAGGGAGTCCATTAGATTGGAAGAGCACATCAGGAGGGATTTTCAACCTTGGGTCAGTGGCAGTTTCTTGGTACGGCAAGAAACAGAGGTCAGTTGCACTCAGCTCGGTAGAGGCAGAATACATGGCTACAAGTCAGGCAGCATGTGAGGCCATCTCAATGCGGAAAATCCTAGTTGGTTTGTTTGATCAGAGGATGGATCCAACTGTGATCTATTATGATAATCAGAGTTGTATCAAACTCTCTAAGAATCCAGTATTTCATGATAGGTCCATGCACATCAACATCCGGTATCATCATCTCAGAGACTATGTAGCAAGGAGGATCATGTTTTTGCAGTATATTTTGACAGAGGAGCAAGATGCTGACATTTTGACAAAGGCGTTATCAAAGTGTAAATTCGAGTTCCATAGAGATAGGATCGAGGTGGTAGATAATCCCTTTCTTGTTGAGAGGGAGTGTTGAAATATGGCAACAAGAATATTCCAAGTTAATTTTTCCTTGAATTAAATTGTGAATTAAAATCGAATTTAGTCTTAACAACTACTTGGAAATAATTAATTAATTTATTTTAAATTAATTAGTTGGATAAATTCAAGTTAGAAGTCTTTATGAAGTCATGCAAGAGTTATCCCTTAAATTAAGGAGATAAGATTGAGTTATATTTGAGTTGTAATTAGTTAACTCAGTTTACTGAGTCAAGTCCAGTTAAATTAGTTCCAAATTGTTTGAGGAACTAATAGTGAGTTAATAGTCAGTTGATGCATTAATGCACTCAACTAGTGCTACTCGAGTTAACTAAAGATTCCCTCATCGGAATCTCATGTATGTCTATTCTGAGAAAGACCTAATTGAGATTAATGTTCAAGGATAGTGTACTATCAATTGCATGTGTTTTCGCATGGAGAAAACTCATGCATGCAGTCAAGGACTCATCCTTGAGGATTACACAGTTTTGAAGGCTTGTTTTTCCACTTGGTAATAGGCTAATCATCCACAGGGAACATTGTTTGGTCAATTTAGTGTCCTAAATTTCTTTACATAAATTATCAATTCGAGTATCGTAAACTAATGAAGTGTAGTGCGTTGGGTTTTGTTTTATATTCTTTCCAAGACTAGCCCACGTAGTTAACCGGGGGGTTAGAGGTTTGCCCCCCCTTCGTTGCACCGATTGCGTAGTGGGGTGGTCACAGGGGGTTTGAGGGGTGCAAGTAACCCCACTCTATGGGGTATCGGGTAGCGCCATGGAAAATTTTGGTTTTGGAACATATGTTAGGTTAGGCAGACCCACTTATGGTTTTGTGCATGATTTTCGCACATGTTTTTGGACACGATGGTTTTCGGTCCATGGTATTGGATACTTCGGCATGTATAAATATGTATTATAATATTGAAAGTAACATAATGAAAAATCAAGCTGGTAGTCCCAATTTTGGGATCCAGGGGAAAATCTTTGTGTATATGTGTTTTATGTGTTATGCTCTCGCATTGTTTATTTTCTGTGTTTTAGAATTTGTATGCAGGTAATTTTTGTACAGGGTTAAAACCTACATTTGGTATCAAAGTTGTTTTGGCTCCAAGGGGATGCCTTTATTGCTGAGGGGTTTCGCTTGGGCTTGTGGTAGACCCCGTTCAGTGGGATACCTGTGGGATCGATTCTGGTGGTGAAAGAAGTTGGCGAGCAGTGGAAAGATAGAGATCGAGAAATTTAATGGTTAGAGTTTTGAGTTGTGGAAACTCAAGATGGAGGATATGTTGGTGGATAAATATCAGTGGATTGTGGTAGATCCAGGTACTAAACCAACGGGAGTGTCTGATGAAGAATGGAATAAGTTGGATCAGAAGGAAAAGAGCACAATATGATTATGTGTCTCAGATTCAGTATTTTTGAATGTATCAAGGGAAGCTATGGTGAAGGCTTTGTGGGACAAGTTAGGGACTTTGTAGCAATATAAGTCTCTAGTGATTAAACTGTTCTTGTGGAAAAAGCTATATAACCTGAGGATGAAAGATGGAGACTTGGTGATAGAGCATCTAAATGCATTCAATACTGTGGTAAGTCAGTTAGCATCTATTGATATTAAAATTTCAGATGAAGATAAGTGCATTAGTTTGTTGTGTTCTCTACCAGATTCATTGGATAGTTTGGTTATTGCAATAGGTAGCAATGCAATTGCCTTGCAGTTTGATGAAATAGTATCATCCTTGCTGATGGAGGAGATGAGACAGAAAAATATGGAGAGCCAGAATGGTGATGCATTGTCTATACGAGGACGGTCCTAGAACAAAAACAAAAATAAGTCATCAAGAGGGAGATCTAAATCTCCAGGAAAAATTGTAAAGGTGGTGTGCTGGAAATGCGGAAAGGAAGGGCACTACAAAAGGGACTGTAAATCTAAAGCTCCTGATAAAGGAAAGGGATCTAATGATGCTCCTACAGAGGTGAAAACCACCTCATATGAAGGTGGGGATGTGTACTTGGCTTCTTCAAGTACACATGTAGATCACGAGGCATGGTTGATTGACTCAGGTGCATCCTTTCACTTCACTCCCCATAGAGAGTGGTTCTGCGAGTATGAGAAATACGATGGTGGTGATGTCTTCTTAGGGGATGATAGGAAGGCTAGAATCATTGGTCGTGGAAAAGTAAAGTTGAATTTGCAAGGTGGAAGGGTTAGAATTCTTCCGGGTGTTTTGCATATTCCTGCATTGGCCAAAAATCTGATTTTTGTAAGCAAGTTGGATGATGCAGGTGTAAAAACAGTGTTCGAGAAGGATATCTGCAAGATGGTTCGGGGAGAACTGGTATTGATGTGAGGAGTTTGGATTGGAACTCTGTACAAGCTACAAGGTAGCACTGTTGTTGATGGGTGCAATAGTTCTGTGGTCCCTGAAAGTGGAGCAGAAAATCTAGTGGTCTCTGGAGAGAATACCATGTTGTGGCATCAAAGGCTTGCACATATTGGAGAGAAGGGCCTTCGAATACTTCATGGTAATGGTATGGTAGAAGGTATGAGTAATAGCTCTCTAGATTTTGATTTCTGTGAAAATTGTGTACATGGGAAGTAGAATCGAGTGAGTTTCCCCTCTGGTGGTAAGAGGGCGAAACATATAATAGAGCTTGTGCACAGTGATGTGTTTGGAGCTGTGAAGGTTCTATCACTGGGTAAGTCTATGTACTATGTATCATTTATAGATGACTTCTCAAGGAATACATGGATATATTTCCTTAAGAAGAAATCTGAAGTCTTTGACAGGATGAAAGAATTCAAGGCTCTGGTGGAAAACCAAACAGAGAAGAAGATAAAGGTGTTGAGGACAGATAATGGTGGAGAGTTTTGTAGTAAGGAATTTGAAGAATTCTGTAAGAAGTGTGGTTAACACGGTAGAAGACTACTCCATATACACCTCAACAAAATGGAGTTGCAGAAAGAATGAACAAGACATTGATGGAAATGGAAAGAAGTATGCTCATTGGTGTCGTGTTAGGAAAGGAATTCTGGGCAGAGGTGGTGGAGACATCATGTTACTTGGTCAATAGATCACCTTCATCAGCATTAGAAGATAAGACTCCACAAGAGGTATGGACTAGTAAGAAGCCCTCTGTTTCACATCTAAGGGTATTTGGATGTGATGCATATGTACATGTTCCAAAGGAGAAATAAACCAAGTTGGATAGTAAATCTGAAAAGTGCATATTTATTGGGTATAAGGATGGTTTAAAGGGTTATAAGCTTTGGAACCCAGTAACAAAGAAGGTTGTGTACAGCCGAGATGTGGTGTTCATAGAGGCGAAAGATGTTATTAAACATGAAGTCCAACCAAAGGAACCTGAGAAGATAGAGTTTGATTTAAAGGAAGAAAAATTAGACTCTACAGCAGAGGAGGAATCAGAATATGAAGAGCCACAAACTCTGGGTGTGAGAAGATCAGTTCAAAAAAGAAGGTAGCCAGAAAAGTATAGTCAATCTACTTTCTATTCAAATTTTTCTTTATCTATTACTGATGATGATCCCAGACCTGTGAAGGAAGCAGTATATTTAGAGGATGGAAAACTCTGGAAAGAGGCCATGGTTGATGAAATGGCATCTTTGCAGAAAAATGAGGCTTGGGATCTGGTGGAGTTGTTGGTTGGAAGGAAACCCATTGGCAGCAAATGGGTGTTCAAGAAGAAGACAAATGCAGAAGGAAAGGTGGAGAAATACAAAGCTCGGTTGGTAACAAAAGGTTATTCCCAGGTGCCAGGAATTGATTTTGGTGATATTTTTTCTCCTATTGCAAAGGTAACTTCTATTAGATTACTTTTATCTGTTGTTGTTGCTTTTGATTTTGAGGTAGAACAAATGGATGTGAAGACAATATTTCTTGACGGGGATCTGGGAGAGGAAATATACATGAAGCAACCTGAAGGCTTTGCGGTGAAGGGTAAGAAAGAACCAGTATGCAAGTTAAAGAAGTCTATGTATGGGTTAAAACAGTCACCAAGGATGTGGTATTAGAAATTTGATACATTTATATGGGGACTTGGCTTCACCATAAGCAAAGCAGATCACTATGTGTATTTTAAATTAATTGGTGACAAGTGACAAAGAAATTATCCAGGATTTGAAGACCCAATTGTCCTCTAAATTTGACATGAAAGATCTTGGTGCTACAAACTATATTTTGGGCATGGAAATTAAAATAAATCAGGCAAAGAGGAAGCTCTGGTTAAACCAGAGGAAGCATGTCGAGACAATATTGCAGAGATTTAATATGCAAGATAGTAAACCGATGAAGGTTCCTATTCCTGTAGGTGTAAAGTTATCTGCTGAACAGTGTCCCAAGACACAAGAAGAGGAAGAGGACATGTCCCGTGTTCCATATGCAAGTGCAGTAAGTAGTCTGATGTATGAAATGGTCTATACTAGACCAAACATTGCACATGCAGTGGGAGTATTGAGCAGGTTTATGTCAAAACCAGGAAAGGAGTATTGAACAACAGTGAAGCAAGTTTTCAGGTATTTACGTGGCACTAGTGATTATGGTTTGTGCTACCAAGGAAGACCAGGATTAGACAGAGTGTTGGATATTCGTGGCTTTGTTGATGTAGACTGGGCTGGAGATATGGATCATAGAAGATCTACAAGTGGGTATGTGTTTAACCTATTTGGAGGTGCAGTCAGTTGGATGAGTAAGAAAAACTCTATAGTGGCACTATCAACTATAGAGGCAGAATACATGGCAGCCACTCATGCAAGCAAGGAAGCAGTTTGGTTGCAGAGATTGTGTTCAAGTATGGGGTTAGTATAGGGAGCTATAAGGATAGACTATGACAGCCAAAGTGCAATTTTCTTGGTAAAGAACCTTACATATCATTCAAAGACAAAGCACATTGATGTTCAGTATCACTTTGTGAGGGATATGATAGAAGAAAAAAAGGTGTTACTGGTAAAGGTGGACACTTTGAAGAATACTACAGATGCGTTGAAAAAATCTATGAGCTTTGAGAAGTTCTCTTGGTGTAGAGAAACAATGGGCATTGTAGGGTTGGATAAATGACTAAGCTCTCTTGTAGCCCCCTATGGAAAGAAAACAACAAGTGGGAGAATGTTAGGTTGTGTTATATTCTTTCCATGACTAGCCCACGTAGTTAACCGGGGAGTTAGAGGGGGGGCAGAGCCCCCTCTTCGTTGTGCCGATTGCGTAGTGTTGGGGTCACAGGGGGTTTGAGAGGTGTAGGTAACCCCATTCTATGGGGTCTGAGGCAGCGCCCCAAAAAATTTTGATTTTGGAACCTATGTTAGGTTGGGTGGACCCACCTATGGTTTTGTGCATGATTTTCACACATGTTTTTGGATGCGATGGTTTTCGGTCCATGGTTTTGGATGCAATGGTTTTCAGTCCATGGTATTGGATGCTTCGGCATGTATAAATATGTATTATAACATTGAAATTAACATAATGAAAAATCAAGCTGGTAGTCTCAATTTTGGGATCTAGGGGAAAATCTTTGTGTATATGTGTTTTATGTGTTATGCTCTCGCATTGTTTATTTTCTGTGTTTTAGAATTCGTATGCAGGTAATTTCTGTATGGGGTTAAAACCTACACAGTGCACTGTTTGTGCTAGCTAACCCTTCTTACTTCGTTGTATTTTTATGTTTTATGTTATTTTGGGTGTTTTTAGTCTTTTAATTCCTAATTATTTACAATGTAAATTATCAAAACTAAATCTAACTTTCTCAAAGACTGCCCAAAATATAGAAATGAAAACAAAGCTAAGAAAGAAATGGAAACAAAGCTAAGGAAGAAATGAAAACACAGTTTCTATTCTTATTTTACTATTATTTCCAAATCATGAATTAAAAACTAAAAGTGAAATTTGCAATTGATGTCTAACTAATTAAAGAAAATAAAACTAAATGAAATACTTGGTTACTCTGCCTATCAATTTTGGGATAAATTCTCCTTGGGATGACATTTGAGTAATTCTGTACTTTATTAATCTAAGAGAAAGCAAATACAGAGATGCAGAAATAACTCATTGCATAGATGAAATGTTCAACCACTTAGTTAAGGATCAATTATCAACTTGAAGGGTTTTCCATAAACATTCATTAACACTATGAGTTAGGATTTTGAACTAAAAATGAAATGTTAAAGACAGTAAATGACACTGATCAGTTTAACTGAGAATTTAAACTAGCAAAATAGTAAATGAAGTAAACTATCCAACAATGTATCCTTATCATTCTTCAATCCTACTCTCATCCTGAAACCAGGTTAGTTTTTGACTAAAGAAACACGATTACACTATTGATTTCTATCTTCTAAACTACTGATAAGAACTAAAAAGAAATCAAGCTAATGGAAACTGATCTAAATTGTAAACACTGTTAGTAAGAAAAATTATTATAAAAATTGTTTTAGAAAGAAAATGATGAATTTACAGTTAACAAGAAGAAGACAAATAAGCAAAATAAAACCTCTTTAGTGCAGGGGCCCTCTACAACTGCTTAGGCTACGCTTGCTCAATCAAATCCAAGAAAACTCCTTCAGATGTTCATAAAATCATACGGTCTTCTCATATTAAAACAGGGGCACAAAACGTCCAAAAATTACAGAGTCTAGAACTTCGATTTCACATAAAAACTATTAGTATTACCGCTAACTTCTTCGGTCCTCTACACAGGTATGTATAAGAAAATCATATAGCTGTTTGTGGATAAAAACATGCTACGGCCAAACACATAGAAGAGAGATACATGGAATTTCTTCCTCGGTTGCTGAAGAAGTAAATCCAAGACATGGTGGTTGTTGGATTCATTTGTACAGGTGGCTGTTGAAGTCCGTAGGTAGAGGTAGTTGCTCTAGATAATGCTTCCCATCACTATGAAATGTATTAATGATCCATGAAACAGAGTCCTATTACCCTCGGTCTCTTTGTGTTTGACTTATCCATTGACCATAGTCTTATTCCATCTTCTTTGGTGACCTAGGATGAATGAATAGGACAAGGTCCATGTCATGATTATTTCAAAGCAGCCCATGTAGCTAGTTTCTCCTTCTGATACCTGGAACCTGTTAGTGCATGGAGGTAGCTGTGGAACAGATGATTAGATGTAGAATAGGCTATGTTCCGTAGCTAATATATAAAAAATTATTCAAACAACAAAACATAAAAAGCATAACTTGTAAATCACTAAATTTTCTCCTCAAGGAAGTATATACCAGTTATTAGCAATGAGAATGCATCTTTATTATGGAAAAACAAAGAAAAGGAATGAGAAGAGTTGCTAGGGAAAGAATAATTTTGAGGCTCAACATACCCTCAATACAAAATTATTTCATGTCCCCATGCAATTTTAAAAAATGTGAACTTCTTTCTCCTATTGCACCTGTTCTGATACTTCTGCCACCACATCCAACTTCCTTTTCTCATTTCTCCTTTCACTGACTGCCATCCTGGACTTCTTCATAAGAAGTCTGTATTTGAGGTTGATAAGTGTTCTGCTCAAATTCCTATTTTTCCTCTTCAGCTTCCTATTTTTCTTGTACCATAATCCTAAGTGCAGCATTGTGTTGTCATGAATTGATTTATCCAAGTTGTTTTGTTCCCTCAAGGTTTCATTTTCTTTTTGAATATGCCTGTTCAAACTATCTAACTCAAGGATTTCGTATTCGAGAGAGCTAATTAGAGGTTCTTGTAGATTGACAGGCTACTCTAGGTTGGTTGAGGATCCTGGATCCATTGAGGTATCCTTCCTTTCTAATGACTCTATGTAGTCATATACTTGTTGTTGTACTAGATCTATGCCAGGAGAAGCTCTGCTTGGGTTGCCTTGAAAATTATGTGGAAGAGAGTTTTGTGGACTGTGTTCAGGTGGAATACTTTCAGGAGATTGAACTGGGGTTTCTTCCTCTAAGTTTATGAACTGGGCTCCTTTTGATGTTACCTTCCTCACCTTACCTCGGAATCTAGAGCTCCTTCTCAGGTTTTGGAAGCTTATGGTTTCTTCTCTTGTGTCCTTCTTCCTCTTCCCTATCTTGATTTTCTCTCTAATCTTGGTCAGTCTTTTAGAGAGTAACTGTTCATCTTCTTGAGGTGATGAAGGTTCAGGAATTTCTTCATTGATTTCTTCAGCTCTCTCTTTAATTTTTCCTTTCTGTTTAGTTTGCTTTCTAACATCTAGTTGAGAAGCTATCTCTGCATCATTTTCTTGTGAGGAGGTTCCAGATTTGTTTTGAATGTTAATGTTGACCTTTCTCATCCTACTTCTCTTAACATGACTCTCCTTAGGTGACTCTGGAGCATCCTGAAAAGGGTTTCTTACCAAGAAATCTTCCCAGGTATCCCCTATACTTTTCAAATGGAATTCAACTAGTATTTTTACTAATCCATGATGATACATAGTTGTTTCTATGGATTCAATTTTCTTTTGGAAATTTGTAGCCATCCTTCTTAGACTATTTAGTAGGAAGAAGGGAAGATTGATGGTTCCATTTTCTAAGACATTCATTAACAAGCATATATGGTAAACATACATAACCCCAAATCTTCCTTCACATGTAATGAATTTTTGCAATATCAATAGCATATTACCCCAGTTGTTCTTGAGTGCTGAAATAGGAATTCCCTTTCTAAATACTGTAATATCTATACCTGGGTTTCTAAGGATCACTTTCCAATATTCACCATGAAATTCCTTTTTATTGAACCATCTTTCTCCTTGCCTCGGAAGCTTTGTTGCTTCTACTATGAAGGATTTTGTGACTGCAAATTTAATATCTCCTATCTCCACTTCTGTGCCATCAAAAGACCTTGCAAAAGACTTGGTAATTCCCTTGTGGTAGCCGTCAAATTTCTTAATAAAATTTAACCATTCGGCCTTCTATAGCATCCTTTTAAGCTATAGATTCCCCTCCATATACTTTACCCATACGGGCTCTGTCCTGACAATAATCCCCATATCCTTTGTTTTCTGTTAACCTTCAAAATTACTCTTACTATCTATAAAAGCGAGTGCTATTCAAGAAATGGAATGACTGTGTGTATGGAAATGGAATGACTGCGTATATGAAAAATGGAATGACTGTGTATATAGAATGACTGGGTGTTATAGGAGAGATAAACTTAAGGGTTTGCTTGTAATAAATAGAAAGTAAGGGTTTAGAGAGTCATAGATAGGTAGGTCACATCGTCATCTTGACCGTTAACAGGTGGAGTTGTGGAGGACTGTTTGAGTACAGGTTATGGAGTTTGAAGCAGAGATTTGTTATGAAAGAATCATTGGGACCGTTTGTCAGTGAAGATGGAATATATGGTGGAGATATAGTGGCGGTCAAATCAAATGATGGTTGATTAAGGAGACATGTGATTATACATACTATACAAACTTATGTTTTCAAATTGCTTTCTGAAATAAATCTTTGCATTTACCTTTGGAACTTTTACCTTTCACTTGCTAATCTCTTTGATGTTGATCCATAGGTACCTTGAGCATGGTTGGTCTTCAAAAATTGTTTTTTCTTCAATTCCCTACATACATGATTTTATTATGAGTTGTACACTTGTGTCTGAACTGATAATCAAATTGTAGTTGCAGAATTAGATTAGCTGCAGAACAGAATCAGCTGTAGAATGTGAAAAAGAAAGTGAAATATGGCTTATGGATCATGAATGAAATGGAGGTGGCTATGTAAGTGAAATTAAATGAGATGTAAGACAAGATGATAAATGAAATGAAAAAGATGGAATGAAGGTTGTAAAAGGAAAAATTTATTGATGAAACATGATAATGAGATGAAGTGAAACTGAAAAAATAAAACGGAGTGAGGTGAGATGAGATGATGAATTTACAGAATCTAAACTGTAGAGTGACTGTAGCTTTTCGTCACTACTTATTACAGAAAGAAAATGGAAAATATAGGGTGTCAGAAACCTCTGATTTTCACCCTGTATTTTCTGTATAAGTATGCCAATCAATGATTGGCTTTCAACCTTATATAATTTTTTTTTTTTGGAAAAATAAAGACTAAGTTAGCGGAGAAGAAGAATTCTTCTTCACTAGCTTCATTTCAGAATTGTCTTGGAAAATCTTAATGAACTCCTCTTTTGAAATTGGTTTCTGATATATCTTTAATCTATGACCATTCACAAGAAGAGGAGTTTTCCTTTCATCTATTTTTCTTATCCTCACCACTCCATTACTGAAGACTTTTTCAATCTCATATGGCCCACACGAATGAGTTTGAAACATCCCTTGAAAATCTTTAAACTTTGAATCAAACAATAGCGCCCAATCTCCCACTTGAAACCTCTTGTCCTTGATATATTTGTCATGCCATTTAGCCCTCTATTGTTGGACTATACTAGTCTTTTGAACTGCCTCTTGCCTAATTTCATCAATTTCATTTAATTTCTCTAGCCTATGCTTTTGTGCCTCTGATAAATCTAGTCCTAGTTGGACTGCCATCTTGAAAGTTCTGATTTGGAACTCTATAGGGAATAGGACTTGTTTCCCATAAACAATTTCATAGGGTGTATGTCCCATTGTGTTCCTCCATGTAGTTCTATAGGCCCATAAGGCTTCAGGAAGCCTTTCCACCCAATCTCTTCTATGTAGATGCACAGTCTTGGTGAGGATTCCTTCAATCACTTTATTTGTAGATTCCACTTGACCATTTGCTTGTGGATGATAAGGAGTAGATTTCCTATGTTTGATCTTGTATTCTTCCACAAGCCCTTCCACCATGTTGGATGTAAATTGAGATCCCTGACTTATCACAATTTCTCTTGGAACACCAAAATGAGTAAAGATGTCCTCAAAAGGAAAATTAACTACAGATTTTTCATTAGCAAAATGTAATGCTTTTTCCTCTACCCATTTAGTGATATAATTAGTGCATACCAATATATAATTTTTCTGCTTAGATGGAGGATTATTTGGCCGAACAAAATATAAGGACCAATTTTCAAAAGGTTCGATGAGTACATGAGTTTGTAATGGCATTTCATTTGAGGGAGTAGGTTTCTCTACCCTTTGGCAGTTGTCACATCTCCTGACATATTCTTTAGCATCTTTGAAAATGGATGGCCAATAATATCCTAAAGAAAGGATTTTATAGTCTGTCCTCTTGTCAGCAAAGTGTACACCACATGGCTCATCATGACATGCCTTAAGAATCTTGGGCATTTCATCTTCCTTGACACACCTTCTGATCATAAGATCTGGTCCTATTTTATACAATTCGTTAGTGATCCATGAATATCTTGCACTTATCTAAATAATTTTTCTTTTCTCTCTAGGAAACAAATGTGAAGGTAACTTTCCTGTGACTAAATAGTTAGCAATATCTGTAAACCAAGGAGTTTGAGTAGTTACTACAAAAAGATATTCATTAGGAAACTTATCTTCAACCGAAGAATCTTCTTTGATATTCTGAATCCTTGACAAGAAATCAGCAACTGTGTTTTGTTTTCCAGGTCTATCTAGCACAGTAATGTTGAATTTTTGCAAAAGTAAAAGCCATCTTGTAACTCTGCCATTAGTAATAGGTTTATTCATTAAATATCTAATTGCAGAGTGATCTGTATGAACAAAGGTTTCATAACCTGTTATATAGTGTCTAAACTTGTTAATTGCATGCACAACAACTAAAAACTCCTTTTCAGTCACAGTATAATTTAACTCAGTGGGAGTCAAATTCTTACTTGTATAGTAAATGGCATAAGGAATCAAATCTTTTTTTCCCAATATAGCTCCTAGAGCTATATCTAAAGCATCTGTTGAAATATGGAAAGGGAGTTTCCAATTTGGACCTCTTAAAATGGGTGCTTCAGAAATTTTTGTTTTTAAGGTTTCAAATGCCAACTGACCATCAGAATTCCAATTGAATTCACAATCTTTGGTAAGCAATTTGAAGAGTGGGGATGCTATTTTAGTGAAATTTTCTATAAACCTTCTATAGTATCTTGTAAATCCTAGAAAACTTCTAGCATCCTTTTGGCAATTTGGAATTGATAATTTAGAGATGACTTCAACTTTAGATTTGTCAACTTTAATCCCATCTCCTGAAATGTGATGTCCTAAAAAAATACCCTCTGTAAACATCATTAAACATTTTTCATAGCTAAGTGAAAGGTTTGCTTCTTTACATCTTTAAGAACTTTTTCCAAATTTTCCAAAGATTCTTCAAATGTATTCCCATAGATTGTAAAATCATCCATATATAATTCTACAGAATCATGTATTAGATCAGAAAAAATTCCTAGTACTACTCTTTGGAATGTTGCAGGTGCATTACCCAAAAGGAAGTACTCAGTAGGCATAATTTCCCCATGGACAAGAAAATGTGGTTTTATTCTGATCTTCAGGTGGTACCTGAATTTGATTATAACCACTAAAACCATCCAAAAATGAGAAATACTTATTACCTGCTAATGTATCTAACACTTTCTATAAAAGGCAAAGGAAAATGATCTTTAAGGGTTGCTTTATGATGAGCCCCAATTTTTGGTAACAATTTGGGCTCATTTGGCCTACTTACCTTGCTCAACCCTTCATCTTTTATCACTTATGCATCATTTCTTAGTATATTCGTGTTATTTGTAGGAAGAAGGGCAGGCATTATTCCTATGTGACTAATACATGATGATTTCAGGTTTTTCGACATTAAATGGAGCAAAGACCACGCAAATGGAGACAAGGAGGCAGCCAAGGTGGCATTGCGGGTTTATAGGGAGGTTGTCCACAGTCTTGAATGACCTCCCTCGTGATCTCCACCCCAACTCCGAGCTCCAAGAGCTATCCCCACCGAGCTAAAAGGCAGCCAACGGATTCTACAAGAACAACAGTTTACTTTTAGTTGGACAGCCAAGCTCCACTAATTGAGGAAGCCAACTTGGTCCTCATCATGTATAAATATTGAGTTCGTAGCCTTTGATAGAAGCTTTTTGAACTCTTGAACTATTGTTGCAATTTCTAAGCACGGGCTACAGCTCGGTTTTTGCTTTTTGTAAGCCAGTTTTGGCATGATGTTAGACTCATGATTATGATCTTTTAATAAAGGCAGGCAGATTTGGATTCAATCCTGAGTTCTTAAGAGGAGCTATAGCTCTCAGGTTAGGGCCCAACCTGAGAGCAATAGACCTCCTTTTCTTTGTATTGTTACTTGTCTTTCCTTTCAGCACTTCGTTTCTTTGTTTTGACATGCATTTGGAAAACACAGTCTGCTGATTTAATTTCTTTAATGTGATTGAGTAGGATTAGTTTATGGTTAAAGTGCTTTCAGTAGCTTAGATTAGAGTAGGAGGATTAGAATTCATTAGAGCTCCAAGAAAAGGTTGATAGTGCACTCACTGCCATCTCTGTTTAGAGATTGGGGGTGTAGACCGTACCAACCACCAAAAAACGCAGTCTTATATGTTCATGCAAGCTGCAACACAATCATTTCAGTCATAGAACCATCCATGCATTTTGATCTTGAGCAATACTTATTCGTTCCAACACCATGCACGCTTTCTCTCCAAAGTTTACATTGCTGTTCGTTGGTTTAATAACACAGTTGGAATAGGTGGATGAATTCTCGGTTTTGTGCAAGACATAGAGGATTTGTTTTATTTACACTACGCAGCATTGTTCTATTATCTTCTTCTTCTTCTCAACTGTGCCCAAGTTGCTTGCTCAACCTCTGTTCAGCTCATTTGCCTTCCAACCCTTCTACTTTTCACGTAGCTCCATCTTTTTGACTTTTCATTGCTTCCACCCTTCTATCCACCAACCAACTTTACCCACTCTTTCTCCATCTCATCTCTCTGTCCCTGAGCCATCACAAGCTCCCTCTCCATCCTACCTATCCACCCATACAGCTCCTCCACTCCTCCATCACCCAAAACTCCAACTGCAGAACATCCTGTAGAAGTTAGCAGACTTCCTGTAGAAATCTCGAGCTTCCTGTAGGATCCCCTGCAGACACCCTGTAGAAGCCTGCAAACTCGGTTGCCAAGCACCTGAACATTGTGGACTTCTGTGGAATGATGTTAGGAATCCCCTGGAACCTCTCCTAGCCCTCCTGACCTTTCCCAAGCCTTCCTTCCCTTCGAACTACCCCTGCACAGTCAAACCCAATAAGAAACAAAATCATAATAACTCCAACCACTTAAGAAAAAATATAAAAACAATGTTCTCTTCAATGGAAGTAGTTTAAATTCATGCATCTCATATCACTAGAAGTAATGGCATCATTGTTAGGAGTTACATTCCCATCATTGCATTGTAAGGATTAAGCTAGTCAGATTAGGGTTTACTAGGGTTTCCATGTTTGGTTGGCTTTCAGTTCATTCTTGCAAAGTAGGTTAATTTCCTTTGAGATAGTCTTCGTTCATCATTTAGAAAGCTTCTTCTGAGAACATATAGAAGTTGGTTTGAGCCCTAGCGGACTTGTGCCAGCTGAGCAAGTGACAGCTGCGACAAGAGCTAGTACTTGTGCATACAGCACCGTCGCTTCCAAGTTTGTTACGAACTACCAGGTTGATAAAATTAGAGAAGGAAGCTCCAGGAGTTGTAGCATTATTGCTACAATACTGGAGCCCACCATCTTTTTGGCGTCGTTGCCGGGGAAGCGTCAGAGTATTAGTAATTGTTGCTTTTCTTCTACTTTCCTACTCTTTCTTTCTACCAAGTAGTTTATTTCATTTCCATTCTGCAAAAGTAGCATAGACATTTCCTGCTTTCATAGATTAGCCTTTCAATTCCGCAATTTCAATTTTGCAAGCGTAGAGTAGTATTTTCAATTCTGCAAGCATAGACTAGCATTTCTATTCCTGCAATTTCATTTGAGCAAAGTAGATTAGTTCTTTCCTGCTTTCAATTCAATTCTGCATCTTTATTTCAGTAAGATAGTTAGTTGTAGATCAATCTGTTTCAGTTTTGCAGGTACTAAAGAAAAAACAAAAGCAATCAAAAAAGTCTTTCCATTTCATGCCTCGTAGGAATCGAGATAAAACAGGCAAATTCTTACCCAACACCCCCACCACATCACTGAGTCACCCTTCTCTCTTCTTCGGTGACAGTGATCCAGAAGAACCTATAGGTGAACCTCCTGAGATATACGAAGATCCTATAGCAGAAGAAGAATTAGAGACCATCCCATCTGAAGCTATGGCTGACAATAGAGGAGAAGATGAGAGAATAGAAGGTGCCTTCCCCATCCGAGAGACCAATGGAGACATGAAAATGAAAAACATTAGTCCCTCCACCCTACCTCACTTCCATGGACTGACTACTGAAGATCCTGATACCTTCCTGTTTGAGTTTGCTGTCCTTTGTAGGACCTATGATTATACTGAAGATGAGCAGAAGCTGAAACTCTTCCCTTCAACTCTTAAGGATGCAGCATTACGCTGGTTCATGGGCTTACCTGGGAATAGTATCACTACTTGGGCTCAGATGCAGCAAGCTTTCAATACCAAGTACCGGGACTACTGTAGGTCCAAGGAAACCAAGGGAGAGATCTTTCGGATGACCATGGAAAATGATGAGTCCTTAGAGGATTTTGAGGAGAGGTTCCAACTTAGCTATAAGCGGGCCAAGTGCACACTTGACCCTGAATCCCTCAAGTTGGTCCTGCTCCGAGGAGTCCCTGAAGACCTCTTAGATACCCTTCACATGTTAGCTGGGGGGGATATTTACCAACTGCCTTATGAGGACATCAAGACTGTGTTTAGAAACCACTCCAGGGCAGCTCGGAAATGAGGAAGAGGAAACCTCCTCTCAGTTGGTGTCCCCTTCTCCAAACATGAGTTTGCAAATCAATTAGAAGATCTTAAGAGTGAGGTGAGATAGACCATTTCCATGCAACTTGACACATTCAGGATCCATCAGAAGAAGGAAGAAGCTGAGAGAGCCTTGGCTATCTTCTGCCCTAGATGTACAAGGAGACACCCTAAGAATGAATGTCCATTGCATTCGGTTGAAGTCTGTTTCGTTTGTGAGGAGGACCATCCCACAAACCAATGTCCAACCTTACCTGGATTTAAAGCCATGTACCAAGGGACAGAAGCTCCCACTGAACCTCTCTATTTCCTCAACCAAAGAAGGCCACAAGGACCTAGACCTTACCAGCAGGGGATGCAAGGGGCACCCCAAGCTTATTACAGCCCTAACCAATCGACTCCTATGCCTTCCTGGGGTCCCCCTGCTCATCCTTCCTGGTCTATGCCTCCTCCATGGTCTTACCCACCTCAGTACCCTACTCAACCCACTACTCATTCCTATCACTCACATGCCCAACCACAGCCTCAGTGGAATGCACCTCAGTCGGGGTGGAGGCCCCAGTACAACACTCCTCCCGCCATTTTGCCTCCACCACCAGTTCAACCTCAACCATTACCTCCTGCTCCTCCAAGGCAACCTCAAATACCTGCTCAACCGAACCCGAACCCCAACAATAGACAGGCCCAGCAGGTATACACTGGGGAAACATCATGCCCTACTTATGCTGTGGAGATCCAGGAGATCAATCTTCGATCTGGAAAGACTCTTCCGGATCGCCAACCTCCTCCCCCAGAGGATGAGGAAGATAAACAGGAAAGTGAACCAAAGGCTATTACACCCTTTCCTGAGAGACTAACAGCCACCACACAACCCAACCCAGAGGAGGATGAGCTTCTGGGTGAGCTCAAGCAGTTGTGTGTGAAAATACCACTTCTCCAAGCCATCAAGGATGTGCCAATATACAACAAACTGGTTAAGGAAAAGTGTTTCAAACACCCAGGCAGGCGAAAGAGAGATGCTTCAACCATCAATGTCTTAGGACAACTGTCTAACCTTATGTTAGGACAAGTCATCTGCCCAAAGTATCTAGATCCTGGGAGTCCTGTAGTAGATGTCCACATCAATGGCACCATCATACCTCACACCTTGATTGATTTGGGGGCTGCCATTAATGTGATGACCAGGGATACCATGCTCAAACTCAATCTTCAGGGTTCCTTGAGGAAGACCTCAACAGTTCTGCAACTTGCAGATCGCTCCACTGTGACTCCCGAAGGGATTGTGGAGGATGTCTTGGTCTCTGTCGACTCTTGGGAATACCCTGCAGATTTCTTGGTTCTGCAACCCAAGACAAAGCTTACTGGATATCCTCTTATTTTGTGAAGGCCTTGGTTAGCCACTGCAGATGCTTACATAAGTTGTCGTGCAGGAAACATGACCATCAAAAATGGTCCTATGTCCAAGCAGCTAGTCCTATACCCTCCTGCCCAACCCTCCTTAGAGCATGACTTACCACTTTGGTTGGAGGAAGGAGAAGAGGATGAGGTGTACTCAGCACCTTTGTGCACTCTAGATACCACTAGAAGAGACCCCCCAACCGAGGATGACTTGATTGAGACCTTGATCCAGAATCCACCTTCCAGTGCACTATCCTTAGAGAAATTGGTGGAGGATGCCCAAGCCAGCACCTTAGTAGATCTTTGTACAACCAACCCTGTCACTCCCAGAGTCAAGAATGTCGAGTTCGGCCCTTAGAGAACGTTAAAGATCAGCTCCTCCCTATCTCCTTCCCAGGAAAAGGAGCTGTGTAGCCTGTTGGCCAGCCATCTAGATGCTTTTGCTTGGAGCTATAAGGAGATGAAAGGAGTTCATCCTTCGGTCTGTACCCATCACATATACATCAAAGAGGATTGTAAATCAGTTAAACAGCCTCAGAGGAGAATGAATCCAGCCCTTAAGGACATTGTCAAGGAAGAATTGCAAAAACTGCTGGACGCCGAATTCATTTACCCCATCTCAGATAGTGAATGGGTGTCCCCTCTGGTGCTGGTTCCCAAGAAAAATGGGAAGTGGAGAATCTGTGTGGACTATCGAGAACTGAACAAAGCTACCAAGAAAGACCATTTCCATCTACCTTTCATAGATCAAGTGTTGGATGGACTGGCAGGAAAGAAGTTCTTCTCTTTCCTGGATGGGTTTAGCGGGTACAACCAGATCCAAATTAGCCCGGAAGACCAAGATAAGACCACCTTCACTTGTACTTGGGGTACCTTTGCCTACCGAGTTCTTCCCTTTGGGCTATGCAATGTTCTTGCTACCTTCCAGAGAGCTGTCTTGAGCATCTTCTCGGAGCTGGTCCATGATGCAGTGGAAATCTATATGGATGACTTCACTCCTTATGGGGCCAACTTCCAGGAAGCATTGTCCAATCTGGGAAAAGTCCTAACCAAATGCATTGAGATGAAAATGTCCCTTAGTCCTGAAAAATGTGAATTCCTTATGACTGAAGGGACCGTGCTAGGCCATACCATTTCTTGCCAAGGGTTACAGGTGGATCCTAACAAAATTGCTCTCATCAAGAAGGTTCCACCTCCTCAAAAGGTAAGGGATGTTCGGAGTTTCTTAGGATTAGCAGGGTATTACAGGAGATTCATTAAAGACTTCAGCAAGCTAGCCTCACCATTGTTTGGCCTGTTGGCAAAAGATGTGGAGTTTAAATGGACTGACGATTGTCAGAGGGCTTTGAATGAATTAAAGGACAAGTTGGTGTCAGCCCCAATCTTAAGAGGTCCAAACTGGGCCCTACCTTTCCACATCCACACTGATGCTTCGAACAAAGCCATAGGTGCAGCTTTAGGACAAGTTGAACAAAAACTTCCATATGCCATTTACTTTGTTAGCAAAAAATTGTCCAAAGCTGAACTGAATTACACTGTAACTGAGAAAGAGTTTTTGGTTGTGGTCCATGCACTGAACAAGTTCCGACATTATATTACTGGCTATCAAACCTTTGTACATACAGATCATGCTGCAATTAGATATTTAATGAATAAACCAGATGTGAATGCTCATATTATTAGATGGTTACTTTTGTTGCAATAGTTTGATTTGACCATTGTTGACAAACCAGGTAAAGAAAATGTTGTTGCTGATTTTTTATCTAGATTGGATTTGTCTGCAGATGAGGATGGAACAGTGGATGACCAGATGCCCGATGAACATATGTTTGCTATCTCAGCACTCTCTCCATGGTTTGCTGATATAGCAAACTACCTTGTTTCAACACAGTTCCCTCCACACCTATCTTCAAGAGAGAAGAGCAGAATCATCAGAAAAAGTGCCTCATTTACTTGGATTGGGGGCAATCTGTTCAAGCTTGGCCCCGATTAGATCTTAAGGTGTTGTGTAAGGGAGGAGGAAGTATTTGATATCCTCCTCACCTGTCATGATGGGCCTTGTGGAGGACATTTTGCAGCAAAGAGGACTGCCTTCAAAATCCTGCAGGCATGCTACTATTGGCCCACACTTCATCAAGATGTCAGAAGATATATCAGCTAATGTGACCAATGCCAAAGAATGGGGAAACCGACTCAAAGGGATGAGATGCCTCTCCAACCTCAAGTGACTCTTGAGCCATTTGAGAAGTGGGGTATGGACTTTGTGGTTCCAATCAACCCTCCTTCAAGGCAAAGGTCTTACATCATTGTGTGTACTGAGTACCTGACAAAGTGGGCAGAGACTAAAGCAATCAAAGCAACAACAGAAGAAAAGGTGGCCGATTTCTTAAGAGAAAACATCTTCTACAAGTTTGACTACCCAAGAGAGCTGGTCACCGATCAAGGGAGCCAGTTCACATCCAACCTAGTTGAAGACCTACTAGCTCATCACAAGATCAAGCATAGGACTTCCACCCCCTATCACCCTCAAGCAAATGGGCAGGTGGAAGTCACCAATAGAGCATTGGAAGGGATCTTGACTAAGGTGGTGAGCAGCAGTAGAAAAGACTGGGCAGATCGCCTGGTTGAGGCCACATGGGCTTACAACACAACCTGGAAAACCACCACCGGCTTCACACCTTATGAGCTAGTCTATGGGAAGAAAGCTTTGCTGTCCATTGAATTTGAATACAACACTTTGAGGATGGCAGCTCAGCTGGACCTAGATCTCAGCCATGCACAACAAGAAAGGTTATGCAGCTGAATGGACTGAACGAGCACCGAATGCAGGCCCTCCTTCACTCGGAAGTGGTTCAACTTCAGAGAAAGGTGTGGCATGATCAACACCTCAATGACAAGCAATTCCAGCCAGGAGATTGGGCATTGTTGTATGACTCCAGGTACAAAGATTTCAAGGGGAAGTTGAGAACCAGATGGCTGGGACCATATGCAGTGGAGAAATGTCATGAGAATGGATCTATTCTTATTTGGACCATTGATGAGGAAGCCATCCCCATGCTTGTCAATGGGCATCGATTGAAGATCTACAGGAAACCTCTCTCAAGACAAGAGTTCATCAAAACTATGGAGAAATCAGTGTTGGTCATAGAGAAGGGTTCTGCCTCTGCTTTGGGCATACCCTGAAAGATCTAAAAATAATAATAATAATAATAATAATAATAATAATAATAATAAAAAATAATAAAGATCCTTGGGTGAAAACCTTTCTGAGGCGCCCAAGGCAGGTGGTAGGGGTGAAAACCTCATTAAGGCGCCCCTATTGTCTTTCAAAAAAAGAGATTTGAAAAAGATCCTTGAGTGAAAACCTCTCTGAGGCGCTTAAGGTAGATGGCAAGGGTGAAAACCTCATTGAGGCGCCCCTATTATCTTTCAAAAAAAAGAAAAAAAGAAAAAAAGGGAAAAAACAATAAGCAAAAAAAGACAAGGACATCAAGTTCATAATGTGAAATTGCATGCAGGTTGCAGGTGTTCTATGGAGGAGAGGAAGCCTCTCAACTCAAAGCTAAGGATCCTTATCATGCTGTCAGGAGACCTCACCAGCACCTCCTCCAAGAATACTCATTTTCTCCAAGGTATGTGCACAATTTCATCACGACTTGAGATTTCTACAGGAAGATGCAGATTTTCTACAGGGAGATGCAGATTTTGTACAGGAAGGTGCAGAATTTCTACAGGAAACGCAAAATTTCTACAGGAAGCTCTGTATTTATACAAGAAACTTCCTGTAGAAGTTCGGGACGGCCCAGAATTCATTTTATGAGGAGATCTAACGACTAAGGATCAGTTTGGACGCATGCAAGCTACTGTTGTCACCCTTGCACACTGCTGTCACCTCGTTCTACCATCCTTGTCGACATGCAACAAAGTTACCTGCACCAGCAAAGCAGATCATTGAGTTATCAAAGAGAAAGCAATTTTTAAGATAAAAAATGGCTGAGATGTCATACCATATCCATCTTAGCCATCCATGAGCTCTAGGAGCGTGATCGTGAGGCCAAATCCTTCATCGTGCAGCATGCACCCGAGGAGGAAGAACTGTTACAAGACATCCTGCAGGAGTCCCGTAACAGTTAAGCCCGCTAGAGTGTACACCAATCACAGCGCTGGACATATGAAACGAAAACGCGGGTGCATGCAGCCAAAGCATCCAATCCATCGTCGGCAGCCTGTAAACATGAACCTCCGGGCCTGTGCAAATTCATCAGTGGCAAACGAATCCACTCATCATCGTCCAAAAACCGAAAAATCATGTTGCGGCCGCACAGGTAAGTGTCTCGACCCTTTCTTCCGTCAGATTGCATGAATTTTACTTTGAAACTGTTTGCAAAGTGTGAGGTGAATGGGTTGAGCGGCTGTATGGCCATTTGACTGGCCACGTCGACCAGTTAATGGTCTAGTCGGATGTTTGGGTGGCGGCCATGGAAAAAAGGAATGGGCAGCACACACGTGAGAGCAATCCCGTCGGGAAAAACGTATTTAGCAGAAGAGACGGCGGCGGATCTGCGGGGGGATGATGCGGCAGTAAGGGAACTCGCAGGAAAATGATGGGATGACGTCGTCCAACGGTCCGGCAGGGACAGCTCACTCCCGCGCCACGGATTCCGCCGATTCCAATCTAATCGGCTAGATTTCCACCCCATGTCTTTATCATCCATCGTTTGAAACTCGAGTGATCATCCGGATCCCTCTGCAGTTCGATACTCCGAGCCTTTGGCCATCAGAACGCCTGTGAAGCAACGCCAAGAGCGCAGACCAACTGCAGTCTTTCCCAGAAATCGCGCGCTGCTCCTACAGGAACGTTGTTTCTATAGGAAGGCGGGTTCCTCACATCAAAAGGTGGCGGATTAAAAAGGTAAACCTGAACTCTCCATGCAATTAGCTTTTGAAGGTGGCAGAATCATCGTCTACAGTCTGGTCGTAGGAACTTGTTGTAAATGTTGTCTGCCATGCATAAACTGTCGTTCTACAGGATGTCAGTGTAATTAAGCTGTGTTAAGGTCCTCAGGGATCAGTTTCGTGGATTATTTGCATGACAGAAGCGTAATTCTACGCTCTGTCCCAATAAGCTAAACTTCTTCCGTATTCGCCCCCTCTAGCTAAAGCAACAGTATTTATCATGTCGGGTGGGTTCATTAGAAGGGAACCCACTGATTCAACAAAGTTAAGGGAAAATCTTGAGGTGGTGGAGCTCTTCACACGGGTGCAATGGATATCCTTCTGTGACAAATTGCAGGGTTATGACGATGAAGTGGCAGAAGAGTTTTTACAAGCTCTGAGGCCGAAATCCAAAACATTGGCCACCATGAACTTCAGGGGCCTAAGCCTCAAACTCACCCCGCAATATATCAGTTGAATTACGGAGCTTCCAATGGGATTGCCATGAGATAAGGAAGAAAGGAAGTTGAGCCAACATGCTAAGAAAGAATTCTTTCCACCAGAGGAGGAATTCTCGGAAGACAAAAATGAGGTGCGTAGAACCAGTTTTCTGCCACCATGGAATGAAGTTAGCCTGCAGATTATGAAGAATATCACCTGTGAAGGCCATTTTATCATTGTGTACGGGTATCACTTTCGGTTGCTCACTGAATTGAGGCACCAGATTGATCTTCCTCTAGAAAACAAAGTGAGCATCCCTTATTTCCTGCTACAGTCTCTAATTGAGTGTGCCACAAAATTGAAAGAAGGCATACCAGACCAGGTAGCCCACCATGGATTGATCAAACTTCTCGTGGAGGATGCGCTTCATTCATACAAGGTTCCTCTCTCATGGGAAGCATTCAGAAATTTGACAAGAGATGGAGACATAAGGATGTTGACCGAAGAAAGTGGTTCCTCCAGCAGTGAGGAGAAGGAATCAGTGGCCGCGGGAAAGAAAGAAACAGGCCAGAAGACCCCGACCACAGTGCAGAAGAAAGAACAAAGGAAGAAGCATGAGAAAAAGGATGCCAAGGAGAAAGATGACACACCCATCTTGACAGCAAGAGAGAAAAGGTTGCAAGGCAGAACGGACAAAGCTGAGAAGGTCCACATCAGCAAAAGTACCTCATCAGCACCCGCAACCAAACCAAAAAGCAAAACTCATGCAGCAAAGCAAACCAAGGTGGTGACACCTGTGTCTACAGGAAAGCCGAAACTGGCTTCTACAGGAAGCCCGAAATTAACAGAAAAAGGGTCTTCTACAGGAAGCCCGAAATTGACTAAAACAGGGTCTTCTACAGGAAGCCCCGAAAAAGTGAAACCCAAGGAGAAGAAGGCAGACATTCTAGCAAGGGAGGTAGCAGCTATGCTGGCCACCCTCAGCACGCCACCTAAGGCAAAGGAGAAGAGAAAGAGGGAGACCCCTCTATACTTTAAAGCTCGAAGAAGTGTCAGAATAAAGACGGGCAAACCATAGCCTCCGTCTAGTAGCCTGATTGTTATTGAAGATACCCCTACTTCGCCCAAGGAAAAGTCCCCCTCGAGGATATCAGTCACCTATGAGAGGGGGAGCCCAAAGAAAACTACGTGGCAAGAAAAGTTAGACCTGTTGACTGAAAAAGCTCGGCTACAGGAGGTTGAAAATGTTCTACAGGAAACTCTGGCCCGGCTACAGGAAACAGAGAGGAGGGAAGGAGAAGGACCCTCATCACCACCAAGGGAGGGCGAGGTAGAGCCACCTAAAGAGGTAGAAAAAAAACATATACCAGAGCCCAGCCCTCAGCCTAGTCTGAGTTCATACTACACCTTTTTAGAGGCTGGCAAAATCATACCTCAGAAATTTACTGTGCCACTGTTTTTTGCATTAGAGGAAGAAAGAGTCTGTACACACACGTGGATGAAGATCACCAAGTCAAAGGGTGTGGCGGACATAGGTCCTTTACAAGAGCAACTCAAGGAGGCCAGGAGTGAATTAGCCATGGCTAAACATGTGGCCAATTGCCAAAGAGTGTACCTACAGGAATAAAACCAGAAGCTGAGATTGCAGCTACAGGAGCTGAAGGCAGGAACAGGTACATCCTCCAAGGACACCACAGAAGAACAGCAAGGCAAAAAGGAACTGACCACCAGTCTTGAGGAGCCAATAGCACATCTACAGGAAGCAGAACAGCAAGCACAAATTGAAGTGCAAGCTCTAAAAGAACAGCTGCAGCAAAAAGAGGCACAATTGGCCTGCATGGCCAGTTGGGCCATGGAGGCAATACAGTGCAGACAACCTGCCAAATCCTATGGGTTGTACTTGAAAGACCAATGGCTGCAGTTCCAAATAAATACCTTGGCACAAAGAGGTATTTCTCAGATCCAATACCCACAGCAATTTTCTGAATTGTGCAGTACTAGTTCGTCCGAGGATAAGGCTAAATTAGCGGAGTTCTACCTCCACAATTTGGCCTTGCCTAATGTAGTTTCCTGGGATCCCAATACTGCCTTGGGAGATATGCAATTAATGGCGTTCGCTTCATGGTTGAACCATGAGGATCAAAGAGCAGCAGAAGCAAAATCGGTCATGAACCGAGAATTGAATGAGCCATTTCTCATTCGAGCAGAACCAGAGGATCCAGTTGCACTCATCTCAGCACACCAACACTTTTCTACTGATCCTACAACTTCATTAAGATATATGGATCAACAGGCCCAAGCCATAGCTCATTTTGAAGACATGGAAAGACTGTTAGGAGAAAATGCTGCCCAAGCATGCACACGCAGATGGAATACATTGGCACACAGTTTGAAAATCCGAGAGTACCATACCCCAACTCGGATGAGGGAAGATTTGGTAAGGGTAGCCCTTTACAAGAAATCTATGCAAAACCTCCAGGCCAGCTGGATTGGCCTTAAACTCAGCCCACCACTGCTGTTAGGATTGATTGAAGGTAGCACAGAGAAGGATGACAGTGAACAATGGGAAGAGGTGAACAGGAAAGCTGGGTTTCATATCAGCAAGGAGGACACTACTACAGAGGCTTGGGATGTAACAGTAGCAGTAAAAGCAATGAAGGATGAAGAGTTGGACTAGTTGCTCAAGGATGAGCAAATATTTTAGCTGGGGGGTGATGATGAGCCCCAATTTTTGGTAACAATTTGGGCTCATTTGGCCTACTTACCTTGCTCAACCCTTCATCTTTTATCACTTATGCATCATTTCTTAGTATATTCATATTATTTGTAGGAAGAAGGGCAGGCATTATTCCTATGTGACTAATACATGATGATTTCAGGTTTTTTGACATTAAATGGAGCAAAGACCACGCAAATGGAGACAAGGAGGTAGCCAAGGTGGCATTGCGGGTTTATAGGGAGGTTGTCCACAATCTTGAATGACCTCCCTCGTGATCTCCACCCCAACTCCGAGCTCCAACAGCTATCCCCACCGAGCTAAAAGGCAGCCAACGGATTCTACAGGAACATCAGTTTACTTTTAGTTGGACAGCCAAGCTCCACTAATTGAGGAAGCCATCTTGGTCCTCATCATGTATAAATATTGAGGCCGTAGCCTTTGATATAAGCTTTTTGAACTCTTGAACTATTGTTGCAATTTCTAAGCACGAGCTACAGCTCGGTTTTTGCTTTTTGTAAGCCAGTTTTGGCATGATGTTAGACTCATGATTATGATCTTTTAATAAAGGTAGGAAGATTTGGATTCAATCCTGAGTTCTTAAGAGGAGCTATAGCTCTCAGGTTAGGGCCCAACCTGAGAGCAATAGACCTCCTTTTCTTTGTATTGTTACTTGTCTTTCCTTTCAGCACTTCGTTTCTTTGTTTTGACATGCATTTGGAAAACACAGTCTGCTGATTTAATTTCTTTAATGTGATTGAGTAGGATTAGTTTATGGTTAAAGTGCTTTCAGTAACTTAGATTAGAGTAGGAGGATTAGAATTCATTAGAGCTCCAAGAAAAGGTTGATAGTGCACTCACTGCCATCTCTGTTTAGAGATTGGGGGTGTAGACCGTACCAACCACCAAAAAACGCAGTCTTATATGTTCATGCAAGCTGCAACACAATCATTTCAGTTAGAGAACCATCCATGCATTCTGATCTTGAGCAATACTTCTTCGTTCCAACACCATGCATGCTTTCTCTCCAAAGTTTACATTGTTGTTCGTTGGTTTAATAACACAGTTAGAATAGGTGGATGAATTCTCGGTTTTGTGCAAGACATAGAGGATTTGTTTCATTTACACTGCGCAGCATTGTTCTATTATCTTCTTCTTCTTCTCAACCGTGCCCAAGTCACCTGCTCAACCTCTGTTCAGCTCATTTGCCTTCCAACCCTTCTACTTTTCACGTAGCTCCATATTTTTGACTTTTCATTTCTTCCACCCTTCTATCCACCAACCAACTTTACCCACTCTTTCTCCATCTCATCTCTCTGTCCCTGAGCCATAACAAGCTCCCTCTCCATCCTACCTATCCACCCATACAGCTCCTCCACTCCTCCATCACCCAAAACTCCAACTGCAGAACATCTTGTAGAAGTTAGCAGACTTCCTGTAGAAATCCCGAGCTTCCTGTAGGATCCCCTGCAGACATCCTGTAGAAGCCTGCAAACTCGGTTTCCAAGCACCTGAACGTTGTGGACTTCTGTGGAATGATGTTAGGAATCCCCTGGAACCTCTCCTAGCCCTCCTGACCTTTCCCAAGCCTTCCTTCCCTTCGAACTACCCCTGCACAGTCAAACCCAATAAGAAACAAAATCATAATAACTCCAACCACTTAAGCAAAAATATAAAAACAATGTTCTCTTCAATGGAAGTAGTTTAAATTCATGCATCTCATATCACTAGAAGTAATGGCATCATTGTTAGGAGTTACATTCCCATCATTGCATTGTAAGGATTAAGCTAGTCAGATTAGGGTTTACTAGGGTTTCCATGTTTGGTTGGCTTTCAGTTCATTCTTGCAAAGTAGGTTAATTTCCTTTGAGATAGTCTTCATTCATCATTTAGAAAGATTCTTCTGAGAACATATAGAAGTTGGCTTGAGCCCTAGCGGACTTGTGCCAGCTGACCAAGTGACAGCTGCGACAAGAGCTAGTATTTGTGCATACAGCACCGTGGCTTCCAAGTTTGTTATGAACTACCGGGTTGATAAAATTAGAGAAGGAAGCTCCAGGAGTTGTAGCATTATTGCTACAATACTGGAGCCCACCACTTTATTCCAGGGAAAATTTTAAGAACCACCCTAAATTTATATGTATAGTAAATTGGCTAATCCCCGTGATACATAGGAAAAATGGGAGGCGATTTTATCAGTAATATAATATGTATATATAATTTTTTTGGCGACTCTCTCACCAAATTATATTATCTTGTATAGTGATGGAGAATCTTTCACTGAATTATAAAATCTTGTAAGATCTTGGCAAATCTTTTACTGAATAATAAAATATTGTGAAGTCTTGGCGAATGTTTTGTTAAAGTATGAAACCATATATGATAATAAGAAAAGATATTCATTAAACTATAATATACTAACATACATGTTTAGAAAAAGAAACATAATTTTCTCTTCATACAAACAATGTTCCAAGTTTCAGTGGCCATGTTTGTCAAGGTTCTTACAATACACTCTTTCATATCCTTCTATTAGTTTTGATAATATTCCACAACAAAGTTCTTGTAGGTGTTGATATTGACAATGAGTTCTGTCAAGGTAGGAGAGATTAATCTTTTCTCTACAACTTTTGTCAAGCTACCACTTTTTTCAAGTTTTCAAATTTCTTTCTTATTCCATAGACTCCAACTGGGAGAAAAAAAAAAACACATCAAGTTTGTTTACCCCAACACACCAACAAGTAGCAAGCCACAACTATATTATATAAGAAGGTATTAGGTATCCCAAAGGCTTGAAGGGGATCTAATTTAAAGAAGTGACCATTGTGAGAATCCTTCCAATCAATATATGATTATATAAATGTAGATTTATTATTATTTTAATTGGAAATATTCAATTAAATAATAAAATTTAATTACGTCTCTCCCAATCTAAATTGCTTATTAGCATAATTCACTACCCTCATAGGCCTCGCATTTTTTAACAGCGTTGTAACATGTAGTTTAATTTCCTTTTTTGGTATTAATGGAGATTTTGGTATTTTTTACTAAATTTTGTGAAGTGACTAAATGTAGCTTTAACCATTCACCTTAAGATGTTTTTACAATATAATTTCCTAAGTCTATTTAATATCTTCATTATCATAAAAACCAACCTATATCCATCTTAACTCCATACCTACCACTCTTAGGGGGATGAAATCTATTTATCCCTCTGAGCACTTGGTATACCTAGAATTAAGATGGATCTAAGATGATAGAAGACTATTACCATGGGTTATTATAAACCCGGAGCTTAAAAATTACTATTTGTAATTTATAAAAATTAATAAAATTAATAATTGATTTTTATTTTATTTTTTATTTTAACCAAGTTAAAATGTTTAACATACATTAAATTACAACATACATTTTTACTCTTGATCCACCAAGCCCTGAGAGGGATCAAATATTTTTTCACTCTATGCTAGTTTGCATATCACAATATTTGATACCTCTTGGGGCTTAGTAGATCCAAAGTAAAGATGGATCTATGTTGGTTTAATTCCCCCATTTAAATAGGCTACATTTCACGTGAATACCATGGGTCAATACCATGTGCCATTTTTATTTTTATTAATACAAATATTAGGGTTAATAATGTTTTTTTGCATGGTATTAATAATAATATAGCCCATGGTATTTGGTCCATAGTATTTTGCCCATAGGTTTCACCTAAATATAACGCATTTTTTTAGCGTTCGTAGATATAAGGTGACTTATGGAGTAAATATAAAAAAATGTTTTATTTGTTTACCATACCTCTCATTTATTTATATTTTTATTAATTTACTATACCTCTTTTACAAATATGGTATTTGGCCCATAGGATTCACTTAAATAAAACCTCTTTTTTGAGCCTTCATAAATAGAAAGAGGGTTATGGACTAAATATAAAAAGAGGTTTTATTTATTTACCATATGTCTAGTTTATTTATATTTTTATTTATTTACCATACCTTTTGAGTAAGTATAAAAAGAGGTTTTATTTATTTACCATACCTCCACTTTATTTATATTTTTATTTGTTTACACCCTTGCATGTATATAAGGTGACTTATGGATTAAATATAAAAAATATTTTATTTATTTACCATACTTCTCATTTATTTATATTTTTATTAATTTACCATACCTCTTTTATAAATATGGTATTTGGCCCATAGGATTCACTTAAATAAAACCTATTCTTGAAAATTAGGGTGAATGGAAGGTTGTAACTCCTAATTTCAAGGGCTAAATTTACCTTTTTTACCCTCTACCTTAAAATAAGGTGGGCTATTTGAGGTGATTTGTGAAAATGTACTATGATACAAAATATTCGCCCACTAAAAATTTAAAACCCCTTAATTGCTCGCCAAAGGGCAAACATTCGCCCCTAAAATTTTCCATGCTTTATTCAGTTCTCAATAATCAATGCACACCCTCCATTTACCATTCTTTTTAGGCACAATTACCAAAGAAGAAACCCATTGGCTATCTGAAATTGGGTAAATGAAGTTTACATTCAGTAATTTTTGGAACTCTTCTTTCACAATCTCCCTAAGATTTGGATTCATCCTTCTCTGAGGTTGTCTGATAGGTCTACAATTTTCCTCAATGTAGATGTGATGGATACAAGTCTTAGGATTAATGCCTTTCATGTTGGTGTATTCCCATGCATATGAAACAAAATGCTGTTGTAATATTTTGATTAGCTCTTCTTGTTGTAGTTTCTCCAAGTTTTTGTTTATGTTCAATGTCCTACCTCGAAAAATTTCAATTGTAGAGCTACCAAACTCTTCCACAAAATAGAGAGACATCTGCCTAGATGACAAATATTCAACATTAGGTTTTTCTTGAAATTGCTCATGATCATATTCTGAAGATGATTCAAAATTTTCCAATGCATTTAAAATTTGACTATCTTCACTAATATCTAAAATAGTAAAGAGAGGTTGAATATCATCTTCACATCAATCCATTCTTTGTCATCTATTTCTATGATTGCTTTTGCTGGAGGATATAGAGTAAATTTTTTTGTTGAATTACCATCAGAAATATACATGTCAGTAGATCTACAGCTAATAAAAGCATCAGTTGTGGCCAGCCAAGGTCTTTCTAATATGAGTGGATGTCCCCCTAGATTGTTCTTGGGAGTTAAGATCATGAAATCAATAGGATATTCCCAAGAATCTAAGGATACTGAAATATCTTCTAACACTCCATCTGGTTTGATTACTGATCTATCTGCTAGTTGCAGTAAGGTGGGTGTGTAAAGAAGATTAGGAAGCTTGAGCTGCTCCATAGTTTGTTTTCTCATGATGTTTATTGTTGTCCCTAATTCAATCAATGTATTTGGAATTTCAATTCCATTGATATGTGTTTTCACAATTGGACTTCCTAGATCCACATATTTTTGTATTGAAAATTTTCCCATAATTATGTTTTCTATTTTTCCTACCAAGTGAATTCTTTTTATTTCCTTTGTTTTTCTTCCTGGTTTCTTTATGCTCAACTCCTTTATTATTTTGGATAGAATTGGAATTTCTTTAATGGCTTGTAACAAAGGGATTTTGATACAAACTGTTAGTGTCGGTATCTTCATCCCTTCATCAATGATCAAATTCTCTTGTTGCAATGCATGTTAGGTGTCCCGCTCAGTCAGCTGCATTCCATTAGGAGCATGGATCATCTAATGGTAGTGGCTCGTTGTACATTTTCCCTCATTTCCTTTACCTACTAGCCAATTTCCATTCATCAAGATCATTTGCAGTCACTTTTTGTCTTTAAATTTGAAGAGTCAGTTTTAGGGTTTCAGTTTCATTAGGTCTAGGGTTTCGTCAAAAAGGTCTTCAAAATGTTCAATAATGGTCAGCAAGCACATGAGGAGGTTGAATAAAGTTCCAGTACCAATAAATTTCATAATCACATGCTCAGAAATGTATTTTTCCTCAAAACCCTGTTTTGAGGAAAAACAGAGTATTCCATGTTTTCATGTATAAAATTTGGTGTAATTTCAATTTTTCATATGTAACAGCTTTAGTGGAAACCCTGGTCACCTTGCCAAGCTTTAGCATCTTCATTACCTACAAGGCAAACAAAAAATTGAGTCATTCAGTTCATAAAAGGCAAAATAAAGCAAAATTGCCTAAAAACAGAGTTTGAAAAGAAAGTGTCAAATGTAAACATTACAAAAGTGGGTTTTATGAGTGAAAAATTAAAGTCTTTTGTATATAAGCCATTCCTTGTATCTAAAGAACTCATTTGCATCCAAAAGATAAAGAGGAAATTTGAGCAAGGTCGTGGAGGGAAAATCGCAACAAACAATTAAAATTTCAGGGGCATGGCGCATAGGGTCACTGGTGCGGCGCATAGAGCTGGCGCGGCACATTGGGCCACCCTCCATAGTGCAAAACATACACTGGCGCGGTGAATATAGTAGGCACGGCACATTGGGTTTGTAGCGCGACCCATAGAGCTGCAAGTCATTTTCACCCACGAAATTCATCCAAACGTTGATTTCACTTGGTTGCCACCTGTCAAAAGTAAGTCAAATAATCTTCCAATGCCAATGAATGTGTGCCTTAACATGTTTATGATGATTTAGTGAAGAATTTTCAAACCCTACCTCCTTGCAATTTTTGCTCAAAAGCAATTGTTTGGGGTTTGTAGTTGTGTTTTTGTTGCCAAGTCCACTCCATCACTCCCTCACCCTTTGGTTCCCTGATTTGTTTTCTAGTATCATTAACTCATTCCACTATCCCCATATCCCTAAATTCATTCACCCCTATCCCAAATTATCATTATCCCAAATCCTAGCTACAAATTCCTAAACCCTAATTGCTATCCCAAAGCCTAATAACTATCCCTAAAACCCTTCTATTCCCCAAAATCCAGTCAGCAACATTCCCAAAACCCCTCTTACCCTCTCCCTTCACAGTCCCTCATACATTTTCATACATTTGGCAGCAAAACATCAAAGACACCTAAAATCTCTTCATACTCATCTAAGACAACTCAAACATTTGGCAAACATGGAATCTGATCCGTCCTATGACCAAGATGAGGAGACACACAACGATTCTCCTACAGAAATGCATGCACCAAGGAGACCTCACAATGGTGGTAAACATATATGAGAGGAGCCTACACTTACCAAATTGCAAGCCTGCCCTCTTGCTGTCATATTCTTTCAACACCAATCCTGTTATCATTCTGTGAGATGGTAGAGAGAGTCCAGTACCATCATGAGTTGGCTAGGTTATTTGTGCTCCATCTTCATAATGGCCAAGTCACTCTAGCAGGTGTGACATTCACCTTGACTCCGGAGTCTATTTCTCTAGCAACTGGAATCCCAAATGTTGGTGAGCAGTGGAATAAAAGGCAACAGATTGATAGAGAACATTATGAGCCTTACATCAAGGTTGTTTATCAGAGACATCTCAGCAGATTTTTTCCCTTCCGGTTTCTGAAAGACTCATATGCTCCCTTGATGAAACTCATAATTAAGTATTTCAGCTGTGAAGGCTGGTTTTCTCGCCTATATGCTTATCACATCAGATTGTTGGTGCACTTTACTCAGGTGAGAATGATGAATCTCCCCTACTTTATTTGCCAAAAAATTGAGAATATGACCACCTTAGTGCAAAGGAAGACTCCTCAGCAGCAGTACAACAGTATATATCATTTTGCACTCATCAAAATTGTGGTCATGCATCAACTTGGTTTGCAGAACATCTCATGGGAGAATTTCATTTCTCATGAGGTCTTCACGACTCCTCAAGTACCTCCAGTAGTTTTTCATGAGACAGGTGGACCTTCACATCAGCAGGAGAGTCATGAGACACAGACTGCTAGTATGCCGATGTTTTTCACCTATCAAAAGGGCACTAGATGGTTGTTTGCAGCAGCAAAGCGAGTATTATCTCCACCAAGGGTGGAAGGGGTCTCACTTCCTCCATCAACAGAGTAGGTTTAGGACAATGGAAAGTGGCCATTACATGATGAGGGGCCTTCAGGAGAGTAGGAGATAGATTTTATTCTCATTCAGGATGATGACACTGATTTGGGCCCACAAAGCTCAAAGCTCAGGGAGATCATTTAGGAGCAACAGGTGGAAATTAATGATTTGTCCCTCAACCTAGAAAGAGCCAAGTGGATAATAAAATACTTGGAGCAAAGAAACAAATAGCTAAAGGATCATCAAACCATTATGGAGCTTCAAAACATACGAGAAAACCGGCAAGCTGCCAAGAGGAGGAAAGTGAAGCTCACACCACTTGAACAAGAAATCAATGCTGATCGTGAGACTTGGCTTGAGAGAGCTAATAGCCACTTTGAAAATTTTCTAGAGAAGGCCAACAGGGAGAAAATAATGTTAAGGCACATGGCCTACCATTACTTGGCGAGAAACAAAAGTTGCAATGCACGAATCAGGAACTTGAAGGCCAAGTTGAAGAAGGCATCGAGGAAGCGAAAGGAGCAAGATAGACTTCAGATATTGGCTGAGGCTTCCTTGGCCCAACACAGCACTTGATGGAGAATGCTCAGCCCAAATTTTAAAAAATTTGGGACACTTTTTGCATTTTTGGAATTTTTGGGCCAAAACACAGGTTTTTCTGCCCCATGCGCCGCGCCACCTAGTGCTCACTTTTGATGGGGGACTCCTTTTGATGAAAACTTAGCATTTTTGGATTTTTCATGGAAAAATATGCATGCCTACTAATGGCCAAGAAATTTTGACAAGTTTTGAGCCCCCAAAAAGGTCAAGAACACCTAAAAAATGACCTTTCTGCCCCTTTTTGGACACACAGGAACCATTGTTGGGAGAAATCATTTTTGTAGGGGAAAATGGAGGCCAAATTCACAAATTCCACTTGTTATGGAAAGTAGATAGGAAGAACTTTCCAACAAGCATAGTTGGAGAAAATTTGGAGACTAGAAAGGCCTCCAAAAGCAATTGCAAAGAGGCACTATGCATAGGGAAATCAGCGCGGCACATTGGGGAAACTTTGCTCAGTTTGACCAAAAATACTCTGTTTTTCATCTAGTTTCTTGACAGTTTGACTTTTCTTCTTCTATATGTCAAACACTTGATGTAATTTAATGTAATTTGATGGATATTGATCTAATTATGCTAAATTTTTACTCATAGAGGTAGATTCATCCATCAAAAAGTAGTTTGCAACTGAATGAATCAGTTCCCTAGTTTTTAGAGGCAAGCTGTTCCATTGCCTAATTTTTAGTTCTCAGTTTAGAATTTGTTGGAATAGCTCCTAAAATTATGAGCTCAACCCCTAAAGGCTAGGATGAGTTATTGTTTGCCTATATCTTGTGATTTTTTAGTCATTAGCATGGTTGGACTTTTGAGAAAGCTTGGAGCTTCATTGTATACATTTTTCAGTAGTTTTGGCTAAGGAATAGACCAGGGTTTGCAGCACTTTATGGGATATATGTGGCATCTTGCTTTGGTATTGTGTTTCTTTCTATAATTGTAAGTTTACATGTGTTTTATGTATGCCATCATCTCTCTTTGCTTCATCTTAACTAAATCAAACAAGGATAAAGGTAGAATCCATTGAAATTGCAATGCTCTACCTAGGGTTCGTTTAGTTATTTATGTTTTCAGTTGTTTGAAGAGGATCCTTGAGGTTTTCTTACCTTCTTCAACTCCTCACCTATCTAAAAGCACTCCATTTCATTCAATTTGAAGTACCAAATCATTTTCCTACCTTGCCCCATAGAGATCTCTGCAAAATTGAGCCTCATTCCCAAGACCCAAATCTGCCTTTCTATTTGAGCCAACAGAGCATCATCAAATTCAATCACAATCTTCTACACACATACCTAGCCTAAGATCAGTATTCACATCAGTCATCTCAAGCCTCATTGATCATATTTTTCTAAGATTAACAAGGAGAGAGCCCTCTCCCAACCTGGTAGGGCTAGCTACCAGGTTAAGCGTGGTTTGATGTTACCCTAAATCCTACCTTTCTCAGCCTGAGGTAGATTTAGGCCCTAACACAAACATTCTTCAATTCATATAGAAAATCATAATTGGTCAAAATAATATGCTTTTCTACTCCTCTATCAATTTGTAATCTTTTAGGAAAAGGAGGTGTAGAAGTAGATGTTGGTTGCTCAATGATAGGAGTTGTGTTTACTGATTCTTTTTGTTTTTCTTTTTCAATGTTTTGGTTTTGGAGAGATGTTCCCTCAAAAATTTTATTGACCTTTAGATAATCTTCCTCAGAATTATCCTTTTCTTGAATAACTACAGAAGGTATTTCCTTTTCTAATATCCTACCATATCTTAGTTGAACGTCATTAAGATCTAGAGGAGTAATAATATAGGTTGGAAATTGTTGTCCTTCTACCATGTAAGCATTTTGAGGATTTTTATTGTTAGGGTTTTGTATTGGTTGGGCAGGTAGCTGATTTGGTTTCTACTGAAATGGCAGTAAGAGTTGAGGGTTTTGATTTTGTTGTGGAAATGGTAATGAAAGTTGAGGGTTCTAATTTTGAAGTTGTGGCTGCTAATTTTTTTGTGGAATGTGTGGGGGAGGATAATTCTGATATGATGGAGGATATTGGTAATATTGAGAATATCTCCCATGAGGATTTTGTACTCCTTGTGCCCATGGTTGATATTGAGATTAAGGTTGAGGCCAAGGTTGTTGCCAAGAATTCCAATTTGGTGGTGGCTGAAGATACATTTGATTGTTAAATACTTGATTTTGTGGCCCCAAGGTCTTCTAGCAACAAAACAAAGAGGTTCTATAGAATTTGGGATTGTTTCCTCTTGAAATACAGCCTTAAGACTTGGAATTGAAGGACAACCCTTGGTCTCATGGCTTTCTGAGCAAATCATACAAGTTTCTACAACTTTTGCATCTAAAGGGCATTCTCTTAGAGCATGTTTTTTTTCTGCATTTTGGACAAAAAATGGCTAAAGCATCAGCCTCGGTTTTCTGCTTGTTTTGTAATTTAAGGGTGTCTATTTGCTCACTAAGACTCCCTAGAATGTCAGTTTTAAATTCATCAAGCATATTACCAATTTCTGCCCTACTTATAGATCCAGTTGCAGATTTGTTTACTCTAACAAGAGAAGGATCTCTTGGACCTTTCCCAGTTTTAGATTTCCCTCTTGAGAGATGAACACATAATTCTCCTATGTCACTTAATGGAAGTTGAGAGATATCTCCCTTCCCCATCATGTTAAGGATATCTATCCACTCATCTCTAATGGCTTTTAATAAAAGAGCTTTCAAGGTATCTTCATCTAAATTGTCCATATTTGCTCTTTTCAAATTATAGTTGAATCTCTCAATCAAATATTCTAATTTTTCATTCTCTCTTTGCATCATTTTGAACACTTGATCTTTGTGATTGGTAGGCATGCAATAATCCAAATACCTATCCATTTTTATTTTTTTTCATGTCATTCCATGTTCTAATGGACTGAGTTACTAACCCCATGAACCATTTCAAAGAAATTCCTTTCAATGTTGAAGGGAACAAATTAAGTTATTGAGAGTCTTATAGATAGTCATAGGTTCTGCACAAGACTTCAAACTCAAATAGAAATGTTTTAGGATCCTCACTTTTTAACCCATGGAAGTTTGGGAGGACATAAGGTGAGATATTTTTCATTGTGGCATTTTTTCCCTCATCCACTATAGGGAATCCAAAACAATTATCTATTCCCCTATTTCCTCTGCCTCCTCCATTATTTCCTCTACCTCCTCCTCTACCCCCTCCTCCAAGCAGTGTGAATTCTCCATCCTGTTCTTCTTCTGCCATTACAATTTCTTCAAGGTCAGTATAGGGTTCAACCTGCAAGGTTACTTCCTCCTCCACTGGTTCTTTTATTAATGGAATATAGGAGAGAGGTTCTACTTCTTCTTCCTCACCAAATATTCCTAATTCTTCAACTAAAATGTGCTCTCCTGTGGAGGTGAAAAAGGTTATTCCTGTTGTTGGAGATTCAAAATTTTTCTCCCCTAGGAATGACTTGGTAGATGAAGTAGGAGATTCTTTTGATTGGATTTCTGCCCCTGGAATTCTAGGAGTTCTATGGCTGGGAGTATGAGTTTGGGATGGAGGTATGTCTTTTCTTATTCTTGGTGGAGTCGGTGGTGTTGTAGGAATTGAACTTCTGCCTCTAGCTATAAATCTACCCCTAGAGTCTCTTTCTCTATGCATGTCATTTTTTTTTGAATGTAAGAGATAAAGTTACCTAATTACACTTCCTCGGCAACGGTGCCAAAATGTTTGGTCAATTTAGTGCCCTAAATTGCTCTACATAAATTATCAATCCGGGGATCGTAAACTGATGAAGTGTAGTGCACTATTTGTGTTAGCTAACCCTTCTTAATTCGTTGTATTTTTATGTTTTATGTTGTTTTGGGGGTTTTTAGTCTTTTAATTCCTAATGATTTACAATGTAAATTATCAAAATTAAATCTAACTTTCTCAAATACTGCCCAAAATCTAGAAATGAAAACAGAGCTAAGAAAGAAATGAAAACACAGTTTCTATTCTTATTTTACTATTATTTCCAAATCGTGAATTAAAAATTGAAAGTGAAATTTGCAATTGATGTCAAACTAATTATAGAAAATAAAACTAAATGAAATACTTGGGTACTTTGCCTCTCAATTTTGGGAGAAAGTCTCCTTGGGATGATGTTTGAGTAATTTTGTACTTCATCAATCTAAGAGAAAGCAAATACAGAGATGCAAAAATAACTCATTGCATAGATGAAATGTTCAACCACTTAGTTAAGGATGAATTATCAACTTGAAGTTCCATAAACATTCATTGACACCATCGGTTAGGATTTTGAACTAAAAATGAAATGGCAAATACAGTAAATGACACTGATCAGTTTAACTGAGAATTTAAACTAGCAAAACAGTAAATGAAGTAAACTATACAACAATGTATCCTTATCATTCTTCAATCCTACTCTCATCCTGAAACAAGGTTAGTTTTTGACTGAATAAACAAGATTACACTATTGAGTTCTATCTTCTAAACTAATGATAAGAACTAAAAAGAAATTAAGCTAATGGAAACTGCTCTAAATTAGAAACATTGTTAGTAAGAAAAATGATTATAAACATTGTTTCAAAAAGAAAATGATGAATTTACAGTTAACAAGAAGAAGAAAAATAAATAAAATAAAACCTCTTCAATGCAAGGGCCCTCTACAGCTAATTAGGCTACGCTTGCTCAATAAACTCCAAGAAAACTCATTCAGATGTTCATAAAAACATATAGTCTTCTCATATTAAAACAGGGACACAAAGCATCCAAAAATTACAGAGTCTGGAACTTTGATTTCACATAAAAACTATTACTATTACTGCTAACTTCTTCAGTCCTTTACACAGGTATTTATAAGAAAATCATATAACTTTTTGTGAATAAAAACATGCTACAGCCAAACACATAGAATATAGATACACGGAATTTTTTCCTCGGCTGTTGGAGAAGTAAATCCGAGACATGGTGGCTGTTGGATTCATTTGTACAGGTGGTTGTTGAAGTCTATAGGTACAGGTAGTTTCTCTGGATAACACTTCCCATCACTGTGAAATGTATTAATTATCCACAAAATAGAGTCTTATTACCCTCAGTCTCTATGCGTTTGACTTATCCATTGATCGTAGTCTTATGCCATCTTCTTTGTCAACCTGGGCTGAATGAATAGGACAGGGTCCATGTCATGATGATTTCAAAGCTGCCCATGTAGCTAGTTTATCCTTCTGACACATAGAACCTATTAGAGCATGGAGGTAGCTGCAGAACAACCGATTAGCTGCAGAATAGGCTGTGTTCTGTAGCTAATAGACAAAAATTTATTCAAACAGCAAAACATAAAAAGCATAACATGTAAATCACTAAATGTCCTCCTCAAGGTAGTATATACCAGTTATTAGCGATGAAAATGCATCTTTCTTATGGAAAACAAAGAAAAGGAATGAGAAGAGTTGCTAGGGAAAGAGTAATTTTGAGGCTCAACAAACATCGCAAGGAAATAGGAGCTTGGAGGGCAAAGAGGAAGGCTAGAGAGAAGCCAAGATTTCCTATGAGCATCTGTGAGGATTGTACTAAGAGCTAGCTAGCTGTGAGAGCTAAGGCTTTGTATAATTCCTATGTATTTCCACCATGCATAATAATACAATAGTGTGGGGTTTTTATCTGAGACTTTCCCCAAAGTATTTTCATGTGTATTGTGCCATTGATTCTTCTTCTTCTGGTTATATTGTTCAGCTCGATCTTTAAGCTTCTGCAAATTGATAGTAGAAGTAGGTTATAGTATTCTGCTTTGATTTATATTGCATTATTAGGTTAACCTATCATAGATTTTCTACAACATTATGTACATGGGATTCATTATATTATTTTATGGCCCATTGATGTCAGTGTATCATGTATCATGTACTCTGTAGCTCAATCCCACATTGTTGGGCTCACCATTATTCTTTGTATGCAGTTATCTCGGCGGGTATGGGTATGCCTCCCCCACCTCATTTGAGATCATGTACTCCAACATAAAAGGAGACTTCTATCAGTTTAGTAAGTCTCGCCCCCTCCATTTTTGTCTCACCCCCTCCATTATTTTCTCTAAGAATAATTATTAAATAATTCTTTGATCATTACTCCTTGTCACATTTGACTAAATCACCTAGGGACAATTAAATAAATCAATATTTATTTATTATTCCTTAATTCCATTATTGGTATAATTGTTAAATCATTATTTAATAATTATTTCAATTTTACAACATTCTTAATCCTCACGAAATAATTAATAAATCATATTATTTGCTGATTATTTATAAATAAATATATTTGACCATTTTGAATATCTTTTCCCTCTCCAGAAAATATAATAAAGTATTCCTAATGGTTAGATCTTGATTTGGTCAAATTTATTTTATTATTCTCCATTTTCGAGATTACCTCGATACCTTGTTATAAATAGGAGGGTTTTCCATTCATTTTCACCATGATCATTATCATTGTCACCATTATAGTCTCTTTTCATCTGAGCTCCCACCTGAGTTCTCCAAATTGTTTTGGGTTTTTCACACACTGAGAGAAGGAATTGATTATTGAAGCATCAAGGACATTAAATGACCCATCCCATGGAGGGGTATTTAAAAACCTTTTTATAGATCTCCTTCACCAGGTGGTATCAATAAAAGATTTACTATTCATTTTAAAATTATTTCCATTTGGGCTATTACATTGGATATGTATGTTGTTTTGGATCGCATATGTTGTTTTGTTGCAGGTTTTTCTAACCCATGTGTATAACTTTATGACCTATTCTGCTATCTTCAAAATTCTCTCCACAAGGCCCATCATGATAGGCCTTGATGTTATCATAGATCTCATCCTCTCTTACACACCTTCTAATCTGTTGATCGAAACCAGTTTGGAAGAGATAGTTATCCAACCAAAAATATTGGGCACTTTGTTGAATACTTTTCCTCTTTTTCTTGGGAGAAAGGTTACGAGGAAGCTTTCTTCCAATAAGGTAATTGGAAATGTTTTCATACCAAGGTGAATAATTGGAAATTACAAAAATTTACTCATCTGGAAAAGAGTCTTCAACAAGAAGATCATCAGTAACACTGTTTAATCTAGAAAGAAAATATGCAAAAACATTATCCTTCCCAGGTTTATGTATAATGGTAATATCAAATTCTTGGAGTAACATCAACCACATAGTAACCCTGGCATTAGTAACTAGCCCAATCATTAAAAACCAAATAATAAAGTGGTCAGTATGCACAAAGGTTTGGTAACTATTAATGTAATACCTAAATTTATTGATAACATGGACAACAAAAAGAAACTATTTTTCTGTCATCGTGTCATTTACCTATGCAGGGGTCAAGTTATTGTTGATGTGGTAGATGGCATATGTTTTATTTTCCCCATGTTTTCGAAGTACAACACCAATGGTTGTATTAGAAGCATCAATGGATATGTGAAATGAGTGACTGCAGTTACATCCTCGCAAAATAGGAGATGTTGTTAAACACCTTTTCAATTCTACAAAAGTGTTGTTACACTTGTTAGTCCATACAAAATCCTTATCCTTTGTTAACAAAAGAAACAATGGGAATGAAATCTTAGAAAAAAAATCTATAAATTATTTATAATAATATGCTCTATATAGAACCTCATAACTCATTGGCTAGGCTTTTGGGAGGCAAGCTTCTGATATGTATAACTTATAGAAATCTTGGAGTGTATTGTAATGAGCCTTGGCTTCTCCAAAGTGTAGAGCAAGTACATCTCTTTGGAGGAGCAAGCGGCAATGATTGTAACGTTCCACTATCAGGGCTAGCAGTTGTCATGGTTGTATGTATGATTGGATATTTCACTCTTTTAATATAATAGATCCAACATGTTTCATGCATATATTGTTATTGTAGTTTGACTATCTTGGTTACTCTAACGATCTATGTAATTGTAATTTATGCATGTGTGTATGGACTATTCTGTATGTGTTTGTATGAATCTTATCGAAGAGTTTTGTTGGTATAAATCATCACTTTGGATTGTCAGTCATCCTTCTTTCCATTTCGTGATGTATTTCAGCTTGTGTGTTCCCTTTCTCTTCTAAGGGGCGCACTCTTCTCCTCTTCCATGTGTTAGAGCCTTTAATGCAACTTCCTTGACTTGTTGTAAGGTCACACCCTTGCTTCCAACAAGGATGTCTTACTTACCTCTGTGCGTAACCGTAGTTAAGGCGATACTGTACTACCCACTATTTGGACTCCTACTCCAAACGATCTGAGGTCTACTTGGGACTTATTACCAGGGAGATCCCTTGACATGTTGTTAGTTCCAACACTGTCAACACTGAATTATAACCAAACCCACAAAAAATTAACTCTTAGTGATCTGTAAACTGTTGTGGATATTACAATGGACAGTTCGTCACAACAAATATGAAAATAATGTATTAAAATTTTTAATTTCTACTCTATTATATTTTTATTAAACTTTAAGATTTGTAAATTTAACTATAAATAGTGCATGCATGCGAATGAAAATTATGTAGAAAAATAGAGAACGAAAAAATAATCTCTGACACACACATAAGACACAAGATATGCTATGGGAAATCCTTTTGGGAGAAAACCCAGTTGGAAGGTGAGGTTGTGTCGCTCTCTTTCTCTATCTATAAATATGGCTGCAAATACAAAGAAGTAATGCTCGTGGCTCATGGGCTTCTACAGTGCATAAATCATCTTTTTGTGATCTACATCCTATCCCTCTTGGCTATCTTTGCTCATCTATGGAACAAAATGCTCTCGAAAGAATGGAATACATCTTCCTCCTAGTGATCTGGTTATAACACAACTCGATAACCTATTAGTGGTTAATTTTGACAATATCAACTCTTAACTAGAGTTACAATATAGACTCTACTAGAATATTTTACATCATAAACACGTGGCTAGCCACTTTTCCATGAATAATGGTGGCTGACGCGGCATCCTCCCAAACTATAGGTGTGAAAATAGGAAGGTCAACTTCTGAGTGGCAAAACTTTTGCATACGAACTCCGATTGGCGCGCTTTCACTGTTCAAAATATATTTCTGTGTAGAACAACATGAAATGGTGTTGTGCTAAAGCGGAAAATTTTTATCCCCAAAAATGTCTTTTTATGCCTCAAAACGCTCTTGGAAGGTTTCAAACCTTGTTTCACCAAAATGGGTCAACTGGTAAAATCGATCCCATGAGTTGATTTGTCCACGTTTTCTACTCTGAATGCATCAAGATGGATGACAAAAAATATAATCATCCAATCCATATCACTTAAAAAATGCATTGAAAATGATCCACATCAAGATATACCTTGTATTGCATCTCATAGTTCTAGAAGTAGTAGCCAAGCCACCATCAAATATTAACATTATGATCGTCGGTGTGAAGATGTAGGTGTGGAAACTCTGATGGCACTAAGATGCGAAAAAATGAATGATCCCTTGATCTCTATGCATAATTAGAATTATACTTCCAACCATTTCTGTAATTTTATGGGTGTCAAATGTAGTAGTGACAACTACAAATTGTCAGTTATAGGAGTCAATATAAGTAGAATGACCCTGAATCGAAATATCCCTTCCCACCTCAGGAATTTATCGCTCCTCCAATATTTCAATCTCTCTCATAACATATTTACGGTCATATACCCAAGGCTTTGGGATTTCTACAACAACTCAAGAAGGTATACATCTCTACAAATGATCTAACAAGGACCATTCCACACAAACTCGATGACTTAAAGAACCTACAATTACTGGCCTCTTTCAAGAATTCCAACATAGATTTGATTCTTGGGACCCTTGGAAATTGTTTAATGTTAAGAAATATTGATTTATCTTTAAAGCATTTTGTTATAAGATTCATTTAGTGCACCACCTTCTACAGGAAAATAAACAAATAGGTCGAATTGAAACAATGTAAGTTGTTTCCCATGTTGTTTTGTCACATCGCTTCATCAATAGGTCGTATTTATTAATTTATTTAATGCTTAGTCTATTCATAAGTGGTATTTAAAATAAATACAAAAACGAAAAAACATTTCAATTTCATGTTCATATTTAAATAAAATATTTAGATACATATTTTCCTCTTTATATATAAGTTATAGAATAAAAATAAAAATAAAATGGTTAATACATTTTAATAGTGTACTTCCTTCCACTATCCATATGTATTTAACATGCACATACAGACACACATATATATAAAAACTATTGCAAATTTATCATCCATAATAAAAACTAGCATACTCCCAAAGCAAGGCAAGGGAAGGCAAAGGATAAGACAAGGCAGATGTATTGTAAAAGGAAAATAGAAATATTTTGAATAGTGAGTTGCGGTTTGTTATGTTCCTTAACATTTCAAGGTCTAATTGAGTTCCATAAGATTTTAAAGTCCAAATGCTTCATGTATATACTTTCTATGTATGGTTTCCTAACTTATTTTAACGAAATTTCTCACTTTTATGCTTTATTTTGCCTCTAATTATTTTCAAGTTAGGGGAAGAGAGACCACAACAAGAGAATCATTATACTATAAATGTTATCACCAAAAAATGATCACCTAGCCATTTATAACTAGATGGATCAAAATACACCATGTAGGATTAATTTTACCATAGTAAAATCACTTTCACCATGGGAAATAATTTAGTAAACCATTTTTATTAAATTGTTTTCTTAAAAAAAAAGAAAAAGAAAAAAACAAACAAACAAACAAACAAAACAAAAAACAAAAAACAAAAAACAAAAAAAAAAACAAAACAAAACCCATGAGAATAATTGAATAAATCATTATTTATTTATTATTCTTTAATTCCATTACTGGAATAATTGTTAAATCACTATTTAATAACTATTTCAATTTCACACCATTCATAATCCTCGCAAAATAATTAATAAATCATTTTATTTGTTAATTATTTCTAAATAAAGATATTTGACCATTTTGAATATCTTTTCCCTCTCCAAAAACTATAATAAAGTATTCCTAATGGCTAGATATTGATTTCATCAATATTATTTTATTATTCTCCATTTTCGAGATTAACTCAATACTTTGTTATAAATAGGAAGGTTTTCCATTCATTATTCACCAGGATCATTATCATCATCACCAATATTGTCTCTTTTCATCTGAGCTCCCACTTTAGTTCTCCACATTGTTTTGGGGTTTTCACACATTGAGAGAGAGAATTGATTACTGAAGCATCAAGGACATCAAAGGACCTATCCCATGAAGGGGGATTTACAGACCCTTTTGTAGATCTCTTTCACCATCATTTTAAAAGTCTCTCCATTTGGGTTATTACATTGGATATATATTGTTATTTTCTATTTGAATCACATATGTTGTTTTGTTATAGGTTTTTGTAGCTTTATTATTACAGATCTCAAGCGAAAGCAACCACAAATTGTTGTTAGGGTCATGTGCCACCAGTGATGTAAGTGAGATATTTTTGGTACACCTTCAAAGAAATTTCAATCGATTGTGCTTACCAATCCTTTTCCTCACAAAGGATATCTTACTTCTCAACCTACACAAGGTCATGCAACTCCCCCACCTCCACCATCTACTCACAATGATTATCAGATTCTTATGATGAATTATGATGAGGTCAATACTGAACAAGTCAACCTCTAGACTCAATCAGGCCAATATGACAAGATACCCGCTAAGTTAGCGGCTGAGTTCCAACTCCAAGTTTCCACATAGCCTTTTTCGTCATCCAATGGTGCCTTATAGATTCCTCCACCTAAGGTAGAGGTTATCCCCAAGATCGTTAAAGATTCATTACATCGAAATGTTGCTTCTGCTAAACTCACCCATACCTAAAGCATAGTATATGAATTGGTGCAGTCTCATGCTTCCATGTCAACGTTGGAAGTCCTCCAGTTGTTCCCTTCCCAAGGGAATGATCTACTCTCTGTCGTGGGTGTTGTGGATTGCCGTGACAAATGTATGATTGTCTTTGATTTTGAAAAATCAGAACATCCTCACTTACCTTCATTCATTGCATTCCAAATCACTATTTATTTATTATTCCTTAATTCCATTATTGGAATAATTGTTAAATCACTATTTAAACATTATTTCAATTTCACACCATTCGTAATCCTCTCGAAATAATTAATAAATCATTTTATTTGTTAATTATTTCTAAATAAAGATATTTGACCATTTTGAATATCTTTTCCCTCTCCAAAAACTATAATAAATTATTCCTAATGGTTAGATATTGATTTCATCAATATTATTTTATTATTCTCCATTTTCGAGATTAACTCAATCCTTTGTTATAAATAGGAAGGTTTTCCATTCATTATTCACCAGGATCATTATCATCATCACCATTATCGTCTCTTTTCATCTGAGCTCCCACTTTAGTTCTCCACATTGTTTTGGGTTTTTCACACATTGAGAGAGAGAATTGATTACTGAAGCATCAAGGACATCAAAGGACCTATCCCACGAAGGGGGATTTACAAACCCTTTTGTAGATCTCTTTCACCATCATTTCAAAAGTCTCTCCATTTGGGTTATTACATTGGATATATATTGTTATTTGCTATTTGAATCGCATATGTTGTTTTGTTATAGGTTTTTGTAGCTTTATTATTGCAGATCTCATGTGAAAGCAACCACAAATTGTTGTTAGGGTCATGCGTCACCAGTGATGTAAGTGAGATATTTTTGGTACACCTTCCAAGAAATTTCAATCGGTTGTGCTTACCAATCCTTTTCCTCACCAAGGATATCTTGCTACTCAACCTACATAAGGTCATGCAACTCCCCCACCTCCACCATATGGTCATAATGATTATCAGATTCTTATGATGAATTATGATGAGGTCAATACTGAACAAGTCAATCTCTAGACTCGATCAGGCCAATACGACAAGATACCCGCTAAGTCAACAGCTGAGTTCCAACTCCAAGTTTCCACATAGCCTTTTTCATCATCCAATGGTGCCTTACAGATTCCTCCACCTAAGGTAGAGGTTATCCCCAAGATCGTTAAAGATTCATTACATCGAAATGTTGCTTCTGCTAAACTCGCCCATACCTAAAGCATAATATATGAATTGGTGCAGTCTCATGCTTCCATGTCAACGTTGGAATGCCTCCAGATGTTCCCTTCCCAAGGGAATGATCTAATCTCTACAATGGGTGTTGTGGATCCCCATGATGAACGTATGATTGTCTTTAATGTTGAAAAATCAGAACATCCTCCCTTACCTTCATTCATTGCATTCCAAATCAAAGTCTCCATGAGAAACACCACTGCCCATCCATGTATCATAAACAAATGTGCCTCCACCTATGTGATGGTTGTTAGTGTTTGGAAGTGCCTTTGTTCCCTAGACCTGTCCCCATCCACCATCACTCTTCATGCTTTGGATCGTCATCCCTCACAACCCCTTGGCTTATATCGCAACTGTCTGATCATTGTTTTCGGCAATACTGCCCCTATTGACATCGAAGTCATTAATGCCCCACTAGATTATAACATACTTTTGGGTTTTATTTATACCTATGCTATGTCAGTTGTCACATATGTTGTTCACCATAAGATGTGCTTCCATCATAATGGAAAGATCGTAACTATCCATCATCTGACATACTATGATCCCAAATCTTAGACTTCACCTCAGTCCACTATCTCATCGATGACTGGAAATCAGATTGTCTCATCCCTCACCAATGTCTCTCCTGGAGTCTACAAATATTCCACCTTGCTTGGTGCCTATTATGGTCCACCACCTACTCCTTCTGAGCCTAGGTCATCTAGTGTTCACATGCTTCAAGCATCACTAGCTGCCACAAGTGGTCTATTATCACTTCACAATAACTAGCACCTCCACAACATGTTGTTCCCAACTCAACCGACCCTTCTGGTATCACTCCTCAAGGTCTCGTTCCTTCTACTGGTATCTCTCCTAATCCTTTTCAACATGGAACCATTCCCCCAAGTTTTAACCATCTCGAAGTAATTCCCCCCAATAATCACCCTTCTTATCAGATACCATTCTTAGTTCCACCCCTGGGATTTTATTCTACACCTTCCTTGGCTAAATTGATTTTACCTAACATTACCTTGGGGATCCTAGTCTAATACATTGATCCTCCCTTAAAAAAATAACCCAAATCATATCAAACCTTACACTTCTTTGACCCCGGTTCAGCTGGTTGTTCCTACCCCTTCCTTTACTTTAGTTCCACAACAACCTCAACAGGAAGCTACACCTATTGCAAAAGCATCTGGTGAGGGGGGGAAGCCCATAAAAAGGGAACCAAAGATAAGGCACCCCCAATAATTCTAGCCCCTCCTAAGCCTCCAAAGCCTATTCCTCTATGTGCTTTGTGTGATGTTGTTGGTCATGTCACCAATAATTATCCTAAACTCCCTCATATCAAGAATGTGGTCTTTGATACCTTCTTAGATTATAACATTCCTGAGGTCCATGTAACCTTACTTGAGTCAGCTAAGAAAAACAAATCGTTACGCACGAATCACCCCTGTGATTTTTGTGATAATTATGGCAATTATTCTCACCATTTCCCTCGTCTCGAAGAATTTCGTGATACACTTCAAGTGCTTCATGAATTAGAGGTCGCTCATAGTGAATCTACCTCTCCTCTACCCGCATATTCTGGTCCCACTCTTACACCAGAATAGGTGGTCTCTCAACCACCCATCGTGATCCCTCCTCCTGATGTCGAAATGACAAGTAATACCGCTCCTATTATCTACCCGTCGTCATCCATGGGATCGATATATTGGAACCTCTATTATGATTATGTTTAACCTTCTTTGATGATTACTTCAGTCTCAACATCGGTAGATGTCACATCTACTAGACACTTATCTCCTACAATTGAGATTGTGTATGTGAACCTTGTATCTCATGAAGATACCTCAGGTATCTCCTTTTCATCATGTGGTATCTCTTCCTCTAGTCCCCCCATCTTCCATTTTTTTGACGACATCATGGAAGTTGTGACCACCCCTGATTATCCTTGGGATGGTATGCACCATCTTGTGTACTATCTTCCACAGCAAACCCATGATCAATATGTTGTGGAATAAAAATACTTCGTTCATGGTGAAGTCGATTGGTTTAAAAATCCCATTCCTACATCGAATGATTTTTAAGAAGGAAATATGGCTAACATTTCCCTTACCATCAAAATTAAAATTTCAAATAAATCAGGGATCAAAGAAAATATCATCTAGTGGGCACAATGCACCCCAGAATAAATTGATGCTTACACCAAGTTATTCAAAGAATTCTATGATGTTTTTGCCTGACCTTATTATGAAATTCCTAGACTTGATCCCACCATTTTTGAACATCACATAGACACTTGGCCTAATGCCATCCTTTTCTGCCAAAAGCAAAGTCCTATCCATCCTTCCAAATGTGAAGCTATCAAAGCTTAAATTGATAAGCTCAAGCAATATGGTTTCATCTATCCTATCGAATACACCACATGGATGTCTAATCATGTTCCCATTATTAAGAAACAAGGCATCATTTGTCTACACAGACTTTTGTGATCTAAACAAAGCTTGTCCCAAACACAAATTTCCCACACCCTCCATATACCAAATCATTGATGAGTGTGTAGGGCATGAAGTTCTTTCCTTTATGGATGGATTCTCTGGATATAACCATGTTTGTATCAATTATTTTGATCATCTTAAAACCACCTTCACTAGTCTGTGGGGAAATTTCACTTATAAGGTCATGCCATTCGATTTAAATAATATTGGGGCCACTTTTCAGCATGCTATGTCTTACTATTTTCATGACTTGCCTCATCTTATCCTTGCATATCTAGATGATCTCACCACTCATTCCAAACTTTGGTCACAACACCTTCATGATTTTCGTACCATCTTTCTTCGAGGTCGCAAGTATAACATTCACCTCAATCCCCTTAAGTGTGTCTTTTTCATTCCTGCTGACCAAATTTTGGGCTTCATTGTGTCCAAATATGGTATCACTCTTGACCCTCTCAAAGTTCAAGACATTCTTGAACTTCCTCCTCCTCATACCCTTCATCAATTACAAAGTCTCCAAGGAAAAGCCAACTTTCTTCGTATGTTTGTCCCTGACTATGCCACCAATGTGCATGGGTTTCTCAAACTCCTTTGATCTAACATTCCATTTGTTTGGGATGACCAAGCTCAATAATCTTTCAATTCCCTCAAATGTGCTCTCACTTCTGCTCCCTTGATTAGTCCACCTAATTTTGAGAGGGACTTCATCTTGTATATCTTTTCATCCACCTATTTGGTCGTTGGGGTCCTAACCTAAGAATATTTTGCCGAAAATTGGCATGTTATCTATTATGTCATTAAGAACTTTCATGGCTCCCCTGTGTCCTACTCACACGAAGAAAAGTTGGCACTAGATGTTTTGTATTATGTTCAAAATCTTTGTCATTATATCCTTATCCGTACTACCAAAGTTGTGACTAATTCCAACCAAATGGGCTTCCTATTGAGTCAATGGATCATTAACGGGAAGTACACCCATTTGATCATTATCGTTCAAGAATTTGATCTCGAATTTTTCACACCCAAAAGTAAGAAAGGTTTATCCCTTGTTGAATTCATTTTTGAATTTCCCACTAGTGTGTCTGATCCATAGGTAAATGATGGTCTTCTAGATGAACACCTGTTTGACATTACTTTGGATGATCCTTGGTATGGAAACATCCTTTCCTATCTACAAACCCAGAAATTCCCCCCCCCCCCCCAACCTCACTTGTGATGATCTACAAAGTATTCAACATCAATCCCCTCACTATCTCCTCATCAATGACGATCTCTATCATCCTCGTGTTGACACTGTCCTTTTTCGTTGTCTCACCCATGCTAAATTTGAGCAAGTTCTCAATGCCTTCCATGGTGGTGCTTATGGTGGTCACCTCTCTAGAATGACCACTAACCAAAAAATCATGTGTGCTGGTTACTTTTTTCCTTATCTCTTTAGCGATTACATTGAGGCAGTCAAACATTATCCCAATTTCCAGTTATATGCCCCTAAGGTGAGAGATCCACCTGCTCTTATCCATCCTATCATCACAGGTGGTCCTTTCTGTAAATGGGCTATTGAATTTATGGAGTTTCAACCCCCATCTTCTAATAACCATAAGTATATTATCATGGTCATCGACTATTTCACTAAATGGGTTGAAGCCATGCCAACATTCAATAACACGACGACTACTGCACCCCTTGTTTTCTTTAACCATGTTATCACTCAATTTAGGGTTCCAAAACAATTGGTCTTCGACCATGGCCGACACTTTGAATATGAGATATGGCATGATCTATCCTCTCTGTTGGGCTTCGAACACCAATATTCATCATCTTATTACCCCCAAGGCAATGGCCAAGTTGAAGTTGTCAACAAAATCCTTAAGACTATGCTTCAGTGGACGATGAATAAACACAAGACCAACTAGTATATTATGCTCTTCCCTGCTTTATGGGCTTATAGAACTTCTGTCAAAACTACCATTGGGTTCACTCCATTCCACCTCGTTTTTGGATAGGATGTAGTTTTACTAATCAAGTGTTGAATCCCCTCGCCCACCTTGTCGTCGAACTCCTCCCACACACCCAACCTCTAGAACAACAACTTATCATGCCTGAACGTGCCAATGAAGACCATCATGTTTCATTGTAAACCATTGAGGTGGCCAAAAAGCGCACCAAAGCTCAATATGACCGAAAATTCCACCCTCATACCTTCCACAAAGAAGACCTTGTTCTTGTTTATGACCAAGCTCATGATGTTGTGGGGCATGAAAATTTTGAACCATTATGGCTAGGACCTTACAACATCCATAAGTGTTTGGGAAAAGGGGCATACCTTTTTGAGGGTCCAGAAGGAGAAATCTTTCCTAACCCTCGCGAAACACTCTACCTAAAGAAATTTTACCCATAGCATTTCCCATCGAAATTCATGTATCTTTTTCTTTTTCTTGCATTTAGGTAGCTTGCATTCCCCACCATCTTATTCATATACTTCTTACGTCTTTTAGATGGATCCACCATCCACACCTTATATTGGTTATACCAATGGTGCGAGTCACTTTTCCAAGAATCTAGCCTCGACAGCTTGGTCCATTTTCACCCCCTTGCATTTGTTAGTTCACTCCAATGAAGTCTACATTGGATCTACCGCCAATAACCAAGCTGAATATGATGTTGTGATAGGTTTGTTAGCTGATGCCCTTGATTGTCGCATCCTTTACCTTCATGTTCGTATTGATTCATTGTTACTTGTCATGCAATTGAACGAAGTTTATCATGTGCATAATCCTGTCCTCTTTAGAACATATCTACAAGTTAATATTTTGGCACGTGAATTTGAATCCATTACATTCAATCATATTCCTAGAGCCCAAAATCACTATGTAGATACCATTGCAAATAATATTCTAGATTTGCATTTATCACATGCATATATAAGAAGACATCCATAACATAAACAAATGGCTAACAAAAATCATCACAAAAATATCCATAACCATAATTATGTATCGTAATATCCAACATGCAGTTTTCTGAGTCCACTACTCTAAATACATCTGACATGCTCATTCGCATGTTATCACAAAACAAAAATGGGGACCCACATGTCCCTATACCTAATCACTATCATCTAAAGGCTCCCAAGCCAATGGCTCTATCCCACCAGCCCGTAGGTCTCGTACTGCCTCACTGGCCATAGAAATGTGTCGCATGATTCCTCGCCACTCTGAGGGAAGACCAGTGCACTCATTTGTATACCGATCTTCTAACTCATGCCGCTCATGGTTTGTCACCCCGGCTAATAGCACGTTAAATCTATTTTGGAGATCCTTTGGTAGAGCTTCACTACATTACCTTTGTTGTGATGTGGACCCACCCTGATCCACAGCCCCAAGAGCTGCAGATTGTCCCATGTATCTTGCTGGCCTCACCGGTGCTATATCTACATACCACAAAGTTTAGAAATTAGTACCACATACACATATTACTTAAACTATAAATGCATCAAATATATAGCAACTTCCAATTACCATCTAGACCCCATGCTTGTCCTGGTGGATGTGGTAAGTCAAGATCCCCTTGATAGTTCATTCCACTATATGGATAATCATCTATGTATAGTGGCATCTAGTCCCAATGAGCAAAAAACTTAGGTCAAAACACTCACCTAACTCCCCCTCCTCCACCTCATCATAGTAGTTTCCCCTAGTGGCACATCCTAGGCTCATGTGGGAGCCCATCACATATCTATACATGAGGATGGATAGTTAGGATCTTCTCAAAGAATAATGAGCATAATACTATCCCAAAAGAACAATTATCATTGGTCCTCCACCTTCATAGTGTCAAATTTTGTTTCAATGATGACAACATCATCTGGGCCCACCCATAGTAGGTTCGTGCCAACACACTCTCCACCAGCATCATCTACTCTCTAGTGATGTGATGGAAGGCATGACTACCCAAGATCCACAACACTATTGCAACTGTAGCTCATGTCTCAAGCCTCTCTAAGTCACTGATATGAATGGTCATGCCCTTTGCATGAACCCCCAGTACACATTGATGATTAACAAACTCACCTATATGCCTCCCACAAGGAAGCACTAGATGTATCTCCCCCACTTCCCTCAGAGAGGGAAAATATGTCAGAAAATATATGTCCTGGATCGTGATCTCCATCATGTGCCCCTATACTACAAAGGCCTCTTGATATGGGTCCCAGTAGCTCACAATCCTCGACAATAAGGGTTGACCAGCCCTCATCAAAGTATCCAATAATTTTAGCACACCATACCGTGCCAAAATCCCTCTCACCACTTGATTCCCCTCAAACTCAACACGAAGGGTCTCCAAATCTCTTTCTCACCATGGTACCTTTAGCTCTGCCATACCTCCAACATTCCATTATGTTTTTTCAGTTCAGAGTCAAAGGCACACATTAGGGTACAAAACTTTAGCTCAACATAGACCCCCCATCCTACTCTTCTTATTAGTCTTAAACACAGTTTTTTCCTTCAAAAATGTGTTTGATGCACTTCTTACACCAATTTCTATGTTCCAAAATCTAGGTCAAGGCCCAATAAGTGCACTCTAACCATGAATAAGAGCATGAGTTTACCCTAGAGAACTGAAGCTCTAATCTGAGCATCTAATCCACCAAAAATGATGAGTAAGGTTAGGCCACCTACCTCCAACTTGTAGATCCTAATTCTAACAGTCGATTTCTCCGCTAAAATATCCACAATATTTAGGGCCTTCTTCTCCTCTCCAAATTCTCCAACAATTCACTATGAAAATGGATTTGATTTCGGGGCCAAAATCCCTTTTATAGGAAAAACCCTATTTTTTTCATCACCAATTGCGACCAAACTGCAACTCTGTTTGACAAACCATCAACACCATTGGAAAGTTGTAACCAAGTTCTATAATGGGTGTCCCTTTGTTTTCGGTAATTTGACACTTCACCAGGAAGCCATCTTTTCCATGAGGTATCACTCTGCCACCTATTAAAACCAAATTTCTTCATATAAGTCGACTGTACTTTGGTACCACATTTCCTTGGCACTTGTCGACTCGTGTGTCAATTTTCATCATGAGTAACCATTATTTACTCATGTTTTCATGGTTCCCTTTGGGCCTCCCACATGTGGCAGCATCATCGAGTCACCCTTTTTTAAAGCATCTGAGATGGGTCACCCTTGAATCTATGGAGTCTGTTTCAAGTCCCCTTGAGTCCATCTATAGTATTCCATACATATTTTTGTCACATCAATCCCATTATATTCATCTTTGGTCTCCAGCTATACTGCTTTGTCTTTGAAAATCCCCCATCTGAGTAATTGACCATCCCCTACGGAATCGAGTCATTCACTGCCAAGTGAACCATACATATCATGCTATGACAAGGGAAGTCGTTAGTCTGCCACTCATATTTTTCCCTTTCATCATCATCCCTGGTGTCAATCCATTAGTCACTCTACTATGATACCTCGTGCCTTTATTAAGGATTCCTCATTGCCATAACTTTAGCGGGCCATCTTCTGTCAACTTCAACACATTTATTCCAGAAGTGTGGTCTAGAGGGCGGTGTACCTTGGCTCCAGATTTTACCTTGGTTTGGTGCCTTGGATCAAGAAAATGGAATCATCATTTCCCTTTGACTTGGTTGTTTCTGATGTGCTCAATGCCAGCTACTTATCGCGCGATTGAGAATCATACACTTGATGGTTTTGTGATCCAAACGATTCTCCAGTGATTTATGGGTGTGTGTGATATGTTCCAAACCTCATGAGGGGGTGGCCCCCATGCCCGAATGTACATAGATGTTGTTCCAACCTCAAATGCAGTTTTTCGGATGTGATGGGTTCGGTTTCAGTCACTTCTAGCACCCACAACATGCATGTATGCTTTAGATGATCCATTCATATCTTCAAATCCCTTTCTTGTTCAACAAGGCTTCTTTGGTTGTGACCCCCCCTCACCATGTCAGCTTGAGGGGCATTATGTCTAATGTACTCATATATTATTGTATTCAGTCCTAGCCTATGTCATTCCAGGCACATTATTTATATGGGATTCATTGTATTATGTTTTGGCCCATTGATATCAGCATATCATGTATCATGTACTTTGTAGCTCAATCCCACATTGTTGGGCTCACCATTATTATTTGTACACAGTTATCTTGGCACGTATTGGTATGCCTCCCTCGCCTCATTTGAGATCATGTACTCCAACATAAAAGGAGACTTCTATCAATTTAGTAAGTCTCGCCCCCTCCATTTTTGTCTATCCTTGCATTGCTTTAGCTCTCTCTCTCTCTCTCTCTCTCTCTCCCCCCCCCCCCCCCCCCCTTGGTGTCTCATGGAAGTGTAACCTACAATGTGTTTCAGGCATACGATTTTGTCCTAACACTCATACGTTGGGGGGGAATTTTTTATCACCAAAAAATGATCACCTAGCCATTTCTAACTAGGTGGATCGAAATACACCATGCAAGATTAATTTTACAATAGTAAAATCACTCTCACCATGGGAAATAATTTAGTCAACCATTTTTATTAAAATATTTTTTGATTAAAAATTAAAAAACCCTATGAGAATAATTGAATAAATCATTATTTATTTAATTTTCTTTAAGAATAATTATTAAATCATTTTTTGATCATTATTCCTCGTCACATTTGACTAAATCACCTAGGAATAATTAAATAAATCATAGGAATAATTAAATAAATCACTATTTATTTATTATTCCTTAATTCCATTATTGAAATAATTTTTAAATCATTATTTTATAATTATTTCAATTTCACACCATTATCAATCCTCGAAAAATAATTAATAAATCATTTTATTTGTTAATTATTTATAAATAGATATATTTGACCATTTTGAATATCTTTTCCCTCTCTAGAAAATATAATAAATTATTCTTGACGATTAGATCTTGATTTGGTCAAAATTATTTTATTATTCTCCATTTTCAAGATTACCTCAATACTTTGTTATAAATAGGAAGGTTTTCCATTCATTTTTCACCATGATCATTACTATAAATAGGAAGGTTTTCCATTCATTTTTCACCATGATCATTATCATCGCCAACATTATAGTCTCTTTTCATCTGAGCTTCGACCTGAGTTCTCCACATTGTTTTGGGTTTTTCACACACTGAGAGAGAGATTTAATTGTTGAAGCATCAAGGACATCAAATGACCCATCCCACCGAGGGGGATTTACAGACTCTTTTGTAGATCTTCTTCACCAGGTGTTATCAATAAAAGATTTACTATTCATTTTAAAATTCTTTCCATTCGAGCTATTACATTGGATATGTATTGTTGTTTGTTGTTTCAGATCACATATGTTGTTTTGTTGCAGGTTTTGCTAATTTTATTATTGCATATGTGAATCTTAAGCAACCATAAATTGTTTTTAGGATCATGTGTCACCAGTGACTTAAGTGAAATAGTTTTGGTACACCTTCCAAGAAATTTCATACCAACAATAAGCAACTCCATGTATATGTAACTTACAACCATGCAATAAAACCATTGATTATGAGTTTACATGCTAATTTTTATGATGTTGTTGATTGTGGCTTCTACCATCGTATATAGAATAATGTTCAAAACATAGAAGAAGAGATGTTGTCATTCCCTCCCTATGATAGCATAAAATGATAATTGGAGGGAGGGGTTGAGGCTACAATTATTCATTTATTTTTAATTGTTTTACTTATGTGCAAGAAACAAATAATATATACTTGGCTTAGTTCATAGATTATGTATTATTATGTTTGAAGAATCAATGTCCATTTGTTTCTTTATGACTTTGATTATAAATATGTCCATCGGGGATCACAATGATATGAATGTTAGGATGTGATTCACTACAATTAGTATGTATGTATTTATGTTGGACAAGGCAATGATCCATTTTGCATCACACTTTCTCTTTCACTTCATTAAAAATTTCTTACATGTATTTTTATTTTTCCTTTATATATTTTCCAAAACTTTATTTTCCTAAAATCAGCACCATATCTTCACAAACTCAAGATAAATATCCTAAACATAAAACTAAGGGAATCAAAAGCTAGCAGGGTAAATTGGTATTATGTGTACCATTGAATTATCTGCACTTTGTTGCTTTATTACATATAACTCAGTACTTCATGAAATGATAAGGCAAATTGTAAGAAATTTTGGACTTGACTCAAAAATCCCTATGAGTCTATCATCATTCTCCAATACATAGACAAGTCACAACCCAATCCTCGTTGCCTTTTTTGTTACATAGAATCCATTTATTTACATCTTAATAGTCAAAATAGGGACTTAGAAGGAGTGTAATTATCATAATGAAATCACTAATAAAAGAAATCACAAGTAAATGAATAAAAGGCTAACAAAACATTACGAACATAATAGTATTCAAGACTAACAAGTTCATAATTTGGAATAAAAATTCTTTGAACACAAAGATTTTCTAATGTTTAAGTTTGATAAATACAATCATTGAGATTCTCTCCACTACTATGATATAATTCTTGGAGTTCTACAAAGAAATTTCCTTCTTATAAATGTAGTTATAAAGTTAGGCATTTACCATAAATATGCTATAAAAGAGAATAATTCTTCACCAAAATTATTTTATATGCATACTTTCTCTTTTTCTTGTCACTAGAAATTTCATGTATTTTTCCTTTTTCTTTTGTAATTTCAAATTCTTATTTTGTGGGACAAATGCCCTAATTTCACAAACTCCTAAATATATTAAACACAAAATTGAGGAAAGTCAAAACCTAGTATGTTAAGTTGGTACTATATATAACATGAATTATTGTATTTCTTATGGTTATATATGTTTTAATAATTCATTTAATTCTAAGAGAAGCCTTTAGTTAACATGGACTCCATCCAAAGATAATTTGGTGAAATTATTTTCAATAATGCTTAAGGGGTGTTGGGTGGTTGATCTTTTTAATACAAATGAATCCAGTTCAAAAGAAGTTACTCATCCTCATCCATAATGGAAAGCATGTCCACAAGTCTCTCATCATTATCCCACACATACATGAGGCCTAGTCCAATCCTAATCTTCTTTTTCCCTATGTAAAATATAAGTTTTTTCATCTCAAGAGGCATACGAGAGACTAGTAAGGGGTTTCAGATGTTAGAATTCTCAAGATTGTTAAAAGGCACACTTAAGGAGATTTTTGATGGAGCCAATTTATATTCATGAATATTTATTTTATATCACTATCTCTTTGGTTCATAAAATTTAGTTCTCTTTCATAATTATGGCCAATAACTCTTGTGAAAGCAAGCTTACTACTGTTTGAAAACCTAAGTTGTTACTTGAAAATCATAACATTTCATTGAGACTAAATGTATTGGATTCATTAAATATTAATTTAGGACTATCAATAACTTTGGAGGAATATTATGTACAAGACCTAGGATCATACTATTATGGGAAAGACCTAATATCAAACCACAATGGCTGCCACTATATGGGCAAGACCTAAGATCATACTATTATGACATAAGATCAAATCACAATGGTTTCCTCTATACGAGCAAGACATAATATCAAATCACAATCTCTACTACTATTTACCTCTATATCAATATTCAAATTTAATCTCTAGAGAATAGAACGATGGTGGAGGGGGATTAAACCCACTAGCTACCGCACAAGCTATTATCCTTTGACAAATTAATTTAGGTCTCGTTACACTAGTATATTTAACTTAATTTGTAATAAATTAAAACACAATAACAAACTCATAGTCTCTAAATAAGAATAAGAATCGCAAGGCTCATAGTCTTTGAATAAGAATAAGAATCGCAAGGCTCATAGTCTTTGAATAAGAATAAGAATTGCAAGACTCCTAAGTATCACATGGCTCCTAAGCATTGTTTGAATAAGAAAAAAGTTCAGGCTACTAATAAGCATGTTAACAAGAAATTGAATAAGTCACATGGATAAAGATTTAGGCAATTTTTATCTAGATTTTAGTATGAAACGAAGTTATTTTTTACATTTAAGTCATATCCATCAAATTTCAAAATATTTCCAACATCATTAAGTTTAGCAATCCATACGTCTATCTTTCCCATCTTTACTCCTACCGAGAAAATCTACTACATAACATCTACTTGTACCTCTTTTCTAGCTAATATGAATCACCTGAAGACTATTCATGACCTATAAAGCGTATAATAAGTATGGTAGCAAGTAAAATAAGTATCGTCAGTTAATGTAAAACAAGTGAAAATAAGACTAGTTCGCATGCGAGTGTGTGTTTTCTGTATTTGGGCACCTGCACATGAAAACTTGAATGAAGCTAATGGGGGAACTTAGATTGGAGACATGGTACAATTAGAATAGTAGGGTGGAGTTTAGCATGATAAACATTTCAATGCAATAACTATCTTTGTATTTATCACAAGAATTTTGGGGCTCTAAGGATGCGACTACTCCCTTTCTATAAAAATAACTAGCATGCCACATGAGTATAATCCAAGGATTATTTGCATTGCAACGATGAGCGAACCACTATATTGAAGCACAAGTCACCCATCACAATGATTCAGTGATATTGTCTTCCCTTGCAATCTCTCGCATTGTATTTCGCCACGAATGGACGTTGGTGTTCCATCCAATCATTGATGAGTACAAATTTTGTATACTCATTTGTAGATTCATTAATATTGTATACACTATAATATATTTAGTTAGGTGAGACAATTCAAATATTTTTAATATTGTAGCCTAATGAGGCCACAATTTTGCCTGGTAAACTATGGAAATTCTAGTAGGATTTTGAGAAAATCTCGCATAAGTTTTTGGAAATCTGGGTTATAGTTGTTAAGCTTCAGGGTTTTGGGTGCCCCAATGGTTTTTAATGGTGTTGAATCTATTTCCACCATGAAAAAAAATGACTCCAACACTCCCAACATTGGATTTCTTGAAAAAAAATCACTTGATTCCAGTGAAAATTTTGTTGTCTGAGCAAAATTGTGGCCACTCTAGACAGCAACATTTTTAAATCTATAATCCATCCATCACAAATAAATGTATTATTTTAGATTTACAATTGATCGACTACAAATAATTTGACAATCAAGATACTCATCAACGAGGATGGAATTTGATAGGTGAAATTGATATTATAAATAGGCATAGAATCTGATGGATAAATTCCCAACCACAAGATGATTTAACCATCTTTTAAATTATATAGGTTTTTCCTCATTAGCTTAGTATTTTTTTATTATATCTATAAAAAATTGGTCAAGAGTTTCAATAGCCATGGACACGAGAGAAATTATTGAAACACTATATCATAAACAAGGATAGAATTTAATGAGCAAATTGCATATCACAGAGTGATTTAACTATCATTTAAATTATTAATACTTATAAGAAAATTTTGTAAACCTCAAATATGATGGATAGTATGATTTTGAAATTCCTATATTGATCACAAACAAAAGATTTCATATACATAACTATATCATCCCTCATGGATGTTTACAACTAATATCAATCATACATGATTAACATTATGCAACTTATCACAAACTCATTAATATTATAAATGTTGAAAAATAAATCATCCTAGTGATATATAATATCAATGAGTTTATAGCTAGATGATTATTAACAGTTATTATATATGATGTGAACATTCACTTAGCAAATGGACAATATTCATGAAATTGCAATGGGGTGTTGAGTGTTTATTGATTATCATTTTACATCATGTAAATAGACATGATACCCATACACATAAGAAAAATGTATATAGAGTTTTCTATAGAGTATACCCTCTTCTTCATTGTTATATCAAGTGGGATAAAAATATAATATTTTTTTTGTTTAGCCAATGTGGTGGTTTTTGATCGAATCTTATTAAAATTAATTTAAGTTGTAAAAGTATTAAAATTCATAGAGTATATAATTAAATGCAATAAGGGTTTTCAAAATTGTTGAATCTATTTGTAAATCAACATTTGAAATTTTAGAAATTTTGCACTGAGAAAAAAATCTCCATTATCTAAAGATGCCAGATTTAGTTTGAAACCAAAGGAAATAGAAAAAAAGTTAAATCCATTTAATGTGTGAAGACAAGATCAGCGCAATTTTCTGACATGTCCCTGATTTGTCTATATAGGAGTTTTAGGACCACTGATAAGAAAGGCATGAAATGAGTGGGACTATGTATCTCCTATCTGATGCAAGAAATAAGTAGTACATAAATCATATATCAACTGCTCAATCATACACTGAAGATACATATCCACCTACCATATCCCATTGTTGACGGGGTGCATTTATTATGTTCTCAAGTACATGACTCAAACAACATTGACTCCTCTTCCTAATACATCACTGCAATATTGTATTCTTTCACATTTCCATATGGAAAATGACACAGAGCACATATGAGATTGTTATCTAAAGATGATGGGATGCATTTATTATGTTCCGAAGTCCAGGACGCAAACAACATTGACTTATCTTCCTCATTTTTAACTCTATGTAAAATATAATATATTTCACTCTATTATTATTTCATAAAATATGTTTCATTTTAATAATATTAATTAATTTTTTTTATTGTTTTTCCCCTATGAGACAACCATTTTTTTTCATATTTCTAAAGAAAATATCATTATACACACTTTCTATGTGCATTTGTCAAGCATTTGCCCACATCCTTGAGTGGCAAAAAAACTCACAAAATATATTTTCTTGTTAGAACTTAGAATTTTGTGATCTATATTCATAATAAGATTGTTTTTTGGATTAATCACATTCTCGAGATTTGGTCAACGTTTCGAACCAACTAATTTGGTTTATCCTCAGGAAAAGGTTTGAAACGTTGACCAAATCTGAAGAATGTGATTAATCCAAAAGACAATCTTATTATGTATATTTTCTTGTTTATATGCTTGCATTTTTGTATCAATGGATCAACATATATAGACACTTATTTGTTATTTTCATTTTTCAAGGATTTCCCCACTTCCTTTGAGTGGCAAAAAACTGACAAAAATATGTTTTCTTGTTTATATGTTTGCATTTTTATATCAATAGATCAAGATATATAGGCACTGTGAATTTGATCATGATCAAAAACTAAGTGTAAACAATCCTACAAAATACCTAAATATATACATGCTACACATCCTTGTTGGTTACATATGCTTGTTGATTACTGATGACATAATGTTGTATAAATTGTTATGTTGCAAAGATTTTTGTGATGCAAGGCAAAGATATGAAGAACATTGTTATGATTGTGACGTTGTGATGTGGTATGGTTGTTGATGTATTGTTAATATATGTTACAAAAGCTATGATTGTTATGCTTGTTAGTTTAATCATTACAGGTGGCTGAAGATAATATTTGGTGAAACATTTATTTTATTTTAATATTCAAAATCTCAAAAGGTGTGAAACGAATGAGTGGAATGCTAACATAAAACCATTTTCACTTCATATTCTTGTATGAAATACAAAAAACCATCAAAGGTTGTTTATAAGGTTGGAAGGTTGTAATGTTAGAGAGTTAGAGAATATGAAAGTTGATTTAGATGTTGTTCTTTAGTTCCCTGACACATATATAGACGTGATGTGAAGCTGATTTGAGGAAAAGAAGAAGAAAAGATAGATATAGAGGTATGCAGAGTTAAAGACCAGGTAAACCAACATATTATTTCTTTTACGTATCATGGAATTATAGTCTTCTTTCAATTTTTAGCTCGATAAAGAATATGTTGGAGCCTATTGAGGTAGGAGCCTCCTGCACATTGTATCTTACATAAAATTTGTAGGAGTTGGGGCTACCTTGCAAGTTGAAGCTTGCAAAAGAATCGAGGTAGAATCCTCGTGTAAGTTGGATCCTACAAAAAAATTGATGTAATAAAGGAAGTATGGCCTTTCCTTTGCATCACAATGATAACAAAGTCGTGGTTTTATCCCTTTATGGATTTCCACTTATATCTAGTGTCCACTTGTGATGTTTAGTGTGTTGATTTTATGTTGTCATGAAAGTTGTCATATTGTGGTTTACTTATTAAATGTTGGTTATATATTAAATATGTTGTTCATAAGGTGTATGTTTCTCATTTAATAGTTTAGTTAATCATTGAGAATAAATTAAAATTTGAAGTCCATGAATGTACTAAACTAATTCACACCCCCCCTCCCCCCACTTCACGGTGTGGTGAAGTAAAATTATAAGTGCGGACACAAACAAATTCCTCTAGCCCAATAATGGGTCTAGCCACAATAGATACATTCTATGGAAGATTTCCTTATGTTAAAATCAATCAAGAGTGCCTACCTCTTGGTCCTCTTATCCTGCTTGATGATGTCCTCACTTGCTTGCTCCAGCTATCTCTCGCTTCCTTCTTCAAGCACCTGAAATAAGTAAACAACAACAGACAACAAACATGATATTAGACAAATTTCAATTCAACCTACTTAACAAGTCAAGAAACATTAAGCCATGAATATGTAAAATTACAAAACATGTAGGAAATCAATCAATAGTTTCATATATTAATATCAAAGAGAGATTACAACCATTCGTCTTGATGTTGTAGTCCTCCTCTGACAAGACTAGGTTCCCACACACTTCTACTAGCATTCCATGATGGCCTCAAGCAACAATAGTTTTAAGGCTTTTCCCTTTAGACTTCACTCCAAACCAAATCACACTTCTCCCTCACACAACTAGATAGCTACAACTAGTAATAGCTTGTTGTCTACTCCAAACCAAAATAGCATAAGCACACTAACATTAACACTCTAACTAGCTTGTGCTTGGGAAGAAGGGAGGCTTATATAGGAAAAATGGATGGGAGATGGATCCTCTTCTCATGGGAGAAGGTCTTATTGCTTGAGGTAGTTCCATCATTATAGGGGAAAGGAGCCCAAACTGCCATCCTCGACCCCATCCGGCCAAACTATTTACCAGAATTTTGTTATGAAGCTTCTAGAGTTGGAAGCTTCGGCTCCTAATTGAAAAAACTTTCCATAACAGGACCAGCGTGACTAGAACATATCTCGGTCGCTCTAGTCGGTGCGCAGGATAGTTCTAATCTCTTCACATCAACGCAGGGGATAGTGCTAATCTCTTCACATCGGTGCGGGGGAGACAAAGGCCATTAGCACCGGTCTTGTAAATTGGGAAAAATAGAAGTTTCGGAGGAAATGTTGCTAAAGGGAATTTATTTTCTCATGAAGAGGGACACAATGGGAGTTTCTTCATGAAGGCAAAGCATGCAGGGTTCACTATAGAGGGCCTCTAGGATCAAGGAACAGGGAGTACAAGGACAATGACAAGATGTTGTGTAACAGATGCCCCCTAAAGCGTGAAGGCCGAGCTGGAGTGAGGGATGAAATGCTTTATAAATCAGTGTGGGGAATCGGTCTGTCGTTGGAAAACCTGCAAGAAAGTATAGATACATATACATAAACTGAGATCTTTGTCAAATGATACATGAATCATGGAATGGATGCAGCCATCCAAAGAATGATCATGTAAATGGATCCAGGTATGGGCACAGCCATCCATCAAAGGGGATCATAATGAAACCAAGGTATGGTCATAGCCATCCATCTGAAAGGGACATTCATATCATCATAACCATGTCACATTATTTTTCAACCTAGAATTTTTTTGATCTGAGTCCAGGATCTTGCGCTCCAACACAACCCGATCAAAGTACAGATCCTAGCATGCGAATAGATGTGTTGTTGTTGAACATGCTAGAAAATTGCTTGATTACCAGTCAATGATGTAAACTGTTAACAAGTGCAATAGAAACCACCAATAATGACAATGGTCCTTAAGGTACTATCAGCACAATCCATGAAATGTGAATAGAGGAATTGAAGTCAAACACTTGTGAAATCACTCGATCAAAAGCCAATGATGTGAACTTGTCGTCAAGTGCGAATAACTTTCCATTAGGGCATGCAAGCTCTAAGGTACCAGAAAGGAGTCTCTCAATCAACTTCTTGGACAATGAGTTGAAGTTGACGGAAAGTGACTATGTAAAAGGAGCGCCATAATGAATCCCACATCATTGACGTGAGAGGAGAGGATGCAAAATGATTTTGGATGATACAGAGAATCAGAGGTAAATGTAACTGCAGAAGGACAACCATTGAACATCTCAGTGACACAACTGGAATTTTCGTAGCTTTTGGATCCATGGGATCGGTGGTCATGATGACATGGCAGAGATCAAATGGAAGGAAAAAATAAATGGCCCAAACCCAGGAAGGTCAACGATACAAAGGATGATATCCCAAACTGACACGAAGTAAAGAGTGTCATGTTTAAGAGTGAGCTGCCGACAGACTGATAGATTTCCAAATTTCCCCCCACCATTTCTGGCAGGTACCCCAATTATTTTTTAATCGCAAGCTTGAAGGGGATAGCATATGCTTGCACTGTAAGTTCATCCTTCGGATGAATCTGACCTAGTAAGTTTAACGAGCCCTAGGAAGGAGAAGCTCATGTTCGTCATGGTGACGAATCTGATGTCATTTAATAGTTTAATGAGTCTGACAAAGGTGTAACTTGGTATCTTTTTCATGTTTAGAGATTTTTAAAAAGACACATAAAAGAAAACTCCACATCGTCCCTTTTTGTACATTTGTGTCTCTCAAGCCCGAAAAGGTAGAAAACAATACTTGAGAGAATTGCTTGACCATTTCAGTCAAGGAGTACCTTTTTCATAAATAGTGCCTCCCATCTCGAAAAAGGGGTAAACTTGTACTGGGAACACGACATTTAACATCTGTTAACGAGTTCGAAATGACAAGGGCTTGGCCATATTTTTTCTTTTAAAGGGTTGAAAAAGAACTGAAAGCGGACCCCCCATTTTTATTCTCTTTAATGAGTCAAAAAGGGAAAAAATACTTGGAAATCTTTTCATATGATTTTAACAAGTTGAGAAAAGAGATTAAATGTGACTCATCATCATCGTCGAACATCCATCTCCTGTTGCTGCACAAGTAAGGAAAAGTGTATTATCGAGTCCTTGAGGCAAAAAAGGTCAAAATATTTACAAAACCCTGATATTTTCATGAAAATATGAATAAAAAGGGGAAAAGTAAATATATTTTCACCATTTACCATTTTACCTTTGCTGTGAAGACTTTTTACTCACTTTTTCCCTAATTTTTCTAAAGCATATTGCGGGAGATCGGGAGGTCAATCGACGAGCCGCCAGTTCCAGGTAACAGCCAAAGCCCTGAGCTCTATTTTCATGCTCTTTTTTCTGCTTTTAGCCACTTTTTTAGATTTTTGAGGAGCTTTTTGAAAATATTTTTCGCCCTCGGCCAATGTGATTTCCAGGCACTAAATCGCATTGGCCGAGGGTGATTAACAAAGCCATCTGCGTCGATCAGCGCAACTTTTTTTAAAACAAACACATCAGCGTCGTGGATAGGGTAAAACCCTATTTTCTCAAAAACTGATCATTTAAACTTAAATTTTATGTGCCAAGAATGATTATTGACTCAAATTAATTGCTTTTGCAGGAGAGAATCGCTAAAAATGGTGGATTAGAAAGAATGGAAAAATGAAGATGTTGACACCCAGGCAATGAATGACCCAAATTTCCTAGAGGCTTTGAGGGCTTGCGGGCTCCTAAAACTCTTTCTTATGCCAGGGATGTAGGCCCAGCCTCAGTTACTTCGATACCTGATTAGTCTTTGGGACATTAATCAGGGTATTTTTGTCATTGGTGGCCAGGAGCTAGAGTTGGAAACTTCATATATATACTTCATCACTGGACTGTCCTACAGAGGGGAGTCAGTGAACTTGTATGGGTCATGTCCGATTGGGGCAAGCATATCTTCCTTGCTTGTTGAACACTGCCCTGAGGCCCTGAAATCCAAGAGTGGGAAAATAGAGATTTCCAGTGTGCAAGATCTGACACTGAGGGTGCTTCTGTTGACTATCAACAGAGTGGCAGGGTCCTAGGAAGAACATGAGACTAATAAGTCGAAGTTCATTTATGCTATTGACTGCACAACTCCTACGATCTTCAACTGGGCAGAGGCCATGAAGATGAACATCAAGCGCCAGTTGTCCAAAGCCAAGGCGAGGAATCTGAAGCAATTTTTCTTCGGATCTATACTTGTGACCTTCTTCTTGGAATGAGTACCATTGTTCCAGTATCAGCTGACTGAGGTAGATCCTCCTATGACACGTGATCCACGGATGGCACGCTAGAGCTGTTTGATGCCCAGGATTACTGGGGGTCAGCATATGTCATATCGACATGCATTCTTTTCATGGCTACAACAACAAAAGATCATCGTGGAGGACTGGCCATACAGCAGCACTGATATCCATGGAGATCCAAACATGACCTTACCAAATGGAGAGGACTTCGATGACAAAGGTAAAAAATCAAATTTTTAATTTTGAGATTTTTTAAATTATTTCTAGTATATATGTGCTTATAACATCTCTCTTGTTAATGTAGACGTTGGACCAGAGCGGCTAGATGGGATGTCTTGGATAGCTAGGCGTGTCCCTCACCCTATCGATGTTGTTGCCCCTTATCAGGAATGGAGTGACAATGAGGAGGAGATCGCAAGGAACCTTGAGGGGTTAATTCGTGGTATCTCGGAGTATGCTCTGGTAGGAGACATTCCCTGTCAATACCAGAGACACATGGTTGGAGTCTCATATCGGATCTGTCGATTGCTAACTCGTGTTGTATGAGTTGTCTTGTGCTACCATTATCACCATGCTGATTAGTTCCTAGGTCCAACATTTACATATTTATTGAGGCCTACATGCCATGGATGTATGAGGCCTGCGAGCCGCCAATGTTATTTTAGACATAAAAAAATTTGGGGTTCTGATGTATCAAAAATTATCACCATATATATATGTGTGTGTGTGTGTGTGTGCGTGTGTGTGTTGTATTTTCCTGTCTATTATGGTACAAATGGTTTGTTTTATCTTTTACATGTTTCGTAAATGTCTATCCAACACGTAATTATCTAATGCTTCTGTCAATGTATCCATGCATCTAGGAAACTCATGATATGTAATATAATAAAAATGCCTTTCTAATAGATAGATACGGAGATACATTCTCAATATTTGAGGGTTCCTAGTGGAATATTTCTTTTTGAGTTGAAGGACGATAAGCTGTGAATCCAGGTTGACAACCAATTCTCTGATGGCCAGAGAGATGGCTTCTGACAACAGTTTGATCATCGCACTGTATTCAGCAATGTTGTTGGTTGTGTAACCTAGATAGATACCTTGAAGGTCAATCAACTCACCATTAGGGTCATAAATAGCCCATGCCTCAGATGATAGGTTCCAAGTACTACGGCAAGAACCATCAGCAAAACCAACGTGAGGAGTTGCAGACATCTGCAAAGCAAGAAAAACATAGTAAATAGGAAATTTGTTTGAAAACTATCACACAAAACCACACTCTACAAAAATGAATCACACACTACTGTACACAAGTAACCATGCAAGATGACCTAAGCATAGTACTTCTTGAGAGAGTCCATACTGGGACTTGGGTATTCAATCAACGCGAATGAATACTGGAGTTTTACCATTGACATGATGAGTAAGCATTGACTCAGCCAAATAATAGAGTAGAACTCAAAGAAGGCTTGCCCCCCATGCCCCCTGGGCAAGGTAGGGTTACGAGTCAGACAACAATCGATGAAAACCCGGGGAAGGTGAAAAATATTGAATCCACAAAGGGATAAAGGAGCCCTCAGTTGAAAGATCTTGACCATGTTAGGATAAACTGACACGTCAAGAAGCAGCTGAGAAGAAAACGTCTCAAGACACATAGACATGACCACCGGATAAGGCAGGAATGAGGAGAAATGATGAGTATCAATCCATGGTGGTTCCTCAAGAGACATAATTTCCATGATACCTTCATCGGAAAGGAAGGTCTTGGCTAAGGGATCAAGCAATTCCAATGTGCCAAGCCACGGGGATTGAGAGTACATATCGAAAGAGGTCTTCGACATAGAAGAATTAGAGAATGTAGATTTCTAAGCTGAAACAATTTCCATGTAATTGAATTCGACATGACTAAGTGGCATAACCTCACCCCAAGTATCAACAAGATATGGTGCAGGTATGACGCAAGGATCAGATTTGACCGAGATCATGTTGAGAGAGCCAACATGAGGAGGTGGGAGTGGAAAAATTCCCAGTAAGGCAGAATCTTTGAAGAGACCTGCCCCCACACTCTCATAGGGAGCACCAGTGTGCTTGACGTACGGAAAATTGCCATCCGAGGAGGAAGAGGCAAAGAAAGACAGTTGCTTGATGGTGACAATATTCCCTTGATGGGGAAAACAGATCACGTGAAATAAAGAGGAGGCCATGGCATGCATGGCATGAGTCCAACTTCAGCCGAGTAGAAGATTATAATTGAGATTTGCGTCAAAAAATTCTACTTCGACTTGCATTGTCTTGCCTTCCAGGTTGATGTCAAGGTTAGGTAAGACACCAAAGGGTCATGAATCGTGCCCATCAAAAGCTTCCAAAGTGTTCGGAGATTGGTTCAGTGTAGGGGAACCAATAAACTTCCAACATGCGGTTGACATGATGCTAGTGGAAGCACCTTCATCGATGATAGTTCAGTGGATGGTCTTATCATTGATGATTTCCTGGATAAGAAAGGAAATCTGATGAGGGAACTGCGGAACATGGTTCTCTAGATCAAAACATATCAAACTGGAATCGGTGGGATCAATGCCCCCGATAGCTGACAACAAAGATTTCTGCTGCGATGGGTAGCTTTGGAGTACCTCGAGAGCCGACATGGCTGACGACACCTGAGCCAAATCCTCAACAATATTGTAGTGGTGAGCAGCTCAAGCGTTAGGATTATACAATGATTTTCGCAGTACACCTCGAGACGGTCACCGCATGGTGGAATCAGGGTTAAGGCGCTCAATATGCAGAGGGCCAGAGCTCAGGATAGAAGAAGAAGTCTTTCTCTTTCCTAGCTGCAGAAGCAGGAGTTTGATAGTACTTTGATCAGGTAGCCACATTAATAGGCATACTCATCATGAACACTTGAGATCCGGAGGAAGCAGATTGGGTTGGTCTACCATTTGGATCTACTGAGATGGAAATGATTCTTTGAGGACAGCAGTGGTCCCTTTGAGTAGGCGACTAACTTCGGATCGTCAGGGACAATCCTTAGTGTAGTGATCTTCCTCAAAAATGAGGCAGGGATACTTAGGTTTCCGTTGCGAATATTCGCCAGCAGATGATTTGGGAGGACCCTATTTTGAGGCATCGACTTTAGCTTTGCCTTTGCATTTTCTTTCCTTTCGAGGATTTGTCTGCTGTGGTAGACTAGACAGTGTGGACCTCTGAGGTTTTACCTAGGCTAGGTGGATTCTGAGATGAACTATTAGGTACAACATTTGACACTGACTTCTATTTGGAAGAAGTTTTAGTAAGGGTCTTGGATACTGAACCAATAACTCCATCAACGAGAGGAACAGCAGGTGACTTTGATGCTGTGGGATCGGATGATGGCCGTAGAGCATTGGGTAATAATTCGTATAAAGTTCCAGACTGAGAGTAAACTAGATCCAAGTAATGGGCACATGCTGTTGAAAATGGAAACAAGAAATGCTAAAAATAGAAGTGCTAAAAATATCACTACTAAAAATAGCAGTTTAGGTACCAATGCTGGATTGGGCAACAGGGAATGAAAAATGGAAGTGCTAAAATAGCATTCTATTTTTAGCAGTTCAGGATGGATTCCTATTTTAGTCAGCCCTAGACTAAAAATAGGAAGTAAAATTCAAATTTGATCTTAACAGTTGTTTGAAAATAAATTAATTAATTCTCCATGAGTTAATTAGTTGTGAAAAATCAAACATGAAGTCTATGTGAGGACATGCAACAATATATCTATTAATTGAGGAATTTATCCATCAGTTAAAGAGATAAGGATGAGTTCTAATTTGAGTAGTAATTAGTTGGCTCAGTTAACTGCGTCAAGTCCAATTATATTTGATTTACAGAGTTTGTTTAAATTAAGTAAGTTCAGTTAGTTAATGCATGCTAGCATATAACTGCTACACATCAGATAACTGAAGATTCTCTCATGAATAACTCATGCATGTCAATTCAGACAGAGACCCAGTTGAGATCAGAGAAGGGACAGTGTACTATTAGTTGGATGAATATTTTTCTTATAAAGGAAGCTCATCCATGATGAGGATTTATCTCCTTTAGGATTGCGTAGTTAGATTAGAGGTTAGTGAGTGTGTGAAGAATCCAATTCACACAAGTGGCTGCATTGGACCCCAATCAGAATTGTGCAAACAAATAGGAGGCTTGGAGGGCAGACCAGAGGTTGGATAGAGGCCTTTGATTATCTATGAGTAGCAGAGGTATTGCAGAGAGAGTAGAATAGCTTTTGAGTTGATTATTTTTGTAATACTGGTTATATTTCCACTTGTATGATAATACAGAGATGGGGTTTTAGGCTGGTGCTTTCCCTGGTTATATCTTCTGTGTTATGTGTGATTGATTTCTCCATATCAGTTATATGTGTTCTTATTGATGTTTCTCAAATTGATTAAGCTTCCACTAAATTGATTGTAGAAGTAGATCAAGTATTTTTCTTTAGTATATTTCATTATCTTGTGATCTACAGGTGGGAAATTTCTACACGTGTGATGACTTGCTCTTCAATGATGCATCCACCCATAGCTATATCGCGATCAATTAGGGCCACGAATGATTTGGTAAACCATTTAGTGAGCAACTGATCAGCAATCTCTAATTTGATCAGGTGACATCTACATCTCCATTCATGGATGTGATCAGAGATGTGCATTGCAGTAACTTTCTTAAGCGATGTGAGCAAATAGGTGTTAGTTTCATAGTGAACCGGCAACTGAAAATGCGTGAGGAAAGCCATGGCTAAAGAGTTAAAGTCATGGTAGGTACTTCGACGTATCTCGATGTACCATTTCGTTGCAGCACCCCTGAGGGTTTGTTGGAAAAGATGAAGACGAATGGAATCATCCACGAATGAGTTCGATGAGCACCAAAGGTGATATGTCATCCCATCAAACTTTGGGCAATCACTTGGTATCTTAGATGGAACCGGAGGCTAGTACGGCAAATCAAGGATCAGATCATTCGTAAGGTGCGATACATCTGTAAACTTGAGTGTAGCCAAGAAAGGCAATTGGGTGTCAAAAGGCATGGAAGGTCGATAAGCGGGCCCATATGGAGGAGCCCATCCCTGCACGTAAGTATTTTCGCCCCACAATGGGGGATTTTGGCCATATGGCATCTAAGGTTGACCCCATTGTGGACTACCTTGACAATAGGGAGGATTTTGACCTTGAATACCTTGGAACTATCCAGTCATAGGTTGCTAATAAGCAATGTATAGGTTAAAAGGTTATTGAGCCTATTGACCTTGGACATATGGATATGGGACCTATTGTCCTTGAACATATAGCTGATGAACCTGTTGTCCCTAAACAAGAGGGTTTTGGACTTGCAATCCTTAGGCATAAGGTTGATACACTTGGTGCCCTTGGACAAAGGGATTTTTTACTTGATGCCCTTGGTCGACAGGATTCTAAACCTGTTGACCTAGGACATGAGGATTTTGAGCCTGTTGCTGTAGGACTTGACCCTGACCCTGCCCGTGCAAGGGTTAACCTTGTTGATATGTACACAAGAGTTGTTGTTTCCCTGGTTGGTTTTGTTGTTGCAAGGGTTGACCTTGCGGTTGCAAAACTTGTCCCTGGGGCTGCAGAGGTTGGCCCTGTGAGGACATGGGTTGAGAGGTGCGCGGAGCATATTGCATTTGTTGTTGCGCGACTTGTTGCAACTGTTGTAAGGATTGACCTTGCGATTGTTTCAGTTGACCATGCTTTGGGATAATTTGACCTTGTTGTTGCACAGAGAACCCTTGCTGCAAAAAAGGTTACCCTTGCGATAACAAAGGCTACCCTTGTTGTTGTAGAGGTTGTCCTTGCTATTGCCAGGGTACTTGAACAGTGCCCGAGAAATTGCCGAATTGAATTTGGCCATATCCAGACTGGATGGACTGCCCAGTTTGGAGGGTGTAAGGTTGATTAACCATTCCTTGAGAACCATATGGAACGTAAATATTTTGGTAGTGGACCTAAGCCTCATAGGGCTGTTGATACTGAACATTGCTCAATCCAAACAGACCAACAAGATTCTGAACATGTTCGTACTGGACATTGCTTGACCTAGTAAGATTAGTAGGGTTATAAATAATACTAGAAGAAGGTTGGTTTATACCAAGCATGTGAGCTTGTGAGCCACTCACATTAGTGGAACCTTACACCATAGAAAAATTCAGGTTCTACCCCCTAGGCACTGGCACAATCTAGCCACTAACTAGCATGACGGAGGAACTGATAGAGACAATATTTGAAACTGTCGGTTGTGCCTAACGGTGAGTGGGATTGATGATGCAAGGGTATTCGAAATGGTGGGTTGCACCAGGACTGAAGTAACAGCTTGTTGGGAAGTTGTGTTCATAATGAATGGACCTGATGTAGGCTTGGTGCCAAATGCCCATACAAGATTATGGTAAAGTGATGAGGCACTAGTTGTACCTGAAACCAACTGCGCTAACGACACATAGTTGGGTGGAAAACTAGCAGGAATACCATCAAAAAAAGGGAAACCCTCAGGAGGAAACTGCAATTTCAATTCTCCCCCCTCAATAGTGTGTGGAGTAGAAACTTCGAACTCATCCGGAGATGTGACTGGAGCATTGCCTTCGGGTTCCATGTTTGAAAACAAATGACAACAAATCGCTGAACAAGTACGAGGGGATAGTTCCAAATGAACACCAGATGGTCGTATAGACTATAAGGACACTACGGTGATATCACAACAAGGTCAAAAAGTGGGTTCGGAAGGTAGATAACCAGTCCAAGATGATCGTCAGTGGTCAACGAGTTCTTTGTAGTTTTAATGGGATTGTCTGGAGATTCCGGGCCAAGATCAGCAGATGTCGAAGTCGCAATTGTTTTGACTAGATGGCAAAGATTAACACTCAAAACAATTGCGACTTCGACATCTTCATCCTCGAGTGACTTTGGTAACTCAAGAAATGGATCCTCAAACAATATTTTAGACGGAGGAAAGGAAGAGGAATTGGGTGAACCAAATGGTTCAGCCACGATGACCTTGTCTTAGTTGAAAAAACAAATAACTTCAAGGCTTTAAAATGTTCTTTTTAAGGAAACTCATGATTTGGTCTCAGAAAAGACTAATAAGGTGTTTTGGATCGTGGGCAATCAATTATTAAGATGCATAAAAGACTGATTTCATTTCTTTTTTTGAGAGTCAAGAAAGAAACAAAGATTACTCTATCACTTTTGATTGGAAACGAGCTCAAAAGGACAAGTGCTCGAATGATCTTTTAAGTTTAATGATTCAAAAATATCAAATGACTAATCTGGATGACCTAGGTAAATAGGATTACTAGGAAAGTGTAAACTACAGAATACCTCCTATTGAACCAAGAAGTACGAGCAGGAAATCTCCCCAAATGTTGTGTTCAGTGTATCATGTTTGCAAGGAAGCCGACTCAACATCCTAAGGATAAAAGGATTGCAGCCTAGTGGTGTCTCCCATTTTATACTCGATGGTACGGGGAGCACAAATCCGTACTAGTGTTGTCTAATGTTGAAGATAATGACAACTACTAGGTTTAAAGACGTCGGAACATGTTTCTAGCCTAGACCTTCTAGATATGATCGTTAATGTCAAATGCGCCTTAGGTTAATTGAATTCAATTTAAAGTTGATCTCGAGTTATGTTTCAGTTTTCAAGTCTTAGTGATGCTACTCGAAAAACCTTAAATGCAACTAAATGAGACAAGACCCTTTCAATTCGATGAAATTCCTACACTAGAGACGGTAGAAACTACTCAATCAAATGCAAACAATCAAGCAACTAAAAATGAAATGATCTTTCACTACCTTACTTTTTCAAAAAAATAAACTAATGAAAAATGCATTCCAATTCTTAATTTCCTGACAAACGCTTATCTATTAGTCCTTTCAAAAGAAAACACATTCTCTTCCTTTCTCAAATGCCGATGCAATCCTAGTATTTTAATGATGCAAATTATCGTAGCACAATGATGCAACAAGCTAGAATTTCATACTTTTTCATGAAGCAACGAAACAAATTTTTCGCATATAATATTTCAATGAAAAAAATTTCTGAGACAATAAGCTCTCCAAGCAAATGAAAACATGAGAAGAGAAGTTCATTTAGATCAATGAAACACTGACTTTACCAAACACAAGACAAGCAACGTAATCCATGCCGAAAAAGAAACGTTTAGGCAAGCAAACGAAAACTTTTCAAACTTGTGCAAAAAGAGGTCAAAGTCATAAAAAGGACCAAAGCAAAATGAAAAGAGTAAGCACACCTATAACCCAACTTATTGAGTTCACAAACTGCTGAATGGATGACCAACTAGATGCCCTAGTGTCGCTGGCCACTCAATGACTCAATCAATCGAGCAAAAAGATGATAAGCCAACAAGAAAACAAAACCAAATGAAAAGTAGCTTTCTAATCAGGGATAAAACGTTCCAAAAGGTTTACAGGTCAAAACCACAAGAGGAGAACACACTGGCAAAGATTGGGTTCAAACCCTAATCTCCACTTACAGGCATCAGCACAACTACCTAACTGAGAACAAGCGCCAGAGACTAGTTGGTGTGACTATTTCTCGGCAACTTGAATTTATCGGTGTGACTATCAATGAATTAAGTGTGTTGATTGAGGGAGATAAGGAAAAAAAATAAAATTGAAACAGGTACCAAATCTGCTACTATGAATTTTAGACTCAGACCAGTAAGTAGGAGAAAAGAAACAAAAACAAAGGGAAAACGTGGAACTAGAAAAGTTCTCACGAAATCATGAAATCGAAGACAAAAAAAGGATTGGGATCCCCAGTGAAGTCGCCAATTCGTGATGAAGTAAAATTATAAGTGCGAACACAAACAAATTCCTCTAGCCCGATAATGGGACTAGCCAAAATAGATACATTCTATGGAACATTTGTTGGCTTGTATGGGCCTGACCCAGGTTCAAAGATGATTTAGCCAAGCAAATCCCAGTACTACTGGCCCTTTTGGAAACAGTCCATGGAGTGGAGACTGAGGTCTCACCTGAAGTAGTATGGAAGGGTGCTAGAACCAAGTTTTCGCACCCTAGTGATGTCTGATGGGCTTCTGGAGGTCCGCGGTTTGGCCCTGCACGCTCGTCGCTATTCACAGTTGTTATTCCTTCGTAACCTGTGATGCTACTTCCGTGTAGCCCTACTCAGGGCGCAACCTGTATAATACACAAGTTCCTTGCTATTTAATCTGTTATTACCCAATTACTTAACTTGTGTGTGTAAGATAATGATTATTATAGCATATTTAGCAATCATATCAGTGTGCGTGATAAATAAACCAATATAAATGTAAAGAATACAATGCACAGCAGATAAACAGAAATAGGAATTAACTTCTCTTTATTAAATAGGAATAAGGGTCCACGCACTCAGCTACGGACTCTACTAGGCCTCTGCGCACTCCGCTGCAAAGCCTCTTCCTACTACTACGACCCAATACACTTAGACACTTCTTCTATGCTTGCACCATTCCTATTCTTCTCTCTAAAAATTTCCATCTTTACACTTAGAGCCTTGCTCTATTTATACACTCCCATGGTCTGTAGACCATGGGTAGGCTGACATGACTTTACATTACATTACAATAAATTAGGGCAAACATCCCTATGACTCATCTTATACTTTGCGCTATGCGCCTGCAATTCATGGAGTCTTACAAAAATTTTGACCAAAGCTTGGGTTTTGAGCCCCAAAACATGTTGTGGGGGGGAATTCCATGCCCTACAGCCCCCCAACACAATCATCATGACTCGTCCCGAGTCACTCTGCTAGTGTGGTGATCTTGACACAGAGCGTCTCCAACTGGTACTGTACTACTCAAAGGTTCGTAGCGCATTGCTTTGCAGTTTGTTGTATTCTTGCTTCATAATCATATGTGGCTGAATTATGTCCTTACCTTGGTATCGGCATCTGCTGCGTGTGTTTATAGTCCTATGCCTTGGTCTGCTTCCTCGGGTCACGAAGACTGTTCTTCAGCCAGTTAGTCAAATAGCTGGCCCACCCGTGTAGGGCTTCAAGTGATTGTCGTTTACCTTGCCTGGGAAAGGTTCTCCATTTAGTTTAAATAACTGGACAGTGCCTCCATTTGTGACTTCCTTAACCACGTATGGTCCCAGCCAATGCATTTTAAATTTTCCCAGGAATTTTTCAAACTTACTGTCATACAGCAGTACTAAGTCGTTTACCTTGAAGGTGCGTAACTTGATATGGTGATCATGCCAGGCCTTTTCTTACTATTTTTGTACCTGCTGACGAAATCCAACCAGAAACCATTATTTATTGAGTTCTTCTAATTGTGTGAGCCTTTCTTCCAGGGCTTCGTGATCTATCATACCTATGAGCGATGCTATTCGTAGACTAGGTATGATGTATTCCATTGGCATGACAGCTTTCGTGCCATAGACTAACTAGAAAGGTGTCTGTCCCATTAATTTCTTGCACGTTGTTCTATACGCCCATAATACGGCAAGTACACGCAAGTCCCAATCGTTTCGTTGTGCGTTACATACTTTGGTCAGCGCAGTCTCCAGTATTTTGTTCAATGCCTCGACTATCCCATTAACTTGCGAGTGGTACGGTGTACTTTGCTAATGATACACCTGGAACTCTTCTGTGAGCATGCTGATGGTTTCATTCAGGAAATGTGTTCCATGGTCACTCATTAGGATTTTTGGACAGCCATATCGTGTCAACACATTTTCGAACAAAAACTTCGCAGCTGTATCGACCGTGTAGTCCTTAACCGGCTGCATTTCCACCCATCGTGTTAGGTACTCTGTTGCGGTGATGATGTAGCGTGCACCCATCTTTCCATGAGGTTTGATCGGTCCCACAAAGTCGACTGCCCATTTCTTGAATGGTTGTAGTGTCATTTGTGGATTTAGTGGCATCTCGTCCCTTTGTGATGGTTGTCCAGTCCTTTGACATATGTCGCAGGCCCTACAATGCACTTTCAAATCCTGGTGTAGGGTTGGCCAGCATAACCCGACACAGAGAATCTTTTGTGTAGTTGCACATCCTACATAGTGTCCTCCTGCAGCACCCCGATGTGCTTCCATTTTGATCTAACCTCATTCAAATTCAGGTACGTATCTTTGCAATATCTCATCATTTCCCATTTTGTAGAGGTTCCCCACGATGATAGAAAATTCTATCGTGCGCACCACCAATTCCTTCTTTTGTTGGGCTAAGTATTTCTTCGGCGCAGCCCCTGTTGTTAGAAAATGTATTATATCCTCGAAGTGGCTGTCCGCGACACGCACTGGGAAGAGTTGTGCATCAAGTAGTCCCTCCTCCAAATTTGTTGGTTCCTCGCCCATCTCAATTCGTGACAAGTGACCTGGTCCTACATTTAGGTGTCCCTTCTTGACAATGAACTCAAAATCATATTCTTGAAACAGTAAAAGCCATCTACATGTGCACCCCCCCAACACAAGCTTGTTCACCAGGTGTTTCAATGCAGAATGGTCAGTATACATCTTGAAATGTCTGCCAAGTAAATAGTGTCGGTATTTTTGGAGTGCGTACACCATTGCTAATCCCTCACGCTCAATGGTAGAGTAGTTCTTTTCTACTTTGGACAGTCTCCAACTTGCGAACGCGATCGAGTGATCTACGCCCTTTGTGCCTTCTTGTGTGAGTACTGCTCCCAGCGTAATACACGATGCATCAACAAGTATATGAAATTCCACATCACATTTTTGGAAGATCAGGATTGGAGTGGAGGCTAGTTTCTCCTTCAGGACATTTAAAATTTTCATGCAATCATCATTCCAACAATATGTAGCATCCTTTTTCAATAGCTTTTCCATCGGCGTTGTTATTTGGGCATAACTTTTAATGAATTTCCCATAGTATCCAGTGTGCCCCAAAGTAACACGTAGTTGTTTAACACTACACGATGCTTCCAAATTGAGAGTAACGGCAATCTTCGTAGGGTCCACCATCAGGCCTTGTTTTCCAACCACATGTCCCAGTAGGTTTCCAAAGGGAACGAGGAATGTGCACTTCTTAAGGTTCAGCACAATCTGGTGACGGTGGCAAGTATCCAGCATCAAGCGTAAGCTCGCTACATGGTGCTTAACTAATCCAAAGATAGTCCAATCATCCAGATAGACCTCTAGAACTTGTGGATGTATTCTTTGAACGCAGCCACAACGATGTGCGAAAATATAGCTGCCACATTCTTTAGTCCAAATTGCATAACGATGTACTGAAAGCAGCCCCATTCTATTGTGAAGGTCGTTTTCCTCCTATCTTCCAGTGCGATCTTGATATGATGGTACCCTGAGAAGCCATCCGTGAATGAGTATGCTTCCTGACCACCAACATTTTCTGGTACTTCATTTGTGAATGGTGTTGGGAATGGATCGTGCACACAAGCATTGTTCAGCTTCCTGAGGTCCACACATATTCTTATTGCGCCTTTCTATTTTTTCTCCTGTACTACCATAGGACTCGCCCAATCGGATTCTTCTACTGGTTCAATAATTTCGGCTACGAGCATTTTGTCTAATTCGTCGTGGACCTTCTCTTTATACTTCAGATTCAAGTGGTAAGGTTGCTGCATAACTGGCTTTGTGTCCAGTTTCAGAGTGATCTTCATCATTCCTAAGTTGCCAATGATCCCTTTTAAGTTTGTAATTTTGGTCGGGAACAAGTCTTGGTATTCGCGGAGTAACTCAGCAACCTTATCTACCATAGCATCATCCAAATAGTCCCCAAGCGTCACGTACTTTGGCTCTGATTTTGTGCCAATGTTTACTTGCTTTGTTTTTAGTGGCATGGTGATGTCAAGATCCTCAATTGATGGTCCTCAAACCTCGCGACAACCTTCTGTTTCTGAAATATTAATTTTTTATGGGACCTCATCATCCTCCTCAACATGCACATTATAACACTCTTGGGTGTTGCTTAATTGTGTCACCCATACTGGCTGAAGTACTTCCATTAGATTCTGTGGTATTTTGAAGATGGCAGCTTTTACTGCTTGCAGCGCACCATCAACAGTATCTGACCAACAATTTTCAAATGTGAACGTAAACAAAAATCCCTCGTGCAAGAGATCCCATTCGCCCATACCATGTCGGAGCTCTGTCTTAGTATAACAATTCATGGGTATGACATCTAGGGTATGGTAGAATAAATGTACCCATTCAAGCTATGGCTCTTCCCCATAGACCTTGGTCCATTTCGCGAGGTGCGTACGTGGATCATCTCATCCGTCATATTTGTCTACTAGCCATATTTGCAGTTTCCCAAATTGTAGGTGCATCATCCTTTTGCATCCACACCAGTCCTCAAAATTTCCTCGATGCGTACCCCACCATTGTGCAGGTGTTGCACACAGTGCCCACTTCAGCGCATCAAACTAATGTTGTTCTGGTACTGTGCTTTCAAATTTTCTCAGAAATTCATCCACCGCTGTCAATCCATCATATTTCGGCAGGTCCCTTACCTCTATTGTCACAAAATGCAGTGATCTAACCATTATGTTGCAATTAATCATTGTTACTTCATGCAGCCAATTCTGCCATCGCTCTACTTCTTCATCTAAATCCGAAGTGCAGGAGCTTTCACGCTCCCACGAAATTCTCTCATCTGCAATTATATTCACTCAATCCTAGTTTCACATAGTTATCATGTAAATACAATCGAGATCATCATCACTATCATCATCGCGCACTGGTTTAGTGTATCACTCTCCTTTGGCTGGATCCAACAGTACTACTACGCATAGTGACTTTTTCTCAAATATCATTTTTCACTTCTTCATATTTATGATTCCATTCATTTCGGTGGTTCAGTCTATTCCTAGTAGCGCGAGATAGGGGTTACTATCATCAACAATCTCTATTACTTCAAAATCCACCTACGCGCTCGCCACTTCAATATCTACTGTTACCCCTTGCAATCTTCCCATGGGAAAAATCTTCTGTTGGTTTGCCATTTGTAACTGAATAGGGGACCATTATAACACGAGTCTACCCATGAGTGCCCACGTTTGCTTTGGTAGTGCATTCACGTCCGAACCCAGATCTAGGATTACCTGATCCATTTCATACGCACCAATCTGCGCAGTCAACCTCATTTCCCTTCTAGTGCGCAATGCATGCTTCCCCAGTTTCCGAACCACACGGGGTTCTCCTGACCCCACGCATCTAGTGATAAGTTCCAGTAGTCCCTTGACTGCCTTACTATCATGCAGCAGTTTCATGCATGTTTCCAAAAAGGTAGTGAGCATTGAAGGATCCATTCCTGGTTCTAGTTGATCCTTACTACCTGAACTGGAGGCCTCCATGAAGCTCTTCTTAGCTTCCATGAATGTCTCCTTCGCGCGTTCTAAATCAAACCTAGGTTCCTTTATAGGAGCCTTGTGAACCCACACACTTTCTTCTAGTTTCTTCCCCTTATCATCTCCCATGGTCATATCACTCCTGAGCATCATGTTTACATTCGGGTCTTCCTCGTGTGGCTCAAACCTCATCATTTGTACATTCTGAGTCAGAGGGGCCTCGAACACCCCTTTTTTGCGCATTCTTGCGATCAGCGAAGGGCAGTCTTCTGCCTCATGATAAAACTGAGCACAATACAAACATCATATCCTTGTCAGGTTGGTACAATCGTGGGCATAGTGCCTTGGCCCTCTACAATTGTAAAAAATTAGTTGTCCGCGACCCCTTCCTAGTCCCATTCCGCCTCGTCCTCGACTACGCCCTTGAAACCTAGCACACGCCATCCCTGTATTTGGGTCAAGGGCTCGCGTTTTGGTCTGTACCCTGTAAGCAAGGGTCCGATCCATCATTAGTTCGTAACTTCAGCAAGTGCGTTCATCGTGGCCTACCGACCTATAGAAATTACAAAACAATTGCTGGGACATCTGCGTAAACTTCTGCAACAAATGACAATTATCTATAGTGTGTTCCCCTCCTATCTAACAGATCGCACACCATAATGCAGGTGTCATTCTCAGCCCTGCCTGTGCCTCTGGTCTTAAAATGGCATCAGCCCTCCTCCTGCTAAGTAGTTCGCGAATACTAGACAGTGATCTTTGTCTTGCCCCTTGCCTTTGAATTTTATACACCATACTTCCTCGCGTGCCTCTGGCCGCGGTGCCCTATCCTGCTTAAAACTATGCATTTCTAGACATAGATTTTGTGGTTATGCATGGATTTGTTGGACGTCCAACCCAAGATCTTGTATAGGGGTCTCATGTAATCTCATTTCCATTTCCAATGCTTCGGCCTGGGTGGAAAGTTTTTGCTGTGACAGCGTCGTCCTCAAGTACGGTGTCAGAGATGCTACAAACCATGCACGACGTTATCCATTTGTCAACGTCATATTTGCTTCACAAATCATACTCTTTAGCCTTTGATCCAGATCACAGGGGGTGTCACCTAGGAGCATCGTGATCTCTTTAAACCCGATGATTGATTGTGTTTCTGAATTTGGCCTGCTAAACTCCCTGTTTAGCATATCCTGGATCTCTGCGATTCCTGCGTTTGGGTGGTCATTAGAATGCTTGATATACCATGTTAATGTGCGATCCTGTAGCACGCTCACCAGCATTGCCTCCTTAATATTGTCATCTGTGACAACTTGTGCTTCCTATACTTCTCTTACTACGAACTAGAATTGGTTAGGATATTCATTCCCCACGCCTCTAAATACCGGTAGTTTGATGGCACTCACCATACTGAACTATGGTGGTGGCGGAGATGGAGTGGGTGGAGATGGAGGTGAGGATGGTGAAATGGGTGGCAGTGTGCGTGGAGGTGGTAAAAGTGGAATTCGCTGTCTTATCAAACTAACCACACTTCTCGGAGAAACCTTCGCAAGCTCTTCCTCGCTCTCCCGTGAGGGTGAAATTAAGGGACTGGTTTCTAATTCTTTGCTACTTCCACTTCTGTAGATCTTCCCACTCCACATAGTCTCGAACATTAATTTATTCGCATAACCCTCTTTTCACACAATAGCATCTTAATCCAAGTGTTCAAATATTTAATGTACTTACCTCGCAGTATTTTGAGAAAATGTAGCTCTGCTTCACTGTAGCTAACGGTCGTGTCTACCGCAAACTCAGTGATAAATCCTCCTATTATCAGGTCGACCCAATGGTCCACAGCTCACGCAATCTTAGCTTCTGATGCTTCTAGTTTGCACACTAATTCCAGAGTCCACACTATTGGTTTGATGAGCCTACACCTTCCCTGGCTATCTACTAACTTTGCGATCCACTCATATAGCTCAGAAGGAAAGGATGCAAAGAAAATCTCGTGGATTTCCGTATACAAGTAGTGCTCCAACCATTGTTCCTTAGATACTCTCGGAGATTTGTTTTCCTGCGTCATGAACTCATGAATATTCTTGTCCAACCACTCTTCAATTTCTTTCTTTGTTGGGTTCTAGTGGCACGACATCAGACATCCCTTATGCAGATCCCAGTCCTGAAAATGGAACCATTTGTTGGCTTGTATGGGCCTGACCTAGGTTTAGAGATGATTTAGCCAAGCAAATCCTAGTACTACTAGCCCTTTCGGCAACTGTCCATGGAGCACGGACTGAGGTCTCACCCGAAGTAGTATGGGAGGGTGCTAGAACGAAGTTTTCGCACCCTGGGGATGTCTGATGGGATTTTGGTGGTCCGCGCTTTGGCCCTGCGCGCTCATCACTACACGCACTTGTTATTCCTTTGCAACCTGTGATGCTGGTTCCACGCAACCCTACTCAGGGTGCAACCCGTATAATACCCAAGTTCCTTTCTATTTAATCTGTTATTACCCGATTACTTAACTTGTGTGTGTAATATTAATGATTATTACAGCATATTCAGCAATCATATCAATGCACACAATAAATAAACCAATATAAATGTAAAGAAGACAATGCACATCAGATACACATAAATAGAAATTAACTTCTCTTTATTATTCTTCAATCCAAATTACAAACTTGACACTGCCCTGCGCACTGAGCTGCAGGGGTCTGCACACTCAGTTGCAGACTCTACTAGGCCTCTATGCACTCAGGTGCAGAGCCTCTTCCTACCACTACGACCCAATACACTTAGACACTTCTTCTATGCTTGCACCATTCCTATTCTTCTCTATAAAAATCGTCATCTTTACACTTAGAGCCTCACTCTATTTATACACTCCCATGATCCATGGACCATGGGTAGGCCGACATGAATTTACATTACATTACAATAAATTAGAGTGGAAAGCCCTATGACTCATCCTATACTTCACGCTCCGTGCCCGAAATTTGCAGAGTCTTACAAAACTTTTGACCAAAGCTTGGGTTTTGAGCCCCAGAACATGTTGTTGGGGGGATTCCATGCCCAACAATATTTCCTCAGGTTAGAATCAATCAAAAGGGCCTACCTCCTGGTCCACTTTTCCTGCTTGATGATGTCCTCGCTTGCTCGCTCCAACTATCTCTCGCTTCCTTCTTCAAGCACTTGAAACAAGTAAACAACAATAGACAACAAACATGATAATAGACAAATTACAATTCAACCTACTTAACAAGTAAAGAAACATTAAGCCATGAATATTGAATACTACAAAACATGTAGGAAACCAATCGATAGTTGCATATATTAATATCAAAGAGAGATTACAACCATTTTTCTTGATGTTTTAGTCCTCCTTTGACAAGACCAGGTTCCCACACACTTCTGCTAGCATTCCATGATGGTCTCAAGCAATAATAGTTTTAAGGATCTTCCCTTTAGAATTCACTCCAAACCAAATCACACATCTCCCTCACACAACTAGATAGCTACAACTAGTAATAGCTTTTTGTCTACTCCAAACCAAAATAGCATAAGCACACTAACATTAACACTATAACTAGCTTGTGCTTGGGAAGGAGGGAGGTTTATATAGGAAAAATGTATGGGAGATTGATCCTCTTCTCATGGGAGAAGGTCTTATCCCTTGAGGTAGTTCCATCATTATAGAGAAAAGGAGCCTAAACCATCATCCTCGACCCCATCCGACCAAACCATTTACCAAAATTTTGCTACGAAGCTTCTAGAGCTGGAAGCTTCGGCTCCTAATTTAAAAAGCTTTCCATAACAGGACCGGTGTGACTAGAACATAGCTCAATCACTTCGGTCAGTGTGGGGGATAGTGCTAATCTCTTCACATCAGCACGGGGGAGACAAAGGCCATTAGCGCCGGTCTTGTAAACTTGGCAAAATAGAAGTTTCAGGGGAAATGGTGCAAAAGGGAATTTATCTGCTCATGAAGAGGGACACAATGGGAGTTTCTCCATGAAGGCAAAGCATGTGGGGTTCACTATAAAGGTCCTCCAGTATCAAGGAACAGAGAGTACAGGGACAGTGAAAAAATGTTGTGTAACACGCATTTAGTTTAGTTTCCAACATTATAATATGTTTGCATCTCTAAGTTGTATTGACCTAGATTATTACTAACAAAGTGTCACCAAACCACTAAATGCGAGCACGCCCCTTTTTCTTCACAAAAGAAATAAGTGGTCTACATGGAACAACATTATCCCATTTATTTGTGCCCCTAACCATACCCATTTTAACATGGGAATGATTCACATATAAGTGAAGGAAAAAGCCACCCCTATATATGGATGCCTTGTGACACCCCATCAAAAGATCACCAAGGAATGCTTACATCCATAGTTTCCATGAGCACTGATCTACCACACATAGCAATCTTAGATTGTAGATAGTGTGAGAGAATAGATAATCCTTCATCTACAACATTTTCAAGATAGGATGGGGAGTTTTGGAAAATTTCCTTATTCCTAGTTATTCATATACCCCAACATACAATGAGTGGGAGAGCCCTAAAGGATTTCGTGGCCCTATTCTCAAACCAATATTTTTGAATCACTTCAAATGATATTTCAATCCTAACCCATCAAAGAACAACATGTATCCCAAAAATGTTGAGTGAAATGGAATTGAACAAAAATATGATATATGGATTCCTCATTACCCTTGCACAAAGAACACCAACCTGGACCAATTTTACATCTACACTGCATAACATCCTTCAGCCCCCAACTTCAGAATTTTGTATCCCAAATTCAGAATTTTGGACCTGCAACTTGATACCCTACAACATCTTCAGAATTTTACACATCTGAGATTTGTAGGGTAGATTCAAGGGAAAAAACTTATGTTTTCTTCCTTCCTTATTTCTCTTTCTTGCCAAGTTCTTCTATTGAATTTCGCTCTTGTCCTGGAGATCGAACTTTCTTGCTTGGTGCTTCAAATGAGATTGAATTTGTCTCTATATATACATTATCCATTAGGTCGAATAGTCTCTTTACAGACCGACTTGGTCTTGTAGACACAAAAATTACATTTTTGACTCAAATAAATTTATTTTTCCATTTTCTCTTCTAAGTCCAATTGGTACCTCAAGAACAATAATTTGACCTATGACATGTATTATTTTGACTCAATAAACCCAAAAAGCATGAAGAACATGCATGAACTAGATGACCAAATAATTTGAGCATGAAACCCATACTTGAAAAAAATATTTCTTTTTATTTTGATGTTTACATAAAATTTACAATAATATAAGTACAATAGGAATTATGAAGACCAAACCTATTTAAATTTTCTAACATTATGGCCGATGTCTCTGAGTTATTAAATACACCTCCAAAGCAGTTATGAGTGTCTTAATTTCAAATGAAATGGGAAAGATATGACTCTTACCAAATACCACCTCATAAGGAGAGAATCATGCAGTATTTCTCCAATTAGTTATGTGTTCCCATAATACCTTCGGAATTCCTTCAACCCAATCTCTTCAATGGCCCACCATAGTACTTTTGAATGAATTCAAGTACTTTATTGGTACTTTCCACTTTCCCATTCGCCTACGAGTGGTAAGTTGAAGTGACAGTGATGAATTCTGTACTTTTTGACAAGGTCATGTATTAGTTTAGAAGTAAACTATGCTCCTCCATCTGTAACTATTTCCTTTGGCACTCCTTACCGAGAAAATATTTCCTCAAATAATAAGTCAGTAACAACATGTTTAGTTTCCCTAGTAAGTGCTCTAACTTCCACCCATTTGGTGACATAGTATGTGCACACTAAAATATAATTAATTTTCTACATTGGGGGATGAATTGGTCCTACAAAATCTAAAGTCCATCTCTCGAATGGTTCCATCCCTAATTGAGGTTGTAATGAAATTTCATCTAATTGAGTAGGTTGATCCATCCTCTGACAACTATCACACCCTTGCACATATTTCCTTACATCTTAAAATACAGTAGGTCAAAATTAACCCATGTGTAGAACTTTATGACCTATTCTACTATCTACAAAATTCCCTCCATAAGTGTCACATGGAACGAGTCGATCTTGCGGACAAGATAGACCTTCCTAGAATCTAACGATATCTAGCGACAATCAAGCCAATCAAAAACTATATTTCTCTAAATATGCATTTATAAACAAAGGCAAACAAGTGTTTAAGCCTACCTTGGGTCCAATGCAAGTTTGTGGAAGCCTCAATCCTTTGATCCAAGTGAGCTCCCTTGTTGCGAATCTGCAAACACAAACAAGAAAACAAATTAAATAGCACTTGAAAAGCCATTATCATAAAACATACTTAACATGATGAGCAAGGAATTCATGAAACAAATGACATAGGACAATTTGTTGAGAAAAATGAATCTGATTGTATTAATTCAAATCAAAGAAGAAATTTACAACCTGTGCCTTGATGTTGTACAAGCTCCACCCAAGGTCCAACAAGAAGTCTCCTCTACTTTGACAAGTTTCACTCTCTTCCCAATGAAGCCAAAAAGGTATGTGATCTCTCCTCTCAAGCTTAACTAGGAAGTCTCAATTCCACCAACATTTACCCTCAAAAATGTTTAGCTTCTAACCTCCCTAGCAACTAGCCCAATGCCTTAATTTATAGTGCAATGGAGGGAAGTTACTAGGCCATCCTTCAAAGGGATATCTCCTCTCATCAAGGGATTAGCTCCTTCTCTTTTGGGATGCATGAACCACCTAAGAGCGACCAATCCACGTCAAAATTCCTTCTAGAATCATCTAGAATTAACCCAAAGTGAGTTTTTTAGAATAAAATTATGCCTTTTTTACTTTCACATGGGTTCGCACCCACTCCTTTAGGGACAGAGCGGGCAAGTCCGCAGCTTTTATGAACAGGGGGTACAGGACCGCAGGTAACAGTGAGAGAAAGTGCGGAACTAGAGCTTTGTTGATTTTCAATGTCTTTCTCTCATTTTCAAAGCTTGACTTGAAGAGCTGAGGTCTGAGACTTGCTTAGGAGGACAGTACAAGTGATGATAGACCCATACTGACTGCAAATAGTCATGGTGACGATATTTTTGTGTAACACATTTCCCCCTAAAGTGCGAAGTCTGTAGTAGATGAGGATTTCATTTATCATTTAGGAAGAGTGAAGTACTTTATCATTTCGAGGATCATCTTGTGGAGAGCCCGGTCGGAACCTGTAAAAGCATTCAATGCAATATATATATATATATATATATATATATATATATATATATATATATATATATATATGAGATCATATCATCGCTGAGGTAGGCATTCCCATACTCAGATCAAAACTAACTAGAAAACTAACTACTGCTCTGATATATGAATGATCTTGTAATACATCACAAGTATAGACACATGTAGACACATTATAAATGCAACCATCTATTTATGAATAGTCCACAATATAATGAATACAAAATTCCTCGCAGCCTGGATGGTAGAAACTAGATCCAGGGTCTTCATTTCTACTTCCCGAAACAATATGATTCTATCCATGCGAATGAATGTGTTGAAGTTGAACATGGTAGAAACCAGTTGATTACCAGTCAATGATGTAAACTGTTAACAAGTGTGAGAGAAACCACTAGTAATGTCAATGGCTCTCAAAGTACTCAGTACAATCCATGAGATGTGAATAAATGTGTTGATGTCGAACATGTCACGGAATCCTTTGATCAAAGGTCAATGATGCAACCTATCGTCGAAGGCGAGAAACCTACCATTGAGGCATGCAGATCCCAAGGTACTGACGATTTCTAGATCATATTTCTAGATAATGAGCTGAAGTCGATAGAAAGCGATTCGTTGTAGGAAAGCCCACAACACGAAATTATAGATCAAGTTGAAGAAATTTAGTTGCAAGGACTGACTCAGGGATGGTCAAAATGGATGACAGATATTTTGCAGATGAATGGCTTATTGGCACTGACCTCTTGAATACATAACGACACAGCAGATGGTTTGGTGACAATTGACCCAAAGTTAATACCCAGAAACCAGCTGAAGACTTTCAATGTGGTTTGATCAACTGTTAGGCAAAGGATTTCCCAACCCAGGTGAATAAAAGTGTCGTGTTCAAGAGTGGTTACAAAGTATGACAAACAGGCTCATTTTTCTCTCTTTTCCCCCACCATTTCTGGCAAGTACCTCTTTATTTTTGACAAGCTTGAGGAGGATAACATCTGCTTGATTATAAGCTCATCCTTCAGATGAGTCCAACTTAGTTTAAATTCGAACCCTAAGAAGGAGTGGTCCGTTCCTGTTTTTAATTGAACAGGTCCTTTACTGTTAAATTTTAACGAGTCCAGTATAGGAGAAACTCGGTGTTTTTCAATTTTAGAGAGTCTGAAAAAACTTAAGAAGACTTCATGGTTGACCTTTTTCGTAAATTTGTGTCTCCCAAGCCTGAAAAAGTATAAAATAATACTTGAGAGAACCGCTTGATCATTATGACCAAGGAGTACTTTTCATAATTAGTGCCTCTGACCCGAAAAAGTAAAAAAGCGATCAATGACACGTTGTTTTATAACCAATATCGAATTTGAAACGACAAAAATCCGGCAATCTTTTCATGTTTTTACGGTAAAAAAAAGAGTTGTAAGTGGACCGTCTTTTTAGTTCCATTTTAACGAGTTTAAAAAGAAAAACTCGGCGATCTTTTCATATTTTGAGAGTCTGAAAAGGGCTTAAAAGAGAACTCCAAGGTTTCATTTTTTCGTAAGTTTTAACGAGTTCGAAAAAATGATAAAAATGTACTCATGGTTTTCACTTTTTCGTAAGTTTTAATGAGTTCGAAAAAATGATAAAAATGTACTCATATGGCCAACTTTCAATTTAATTTACGAGCAGGAAAATATGGAAAGAACTCGGCATTTTCATTTGTTTTACGAGAATGAAAGATAGCAAAATAATCTCGAGATTTTCATGAGTTTAACGAGTCTTGAAAATAACTGAAATTGACTCGAGATAGGTTTCATTTTTACAAAATCTTGAAATAGAGAAAAGCTATGCTTCAAAGTAGTTTCATTTTTACACAAGCTTGAAACAGAGAGAAAACTGTGCTTGATGCCCCCTAAGCATAACTGCTAGAGCGCATGTCCCCCAGCTTCATTTCATTCAACTAAGTACATTAATTAATAGCTGGATGGAATGAAGGTTCAGTTACGAGATCATTTGAAAGACTCGACCTAAAACTGTAAGAAAATTATGCAAAAAACTGAAATAACTAACCTAAATATACAACTTAACATTTGAGATCTAGTCAAAATCTCGACTCAATTAGAGGAGGATTTGTTTCATTTTTTAACGAGCTTGACATAGGAAAAGAACTATGCTCGGATCCGGTTTCATGTTTACACAAGCTTGAAACGAAAAACTATGCTTGTTATAAGTTCGCATGCCCCCAGCATAATGACGCAAATCGAGGTACATGCCCCCCAAGCTTCATTGCATTCAACCAGGTGGATGAAATGAAGGTTTACTTTCGAAATCTTGGAAAGACTCGTGGGAGTTGTTTCATTTTTTAGTGAGGTTGACACAAGAAAAGAACACAAGACAAGGAACTATGCTCTAAAATCCTTGATTCATTTTTTAACGAGCTTGACACAAGTCAAGGAACTATGCTCATGACTCCTTATTTCATTTTTTAACGAGCTTGACACAAGACAAGGAAGTATGCTCTAAAATCCTTGATTCATTTTTTAACGAGGTTGAGACAAGAACAAATTATCCTCGCATCTAACTCTCTACAATCTATTTGAATTCTACTCTCTACCTTTATAACCTACTGATTCATTTTTTTTTAAATGAGGTTGACACAGGAAAAGAACTATCCTCATACTTACTGATTCATTTTTTAATGAGGTGGACACAGTAAAAGGAACTTTCCTCGAAACAACTGATTCATTTTTTAATGAGGTTGACACAGGAAAAGAACTGTCCTCATACTCATTAATTCATTTTTTAACGAGGTTGACACAGTAAAAGGAACTTTCCTCGAAACAACTAATTCATTTTTTAATGAGGTTGACACAGGAAAAGAATTGTCCTCATGACAGCCTGTTTCCTTTTTTAACGAGGTTGATATAGGGAAAAACTCTCCTCGCAAAGCCTGTTTCATTTTTTAATGAGGTTGATATAGGGAAAAACTATTCTCGCACCACCCTGTTTCATTTTTTAACGAGGTTGACATAGGAAAAGAACTATCCTCGCTGAGCTTGTTTCATTTTTTAATGAGGTTGATACAGGAAAAAACTATCCTCGCACCACCCTGTTTCATTTTTTAACGAGGTTGACACAGGAAAAGAACTATCCTCGCTCACTGATCATGGCTTCCAACTGGAAGAAAGACATGTCAATGGACACACCTTGATCATGGCTTCCAAGAGGTCTTCATTAGAAGGAAGAATAGTTCTCTGGAAGGAACACATGTCAAGGGACTCAAAAGGGATAAGAACATCATGTTCAAGTAATCCCATAGAGTTTTCCATGTCAATTACCGAATCTAAATCAAAGGAAGATGAGCAAACAGTGAGAGGCTCACTTACATCGGTAACTGAAAACATGGGACTAGTTGCCACATAATTAACCCGTGGTGGGGTAGATACCACTTTAGGATCAGGAACATTTAGGGCTTTCATATTATTGGTAGTTGAAACAAGACTAGGGAACGAAAGCTGATCTACAGTCACAATATTTCCATTGTGAGGGAAAGACATCATGCGAAAGAGTGTCGATACGACAACTTTCATTGCATAAACATAGTCTCGCCCAAGGAGTAAATTGAAATCCAAGGGACCTCGAACTACCATAAGATCAATATAGACAGTTTTACCTTCCAAGGTAATAGAAAAATTAGGAAGGATCCCTAAAGGTTCACTAATGGTTCTGTTAAAAGCTTTCAGATTCTGCGTAATAGGCGCGAGCTGAGGGGAACCCAAAGCTTTCCAAGCAGTTGAGGATAAAATACTAACAGAACCACCTTAATCTACCTATGTGTGGTGCATATCCCTATCACCAACCTTGATAATGATTTGGAAAGGGATGGAGGAAGGAAGACGAGGTTCTGTCAGTCTATTCCAATCAAAGGAAAAGACCTCAGTACTTGGAGGGGGTTCTGTAGAAACAGGTGAAATGCCCCCCGCGTAGAAGAATCTGATGTAACAAAAAGAACCTGAGCGGTATGAAGTTCACTCTCTAAAGGGAGAGTGGGATCGACCGAATGTGAAATTGGATCGACCACTTGATCAACTAATGGATCATCAACTTGAGTGATATGAGTTTCACTCTCCAATGGAAGAGTGGGATCGACTATACTTGAAATTAGATCAATCACTCTGTCAGTTGATGGTAGGTTGGGAGAAAGTTTACGGTAACTAGTTGGAAATGCTTGCTGTGGAACAGTAAGGTTTTCCAACAATTTTGAGGCTTCATCCATGTGAGGGAAAATGTGAGTTTGATGACTCCCTTTGCATAACTTACAAGGAAACCTAACTTTACCCTTTTTCCCAGGAACCTGACTATCACTGGTTGATGGATCAATGGAAAGTTGATGAAATTTTTTTGACCCTACTTCCAAGACCTTTGGAATACCAAGACAATTGACAAGGATGTGGTCACTCTTACAAAGCCTGCAAGGGTATTTGGGTTTACGATGCATGTTGGAGGTTTCCTCAACACAACTAACACTTACAACGATGGTTGGTTGGTTGACTTCTTTCTTATCTTGCTTCTTCTTATTCTTCTTCTTCTTAGCCACCTGCTTACTAGTGTCAAGGCTTTTACCAAGCGAAGAGGAAGAAATAGAGAAATAAAAATTAGGCAAAGAAGGTAAAGGGTCAACAGAAGGTTGGTGATGTTGAGATGGTGAACTCTGTTTAGGTGAAGCATTCGGTTGAGGTGGAATAATTGGAGTATTTGGGACTAACGAAGTTGAAAATAACAATATCAGTAAACCTATTGTAAATCCAGGTAATGACAAAGTAGCCATATAAGGAGGACCAACATTTCCAAAGTAAGGAAAAGTATTAGGATTCTCGTTAAGAGGGGTTCCTTGGTTGGTAAATTCCGGAACAGTTGCCATTATATTCAACTTCAGTGAATTTTATTAACAATTTAAAACTAAGATTAACAATTCACACCTGACAATTAAAATTCACAATTCACACCTATGGTATCTAAAAGTAAAAAAAGAACAAATTAACATGCGCTATCAAATCTAGGAGTCAAACCACACACAAACAGTAACCTTCCATACCGAAAACACTAGTTGGTGATGAAATCCAATGTCGCAGAATTCAATACAGAAATGGCGGTTGGAACAGTTACCCCAACAACCTGCTTAATGAATAGACTGGCACAAGTTTCTCCACTAAACCATCTCGAGTGAAGAAAACCCCCCAGAAAATCCAAGTGAGTCTAGTCGATGTCTGCTCCAGGTACAGTGGGATCTTCCCTCCACTGTCACCTTAGGAAAGAATCCTATAGAATATGGTCACTATGGTTACCAACAGAAACAAATATACCTGGGGGAATAGTCTACGATCCGATACACACACAAGGGAAAAGTAACAAGCTCAATCCCCTTGAAGGCTCCTTGACATAATCCAAGGTTTACCAACAAGTGACCCCAGGCCCCTCGACAATGGTCAATCCTAGGTTTATCGTTTTTAATACGTGAATATCTTCTATCGTTCCCAATGAGGAAGGATTGATTCCCACACTGGTTCAGATATGATCTCCTGCTTCTCCTTTAAGAGGAGCTTTCCCAGAGCATAGATGTAACAATTGGAATTTATCTCCTACCACAAGATACAGCTACTTTTTTGTTTTACTGTCTTGGAGAGTTAACTAAAACCTATTCCAAGACACTAGCCTAAGCTAGATTGGTGGAAAGAGCCCTAAAAATGTAAAGCTTACTAGATGAATTTTAATTAAGTGCTGTGTTATTGAGGCTGTTATTACTCAAAAGGATAAATGGATATGAAACCTATGGTGTTATGACCCGACCCAAAACTGAATGAAATCGAATATGATAATGTAATCTTTTCAATTCGATGAATCCTAACTAAAGTAAGGAGAGAGTTTCCATCCACTTCCAACAATGCAAAAAATTGATCACTAAGAGAAAATATAACAAATTCTCTAATGCACTAATTTCATCAAGAAAAACTAATGCAAATCAATTCCAAAACAGTTTTTATTTTTATTTTTGTGTGTTAAAAACAAGAATAAAAATATGTAAATTCAAATCAAAGAAAGCTGATCTAAATCTATGATTGATTTTTCAGAATGTAAACTATGCAATTGTAATCTATGCACAATTCATTTGAAAAGTATGCAAATGTAATCTATGCACATTTTTCATTCATATTCTGAAAATGAGAATTCTAATTATGCAAATGTGATATATGCAAGAGAATTCTAATACACAAGATGATTCTAATGTAATCTAAGAACCAATCAAGTGCAAGTCAAGAAAATTGGGTGAGAGTTCCAAAGATCAAAAAATAAAAACACTCAAAGGCGATTAACTTTCATACACAATATAGAACAAAAGCAAAAAGATGCAAAATTGTGAAAAGGCTGAGACAAACCTCCAAGTAATGACCAAAGGAAACCAAATTAAGAATTTCTCAAAAAAAGAAACTCAAAACACCCAATTGATAAAAGCTTAAAACAGGAATGCCAATGGAATTAACCTAAGAAAATTTCCTGATAAGTCACGTGCAGATCTAGGTAGGGGATAATAACATCTAAACAAAAACTAAACTGACTGGAAGAGAAAATCTTAAATTTTTCAAAATTTTAGCAGGGTCCACAGGCCCACAGTTCACACAGGTACGGTACCGCTCTGTGCTAAAGGAAAAAGTGCGAATAGGTCCGCATTGTGTCGCAAGCCGAGGGTGCGGTCCTCTCCCAAAGTTATGAAAAATAAAAAATAATCCTAGATCTACTAAAACTACCCAATTCCACACACAACAAGCCAAAAATAGAAACAAAAACACAGTTTCTCAGGTCAAAGTAAAAACAAGGAAAAAATCAAGTCCCCAGTGGAGTCGCCATTTTGTCACACGAAACGAGTCGATCTTGCAAACAAGATAGACCTTCCTAGAATCTAACGATATCTAGTGACAAGCAAGCCAATCAAAAACTATCTTTCTCTAAATATGCATTTATAAACAAAGGCAAACAAGTGTTTAGGCCTACCTTGGGTCCAATGCAAGTTTGTGGAAGCCTCACTCCTTTGATCCAAATGAGCTCCCTTGTTGTGAATCTACAAACACAAACAAGCAAACAAATTAAATAGCATCTGAAAAGCCAATATCATAAAACATACTTAACATGATGATCAAGGAATTCATGAAACAAATGACATAGGACAATTTGTTGAGAAAAATGAATCTGATTGTATTAATTCAAATCAAAGAAGAACTTTACAACCTGTGCCTTGATGCTATACAAGCTCCTCCTAGGGTCTGACAAAAAGTCTCCTCTACTTTGACAAGTTTCACTCTCTTCCCAATGAAGCCAAAAAGGTATGTGATCTCTCCTCTCAAGCTTAACTAGGAAGTCTCAATTCCACCAGCATTTACCCTCAAAAATGTTCAGCTTCTAACCTCCCTAGCAACCAGCCCAATGCCTTAATTTATAGTGCAATGGAGGGAAGTTACTAGGCCCTCCTTCAAAGGGATAAAGCCCTCCCTAAAAGGGATAGCTCTTCTCATCAAGGGATTAGCTCCTTCTCTTTTGGGATGCATGAACCACCTAAGAGCGACCAATCCACGTCAAAATTCCTTCTAGAATCATCTAGAATTAACCCAAAGTGAGCTTTTTAGAATAAACTTGCGCCTTTTTGACTTTCACAGGGGTCCGCACCCACTCCTTTAGGGACAGAGCGGGCAAGTCCACAGCTTTTGTGAACAGGGGGTGTGGGACCACAGGTAACAGTGACAGAAAGTGCGGAACCAGAGCTTTGTTGATTTTCAATGTCTTTCTCTCATTTTCAAAGCTTGACTTGAAGAGCTGAGGTTTGAGACTTGCTTAGGAGGACAATACAAGTGATGATAGACCCATACTGACTGCAAATAGTTATGGTGACGATATTTTTGTGTAACAATAAGGCCCATCATGATAGGCCTTGAGGATATCATAGATCTCATCCTCTCTTACGCACCTTCTAATCTACTGATCAAAACTAGTGGGGAAGAGATAGTTATCCAACCAAAAATATCGAGCACTTTGTTGAACACTTCTCCTCTTTTTCTTGGGAGAAATGTTATGGGAAATCTTTCCTACAAAAAGGTAATTGGTAATGTCTACATGCCAAGGTGAATAATTGGATATTTCAAAAAGTTACTCATCTGGAAAAGAGTCTTCAATGGGAAGATTTTCAGTAACACTAGTTAATCTAGAAATAAAATATGCAACACCATTATGCTTCCCAGGTTTATCTATAATGGTAATATAAACTTATTGGAGTAACATCAACCACATAGTAACCTTGACATTAGTAATTGGCCCATTCCTTAAAACTAGATAGCATAGTGGTCAGTATGCACAAAGGCTTGGTAACCATTAATGTAATACCTAAATTTATTAATAACATGAATAACAACAAGAAACTATTTTTCTGTCATCGTGTCATTTATCTATGCAGGGGTCAAGATCTTGTTGATGTGGTGGATGGCGTATGGTTTATTTTCCTCATGTTTTCCAAGTACAACACCAATGGTTGTATCAGAAGCATAAATGGGTATGTGAAACAACAAACTCCAGTTATGTCCTCACAAAATAGGAGATGTTGTTACACACCTTTTCAATTCTACATAAGTGTTGTTACACTTGTTAGTCCATACAAAATCCTTATACTTTGTCAACAAAAAAAAAATGGGAATGAAATCTTGGCGAAATTTTATATAAATTGTTTATAATAATCTTCTTGTCCCAAAAATCTACATACCTCCTTCTGCATCTTAGGGGTGTAAATTTTCAAAATTACCTCAACTTTTGTTGGGTTGACCTGTATTCCTACAGTAGAGAGATGGTGACCTAAAAAAATACCTTCAGCCATCATCATATGGCACTTCTCAGTATTGAGACAAAGATGGGCTTGTATGAAATGCTCAGGTACTTTCTTAAGGTTGTGCAAGGCTTCATCAAACTGATCCCCATAGAGTATAAAATCATCCATAAAATTTTTGAGATAGTCATTACCCATGTTAATAAAAATTCCTTACAATGATCATTGAAAGGTTGCAGGTGCATTACAAAGCCCAAAAGGTAGGACCCTATAGGAAAAATATACCCTAGGGGAAAGTGAAGGTAGTTTTGTCCTAGTCCTCAAGAGCAATATGAATTTGATTATAGTCGCTAAATCCATCTAAAAAAGGGGGAAAAAATAAATTACCAAACAGAGTATTAAGGACCTGATCAATAAAGGGTAATGGAAAATTTGAGTGGATTTATTCAACTCCTTATAGTCTACACAAACTCTCCACTTCCCTCCTTTTTTAGGAAGAAAGACAAGTGGGGATACATTAACTATCTAAAATTGGATGGATAAAATTTGCACTTAAGAGTTTTTGAAGTTCCTTCTTGACAACATTTTTCAATGTTGGGTACATTCCATGTTGAGGTTTCCAGAAATTCTGAGATCCATCCTTTAAATAGATATGATGTGTAGACATAGTAGGATGGATACCCTTCATGTCCTTATAATCCCACAAAAAGGACTTTTTATTCTTCCTTAGTAACAACATTGATCTCTCTCTTTGTTAAGGAGATAAATTAGGGTTAATGCTTAAGGTCTTTCCAGGATCTATCTCCATTAGGACACCCTTAAGGATGGGGGTTGTAGGTATTTCCTCTGTAACGGGATCATCAAGAGAATCTTCCTTACTGTATTTTTCTATTACAAAACTCAACAATCAATATGTTGATGGTGTAACAATAGAAGGGTCATTAATGAAGTTGTTAATAATATCTTTCTTGGTCTCATTTTTAAAGTGTAAGGCTTTTCCTATAGTGAGTAGTGGATGTGTATCAACTTCTTCCAATTCGAACTCATACCATAAAGGGTTTTCACCTTCCAAACTTCGTTTTATCATAGGGGTAAAGCATAAGATCCTTGGTAGTGTTACCATTAGATATTGTCATGCACTAAGATCTACACCCAATAAAAGCATTTGCAGTGGCCAGCCATGGCCTACCCAAGATCAAAGGATGTCCCCAAAGGTGTGTATTAGACTGTAACACTATAAAATCCACTGGATACTACCAAGAGTCCACTGAAATAATAACATCATCCATTATTCCTTTAGGTCTGATCCTAGACCTATCTGCCAATTCTGAAACAGTAGGAGTTGGTCTCAAGTTGGTAAGCCCAAGTAGTTCAATAGTGTCCCTAGTTATTATGTTAATTGTTGCTCCTAAATAAATCAAGGTATCTAGAAGAGTTTTTCCTCCAATATGAACAACTATTGTTGGGTTCCTGAGATCTTCGTATTTAGCAAGTTTATTATCCCCTAACGCCAATTATAATAACTTTCCAATTACATGCATAGTAGGGCGGTCCCAAGTTTTCCTGCTTGGATTTTTGACACACAAATTTTTTATTGTTTTAGCATAAATAGGAACATCTCAAATTTCTTGAAGTAAAGGAATCTGAACATATAAATTTTTCCACTTTAAGAAATCAAAATCAGTTTGAGGAGTATTCCTGACTCTAGTTAATATTTTGGGATAAGGGATTTCCACTTTAAGAAATCAAAATCAGTTTGAGAAGTATTCCTAACTCTAGTTAATATTTTGGGATAAGGGGGATGCAAAGAAGTCTCATTCCAAGCAGTTGTTACAAGTTTCACAACCGGGGTAGGATTAACTGTTACAATGACATTAGGGGTATTACTAGTTGCTGCAATGGTGTTATAAATATCACCAATTGTTACAAATTCATGATTATTGTCAGTTGTTTCAGCACCAAGGGTAACATTAGTTGTTACAACCTGTTGCTTTTCTAGGGATCCTTGAACTAAATTTTCTTCTCCTAATAATTTTTCTTCCTCACTTTCTCTGATAACATGAGAAGTAGTGTGGTTTATCATTCTCCCTGGTCGTAATTGAATTTTGTTGCATTTCACAAGTGAGATATAATAAGGAGGGAGAAACGTGTTTTCAACTTGTTGTACTGCCTTATTATTGGGATCAAGGTTAGGTTTTACATGTAGCTAGGGCGTAATGAAGGTCCACTCATAGCCATAAGGAGGGAAGTTGCAATTTTTGTTGTTGCATTGGGATTTGAACAAGAATCTAGCTAGTAAGAGCCATCCCTCGTCATGGATGACGCCATGAAGGAGAAGGCCACTGAGGCTAGGGTGCAAGATATTGGACCATACTTGGATTAGGAAGCTTCCATTGGGCTACAAGATATTACATTTTTTGTGGGAGAATTTGTTGTGCACCATACATACTAGACCAAGAATTAAAAGAGGAAAAGGGTTCTTGTAACATACCTAATGGCCGATGACGGACGACTGAATGATGAACCCTAACATCCTTGGTGCCGCCTCCATTCCTGCGGCTGCTGTCTGGCCTCTGCTCGGCCTGGATGTTTACGGAGAAGCGCGTTACAGTCATGGAACGCTGGCTCTCCTCTTCATCGGTGTACTGCAGGACTTCCAATTTCTTCTGAGCGCCCCCCTCTCCCCTTTTTGTTCTGTTCAGGTCTCTGGGGTTGCCAAATTGCGGCCCTATGTTACTGCTTCTCACACCCGCCGCCCCCTTCAGATTGCAAACGCAATGGTTAAGGACGAACAGGAAGATTTTACTCACGCTTCTCCTCAGATGGCGGCTACTGGGAAGACATTTTATGATCTGGAAGGTTGCTCAACCTTATTACTACCTCCTCTGTCCCCCAAGAACAGCCAATACTCTGTTTTTAATCTTCAGAACTCCCTCAAATCCCTGGATCTGCCTGGATGGTCCATCTGGAAGCTTTATGGGGTGGAATGCAATGACAGACTCATTAATGATGGGATTTTCCCATCATCTCCTCACATGCCCCTGCGGCAAGTTCAGAAAAGAAAGCCCTGCAAAGCCCATGCCCCTTCTCATCTTAGATCTGTACAGGAAGGAGGAACTCTGATACTCTTGCCTCGTTTCAGATCCAAATCAAGCTCATCTCTGGCAAAACTCTGCTACAATGGGTGAGCTCATCGGATCTAGTGCAGGACCTCAAGCATGCTCTGGAGCTCAAGCTGGGGATACCCTCTGCAGCTCAATGACTTCTAAATGAAGGTAAACAACTTGAGGATCTCTACCCTCTTTCTTTTCACAGTATTAAGAGAAATGCCTCCATTATTTTTGCCCTTCGTTTGAGAGGGGGAGCTGTAGGATAGACATCCTCAACCAAGGCATTTTCATACAAAGATGTTGTCCATGCACAGAAGCAGGAGAAGACAGCTCCACCAGTTCAAGCTCCCAAAACTTTTCTGGTGTACAAACTGGAGGAAACCCCCTCCATTGAAATAGAGCACCCAACGCTAGATGAGAAATCCCAAAAGTTTGCAGAGCATGGCATTATTTGCAGATTCAATGGGCTATGGCCACGCACAGCAGACCTCTACCAGTGGATTCACTCTAACTGGACCAACAATTGTAAGGTTTTGTTATGCTCAAAGGGATTTTTCATTACAGTGTTTGCTTTTGATGAGGACTACCAAAGAGCCTTAAAAGCAAGGCCATGGTTTTGGGGCTCAGCAGGTCTATTCCTCACCCCCTGGTTCCCAGACTTCGATCCATCTACAGCAATCATCACCAAGCTCCCAATCTGGGTCAGACTTCCTAATCTCCCGGTGCATCTATGGCACTTTGCTGTATTCCAAGGGATCGGCAATTCTCTAGGCCGCTTTCTAGACACAGACATTTCTAGAGGGGAAAAGGGCCTATACACCTTTGCCAGAATCTGTGCAGAAATAGACATGAGCAAAGGTCTCCCTGACAAGATCAATCTCAAAATTGGAGACTTCCATTGGACTCAAAAGTTGGATTACGAGAACACAGCCTTCCGCTGCCACAACTGCCATCACACAAGTCACCTTCAGAGCTCTTGTCTCTCGATGCCTGCCCAAAAGAAGATAGCCAATCCTAAGCAGAAATCCAAAAGCTGGAAGTATCATGACCCTCCCCCCATGGACGATTTTGATTTCAGCTCGGATGAAGAGGAGTAGAGTGAGGAAGGAGTGGAAGCAAAGACGGCACAGGATCCGCCCTTGGCTGAGCCTGAGGATTTCTCTGTCCAGCCAAACTCTCAGAAAAGGAATCATGAATCCTCTACCTCGGATTCAGATAAGGAAACCTCTCATTCATCCCAGCTCAGTTTGCAACCCATGCCAGCTCAGCAGGGCCCTCCTGAATGGGTCAAAGTTGGTAAAAAGAAAGGGAAAAAATGCCGAATAGTTGATTCTTCCCATGTTGGGTAGAATCCTATGCTGTGTTTTTGCTCCCCGGTTCTTCTAGTTACTTCTTGCTCACTTCTACTCTCTTCTCTTTTCTTCTAGGAGCCGAGGTGGATAGCCTATCCTTTCCGGCTGCCTATGTTCTTGCTTCTCATGGCTGTAACTTCATTCTGTACTATACGTTCTCTTAATAGATTTAGTTTTTACTGAGAAAAAAAAAAAACATACCTAATGGCCTAAAAAGCCAAGGATTTTTAATTCCAATGAATTATGTTGCTTCAGTATCCTCCCTTTATTCCTTATCTATATATATATATATATATATATATTAGTCCAGGTAACAAGGGATTGTTACGTGAAAATTGTCCTCTTTTTAACAATCCATTTCCTTTCCTTTCCATCTTTTTTCATAGTAGTTTGTTTTCAGTCTCAAACTAAAAGGTCATCTTGGACATGCTTAAACATCCAAAAATGCATTAATCATCCATGATTTATAATTTGTTATTTCTTTATGAAATTTAATTTAAGCATTTCTATAACTATGAAATCACATTCATTCTATAGCTAACCAAGAATTATGCAACTATGTTCATGGTTAGATAGGCTCTAATACATTAGAGAATGAATAAGATGTACAAGTAGATGGAAAATGGTCAATACATGGATATCCACCTATCTTGCTGAGTTGGAAAGTTATATGGTTCAAGAGATCTATAAGTCAAACCAGAAGTCAACTCTGGTTATGACACACCAATCATGAGCAGAATTTAAAGGTGGTTTATGGAAAGATCAAGAAATTGTGGAAATGATTAAGCAGAGTTGGAAGCTTATGTGTTCTAGTGAATCCCTCGTGATTTTCTCTTTTAGTAGCAAATCACAAGAAGAAAGTCTTTTATTTTGATTTCACTTCTTAGTTGTTGAATTAGCACAATTACCTCTTGTCTTATTACTCTTAAGACATATATTTAATAAAAGAGTATAAAAATCCCTTAGGCAAGGAAATAGATAACCATTATTGTTGTTAATTCATGTTATCATTTATTTTGGAGACTTTTGCAATTAATATAAATACTTTGTTTCCTTGTGATCAATGCATGGCTAAGTGATTTGATATGTGACTCATACTTGCACTCAACATGAGGGTCCCCTGGAGAGTTGTTGTTGGCTTATTGGGGCCTGACCCAGGTTCAGAGGTGATTTAGCCAAACAAATCCTGGTACTATTGGCCCTTTCGGCAACAGTCCGTGGAGCACGGACTGAGGCCTCACCTGAAGTAGTAGGGGAGGGTACTAGAACCAGGTTTCTGCACTGTGGAGATGTTTGATGAGTTCAAATGGTCTACAGTTAGACCTTGCACAAACATCGCTACGTGCACTGTCCCGTACCTCACAGCCTGAGATGCTGCCTTCGCGTAACCCTACTCAGGGGCCGAGCGTTGTTGTTACCCAAGTCCTTACTAGTATTCTATTGTTAGTTGATTAAATTAGCTTATTTGTTTGCGTCAAGTTACACTTAGCAATATAAATTATTCATACATGTGCACGCAGTAAAAAAATATTATATTGGTAATTTACATCAACCATGCATTAATCCAAAAACAAATACACGAATTGGTAACAAAACCCTTCTTTATTAATCTCTTCTTTGGTTACAGACTTGACTCCACCTTGTTCACTCAGCTTTAGGGGTCCGCGCACTCAGCCACAGACTACTACGCCTCTGCGCACTCAGCTGCAGAGCCTTTTCCTACTCTACGACCCAATACGCACTTAGATACTTAGATTCTTTCCCTTTGCTTCTCATCTACTTATCGCTATCTTTTACACTTAGAGCCTCACTCTATTTATACAATCCCATGGCCCTCAGACCATGGGTAGGCCGACATTACATTACAAAACTAGGGCGGACAACCCTATGACTCTATCATACATTTCGCTCTCCAAGCTCGCAATTCGTGGATTCTTTACAACAATATTGGGTCAAAACTTGGGCTTTGAACCCCAAAACATGCCTTGGGGGGATTTCATGCCCAACAAGCCCCCAATACAAACATCATGACTCACCCTCGAGTTACTCGGTCGGCGCAACGATCTTGGCGCTGAGTCCCTCCAACTATTCTTGAACTGTGCTAAGGTCAGCAGCACACTGAGCTACTACTTATTGAATCTGCTATATCCGTTGTTCTGAGACCTATGTGACTAAATTGTTCCCATACATCTGTACCGGTATATGTTTATAGTCTCGTGCCTTTATCTGGCTCCTTGGAGCATGAAGACTATGCTTTTGCCGGCTAGTCAGATAGTCGGCCCACCTGTGTAAGGCTTCAAGCACTGCCATTCACTTTACCTGGGAAGGGTTCTCCATTTAGTTTGACTAGTTGGACCGCACCTCCATCTGTGACCTCCTTAACCATGTATGGTCCCAACCAATGCATTTTGAATTTTCCCAGAAATTTTTCAAACTTACTATCATACATCAGTACTAAGTCATTTACCTTGAATGTACCTAAGTTAATATGGAAATCGTGCCAGGAATTTTCATGCTACATCTGTACCTACTGATGAAAACCAGCCAAGAAATGTTCCTCCTCCAGTTCTTCCAATTGCGTGAGCCTTTCCTCGAGAGTTTTGCAGTCCGTCATTCCTCTGAGAATTGTTATGCGCAGACTAGATATGATATATTCCATTGGCATTATAGCTTCCATGCCATAAACTAATCGAAAGGGTGTTTGTCCCATCAGTTTCTTGCACATTGTCCTATAACCCCATAGTACTGCTAGTACACGTAGGTCCCAATCATTTCGCTGCGCGTTGCACACTTTTATTAGCATAGTCTCTAGTATTTTGTTGAATGCTTCTACAGTCCCATTGGCTTGTGGGTGATACGGTGTGCTATTCTGATGATACATCCAAAACTCTTCTGTGAGCGTGCTGATGGTTTCATTCAAGAAATGTGTACCGTGATCACTCATTAGTATCTTCGAACATCCAAATCGGGTCAACACGTTTTCAAACAAAAACTTTGCAGCCGTAGTGGCTATGCATTCTTTGACCGGCTGCACTTCTGCCCATCATGTCAGGTACTTCGTCGGGGTGATGATGTAGCACAAGCCACTTTTTCCCTGAGGTTTGATAAGTCCCACAAAGTTGATTGTCCATTTCTCAAATGGTTGTAGTGTCGTTTGTGAATTCAATGGCATCTTGTCCCTCCGCGATGGTTTTCTGGTCCTTTGACATATATCGTAGGCCTTACAGTGTGCTTTCGAATCCTGGTGAAGGGTTGGCCACCACAGCCCTGCGCGAAGAATTTTTTGTGTGGTCACTCATCCTACATGGTGTCCTCTTACAGCGCCCCCATGTGCTTCCGCGAGGATCTGATTCCGTTCAAATTCAGGTATGCACCTTCGTAATATATCATCATTTCCCATTTTATATATGTGCCCAGCGATGATAGAAAATTCCACTGCCCGCACCGCCAATTCCTTCTTCTGTTGGATGAAGTATTCCTTTGGCGCGGTCCCTGTTGTTAGAAATTCGATTATATCTTCGAAGTGACCATCCGCGACACATACGAAAAAGAGCTCTACGTCAGGTAATCCTTCCTCCAAACTAGTAGGTTCCTCGCCTGTCTCAATACACAACAAGTGATCCAGTTCTACGTTCAGGCGTACACATTTTACCACATCCTCAAAGTCATATTCTTGGAACAATAAGAGCCACCTACATATGTTGCCCCCCAACATAGGCTTATTGACCAAGTACTTTAGCGCGGAATGGTCTGTATACATTTTGAAATGTCTTGCTAGCAAATAGTACTGGTATTTTGAAGTGCGTACACCATCACCAACCCCTCGTGCTTGGTTGTGGAATAGTTCTTCTCGGATTTGGACAATCACCGACTTGCAAACACGATAGGGTTATCTAAGCCTTCTCCACCCTCCTGTGTGTGCACTGCTCCCAGTGCAATACATGAAGCATCAACATGGACATGAAACTCCACATCCCATTTTGGGAAGACCAAGATTGGAGCGGAGGCCATTTTCCCCTTTAGGACTTCCAGGCTCTTCATGCAATCATCATTCTAGCAAAATGTGACATCCTTTTTCAATAGTTTTTCCATCGGCGTGGTGATTTTGGCATAGATTTTGATGAACTTCCTGTAGTACCTGGTGTGTTGCAAGGTAGCACGCAGCTGTTTAACACTTCGCAGTGCTTCCAAATTTAGAATTACTGCAATCTTCACAGGGTCCACAATCAGTCCCTATTTGGAGACTACATATCCCAACAAGTTCCCAAAGGGAACGATGAATGTGCACTTCTTAAGGTCCAGTGCAATCTGGTGTCGTCAACAAGTATCAGCATCAATCGTAAGCTTGCTATGTGGTGCTTAACCAATCCAAAGGTAGTCCAATCATCCAGATAGACCTCTAGGAACTTGTGGATGTATTCTTTGAATGCAGCAATGACGATTCGCAAAAATATGGCTGGTGCATTCTTCAAGATAAATGGCATAACGGTGTATTGAAAGCATCCCCATTCTGTCGTGAAGGTCATCTTGCTCCTGTCTTATGGTGCGATTTTGATCTGGTGTTACCTTGAGAACCTGCCCGCCAACATTTTCTAATACTTCATCTGTGAATGGGGTCAGGAATGGGTCGTGTACACAAGCGTCATTCAACTTCCTGAGGTCCACGCATATTCTTATCTCACCCTTCTACTTTTTCTTCTGTACTACCATAGGGCTCATCCAGTCGGATTCTTCCACCAGCTCAATAATTCTGCCTGCTAGCATTTTATCTAGTTCTACGCAGAACTTTTCCTTATACTTTGGATTCAGGCGGTAAGGCCTCTGCTTAACTGGCTTCGCATTTGGTTTTAGGGTGATCTTCATCATCCCTAAGTCGCCAATGATCCCTTTTAAGTCTGTAATCTTGGTCAGGAATAAGTCTTGGTACTCACGGAGTAACTCAGTGATTTTATCCATCGTGGCGTCATCCCAATAGTGACCAAGCATTGCATACTTTGGTTCAGCATCTATCCCAATGTTTACCTGCTTTGTTTTTAGTAGCGCGGTGATGTCAGTGTCTTCAATCAATGGTCCTCAAACCTCACGACATCCTTTAGTTTTTGGAATGTTAATTTTCCATGGATCCTCATCATCCTCCTCAATATTTACATTGTAAAACTTCAATGCATAGCTCAGTTGAGTCACCCGTTCTGGCTGAAGCACTTCCATTAGCTCCTGGGGTATTTTGAAGATAGCTGCTTTTACTTCTTGTAGTGCATCATCAACATTATCCCACCAATGATATTCAAATGTGAAGGTTAACAGGAATCCTTCGATCAAGATATCCCATTCACTCGTGCCATGGCGAAGCTCTGTCTCAGTATACCAATTCATGGGTATGACATCTAGGGTATGACAGAACAAATGAACCCATTCAGGTTGTGGCTCTTCCCCGTAGGCCTTGGTCCATTTCGCAAGGTTTGCATGTGGATCATCCCATCCGTCATACTTATTTGTTAGCTGTATCTGTGGTTTCCCAAATTGTAGGCACAACATCCTTCTGCATCCCCGCTAATCCTTAAAATTCTGCTCGTGCCTACCCCACAGCCTTTCGAGCGTAGTGCGCAGTGCCCATTTCAAAGTGTCAAAATGTTGTTGTTCCGGTACTTCTCTTTCAAATTTGTTCAGGAATTCACCTACTGTTGTCAACCCGTCATACATAGGCAGATCCCTTGCCTCTATTGCTACACAACGTAGTGACTTTATCATCATGTTGCAATTGAGTGTGGTTACCTCGTGTAACTGATTCTACCATCGTTCTATTTCCTCGTCCGAATCTGATGTGCAGGAGCTTTTGCACTCCCACGAAATCTTGCCATCCACTATAGTATTTACCCAATCCTATTCCTGAGTGGTTATCTTGTAGATACAGTCTAGATCATCGTCACTCTCGTCGCGCAATAGCTCTGTGTAGCACGATCCTTCCGCAGGGTCTAAAGGTACCACTATGCGCAATGACTTTTTCTCAAAAATCATTTTTCGCTTCTTTAGATTTATCACTCCATTCATATCAGTGGCCCAATCTATTCCCAGTAGCGCGGGATAGGGATTTTTGTCATCAACAATCTCTATTACCTTGAAATCTGCAAGTGCGCTCGCACCTTCGATATCTACCGTTATTCCCTGCAATCTTCTCATCAGTAGGATCTTTTGTTGGTTCACCATTCACAATTGAATAGGAGACCATTTCAATGCGGGCCTGCCCATACACTCCCATGTCTGCTTTGGTAGTACGTTTGCGTCTGATCCTAAATCCAGAATCACTTGATCCATTTCATATTCCCCTCTTTGCGCAGTCAACCTCATCTCCTTTCCTGTTCACGTTGTGTGCTTCCTGAGCTTCCGTACTATGCGTGGTTCCCCTGGTCTAGCACATCTAGTGATGAGTTCCTGCAGTCCCTTCATAGTCTTGTTGTTGCACAGCAACTTCATGCATGTCTCCAAAAAGGTAGTAAGCATTGATGGGTCCATCTCCTGTTCTAGTTTGTCTTTACTCCCTGAAGTGGAGAACTTCATGAAGCTCTTATTAGCTTCTACGAATGTCTCCTTTGCATGCTCCAAATCAAACTCTGGTTCCTTTGTTAGAGCCTTGCGAACCCAAGCACTCTCTTCTAGCTTCTTACCTTTGTCATCTCCTGTCGTGATACCACTTCGGGGCACAATGTTTACATTCGGGTCCTCCTCATGTAGCTTAGACCTCATCATTTGCAGGTTCTGAATCGGGGGAGGCTGGAGTATTCCTTTATCGCACAACCTTGCTATCAGTGTGGGGCAGTCCTCCATCTCATGATTAAACTAGGTACAATATAAACATGATGCTCTCATAAAATTTGTACAATCGTGGGCATAATGCCCTGGCCCTTCGCAATTGTAACAAATTAGCTATCTACGACCCCTTCCCAGTTCCATTCCTCCTTGACCTCATTCACACCCGTGAAACCCAGTGCGTGCCATCCCTGCATTTTAATCGAGGGCTAACGTTTCGGTCTAAACCTTGTAGGTAGGAGTCTGATCCATCATCGGTTAATAACTTCCATAGGTACGTTCATCATGGTCTACTGACCTGCAGAAATTACAGAATAATTGTTATGATGTCTGGGTATACTTCTATAATAGATGAAAATTGTCTGTAGCACGCTTCCCTCCTATCTGAAAAATCGCGCACATAACACAAGCACCGCGCTTGGTCCGGCTTGTGCCTCTGGTCTGAATGGCATTGGCCCTCCTCCCGCTAGGTAGTTCACGAAGACTGGATAATGGTCCTTGTCATGTCCCTGGCCTTTGCACTTTATGCACCATACCTCCTCGCATGCTTCTGGGCGAGCTGTCCTATCTTGTTTCAGACTCTGCATCTCAAGACACAAATTTTCAATTGCGTGTGGATATGTTGCAATCCCAGACTAGGATCTTGTATTGGGGTCTCATGCAGCCTCATTTCAATCTCCAAGGCTTCAACCTGAGTAGATAGCTTCTGCTGTGACAGCGCGGTCCTTAGTTGTGGCTTTAGTGATGCTACAAGCCATGCACGATGCTGCCCATCTGTCAAGGTCATGTTGGCTTCGCAAATCATACCCTTCAGTCTTTGGTCCATCTCCCAGGGGGTCTCACCTCGAAGCATAGCAATTTCCTTAAATTCGATAATCGACTATGTCTCTAATTTTGGTTTGCTAAATTCCTTGTTTAGCGCAACTTGGATATCCACAATCCCTGCATTTGGATTGCCATTGGAATGCTTGATGTACCATGTTAGGGCGTGATCCTGCAAGGCATTAACCAGTGTTGCCTTCTTGATATTATCATCCGTGACTCCTTGCACTTCCCATACAGCCTTTACTACAAACCAACATTGGTCCGGATCTTCGTTCCCTACTCCTCTGAATACCGGTAACTTTATTGGCTTGCCATATTGAAATGTGGTGGTAGCGGAGGTGGTGTGGATGAAGATGGAGGTGAAATGGTGAAACTGGTAGTGGTGTAGGTGGAGGTGGTATGCATGGAATTTGTTGTCTTATCAGACTGATCGCACTCCTTGGTGAAACCTTCTCGAGCTCTTCCTCTCTTTCTCACCAAGGTGAAATAAAGGGTCTAGTTTATATTTCTTCACTACATTTGTTGATGTAGATCCTCCCACTTTCTGTCGCCCCAAACATAAATTTATTTGCATAACCCACTTTTCACACAGTAGCATTTTAATCCAAGTGTTTAAAGATTTAATGTACTTATGTCATGGTCCTTTGAGGAAGCATCATTCTGCCTCGTTGTAGCTGACTAACGTGTCCACCGCGAATTCGGTGATAAGCCCTCCTATGATTCGATCAAGCCAATGGTCCACAACGTGCGCGATCTTATCTCCTGATGCTTCTAGTCTGTGCACCAACTTTGGAGTCCACACAATAGGTTTATCGAGCCTACACCTTCCTTGACCATCCGCTAGCTTCGCAATCCACTCGTACAACTTAGAGGGGAAGGATACAAAGAAAATCTCGTGGATTTCTCTATATAAGTAGTGCTCCAACCACTGTTCCTTTGATACTCGTGGATTCCTATTTTCCTACACCACGAACTCGTGAATCTTTCTATCCAACCACCCTTCAATTTCTTTCTTTGTCGAATTCCAGTGGCACGACATTAGACATCTCTTATGCAGGTCCCAGCAACAAAACCATTTGTTGGCTTATTGGGGATTGACACAGGTTCAGAGTAGATTTTGCCACACAAATCCCGGTACTACTAGCCCTTTCGGCAATAGTTCATGGAGCACGGACTGAGGTCTCACCCTAAGTAGTAGGGGAGGGTGCTAGAACTAGGTTTCCACACCCTGCAAATGTCTGATGAGTTCAAGCGGTTCACGGTTAGACCTTGCACGCACGTCGCTACGTGCACTGTCCCGTACCTCGCAGCCTGAGATGTTGCCTTCGCACAGTACTACTCGGGGGCCAAGCGCTGTTGTTACCCAATTCCTTAGTAGTATTCTATTGTTAGTCTATTAACTTAGCTTATTTGTATGTGTCAAGTTACACTTAGCAATATAAATCATTCATACATGTGAAAAAAATAAACAAATAGTATATTGGTAATTTACATCAACCATGTATTAATCCAAAAACAAATACACGAATTGGTAACAAAACCCTTCTTTATTAATCTCTTCTTTGGATACATACTTGTCTCCGCCTTGCACACTCATCTGCAGGGGTCCACACACTTAGTTGCAGACTACTAGGCCTCTGCACACTCAACTGCAGAGCCTTTTCCTACTCTACGACCCAAGACACACTTAGATACTTAGACTCTTGCTCTTCGCTTCTCAGTTACTTATCACTATCTTTTACACTTAGAGCCTCGCTCTATTTATACAATCCCATGGTCTGCAGACCATGGGTAGGCTGACATGATATTAAAAAACTAGGTCAGACAAACCTGTGACTCTATCATACGTTTCGTGCTCCATGCCTGCAATTCACGGAGTCTTTACAACAATATTGGGTCTAAACTTGGGCTTTGAGCCCCAAAACATCCCTTGGGGGTATTACATGCCCAACAGTTGCAAGGGTAGAATAGTTTTCGATCATGTTCATTACAATTTATTTGATACATAACACTTTCTTTATTGTAGTTTGTCGATGCATTTAACTAGTAATTTTTTCATCAATTCCTAGTTTAATTTTCATTGCTTTCAACTGGTCGAGCACTCATAAAAATACAAAAATATTTGCTTCCCATAGTTCATTCCATTCAACACTTTCATTTGGTAATTTAGTTCATTTTTTCATTAATTTCATGAATGATGGATAGAAAGACTCAATACAATTGTTCACACTAGTATTCCTTTGAAGTTACAATTCAATTTGATATTTTGTTAAAGAAGTTTGGTTTCAATTTATTTCTTTTTTGTTAAGAAGAGTAGAATTTTGAATTTGCAAAATTAGTTAACATGTTTTGATTTCTTGCAATTAGAACTAGAATTTCCATTCAACAATTTCTCAATTCAGTACCAATTAGAATAAGTTGTGATTTTTTCAAGTAGTTCAAATAGAACAATTTTGAATTCATGTTGCAATAGATTAAAGTTTTAGTTCAACCCAGTAATTAGAATTTTGATTCCATCTTTCCTTGAAGTTTCATTTTCTTTGAAAAGATTAATTTTAATGGAAAGAACATGTGCGAAGGAATAGTTTGAGTTAATTTAATTTCATTCATATCTAGATAAATTCCATCTCTTAAAACCAAAAGTAGAACTCCAGGCATATATTGTGCACATGCACTTCATAAGACATGAACCTTGGTTGACAATTAATGAAGTAATTTAACCATCAATTAAATTACCCAACCTTTTGGCACCATTGTCGGGGAAGTGTACATAGGATTTCATTTTTTTTGGTTTGCATATCATCTTAGACGCATTCAATGTTATATATGCATAATTAAAGCATGATAAAGTTCATTTTGAATGCATGAATAGAGAAAGGGGTTATAGAGGTATAATTGTAAGTAGTGGTAGAGTACAAATTTCAATACTGACATCACCACTCACTTCCGCTGGACCACATGGTGCCATACCATCCACTGACATTCACATTATGTCCATAGTAGGTAGACATGGACTTCATAAGGTGCATAGATTGGAAATCCAACCCAGGGATTCACCAACTTCTTCTACTGAAGTTTTAGTTGAATAACCTACATCCCCAACTGAAGGAGTAATATGTTTATCTTCAACCGGAGAACAACTCTTAGGACAAGAGTTAGAGGTACCTAGTGAAGAAGAGGAATTTTATTCTAAAATACCATTAGTAGAGGAACTAGAGGAAGATGTAGATAATCCCATCATTGAATCTTATATTAGCTTTGAAGTATCTATAATGAAAAGGGAGGGGGAAGGAGAAGTACAAAATGTAAATGGTGAACTTAGGATTGGAGGTGGAAGAGGGAGAGGAGGAAATAGAGGATGAGGTGGAGGACGAGGTGGTAAAGAAGGTAGGGGAGAACCAAATCCTTATGGATTTCCTATATTTGATGAAGATACCACAACCATAATGAAAAATATCTCACCTTCTATTCTTCCTAATTTTCATGGCCTAAGAACTGAGGATCCAAAAACATTTCTTTTTAAGTTTGAAGTATTATGTAGGTCATATCACTACTTGATACTCGAAAGTTAAAACTATTTCCAGTTGTTGTAAAATATGAAGCCCTTAAATGGTTTATGGGTCTAGGAACACATAGTATTAGAACATGGGAAGAAATGAAAATAATATTACTAAAACTATATAAAGATTATTGCATGCCCCATAACCTTAAGGATGAAGTCTTTAAGATGATGCAAAATGAGGATGAAGTCTTTAAGATGATACCAAAGGAGGATGAAAGCCTTGAAGACTAGTAGAATATTTTCCTACAATGTTAAAAGGACTAGGATGCATGAATTAGATGAGGAAACATTAAAAGCACATTTGCTAAAAGCTATAAGAGATGAATGGATTGACCTCCTAAACTTAAGGGGAAAAGGAGATGTTTCCCAACTTTCATTTGGATAAATTTGTGAGTTATGTAAACATATTTCAAGAGGTAAGGATAGATCTGGTAAGAATATAGGAGACCCAGAGATGTTAAGAGTTAGTAAATTTGCAACTGGAACAGTAAGTAGAGTAGAATTAGGCAATTTTCTTGATAACTTTAAATAGACATCCTTGGGAATCTTAGTGAACAACTAGATACTCTCACAATACAAAACAAGCAAAAAGCTAAAAATGTTGCATTATTCATCTTTTGTCCTATGTGTAGGAAGAAGCATGCTCTGAGAGAATGTCCTCTTGATAGTGTATAAATTTGTGTCATATGTGTTGAAAATCATGATACAAGGGAATGTCCCTCAATACCTGGTATTAAAGCTATTTTTCAGGATGAAGCGAGAATAACCCAAGTTGAATATCTTTGTTTTGTTGCTAAAAGACCATGAAAAACCCAACAAGCATTCATGACACAAGGTTTTAACACTCAATATCAACCATATGTGCAACCACAGAATAATTGGAATGCACTTATACCTTGGAAATCTTGGCCTCCTCAACCCAAACATGCATCTTGGGCACAAGGTTGGAAAAATTCTTATGGCTGGAATCATCAATATCCTCAATTCCAACAACCTTATCCCTCTTACCCACCTCAATGTTACCCTCCTCGACAAAATCAATCTCGTTGATTCCAAGATAAACCACCAAATCAACCACTTTCATCACCATCCACTCCATTTCCTCAAAAATCCAATCAACTACCTACTTAACCATTCCCAAATCCAAATAATAAAAATAAACAAGGTCAAAATTTTCAAGCTTGTATGATAGCCCCATTAGGTCTCAATGATGTTCATATTAGATTTGGTAGGGATTTTCAAAACAAGTCATCATCAATTGTCATCCAAAAATCTAAAGAGGATGAGGTTTTTGAAAAAGAAACACTTCTTAATCAAGAAATGACTCCTCCAAAGGAATATGTTCCTATACATTTTAAGGATGACCAAATAAACCCAACTCCTATTGTTCCTCTATTAGAACAACCTTCTATTTCCTTAAAGGATCCACATTTTCCTAAAAGACTCAAAATTGATAAAGGAGTAGAAAGGTGAATTGTTTTACTGGAATATGATATGCTAGATGAACTAAAAAATGTTTGCATCAAAATTCATTTGCTCCAAGCTATAACGGAAATTCCAATATTTGCAAAAGCTATTAAGGAGTTGTGCATTAGGAAACCAGGAAGGAAAAGGAAAGATGTCAAGAAAATCTAATTGGTAGGAAAAATTGTTGATATTATGATGGGGAAACCAATAGTTCAAAAAAATCTAGATCCAGGTAAGCCTATTGTAAAAATTCACATCAATGGTATTGATATTCCAGACACCTTAATTGATTTAGGAGCAACCATCAATATCATGAGAAAACAAAATATGGATCAATTGAAGCTTCCCAATCTTCAATATACCCCTACATTATTACAATTAGAAAATAGATATGTTATAAAACTAGATAATATATTAGAAAATGTATCTATTTCTTTAGATTCTTGGGAATATCTAGTTGATTTTATGATTTTAACTCCCAAGAATAATCTAGGAGGCCATCCATTGATCCTTGGTAGACCTTGGCTAGCTACAGATGATGCATTCATAAGTTGTAGATCTATGGATATGTATATTTCTGATGGAATATCTACTAAGAAATTCACATTATATCCACTTGCAAAAACAATAACTAAAGTAGAAAGTGAAATCTAGATAGATGATGATATATATATACCCTTCTATTAAATCTCGCAGTCTCTAGCATAGAACTGGCTAAAAAAGACTGCAGTCTCTCCCTTGCAGGCACTGTGGGAGCGACTGGAGGGTCCCAGTAGCATGCATGCCCATGCCACGATAGAGAATGGGGTTTTAACTCATTGAAAGGCTAGGTTAACTCCAACGTTGGGCACCTGGAGTGGTGGATTAGCTCTTGGGGGTTCTGTTATAGGTGTAGAAGGTCACGTTGTCTATGTTCCAACGGTTCCACTTCCTTAATTGATACATAGGCAGTTGAATCATATCATGGTAACTCTTTGTCACACGTTTACCCCTGTTGGCAGATCACTTAGGTAAATGTCAGAGGAGGGTGTTACAATGGTGTTCATATGCTTCATGCTCCATGATTTGACCACCCCTTGGTTGCCAGACCCTCCTTGACACCCACTCAGTTATGCCCACCCTTTGCTTATTCCACTAATGGGTCCATCTACCACCCCAGACTCAGCCACGACTGTAACAGTTTCCCCCCACTGAGCACAAGATTCTCCAAATACGAACCCCTTGCACCCCCAATTATAACCACCTGATACTAGTTCGGCTCTTGAGGAATGCACCACCATAAGAGAAAACTCAAACACCCGTAAGCATGTACACTCCAAAAGTTTCACACCACTACACCAGTGGGTTGAAGTGTCACAAGATAACAAAAACCCAAGGAAACAATAGTTAATTGGGAGAAAGGCCTACATAATTCCCCATTCACACTCCATCCAAATCCAATGACACTTCCGAGAATAGATGCTACGATAAACCAAAACTCATACAAATTACCAGGCGAGAGCTAACAAAAGTTTGGGCTTAAAATGCTCAACCAGTCTGGAGGACGCCACAGGGAGTACAAAAATAAATAGAAACCCAATGTGCATAGGGCTCGCTTCTACAAGCTCAAGCCACCCTTATCACATTCCAAGGTGTAGCATGCTACACCTTCTAATCCAAAATAATCATCAGTGAAAGGAAAGGAATTTGACTGATTATTAATTTTAGCACATTTAATGCTTATGCTTTAGTTTGAAAAAACTAAAAGTTTTGACTGCTTATTGATGGCTTGAGCTTTTACTAAGATTAAACTGTGTTTTTTAAATGTAGGAAGTTTTTGTTGGACACGCTATTTTACTTTATACTGCTAAAAAAATTGTCTTTCCTTGTGGGTCTCCACAGTTTGTAGTTTACGATGCATTTAAGCTAATGAAAGAAAAGTAGACAATAGGGTTTGGTGTCCATCCTCTTTCCTGCTAAATATCCCCATCTCAACCACTGGAATCGAATATGAGTGCAACATAAAGATAAGATTCCACTTGCTCCCGATTCCTCCTTGGTTTTCATTGCCCGCTTTACAATTTATTATTTCATTGGCAGCTTTACAATTTTTTCTTACAATCGAAGCTTTACTTTGTATTAAAAAAAAAAACAATTGTAGATCTTCACAAGTCATAGTTTAATAGGTGTTTGAGCAGGTTGGTTTATTTAAGAAAAGAAAATTAAGGTGAATAGTTTTTAATGTGCTTAAAGTAATTCTGCTAGTAAAAAGAGAGTTTAAATTTAATTACAACTAACATACCTCTTCAATGGAGGAAACAGAATGACAAAAAGTATAGAATGGTATATATATATATATATATATATATATATATATATATATATATATATATATATATATATATGATTTCACTTTTTACTTCAGTTATTGTTTTTGCAAGTGGATACATGTGAATGTTAAATTTCACAGTTTTTAGCATAGAACTAGCTGAAAAAGACTACAGCCTCTCCCTTGCAGGCACTGTGGGAGCGACTAGAGGGTCCCAGCAGCATGCATGCCCATGTCACGAGAGAGAATGGGGTTTTAATTCATTGAAAGGCTAGCTTAACTCCGACGTTGGGCACCTGGAGTGGTGGATTATCTCTTGGGGGTTCTGTTGCAGGTGTAGAAGGTCACGTTGTCTGTGTTCCATCGGTTCCACTTCCTTAACTGATACATAGGGAGTTGAATCATGTCATAGTAAGTCTTTGTCACATGGTTTCCCTGGTTGGTTGGTTACTTAGGTAAATGTTGGAGGAGGGCGTTACAATGGCACTCATATGCTTCATGCTCCAAGATTTGACCACCCCTTGATCGCTGGACCCTCCTTGACACCCACTCGATTATGCCCACCCTTTTCTTATGCCACTAATGGGTCCATCTACCACCCTAGACTCAGCCACGACTATAACAGTTCCCCCCCACTGAGCATAATATTCTCCAAATACTAACCCCTTGCACCCCCAGTTCTGACCACTTGATACTGGTTCAGCTCTTGAGGAATGCACCACCATAAGAGAAGACTCAAACACCTGTAAGCAGGTACCCTCCAAAAGTTTCACACCACTACACCAGTGGGTCGAAGTGTCACAAGATAACACAGACCCAAGGAAATGATAGTCAATTGGGAGAGAGGCCTACACAATTCCCCGTTCACACTCCACCCAAATCTAATGACACTCTTGAGAACAGACGCTATGATAAACCAAAACTCATACGAATTACGAGGAGAGAGCTAACAAAAGTTTGGGCTTAAAATGCTCAATCAGTTTGGAGGACGCCACAGGGAGTGCAAAAATAAATAGAAAGCCAATGTGGATAGGGCTCGCTTCTGCAAGCTCATGCTGCCCTTATCACATTCCAAGGTGTAGCACATTGCGCCTTCTAATCCACAATAACCATCAGTGAGTCAGGAGGTTGGCTTAAGGCGTCTATCTAAATCACTCACCCCAAACTTCCATCGCCATAATAGTGTTACAAAACCCATCATTCATCGTATGAGACCCTGCTCCCACCTGCCTTCGCTTAAATGCTCCTGAGTGTCGATGGTTGGTTTCACACGGGCTTGTTGTTGCATGTCCTGCCACACAACCCACCTCTTATCACACGCATGGAGAGTCTACAGGGAGGTCAGGCACGACTCCTGATAGCCTTAGGTTATCCACCCCATCGACGTAATTTAAACCATAAATTAATCAAAATTTAATGTGTGATTAAGATTTCAAATATTTTATTATTCTTTTTAAATTCAAAAACCAATTTTGAATCAAGTTATCAATTACTTTTGATTAGGATGTAGAAAAGATTGTTATAAATGATTGAATATACTTTACAATTCAATTTGGAATATTTGAATGTGTGAAGGGATTTTCTCTACGAATAATAAATTAATGTAGATTTATTTTAATAAGTATATTTATATATAAAGCTAAGTATAGAAAATATTGTTACAAATAATTGAATATATTTTATAATTTTGTGTATTTATAATTAAGTATTAAAGAAAATATCACAAATACTTAAGTGTATTCTATAACTAAGTATAAACCATTGAATATATTTTACAATTAAAGATAATAAAAAAATTATAATTTCTTATAAATTAATTTAGATTTATTTTAAAGAGAAATTACATAGGAAATTGTTTTTTTCATCTTATTAAATAATTGAGAAATCTAAATCCAAAATAATATATAAATTAACTCTTATTGATTGTATTGCTTTAAAATTAATACTTATTTAAATTTATATGAACAAGTGTTACATATTACGTAGTTTTTGGCTACTTAGTTTAAATATAACTAAATTAAAGTAAATATATTGAATTCAAGTTAGTGTTGTGGTTCAAAATCCTATCAAATTTGGTTTTCCTAATTGGTAAATTGAGGTAATTTGTTAATTATAATTATGCATTGTTTATAGCTATGGACAACTCTATTGTTAATTTCATTTGTTGAAATATGAATTCATGCACATTTATTCTTGTCCACCATTATATTTTTATTTATATAATAGTTTTTAATAAATTCAAATATAAATTAATAAAATATATAAATAAAAAATAAATGCATGAGAAGTATATATATATATATATATATATATATATATATATATATATATATATATATATATATATATATATATATATATATATATATATATATATATATATTAACGATAAATTAATTTAATTTTTAATGTGCACTATTCCATATATTTTTCCCATTCCATGATCTACCTTAGTCACAATGGTCAAAAGACTAGAAGAGACATATAAAATTGTCTAAAATATAATATCACAATTTTCTTTGTTAGCTACAAACCTCCATAGAAGCTTGAAATTTGCAAAGGATTTGGGGATTCTGATGTGTTTCTGACATCTACATGGCCATTGCAATGAATAGGGTTTGTTCGCTCAAACATGCAAAGGAGAATTGAAATTCAGTGGTAGTACTACTATTCTTGTATACATTATGCTTACCCAACTAATATTTGTGTTTAAAATTGAATTCTACTTCAATGACCCAACTTCGATCCTTTGTGTATATAATCTTATAATTTTGAACTTGGGATGTAGAGATTTTTTTTTTTATATCTCATATTCAGAATCATTTCAGATATGTGAGGCTCGCAAATGTGCGTTGGAGAAGTAGGACATGTGTGAGTTGAGGCTTGCTTAAAACAAGTACTCATACTTGCTTACTTTATTTTTCAATTCGTGTGGTTGTAAAAAAACCCAATTTGTTGTGAAATGGCCTAAACTAATAGTAGAAAAAAATTAAATATAAAAGAATAATCCACGAAACTATATTAACAAAATTTTGTATCAATGTTGACCCAAGAGAGTAGATACTAGGAGCTACCAACAATAGAAATTGTTAAAGTCCAACAGATGATGACATAGAGCCTAATCAAAGGGACTAGGAAGCATAAACAGTGATCTTAAGATGTAGGTGTACACTACACTACTCCAAAAGCACAAAAGACAAAAGAAATACTGGAAATAAGTAGTATCTCCAAGAGTGAAAAAAAATAGTAGAAGAAAGATCTAATACATGACTATAGGATGAGATGGTGAGGAGACAATGTCTGTCGCATATCAATAATTGAGGCATCACGAAAACCATGAAATTTCATAATAGAGACAAATTAAATGCAAAAATGATACAATCTAACAGGAGAAAACATGTATTCATGTCCAAATAATCCAAATTAGATAGAGAAACCATGAAATTTTGTAACATTCAAATTCGTTGCATAAGGATCAATTCTGACGGTAGAAAATGAATGTTTATGTCAAAACAATCCAATTTACACAAATAGCCCATGCAATTCGTAATAGATTCAAGTTTACTACAAAATTCTCCATGATGCCAGATGAAAATGAAAAACTATGTCAAAATGATCCCAATTAATAGGAGAAATTGTGACATTTTCGTAGGATAGTGAACTCCATGGCAAAATTACCCATTCCAAAAGTAAAAAATGACAATTAGAGAGAGAATTTACATGCAACGTCCACCATGTTGATATTCTATCATTGAAAACATGATTATTTTTCTTTTCTTATTTTTGGTTTTTTTAAAGTGACCTTTCTTTCATCTTCATTCTCGATTATATTGTAGAGTACTCTTGAAGGGTGTAACATCAATTGACTATATCATAGACGTCAGTAGTGAATTTGATTCTTTTCCCGATGGTATGAGCCGTCTATTGCTATCCTAATTAAGTTGGACTTTGGGCACCGCTCCTGATATAGACTCTCTCATTGAAGGCATGACTATATGACCAGTTGTGAGGGTTCATTTGAAAAGAGTTTAAGCACCTTTTCCATGTGGAGGAATCATGGAGTAGGTGGTAAAGAGGATTAAAGAAAAAATCATTATTTTGAGTTGGTTAGGACATTATGGTTCCACTTTAATTGCTTAGTTTTCATATAACGAAATCTTTTAATTGTTGGCTGATGGGGCACTTTACTTCTTGAAGCCCCTTTTGTGTGGTCTCCAATACCTTGCTATGGCATCTGTAGGACTAAACAAGGCCTGCAAATATGCCTTGGTAAGTTAAATCAATAAATGAAGTTGTTCTTCCCTGATCGGGGTGCGAACCGACCCTAGTGGGCTTGTTCGGGCCAATAGATTAATGTGGATCTTTAAGATCATCACAACCACCCTCTACATGCAGCCAACACTTGGAGTAGTGGTGGCAAGCATGCGAGGTTTAATGCATGAATGTGGCAGAGTTTTAAGGAAAGTTGGAGTGGGAAACATTTTGTTCAGCTTGTTGAGGAGGGTATCTTGGGCACTCACGCTCCTGTGGAACTGGTGTGTGAGGGGAATTCTAGGTAGATGGAGACAGTCGATGTCCTCAATTATTGGTAGTGACTCCTGGTATGTTATCGGTTTTAAACCTACAATTTTAGTTAGAATGGAGCAGTGTATTCAACCTCGGGTCATGGAATTGAATGTGTTTGGGCTATGGGGTGATGGGCTCTGGAAGGGCCAGAGGCATGGCCTCATTGGGTTCCAGGTCCGGTCTGTGTCCATTTTTTTTCTTGCCAAGTGTCAATAGAGTTTGGGATATGTCTATCTCGCATGGGTGAATGAAAGGTTGGGATGGTAGAGAGTAGGGTATGTGGGAATTCCCCTCACATGGGTCTAGAAGAGCTAAAAGGGGGTTGGATCCACAGAGAATTGGTGGGGGGGGGGGGGGGGGGGGGGGGGGGGTGGGAGGGGTGTCCAAATTACCTCGACATAGAGAGAGACAGGGGTTCATGGAACTCCAGATACACCCTCTGGTGGCAGAGGGGCGAAGGTGGAGAAGCCATGTTGGCCAGTTTACGGGTCAGTCTGATCCTGTGGACTTGAATATCTTGGGTGAGGAACATTTGTTTGGACAGAACTCGACTTGGGTATCAATGGTGGGTACGGATTGATGCTAAGCAATTGAAGCCAGTTATGGAGTATGGGTTCTCAATTCCCACAGCCTGAACACTCTGTATGGGGTCATATAGCCAGGAGTTTAATGGGTTATGGGCTCAGTTCCACAACCGGCTTGAATCCCCTTTCAATTATTGTTACTATGTTTGGTTGATGAAGTTAATTATTGTTGGCGAGTGTTGATATAACACTGAGGGTCTGGTAATAGTTGGCACAACCAGTTCGTTCAGGCTCTATGCTGGGCAGAGGAAGGCATTTGAAAATAGTGGCACTGTAATCCTGTGTTGGCATACAATTACTCGCATTAAATGGAGTGGTTTCCTTAATTGGCTAGTGTCATTTGAATTTGAAGTAGGTCAACAGTGTGGGCATGACCTCTGGTAGTGTCGAGCACCCAAACTGTGGCCCTAGGTTGGTGGAAATTTGGTGGTAGGAAAAGAAAGCAATTAACAGGCAACGGAAATAGAATGGCTCGAGCAAAGGGAACAAAGAAAAATGGCAATGGAAGCCGAGGATAGGGGAAGTAGAGAAAGGTAGTCTCATCACCAAGAAGCCAACCCAGCTCTTCCAGTGGGGCGGCTGGGACGGTATGAGGGCGCAATGGAAGACTTTGATTTGGACATGGATGAGTGGCGAGCAATGGCCTCGAATCCAAGCCATACTCATTGAAGAGTAACCTAATACAAGCAGACAATGCACCTATTCTAGATTATGAAGATCATTTTGGCAAAAGCTCTAGAATAGTTTCCTCCTGACATGCATGTAGCCCCCCAGGGGCAATCAGATTTCACCAAATAACTACAAAAAAAATAGTTTCAAATGCAATAATAAAGTGGTCGATTGTGCCAAATTGAGAAACACATCCCTTGCATACCCCACACGGAGCTCCCAGGTTCTACTGTGAAGGACCCTGCTCCGATGGATTCAATTGATGATAAGAAACAACATTGCACCCATGTTTTTCATTTTGAATGCTTCAGTCCTATAGTTTTACACTTATTATCAATTATGTTTATAATTATTTAGAGAATAGGAAGTATAAATACTCTCAAGTTTATATAGCATGGCTGGAAAAAATTATTATTTTTTGCTTATGGATGGCATATTTTGGACTTAGGTGGCTAACTGACCTGGTTTCCCTTTGGGCAAGTTGAGGCCACTTAACTCTCAGACATATGGATGTACCCAACTTTATTTCCAAAAATTAATAGAAAGCTACCACCAAACTTACAAAATAAATAAATAAAGTTCTTATTGCTCCCGTAGTCAGCTCCAATGAAATACAACATAAATTTATTGATGTTATGGCCCAACAGTCCCCTTATCTTGAACGTCTGCTCATTGTACTCCTGCAAAGGTTTTCCCAATGGAGAGATTGGGAAATAACATCTACAAATTAACCAACAATAAGATGATAAATAAATGCAAACAAAATTATTTGAATTTTTTTCTTCTTAAAATTATCCTTTGCAAAATTGAAAAATATCTCCCAAGTTTGACTAAATTAGTAGGTGGCTAGTCTCTTACCAATTGCATAATACCTAATTAGCAGTAGGGAAAATAAAAATTGAAACATATTTCACTATCATAAATTTTTATTCTCCTTTAAAAAATATCACATTTCACTTTTATCATAAAGTCTTAATTTTAGGTTGATTTGTTTTTTAATGGTGATTTGGATGTTTTGGTGGTTATATTTTAAATTAGGAACCATTGGAGATGTGTTTTAGTGACAAATAATTATTTTATAAAAATTTTATCCGTATGGATGTTGATCTTCTTTGAAAATTTTATTTGTTTATAATTTTATTTTATTTATTACGTATTTTAAATTTAGAGAAATATTATATTAATTTTCAATAAACATACATAAATGTTTTTTTTTTTATGATTCGTTTGTTGTTAGGGAAACTACATTAGTAGCACAAATGTATTGTTTTAGTGCATATTAAATTGTGTAACCATAGTAACAAAACCAAAAAGATAGGAGAGTTTTGATTTATTGAGAAACTATGAGCCTACATCTCCTATGATTGCAACTTTGCTACTACTATGCATATCATAATTGATCAAAGACAACATTTATTTGGATGGTGAGTCCAGGATGGTGTCTCAGACTTTTGTGTCCTCCTCATAATTGGAAAACTCAAGATTGGCTAACTTCTTGGCCAACACAAATACTTGAACATTGAGTTTCTTCGTCTCTGTATGCACTTCATCAATGAAAAGTAGAATCACTTGTTGAATTTTTTAGCATCCAACTAATAATTTTGCCATTATTTCTTTTAGTTTCCAATATCGATCGTTGGTCTAATAATATTTGGTCTATCTAGTTTTGGTATTCCTGACATCTGGAAACCAACTTTGCACCACTTCTTCTACTTCGACATTGATCCAGGTGGATATTGGTGGCCACCTGCCAATTCCACCTGGACCCCCACCATTGTCTTTCTCAGCATTTTCAGTTTCCTTAATTGTAGCACAACTTACTATTTTTAGCAATTTTTCGGGTCCCGAACTTCCGGAGCCATTTTGAGGCCCTAAACGACGTTTTTTGGGGAATCCAGGGGCAACATGGGTCCATAGAATGGACCGATGTTGCCCGTTCCAACAATGATAGTGCTCGGATAGATCTTTCTAACGAGCTATTGTACGCGTCAAACAGAGATCATATGCCAAAGTTACGACCCCGGGAAGTTGATGTACCAATTTACACCAAACGGGGCCCACATTTTGGCGTTTCATCTCCAAGAGTTAGGTTTTGGAATGTGAAGGGTTTTTCCATTGTTTCTCAACAATAAATAGGCCTTCGAGCCTCATTGTAACACAGTTCAAAGGCATGTAGCCATCACATCTCTTCTCAGAGATAAGCTACCATCGCCCTAGCTGATTTATTTCCATTTCTGATTGTAAGCATATTTCAGTATTTTTCCATTAATGAAATGAAGTATTATTTCCGCTGCATCTTTGTGTATATGGTTATCTCTGTGATTTGTTGCGTTCCTGTTTAAATCCGGATCAGTGGTATCAGAGCGGTCTGCTTTTTCTCTGTTTTTCTTTCCATGTCCCCAACAAGGTCGGGATATAAGGAGTTAGGACTTGAACTGGTTGAACCTTTGCAAGACCAGCCTCGCAAATCCCGACGGCCTCCCATGGCGGACGAGAAGAAAGACGAGGGGGCAGGAGATCCCATCAAAATCTTGCTCGAAGAAGCCCTCGAGCGACAATGGAACGCGATGATGGACAGCTTTGCCCAGATCCTTCAGCGGCTACCCATAAGCGGTGCATCGGCTTCCAGCAGCTACTCTGGAAACGCCACACCCTTTAAGGTACAAGTTAATTTTGAAATCCCCATATTCGAGGGTCAGATAGACGCAGATGCCGTAGATAAATGGTTAAATCTGCTAGAGGGTTATTTTTCTGTTCATGAATTTTCGAATCGGGAAAAGATTGTTTTTGCTCTTCTCAAAGCAGCCCCCCACGTCAAGGACTAGTGGGAAACCTACTGTGAGCAGAAGGATGAAAGTACTAGCTCACTATTTTCAGCCGCACCCACCTGGGATTCGTTCCGGGATGCCATCAAGGAGCAATACTACCCTGTCGGAAGCTATGAGGATGAATACATAAAGTGGACCACGCTGCGGCAGGGAAGGGACCAAGACGTGCCGGAGTTCACAAATCTTTTCCATACCCTTCGCACAAAGTTGGGTATCAAGGATTCGGAGCAACATTTGATACTCAAATACTGTGGTTGCCTGCACAAGTACATCCAGGAAGAAATACAATTCCTAAACATCCCCTCGCTCGGCGCAGCATACCGATATGCCGTCAAGGTCGAGCAGAAGTTTAAACAAAAGAAGCAAGACTTTGGATCTGCGAATCCAGAACAGGGGAAAGGTGCCCCTAAACCACAGAACAAAGGACAAAGCCAAGGCAGGACAGCCCAAGACAACCAGCCAAAGCTGCAAGCAAATAACAGCGCCGCGAAGCCGAGAAAGGACACTGGAAAATGGTGCGAGTTCCATAAGAGCTCCACTCACAACACAAGTGAGTGTCAGGCCAAGCAGTCACTGGTGGCTGAGCTAAAGGTTTCAGAATCAGATGCATGTTCCGACTCTGAGTCAGAACCCGATAAGGGGTCTGAAAAAGGGAAGCAGATCATTGATGCGGATCCCAGCGCCACTGTTGCTACCGCAAAGATCTAGAAAAATGAACCCGAAGATCCAGAGGAGGAGGAGCGCCTCTTCCACTCCCAGATGTGGGTAAAGGGCTCCCCGATACAGTTCATTGTTGATAGCGGGAGTCAAAAGAACCTCATTTCGGCAGAGGTCGTGAAGCGGTTGGGCTTACCGACCACAGCACATCCACAACCATACACCATTGAGTGGCTTCACCAAGGACGAGATCTTCGCGTGATCCAGCCAAGATCCAAGTCATTCGGGATTGGCCCTCTCCAACCACTCTAACAGAGCTCCGCAGCTTTCTAGGTCTTGCCAACTTCTACCGCAGGTTTGTGTTGGGGTTTTCTCATATTTCTTGGCCCTTGAGTCAAGTCACCAAGGGCGGGGTGAAAGCAAAATTCTTTTGGTCTGAATCTCAACAGAAGGCATTCAGGGAGTTGAAGGATCGCCTTTGCACAGCACCAGTGCTCGCGTTACCAGATTTACAACAACCATTTGAGGTCGAGACAGATGCCTCTGACTATGCTATTGGGGCAGTCCTTACTCAACATGGACATCCAGTGGCATATCACAGTGAAACACTTTCAGACACAGTCCGGAAGTACCCCACTTATGATAAAGAGATGTATTCCATTATACAGGCCTGCTGACAATGGAAGCATTACATTTTGGGGAAGGAAACGGTCATCCACACAGACCATCGACCTCTGCAGTTCATACAGACCCAAGGGAAATTTCAGAATGATCGCCATCAGAAGTGGTCTACATACCTGCAACAGTTTCACTTGAATATCAAGTATAAAAACGGCAACAACAATAATGTTGCAGATTACCTCAGTTGACCACCGATCATGGCGCTAACCACCGTGCTCAACTCTTGTGGGCACGAGACTTCTGATTGGCCACTTCTCTACAAAAGCGACCCAGAATTCGGCCACACATACTAGACACTCTTGGAGGGTCGGCATGTTGCAGATTTTCACCTCCAGGATTCCTTATTATGCCACCTCGGTCACCTTTGTGTTCCTTCAAGCAAGCGTGCCAAGATGATTTGGGAAGCACACTACAGTCAGGCTGCTGGGCATTTCGAGGTCGAGAAAACAGTGGCAGTACTGCAAAATTATTTCTATTGGCCGAATCTTCGACAGGATGTTGGGAAGTACATCTGATCATGTACTGCCTGTGCCATTGCCAAATCGGCCATTAAGAAGCACGGCCTCTATACCCCGTTGCCTACCCCTAGTCGACCGTGGGAATCCATCTCCATGGATTACATGTCAGGCCTTCCTTCCACTAAGCATGGAAATGACTGTGTTTTTGTGGTCGTCGACAGGTTCTCGAAGATGGCCATTATGATGGCCTGCAAGAAGAATATCACAGCAGAAGCCACTGCTAAACTCTTCTTTGAACGAGTGTGGGTACAATTTGGGATCCCACAGTCTATCATCTCAGATCGAGACAGTCGGTTTCTCAGCACATTTTGGTCCAGTCTCTGGTCAATGCTGGACACCAAACTCACGAAGTCCACAGCCTTCCATCCTCAAACTGATGGCCAGACAGAGGTTGTCAATAGGATGATTGTGCACATTCTGCGCATGTATAACTCCAAGCATCCACGCACATGGGACGAGAGCCTCCCCTATGTTCAGCACAGCTACAACCGAGCTCTTCACAGCTCCACTGGCCATAGCCCTTTTCAGGTGGGTTTGGGATTCCAGCCACTATGCCCCATTGATGTGGCCATGCCACTTGCAGCTACTCACATGAATTCAACTCATGTCCAGTCCGAAACAGATAAGGCCACCAGCTTCATTGAGCGCATCCAACATATTCGCCAGCAGGTCCACGACATTCTTGAGAAATCAAATGCCAAGTACAAGCAGCGACATGATCAACATCGGGTGCCACACAAGTTTCAGGTGGGCGACAAAGTCTGGTTGCATTTGAAAAAGGAACGCCTTACTGGAGCCTATCGGAAATTGAGACCACTCCGATATGGTCCTTACACCATTACTAAGGCTATGGGAGACAATGCATTTGAGCTCAACATTCCCCAATTCCTCGGCCTGCACCCAGTGTTCAATGTGGACCGCCTCCGGCCATACTTTCCACCATTGCTAGACACATCCGACATTGCAGAACAGCTCAAACCCACAGAATTAAATCCAGATTGCATGGAACAAGCTGCAACTGATCGAATCATGGACACAGAGATCAAGAACACTCGCCAACAGAATATCCAACTGTATCGAGTTGTCAAAGCAGGCCAACTCCTTCAGCAGGGCAAGTGGCTCACCAGAGAACAAGTTCAGCAGAAGTTTCCTCATCTCATGGAGGAGCTCAACGCAATGGGGACCATTGCTTCCTAAGGGGGGAGGAATGATCCAGGTGGATATTGGTGGCCACCTGCCAAGTCCACCTGGACCCCCACCATTTTCTTTCTCAGCATTTTCAGTTTCCTTAATTGTAGCACAACTTACTATTTTTAGCGGTTTTTCGGGTCCTGAACTTCCGGAGCCATTTTGAGGCCCTAAACGACGTTTTTTGGGGAATCCGGGGGCAACATGGGTCCATGGAATGGACCGATGTTGCTCGTTCCAACAATGATAGTGCTCGGATAGATCTTTCTAACGAGCTATTGTACGCGTCAAACGGAGATCATATGCCAAAGTTATGACCTTGGGAAGTTGATGTACCAATTTACCCCAAACGGGGTCCACATTTTGGCATTTCATCTCCAAGGGTTAGGTTTTGGAATGTGAAGGGTTTTTCCATTGTTTCTCAACAATAAATAGGCCTTCGAGCCTCATTGTAACACAGTTCAAAGGCATGTAGCCATCACATCTCTTCTCAGAGATAAGCTACCATCGCCCTAGCTGATTTATTTCCATTTCTGATTGTAAGCATATTTCAGTATTTTTCCATTAATGAAATGAAGTATTATTTCCGCTGCATCTTTGTGTATATGGTTATCTCTGTGATTTGTTGCATTCCTGTTTAAATCCGGATCAGACATCAAAGATGAACCTTCTTTCTATCCTTACTTCTCTTTCCACATTTTGAATTTATCTTATGATTTCGAGGACAGGGGGTGGTATTTTACATATAGGTGGATCATGAACATTCTGCCATTTTTTAGGCCTTGAACTTGAACGGTGATAAATTTCCCTTTACCCTTAATGACCCTCAAACCCAACAATTTGAGACATCACTACATAGAGAGTAGGAGAGCTTGATAGACCAAAGCCAAATAAAACAAAGATTGAGGTTGAAACACAAACATAGAGGGTGGAAAAAACAAAGGAAAAAAAGGGTGGTGAAACCAAAGGAGGAAAATCCAAATAAGACTCAAAGAGGTGCTTAGACAAAGAGAAAGACGCAGGAGAGTGAGGAGACCCATGAACTTCCTTGAGCATCAAACTAGAGGGGTTAGGTAGATATAACTCTTCTCAGAAACCAAAGTAGAGCATGTGCCTTCCCACTAAGTATTAGAGAATAAACCAATGTCTCGAAAGGGTCTCAAGCCTTCAGAATATGCTTAGGAGGGACAACACCACTATAAAACTAGAGAACCAAAACATAGAGCTATAATGGTAATAAGTTTATCCTTGACAAGGATAAAAATTTCCTTTCAAACATATAAAAAACACCAATAACATAAAAGCTAGGAGAACTAAGTACTTAGAGAACCATTATACCAAAAAAATATTTGTTATGAAACCAGCTCACAAAAAGATAGAAAAGATAGATCAACACCTTAGAGTTCAACCTCTTCGAGGGGGAAACCTCCTTTACATTACACAAATGAACAATTCTTTGATTCTTCAAATGACAAAACCTCCTTTCTATATATAGGAATCTAAGGGGTCACAATATAACCAAGCCGACCTAACAATAATAATATAAAGGCACAAAAATAACAATAGAGGGATTCTATGGGGCACGATAATAACAATATGGGGACAATACGGGCACAACAATAACAATAAGGGATACAACGACAACAGTAATGGGGGAATCACTAGTATTATAGGGACCTAACATGCCCCTCTCCTTCAAAAAAGTGTTGTCCTTAACGCTTGAGTAGTTATGGATGCTTCTGTATAAAATTCTCATCCTCCCATGTGGAATCTTCAACGGGTAAGTTCTTCCACTTGATGAGATACTCTGAAATTGATCGATTTCGTCGTTGTTGATTTCTTGTTTCTTTGACTGTTTCAGGTTCCAATATGATTTTTCCTTCCTCATTAAGTTTTGGCAATATTGTTTGAACTAGAAGCTTGTCACCTATAACATTCTTTAAGTATGAAACATGGAAAACTGGGTGCACTCAGGAAGCTGCAGGAAGCTCCAATTTGTATGCCATAGTACCTATCTTTTGCAACACATTGTACAGACCATAATACTTTGGTGATAATTTATTATCCTTCTTAGCTTGCTTGAGGGACATTTTTTAATATGGTTGTAGGTGTAGGAATACCGAATCACCTACATCAAAACTTCTTTCGCTGTGATGTTGATTTGCCTGTTGTTTCATTCTATTATGCACCAAGGTGAGGTTATCCTTTAAGAGTTGGAGAACTTGTTGCTGATGCTTGATGTGATCTTCCACTGCTTGAACCTTATAATTTTATCTTAAATATGATGTGATGGATGGTGGATGATATCCATAAAATGCCATAAATGGGGTCATTTTTGTTGCAGTATGGAAGGAAGTGTTATACCACCATTCAGCCAAAGGCAACCATTTGACCCATTGTGTATGTTTATTAGATACAAAGCAATGAAGATATCCTTCCAAACATTTGTTTACTATCTCAGTTTTCCTATCAGATTGAGGATGATAAGATGAGCTATGAGCTAACTGAGTACCAAGACAAAAAAATAATTCAGTCCAAAAATTTCCAGTGAAAATGGGATCTCTGTCACTTACAATAATCTTTGGGTTTCCATGTAGCTTTTGAATTGTTTCCATAAATGCAGTAGAAATTGTACTCGCTTTAAATGGATGAGATAATGCACAAAAGTGTGCATACTTGGTAAGTTTTTCAACTACCACAATGATAACACTCTTTCCTTTAGACTTGGGTAAAGCTGTGATAAAATCCATTGAAACCTCATCCCAACATTGGCTTGGAATGGATAAAGGTTGTAATAGTCCTAGGGTCTTAATTGTTTCAACTTTGTTTTGCTGGAAAACCAAACATTCCACCACAAACTTTTGAATATCTGATTTAAGGCCATCCCAAAAAAAATCCTTCTTAACCCTGTGCTAGGTTTTTGGAAATCCTGAGTGCCCTCCTAAGGGAGAGGTTTGCAATTCCCTAAGAATCTTTTGTTTGAGTTGGGAATCCTTACATAGGTATAACCGATCCTTGTACCATAAAGAATCATTTTTCCAACTAAATGTATCAGATGTACTGGGATCTTGTTGTATCTTTTGAATGAGTGCCCACACTTCCTCGTCATTCTTCCATTCATCCTTTGCTTCATTTATCTAATCTAGTTGGATAATAGAAATGGAGCAAAGAAATGCTTCCACATCCTCATCCTTTCTTGAGAGTGCATCTGCCACAACATTTTGCTTCCCTTTTTTGTAGATGATTTCAAAGTCATAACCTAACATCTTTGTAACCCATTTTTGCTGCTCTTCTGAAGATAATATTTGTTCTAAAAAGTATTTAAGACTATCATGATATGTTTTTACCTTGAAGTGTCTTCCCATTAGGTAGGGTCGCCATTTCTTAAGTGCAAGTAGTATTGTCAACATTTCCTTCTCATAAATAGCTTTGTGTAAATACTTTCCTTTGATTGGACGACTTTTGAAAGCAATGGGTCTTTCTTTTTCCATTTCCCGAGGCATCACATTCCACAATAAAGATTTTTGTGAAGTCCAGTGTAGCTAAGACTAGTGCTTGGCACATTGCCTCTTTATGATGTTCAAAGGCCTTCGTTGCTTCCGGAGTCCGTGAAAATGCATATTTCTTCAATAATGTTGTTAGAGGTGCTGCTATTCTCCCATAATTCTTAAAAAACTTGAGATAATACCCTGTCAACCCAAGAAATCCTCATAGATACTTTATGGATGTGGGGATTTTCCATTCCTTAATGGTTTTAATTTTTCTAGGGTCTACCTTAACACCTTCATGAGATACAATATGACCCAGATATTCCACCTCTTGTACTCCAAAGAAACATTTGGAGATTTTTGCATATAATTGTTTCTCCTCCAATAGTTTGAGCACCATGTCAACATGTTGGACATGATCCTTCCAAGACTTGTTGTAGATTAGTATATCATCAAAAAATACTAACACAAATTTTCTAAGGAAGGGTTTGAAAATGGAATTCATCAAACCTTGAAATGTAGAAGGTGCATTAGTAAGGCCAAAAGGCATGACCAAAAATTCATAACGACCCTCATGAGTTCTAAATGTTGTTTTTGGAATTTCTTCAGTCTTCATTTTGATTTGATGATATCCTGAACGAAGATCCAACTTGGTGAAGTAAATTGATTCATGCAATTCATCCAATAATTCATCAATGGTAGGAATGGAAAATTTATCTTTAATAGTGAGATTGTTGAGCTCCCTGTAATCTGGACACATGCGCCATGATCCATCCTTCTTGTGAACCAATACTACTGGAGCAGAGAAAGAACTTTGACTAGGTTGAATTATATCAGCCTCTAGCATTTCTGCAACCATACGTTCAATTTCACTCTTTTGGACATAGGGATATTTGTAAGGCCTGATGTTTGGAGGAGCACTTCCTGGAATCAAATTAATAGCATGATCATGATCATGAATAGGTGGGAGGCCCTTGGGAGTCTCAAATACCTTGGAATAATTGTCCAAGATTTTTTGGAGATCTGGATAAATGGATGATTTCGATGTGGGAACCTCTAGTGAACATAATTGTGCAATTATGCCTCGTTGTTCTTTCTTTAGAAAATTTTTCATTCTGTTAGAGCTGATTATCTTTCCCGATTTCCCTGCGATACCTATTAATTCAACTTCCTTTCCTTCTGAAGTGAATATCATGAAAATTTCTTGAAAATTAAAAGCTATTGTACCCAAGGATTGTAGCCATTGGACTCCTAGTACAACATCAGCACCACCCATTGGAATGGAAAGCATTGGGCTATTCAATACATATTCTCCCATGGATAGCTTGATATTATGGCTCTTTCCTGAGCAATTTATGGTTCCTCCACTTGCAACCATCACTTAACACTCTAGTATTGAATATAGAAAGCAATTCAATTCCTTGGCTATCTTACAATGAATAAAATTATGGGTACTTCCCAAATCAATCAACACTATTACCTTTTTCTTCTTGCTATGCCCTTCTATCTTGATAGTTTGAAGAGTGGTAATTCCAGCCAATGCATTACAAGATATGGTCGGATTCATTTATTCTTTTTCTAGGGTTTGTTCCTGATGTATATCCTCTTCTTTTGATGTTTCTTGTTCCTTTTCTTCCACCTCTTCACAATCTATGTAAAATAATTTCTTATCGGCACATTTATGACCTTTAGTGTATTTTTCTATCACAACTGTAACAAAGCCCTTTTGCTCTTTTATCTACCAATTGTTGTGGTGTCAACCTTGTAGGTTGTGGATGGCTAGGGGCAGCAACACTTCCATATTTATGATTGTGAGTGGTAGGCTTCCTTGTTGCCATAATTTTGCTTTCCATTTTTCTTGCCAACTTGAATGCCTTCTCCAATGAATCTGGTTCCCAAAGGCGAACCTCATGTTGGATGTTATCTTTTAAAGTCCCTATGAACACATCAATCCTATGATCCTCTGGAATATCCTTTACCCTTATATTCAATTTTTGGAAGTCTTCAATGTGCTTCATCATTAAACCCTTTTGTTTGAGATTTATCAATTGGCTAAAAAAAGTGTTGCTTTTTGTATCCTCATAATGTGCTATCATTTCATCCGTAAAAATAGCCCAAGTGACAATTTGTTTACGAGAGCAAAGCCATCAATACCATACAAACTGATTTGGTTCCAAATATAAAGTTGCAATGCATACCTTTTATGTGTTTTGCACATTATGGAGATTGAAAAATTGCTCCATTTGTAGTATCCATGTTCTAGGATCCTTTCCATCAAACTTCCTCATATCGATCTTTGGAACATGGTGGTTCTTCGATCCAACATTAGAGTCTATGAAATCATGATTAACATTTATTTTGTTCTCATCATGATTTTCCTTTACTACCCTTTTGCCATTAGTAAGCGTTTCTTGTAGAAAATTTGTCAAATTTGTCTTCAAATCTTCCACGCCTTTCCTTAAATCATTCATCTTAGCTTCCACGCCGTCCATCTTAGCTTCCACGTCATCCACCTTAGCTTCCACGTCATTCATCTTAGCTTCTATTCCTTTCTTTAAACCATCCATCTTAGCTTCCACGCCTTTCTTTAAACCATCCATCTTAGCTTCTACGTCTTTCTTTAAACCATCCATCTTAGCTTCTGTTACTTTTTGTGCGAGTGAATTTGTTGCACTTGGTCTCGTAATTTTGATATATCATGTTGCATTTCTTCCTCTTCTTCATGAGTCATGCTAGAGATTTTAGGTTGCTTACTAGGTGTTTCCATTTTCTTTCTTCAGGGCATCAATTATCGATAATAATGCTTCATTATGCCCTTTGAATTCCTTCAAACTAATTTTTCAAAGCAAGCTTATGCAAAAATTTAAAAAAAACTACACACCTATTTTCACTTTGTAGGAGCTCGATATTGAATCTGATGTATCTCTGTAATTTTGGATCTCCCAGGTCTGAAATTTCTTCCTGTGGTAACCCTCTGAGTAATCTTTCTAACCCCGCAAGTGTAATCAAGATTGGATTCTCCAATGAATAGTTATGCCAAATCTCCCACGATGACCTAAGTATATACTAGTTCAGTAGAGCGAACTTGTAAAACGTGCCGCGGGTCACTGTTTCAACCTTAGGTTCTTAAAATGATACCCAAAACAACTACAGTCCATCCTCTTTCTGTAAGTTCTTACGAAAATTCAATCTGATGCTCAGAGTGAAAGTTATGACGGTTTTCCCAAGGTGAATTGTTTGTAATGTAATTTGGGGTTCTATAAAAACCCTAACTTCCTCACCTTATATCTACGAAAATATAGTGAGACAGGATCTGAAATTCAGAACCAAGGCTCAGACCGATTTCTTCTCAAATGGGTTCTTTTTTGAGCTTCTGAAACTTCGTAGCGCAAGCGTTATAGTGAAACTTCCACGATGGCCTGTTTTAGATGAAATTCTGGAGCTTGGAAGAACCCGAAATTCCTCAAATTATATCTCCGAAAATATAGAAAGACAAGATCTAAAATTTGGAATCGAGGTTCAGAAATATTTGATATCAAATGGGTTTTTTTTTTATCTTCTGAAACATCGTAGAACAAACGTTATAACAAAAATTACACAATGACCTATTTAGAGTAGTGAAACCCTAGAATCCAAAGCTCTGATACCAAATGTTATGAAACCAACTCGCAAAAAGATAGAAAAGATAGATCAATGCCATATAATTCAGCCTCTTTGAGGGGGCAACCTCCTTTACATTACACAAATGAACAATTATTTGATTCTTCAAATGACAAAACCTCATTTCTATATATAGGAGTCTAAGGGGTCACAATATAACCAAGCCGACCTAACAATAATAATATAAAGGCACAAAAATAACAATAGAGGGATTCTATGGGGCACAATAATAATAGTATGGGGACAATAGGGGCACAACAATAACAATAATGGATACAACGACAATAGTAATGGGGGAATCACTAATATTATAGGGACCTAACAATATTAGTGTTCATACTAAAGACCTTTGAATCATAATTACATGTCAAAGGGTAATCAATGTTGCTTGAGAGACATGGGATAGATATGAGATCCACGAGCTTCCCTGTGGGCTAAACCAAAAAGGAAAGGCGGAGAAAGATTTGTCCAAACTCCAAAATGAATCTTGCTTCTTCCCACACAAAAATGACATTGAAGCCAAAGCTCATGAGAGAATCCAAGCCACCTGAATGTTCCCAAGAAAGACAACACTACCCCAAGCCCAATCATAGTAACCGAGACTCACAATACAAGTTTTATAGTTAGACCTAAATACAAATTTGATAATTATGCAAAAATACAACTTTCCTTACCAAAACCCTCTGGATGATGTCGAATATCTAAACATTCATCCCCTTCCTCACAATGAGAGCTCTATTGTCACATCCCTCATGTGCATGATGATGATTCTTGGTGGAAGAGGTCACCGAAATCTTCCTCCAAATGAAAACCAATGCCATTACAATCATTTTCACGTGTGCATGAACTATCATCCCATATGGTTGTCGGGTGGGTGGGTTTCCAATCTCCCACCTCCTTTGTTTGTCACTTCCATTAACTACTTCGCATACCATCATACAAGAACACCTCCAGTGGAGGAGTATTTTCTCTCAAATATAGATAAGAGTGAATTTATAGACTTTATAATCCATTCAACATTGCTTCTTACTTGAAAAAATGAATGAGCCTAAATATTTGGAGTTTTTTTTAGTAATTTTATTATTAAATTTTAAAATATTATAGGAATTACAATTTTTTTTTACTTTATTTGCATTTTTATTGAAAAATGGATTTATCACTTTAAAATTCTTAATATACTTGTGAATTCAATAATTGAAAAATGTGGTTCAAACAATTCATAATCAGTTTTTAGGAAAAATAATTTTAAAAATGATTAAGAAAAATCAAAATTATAATAGTTTTCTTCTATGTGGTTCACATCCTCATAGATCAATGACCATTACATCCACAAATTATTCGTACCAGACAGATCTATCAAAAAGGATCACTTTTTTCTGACTCAACCATGGAGCCTAACCCCGAGAGTGTCGAGAGAATTGAAACTATGACCTCTCAAAAGTAGAGGTGCTCTAATGATGAGGACTCAACCAACTGAGCTAACCCTCAGGACTAAATCAAAATTATAATATATTTAAAACTAAATTTATTATTATATATTTTTAAACCATAATAAGAAAATATTTTCATGATGATTTTCTAATAGTTATAAAAATTGGGAACTTAAGCTTCTAGATATTGCTTCTATGCTTTTTTTTTTCTTCTATTTTTTTTTTTAATTCTCTCCGCGAAGAAAAATCCATAATTTTTATTAAGAAAAAAAAATACATTTTGTATCAACACTCCAAAACTTGCATAAACTTTGCTTATATCCAAAAGAAAAAAGATACATAGTTAGCTAGTTGAGCCAAAAACAGAATATTAAAGGATCAACAAATTGTTGTTAAGATAAATGCATAATAGGACTAAAGCCTTTTCAACTTTCACAAAAAAGGCATAGTGATGTAGAGGAGTGAACCTGAAACAAAAACATAAGATATTCAAGACTATTAATTAGATATCGAGACTATGGAATGCCAATCTAAATCCCTTCTATGAAGTGTCTATGATAATATTTTGAGAGTACCCCATTTAGTTGCTCGATGACTTTTCATACCCCTAAAGCCTGTGCATAACCAACCTTAAAGAGTACATCTACGGCCTGGTTTCACTCCCTGTAAATGTGACGATAAGAAACCATATCAAAATATTGTTTAAGTTGTAAAACCTCCTCAATAATGGGACTGAGTGTGTGAATGTGACAATGTTGGTGCTCATTAGACCAATTAATAATGACCATAGAATCACCAAAGATCTATAGAGAGTGACAATATTTTTCAATTGCAAAAAGGAGATGTAGTTTAAGTCTGAGAAGTTCTACATAATTGTTAGTTCCCCTCCGCCAACTACTATGAAGTTTATAAAAATGATTTCCATGGAGATAAAGGACAACCCTCCCCCGATAATCTCCATTTTTTTAAGATGCTCCATCAAAATAAGCCCAAGGTTGAGATTCTTCCACCTCCTCAACAACAATAAACCAAGGAGCATAGAGACTTCATCGACTGGGATCATGTCATAATTTATGACCACTTTTGCTGCCACCTGATTTGGAATAGATGTTTTTTCTTTGAAAATAGCTTTGCTCCTCGCATTCCAAATACCCCAATAGATTAATGGTGGTAAGTTTTTAAGGTGTTTAGGGGAGGCTTGCTCCCACCATTCCTTCCATTCTTTACGAAGGGATATCCCTTTTTAAATCGAAACCCCTCTTAGGTGATTCTGAATGACAATCCAAACTACTTATGAGCAAGAACACGAGATGAAAAGGTGATCAATAAATTCATCAACCATTTTACACAAGGCACACCAACCAAGACCTTTCATGCAACATTTTTTAATATTATCCCAATTTGGTGCTTTATTTTCAAGTAGGAACCAGAGGAAAATGTGAGACTTTGTGGGTCTCTTTAGCTTCCATAGCTTTTTCCACCACCACACAATAGTCTCCCACTATCTATCGTTGCAAATAAACACATAACCAAAATATTGCTTCTTTATTACTAGAGTTGTCACAATCAATATTTCAGAGCTCTTACTAAACATTCATAATGGTATACATTTTTTTTTCAAAAAATCTCCTAAAACTAAAACTTAATACATGTGAAATACATTATTTATCATTCAACGATAAAATGAATTGATCACCAATTTCATTTCCCCACTTAGAAAAACAAAACACTAACAATCTCATTTTTCTTCTAATTATGTTATTAATTCTGCATTATCTAATACTTCTTCTAATTCTAATTATATTTCAACTAATGCTTCTTTGAATTCTAATTTAATTTCATCTAATATTTCTTCTTTTAATTCTTCATCTATATTACTTAATTCCTCTTTGAGTTTGAATATTTTTTCTTCTTCTATTTTTATCCCTAATATCGAATATTCCTCTAATTCTATCGTTTCCTCTTCCAATTCTAACAAAGATCTTAATTCTCCTATATATAATCTATCTTTCAAGTCTAATTCTATCCCTAATCCTCCTAACAATAGTTTATCCCCTATTTCTAGTTCTTGTAATTTATCTTCTATCCCTCCTCCTCCTAGACCTAAACCTCAATCTCCCGGAAGAAGAGTGGTCAATGTTTTCAGCTTTACTATTGATCACCATACTCAATGTTTTCTAGAGAAAGGTTCGATTTTTTCCATTTCTCCTCGCAAAATTCCTATTGAGGATAGTTTCTGTAATATTTAGTATGGTCTCAAGGACATTCCCTATCAACTCAAGGAGGTTATTAGACAGGATTTTTCTATTATTCTTCAGAAATCGAAAGCACCTAGATGCAATATCTCTAGGCAAGAGTTCATTTCCCCTAAATCCCTTAACAATAACCAAGATATTGTTGTTCTTAAAGCCGACAAACAAGGCGCAATTGTCATCCCTGATAAAAAGGATTACATTGATAAAATGTTGGACCACCTCTCCAACAATGGTAGTTATAAAAAGCTTAGCAAAAATCCTCTTTCTAACAATAGCCAGGATATTGTTGTTCTTAAAGCCGACAAACAAGGTGCAATTTTCATCCTTGATAAAAAGGATTACATTGATAAAATGTTGGACCACCTCTCCAACAATGGTAGTTATAAAAAGCTTAGCATTCTAAAATTTATAACGAGGTCTCCAATGTTATTATGTTGAATAGTGTTTGTTGCACTATTAGTAAAAGGCTCATTGAGAGCAACCCCTCACTCCTCATATCTATGGCCTTCCAAAAATCCATAAAGAAGGTGCCCCTTCGAGACCTATTGTTAATACAATTGGTGGTCCTACTTATCTTCTTGATTAGCATTTAGCCTTGAGGCTTAAGCTTCTTGTTGGTAATACTCACTCTTTCGTCAAGGATTCTTATTCTTTCATTAATGAAATTAAAGATCTTAAGCTAGAGCCAAATGATATTTTGGTCAGTTTTGATGTTGTTTCTCTTTTTACTAAGATCCCCATTAATGAAGCTATTGACATCATCAACAACATTACTCATCCTAATACAACCAAATTAGTCAACATTTGCTTAAAATCTACTTTCTTCAGCGTTTAAGATGAAAATTATGAGTAGACTTGTGGAATTTCTATGGGATCCCCTCTCTCACCAATTGTAGTAAATCTGTTCATGGAAGATTTTGAGGCTAATGCCTTAGCTTCTGCTCCCTTTCAGCCTAAACTTTGGAAAAGGTATGTGGATGATACCTTCATCATTTGGCCCCATGGTCAGGAAAAGCTTGAAATATTTAAGCAACATCTTAACAACCTCTCTGAATTTATCAAATTTACTATGGAGATTGAAGTTGATGGCAACATTCCCTTTCTTGATGTCCTCATCACTAGGAAAGATGATGGCTCTATGTCCCATCAGGTCTTTTGCAAGAAAACTCATATTGAACAATATCTCCATACCAATTCCCATCACCACTCGACTAAAAAATTTGGTGTTTTAAACACCCTTGCTACCGAAGCCCTCAGGATCTCTGATGATTCTCACATAAGTGATGAGAAGGCTCATCTTCTAGAGGTTTTTATGAACAATAGTTATAGTAAGCATCAAGGCATGAAAACCTTCCAAAAAGCACCGAAAGGACCTACAACTAAAGTTAATCCTAATGATTCTATTGACAATGTTCACCTTCCCTTTATTCAAGGAACAACAGACAAGTTAGCTCACATTCTTAAGAAAATTAATATCTCTACAACCTTTAAGCCGCTTAACACTATAAAATCTTCCCTCAAGTCTGTCAAATACTGAATTGATCCCTCAACACTAAGGGGGTCTACATGATCTCTTGTTCTTGCGGGAAACCTTATATAGGTGAAATTGGTCAGTCTATCAAGCGTAGAATCTAGGAGCACGTTGCAGACATTAGACATAATCGCTCTCACACTTCAGCTCTTGCTGAACATTCGGTCAAAACAAAGCATCACATTTGCATTGAGGATGCTTTTGTCCTTGCTGGGATCTTTCATTTTCATCATAGAAAGTTTAAAGAGGCAATCAAGATTGAAAAGCGAACCGCCACCAATCTGAACAAGGACGATGGATAGAAAATCAGTATAAATTAGATCCCATTTTTTCGAATTTCTCTTCTTCTCAGATATTTTTCTCCTAACTTTTAATTTTATATTTTGTCCTTAATATTTTATTATCTTAATCTTCTAAAAACAATATTAATTTGAGTATTAGTATGATATCCTTAATATTCTTAACCCTATATTATTTATCCTTAATATTTGCCGATTAATAATAATATTAATATACTATATTTTCATATTTTTATTTATTCTTATTATTATTATATTTTATCTTTTCATTATTTTTAGCTTTATTATTATCTTCTCTTAAATATGTATTCCAATGTCTATTAATTTTTCTTATTTTTATCCTAATTATCCTTAATACTATATTATTATTCTCCTAATACCATCTTACCCTCATTTAATAAGAATTACCCCCTAATTCTTTTTTACTAATATCATAAATAATTATGACAATTGTCTCTATATTGAATTATTATTACTTCCTAAAGTGGTTTTAATATATTTTAATAATTATTATTTCTTAATAGTTATTTTGATTTATTTAAAAAAAATTAATCGTCATTTTTTCTCCATCTTATCATTGTGATGATAAACCACTTTAGTTGATTCAAAACACAAATAACTCTCCTATGATAAATCAGGAAGACATTTCTCAAAATAATTCTTCTAAAAAAAACCTACATTCATATAACTAACAATCAAATAAACTAAAATAATTTAAAAAATAGAAACCATAACACATTAATAAAAAGAAATTATGCAATATACTTTGATACATTAAATAATTAAAAATGAAAAATACATTTAAAAAATAAAAAATAAAATAAAATTTGGTTAAAACAAAGGTAGGCATTCCAGAGAAGCCCTACGCCCCCTGGAGAAAGTTAATCGTGAACCCCTAATAAAATTAAAAAACCAAAACCTAAGCTTGAAAACTAAGAAAAAATAGAAAACAAAAGCTCGTCAATAATGTATTTGCCTTTTTATAATTAACAATGGAGATATTTTTTGTTTTTAGTGAATGCTATACATTTTTGTCCAAAGAGAAAGAGAAAAATTAGAAAGCAAATAGCTGCAAATAAGATATTTGCCTTTATCTATGGAGATATTTTTTGTAATGTTATACATTTTTGCTTTATCTATGGAGATATTTTTTGTAATGTTATACATTTTTGTTGAAAGAGAGGGTTAAGAGAAAAATTAGAAAACAAAAACTTATAAATAATTTATTTTTTTATAACTAACTATGGAGATATTTCTTGTTTTTAGTTAACAATGAAGATATCTTTTTATCTATACATTTTTGTCCAAAAACACAGAGCAGAGAAGAAAAATTAGAAAACAAAAATTTGTAAATAAAGTATTTGCTTTTTTCTATAAGTAAAGATGGAGATATTTCTTGTTTTTAGTTAACAATGGAGACATTTTTTTATTTCTAATTAATGCTATACATTTTTGTCAAAAGATACAGAGCAGAGGAGTTTCATTGTTGGAGAAGTCCATCAATCTCTTTGGCATAGACATAATTGAAAAGTTGTCAAATATGTTGTTATTGTCAACGGTATTCCAACTAACTTTTTCAAAGTTGAAAGAGGCCTCCGGCAAGGTTGCCCATTATCGCCACTGTTATTCATTCTCGTGATGGACACTCTCAGCAATTAGATAAGGAAAGCGGTGTCGGATCAGAAGTGCAGGCCGGTAAGGATTTGCAAGGATATATCTTTATCACACAACTTATTTGTCGATGACGTGCTCATCTTTGCCATGTTATGTAGAGCGTCCTGGGATTGTTTACATGAAATTCTCATTAAATTTCAATCAGCATCGGGTTTGGAGATAAATAAGGTTAAATCTATGTTGTATCATAATGATTCTGAAAATGACACTGTTTTATGGATTGCCAATTTATTTGGCATTCCACAGTCATCTATTAGGGGCGGATTCAAATATTTGGGTTTCTCTCTGAAGGCCAAAGGATATGGTACTCGGGATTGGTTCTGGCTAATTGACAGATTCTTCAAAAAAATCTCTGTTTGGGAAGCGAGATTTCTATCTCTTGCCGGAAGATTCATTCTAGTTCAGTCAGTTTTATCACAATTATCAGTCTATTGGTCCCATTTGTTTCATCTCCTGGCTTCCATTATCAAAAAGATGTGCTCCATCGCGGGTAACTTTTTATGGGGAGGAAAATCTTTCCAGTCAAAGATAAATCTGGTTAAAATGGAAATCATTTCGAGGCCGAAGAATATCAGAGGCTGGGGTCTTCTTAACATGAAATTTTTTGGAAAGGCTTTACTGTGCAAATCGCTCTATAGGGGCGTTTTTGGGTCTGGTCCATGGAGCAAGATTATTCAAAATCGATATCTGAAAGGACGCAGCCTGGAGTTCTGGTATCGGAGATCTTCTTTTGGTATAAAAACGGGTTCTGCTATATGGAATAGCTTCAGGAAAATTCTACCTTTCTTCATTCAGAATCTTCGATGGAGGTTGTACTCGGGATCCTGCATTTACATTGGTATCGACCCGATTGTCAATGGTCTGGAGTTCATGATCCCAATATGCCTTATACTCTTTCTCCAAACAAAAGGTATATTTACTTGGGAAAAGATGATTAAACAATGGACATCCTCATCTCCTGTTTGGATTGGTGAGGAGGATTTATCGATCCCTCCACACTTGAGCATGATATGGGCCTCGGTGATCCAGAATTTAACAAGCAAAGGCATCCAGTGAACGGGCAACAAAGACAAATTGGTATGGTCTATTTCGAAATCAACTCAGCCGGTAAGGGTAAAGGACATTTACACTGCAATGATAGATGGCCTTCCTGATGACTCAGCTTCAAAGTTTCCGATGCCACTGTGGAAAGTGACTTGCCCGCTCAAATGTATTCTTTTTTCATGGCTGGTTTTCTCCAACAGGAACCTCTCCTGGGAGGTTCTTCAAAAGAAGGGATGGAACGGGCCGGGTCAATGTTCCATGTGTCTCTCGGATCATGAGACCAATGTTCACATGTTTTTTCAATGTGCTCAGACATTGCAAATCTGGTATGAATTGTCTATATCCTTTTGTTTCCCTTACCGCGTTTTTGCTTCTGTACAGGAGGGCTACAGGTGGTGGAGTGAGCAATGCATATCTCTTCGTTCCATGTTTGTTTCGGTCATCTCGCTCATATGGAAGTGGAGAAATAAATGTATTTTTCAAGATCTCAGAATTCCACTTGCTTTTATCTTGCTGCGGATAACAGATTCATCTATCCCTCCTGATGTGTAGGGATCTCTTCTTCTTCTGTTTCTTGGATGTGGTCATTGGTGCCGCGCATCCTTGAATGGATCTTTATGCTTATGGTGCTCTCGCTCTATCTGGAGCTTATGGTTTCAGATGGTCTTATTTTTGTTTTATTTTGCCTCTTTCTGGCTCAAGACTAATCTCTCCATCTATCTGTACATCTGTAAATTCTGTACATTTCTTTCTTTCATGGTTTATTCTATTCTGCCGTGGGTCTCCAGGCAATACGGAATTTTTGGTTTGCTGTATACAATGTCCATTATATTTCCTTAATATAATCTATATGGTTTTTTTCTTCTGAAAAATAGTTTAAGTGATCTAATAGTTAAATACAACTTAATTGGTCTAATAACTAATAACATGTGCTTTTTAAGACATTACAGATTCAAAACTAGAAAAATAAAAATATGCATACCTTCCTCTATTTAGCAGTCAAATCACTGCATAAAAATATACACCAATTATATCTGGATTGTTAGTCACTTAAAATTAGATAATAATAAATAATAATTCAAACACCCCTTCCCTTATTCATTCGTTCGGACTTTTAACCAATAGCCAATAGACGTACTCACTTCAAAACCAAGTGTGTACAGATTCTGTTTGATCCAAGTGGGATTTGAAACCCTTCGTCCATATTTTTGTTTTTACATCTATTTACTGATTTGAGTGTGGTTTGTTCGGTTGTAATAGTGTGTTTTCAGGAGTGCAGAGGAGCTGCAGCTGGTGAAGGCTTTGGGTTTTTTTTTGTCCTTACATACAGTACATACAGCAGGTTGTTGTGATTTTGCTTGGCTCGAACATTAATGGAAAGAGTGAAGTTGAAGATAAAGGCTCTAGAGGGTAAAAAATCCCATAGAAAAAAAGGTGGTATAATAGGTACGGGCAAGAGATGGGGCCACACTTGCAACTCGGTCAAGAATGACCGCTTTCTCCATGTTTTTGGCAGATATGGCCAGGACAATTGCCAGACAAATGATGTTCATGTCTTGGATTCGGGTAAGGCCATGTAGCCATTCTTGTTTTCCAGTGACATGTTATGTTTTCTTAATGTTTGAACTTATACCCATATGATGAAGGCTGGTCAATGTGCAGAGTTTTGATCACTTCGGAGCTGGGCTGAAACCGATGTTGATGTTTTAAATGTGATCACTTTGGAGGTGGGTTGAAACCAATGCTGAAGTTTTTGGGCTTTTGGGTTTTATTTGTGTATTTAGGCAAGTAGACATGGAGTAAGCCTATGGTGAAAGGAACCCCCACCCTCTCCCAGGGACAGCCACAGCTGTACCACTGTGGGAACAAACTTGTTTCTATTTGGTGGCACAGATGGGAAGAACCCTCTATGGAATTTGCATATGCTGGACACTAGTAACTTCGAAACCCACTCAGACAAATTCTGTGCATATGTTAAGTACAATCAATCAGCTATTAGATCTTGGTGACAATGGTAGGTCTTGGTCTTGATCATCACATGGCCAAAGTTCTTTTATAGCTGCTGCAGGAAAGGGGGATCACATCATTTGGCTCCATCTTTTGCTCAGGATAGTCTTAAATTGAAATAAATGGGTTAAGTATGGGTATACATTTTTTTGACGTTGTTGACTTGAACATTACATTGTTGTACCGTTTTTGGAACATTAGTGCATGGCTTTTCGACATCTTTCTCTTTGAGGTTCACACTGGGACATTGTTCTCTGTTGATTCTGGGCTGGTCTCTGTTCGAATTTGATTACAAATAATGAAATATTTTGGCTAAATATTCTAAAAAGTTAAAAGTTTTGTTGATCTTTCTCCCTGTGATGACACACCCCTTATTCTTTCTGATCAACCTTGAAATTGTTTTCTATCTCCCTTCTATGGGTTGTCATCATTATTAGAAGCCATATGCTGCGGGATATACATACATTTCTAATGGGTTTCTTCTTCTGAGTCTGTTCAATACATTCTCTATTTTGAGGGAGCCACATTCATGAGAATGTAACTGAATTTTTAACTGCTGCCCTCAATGCTGTTATTTTGTCACAGAAGATATGTCCTCAACAATGTTGTTACCTGCTTTTCTCATGAACATGGGTTCCTGAACTTATATTCTTCTGGTATCTCATATGTGATTCACTGTACTTTCTTAAACATATTTACCTAACTGCTGTCACTTTTGTTAGCTGTGTCAGATTGTGCCGTGCATTGTAGCAAGTTGCTTCTCTGAAACATGAACATGTGTTGGTTGTTGCTCGCCACAGTGGTTGATCAAATCCATTGCGGTGTTCCAGAATGACACTTTTGTTGAATTGCTCGACATCTCCTTTGCTGATGTTGTGCCCTGTTTGTCTATCGCCTTCACAGGGATATGCCCTCCTCTGGCTGTGTTTTGCTATATGTTGTCCAGTGTCAACCTTAATGAGGATGTTCTTTGAAACAAGATTTTGGTTTTTTAGAGTTCCAACTTTACGAATATCCAATTTAATTTCTTTCAAAGACATATAAAGTATTAGAATTCGGGACACAATCACTGTTCATTTTAGGACATTTCATACACTAGGACATTTCATACACCAAAGTTGAAGGGGCAAGTCCGTCCGTGATAAACACAAGAGTGGAGAGAATAGACTGGTATATTAATGCTGCAGCAAATCTGCAACATGGCAAGCTTGAGATATGCTGCCTATATACCAGCTGATGTATCATTTCTCAATTGCATCGTAGGCATATAACATCTTTTACAGTGCTGCAGAGTCATTATGGTGGTTCATTCATCTAACACTGTCCTTAACATTAATTGTGTTATATTATCAGACATATAATGATGACACTAACAATTGCATCAAGGTCCACCACAATAGTATCATTATATGATACAAATGTTAACATGTAACAGTTAAAACTCGAACTTTCAGTTTGCTCCAGCGATCCACTTCTCCATCTTGGTAGGGATTGGGATGAAGAACTTCATGTTCTCTCATTATATCAATTGATGATTATTGTTTTACTCTGGAACAGGTCAAATTGATGTGAAAGTTTAATAATACAATTCTTTGTTAAACAGCACCTCATTCTGATACGTCGCATCAGTTTCATATTCAGTTAACCTTGCGTTTCTTCAGTTGCTAGTTTTCGTTTGAATCTTCTCCATCTTGGTAGGGATGGGGATGAAGAACTTCATGTTCTCTCATTATATCAATTGATGATTATTGTTTTACTCTGGAACAGGTCAAATTGATGTGAAAGTTTAATAATACAATTCTTTGTTAAACAGCACCTCATTCTGATACGTCGCATCAGTTTCATATTCAGTTAACCTTGTGTTTTTTCAGTTGCTAGTTTTCGTTTGAATCTTCATTGAATTAATAGATATATTCACTATGTTAGAAAGATCAAGGGTACCTTTTTTTGTTTAAGAAAGTTCCTCTTTTTCTAATTTCTTCCTATCAGTCACAAATCTTGTTGTTTGTTTTGGTCTTATTTCCTCAGTTACTTTGTACCATTTTAGTTAAGATTTTGAGAAATATGTTGAATTTGCAGCTACAAATACATGGGTGCAACCTAGCGCAAGTGCTTAAGGACCAGAGGGGCATAGTGCTGCACTCATTGATCACCGTCTATTCATATTTGGAGGTTGTGGAAAAATTCAAGATGAATCTAAATAGATATATTACAACGACCTTTACATGCTATACACAGGTAATCCAGTCTGTTGTTAGTCTCCTTTATTGCTTATGTAGTAATCCAGTCTGTTGTTAGTCTCCTTTATTGCTTATGTAGTAGGGTTATGAAATTTAGTTGGTTGTTGAAAACTTCATTTCATAAATTGATTTGTGGATGCATGTTGATGTTCTTGTAGGATTATTTTACATTATGCTGGTTGGTATCATAGAAATAATGTAGCAAGCACTGAAATTTAATTACATTGTTGGCAAATCTATCTTGCTATGGTGGTATGTATGCTTTTTCAAAATTTCCACTTTATTATGTTCTTTTCTTCTTTTATTATGTTCTTTTCTTCTTTTAAGATTTTGCGGTTTAATTGGTTTTAAATTTTAAAAATCTCTTTCCCAGTTTTTGGATGTTTTGGTTCTACTTCTACGGTTGCTTTTGGCATTAAGGTTTATTTATCATTTATGTGTGGAAATAGTGCCAATTTAATAACATTCAACTGATTAATAAATAACTCTGGCTGTTGAGATCATATTATCTATGAAGGGTATCATATTAATGGATAAGGAAGACATTTTCACGTGTGATAGCAAGATTGAATAGGGGTTGATCTCCGTAAAGGAGGCTTATAGGTATATCACACATGTTCAATAGTGTCTTATAGACTGGGAGTGGTTTTGAAAATTTTCAGATTGGAAACTTCCTCTAAAACTAAAATGTTTTGGTTGGTCGGTCAGGCGAAATAAATATTAACTTGGGATAATTTATGTCACAGGGTTTTATTGGACTGGGCATGTGTGTATTATGTAGGGTTGCACTTGAGGGCATGACACATCTTATGTTAAATTGTCCATTTGCGGTATCCATATGGATTACGGTGTTGAACCAACACACAACCATTTCCCCAAAAAGACCCAAATCTCGAGAGCATACTAATGAATCTTGTTTCTTCCCACACAAAAATGACATTGAAGCCAAAGTTCATGAGAGAATCCAAGCCACCTGAATGTTCCCAAGAAAGACAACACTACCTCAAGCCCAATCATAGTAACCCAGAGTCATAATACAAGTTTGATAATTAGGCCTAAATACAAATTTGACAATTATACAAAAATACAAGTCTAATATCTAAACATTCATCCCCTTCCTCCCCTTCCTCACAATGAGAACTTTGTTGTCACATCCGTCATGTGCATGGTGATGATTCTTGGTGGAAGAGGTCACCAAAATCTTCCTCCAAATGATAACCAATGCCATTACAATCATTTTCACGTGTATGAACTATCATCCCATATGGTTGTCGGGTGGGTGGATTTCCAATCTCCCACCTCCTTTGTTTGTCACTTCCATTAACTACTTCGCATACCATCATACAAGAACACATCGGAGGAGTATTTTCTCTCAAATATAGATAAGAGTGAATTTATAGACTTTATAATCCATTCAACATTGTTTCTTACTTGAAAAAATAAATGAGCCTAAATATTTGGAGTCTTTTTTAGTAATTTTATTATTAAATTTTAAAAGATTACAAGGATTACAATTTTTTTTACTGGATTTGCATTTTTATTGAAAAATGGATTTATCACTTTAAAAACCTTATTATACTTGTGATTTTAATAATTGAAAAATGTGGTTCAAACAATTTATAATCAATTTTTAGAAAAATAATTTTAAAAATGATTAATAAAAATAAAAATTATAATAGTTTTCTTCTATGTGGTTCACGGTCCTCGTAGATCATTGACCATTACATTCACGAAATATTCATACTAGACAGATATATCCAAAAGGATCACTTTTTTTCCGACTCAACCATGGAGCCTAACCCCGAGAGTGTCAAGAGAATTGAAACTATGACCTCTCAAAAGTAGAGGTGCTCTAACGATGAGGACTCGACCAACTGAGCTAACCCTTGGGGCTAAATAAAAATTATAATATATTTAAAACTAAATTTATTATTATATATTTTTAAACCATAATAAGAAAATATTTTCATGATGACTTTTTAATAGTTATAAAAACTGGGAGCTTAAGTTTCTAGATATTGCTTCTATGCTTCTTTTTTTTCTTCTATTTTAATTTTTATTCTCTCCATGAAGAAAAATCCATAATTTTTATTAAGAAAAAAAAAATAGTTTGTATCAACACTCCAAAACTCGCATAAACTTTGCTTATATCCAAAAGAAAAAAGATACACAGTTAGCTAGTTGAGCCAAAAACCAAAGATTAAAGGATCAACAAATTGTTGTTAAGATCAATGCATAATAGGACTAAAGCCTTTTCAACTTTCACAAAAAAGACATAGTGACATAGAGGAGTGTGGCGGGCTCCAGTATTGTAGCAATAATGCTACAACTCCTGGAGCTTCCTTCTCTAATTTTATCAACCCGGTAGTTCGTAACAAACTTGGAAGCGACGGTGCTGTATGCACAAGTACTAGCTCTTGTCGCAGCTGTCACTTGGTCAGCTGGCACAAGTCCGCTAGGGCTCAAGCCAACTTCTATATGTTCTTAGAAGAAGCTTTCTAAATGATGAACGAAGACTATCTCAAAGGAAATTAACCTACTTTGAAAAAATGAACTGAAAGCCAACCAAACATGGAAACCTTAGTAAACCCTAATCTGACTAGCTTAATCCTTACAATGCAACGATGGGAATGTAACTCCTAACAATGATGCCATTACTTCTAGTGATATGGGATGCATGAATTTAAACTACTTCCATTGAAGAGAACATGTTTTTATATTTTTGCTTAAGTGGTTGGAGTTATTATGATTGTGTTTCGTACTGGGTTTTGACTGTGCAGGGGTAGTTCGAAGGGAAGGAAAGCTTGGGAAAGGTCAGGAGGGCTAGGAGAGGTTCCAGGGGATCCCTAACATCATTCCACAGAAGTCCACAATGTTCAGGTGCTTGGCAACCGAGTTTGCAGGCTTCTATAGGATGTCTGTAGGGGATCATACAGGAAGCTCGGGATTTCTACAGGAAGTCTGCTAACTTCTACAGGATGTTCTGCAGTTGGAGTTTCGGGTGATGGAGGAGTGAAGGAGCTGCATGGGTGGATAGGTAGGATGAAAATGGATCCTGTGATGGCTTATGGGCAGAGAGATGAGGTGGAGAGAGAGTGCGTAAAGTTGGTTGGTGGATAGAAGGGTGGAAGCAATGAAAGGTCAAAAAGATGGAGCTACGTGGACAGTAGAAGGGTTGGAAGGCAAACGAGCTGAACAGAGGATGAGTAGGCGGCTTAGGCATGGTTGAGAAGAGGAAGAAGATAACAGAGTGATGCTGCGTAGTGTAAATGGAACAAATCACCTCTGCCTTGCACAAAACCGAGATTTCATCAACCTATTCTAACTGTGTTATTAAACCAACGAACATCAATGTAAATTTTAGAGAGAAATCGTGCATGGTGTTGGAACAAAGAAGTATTGCTCAAGATCAGAATGCATGGATGGTTCTACGACTGAAATGATTGTGTTGCAGCTTGCATGAACATATAAGACTGCGTTTTTTTGGTGGTTGGTACGGTCTACACCCCCAATCTCTAAACATAGATGGCAGTGAGTGCACTATCAACCTTTTCTTGGAGCTCTGATGAATTATAATCCTCCTACTCTAATCCAAGCTGTTGAAAGCACGTTATCCACAAACTAATCCTACTTAATCACATCAAAGAAATTGAATCAGCAGACTGTGTTTTCCAAATGCATGTCAAAGCAAAAAAATGAAGTGCTGAAAGGAAAGACAAGTAACAATACAAAGAAAAAGAGGTCTATTGCTCTCAGGTTGGGCCCTAACCTGAGAGCTATAGCTCCTCTTAAGAACTCAGGATTGAATCCAAATCTGCCTGCCTTTTATTAAAAAATCATAATCATGAGTCTAACAACATGCCAAAATTGGCTTACAAAAAGCAAAAAAACGAGCTGTAGCTCGTACTCAGAATTTGCAACCAAAGTTCAAAAGTTCAAAAAGCCCCTATCACAGGCTACGGCCTCAATACTTATACATGATGAGGGCCAAGCTGGCCTCCTCAATTAGTGGAGCTTGGCTGTCCAACTAAAAGTAAACTGTTGTTCCTGTAGAATCCGTTGGCTGCCTTCTAGCTCAGTGGGGATAGCTGTTGGAGCTCGGAGTTAGGGTGGAGATCACGAGGAAGGTCATTCAAGACTGTGGACAACCTCCCTATAAACCCGCAATGCCACCTTGGCTGTCTCCTTGTCTCCATCTGCGTGGTCTTTGCTCCATTTAATGTCAAAAATCCTGAAATCATCATGTATTAGTCACATAGGAATAATGCCTGCCCTTCTTCCTACAAATAACATGAATATACTAAGAAATGATGCATAAGTGATAAAAGATGAAGGGTTGAGCAAGGTAAGTAGGCCAAATGAGCCCAAATTGTTACCAAAAATTGGGGCTCATCAGAGTGAATCTAAAATAAAAACATAAGATATTCAAGACTATTAAATAGATACCGAGACTATGGAATGCCAATATGAATCCCTTCTATGAAGGGTCTATGATAATATTTTGAGGGTACCCCATTTTGCTGCTTGATGACTTTTCATACCCATAAAGCCTATGCAGAACCAACCTTAAAGAGTGCATCTACAGTCTAGTTTCACAATCTCTACGCATTCTCTGAGATGATGATACCTGATGTCGAAGTGCTTGGACCTATCATGAAATACTGGATTCTCAAAGAGTTTGATACAACTCTGATTATCACAATATATCACAGTTGGATCCATCCTCTGATCAAACAAACCAACTAGGATTTTCTACATCAAGATGGCCTCACTGCTACCTGACTTGCAGCCATGTATTCTGCCTCTTCCGAGTTGAGTGCAACCGACCTCTGTTTCCTGTTGTACCAAGAAACTGTCGCTGACCCAAGGTTGAAAATCCCTCCTGATTGCTTTTCCAATATGATGGACTCCTTGCCCAATCTGCATTAGTGAGGCCCTGTGGCTTCACTCTCTCTGTCCGCCTGTACCATAATCCATACTGAGATGTGCCTATGAGGTATCTCAATACATGCTTTGCCACCTTCCAAAACATCTTGGTAGGTTGAACCATCGCTTGACTCAGCGGGTTCACCGCATAGCACAAATCTAGCCGCGTGCTCACTAAGTACATCAGTGAACCCACAAGCTGCCTGTACACAATAGCCTCTACCACTTCTCTTGAAGTAGCAACCTCCTTCCTCCAGTTACTTGCTAGAGGAGTCTGCATGGGCTTTCACTTCTCCATGTGGAATCTTCTGAGTATCTCGTTGGCATTCTTACTTTGAGACACAAACAACTCCCCATATTTCTGCTACACTTCCATGCCAAGGAAGTAATTCATGAGACCCATGTCTTTCATCTTGAATTCTCTTGCAAGATCCTCCTTACAAGACACGATCAACTGATCATCACCAATCAATATGAAACATTTTACCTTTCACCTCGATGTGGTACAGGTTCGCATCCGCTTCACTCTTTGTGAAGCCCAACCTGGTGAAGTAGTTGTCTATCCTGGTGTACCAAGAACAAGGTGCTTGCTTCAGCCCATACAACGCTCTCTTGAGTTGGCACACATGCGTCTCACAATCGAAGGTCTCAAAACCTTCCAACTGCTCTATGTACACCTCTTCCTCAATCTGGCCATTGAGGAATGCAGTCTTCACATCCATATCATGGATCTTCCAACCCATCTGTGCTAATAGTGCCAACATAGATATGATAGATGAGTACCTTGCGGCAGGAGCAAAAGTCTTATCATAGTCAATCCCCTCGACCTGTGAAAAGCCATGGGGAACAAATCTTGTCTTATGCTTCTCCACACTACCATCAGCAACTTGCTTTACCTTGTAAAGCCAACAGGAACTCACAACTGACTTTTTCCCCAGTCTCGGAAGCACTTCCCAAACACTGTTATGAACTATGGAGTTATACTCCTCCACCATAGCATCAACCCAAATCAGTTGCTGCATTGCTTCCTCAAAGGAATATGGCTCGGTCTCAACACATTCCTTAGCAAGGGCCATGTATCCAGTGTACCTCTCAGGTGACCTCCTCTATCTGCGTTGAGAAGATGGTGCTCCCACATTCTCTTTCGCATCCTCCAACAATCTTTCAACTTCTCTTATGCGCTTCCGTCCATCTTTGGAAGACTCTGCTTGAGTGGATGTCTCCACTCTTGTAACCTCTGCATGCAGCTGCTCCACATCAGTCTGAGGCTCCTCCCCTTTAGGAACCAACAGTTCCTCCACAGCCCGTAGTTGGAGATCCCTCTCAAGGGAAACTCGCATGGCCTTTTGCTCATCAAACTTGAGATCTCTACGAACCACTGTCCTTCGAATGGTGGGCAAGTACACCCAATAGTTGTGAGGTTTATCAGTGTACCCCACAAATATCCCCAACTTTGTTGTCGGCTCAAGCTTCTTCCGTTCATCCTTTGTCACATGGCAATATACCGATGAGCCAAAGATCTTGAAGTGACCCACATCTGGTCTCTTACCGCAGAAAGCTTCCTCTGGTGTCTTCATCCCAAATATGTGATGTGGGCTTCTATTCTACAAATAGACCGTTGTGTTACATGCCTCAACCCACAAGTGAAGTGGTAGGCCTTGGTCATGCAGCATTTCCTGTGCTGCCCCTACAATAGTTTTGTTCTTCCTCTCGGCCACCTTATTCTTCTGTGGATTATGAGGTGTCGTCAACTTTCGTTTAATTCCTTCTTCTGCACAGAAGTCCTTAAACTCTTGAGAGTCATATTCTCCATCGTTGTCACTTCTCAAGGCCTTAATCTTCTTCCCTGACTCTTTCTTGACCAAAGCTTTGAACTCACAAAAATTTGTGAAAGTTTGGTCCTTCTTCTACATGAAATAAATCCAACATTTACGAGAATAGTTATCAATGAAAATCACATAATACATTTTCTTCATTGTGGATGTCATTGAGAATGGTCCACACAAATCAGTATGAACTCGCTCTAAGATAGCCTTTGCTTGACTATCTCGATCATGGAAAGAAGACTTGGTGTACTTTCCCAAGGTACAACCTTTGCATGTGTCAACTTGTGCAAGTTTACCTTTTGGAAGTTTTGTAGATATCTGTTGCATTATCTTCAAAGCCCCATGATGCAAATGGCCCAACCTGCCTATGCCACAGCTTGCCAATGTCTTGGCTTTGCACCAATTCTGCTTTCGTACTCAATTCTGCACAATCATCTACCTCTAGTTTATAGAGATTCTTCACCTGAATCCCTATCCTCTTGGTCTGACCCGTAGCTATGTGTCTTAGGAACACCTTTCCTTTACTAAAGACAATATCTTAGCCTTGGTCCTCCAACATCATGACCGATACCAAGTTCTTCTTTAGTCGAGGCACATACATCACACCTGTCAAGGTGAGAGGAGCTTCATGCTCCCTCTGAAAAGCAACCGTGCCCACTCCTGAAACATTATACCTTCCATCGTCACCCATATGCGCATCTTGAGGTCTTTCTCCTCCAAGGCATTGAATAAATTTTTATCACTGGTCATGTGGAATGAGGCTCCACTATCAAGATACCAGACACAACCCATCATCGATGACACCATGCATGCGATGAGGGTAATGTCCATTTCAAACTAAGAGGCTAATGCCTCACCTTCCTATCCTTCCGAGGATCCCTTCTTGGACTTCTTTGATGGGAAATTAGTGGCATAATGTCCCATCTTGTGACAATTAAAGCATCTTACTTTAGACATGTTACTGTTCTTCCCTCCATGAGAAGAATTTGATTTGAAATGGGAAGCCTTCCCCTTCCCTTTCCTTGCCTTACTTGCTAAGGCCAAATTTTCTTCATCATCATTCTTGGATGAAGAACCATCTCGTGTGCTCCTCCTAATCTCCTCCTGCATAAGATCCGACCATAGTTGTTCCCAATCCGACAGCTTCTCCCTTCCATTCACAGAGTCTTGGTAGCTATTCCAACTCCTTGGAAGGCCAAGGAGAGTGAGGCTCACCATATCATCATCAGCAGTAGTTATTCCCACAATGCCAAGCTCATCTCTGCAAGTGGTGAGCTTGTTCAGATATGTGGAAATAGTATCGCCCTTCTCCATCTTGATTCTTCGAAGCTTATCCTTGAGTGCCAATTTCCTCTGGTCACTACTATTCTGGTAGAGGTCCTTCAATGTATTCCACATTGAAAATGGAGTATCCTTCCCATGGAGACTTGAGAAAATATGATCTCGAACTCCCTCAAGGATGATCCGTCTCGCCTTATCCACACACTTCTTCCACTCAGCTAACTCTTGTGCATTAGTTGAAGCTGGCTTTGAGATTTCTTGATCAATGAAATCCTTCAAGCCATTGTCTTCTAATACATCCTCCATTCTATCTTTCCATGCTATGTAATTCGAGCTACCTTCCAAGGCATACTCGAGTCTCAAGCCATAGAACTCCATTGGCCAACCTTGAAGTATGATATGAATTCGATTTGCACCTGCAACCTCGAACTTCAAACTTCAAATTCTCTTCTTAGTATACTGTTCACAGCTTTGATACCATGTAGAAAATCTGTGATAGGTTAACCCGATAATGCAATATAAATCAAAGCATAATATTATAACCTACTTCTACTATCAATTTGTGGAAGCTTAAAAATCGAGCTAAACAATATAACCAGAAGAAGAAGAATCAATGGCACAATACACATGAAAATACTTTGGGGAAAGCCTCAGCTAAAAACCCCACACTATTTTATTATCATACATGGTGGAAATACATAAGAATTATACAAAGCCTTAGCTCTCATAGCTAGCCAGCTCTCAGTACAATCCTCACACATGCTCACAGGAAATCTTGGCTTCTCTCCAGCCTTCCTCTTTGCCCTCCAAGCTCCTATTTCCTTGCATTGTGCCTTGTGGATGATTTTCTCTTACCAAGTGGAAAACTCTCTTCCAAAACTGCACAATACTGAAGAATATATCCTTGACTGCATGCATGAGTTTTATCCATGAGAAAACACATGCAACTAATAGTACATTGTCCTTGAACATTAATCTCAACTGGGTCTTTCTCAGAATAGACATGCATGAGGGAATCTTCGGTTAACTAGAGTAGCACTAGTTGAGTGCATTAATGCATCAATTGAATGTTAACTCACTATTAGTTCCTTAAACAGTTTGGAACTAATTTAACTGGACTTAACTTAGTAAACTGAGTTAAATAATTACAACTCAAATATAACTCAATCTTATCTCCTTAATTTAAGGGATAACTCTTGCATGTCTTCAAAAAGACTTCTAACTTGAATTTATCCAACTAATTAATTTAAAATAAATTAATTAATTATTTCCAAGTAGCTGTTAAGACTAAATTCAATTTTAATTCACAATTTAATTCAAGGACAAATTAAATTGCAATATTCTTGTTTCCATATTTCAACAGTGGAGGCCTCAACGAAGCTCTTCTTAGCTTCCATGAAGGTTTCACTTGCGTGTTCCAAATTGACCTCAACCTCCTTTGTAGGGGATTTGCAAACCTATGTACTGTCTTCTAGTTGTTTCCCCTTGTCATCTCTTGTCGCGATTCCACTTCTGAGCACTATATTTACGTTTGAATCTTCCTCACGTAGCTTATACATCATCATCTGTAGGTTCTGAGTCAGCGGAGGTGGTAGCGCTGTTATCGACATTTTTGTGCCTTACAGCATGGAGCATGAAATGTCAATAATCTGAGGGATCCAAAGTCCCTAAACATGTTGTTCTTACCCTTAGAGGAACAAGGTCAGCAAACCACAGCACTGCAAATCAGTTCTCCACTGAAAAACACTCAAAAACAGGTCAATTTTGGATCAAAGCAGCTGCTCCACTAAGCATCTGCGCTGAATGTCAAAAGCTCTATGGTGTACCTGCGTTGCATAGCAAGTGCAACAAAGCCTACCTATGCTGGGCGTACTTTGACATGTGGAGGAATCTTTTCTCAATGTGCCAGTGCCCAGGAAGCTTCCAAAATGACACTTGGATCAGAAGATTCGCCTAATGATGAGTAAAGAGGTTCTAAAACTCCAAGTGGAAGGTAGAAACTCCGAGTGAAGGACTGAAGAACAACTGGAGTTGAAGAGGACAACAAGTCACACATCAAGCTGACTTATCTTCACTCCAAAACTCTATATAAGGATCTCATCCCATGGGATCTAGAGGCGGGAATTTTTGTGCAGAGAATTGTTGTTGGTTTACAGTTGAGAGTATTGGGTGATTGCTTGAGGGAGGTGAAGAGGAGATTTCTTTCCGTCGGGAAGGTGATGCTGGATTGGACCTCTTACGGTTGTATCACCACCTGAACCTTACTTCCTTATATTAATAAAGCATTTGAGGTTCTTCTATTCGCATGTGTTTCAATGGTGTATTGTCTTACTTGCGTATTTGATTTATGCTAATCCTTGAATCAATTATGAATGCATGCTTCTTGTAGTTTCCTTTTCTTGTCTTATTCGTAGGATCTCGTGTAGCTGGGCCCGTGAGAAGACTTGGAGCTGGGAGCAAGCGGCAAATAGAGGAGATTGGATCGACCATTTGCGCAAGACATCGGTAAGTGGATATCTTCCTTTCATCTCTTGCATGTCATAAAGAAGTAACTTTAGATAGCTTTGCTTCAGCTGTTGCTAAGGAACTATCACCCTTAGAGTGGGATAGGGTCATTCCGTGTTGGATACTTTTCCCCACAACAGACTGGCGACTCCGCTGGGGATCGTGTCTTGTTGGTAGCTTGTGTTTCTTGCTATTCATTTCCTAAACAAAGGGAGTACCGAATCGAACTGCATTCGAATCCTTCGAATGCAAAGTAGAGGGCAGCTACTCTAGCTCAGTGCTGGGCATGTTTATGATTTGAAGAGCTGATCCACAAGGACTCTTTTTAGCTCTTTGTGATAGTGTTCATCTTCCTCAATCATCCTCTAGTGTATACTTGTCTGATAGCCTCTGATTTGGCCAAAAACCATTGATTTTTGAGCAAACTGTGACCCGGAATCTGAGAGAGACGAGAGTTGTCTCTTCAGTGCAGCTGCCACAAAGGCTACCTGCGCTGCAACGCAGGTCCCGAAGGGGCTACCTGCGCTGCATGTCAGATTGACAGTGCAGTACCTGCGCTGATCCAGTTTTGCCTTGTGCAACTGGGGTTCCCTGCTTTCTGTTGCCCAGTTTTCAATATTGTTTTTGCAGCCTGTTGTCAACCTGTATACCCAGCTGAAACTACCTTTCTTTGCCTTCATTCCGCCTCAGTTGTATGAAGAAACCGTGATTGTTCTTATTGTATTTCTTACTTTCATTCACAGTTTCCCATAGCGAAAGTGAACTAGTCTTGCTGTGACCTCTTGGATCTAGACCTATGAAAAAGTGTCGTTGTGATTCTAAGAGCTAGTTTATTGTTGTTCATAGCTGCTTGAGCATTTGCTTTCGTTATATGGTTCGAATTTCAGTATTTCTTGTGTTGAAACGAGTGAATCTTAAGGTGTTCTTTTGATTATTGGACAAAAACTTGTTTGCTTTCGCTTGAAATTGAATTTGAAATCGTACAACAGCTTTCTTTTTGTAATACATCACCATTAAGGAAGAAGAAAAGAAATACTTGCATTGTGCATGTGCATTTTGACAGTTTGCATGTCGATTTAGGAAAGTGCATCAGTGTGTGCTCTATGATCTGTTTGAAAAGATGATGTCTTTCTTTTCCTTCAGTAGTTAAGATTTTCATAAAGTTGAAAGAATTGAAAAAGCTTGCTTATCATTCTTAGACTGCATTTAGGAGTTGTATCATACATCACGTGGTGATCCATAAAGGAAAACTGCTAAGCAAGATCAACCTAAAACGAACTGAATTTACCTAACAACGCTTTGAAACATAATGAAACACAATAGAGGTCTAGGTAGAGATGTGAACCGGCGTCGTTAAACATAGTGACTGTCGATCTCTACGAAGGTGGGTGATTCCTCCTGAGGGACGATAGCACTAATACGGACTTGTGCCCCCGCGTACCGTCGTGTATATTGGGGGACCCCTATAGGAACAAAGCCTTTATCCATAGGAAGCCATGTCGGCCGCCCTACTGATTGCGATGTAGTGAACACAGCATTCACGAAGATCGACCAGTCGTACCGTAAAACGTATTCTGTGGTTTCGCGAAAGGTTTGGCACACCCTCTGCCTAGAACTCCAGAGTAGTTTCTTTTGGCCTTTTTCAAACTCTATAACTGAAAAAGTCCATCCGAGCATTTGTCACTTCGGGCTCGTTAATACATCGAAGGAGACTAGAGTCATCTTTAGCTTTTTCTCGACTCTTAAAAAGTGAAAAAGCAAGTTGTGTCTAAAGCGTCGTCATATAAAATTCATTCTAAACGGAACATAATCACCCCTTATTCCTACGTTGATCTTAAGGTTGAGGACATGGAACACACCAACCAAGGGATTCCACATGATGGGACCCCTAGCCCTTTCTCCTCTTGGGGAGAAGTTGGTGCGCCCCACATGGCCGCATTGTCGCTTCCAGGACTGACAATTGGCCTGCCAGTTTGGCTATTCTCAACCACTGTAGTTCAAACCACCACGGTTCCTGAACAGTCGAGTCAACAGTTAGACCAGTCTAGAGCTACCCTCCAGCCTTCCACTTCTTATAAGCCTTCCTCCGATCCTTCTTCTTCGAAAGGTCAAGCCGTCGAAAGCGGAGCTCCCATAGAAAAGAAGAAGGAAAAGAAGAAGAAAGAAAAGAAGCAGAAGGAGCCAAAGGCGCCTGGGGGCAAGCAAAAGGCATCTAAAAAAAATCCACACACAACACGGACCGGGCCCAAATCGCCATGTGTCATATGTAGAGGGGACCACCTCCACCGTGATTGTCCCAGTATTCCCCGAATACTAAGGGACTAGTCCCCTCGTTTGCACAGTTCGGAAGCGTCAACCTCTGACAACCAGGTTGAATGCTTACCGTCGACCAACGAAAGTGAAGGTCCTAGATGACGAAGGGGAATGAGATTCCCCTGCGAACTGTGTGAAGGCAATCACACCCTCCGCCGTTGTCCCTTTTTAGACGAAGCAAAGAGAGTTTTGGAAGATCAACCGGTTGCACCGTTGCTACTTCCTCCTGGATACCAAAAACTCGCGCCAAGTCCTTCGTTGGTCGAAAATGCAGCTGCCCCGCTCATAGGGCCAGCTGAAGTGTCAGTCATTGAAAGTGAACCTACTGAATCCGGACCGGACGAAAGTCCAAAGGTCAAAACGACAGTTGACCCGGTTCTCCCTTCAGAAGTTTCATCTTCAAATACCACAGTCACTGAGGATTCATCTTCAGCTGACACCCCTACCGAAGAGAGTAAGGATGACATCGTCCAGATTCTTTTCATTAACACCGATTCTGATGAACATCAGGGTAATGTGCCCACTCCTTTATCGCAGGAAGGAGCATCGTCAGGATCATACCCGGCCGTATATTCGGTCCCACCACCAAGCAACCTGGTTGTGTCCTTTGATTGGAACCAACTAGGCAGACCCCGGTTACCAGCCAGTATACCATTTAGAATTATAGTCCAAATATACAAAATGGTGATGGCTGGGACTATCATTGATGAAGGGGCATCTGTGAGTATCCTGTCCTCTATTGCTTGGAAAGCACTGGGTTGCCCAGCGCTTTTGCCTGAGATAAGGAATCTCTCGGGTTTTGACAAAGAAACCAGTCGACCATTAGGGATTCTACCTAATGTGCCTATTACCTTGAAAGGGAAGGCTGTCAAGATGAATTTGATGGTCGTCCAAGGACCCTTGGATTATAACCTACTCCTTGGATGAGACTACATATATTGCATGGAAGCAATAGTCTCCTCACTCTTTCGAATAATGTGTTTTCCATACGAAGGAAGAATGGTCAAGCTCGTAGACCAACTTTCATTTCCGGGATCACGCATCGCAAATAGTCACATACCTATCCTGAATGGTCTATTTGATCAAGAAGGGTCTCTACCTCTGGTTCTTCTTCCTGATGAGTGTGAGTAATTCGGGAAAGTAGGGCCGGAACCCAGGGGGCATGCATCCTGGTCTGCTGAGGTCAGAGAAAACCTTGGGTGTAAAGTAGAATTTCCGCGGGAGAATATGACTGGTCCATACCTCGTCCCCTCCTTCATCCTCGTAAAACAGAAGGGCTGGTAAGAGCTCTCATGCGGAAGAAGGGGCTGTTAGGAATGGGGTTGTTCTGGAAAAAGATTCTTTTGTTAAAGTTATGTGGGAGGACGGGGGCCCGTTACTCACCTTTGTCTAAAAAAGTAGGCTCTACCAAAGAAGGGGATCCGTTTGCGGCAGCAAGTAGTAACCATCCTTGGGTAAAAGGCAAGCCTCACCCATTAAAACAAATGTTTTAAAGGATAAGTAGGGGCAGCCTCCAAAGAAAGAGATTCTATTGCTGCAACAGATTGTAACCGTCCTTGTGTAACCTAATGATAGACATCGCCGGAGAAAGTTTCTGTTTGAAAGGATTAGCAGAACGATCTTTGGATAACCTGAAAGAGGTAAGCCTCACCCGTTGAAAACAAAGGTTTTTGATGGAAAAGTAGGGGCGGCCTTGAAATTAGACTTTATACCTGGGGGCATGCAAACCTCTTGGAATGCAAGCACGGGCGGCTATTTTGTTTTTTAGTTTTTTAGGTCCTCCCTTTAAACCTGTAGGTCTAACCTGTTAAACTCGTAGGATTAGCCGATACCCAGCTTGCATAAAGAGAGGATATGGAGCAAAGCGTAGGGAGATGAAGCTCCTTAAAAAATAACGTTCTTCCAGGAGACCTTCCTACTTTATGACTGGTAAAAACGAGCAGTTTTGGCAAAGTTCATTCTCGTTAAAAAATAAACGCAAACATGAGCAGTTTTGGCATAGTTCATGCTCGTTAAAAAATAAACGCAAAACTGAGCAGTTTTAGCAAGAGTTCATGCTCGTTAAAAAATAAACGCACATGTGAGCAAGCTTCCCCCAGAGTTCAAGCTCATCCAGAAAAATGAACCGGTAAATAACCATTTGAGACCGTAAATTCATCAGCCATAAAAGCCTTGGTCGTGTTTGTGTACCATCACCTCCACTTTTCATTTGGCCGATCATTCACATCCACTTGATTGTTTACCTATTTTGAGGAACAGCTGTGAAGAGTGATTTCACCTAGCCTTCCTTGTAATACTGCCGTGATTGGAAAATTCCAACCTGTACCTGGAATCTGCTGCTATCCCTGTTTATCACTCGTTCCTCAAAAGACGAGTCTTCTTTGAGCTCTTTTCACTGACTCGTAAAATATGAAAAGTTTGCCGAGTTTTGGCCTTCCAGCTCGTTAAAAGGACCGGAAGAGCTATCCCTCCTCTAGATTTTAATCTTTTTGGACCTGAGGGATTATTGCACAAAAAGATCGAGCGCTTGTCTAGTTCGGCTCGATAAAGATATCGAACATTCATCCCTTCTGTATTGTTTTATACTTTTTCGGACTTAAGGGATTAGATGACGAAAAAGGACCCCTGGAGTCCACTTTATGTACCCTTTTCAGACTCTCTAAAAATGAAAAGGACCGAGTTGTCTTTGTCGCTGGGCTCGTTAAAAATATTAGATAGCGACAAACTTGTCTTTAGACGAGAACGAGTTTCCCTATCGTTAAGCTCGTTAAAACATAGCGATGGGCTTGCCCGAAGGGCAGGTTATAGAACAAGCATATGTTATCCTCCTCAAGCTTGACAAAAATAAAGAGGTACTGGTCAGAAATGACTGGGGAAAAATTGGGAAGAACCTCAAAGCTTAATGGTAGCAAGTCGCTCTTGAACATGACACTTTTGCCTCCGTAAATATCGGGTTGGGTTATTATCATTCACCGGTCCCTTCACCATGGTCTCACCATACCATCCATACATGGGGTAATGCTACCGATCCATCACATCAGTGTCGTTATATGTTCAAGAGATGTCATTCAGAAAGTGTCAACCGGGTCCCATCCACTACCATACATCATCTTTCATCCTTCCATGACCGCCACCCTGAATCATATTTCACAGATCGTTTTCACCATCATCACTAGCTCCGTTCCGTGTCACTGATGTGGGATTCATTAAGGCCCTCCTTTGACGGATCACTTCTTGTCGACATCAGCTCATTATCCAAGAAGTTGATCTAGGAACACCCCCTCAATACTTTGAAGCTTGCATGCCTCAATGGCAAGTTTTTCACTTCCGGCGATAGGTATACATTAATGACCTTCGACCGGGAGACTTTGCGTGGTGTTCGACGTCAGATCCTATATTCACGCCACGTGAATTGTGCTGCAGTGCCTTGAGGGTCATCATCATTATCGGTGATTCCTCTCGTGCTTGTTAACAGTTTACATTATTGACTGGTAATCAAGCGATGTCTTTCCATGTTCGACTTCAAGAAATTCTCACATGGATCGACTTGTACTAGAGTGAAGATTGGACAAGTTTGAAGACCCCGGATCTAGTTTCATCCATCCGGGCTGCGATATATATTCAGGAGATAAAAACATAGACATGTGCAGCAGATGATCATCCTACTAAAAGGATGATAATTAAAAGCAGAGAATTATCAGTCTATTATCAGACGATCGTCTGTTTATGTACAACAAACGTATTTATAAAGCTGAGCATGGGAAATGCCCGCATCAGCTAGATCATGAAAAGAAAGTATGAAAAGATAATGTATTGTATTGTATTTTGTTACAGGTCACCTCCCGACGATTGAATGAACTTCGGATCCTCCTAATAAAGCATTTCACCCGATAAACGACCTCATACTTTAGGGGGCAACTGTTATAGACATTTTTGTGCCTTACAGCATGGAGCATGAAATGTCAATAATCTGAGGGATCCAAAGTCCCTAAACATATTGTTATTACCCTTAGAGGAACAAGGTCAGCAAACCACAGCACTGCAAATCAGTTCTCCACTGAAAAACACTCAAAAAAAGGTCAATTTTGGATCAAAGCAGCTGCTCCACTAAGCATCTACGCTGAATGTCAAAAGCTCTATGGTGTACCTGCATTGCATAGCAAGTGCAACAAAGCCTACCTGCGCTGGGCGTACTTTGACATGTGGAGGAATCTTTTCTCAATGTGCCAGTGCCCAAGAAGTTTCCAAAATGACACTTGGATCAGAAGATTCGCCTAATGATGAGTAAAGAGGTTCTAAAACTCCAAGTGGAAGGTAGAAACTCCGAGTGAAGGATTGAAGAACAACTGGAGTTGAAGAGGACAACAAGTCACACATCAAGCTGACTTATCTTCACTCCAAAACTCTATATAAGGATCTCATCCCATGGGATCTAGAGGCGGGAATTTTTGTGCAGAGAATTGCTGTTGGTTTACAGTTGAGAGTATTGGGTGATTGCTTGAGGGAGGTGAAGAGGAGATTTCTTTCCGTCGGGAAGGTGATGCTGGATTGGACCTCTTACAGTTGTATCACCACCTGAACCTTACTTCCTTATATTAATAAAGCATTTGAGGTTCTTCTATTCGCATGTGTTTCAATGGTGTATTGTCTTACTTGCGTATTTGATTTATGCTAATCCTTGAATCAATTATGAATGCATGCTTCTTGTAGTTTCCTTTTCTTGTCTTGTTCGCAGGATCTCGTGTAGCTGGGCCCGTGAGAAGACTTGGAGCTGGGAGCAAGCAGCAAATAGAGGAGATTGGATCGACCATTTGCGCAAGACATCGGTAAGTGGATCTCTTCCTTTCATCTCTTGCATGTCATAAAGAAGTAACTTTAGATAGCTTTGCTTCAGCTGTTGCTAAGGAACTATCACCCTTAGAGTGGGATAGGGTCATTCCGTGTTGGATACTTTTCCCCACAACAAGCGCCCCTTTATTGCGTATCCTAGCTATCAACGTAGGATAGTATTCCATTTCATGATCAAACAGTGTGCAATACTTGCATGATGGATGTGTTGGATTAGTGCAATCGCGGGCATAGTGTCCTGGTCCTCCACAATTGTAGTAAATCAACTATCCTCGACCTCTACCAAGTCCTTCTCCACCCTGGCCTCTTCTGCGCCCCTGAAATCCTATCCGCACCATTCCTGCGCTTTGGTCAAGGGGCCGCATTTCGGCCTGAACCCTATAGGTGGGAGTTCTATCCATCATCGGTTCATAGCTCCTGCAAGTACGCTCATCATGCCCTACTAACCTACAAAAGTTGCAGAACAGCTGTTGCGGTGTTTGTACAAACTTCTGTAGCAAGTGACAATTATCTGTGGCATGTTTTCTGCCTACCTGACAGATAGCGTACCATAATGCAGGCCCCGTGCTAGGTCCTACCTGAGCTTCTCGCCTTAAAAGCATCGGTCCTCCTCATGCAATATAGTTTGCAAAGACTAGGAAATGGTCTTTTTCATGACCCTGCCTCTTCCATTTTAAGCACCATACCTCCTCACATACCTCTAGTCGAACCGTCCTATCCTGCTTCAGACTTTGCATCTCAAGGCACAAATTCTTCAGTTGTGCATGGATCTGCTGAACTCCCAGATTAGGATCTTGTATCTGAGTTTCATGTAGTCTCATGGCATTCTCCAAGGCCTCTACTTGAGTTTTTATCTTCTGGTAAGACGACGCACTCCATAAGTCTGGTAGTAACGAAGCCACAAACCACTCGCGATGCTGTCCATCTATCAAATTCATGTTGGCTTCGCGGATTGTACATTTCAGCTTTTGATCTAGTTCCCAAGGCATCTCTCCTGGTTGCATCACGATCTCTTTGAATCCCACAATCGACTGCGCCTTAGATTTAGGCTTACTAAATTCCCTACTCAGTGCTGCCTGGATGTTTGCTACTCCAGCATTCGAGTTATTGTTAGAGTACTTAATATACTAGGTTAGCGCGCGATCTTGCAGAGAATTAACCAGTGTCGCCTTCTTTATATGATCATCCGTAACACCTTAAGCTTCCCATACAACCCTCACAAAGAACCGGAATTGGTCCAGGTCCTCATTTCCCAAGCCTTTCAACAAAGGAAACTTCACTATATTTTCCACACTGAACTACGATGGAGGTGGAGGTAGTATGGGTGAAGTTGGAGGTGAGGGTGGTGAAGTCGGAGGTGATGTGGTCAGAGGTGATATTCGCAGGAATCCTTGTCTTATTAACTGAATAACACTTCGGGGAGAAACCTTCGCTATCCCTTCTTTGTCACCTCGTGGGGGTGAAATCAAGGGACTATACTCCAAACCATTTTCTCCTTCGTTCCTGTAATTTTTTCTACTTTTCATAGTCCCGAACATCAAGGTAGCTGCATAACCCTTTTTTCGTACAATAGCATTTTAATGCAGGTATTCAAAGATTTTACATACTTACCTCGCAGTCCTTTGAAAAGGCGTCACTCCGCCTTGCTACAGCTGACTGAGGTGTAGACTGAAAATTTAGTCGCAAATCCTCCTATGACGAGATCGAGCCAATGATCGATAGTGATGAGCCTTGGTATTGCAACAAGAATGTTGCAACTCTCAAGGCTACCGACTTTAATTATCAACCCGGGGTTCGTACAAACTTAAGAAGTGTCGGCACTATATGTGCGACATACAATGTATCCTTCATTTTTTGTCATGATGTAATGGAGTGCATGTACTGAAGTCAAATTCTAGACTGATTGCAGAAAATGAAATGTTCGAAATGGAACCTTAACCTATTGCAAGAAAGAAAGTACAAGGAAAGAGACGGAAATTCAATGTTAAATCACACCATTTTCTAACTAAATGCTAAGAGGCTTTATTTCAAAATAATTCTAAGTTAACATGTATGAAATCCTACTATCCTAAGCATGCAGTTTCAAACCATCAAACCTTCTACTGTTGTGCATGCAAATGAATAAATTAAATTTGTTTTTCTTTTTTTCTTTTTTCCATGTGAGAGTGTGAATGCTAATCTCTTTTGGTGATGTGGAAGGTGGGTTGGAGATGATGGTGAATGGTCAAAAGGTTTGGGAGATAAGTAGGGACCCTTTGCTATCTTCCTAGAGGCTTTTTCCTCAATTTGGCTTCAAAACCGACTTTCCTACAAGATGCTACAGTAATTTCCTATAGGATCCCCTTATTTTCCTATAGGATGTACAAATTTACTATAATTCATCGAATGATGGAAAAAATCAAATCTAAATTGGATCAGAAAAATTTTGGTATTAACTAGGATGTCTTAGGTCTCCATTCCAAGTGGAATCACTCAAAAAGACCTCTGTTAACCCATGCAAAAAAAAAAAAAACATTACTAGTCGAAAATCTAGAAAAGCGAGAACTAGTGAGCTAGTAAATATAAAAAATGCATAACCAAATCAAGTGTAAATACAATGGGGTAATTTTTGTTATGAACTATAATGTTTTTTGTGGTATAATGCAAGTGGAATCAATTCGATTGAAACTCATTAGCATGCTCTAAAAAATAGTAGAAATTTATTGTTCTTTGCTAAAAAGAAGGTCCAAACAATCTAGCTTTGGGAATGAGAAGACTAATCCAAGAAACTCAATGATTATTATAAACTTCCAAAGCTTTTCCAAGGATGAAATAATGCTTGTGATCCTACAAAAGAACTTACATCAACCATTTAATTCAATCCTACAACAAGAAATCATTAATACTAAATGCATAAATAGAAGGAAATAAAAACTAGAGATGCATGTGAATAAACAATGAAAAGAAGGAAAGAAAATGATACAAAAGGGCTTTGAGGCTCCTAGGATGGCCAATCCCAAGGAAACTTAGGACCTATGGAGGAGAACAAGATTTAGAAACTAAACATGACACCAATCTTTATTATTTTCATCAATGGAATTACATCCCTACAAGAAAATATAATGGAGCTACAAAAATACAAGCTCTCTACATCATAACACTAATGAAAAACTCTCCCTAGAGGAAAATTTGACTTAGTACTTGTACAAAATGATTAGGAATCATTCCCCATTAATGAGGAAGCTTTCCCCAACAAAATCCCTTGATTAGTGGATCTAGTCCCCAATACTAGGAATTTGCTTTAAATGGCAGGGAATACATTCCTAGATTTTCTCAATCATTCCCTAGAGGAAAATTCGACTTGGTGCTATAGAAAATGATTAAGAATCATTCCCCATGGATGGAGGAAGCATTCCCCACTAAAATCCCTTGATTAGTGGATCTGCTCCCTTGATTGGTGGATTTGCTCCCTTGATTAGTGGAACACATTCCTAGATTTTCTCAATCACTGTAGTTCCACAATTTGTGCCATAATTCCATAATATCTTGTTGACTTATTATTTATTATTGATCCTCCAGTAGTAGGAAACAAGTCACTAAATTATCTCCCCCTCCAACTCTTCATAATCTTCCCAATATTCTCATAATATTCCACAAAATAAATAATATTAGGCACAAATATTCAATTATTCATAAACCTTCCTAATGAATATATTAAAGTTAAAAATAAATTATATAATACAAAAAGAGAGGTTTAATGTGTTGAAGGATGGTCATAGGCCTTAATTTATGTTTTAAATTAGAGGCATGGGCCTTAATTTATGTCCAATTTAGAGGCCCATCATACCCCCCTGCTGAAAGTGTTGCTCATCCTCTGAGCAACTTAGTGACCTCATTGTGCCTCATCCATGGACCTGGTGGCCTCTCTCTTGTGCATTATTAATCTTGGTTATAAGTTCTGCAAGGACAAACCAAAAAACATATTTGTGCAAAGCAAAATCCTTGTTTCTTGAGACCATTAGTTTGCCTTCTTCCCCTTATTCAAGACGGTTCTTGATTATTTTTTCAGTTTGGAAAAGCCTTCCATGCCCTTATAAATATTTTTCTACCTTGTTCCACCATTTATTTTCGTTAGGAATGCCTCCTGTAGGATATCTAGGTCACTGTAATTCCTACAGGATCATCATGTAGAAAATACAGTCCCTTTGTAAACTGAAGTAAAGGAGTGGAAAAAAATGACATAAATGGTGGATGAATAAATGGTAGTGAGTGGTAAAATAAAAATGTGAGTGACAGGGGTCTCTTTATGATTCTCCTTTGCTTTTTGACCGTCCTTCTTGTTGACCTGCAAATGGAAATTTCATGAAAATGGAGAGGATGCTCTTTTTTTTTTCCTTAGAATGAAATGGGATGGACGAATGATGAATATATAGTGAATATGAAGTGGTTGGAGGGCTTGGAGTGCTGTGGTGACCTTGGCCTTTGCAAAAATTTCTTCTTTTAATTGCTGTCCTCATTCCTTGAAATCATCACCTTTCATAATTTGACTTTTCAACATTGCATGAGTGAAGGAGTGAGCTGCAATCAACAAGTTGAAGGCGGCTGAGACTTCTGACCCATCCTTAGCTTATAAAACCTCATCTCTCATGCATTGACAAAAAAATTTCTAGCTATGATATGCTCAAGAGAAGAGGTCAATAATATTGCATACCAGTACCTACCTAATGGTTGTTGGAGAGACATGCATGTTGTTGCTGAGTTGATGTGTATGTGCAAGTGTTGGATGGTGATGTTGATGATCCTGATGCTGTTGCTAAGCTCTGGCAGAGCTTCTTTGACCTCTGGATCTCTTGTAAACTGCTCACTCTTAATCCTGTAGGTGTCTGTGTCTTGTAGGTTTACAGGACAACGACTTGTTTTGTCCATATCTCCTAGATGGTAGATTGAATTGAGCTGAAACGTATTGAGCATGTTTCTATTACCATTATGCACTTCCCCATAGAAAAAAATTTGTCAATGGATGCACGGATCTTGAGAAAAACTAAAAAAGGCTGAAGATGATGGAGGTCGATTTCTTAGAAACCGTGCATTGGAATTTGTTGAAATTTCTTGGGAATGTTACCATCATCCATATGCATCTACCCATGAAACAACATTTTAAATGGATGCACGAATATTGATAAAATGAAAAAATGGTTGAAGGTTATGGAGGCCAATTTCTTGGAAACCATGCACTAGAATTTGTTGGAACTGCTTGAGCATGTTACCATCATCCATATTCATCTCCCCCTGAAACAGCTTCGCAAATGGATGCATGGTTTTCACATTATGGCAAAAACAAATTTTTGCTCTATGTATATTTGCATCCTGTAGGAAAACAAAGCATCCTGTAGTTTTTTACGACATCAAGCAAACTGAATGGTAGAAGCTTGATAATGATGGGTGGATGGTGAAAATAGATGAGGGTGATGGATTGGCATGGCCTTGGCCTTGTTAGGGCATTTGAGCAAAGGAGGAGAAAGTCAAAATTTGACTTCTTTTCACTAGGCTTGACCAATTTTCCTTTTGGTACCCACTTGTTCTTGTTGCTTGCAGATGTTGGAGAGTACATGCATTTAGCAAGGAGATGCATGGAGCAAGGATTTCTTTTATTTTCTTTTTTCTTCTAGGTCTGCTAGCTGCCTCAATGAGGTTTTCAACTAGTAGGTCTGCCTAGGTGCCTCAAAGGTGGTTTTCACCTAAGATCATTTTTTTTTCTCTTTTTTTCTCTTTTTTCAACCCATTGATTGCCTCATGGAGGTTCTCAATCAATGAGCCAATCTGAGGCGCCTCCAAGGAGGTTTTCACCTTAGGTTTTTTTATTTTTTTTCTCTTATTTTTTTTCTTCTACCCTACCCTACTTGAAAAACAAAATCACTTTCAAGTATAAGAATAATTCCAATGGATCCATGTGCACATCAAGATGATAGAAAAAATGATGTGGAGGCTTGAAATGTATGCTTTGACATGTACTTGGATTTCAGAGACCAAATGATTTGACTTTGAAAGGATCAAGCATATTTGAGGAAGAGAGTGATGCTGCAACTTAGTGATTGTTTGGAACCATATTTCAATACAGTTGTGATGCCCCTGGTCCACTTGCTGATTTGAATCATTTTTCATGTCTTCTTCTACGATGACCTTCAAATCTTCCTCTTTTTTTTTTTATTGTTCTCTTGAATACATGGAGGATTCGATGGTAACCAAGGGAGCTTTTTCAATCTCTGATTTTGATGTCTTCTCTTTATCAAGTGCAACCCATGATTCTTTAATATTCTCTTTCAAATCTTCTTCTTTTGGATGTAAAGTCATTCAATGATACCAAGAGAATCTCTTTTTTGCAATACTCTTCCTAAGCTATGGTGAATACCATTGAGATCAAGAGGAGATGTTTGGAAGTGTTGTACCTCAACATTGTAAGTGGGCTGAGCTACTTCAATGTGTGGGTTTGGAAATGGTGGTACAGGTAGTTGAGTGGGAATGTATATTTTGAGATGGATGTGGATAGGGTTGTGATTGTGGTGGAGGTGAATGGTAAGGATAAAATAATTTTGGTATGGAGGATATTGAGGAAAATATTGAGGATATTGTGGATGGATCCCATGAGTTCCTTGCCAACCTTGTTGCCAAGATTGGTTTTGGGTTTGAGATGACCAATGTTGCGAAGGAAAGTGTGTGTTCCAATTACTTTGAGGTGGATGTGCATAAGCTTGAAATTGTGAATTAGGCTCTTGTATCATATCGGGCTGAATAGGCTGCCATGGTCCTCTTGGAGCTACATAACATTGTTGCATTGGCAATTGACTTGCTCCATTGTCCTCTTGATGAACTTCCTTCAACCTTGGTAATGAGGAGAAACATTTAACATCATGTGATTCCGCAACAAAAATATCCTCATTTTCTTTTCCTTCATCTTGCATTCTTAACATTTCTACTTGTTTTGTTAGATTGCTAAGAGTTTATATTTTAAATTCATCAAAAAACTTTCCAAGTTTAGCTTGACTTACCGATCTTGATGTTGATTTACCTACTCTTGCTTTTCCTCTTGATATGTGTTTTCATGTTTCACAAATTTCCTCATATTATAATTGATATACATCACCTCTACTCATGAGATTAAGGAGATGAATCCACTCATCCCTAATTGTTCTAAGTAAGAGGGTTTTTAGTGTGTCAGATCCTAAATGATGTAGTTTTTCCCTCTTAACATTATACATAAACCTCTTTGTTAGATCCTCTAGAATCTCATCTTCTCTTTGATTCATTCTAAAGATTTCTTGCTTAATATCATGATCTTTATATTTTTCTAGAAATATCTTTTGCATATCATTCCATGATCTTATTGAATTAGTCCCTAAACTCATGAACCATTTAAGATCTCTATCCTTCAATGTTACTGGAAACAATCTCAGTTTTGAGTCTTTGATAAGTAACCATAAGATCTACAAACAATTTCAAATTCAAAGAGAAAGGTTTCCAAATTCTCTGACCTTAGACCATGAAATTTTGGAAGAAAAGATGGAGGGATGTTATTCATGTCCACACTACCATCAGTACCTTGAATGGGAAATCTAAGAGGATTTTCCTCATTGTCATCATCTCCATCCATTTCTTCCACATTCTTTGACATCTTCTTCTTCTACTTGCAAAAGTGAATGGTGATGTGGCTCTTACTGCACCACGTGATCAATTGGGGGGTGGGTTGGTGTTGGAGAATTTTTTTGTTTTTTATGATTAAACGAAAACACTAATGCAATGCACTTTTCCTATTTTTGAAATCAAATATGCCTAATGCAATTATTTTTTGTTTTTGCAAAAAATAAAAATAAATGAATCAACTAGGGAAAAAAACAATGCATACTCTGACACCTCCCTGACAACGGCACCAAAAAGTGATGAGCCTTGGTATTTCAACAATAATGTTGCAACTCTCAAGGCTACCGACTTTAATTATCAGCCCGGAGTTCGTACAAACTTAAGAGGTGTCAGCGCTATATGTGCAGCGTACAATGTGTCCTTCCTTTGCTGTCATGATGTAATGTAGTGCACGTAGTGAAGTCAAATCCTAAACTAATTGTAGAAAATAAAATTTTCGAAATGGAACCTTAACCTATTGCAAGAAAGAAAGTACAAGGAAAGAGATGGAAATTCAATGCTAAATCACACCATTTTCTAACTAACTGCTAAGAGGCTTTGCTTCAAAAGAATTATAAGTTAACATGTATGCAATCCTATTGTCCTAAGCATGCAGTTTCAAACCATCAAACCTTCTACTGCTGTGCATGTAAATGAATAAAATAAATTTGTTTTTCTTTTTATCTTTTTTCCATGTGAGAGTGTGAAAGCTAATCTCTTTTGGTGATGTGGAAGGTGGGTTGGAGATGATGGTGATGGTCAGAAGGTTTGGAAGACAAGTAGGGGCCCTTTTCTAGCTTCCTAGATTCTCTTTCCTCGATTCAGCCTCAAAACAGGCTTTCCTACAGGATGCTACAGTGATTTCCTACAGGATCCCCTGATTTTCCTACAGGATGTACAATTTTACTATAATTCATCGAATGACCAAGCAAATCAAATCCAAATTGGATGGGAAAAATTTTGGTATTAACTAGGATTTATTAGGTCTCCATTCCAAGTGGAATCACTCAAAAGACCTCTATTAACCCATGAAAAATAAATAAAAAAACATTACTAGTTGAAAATCTATAAATTCGAGAACTAGTGAGCTAGTAAATCTAAAAAATGCATAACCAAATCAAGTGCAAATGCAATGGGGTAATTTTTTTTATGAACTAGAATGTTTTTATGATCTAATGCAAGTGGTATCAATTCGATTGAAGCTCATTAGTATGCTCTAAAAAATAGTATAAATTTACTGTTCTTTGCTAAAAAGGAGGTCCAACAATCTAGATTTGGGAATGAGAAGACTCATCCAAGAAACTCAATGATTATTATGAACTTCCAAATATTTTCCAAGGATGAAATAATGTTTGTGATCCTTCAAAAGAACTTACGTTAACCATTTAACTCAATCCTACAACAATAAATCAGTAATACTAAAGGCAGAGATAGAAAGAAATAAAAACTAGAGATGCATGTGAATAAGCAATGAAAAGAAGGAAAGAAAATGATACAAAAGGGATTTGAGGCTCCTGGGATGGCCAAGCCCAAGGAAAATTAGAGACCTATGGAGGAGAACAAGATTTAGAAGCTAAACATGACACCAATCTTCATTATTTTCATCAATGGAATTACATCCCTACAAGAAAATACAATGGAGCTGCAAAAATACAAGCTCTCTACATCATAACACTAATGAAAAACTCTCCCTAGAGGAAAATTTGACTTGGTACTTATAAAAAATGATTAGGAATCATTCCCCATGAATGGAGGAAGCTTTCCCCACCAAAATCCCTTGATTAGTGGATCTAGTCCACAATACAAGGAATTTGCTTTAAATGGCAAGGAACACATTCCTAGATTTTCTCAATCATTCCCTAGAGGAAAATTTGACTTGGTACTTATAAAAAATGATTAAGAATCATTCCCCATGGATGGAGGAAGCTTTCCCCACCAAAATTCCTTGATTAGTGGATCTTCTCCCTTGATTGGTGGATTTGCTCCCTTGATTAGTGGAACACATTCCTAGATTTTCTCAATCATTGGAGTTCCACAATTTGTGCCGTAATTCCATAATATATTGTTGACGTATTATTTATTATTGATCCTCTAGTAGTAGGAAACAAGTCCCTAAATTATCTCCTCCTCCAACTCTTCATAATCTGCCCAATATTCTCATAATATTCCACAAAAATAGATAATATTAGGCACAAATATTCAATTATTCATAAACCTTCCTAATGAATATATTAAAGTTAAAAATAAATTATCTAATGCAAAAAGAGAGGTTTAATGTGCTGAAGGATGGTCATAGGCCTTAATTTATGTTTTAAATTAGAGGCATGGGCCTTAATTTATGTCCAATTTAGAGGCCCATCAGACAGCACGGGTGATCTTATCCTCCAAGGCCTCCAATCGGCACACTAGCTCTGGGGTCCTTACAATAAGACCGTCAAGTTTCCACTTTCCTTGGCTATCTGCTAACTTTGTGATCCACTCATATAACTCAATAGGGAAGGAACATAAAAATATCTCGTGGATCTCTATATACATGTATCTGTCCAACCATTTTTCCTTTGTCAGTCGCGGGTTTTGGTTCTCTTGTGCCACAAATTCCTAGATATTTCTATCCAACCAGAATCCAATCTCCTTCTTAGTTGGATTCCAATGATACGCATCACACATCTCTTATGCAGATTCTGATCCTGGCAACGAAACCATTTGTTGGCTTAAGGGGGCTTGACCCAGGTTCAGCGTTAATTAGCCAAACAAATTCCTACACTACTTGCCCTTTCGGCATCACCCTGTGGAGTGCGAACCGAAGTCTCACTCGAAGCAGTATGGGGGGATGCTGGAACCAAGTTTTCGTACCCTGAGATGGTTATGATGTCGTTTTATTTCTTCTATGCCTGCCTTCACGCTGGTGGTTTCACTCTAGAGCTTGCAAGAAAAATCCTCTATTCCGATCCTCAATACCTCTGCGAAAGTATATGATTGACCTTCGCATAGCCCTGCCCTGTGGCTCAGGTATTTTCGCACTATTATGGCAACGTACCATGCATATTCCTTAATTATCCTAAGTGATTTGCTTATCTTGTCAAATACTTAAAGTTATCACCATGTAAGTAGATATTCGTGATTGCATTCATTTGCACATCATATAAGCATAATAAACGAAATTCATACATAATATATCCAAACCCATGAATAGAACAAAGACACAGAAATGGAAAAATAACTCCTTTTATTAATATCTCCAAGTGTTACGGACTTTGTCCACCCTGCGCACACAGCTACAGGGGTCCGTGCAGTCAGCTGTGGACTTCTACCCTAGGCCTCTACGCACTTAGTTGCAGAGTCTCTATCTACACTACGACCCAAAACTTAAGCTTCTTTCTCAGAGCTATTACTCTATTACATGATCTGCCATTCTATCCATTGATTTATAAACTACTTAGAGCTTAGCTCTTTTTATACAATCCCATGGTCCGCGAACCATGGGTAGGTCTCTTACAGCTAACTTTACTTTACAAAACTAAGGGCGGACTACCGTTTTTGACACCTAACACCTTCGTGCTCCGTGACCACAAAATGCGAAGTCTTTACAATTATATTGCAAAAATTGACTTAACATGGGCTTTTAGCCCCAAAACTTCCCTTGGGGGATCCCGCTCCAAACAATATGATTGTATTTATTGTGTATTCTTTTAGCTTTACTGACAATTTTTTCATGTGTAGAAAAGATGAAGCTTCTTGAATTTAGAATGGTATTATTTAGTTGATTTATCAAAATGTTGGGGTTTTCCCCATGAGAATTTGTGCATAGGTTTAGAGACAATTCAATGTTTCAACAAATATGGTGAATCATTTTTGCAACATATACATGTATATTTATAACTAATCCATAGAAGTTCCCTATTTTATGAAGACAATATGATGAATTTTATTTCCCTTGGCTTGAAGGGATATGCAAGGTGTTGGTTCAACATTCTTAGTAAGGGGATGTTCATAACAAAATTTTTGAAGGCCTTTTTTGCACATTAAGGTTTGGTTTCTAGTTGTTCAAAATGTAAAAATAAATAAAAATAAAAAAATTGTGGTAAACTCTCATTGAGGAAACTCCTGGACCTCCTATGGAAGAGAATAAGAACAATTATTATGTAGAAGAGGAGGAAATAAACTAGATGGTAGAACTTGACCATTACGATTGCATCCTAAAAGATCAAATCCATGATGATTTGTAGCTAGATAGAAAATAATTTATAGTGTTTGATTTTGATGATGGTGATCTAGTCCAAATAGTGGAAAATAATGCAAATTTGAAAACAAATGGTAGTAAAGAAAAAGTTGTAGAATTGTTGAAATTTTCATATTTGGATAAAAATTATATTAGCCTACTGCAAGAATATATTGACACATCTTGTAGAAATCTCTTCTTATTTATATATTCACTAGAAAACATTGTTGTCATTTAGATGCCCAAAGGCATTTTCAACCACGTAGCAATAGAAATTTCAACATACAAGCAACAATTTTTTAGTGTGTCTTTATTCTATATGATAATCAAGCACATAGGGAGAAGTGTGTGGAATGAAGCATTGCTGAAGTAGCTCCACTAGATTTATGATCTCACTTAGTAGTACCACTTCAAGAATGCTAGTGTAGATAAGGGGATAAATGGGTCCACTTTTACACTAGCATAGTGATTTATTTTGTTTTTGGGTCTTTGTTGATGTACAATGATGATATTATAGTGTTCTCACATCCTCCAAGGTTGAGAAATTATCCCACAGTTGGAGCTAATTGCTACCCATCATTTGAGAAGGGAAAATTTTCACTTTAATGAGCATTTTGTGAGCAGGGATGTATTGTTCTCTCCCATCCTCTTAGACTTCCCAAGATTAGTGGGAGGTGTTAACTTTAGTTTAACCTAACTCCCATGGTATCATCATGGAAATGAGGTTACAATATTTCTCGTTTCTTAAAGTTAGTAAAATTAAATTTGGACAACACCATCACATTTAGCTTGTCAAGAGCGTTTCGACAATATAAATTTTATCAAAATTTGATACCCATACCAAAAGTTATGGCCATTTAAACCCTGCTACATAGGGAAGGACCAACCACGTGGGACCTGTTAGCTACCTATACCAATAGGTTTCATATTTCATGATTGGCAAAGAAAGTTCCAAATATGCTCTGCTTTGGTGATGCAAAGATCCCATATTTCCAAGAGAAAACAATGTGTGTACATAGTTTGATGTTGACTCAATTTTGATGGATGGTCCAAAAGCCTAATCTGGATCATGCCATGTTTCAATTTTTCTGTTGTAGAATAGAGAAAGAAGTCTGTCCAAACTGTTTAATCTTGGCAGACCAGTAGCTAGGTAGAGAAGTAAGGTTCCCAACTGCTTAATCTGGGACCTTGGAAGCAATAAGGGTAGCCTTAGATAGAAAATCAAAAGGAAAAAAGCCAAAGAAAAGAAAAGGCACATAAGGGTCTGCAAGTCTAAGTGCACCCTCCATGAAGAAACAAAAAATGCTAGGCAAATAGATGGGTAGGTAGATGGGGTTGCTGAAGTGTCATTCCTTTCAATTGAGTGTTTGGTAACCTGTTTGCAAAGGAATATCAGTGGATTGAGAAGGTCCTCTTCTCCATCATGTTGCAGCAAAGCAAAGGAGCATGTCTAACTTCCCATTTTCCCCTTTCACACTCATTACTAATATCCCTTCATCAGTTATGTTCATGAAAGAATTTAAGGTTTCATGTTGGTTCTTATTCCTCTGAAAGCCACATTTCTTGTCTAAAATTCTTTTCATTTTGATCTACTCCCTAAGCTAAGTGGTTTTCAAATAAACTTAGTGATATCACTCCTCATTCACCTTTTCCATCCATATTAACCCCTAACTTCTATTATCTAAATCCCCTATGATTACCCTTTCCCTATTATTATAAACAATATGGTGTATAAACCCCAAGCATTCTATAAATATCCCTCCCCTTGGCATTATAGCCATATGTTTACTGTCAGGGATTAAACTGACATCTGGCCAGTTTGAGAACCCTAAGCCTTACCCCTCTTTCCCCTTCAGAAATCATTTAACCCATTTAACCCTTCATTTGCTAAGAAACCTTGTAAAAAACCCCATTTTCACCCTCAACCCGCTCAATTGCAAAATGCACATGAAAACCCACTTTTTCCGATTTATCCAAAGTCTTGGCGCTAGGCGCGATTTTATAAAAAACATTGAAAAACCATGCAAACGCGCCAATGTGCTAAGGTCCCCGTCGGGCGCATTTACCAAAGAGAATATTATTTTAATCCCCGCCCGTACCCGTATCCACCTGGCAGCTCAGCGATCCATCGACCGTCGGATTGGGCCCTTTTCATCCGACGGCCCTCATGCATTTCAGACCGGCCCCGACGTCCGTGAATTACCTTCCGAAATTTGTCAGTGGGTGACGTCACGCCTCTGCTACGCGTCACCCCCACATCGTATCAGAGCCCCCTCTGACATTTCCGCTTCCGTATAGAAGGCGGTGCGATATCAAACTGCTAACCATTTCCGGTTTCGGTGAATCCGCCCTGCCAACGTCACTGCCAGCATCACTGCTACGTCACCGCCGCGCCAACACCCCTGTCTGCCATTGCTCCACCTGTCCGCCACCTCACCATCCCCGTGGACCAATCCTAAGCTGCCACGTCACCCGATTACGTCATGCTGACGTCATCCGACCTTGACCCCACCTGATGACGTCATGCTGACGTCATCCAAAAAAAGCGCTAATGTTCCAAAAATCCATATTTTGGCCAAAAATCCACGTTTTCTGCACTTTTTGCAAAAACAACTGTTGTTTCTTCTACATGTATTTTATGTCCAAGCTCACGCCAACTTGCCGATTTCAACCCGAAGACCGTTGGCGCGCCAAATCCGCCTGCATTTGTGACCAGTGCTGACAGTGTACCAGGTATTTATCCGAATTATCCTCCCTGCGCCTAAGTTTATCCATAATTCTTCAAGGATAACGTGAAACACTGAAAAAACACATAATTCTCTGGCAAATCCCCTGTGCCTAGTCCCCATTCGCAATTGTAAGGTTGAAATTCACCTGCTGAGCCTTGTTTGCCCGATTTTTTACAAAACTTGCATTCTGTTCGCGCAATCGTGAACGGGAAATCCAAACTGCACCAATTTGCTGTGAAAAAGAGTTTGAGGCCAAGCATTTGTCTTATCAATGCTTTGAGCAGTATTTCAATTGCTGCAAGTGCCATTGTATCCTCTGTTCCTCAGAAAATTACCTTTCTTTTCAAAGAAAACTCTTTTGGGTTGCTCTGCATAGTGACACCAGTTTACATACAAAAAGAATCCTAAAGTAGCCATGGATGCACCAGTAGCACCGGTTGCCTTGAATGTTGCTCCTTTAAACGCTCCCCAGAGAGAATTGGAATGGCAACCTCTAGCAGACCTGGATTATCAGATATCAGAAGAAATGCTGATGCACAGCAAGTTTCACATCCACTTATTGAATGAGTTAAAGATTAAACATGAGAGTGGAATAGATGTATTAGGTATTTGGGACTCTTTTCTCCCTATCTTCAAGCTCCCACAGGTCAACCAGTTTCCTGAGCTAATCCACCTCTGTGCTGACTATTATGATGCCACTCAGAGGGCTGTGATTGACCCTTCTGGTTCAGTTGTTTTCTATGTCACCCCTGAAGCCATCAGAGAGATGCTGCAATTCAGAACTGAGAAGAAATTGGTTCCTTTATCACTGATTGATCTGATAAAGCAAGGAGCTAAGCTAACAGATGCTCAGGTCACCAAGCTAAATCAACTATACATTGGCTCTGACACTGTGATGTACCCTCCTATTTCCCATGTATACCTCAATCAATTGGGCAGAGACCTAGTAGATATGATCAGTCCCATTCTGGGCTACAATTCAATTGAGTTTGTTGATGAAACTGTGCTGGTAATGATGCTTATGTTTGCCCCTGGCAAGTCTCCAATATGCTATGACTATGCCACCTACATCTCAGACAAAATACATGAGCAATTAATGAACTTGGCAAGAGAAAGGGTGTTCAGATACACCTCCTACATCTACCATTTGATTTTGTACTATCAACATGAGAAATTTCATTTTGCTATGAAAAGAATGGATGCACAAGGAAATCTAAGGTCAGTGGTTTATTGGTCCTCTGCCTTCCACTGCCTATCTAATTCCCCATATACTTACTGTGAGTTCATAGATCTCTTCATCCACCCAGCCATGTCTCTGCTGATGAGCTCACCTCCTCCAAGACTAACTGATGAGATGCAAAGGGTACTTCAGTTGTCTAAATCATACAGCATTGGGGACTGGTACTTCTACCAGAACCACACAGTTATCAGGATATATGGGTGTGAATTGCCTCCCTACAGATTGCCCAGATATGTGCCCATGATATTGTTTGCCCTGGAATACTTTAGGCAATTTGGGAATGCTGATGTGCTTCACTTTTCAGGCAGAGGCAAGAAAGCACAGCTCAAGGTCAGGAACCAATTAGGCCACTTTATCTATAACAAAAGGGAGGAAGGCTGGCAAGAGGCAGATAGAATGTTAGAATCCCTTGGCTTGCAAACCAGTTTCCTTTGGAAACCATATGACCCCGGTCACTTCATAAGCCTAAGAAGGGTCAAATATAGGCTGGCCAGTTATGACCACGTAAGGATTCCTCACATAGAAAAATATGCAAATCAAGTAAAATGGAGGAGAGGAACCTTAGAGGAGGCTGTCACACAAGAAGAGTTAAATCAAAGAGCAGTAAGAAATCTGAAAAAGATGGCTGACCTTGAGCTTTGTTCACAGGTGTTTACTCTTCCAAGCACTCAAGTGGGAGCAGCTGCCTCTTCCTCCACAGTAAATCAACAAGCAGTTAAAGCTACTGGGAAGACCTCTAGCAAAGGCAAAGAAAAGGAGATGGAACCAGAACAACCACCTCATGAGGAGGTGCAGCAGCAACAGTAGCAGGTAGAGTAGCAACAACAACAGGTACAACAGCCACAAGAGGGGCAGCAAGAGAAAGAGCAGCCACTACAGCAAGAAAAGGCAGCTGAGGCCCCAATTTTCACTGAGCAGCAGCCACCACAAATTGTGCCTCCTAGGCAAGAAACAACCGCTGAAGCCTCAGTCCTCCAAACCCCACAAAAAGAGGACATAAGTAGAAAGAGGGACAGAGAGACTCCCCTCACAGTATCCACCAATCAGGGAGAGAAAAGACACAGAATGAATCCCCTTTCTGAGGAAGAAATGCCTATAGGGAAATCTTTGGGCATGGGCCCACCTAGTATGAAGGCATCTGCTAGTTCCTTCCAGCAGGGACAAGAGAGGACAGTGGGAGGAGAAGTCAGCTCCTCAAGCCACCAAAGGGAAGCTGAAGCAGGCATCAAACAACAATTCATTGATATCAAAAGGAGAAATGAGCCACTCAAGATACAGCTCTATAATCATTTGTTGAAAATGGCTCCTACTAACTAGCAAAGGCTGATGTTTGCATACGATGTACATGAGGGCAAGATGATAATGAGTCACTTTATGCCAGCCGTATTGCAACCACAGTCCCCGGCAGATTACATAAGGACCAACCTTGAGGTCCTTGCCAAGGACATCCACCCGATGGATCAGATTGAACTGCACAAGCAAACGGGTGAGATGGTGTATGCCTCCTTGGCAGATAAGACACTAGTGAACTATAGGCTAGAAAATAGCCTAAATAATACAACTGCCCAACTTGAGTTGGAAAGGGCATCCTCTCAAGCAAAAGATAACAGAATCAAAGCCTTGGAGGAGATAATCATAGAACTTGGGCATGATCCCAAGGATATTAAGGCTGTGCAGGCATTGTTGAAGTTAAGGGATGCAGACATGGCAGCCCTTAGGAAGATGGTCAAAGTCCCAGCAACCATTCACCCACAAACTGAAGAAGTTGCTCAGCTGAGGCATGACCAGGATGCAGCAGCGATGCTAGTCTCCCTATACAAACAGCTGATCCAAACACAAGAGAAGCTGGGAGAATCAGAGGCTGCACAGGCTGCATTGCAGGCAGCATTACAGCAAAGGGAAGGAGGTCAAACATCTCAGCCTCCTCCAGAAATAATTAATCTTGAGGAGCCTCCTCAAACTACTGCCCCTCCCATTCAGCAGACAGAACAGGCAGCGCCTTCCACATCAGCACCAGCGCCAACAACAGAGCAGGCTCCAAGCCTGGACATGCAGAAGCTGAGAAATGAAATCCAAGCCCTGGAAGCCCAAATGTCAGAATTGAATGAGGCCAGGGAAAATTTGGTCAAATTGAATGAAAAATATGATAAATCAAAGCAGAATGTTGCTGAGAAAGGGAGAGAGATAAAGGCTATCAAGGAGAAGATAAAGGAGCTGGAGAAGGAGCTCACACTTGATAAAGTAGTGGCTGAGCTCAAGACAGTACTATGGGCCAATATTGGCCAGTCCATCACTGACCAATGGCAATATATTGAGACAATTCATGAGCAGATGGAGCTCATAGCAAAAGCACACAGAGAAATCCAAAGAGCAAGGGCATCTCTAGGCAATATGCCTGAGGTTGCCAATAGAATGATCAATGTGCTTAATAACAGAACAAGTACTCAGTTGGCAACTATGGGAATCTCCAACAGGACTGAGACTATTTTGTTAATAAAGAAGGTCATAACCCTAAGGAGCCTAGTGCAGACACTAGAAAGAAGGACCCAGGACATGTAGACAGAGGTCAATAGATTCATGGACAAATTTGTGGCATTACAAAACAGAGGTCTTCCAAGCTTACTAAACACGCGCAGGAAGACTACTTTCACATGAAAACTATGCCAAGAGGGTGAACAACTTTGCCACAAATCAGATCACAGAAAAGGCCAGCACCTCAGAGGAAACACGGCCAGCAACAGGACAAAGTCTCTACAACAGGGTAGAGAACTTATTCTTTATTATGGATGAGATCAAACATCTGTTTGAAGTGCCTCCCAACTTCTATAAATACACAGAGGCAGATGAGACCTTAGAGGCAATTCTGAGGCATCAATTGCCTACACAGGAATACTGGACCAAAATGATACAGTTGATATTGTAAGCCAGAGCCTGTAAATCAAGTTTTTATTATTATTTAAATTCACAAGTGATCATGCACAGGAAAAATTTGATGAAACCAGCATGCATGAAAAGGAAAAGGCTGAGCCAACTCAGCAGAACTATTCGGCCAACAGAGCAAAATTGACAGCTAACAGGTAACAGGGCCGAAAAGCTACAGCACGACAGCCATAAAGGCACATTTTCCAGCATTAAAGCAGAATGTTCAAACCGACTCAGTGGCCTCCAAAGGTCAAAATATCTCCTGACAGACATAAAGAGCACTTATTTTGTATTCAATGATGTAATAACTTTCTTATCTACTATCTTGAAAAGTTGGTGAACGTATTCATTTCTCAGATGACCCAACGCTTCAGATATTTTGTATGACCGATTGTATATATTCCCCCCTCGCATAATCTTGCAGGGGTTGTTGTTGATTTCTCTTCAAGAAGTTTCTTATGCTGTAAATTTCCAGACTATTAATACAAAGGCTGATGGAATTTCCAAAGCTCTGCGTTATCTGAGTCATTGTGGTGTTTGCTGAACGATTACAGGATTCCTGCGTGTTTCATGGCACAATAAGTCCTTTTCAAACTTTCGTTATGTGTTTTGTTATCCTTTCATAGCTCATTCATGTATCTGTGTTTTATATTTAATGGCAAAGAAAAAGAATAGTTCTAGGATTTATTCACAGAATACCCTGAACTCAATCTATGCTGTTACAGATGTTTTCTTCAGTTATAGTCATAAGGTGTAATTCTTAACTGCTACACTTTCAAACTATATCTTTCACAGTGGTTATTGTTTCAGGAATTCAAGTTTGCTCCTGTGCAATATATCTCTTTCTTACACCCTAGCTTAGTGAAAAATTCTTAATTGCTTTTCACTGGTTAAACACACCTCATAATCACAATTTCAGATTTGTTCCATGAGATATTTAAATGGCCCTACAATTTCAGCAACTCAACTCAATACTTCAGACGACCTGTAGCCACAGACTCCATTGCCCAATGGACTAATACTGCTTGAAAACTTACACCTTAGATGCAGAAGACATCCCTCAACCAAAACATAAAACCAAAACCTTGAACATCATAGCTAGCCCAAAATACTATCAAAACAGAGACAAATCATAAAGAGAGAGCCCTCTCTGATTATAGTTTGGCTAGAAGCTGTAATCCAAAGATTGGTTAGTGGTTACCCCGGCCGTATTCCCTTGGGAGTCAAAGGGAACAACCTGGGTGTTAATAGGACCCACATGGTGACCCCACCTCTCTTGGGTGGTGCCACATCACTTGTTACCCCTAGGAACTATGAGTCCTTAGCATAGGTCCATGTGGAACATGCCACATCACCTAGCCCGCAGCCCCACAAGTCCAACCCTTGGCACGTTATGTCAAAATTCACATTATATCTAGATTTAAGGAAGCTCTATCTTCCCATGATTTATCACATGGAAAATTCCCCATACCCCTGAACCTATAGAATAACTCTCCTCCTCACTAACATTCAGGCTTGGCCCATATTTGTCCTTCCAACTTGCAGATTTGTGTGCACGACCAGATGTCTCAAACCTTTGGACCTCAGGACTACCTCCTTACTGCAAACACATCTAGGAATATCCCACATTTAATCCCTTCATCTCACCTTCTTGTGATTGCCCCAAATTTGATTTAATTTTTACCTCACACCACCTTTCAATGTGTGGTCCCCATCCAAGACTTCTCTTGAAATTCAAATTATGTTGGGTTGTGGCCTCAAACACTACTTTTCATTAACCCTAAAAGGCCCCATGCTAGATGTGCCCTTTTCAGCCCATTCAACCCCCACTTCATACTATATCTACTCCATTCAATATACGGTCCCTCAATGATGTAACACTTTCCATCCCCCTAGAACTCTGAGACTTTCAGACCTATCCATGTTAGCCGAATTCTGAGCCCAAATATAAGCAATTTCTGCCTTGATAGACCATATTGACCTTTTGGATTTTCTTCAAGTGTTTTGGGGTTTAAACTAAGCCTTCCCCCAGGGGCTTAGTTCTGCCCAAAACATACACAATCACAAGAATTATATTCTTGATTTGAGTAGCACAAGTAAAGTGATGGCCTTTATTAGAATGCACTCACACAAGTGCGAGTCCAACTACTATCAGATCAAATACTTAGCCAGTCCATGGCCATTACTCTTTGTGATTTTTAACCCAAACAGTACCTAATGCCTTTGTTATATATATATATATATATATATATATAATATATATATATATATATATATATATATATATATATATATATATATATATATATATATATATATATATATTTATATAGATATATATACATACATACCCTTATTCTTATAATAACTCCATGAGTAAGGAAAACACAATTAGTCAAGCATGATAGAGATCCATGTTGATTCATAACAAGCCTAATACAACTCATCCAATAGTAAAACTTCTTCCTTTTCAAATATAGAGACTCTTGACAAGTAAAACACTCGATCATGGAATTTCAGATACACGATGGCAGTTTACCAAGTATTACTAAATAGAGTATACACTATAATGTCCATGGGACTTAATAAATTTTACATAACATCTATTCAAGATATTTACACATAACATATGATGGAAATCCAACACAACCATAGTCAATTGATCATATCAATAGTTAAACATAAGCATGTGAGTAACTTGCCATTCAGGAGAATATCGACATTATAAGGATCCACCAGTCCCTTTCAACCATGAGAATCATTCACAAACCATCACATTAAAATACACATGAATACATATCCTCATTAATAGTGTTGATAAACCCATTGTCATGCAATCACATTGTTCATCATTTAACAAGGGAAGTCAAAGTTCTTGAGAGAATCCAAGGCACCTAAATGTTCCCGAGAAAGACAACACTACCTCAAGCCCAATCATAGTAACCCAGACTCACAATACAAGTTTGATAGTTAGGCCTAAATACAAATTTGACAGTTATGCAAAAATACAACTTTCCTTACCAAAACCCTTTGGATGATGTCGAATATCTAAACATTCATCCCCTTCCTCACAATGAGAGCTCTGTTGTCACATCCCTCATGTGCATGGTGATGATTCTTGGTGGAAGAGGTCACCAAAATCTTCCTCCAAATGAAAACCAATGTCATTACAATCATTTTCACATGTACGAACTATCATCCCATATGGTTGTCAGGTGGGTGGGTTTCCAATCTCCCACCTCCTTTGTTTGTTACTTCCATTAACTACTTCGCATACCATCATACAAGAACACCTCCAGTGGAGGAGTATTTTCTGTCAAATATAGATAAGAGTGAATTTATAGACTTTATAATCCATTCAACGTTGCTTCTTACTTGAAAAAATGAATGAGCCTAAATATTTGGAGTTTTTTTTAGTAATTTTATTATTAAATTTTAAAATATTACAAGAATTACAATTTTTTTTACTTGATTTGCATTTTTATTGAAAAACGGATTTATCACTTTAAAAACCTTATTATACTTGTGATTTCAATAATTGAAAAATGTGGTTCAAACAATTCATAATCAATTTTTAGGAAAAATAAATTTAAAAATGATTAAGAAAAAAAAAATTATAATAGTTTTCTTCTATGTGGTTCACGGTCCTCGTAGATCAATGACCATTACATCCACGAAATATTCATACCAGACAGATATATCCAAAAGGAACAATTTTTTTCTGACTCAACCATGGAGCCTAACCTCGAGAGTGTCAAGAGAATTGAAACTGTGACCTCTCAAAAGTAGAGATGCTCTAACGATGAGGACTCGACCAACTAAGCTAACCCTTGGCGCTAAATCAAAATTATAATATATTTAAAACTAAATTTATTATTATATATTTTTAAACCATAATAAGAAAATATTTTCATGATGATTTTTTAATAGTTATAAAAATTGGGAGCTTAAGTTTCTAGATATTGCTTCTATGCTTTTTTTTCTTCTATTTTTATTTTTATTCTCTCCGCGAAGAAAAATCCATAATTTTTATTAAGAAAAAAAAATACATTTTGTATCAACACTCCAAAACTCGCATAAACTTTGCTTATATCCAAAAGAAAAAGGATACACAGTTAGCTAGCTGAGCCAAAAACCAAAGATTAAAGGATCAACAAATTGTTGTTAAGATAAATGCATAATAAGACTAAAGCCTTTTCGACTTTCACAAAAAAGACATAGTGACGTAGAGGAGTGAATCTGAAACAAAAACATAAGATATTCAGGACTATTAATTAGATACCCAGACTATGGAATGCCAATATTAATCCCTTCTATGAAGGGTCTATGATAATATTTTGAGGGTACCCCATTTAGCTACTCGATGACTTTCATACCCATAAAGCCTATATAGAACCAACCTTAAAGAGTGCATCTACAGTTTGGTTTCACTCCCTGTAAATGTGACGATAAGAAACCATATCAAAATATTGTTTGAGTTGTAAAACCTCCTCAATAATGGGACCAAGTATGTGAATGTGACAATGATGGTGCTCATTAAACCAATTAATAATGACTATAGAATCATCGAAGATCTATAGAGAATGACAATATTTTTCAATTGCAAAAAGGAGAAGTAGTTTAAGGCTGAGAAGTTCTGCATAATTGTTAGTTCCCCTCCCCCAACTGCTTTGAAGTTTATAAAAATGATTTCCATGGAGATAAAGGACAACCTTCCCCCCCCTGACAATCTCCATTTTTTGAAGATGCTCCATCAAAAGAAGCCTAAGGTTGAGTTTTTTCCACCTCCTCAACAACAATAATCCAAGGAGCATAGAGACTTCATCGACTGGGATCATGTCATAATTTGCGACCACTTTTGCTGCCATGCAATTTGGAATAGATGTTTCTTCTTTGAAAATAGCTTTTCTCCTTACATTCCAAATACCCCAATAGATTAATGGAGGTAAGTTTCTAAGTTGTTTAGGGGAGGCTTGCTCCCACCATTCCTTCCATGCTTCGCAAAGGGATATCCCTTTCCAAATTGAAACCCCACTTAGGCGATTATGAATGACAATCCAAGCTACTTATGAGAAAGCACATGAGATCAAAAGGCAATCAATAAATTCATTAACCATTTTACACAAGGCACACCAACCAAGACCTTTCATGCAACATTTTTGAAGATTATCCCAAGTTGGTGCTTTATTTTCAAGTAGGAACCAGAGGAAAATGCAAGATTTTTTGGGGCTCTTTAGCTTCCATAGCTTTTTCCACCACTACACAATAGCCTCCCACTATCTATCATTGCAAATAAACACATAATCAAAATATTGCTTCTTTATTACTAGAGATGTCAAAATCAATATTTCATAGTTTTTACTAAACAGTCATAATGGTATACATTTTTTTTTCAAAAAATCTCCTTGAACTAAAACTTAATACATGTGAAATACATTATTTTTCATTCAACAATAAAATGAATTTATCACCAATTTCATTTCCCTACTCAAAAAATCAAAGTACTAACAATCTCATGTTTCTTCTCATTCTGTTATTAATTATACATTATCTAATACTTCTTCTAATTCTCATTATATTTCAACTAATGCTTCTTTGAATTCTAATTTAATTTCATCTAATATTTCTACTTTTAATTCTTCATCTATATTTCTTAATTCCTCTTTGAAATTAGATATTGCTTCTTCTTCTATTTTTATCCCTAATATCGGATCTTCCTCTAATTCTATTGTTTCCTCTTCCAATTCTAACAAATATCTTAATTCTCCTATATATAATCTATCTTTCAATTCTAATTCTAACCCTAATCCTCCTAACAATAGTTTATACCCTATTTCTAGTTATTGTAATTTATCTTCTATCCCTCCGCCTCCTAGACCTAAACCTCAATCTCCTGGAAGAAGAGTGGTCAATGTTTTTAGCTTTACTATTGATCACCATACTCAAATGTTTTCGAGAGAAAGGTTTGATTTTTTCCATTTCTCCTCGCAAAATTCTTATTCAGGATATTTTGTGCAATATTGAGTATGGACTTAAGGACATTCCTGATCAACTCAAGGAGGTTATTAGACAAGATTTTTCTATTATTCTTTGGAAATCAAAAGCACCTAGATGCAATATCTCTAGCCAAGAGTTCATTTCCCCTAAATCCCTTAACAATAACTAGGATATTGTTGTTAATAAAGCTGACAAACGAGGTGCAATTGTCATCCTTGATAAAAAAGGATTACAATGATAAAACGTTGGACTACCTCTCCAACAATTGTAGTTATAAAAAGCTTAGCAAAAATCCTCTTTCTAAAATTTATAACGATATCTCCAACGCTATTATGTTGAATAATGTTTGTTGCACTATTAGTAAAAGGCTCATTGAGAGCAACCCCTCAATCCTCAGATCTATGGCCTTCCAAAAATCCATAAAGAAGGCGCCCCTTTGAGACTTATTGTTAATACAATTGGTGGTCCTACTTATCTTCTTGCTAAGCATTTAGCCTTGAGGCTTAAGCCTCTCATTGGTAATACTCACTCTTTCGTCAAGGATTATTATTCTTTCATTAATGAAATTAAAGATTTTAAGCTAGAGCCTAATGATATTTTGGTCAGTTTTGATGTTTCTTCTCCTTTTACTAAGATCCCCATTAATGAAGCTATTGACATCATCAACAATATTATTGATCCTAATACAACCAAATTGGTCAGCATTTGCTTAAAATCTACTTTCTTCAGCTTTTAAGATGAAAATTATGAGCAAACTTGTGGAGTTTCTATGGGATCCCCTCTCTCACCAATTGTAGCAAATCTATTCATGGAAGATTTTGAGGCTAAAGCCTTAGCTTCTTCTCCCTTTCAACCTAAGCTTTGGAAAAGGTATGTGGATGATACCTTCATCATTTGGCCCCATGGTCAGGAAAATCTTGAAATCTTTAAGCAACATCTTAACAACCTTTATGAATTTATTAAATTTACTATGGAGATTGAAGTTGATGGCAACATTCCCTTTCTTGATGTCCTCATCACTAGGAAAGATGATGGCTCTATCTCCCATTAGGTCTTTTGCAAGAAAAATCATACTGAACAATATCTCCATACTAATTCCCATCACCACTCGGCTAAAAAATTTGGTGTTTTAAACACCCTTGCTACCAGAGCCCTCAAGATCTATGATGATTCTCACATCAGTGATGAGAAGGCTCATCTTCTAAAGGTTTTTATGAACAACGGTTATAGTAAGCATCAAGGCAAGAAAACCTTCCAAAAAGTGCCGAAAGGACCTACAACTAAAGTTAATCCTAATGATTCTATTGACAATGTTCACATTCCCTTTATTCAAGGAATAACAGACACAACAGACAAGTTGGCTCACATTCTTAAGAAAAATAATATCTCTAGAACCTTTAAGCCGTTTAATACTATAAAATCCTCCCTCGAGTCTATCAAATACTGAATTTATCCCTCTAACACTAAGGGGGTCTACATGATCTCTTGTTCTTGCGGGAAACCTTATATAGGTGAAATTGGTTAGTCTATCAAGTGTAGAATCTAGGAGCACGTTGTAGACATTAGACATAATCGCTCTCGTGCTTCAGCTCTTGCTGAACATTCGGTCAAAACAAAGCATCACATTTGCATTGAGGATGCTTCTATCCTAGCTAGGATATCTCATTTTCATCATAGAAAGCTTAGAGAGGCAATCAAGATTGAAAAGCGAGCCACCAACAATCTGTACAAGGACAGTGGATGGAGAATCAGTAGAAATTGGATCCGCATTTTCTTGAATTTCTCTTCTTCTTAAATTGTTTCTTTTCCCTTCATATATATATATATAGATATATATATTAAAAATAAAATAATAATAATAATAACAATAATTATTATTATTATTATTATTATTATTATTATTTTATTTTTAATATATATATATATATTATTATTATTATTATTATTATTATTTTGGTCAAGTAAGAGTGGAGCCTTCAATTAACCAAAAAAGGATTACATATGGTACATGTCTTTACAATTGTAAAGACCAACAACAAACAACCAACATGGTTAACAATACACAAAACCGAAGTTCTTAACACTCAATCTCCACCGTCAATCTTTCCTTCAATCGAACAGTTGAAATTCTCTCCAATCAACAGAGTTGCACAGTGATCCTGCTCCGTAGATCACAACCCATTTGATCTGACGGTCCTCAAGGGATCGCTACAGAAACTTGCGCAACATTTACCCGCTTTACGGACCCAATAAATATTGTACCATTGGTCTGTGAAAAACGTCGGGTCCACTCTAAGACTTGACCTCTGACCAATTTAAAACCCAATATCCAATTGAAAATGAAGGCCATCCAAACCTATGTCCTACGGCCCTTCAACTAGCACATTGTTTACCACAAACTCAACACTCGTAGTTTAGCTATGATGTAAGCATTAATTGTGGAATTGATGGTTTGGATTTAGTGCGACACTTCAAGCGGGCTCAAGGACTTCCGCGCTTTCCTACTCCCGCTAGTCTTATCTCTCAATCTCCACCGTCGATCTTACCTTCAATTAGACAGTTGATATTCTCTCCGATCAACAGAGTTGCACGGTGATCCTGCACCGTCGATCAAAACCCATTTGATCTGATGGTCCTCATGACATCGCTTCAGAAACATGTGCGCATTTACCCGCTTCACGGAGTCGATAAAGATTATAACCTTGGTCTATAAAAAATTTTGGGTCCGCTCTTAGACTTAACCTCTGACCATGTTGCAGCCCAATATCCATTTGATAATGAAGGTCATCACCTCTTATGGCCTACGACCCTTCAACTAGCACGATGTTTAGCACATACTCAACACCCATCGTAAGCATTGACTGTGGGAACATCGGTTAGGATTTACTGCGGCACTACAAACAGGCTCAAGGATTTCCTACTCATTATTCATGGTCTGGAAGTCTGTCATGTCTTTAGCAGCCTGTCGATGAAAATCTTCACTCATTTTACCAGAGGGTATAGAATCCTAGTTATACCGAATATAGATTTCCTTACATAGCATTCCTTCATTCTCCAGACGATTAGCTAACATATTGGCTTTTCTTCGCACATGAACGAAACTGATAGTTCGCAGGGTTTGCAAGTGGGAATTAATACGCTGGAAAACCTACGAGAGCCTCCAATGTTTCGACACTTTTCTAGGTGTCATTCCATTACACATTTTCTTGGCCGCATTAATGACCAATTCTAAGTCAGCTTCAATGATGGCATTGTGTAAAGTTGACCCCCTCAGGATTTCCAGGCATTTCTCTAAGGCCATGAGCTCTGCCATGTTATTAGTGGCAGTCCCCAAATGACTGTGGAATATATCCTTTATGCACCCCTGCTCATCTCTTATGACACCGCCAAAACCAGCCATCCCTAGGTTGCCCTTAGAGGCCCCGTCTATATTGATTTTCAAAAAAACATGAGGAAGAGGCTGCCAGATATCTTTACTAACAGTTGTTTTGCTCAAACCCTTGACAGTGCCTTAGGGAACCAGAGAATGGAGACCCAACTGCATCAATATGTGAGCATCCTGGGGTGAAGGGGAGTCCTCAAGAATTTTCCACATAAGGGCTCCTATTGTATCTTTGAGTTGTCGTAAAATTTGGATAATAATATTTTGGGTCAAGCCTATTTTGTTCTTGAAAATCCTGCCATTGTGTTCTTTCCAGAAATCCTAGATAATAAATCCTAGAACCAGATTCCAAGCCTTGTTAATGATTTCATTACCTGAGAAGTCTTTCCTCCAATTCTTCAAAGTGTTGGTGATGCTAAGTTTGTCCCTGTCAGTTTGCCTGAAGACTGAGGCCGCCCAATCCCACAAGGTAGAGGTGAAGGGGCAAAGGTCTAATAAATGCTCCATCTTCTCCTCCTATAAGCCACATAGATGGCATTTGGATGGGCCAACAAATCCCCTTTTCAAAAGATTCTCCCATGTGATAATTTTCTTTTGGTGAACCAACCACATAAACAACTTGATTTTCATCCATTGCGGGTTCTGCCAAAGGTCATTCCAAACCTGATCAGGGTTTGGATAATCAAAACCTAGGGCCATGCGTTTAGCTTCTTTGAGGTTAAAGGTGCCTTCGGTGTTTCGACCCCATCTCAGTTGGTCAGATGAGGAAGACACCAAAATCTTCCTCTCCTCTAAGTCAAGAGCAAGGGAATCCGCCTAGCCCTTCAAAGGGCTCTCTTCACTATATCCAAGATTCTTCCACATTCTCCATTTACCATTGTCCATTACCTGATCCCAGAAGTCACTTACCATAAGTAAAACTTTGTTGTCAGTGTCATTTTTGAGAGAAGTTAGTTCTTATCTAAACAAATTTGGTTCCTGCTTCCAGTTATCCTCCCAAAACCGTGCGAGGTTCCTAGCTCTGATCTCCCAGAAACTATGCTGTTGGACAATGCCTCTATTCTCCCAAGCAAGGTTCCAAATGTGGGAGCCCTTGATGATCCCTGACATTCTAATATGATCCCTCTCCTGCCAATTATTTGCATATTTCTGCTTCCAAAGCTTGGCCCAAGGGGTTGTTGATTTCTTGAGCCGCCTCCACCAAAGTTTGGCTCCTGATACTCTGTTGAGGATTTTAGGGTCATGAAGCCCCAAACCACCATGGGCCTTAGGTTTGCAGAGCTTGTCCCAAGCTACCAAAGCCCACTTCTTTTTCTCTTCCCCTTTGCCCCAAAGAAAATCTCGTTGAATACTCTTGATTTGTTGCATAACTCCTTTGGGAACAGGAAGAGATGAAAACATGAAAATGGGTATAGCCTGTAGGATAACCTTTGTAAGCACCAGACGCCCCACAAATTCAAAGACCTACAGGTCCATTTCCTAACTTTATCCTGAAGTTTATTAGTTACCGGCTCCCACACCCCCTTGCTCAGAGGCTTGTCAGTAAGAGGCATTCCAAGGTACTTGGAAGGTCACTCATCCCTTTGAAACCCGAGGATTCTGGTGAGGTTCCTCTGAATAGCAATATCAGTATTGAAAAAAAACACCTTTGATTTTCCAAGGCTTACTTTTGTACCAGCGGCCAAAGCGAAGTCTTTCAGGATTTGTTTGAAAGCCCTAGCTTCCTTGACCGTTGGAATGCCCAGCAGCATTATGTCATCAGCAAATTGTTGATGAGTAGAAGCAACACCATCCGGGGTAAGTTTCAGACCCTGGATTTTTCCTTCAGTATTTTCCATTTTGATCGCTCTGCCTAGTCCTTCCATCATGAGAACAAAGAGGAAGGGGGAGAGTGGATCCCCTTGTCTGAGACCCCTAGAGGGCATAAAGGTTCTAGAGGGAGAGTCGTTAAGAAAAATGGAGAAGCTGGTCGTGGATACAAGGGCCATAACCCATCTTATCCAGTTGTGGTCGAAGCCATAAGATCTTAGCACTGCCCTGATGTAAGACTAGCTTAGCTTATTATAAGCCTTCGCTAGGTCTAGTTGCATGATCATACTTGCTTGCTTGTTGCTCTTAAGAGAGTGCACCACCTCATGAGCTTGTATGATTTTGTTGAGAATTTGTCTTCCTTCTACAAAACCAGTTTGCTCCTCTGAGACGAGAGTGGGAAGAAGAGGCTCGAGTCTATTAGCAATCACTTTGGAAATAATTTTGTACACCACATTACATAAGGCTATGGGTCTAAATGTGTCCGGAGTCATAGCATTTTCTTGCTTTGGAATCAAAGCTATGAAAGAGGCATTAAGAGCTTTCAGAACAGTTTTGGATCTTATAAAGTCTTCCACCACATCAAGGATATCTTGTTTGACTGTTTTCCAGCACACTTTAAAGAAATCCACATTGAAACCATCATGGCCAAGAGCTTTCCCATTTTGCATCTCATTGATAACTTCACTAACCTCCTCTTTAGACACTGGCCTATTAAGATTGTGATTGTCTTCCCTGGTTACAAGCTTAGGAATGAACTTTGTGAATTTGTTAATGAACCGAGATCTGTTGACGAGAGGCTCCTCTACTATGCTAAGGAAGTGTTGAACTAGGACATATTCCATTTCTTTGTGAGAGATGAACTCTTTCCCTTCAGAATATTTAAGTTTGGAAATTGTGTTATGAGATCTATGACCCAAGGTTGATCTATGAAAAAACTTCACGTTTCTTTCTCCTTCCCTAATCCACTGCACCCTCGATTTTTGTCTCCAGAAAATCTCCTCTTGCATGCACCAATCTTCCCATTTGTTCTAAAGAGATTCAACCTGTATTTTCCGTTCCTCAGTAAAACCCTCTAAGATGGTGATCTGATTAATCTCCTGGAGTTTCAGCTCAACTTCTCTTTTGGCTTTAAAAATATTGCCAACTCTGTTTTGTTCCATTCTTTAAGCCTATATTTGATGTGTTTGTGTCTCTGCTGCAGAATGAACATTTTAGTGCCTTGAACGGGCCTATCTTCCATCCACCATTTGTCACTATTGTCAGTGAAGTCCAAGTGAGAGAGCCAGACATTTTCAAACCTAAAGGGTATGTTCCTCGGTGTACCCATAAAATTAGCTTCAAGCTAGACATGCTAGTGGTCCAAGCCTCTAAAGGGAAGGATTAAAGCTGACATATCAAGTCCTGTGATAAGGAGGTCCTCTGAGATTATGAATCTATCTAATTTAGAGGTGACTTGAGAAGCCCCTCCCCTCTTATTATTCCAAGTAAAAGTGCCATTTACTATTTCGATGTCCACTAGCCCCATGTTATTCATGATGTTTTGGAAGCAATGCCAGAGTCTCTGCCTAGTTTCCTGGTACCACCTTTTTTCTCTGTAAGAGATCTGATCATATTGAAATCCCCTGCTAGAATCCAAGGCAAATCAGGATATCTCTCTCTCAGCTCCTCCAGGGAGGTGAGATGCTTAAGTTTGTCTTCTAGTTTTTGAGGACCATAGACGTTAGTAATCATGTAGATCTCCTTATCACCCAAAGGTTGAATCACTAGTGACAGATAGTTCCTAGAAGCTTCAACATCTAGGATTCCAAGTTTTTGAGGATCCCATAGAGTAAGAATCCCACACGCCGAGTTATCCGCTTTAACCTCTAGATACTCATATTTGACTAACCATTTGTTGTGTATCTCTCTGATCTTGTCCATCGAACATTTTGTTTCCTGAATAAAAACCATATTTGGTTTTTCTTCTTTTAGTCTACTTCTAAGAGTTCTTTGTTTCCTTTTACTTCCTATACCCCTAATGTTCCAGGCTGTAAGCTTGATTAATAAAGGTTTGTAAAAGTGTAACTTGTAACATCCCTCATCTTACCTAAGTTAATCATAAGTTTCCCACATTCGAACAACAACTCTTTCTGTTGTTTTCTTCCTCTTTTCCTGCCCAGGTTCTTGGAAGAAAGCATCGGTGCATCCTTCATCATTTTCACTCCCACATTCTCCTAGTTGTCATGTTTTCTTTTGACTCCAAAACACTTCGATTGTGATCTCCATAGGAAGAGTTGTTGAACCCTGTCAAACTCCTCTTTTGGAAGAGAGTCTACTCCTTTGGTGATTCCTTGCTCCATAAACTTTTCTAGATCTAAATTCTCCCTCTATAGAATCTCCTGTAGTTCATGGTCTTCCGTTCCAGCCTCACTTGTGGTCATCTCGTGGTCCTACTGAGCTACATCATGCTCGGCAGATTATCTGTTTGTTTGTTTTTTTCTAGTATATCCTCCATATTAGCATCCATTTTCTTCTCAGTGGGAATATTCTCTGATTCTTAGTTTGTCCCATCGTTTCTGACATCTTCTTCTAAGATCTTGAAACTATTGTGGTTCGGTTGTCTGTCTTCAATAATTTTCTTTTGGTACCGCTTGCCTCCTTTCCCTTTACCCCCAACCTTAGTAAAACCTTCAGGATCCTTTCCTGTAGTGGCTTTCGTATTGCTCTTCAGCTTGTTCATTGGGCAGTCCCTGTATAGGTGTTCGTGTTCATGGCACTTACGACACCTAAATGTGACATGTTCATAGTCCACCACCTACACCCATTCCTCATCATACACTTCTAAAATGATTGCATCCAAAAGTGCCCAAGATAGGTCCATTTCCACACATATCCGGGCAAAGGAGGTGTATTTGCCTCTTAGAGTAGCATTTGAGATCTTTATAAAATGCCCTAGCTTGTTTCCTATAGCCTTTAGAGACTCCAACAACCAATAATCTAAAGGAAGGGAGTAGAGTCTTACCCATATGGCACCGAGGTGAAAGTTTCTCATTCTGGGACAAAGTTCATTACCCATGGTCTCATGTAAAGGCCTACAGAAGCGTAAAAATAGGGTCCTCCCTCAAACACTCTGTTTTTATCCTCTAAGCTTGTGAACACCACCATGAAGAAGCCCTTGGACCCAAGGTGAAGGTCAATTTTCCCCTTTGGTTTCCAGTTGAATCTCGGCTCAACCCATGCCCAAGTCAAGACATCATCATCGTTGCAACTCTACCACTTCAAAGTGTCTCATATCGATCCTCCACATCAAGTCACTCTTCCAAGCCATGCCCATACACGTACTTTGAAAGTATGCATCCCATACTGCATCAAAGTCTCCTGACCTCAGCTCCTCAATGCATTAGATCCTCCAAGTCCACCATATATGAAGTCCCTAAAAGTCACAACAATCTCATGTCATCGTGAGCTCCATAAATCATCCCCAACCAATATCTCAGCAAGCATACAAGTCTCGGCCCAAAGGTCTCTGCAAGATGCCTCAGCTCTCCATGTAGTAGGAATGCTCCATAGCCTGCTCACAAACCCATCTAAGTCCATGGCCTTGTTGTACAAGAGTGCACAACCTCTCCATCGGCTCATAAGTAATAAGTCTCCATGTCACACTAGCAAATCCATCTGCACAACATTCCTGCCTTGGCACTCCTCCTTGGATGCCCATAAGTGACACCTCTACAAGTGCTCCCACACAATGTCCTTGCATAAGACTGCCATGCTCCATGTCTCCACCTGATGTCCATGCCTAAGTTGCCCATGTAGTCCAACCAAGTAGACCCATCACAACAATCGGTCACCCTCATCCAAGTCTGCAATCTTCGGTCTAGTGAACTCGGTCACCTAACCATATCATCATCATAAGTCCCTTCCATCATAGCTCCCCCACTGAAGGTTCCACCAAGACTATCTCTTGGTCTCGGCCATGAGAAGTCCACCCAAGCATCATCAAATGTGTGCCCTCCTCAACCTGTCCATGAGTCATGCGGGGCACTTAGCTAAAGTGGCTAAAGCATGACCCAATCCTCCACAACGATCATCATGTTCCTCCCTTATCACGGACCCTTGCACCTTTCATCACAAGGTCACAAGCAACCCCAACAAGTCTTGCAACAATCGACAATCCTTGCTTCTCCATACAAGGTCTCATCATAGACATCCATGGTAAGATCCTCCCTAGCATTGGCAAACTGGCTTTGCCCTTCCCTGCATATGGTCCATCCACCAAATGCCCAAATGAAACACAAGTATCAATACTTACTTCATCATCATTGTCATGAGGTTCCTCCATATGAGTATCCTCATCCATCCATGCTGGCAAACTGCACGATCCTGGTCCAACTTGATCAATCTCAAGTTCATCCTCCATCATGGTCATGTCTGCAACATCTTCAATCATCATCACTTCCTCTTCCTTGATAGCACAATCTGCAACTTCACCTTGCTCCATTGTCCAACCAAGTTGAAGAAGCTCTCCTTCAACATTCTTTTCCAAGACTTCAAGCTTATCTCGAATTCGGGGATTCTCTTCTTTCATCCTCTTCAATCTGTATAAGGTAAGCAAGAGCTTCCCTTCGCATTCTTCCAAACCTGCCTTGCCTTGTACTTCGTCTTCCCTAGTTCGTACTTTGTTTAGTCCACAGATGCCCAAACCGTGTATACCTGCACACACGCAGTCCTACTTGCCCACCTGACAAGTGCCCAAATCGTATGACCAGCACGTAGTACCGCCTGCCCAACTCTACGATACCCGGTTCCAACCTTTACTAGCTTCACCAAGTTCCTTGCAACCATGAACCGGCCCTTGTTCCACTTGTATGTGAAACTAGCTTCCTTCACCTGCAAGTACCTGCTTCCACTGTCACGAGAAACCTTGCTCAAATATCAACTGTCAAGTGTATGTACACCTGCTTCACCCAGCTTCCTGCAAGACTCCTCCAAGTCTTCAGACTAGCTCTGATACCATTTGTCACGCCCCCAATTCTTTTTCCCTTAAATTGGCCGGGTGCGGCACCGCCTAAGTTAATAACTTGTTCCGTCGTTAATTAACTTTACGAACTACGCCTTAACAATTCATAGTAAACATGAATTACATATTATTAATGTGCGGAAACCATCAACAATATAAAGATAATAATACAACTCGGCAATAATATAAAAGAACGATCTTTTATTATATAATGAGAGTTTACATGACCGGGAGCCGCGCTCTACCGGCGTTAATAAAATGAGAGGGCGCCCGCCTGTGCAAGAGCGCACGACGGTCTGCCACAATAATCCACCGTAATACAAATATACATACACAATCTTGGCGTTGGGCGGGCGGGCGCACCCATGCGCAACCTGTGCCCAAACCTCAACCCAATCTAAGCGTATACCGGTGTGGGCGCCCGTGCGCACCACCGAAACCTCCAAACCTATCACCACGCACTTACAACCCTACGCCCTGCACGACGGGCTCATTGCCTTAGTGCGAGTCGTTGATAGACCTGCGCCATCCTCTTGTGCGCACTTGAGATGTGCGAAGAGAATGCGAAGTTGTTGTTGTCAAATGAGCGTGCTCAATCAAGAGTTTATACCATCATTCCATGCGGCGACCATCTCCATGGCCGACCCCTTTATCGCCCAACTGTTGTGTCTTCAAGCCTTTATGCCGTCGGCTTTGCTCAATCCACCCTTCGGTTGGCTTGTGTGTGGGGCGAGCTATCCAGTCGCCCTATAACTGTGCGGGCGCTCTCCTATCTCCGCGCGCATATGTGACTGCGCCTTCGCAAGTTCGAGCCACCGCACTTTCATGACTTAGTCGTTTTTCAAGTGAGAGGGGCACGCGCCTTCGCACGAACCTGCGAGGCGTTACACCCACCCTCTCCGAGGGACAGCCACAGCTGTACCACTGTGGGAACAAATTTGTTTCTATTTGGTGGCACGGCTGGGAAGAACGCACTGCGGAATCGGATTTTATATGCTGGACACTAGTAATCACAGCAACCTCTATTTATCACAAAATCACAGCAACCTGCTGTATGTAATGACCCAAAAAAAAACCCAAAGCCTTCTCCAGCTCCTCTGCACTCCTCAAAACACATTATTACAACCGAACAAACCACACTCAAATCACCAGCGGCATCTCCTCTGCACTCCTCAAAACACATTATTACAACCGAACAAACCACACTCAAATTAGTAAATAGCTAAAACCCAACTCAAAACATCCCCATAAATAGATGTAAAAACAAAAATATGGACGAAGGGTTTCAAATCCCACTTGGATCAAACAAAATCTGTACGCACTTGGTTTTGAAGTGAGTACGTATATTGGCTATTGGTTAAAAGTCCAAACAAATGAATAAGGGAAGGGGCATTTGAATTATTATTTATTATTATATAATTTTATGTCATTATTAATCTAGATATTAATTTAATTGGTGTATAAGATCCATTTCCATGTCGTGATTTGATTGCTAAATATATAAAAGTATATATATTTTTATTTTTCTAGTTTTGAATTTGTGACTTCTTAAAAAAAACATGCTATTAACTATTAGGCCATTCAAATTGTATTTAACTATTAGACCACTCAAACTGTATTGTATAAGTGAAAAGGAAGATTTTTCAATTATGCATATGCCAACGATGTTGATGGACTCCTCCAACAAAGAAACTCCTCTGCATTTATTAGAAAAAAAAAAAAAATCTCCATTGTTAACTAAAAACAAGAAATATCTTAGAAAACAAATAAATAATTTAGAGGTTTTTGTTTTCTAATTTTTCTCCTCTACTATGTTTCTTTGGACAAAAATGTATGGATAAAAAAATATCTCCATTGTTAACTAAAAACAAGAAATATTTCTATAGTTACTTATAGGAAAATGCAAATACTTTATTTACAAGTTTTTGTTTTCTAATTTTTTTCCTAAGCTCTCTTTGGACAAAAATGTATAGCATCACAAAAAAAATCTCCATAGAAAAAGGAAAATATCTTATTTGCAGCTTTTTGTTTTCTAATTTTTCTCCTATGTTCTGTCTCTTTGTCTCTTTGCACAAAAATGTATAGCATTCACTATAAACAAAAAAATATCTCCATTGTTAATTATAGAAAGGCAAATACATCATTTACAGGTTTTTGTTTTCTATTTTTTCTTAGGTTTTCCATCTGAGGTTTTAGTTTTCTATTTTTATTCGGGGTTCAAGATTAACTTTTTCCGTTCTGTCTCTTTGTCTCTTTGGACAAAAATGTATAACATTCACTAAGAACATAAATTATCTCCATTGTTAATTATAGAAAGGCAAATACATTATTACAGGTTTTTGTTTTCTATTTTTTCTTAGTCTTCAAGCTTAGGTTTTGGTTTTCTAATTTTATTAGGGGTTCAAGATTAACTTTCTCGAGGGGCTTAGGGCTTCCGGAATGCTACATTTGTTTTAAACAAATTTTATTTTATTTTTTATTTTTTAAATGTATTTTTCACTTTTAATGTATTTAATGTATCAAAGTATATTGCATATTTTTATTATATTAATTTGTTATGATTTCTATTTTTTAAATTATTTTAGTTTATTTGATTGTTAGTTATATGAATGTAGGTTTTTTTTTGGGAAGAATTATTTTGAGAAATGTCTTCAGGATTTATCATAGGAGAGTTATTTGCGTTTTGAATCAACTAATGTGGTTTATCATCAGGACGATAAGATGGAGAAAAAATGACTATTAGAAAAATTGTTAAAATAAATCAAAATAATTATTAAGAAATAATAATTATTAAAATATATTAAAATCACTTTAGGAAGTAATAATGATTCAATATAGACAATTATCATAATTATTTATGATATTAAATGAGGGTAAGATGGTATTAGGGTAATAATAATATAGTATTAAGGATAATTGGGATAAAAATAAGAAAAAATAATATACAATGGAATAAATATTTAAGGGAAGATAATGATAAAGCTAAAAATAATGAAAAGATAAAATATAATATTAATAATAATAAATAAATAAAAATATGAAAATATATTATATTAATATTATTATTAATGGGAAATATTAAGGACAAATAATATAGGGTTAAGAATATTAAGGATATTATAAGAATATTAAGGATATTATACTAATACTCTAGGATGAATATTAATATTGTTTTTAGAAGATTAAGATAATAAAATATTAAGAGAAAAAGATAAAATTAAAAGTTAGGAAAATATATAAATAAAGAATAAAACATTAAATTAATAAAATATCTATTGAAAATAAAAATAAACAATGTGTGTGTGTGTGAAAAAGAAAGAATTTGAGGAGAAGCGAAATTCGAGAAAACGGGGATCCAATTTTTATTGATTCTCCAACCATCGTCCTTGTTCAAATTGTTGGCGACCCGCTTTTCAATCTCGATTGCCTCTCTAAACTTTCTATGATGAAAATGATAGATCCTAGCAAAGACATAAGCATCCTCAATGAAAACGTGGTGTTTTCTTTGACCGAATGTTCAACAAGAGTTGAAGCGTGAGAGCGATTGCGTCTAATGTCTGCAACATGCTCCTAGATTCTACACTTGATATAATGACCAGTTTCACCTATATAAGGTTTCCCGCAAGAACAAGGGATCATGTAGACCCCCTTAGTGTTAGAGGGATCAATTCAATATTTTACATACCCGAGGGAGGATTTTATAGTATTAAGTGGCTTAAAGGTTGTAGAGATATTATTTTTCTTAAGAATGCGAGCCAACTTGTCTATTCTTCCTTGAATAAAGTGAAGGTGAAAATTGTCAATATAATCATTAGGATAAACTTTAATTGTAGGTCCTTTCGGCGCATTTTGGAAGGTTTTCATGCCTTGATGCTTACTATAACTGTTGTTGATAAAAACCTCTAAAAGATGAGCCTTCTCATCACTGATGTGAGAATCATCAGAGATCCTGAGGGCTATAGTAGCAAGGGTGTTTAAAACACCAAATTTTTGAGCCGAGTGGTGATGGGAATTGGTATGGAGATATTGTTCAGTATGAGTTTTCTTGCAAAATACCTGATGGGAGATAGAGCCATCATATTTCCTAGTGATGTGGACATAAAGAAAGGGAATGTTTCCATCAACTTCAATCTCCATAGTAAATTTAATAAATTCAGAAAGGTTGTTAAGATGTTGCTTAAAGATTTCGAGCTTTTCCTAACTGTGGGGCCAAATGATGAAGGTATCATCCACATACCTTTTCCAAATTTTAGGTCAAAAGGGAGTAGAAGCTGAGGCTTTAGCCTCAAAATCTTCCATGAACAGATTTGCTACAATTGGTGAGAGAGGGGATCCCATAGAAACTCCACAAGTCTACTCATATTTTTCATTTTAAAAGTTGAAAAAAGTAGATTTTAAGAAAATGCTGACCAATTTGGTTGTATTAGGATCAGTAATGTTGTTGATGGTGTCAATAGCTTCATTAATGGGGATCTTAGTAAAAAGAGAAACAACATCAAAATTGAGCAAGATATCATTAGGCTCTAGCTTAAAATCTTTAATTTCATAAATGAAAGAATAAGAATCCTTGACGAAAGAGTCAGTATTACCAACGAGAGGCTTAAGGCTCAATGCTAAATGCTTAGCAAGAAGATAAGTAGGACCACCAAATAACAATAGGTCTCAAAGGGGCACCTTCTTTGTGGATTTTTGGAAGGCCATAGATCTGAGGAGTGAGGGGTTGCTCTCAATGAGCCTTTTACTAATAGTGCAACAAACACTATCAAACATAATAGCATTGGATACGTCGTTAGAAATTTTAGAAATAGGACTTTTGATAAGATTTTTATAATTACCATTGTTGGAGAGGTGGTCCAACATTTTATCAATGTAATCCTTTTTATCAAGGATGAAAATTTCACCTCATTTGTCGGCTTTAAGAACAACAATATCCTAGTTATTGTTAAGGGATTTAGGGGAAATGAACTCTTGCCTAGAGATATTGCATCTAGGTGCTTTCGATTTCCGAAGAATAATAAAAAAATCCTGTCTAATAACCTCCTTGAGTTAATCAGGAATGTCCTTGAGACCATACTCAATATTGCACAAAATATCCTCAATAGGAATTTTGCGAGGAGAAACGGAAAAAATCAAACCTTTCTCTAGAAGACATTGAGTATGGTGATCAATAGTAAAGCTAAAACATTGACCACTCTTCTTCCGAGGGATTGAGGTTTAGGTCTAGGAGGAGGAGAGATAGAAGATAAATTACAAGAACTAGAGATAGGGGATAAACTATTGTTAGGAGGATTAGGGTTAGAATTAGACTTGAAAGATATATTATGTATAGGAGAATTAAGATCTTTGTTTGATTTGGAAGAGGAAACGATAGAATTAGAGGAAGATTTGATATTAGGGATAAAAATAGAAAAAGAAACAATATCTGAATTCAAAGAGGAATTAAACAATATAGATGAAGAATTAAAAGAAAAAATATTAGATGAAATTAAATTAGAATTTGAAGAAGCATTCATTTATAATCAGAATTAGAAGAAGTATTAGATAATGCATAATTTATAATAGAATTAGAAGAAACATGATATTGTTAGTATTTTGTTTTTCTGAGTAGGGAAATGAAATTGATGATCAATTCATTTTATTGTTGAATGACAAATAATGTATTTCACATGTATTAAGTTTTAGTTTCAGGAGATTTTTTGAAAAAAAATGTATACCAATATGAATGTTTAGTGAGAACTATGAAATATTGATTGTGACATCTCTAGTAATAAAGAAGATAGATTTTGGTTATGTGTTTATTTGCAACGATAGGTAGTGGGAGGCTATTATGTGGTGGTGGAAAAAGCTATGGAAGCTAAAGAGCCCCACAAAAGCTCACATTTTCCTCTGGTTCCTACTTGAAAATAAAGCACCAACTTGGGATAATCTTCAAAAATGTTGCATGAAAGGTCTTGGTTGGTGTGCCTTGTGTAAAATGGTTGATGAATTTATCGATCGCCTTTTCATCTCGTGTGCTTTCTCATAATTAGTTTGGATTGTCATTCAAAATCGCCTAAGAGGGGTTTTGATTTGGAAAGGGATATCCCTTCACGAAGCATGGAAGGAATGGTGGGAGCAAGCCTCCCGTAAACAACTTAGAAACTTACCTCCATTAATCTATTGGGGTATTTGGAATGCGAGGAGAAAATCTATTTTCAAAGAAAAAACATCTATTCCAAATCGGGTGGTAGCAAAAGTGGTCGCAAATTATGACATGATCCCAATCGATGAAATCTCTGTGATCCTTGGATTATTGTTTTTGAGGAGGTGGAAAAATCTCAACCTTGGGCTTATTTTGATGGAGCATCTTCAAAAAATGGAGATTGTCGGGGGGGAGGGTTGTCCTTTATCTCCATGGAAATTGTTTTTATAAACTTCAGAGCAGTTGGGGGAGGGGAGCTAACAATTATGCAGAACTTCTTAGCCTTAAACTACTTCTCCTTTTTGCAATTGAAAAAATTTGTCATTCTCTATAGATCTTTGGTGATTCTATGGTCATTATTAATTGGTTTAATGAGCACTAACATTGTCACATTCACACACTCAATCCCATTATTGAGGAGGTTTTACAACTTCAACAATATTTTGATATGCTTTCTTGTCACCATATTTACAGGGGGTGAAACCAGACTGTAGATGCACTCTTTAAGGTTCGTTCTACACATGATTTAGGGGTATGAAAAGTCATCGAGCAGCTAAATGGGGTACCCTCAAAATATTATCATAGACCCTTCATAGAAGGGATTCAGATTGGCATTCCATAGTCTCGGTATCTAATTAATAGTCTTGAATATCTTATGTTTTTTTTTTCAGGTTCACTCCTCTACGTCATTATGTCTTTTTTGTGAAATTCAAAAAGGCTTTAGTCCTATTATGCATTTATCTTAACAACAATTTGTTGATCCTTTAATCTTTGGTTTTTCGCTCAACTAGCTAACTGTGTATCTTTTTTCTTTTGGATATAAGCAAAGTTTATGTGAGTTTTGGAGTATTGATACAAAATGTATTTTTTTTCTTAATAAAAAGTATGGATTTTTCTTCGCAAAGAGAATAAGAATAAAAATAGAAGAAAAAAAACATAGAAGCTATATCTAGAAACTTAAGTTCCCATTTTTTATAACTATTAAAAAATCATCAAGAAAATAATTTTGTATTATGGTTTAAAAATATATAATAATAAATTTAGTTTTAAATATAGTATCATTTTTATTTAGCCCCGAGGGTTAGCTCAGTTGGTCGAGTCCTCATCGTTAGAGCACCTCTACTTTTGGGAGGTCACAGTTTCAATTATCTTGACACTCTCAGGGTTAGGCTCCATGGTTGAGTCGGAAAAAAGTGATCCTTTTGGATAGATCTATCTGGTACGAATATTTCGTGGGTGTAATGGTCATTGATCTATGAGGACCGTGAACCACATAGAAGAAAACTATTATAATTTTGATTTTTCTTAATCATTTTTAAAATTATTTTTTCTAAAAATTGATTATGAAGTGCTTGAACCACATTTTTCGATTATTGAAATCACAAGTATAATAAGAATTTTAAAGTGATAAATCCATTTTTCAATAAAAATGCAAATAAACTAAACAAAATTGTAGTTCCTATATTCTTTTAAAATTTAATAATAAAATTACTAAAAAAACTCCAAATATTTAGGCTCATTCATTTTTTCAAGTAAGAAGCAATGTTGAATGGATTATAAAGTCTATAAATTCACTTTTATCTATATTTGAGAGAAAATACTCCTCCACTGGAGGTGTTCTTGTATGATGGTATGTGAAGTAGTTAATAGAAGTGACGAACAAAGGAGGTTGAAGATTGGAAACCCACCCACCCGACAACCATACGGGATGATAGTTCATACACACATGAAAATGATTGTAATGGCATTGGTTTTCATTTGGAGGGAGATTTCAATGACCTCTTCCACCAAGAATCATCACCATGCACATGAGGGATGTGACAATAGAGCTCTCGTTGTGAGGAAGGGGATGAATGTTTCGATATTCGACATCATTGAGAGGGTTTTGGTAAGGAAAATTGTATTTTTGCATAATTGTCAAATTTGTATTTAGGCCTAGCTATAAAACTTGTATTGTGAGTCTGGGTTACTATGATTGGGCTTGAGGTAGTGTTGTATTTCTTGGCAACATTCAGGTGGCTTGGATTCTCTCATGAGCTTTGGCTTCAATGTCGTTTTTGTGTGGGAAGAAGCAAGATTCACTTTGGAGTTTGGACAAAGCTTTCTCTGCTTTTCCTTTTTGGTCTAGCCCACAAGGAAGCTCATGGATCTCATATATATCCCATGTCTCTCATGCAACATTGATTACCCTTTGGCATGTAATTTTGATTCAAAGGTCTATAGTACAAACATTAAAAAAAATTGGTATAATGGTTCTCTAAGTACTTAGTTCTCCTAGCTTTTATGTTATTGGTGTTTTTTATGTTTGAAAGGAAATTTTTATCCTCGTCAAGGATAAACTTATTACCGTTATAGCTCTATGTTTTGGTTCTCTAGTTTATAGTTGTGTTGTCCCTCCTAGCATATTCTGAAGGCTTGAGACCCTTTCCAGGCATTGTTTTATGCTCTAATACTTAGTGGGAAGGCACATGCTCTACTTTGGTTTTTGAGAAGAGTTATATCAACCTTTCCCCTCTAGTTTGATGCTCAAGGAAGTTCATGGGTCTCCTCACTCTCCTGAGTCTTTCTCTTTTTCTAAGCACCTCTTTGAGTCTTATTTGGCTTTTCCTCCTTTGGTTCCACCACCCTTTTTTCCTTTGTTTTTTCCACCCTCTATGTTTTTGTTTCAACCTCAGTATTTGTTTTATTTGGCTTTGGTTTATCAAGCTCTCCCACTATCTATGTAGTGATGTCTCAAATTGTTGGGTTTGAGGGTCATCAAGGGCGAAGGAGAATTTATCACCCTTCAAGTTCAAGAGCCAAAAAAATGGCAGAATGTTCATGATCCACCTATATGTCAAATACCACCCCCCGTCCTCGAAATAATAAGATACATTCAAAATGTGGAAAGAGAATTAAGGTTAGAAAGAAGGCTCATCTCTGATGTCGAAGTAGAAGAAGTGGTGGGAAGTTGGTTTCCAAATATTAGGGATACCAAAACCAGATAGACCAAATATTATTAGACCAACGATCGATATTGGAAACTAAAAGCAATAATGGAAAAATTATTAGTTTGATTCTACTTTGCATTGATGAAGTGCATACACAGACAGAGAAACTCAATGATCAAGTATTTGTGTTGGCCAAGAAGTTAGCCAATCTTGAGTTTTCATATTATGAGGAGGACACTAAAGTCTAAGACACCATCGTGGACTCACCATCCAAATAAACGTTGTCTTTGATCAATTATATGCATAGTAGTAGTAGAAAAGTTGCAATCATAGGAGATGTAGGCTCATAGTTTCTCAATAAATCAAAACTTTCCAATCTTTTTGGTTTTGTTACTATGGTTGCACAATTTAATATGCACTAAAAATATACATTTGTGCTACTAATGTAGTTTCCCTAATAACAAACCAATCATTAAAAAAAAAAAAAATATATATATGTTTATTGAAAATTAATATAATATTTGTCTAAATTTAAAATACGTAAGAAATGAAATAAAATTATAAACAAATAAAATTTTCAAAGAAGATCAACATCCATACGGATAAACTTTTTATAAAATAACTATTTTTCACAAAAACACATCTCGGGTGGTTCCTAATTTAAAATGTAACCACCAAATCATCCAAATCACCATTAAAAAAAATCAACCTAAAATTAAGACTTTATGATAAAAGTGAAATGTGATTTTTTTAAAAGGAGAATAAAAATTTATGATAGTGAAATATGTTTCAATTTTTATTTTCCCTGCTGCCAATCAAGTATTATGCAATTGGTAAGAGGCTTACCACCTACTAATTTAGTCAAACTTGGGAGATATTTTTCAATTTTTCCAAGGATAATTTTAAGAAGAAAAAAAATCAAATAATTTTGTTCACATTTATTTATCATCTTATTGTTGGTTTATTTGTAGATGTTATTTCCCAATCTCTTCATTGGGAAACCCTTTGCAGTAGTACAATGAGTATATGTTCAAGACAAGGGCACTGTTGGACCATAACATCAATAAATTTATGTTGTATTTCATTGGAGCTAACTACAAGAGCAAGAATAACTTCATTTATTTATTTATTTATTTTGTAAGTTTGGTGGTACCTTTCTATTAATTTTTAGAAATAAAGTTGGTTATATCCATATGCCTTAGAGTTAAGAGGCCTCAAACTGCCCAATGGGAAACCAAGTCTGTTAGCCACCTAATTGCAAAATATGCCATCCATAAGCAAAAAATAATAAGTTTGTCTAGCCATGCTATATAAACCTGAGAGTTTTTAGACTTCCTATTTTCTATATAATTATAAACATAATTGATAATAAGTGTAAAACTATAGGACTGAAGCATTCAAAATGAAAAACATGGGTGAATTGTCACTGCTAATCATCAATTGAATCCACCAAAGTGGGGTCCTTCACAGTAAAACCTGGGAGCTTCATGTGGGGTATGCAAGGGATGTTTTGCTCAATCTGGCACAACCAACCACTATATTGTTGCAGTTAAAACTAATTTTTCTGCTATTCTTTGGTGAAATCTGATTTCCCCCAAGGGGCTACATTCATGTTAGGAGGAAATTGTTCTAGAACTTTCACCAGAATGCTCTTCATCATCCAGAATAGGCACATTGTATTCTTGTATCAGGTTACTCTTTAATGAGTATGACCTGGATCCGAGGCCATTGCTTGCCACTCATCCATGTCCAAATCAAAGTCTTCCATAGTCTGTTAGATTTCTTCTTCCCTGCAATCAGCTGCCTAACCAGGTTGGAGCAGATGGCATGGTAAGCTTGGGCCACTTCTTCAATTATACGCGAGGTTGGCTTGTGCCTTTGGCCCATCCCAGTCGTCCCACTGGAAGAGTTGGGTTGGCTTCCCAGCGACGAGACTACCTTTCTCTGCTTCCCCTGTCCTCGGCTTCCACTGCCATTTTTCTTTGTTCCCTTTGCTCGAGCCATTCTATTTCCGCTGCTTGTTAATTGCTTTTCTTTTCCTACCACTAGATTTCCACTAACCTAGGGCTACAGTTTGGGTGCTCGACACTACCAGAGGTCACGGCCACACTGCTAACCTGCTTCAAATTCAAACGACACTAATCCAGTAAGGAACCCACTCCACTTAATGCAAGTAATTGTATGCTAACACGGGATTATAGTGTCATTATTTTCAAATGCCTTCCTCTACCCAGCATATAACCTGAATGAGCTAGTCGTGCCAACTATTACCAGGCCCTTAGTGTTATAGCAACACTCGCCAATAGTAATTAAATTCATCAACCAAACATAGTAACAAGAATTGAAAGGGGATTCAAGCCGGTTGTGGAACTGAGCCCATAACCCATAAAACTCCTAGCTATATGACCCCATACAAAGTGTTCATGATGTGGGAATTGAGAACCCATACTCCATAACTGGCTTCAATTTCTCGGTGTTAAGCCATACCCACCATTGATACCTAAGTTTAGTTCTGTCCAAACAGAGGTTCCTGACCCAAGATATTTGAGTCCACAGGATTAGACTGACCCATAAACTGGCCAACATGGCTTCTCCACCTTCGCCCCTCTGCCACCAGAGGGTGTATCTAGAGTTCCCTGAACCCTTGCCTCTCTCTATGCCGACATAATTTGGATCCCCCCCCTCCCAAATTCTCCATGGACCCACCCCCCCTTTTAGCTCTTCCAAACCCATGTGAGGGGAATTCCCACATACCCTACTCTCTACCATCCCAACCTTACATGCACCCATGCGAGAGAGACATATCCAAACTCTCCTGACACTGGGGTGAGAAAAATAATGGACATAGACCCGACCTAGAACCCAACGAGGCCATGCCTCTGGCCCTTCCAGAGCTTGTCACCCCATAGCCCAAACACATTCAATTCCTTGACCTGAGGTTGAATACACTGCTCCATTCTAACTAAAATTGTAGGGTTAAGACCAATAACATACTAGGAGTCGCTACCAATAACTGACGATGTCGGCAGTCTCTGTTTGCCCAGAATTCCCCTCACACACGTGTGAGCGCCCAAGCTACCCTCCTCAACAAGTTGAACAAAATGTTTCCCGCTCCAACTGTCCTTAAAACTTTGCCACCTTCATGGATTAAACCTCGCATGCTTGCCACCACTACTCCAAGTGTTGGCTACATGTGGAGGGTGGTCACTACGATCTTAAAGATCCACATTAATCTCTGGGCTTGGACAAGCCCACTAGGGTCGATTTGCACCCCGATCAGGGAAGAACAACTTCATTTATTGATTTAACTTACCAAGGCATATTTGTAGGCCTTGTTCAATCCTACAGATGCCATAGCAAGGTATTGCAGGCCACACCAAAGGGGCTTTAGGAAGTAAAGTGCCCCGTAAGCCAACAATTAAAAGATTTCTTTATATGACAACTGAGAAATTAAAGTGGAACCATAATGTCCTAACCAACTCAAACTAGCAATTTTTTCTTTAATCCTCTTTACCACCAACTCCATGATTCCTCCATGTACACATACACAATGTATATCACAACTGGTCATGTGGTCATGCCTTCAATGAGGGAGCTTATATCAGGAGCGACGCTCGAATTCCAACTTAATTAGGATAGCAATAGATGGCTCATATCATCAGGCAAAGACTCATATTCACTACTGACATCTATGATATAGTCGATTGTCGTTACACCCTTCAAGAGTACTCTACAAGAAAAAAGAGAATGAAGATGAAAGAAATGTCACTTTAGAAAAACCAAAAATAAGAAAAGAAAATTAATCATGTTTTCGATGATAGAATGTTGACATGGTGGATGTCGCATGTAAATTCTCTCCCTAACTATCATTTTCTACTTTTGGAATGCGTAATTTTTCCATGAAGTTCACTGTGCTATGAAAATGTCATAATTTCTGCTATTGGGATCACTTTGACATAGTTTTTCGTTTTCATCTGTCATCATGGAGAATTTTGTAGTAAACTTGACTCTATTATGAATTTCATGGTTTGTTTGTGTAAATTGGATTGCTTTGACATAAACATTCATTTTCTACCATCAGAATTGATCCTTATGCAACGAATTTAAATGTTACAGAATTTCATTGTTTCTCTATCTAATTTGGATTATTCAGACATGAATACATGTTTTTTCTTGTTAGATTGTATCATTTTTGCATTAAATTTGTCTCTGTTATGAAATTTCATGGTTTTCGTGATGCCTCAATTATTGATATGCGACAAATATTGTCTCCTCGTCATCTCATCCTATAGTCATCTATTAGATCTTTCTTCTATTGAGTTTTTTCATTCTTGGAGGTACTACTTATTTCCAGTATTTCTTTTGTCTTTTATGCTTTTGGAGTAGTGTAGTGTACACCTACATCTTAAGATCATTGTTTATGCTTCCTAATCCCTTTAATTAGGCTCTATGTGATCATCTATTGGACTTTAATAATTTCTATTATTGGTAACTCCTAGTATCTACTCTCTTGGGTCAACATTGATACAAAATTGTGTTAATATAGTTTTGTGGATTATTTCGTTATATTTAATTTTTTTCTACTTTTAGTTTAGACCATTTCACAACAAATTGGGCTTTGTTACAACAACATGAAATGACAAATAAAGTAAGCAAGTATGAGTACTTGTTTTAAGCAAGCCTCAGCTCACACATGCCCTACTTCTCCAAGGAATATTCCTCATGATATTTTTTTCCCCAAAATTCAAAAATTTGCAGTTTACTGGGCATTTTTAAAATGCGATAACTCCCCCATATGGTGTCACTTTTTCAAACTGTTCATGGTGCCGGAATCAAGACGAAAAGATCTATCTAGTCATTCTAGTTTCAACCAATTCTAAGCAGTTCCAATTTTGAGCATTTTCTTCACTTAGAACATGATCACCTGATCACACCTCCCAAATGGGAAGCTTTTGGACCCCAAAAGCCTTCAATTACCTGTTAAGAAGGTGAGGGTACAACTCCCTCACCTTTTCCACCTCCATCCACTTTGCCTTACTCGGTTTGCTGCCTTTAAGACCAACCCGAACATAATCAACATTTCCCCTCCTCGAAGTGCGTGTCCTTCTGTCAAGGATAGCATCCTCTTTCAGCTCATCCAAAAATTCTGGCGAGAAATCATCTATGGATGGCAGTTGAATGTCACTTTCATGATCAACAGTTAAAGGAGGTTCATACAAACGTAAATTTTCCACATTCACAACAGAATACATTTGCATATATGAAGGCAAATCTAGTTGAAAAGAAATATTTCCAACTTGTTTAAGGATCTTGAATGGACCATAACGAATAGGCTTCATCTTTTTACCTTCTCCTTGCATTCTTTCCTTGCTAATATGCAACCATACCTCATCTGCTTCTTGAAACTTACGATCAACTCTATGTTTATCATGTCTCTCCTTGTACTTGCCTTGATTTTTTTCAAGTTGTTCTTGAACTTGTTGATGTATGTGCTAAATTCTTTCAATGAACATAAGAGCTTTGTCAATGTCACTATGCCCATCAATGGCAACATCCTTCTCAAGAATGAAATCTAAAGGTGACTTAGACAAATACCCAAAACAAGCTTCAAAAGGTGAAGTATTTGTAGAAGAGTGCTTGGCCCGGTTGTAAGCATGCTGAATGTAATACAAGTGCTCATCCAAAAGCTTTGGATGCTTGCTGCAATAACCTCTCAAAAGATGTACAATGGTTCTATTCACTACCTCTGTTTGGCCATTTGTTTGCGAATGGAAAGCAGTACTCTTCTTCAACTTGGTGTCCATCATCTTCCATAGATTGGACCAAAAATTCCCAACAAATCTGGAATCCTTGTCACTAACAATAGAAGTAGGCAAGCCATAATGAACCCATACATGTTGAAAATATAAATCAACAATTCGTTCAGCAATTATAGTTTTCTTACATGGCATAAGAATATACATCTTGTTGAATCTATCAACTACTACATAAACATAATCATGTTGCTTTCTAGATAATGGTAGACCTCCACAAAATCCATAGAAACACTTTCCAAGGGTCTAGAAGGTACCGACAGTGGCGTATATAATCCAAGCTTCCTATTGCTAGGATTTCTTGTAGCACATAATGAACAACCTCTAATGAAACGTGAAACACTATCTACCATGCGAGGCCAATAACAATACCTCTGTAAATGTGCCATCGTTTTGCTTACCCCGAAATGTCCAACAATAAGAGAAGAATGAGCTTCTCTCATGATACTTAGTCTCTCTCCCTGTGGTATACATAACTTGTCGATATGAAACAACAAATTATTATGCAAATTATAATCATTCTCCTCAACATGATTCCCTTCACTCAAGTTAGCATACACATCCTTAAAATCAACATCTGATGCATATTGTTCTATGTAGCTCTCATGTACAATAGAATCATTCTTAAGTAAAGTAGTAGCACTAATAATAGGCCTTGAAAGCATATCAGCAACTTTATTAAAAATACCTTTCTTGTACCTTATTACCAAGTGAAATTGTTGTAGGAAGCCTATCCATCTGAAATGTTGTGACTACTACAATTTACTTTGCGACTACAAGTACTGTAAAGGTTGATGGTCGGTATGAACAATTGTTTCTTTGCCCATCAAATAGTGTTTCCAATTTGTGACGCTTTGTACCAACACATACAACTCCTTATCATATGTAGGATAATTCGCAAAAGAACCATTAAATGTCTCAGAATGAAATGCGATAGGCTTACCATGATGTAAGAGAACTGCACCCATGGCGTAATCACTAGCATTGGTCAGAATCTTGAATGGTTGTCTCAAGTCCGGTAATGCAAGAACTGGAGCTGAACTTATCTTTTCTTTCAAAGACTCGAAAGCTTTTTGTTGCTTGCCTTCCCATTGGAAAGCACACTTAAAAATTGTCACTGCATGCATAGAAGCTACTATGGCAGAGAAGTTAGAAATAAGCTTCCTCCAATACTGAGCTGCACCCAAAAAACTTCTTACCTCTGTAATGGATTTGGGAGTAGGCCAATTCAAAATAGCTTCTACCTTAGAAGGATCAATTCTCAAATCACCTCCTCCATCTATGTGTCCCAAATAAACCAAAGAAGTCTTTCCAAATTCACACTTTGACATTTTAAGAAATAACTGATTTTTCTTCAAAATATCAAGTACTTTCTTAACATGCATGCAATGCTCTTCTCTAATCTTGTTGAAAATTAAGATGTCATCTAAGTAGACAATAAAGAAATCATCAAGAAAAGGACGTAAGACATCATCCATTACCCGCATGAAAGTTGCAGGTGCATTGCATAAACCAAACGGCATAACAAGCCACTCAAAGAGTCCTTGTTTGGTTTTAAAAGTTGTCTTCCAAATGTCACTTTCTTCAATTCTAACTTGATGATAACCACTACATAAGTCTAACTTAGTGAAATATTTAGCATCTTTCAGCTGATCTAACAAATCATCTATCCTTGGGAGTGGGTAACGATTCTTTACCGTTATTTTGTTCAATGCCCTGAAGTCCACACACATGCGCCAAGTTCCATCTTTCTTTGGAATCAACACTATCGGTGACCCACATGGCGAAGTGCTTGGTCTTATGAAACCTTTGTCCAACAAGTCTTTAATTTTCTTCTTTATTTCAGCATTCTCCATGATAGACATGCGGTACATGCCTATGTTAGGAAGAGGACAATCTGGATGTAAATGGATTTCATGTTGAATCTCCCTTTTAGGAGGCAAACCTGTTGGTTCCTGAAACATCTCATGATGTGCATCAACTACATCATATAAATCTGATTTAAGCTTGGAATCACAATTTTCAAATGAATCATGATTCACATCAACCTTAGGCTTGATCATAAGAAGTACAAAACTCTTACTTGAATTAACTAGCCTTTTTACCTGTCCTGCATTTACCGACGCTATATTTTCCTTCTTGCGATGTGCCCTGACAATGTGCTCCTTGCCATCTTTGAAAATATGATATTTATTTTCATGGCGACGGAAGATCGCTTTCTTGTCAAATAAGTAAGGACTTCCCAAAACAATTCCTGATATATCAAGCAGTACTACATCAAGTTCAACTGTGTCAATAAAGTGTGTAGAAATTGCAAAGCACACTATGCACTTTCTTGAGACTTGTAAGTTTGCATCCTTGCATATCCACCCAAGTGGATAAGGCATTGGATGTGGAATGGTCTCAAGTTTAAGTTGTTTGACCAAGTCTTCTGATATGAGATTTTCTTGTGACCCACTGTCAAATAGTGTGTCAATTTTTGTATGTTTTGAGACTACCCTCACATGGAACAATTCAATTCTTTCTTCCTCATTAGGATCTTGTACATGACAGTTTGAAGTACTAGTGCTTTCTTTAGTTTCAGTTTCCTTTCCCTTCATACTTTTCAAACCCATGGCTGCAATTTTGGTTTCATCCCCTGAATCATAACCTAAATCTTGAGGTGTACTTGTAGTAGATATAGTTTTCTTCTTTCCTTTGTTTTTGTTAAACTAATTTCTTTTCTGAGGATAAAGTTTCCAACAATTTTTCTCTTCATGGCCTTCTCTTGAACAGTGTTTACATATCACTTTCTCACCCTCCTTTTTGACAAATGCATTCTTTTTGCCTTTTCCCTTAAAGGTTTTCTCTTTGTTTTTCCCCTTAAAAGGCTTGTTTCTACCCTCATCAAAAGTGTTTTTCCCTCTAGTCTCTAAATGCGTAGCTTGTACACAAACTTCGTCTAGACTAGTAGGATTGAACATAAGGATAGTATGTTTAAGGTAGCTGTGCAAACCACCTATATATTTCGTCAAAGTGTCTTGACTTTGTAAGTCTACCCCTAATAAGAGTGCTATTGTCCTAAACTCTTGGGTGTAGTCTTGAACATTTCGTCCCTTTAGTTGTCTAAAGTTTTTCCAGTTCATTATAGCCTTTTGTAAATGTGAAAGAGGATGAAATTGCTTCTTAATTGCGGAAATAAATTCAGCCCATGTTAAAGTAATCTTACCATGTTTCTTAATTTCATCCTTGATCTTGGCTTCCACCATACCAATGCTGCTCCATCCATTTTTAAAGAGGCTAACTAAATCTTGGTGTCGTCATCCTATAAGTTCTGTATCCTTAAATAAACTTCCAACTATTTTATCCAGTTGTCAAGTTTCTCTGCATTGACTTCACCGTTAAACATGGGTAATTCAAATTTAACATCTAGCTTTAAAAATGGACTTTTTCCAGAAGATTTAAGCTTATGAGATTGATTTACCGAGGTAGAGGATGACGATTTGGAGGAAGAGGATGACAATGGGGATGGTGGATCACCATTTTCTCCATGTCCTTTCTTTGAATTATCATCACCTTTCTTTCCTCCTAAAGAGCCCTCTCCTTCTTTCTAACGTTTAGACCCTTATCCAACCAACCTATCATTCCTTTCCTGGTATAATATTCTTACAATCTCAGTAATGTCCAAAAAATCTTTTCTGAATACCCGTTCTTCTTCTTTTGGATCCATGTCTTCAGGAACTTCTCCTTCCCTTTCAGACATACTTGAAGCTTCTTCTAAGGTGATTGAGGGTGAATTAGAAGGTGGAGATAATGGCACCCTGGCCCTCCTTGGTTGAGGATTATCTTGTGCTCTAACCAATTTTCCTTTCCCTCTTTGAAGTTTAAGCCTAGTAAGCATTAAAACTTGGAAAACAGTCAAATATATCTTTGCACAAAACCAATACTCAAAACTTGAGCTCTGAGACCATCTAATTTGAAAATGAAACTACTTGTATTTGTTTTTCAAGTTATTCATTTCCATTAACTTATATGTGCAAACTGTTACTCATGTCTTGCAATTGAAACAAAGTGTTTTTGGTAAATTTTTTAGTCTTATGTGTGAAGGAGTATTATTTCATTTTACTGTTTAGCATATTAAATCTAAAAAACATAGCAGGATAAAATCACATAATATAACACAGCAGCTGATGAGGCAGTTCACCCCTCCTGGGCTACATCTGTTGGGTCCAAGGCCCCCAAATGGGCATGTCCTTGCTCTTATTAGATGCTCAAATTAGTTATACAGTGATAATAAAGCATAAAAAAGAAAAATAAGTTGTGGAAATGAGTTCAAAACACAGAAAAAAGTAAAGATTGGCTTTTGTTTCACCTCCAATGGCTAACCATAGCCCAATACAGCTCCAAAACTCCCTAGGCCCTAATGGCTCTCCAAGCTTATCTACTAAAAAAGTACCTAAAGATCAACTTTGTTGAATCTGCAACTTGTACCATTGGCTCTAGAATGCTCAAAATACTCGAAATCAAAAAAAACATTGCTCCAAAAGGTTCTATCTAGTGAAAGTTATGACCAACTGAAGTTTTGTCCTAGTCGGCCTAAGGAAACTCCAACAAATCTGGAAACTGGAGTTAACTAGCATTAATTTTGGCATTTGGCGCTAAATTTTAACAGTCCACAAGAATTGACCGTCGGGCTGACCATAACCGTCGGCAGAGTCTGCGCATGTGACAGCGATTCGGGGTGGTGGTTACGATTTGCGATGGCGGGTTTGTTGACCGTTGGTGTAACCATCAGCATGTGACTAGGTTGGAACGTTGGTGGGTAACCGCTGGCGGTTTATCCCTCAAACCATAAACGTTAACCCAATAAATACAACCCACGTTCCATATTGGTTAAGGAACAACGTGTAGCGCGGATGGTCAAGAATGTAGATTTGTATGCGGGAGGTCACGGGTCCGATCCCGCTCGACCCATAAAAATTTAACATGCCAATTCAGGGCCACGTGGCAACCTTCGAGCTTTCCACGTGTTGGCCTCTGAGTGGTCCAACCAAACGAAATATTCCAGCGAATATTCTAGAGAATATTCTAGGGAATATTCCTCGGAATATTTTTTTAATTTTTCCAAAATTCAAAAATTTGCAGTTTACTCGGCATTTTTAAAATGCGATAACTCCCCCATACAGTGTCAATTTTCTGAACCATTCACGGCATCGGAATCAAGATGACAAGATCTATCCAGTCATTCTAGTTTCAACCAATTCTGAGCAGTTCAAATTTTGAGCATTTTCTTCACTTAGAACATGATCGCCTGATCAATAACCTAAGGCTATTAGGAGGCATGCCTGACCTCCCTCTAGACCCTTCATGTGTGTGATAATAAGGTGGGTTTTGTGGCAGGACATGCAACAACAAGCCCATGTGAAACCAACCATCGACGCTTAGAAGCATTTAAGCGAAGGCAGGTGGGAGCAGGGTCTCATATGACGAACGATGGGTTTTGTAACACTATTATGGCAATGGAAGTTTGGGGTAAGTGATTCATACAAACGCCTTAAGCCAACCTCCTGACTCACTAATGGTTATTGCAGATTAGAAGGGGCAGTGTGCTACACCTTGGAATGTGATAAGGGTGGAACGAGCTTGCAGAAGCGAGCCCTATGCACATTGGTTTTCTATTTATTTTTGTACTCCCTGTGGCATCCTCCAGACTGGTTGAGAATTTTAAGCCCAAAATTTTATTAGCTCTCACCTGGTAATTTGTATGATTTTTGGTTTATCGTAACGTATGTTATCGGGAGTGTCATTGGATTTGGGTGGAGTGTGAATGGGGAATTGTGTAGGCCTCTCTCCAAATTGACTATCATTTCCTTGGGTCTGTGTTATCTTTTGACACTTCGACCCACTGGTGTAGTGTTGTGCAACTTTTTGAGGGTACCTGCTTACAGGTGTTTGAGTCTTCTCTTATTGTGGTGCATTCCTCAAGAGCCGAACTAGTATAATGTGGTTAGAACTGGGGGTGTAAGGGGTTTGTATTTGGATAATCTTGTGCTCAGTGGGGGGAAACTGTTACAGTCATGGCTGAGTCTGGGGTGGTAGATGGACCCATTAGTGGCATAAGCAAAGGGTGGGCATAACTGAGTGGGTGTCAAGGAGGCTCTAGTGATCAAGCAGTGGTCAGAGCTTGGAGCATCAAGCATATGCGTGCCATTGTAACACCCTCCTCCAAAATTTACCTAAGTAACTAGCCAACCGGGGTAAACATTCGATGAAGAGTTAATATGATATGATTCAACTCCCTATGTATTAGTTAAGGAAGTGGAACTAATGGAACACAGGCAATGTGACCTTCTACACTTGCAACAAAACCCCCAAGAGCTAATCGACCACTCCAAGTGCCCAATGCTAGAGTTAACCTAACCTTTCAGTGAATTCGAACCCCATTATCTCTCTCGTGACATGGGCATGCATGCTACCGAGACCCTCTAGTCGCTCCCACAGTGCCTGCAAGGGAGAGACTGCAGTATTTTTCAGCCAGTTCCATTCTAGAGACTTGCGAGATGTAATAGAAGGGTATATATATATATATATATATATGTATATATATATATATATATATATGTATATACATATATATATATATGTATATATATATATATATATATATATATGTATATATATATATATATATATATGTATATATATATATATATATATATATATATGTATATATATATATATATATATATATATGTATATATATATATATATATATATATATGTATATATATATATATATATATATATATATCATCATCTATCCAGATTTCACTTTCTACTTCAGTTATTGTTTTTGCAAGTGGATACAATGTGAATTTCTTAGCAAAGTTTCCATCAGAAATATACATATCCACAGATCTACAACTTATGAATGCATCATTTTTATCTAGCCAAGGTCTACCAAGGATCAATGGATGGCCTCCTAGATTATTCTTGGGAGTTAAAATCATAAAATCAAAAGGATATTCCCATGAATATAAAGAAATAGATACATTTTCTAATATACCATATAGTTTGATAGCATATCTATTTTCTAATTGTAATAATGGAGGGGTTTATTGAAGATTGGGAAGCTTCAATTGATCCATAGTTTGTTTTCTCTTCATATTGATGGTTGCTCCTAAATCAATTAAGGTGTTTGGAATATCAATACCATTGATGTGAATTTTTACAATAGGGCTACTTGGATCTAGATATTTTTGAACTGTTGGTTTCCCCATCATAATATCAAAAAACTTTCCTACCAATTGGATTTTCTTGACAACTTTTCTTTTCCTTCCTGGTTTCCTGATTCACAACTCCTTAATAGTTTTTGCAAATATTGGCATTTCCCTTATAGCTTGAAGCAAATGAATTTTGATGCAAACATTTTTTAGTTCATCTAGAATATCATATTCCAGCAAAACAATTCACCTTTCTACTCCTTTATCAATTTTGATCCTTTTAGGAAAAGGTGGATCTTTTAAGGAAATATAAGGTTGTTCTACTAGAGGAACTATAGGAGTTGGGTTTATTTGGTCATCCTTCAAATCTATAGGACAATATTCCTTTGTAGGAGTCATTTCTTGATCAAGAAGTGTTTCTTTTTCAAGAACCTCATCCTCTTTAGATTTTTGGATGACAATTGATGGTGACTTGTTTTGAAAAACCCTACCAAATCTAAGTTGAACATAATTTAGACCTAATGGGGCTATCATTCAAGCTTGAAAATTTTGACCTTGTATGTTGTAGACAACTTGTTGGTTTTTATTACATGGATTTGGGAGTGGTTAAGTAGGCAGTTGATTGGATTTTTGAGAAAATGGAGTGGATGGTAATGAAAGTGGTTTATTTGGTGGTTGATCTTGGAATCAAGGAGATTGATTTGGTTGAGGAGGGTAACATTGAGGTGGGTAAGAGGGATAGGGTTGTTGGAATTGAGCATATTAAAGTTTTCTACCATAAGAAGTTTTCCAACCTTGTGCCCAGGATGGATTTTTGGGTTGAAAAGGCCAAGGTTTCCAAGGTATAGGTGCATTCCAATTATTTTGTGGTTGTACATATGGTTGATATTGAGTGTTAAAACCTTGTGTCATGCTTGATTGTTGGGTTTTTCATTGTCTTTTAACAACAAAACAAAGAGATTCAAGTTGGGTTATTCTTGCTTCATCCTGAAAATTAGCTTTAATACCAAGTATTGAGGGACATTCCCTTGTATCATGATTTTCAGCACATATGACACAAATTTCTACACTATCAAGAGGATATTCTCTCAGAGCATGCTTCTTCCTACACCTAGGATAAAAGATGGATAATGCAACATTTTCAGCTTTTTGCTTGTTTTGTATTTTGAGAGTATCTTGTTGTTCACTAAGATTCCCAAGGATATCTATTTAAAGTTATCAAGAAAATTTTCTAATTCTACTCTACTTACTATTCTAGTTGCAGATTTGCTAACTCTTAACATGGTTGGGTCTCCTGGATTCTTACCAGATCTATCCTTACCTCTTGAAATATGTTTATATAACTCACAAATTTCTCCAAATGAAAGTTGTGAAACATCTCCTTTTCCCATTAAGTTTAGGAGGTCAATACATTCATCTCTTATAGATTCTAGCAAAAGAGATTTAATGTTTCCTCATCTAATTCATGCATCCTAGCCCTTTTAACATTCTAGGAAAATATTTCTACTAAGTCTTCAAGGCTTTCATCCTCCTTTGGTATCATCTTAAAGACTTCATCCTCATTTTGCATCATCTTAAAGACTTCATCCTTAAGGTTATGGGGAATACAATAATTTTTATATATTTTTAGTAATATTATTTTCATTTCTTCCCACGTTCTAATAATATGTGTTCCTAGACCCATAAACCATTTAAAGCCTTCATATTTAACAATAGATGGAAATAGTTTTAACTTTCGAGTATCAAGTAAGTAGTCATATGACCTACATAATACTTCAAACTTAAAAAGGAATGTTTCTAGATCCTCAGTTCTTAGGCCATGAACATCAGGAACAATAGACGGTGAGATATTTTTCATTATGGTTGTGGAATCTTCATCAAAGATAGGAAATCCATAAGGATCTACTTCTCCCCTACCTCCTTTACCACCTTGTCCTCCATCTCATCCTCTATTTCCTCATCTGCCTCTTCCACCTCCAATCCTAAGATCACCATTTACATTGTGTACCTCTCCTTCCCCTTCCCTTGTCATTATAGATTCTTCAGAGCTAATATAAGGTTCAATAATGGGATTATATATCTCTTCCTCTAGTTCCTCTACTAATGGTATTTTAGAATAAAATTCCTCTTCTTCACTAGGTACCTCTAACTCTTGTCCTAAGAGTTGTTCTCCAGTTGAAGAGAAAAACATTAATCCTTTAGTTAGGGATGTAGCTTCTTCAACTACAACTTCAGTAGAAGAAGTTGGTGAATTCCTAGGTTGGATTTCAAATATATGCACCTTAGGAAGTCCGTGTGTACCTACTATGGATAGAATTGAAGTGTCAGTGGATGGTGTGGCACCATGTGGTCTAGCGGAAGTGAGTGGTGATGTTGGTATTGAACTTTGTACTCTACCTCTACTTACAAATATACCACTATAATCTCTTTCTCTATTCGTGCAGTCTAAATGATCTTTATCATGCTTTAATTATGCATATATAAGATTGAATTCATCTAAGATGATATGCAAACCAAAAAACATGAAATCCTATGTACACTTCCCCAACAATGGTGCCAAAATGTTGGGTAATTTAATTGATGTTTAAATTAATTCATTAAATGTCAACCAAGGTTCATGTACTTATGAAGTGAATGTGAAAAATATATGCTAGGTGTTCTACTTTTGGTTTTAAGAGATGGAATTTATCTAGATATGAATGAAGTTAAATTTACTCAAACTATTCCTATGCACATGTTCTTTCCATTAAAATTGCTATTTTCAAAGAAAATGAAACTTCAAGGAAAGATGAAATCAAAATTCTAATTACTGGGTTGAACTGAAACTTCAATCTATTGCAACATGAATTCAAAATTGTTCTATTTGAACTACATGAAAATATAACGACCTATTCTAATTGGTACTAAATTGAGAAATTGTTGAATGGAAATTCTAGTTCTAATTGCAAGCAATCAAAACATGTTAACTAATTTTGCAAATTCAAAATTCTACTCTTCTTAACAAAAAGAAATAAGTTGAAACTAAACTTCTTTAACAAAATATCAAATCAAATTGTAACTTCAAAGGATTACTAGTGTGCACAATTGTATTGAGTTCTATCCTTCATTCATGAGATTTATGAAAAACTTAATTGAATTACCAAATGAAAGTGTTGAATGGAATGAACTAGGAGAAGCAAATATTTTTGTATTTTTATGAGAACTCGACAAGTTGAAAGAAATGAAAATTAAACTAGGAATTGATGAAAAAAGTACGAGTTAAATGCATTGACAAACTACAATAAATAAAGTGTTATGTATCACATAAATTGTAATGAACATAATCAAAAACTATTCTACCCTTACAACTCTCCAGGGGGCCCTCCTGTTGAGTGCAAGTACTATTCAAATATCAAATCACTTAGCCATGCATTGATTGCAAGGAAACAAAGTATTCATATTAATTACAAAAGTCTCCAAAATAAATGATAACACGAATTAACAACAATAATGGTTATCTATTGCCTTGCCTGCGGGATTTTTATACTCTTTTATTAAATAACTATCTTAAGAGTCATAAGATGAGAGGTAACTTTGCTAATTCAACAAATAAGATGTGAAATCGAAATAAAGTACTTTCTTCTTGTGTTTTTCTACTAAAAGAGAAAATCATGACGGATTCAATGGAACACATAAGCTTCCAAATCTACTCAATCATTTCCACAGTCACTTGATCTTGTCACGAGCCACCTTTAAATGCTGCTCATTATTGGAGTATCATAACCAGAGTTGACTTCTGGTTTGACTTATAGATCTCTCGAACCATTTAACTTGCCAGATCACCAAGATAGGTGGATATCCATGTATTGACCATTTTTCATCTACCTGTACATTTTATTAGTTTTCTAATGTACTAGAGCCTATATAACCATGAAGATAGTTGCAGAATTCTTGGTTAGCTATAGAATGAATGTGATTTAGTAGCTATAGAAATGCTTAAATTAAATTTCATAAATAAATAACAAATTACAAATCACGGATGATTAATACCTTTTTGGATGTTTAAGCATGTCCAAGATGACCTTTTAGTTTGGGACTGCAAACAAGCTACTATGGAAAAATATGGAAAGGAAGGGAAAAGGATTGTCAAAAAGAGGACAATTTTTACATAACAATACCCCTTGTTACCTGGACTAAAAGAAATATATAAGGAAGCAAGGGAGGATACTAAAGCAACATAATTCATTGGCATTAAAAATCCTTGGCATTTTAGGCCATTAGGTATGTTACAAGAACCCTTTTCCTCTTTTAATTCTTGGTCTGATATGTATGGTCCACAAAAAATTCTACCACAACAAATGCAATATATTGTATCCCCATGGAAGCTTCCTAATCCAAGTATGCTCTAATATCTTGTACCCTAGTCTTAGTGTCCTTCTCCTTCATGGCCTCATCCATGGCAAGGGATTGCTCTTACTAGCTAGATTCTTGTTCAAATCCAATGCAACAAAAAAACTTGCAACTTCCCTCCTTGTGCCTATGAGTGGACCTTCATTATGCCCTAGCTACATGTAAAACCTAACCCTGATCCCAATAATAAGGCCGTACAACAATTTGAAAACACATTTCTCTCTACTTATTATATCTCACCTATGAAGTGCAATGAAATTCAATTACGACCAGGGAGAATGATAAACCCTACTACTTCTCATGTTATCATAGAAAGTGAGGAATAAAAATTATTGGGAGAAGAAAATGTATTTCAAGGATCCCTAGGAAAGCAACAGGTTGTAACAACTAATGTTACCCTTGGTACTGAAACAATTGAAAATAATCGCGAAGTTGTAACAATTGATGATATTTATAACACCATTGCAACACTTAGTAATACCCCTAATGTCACTGTAACAGTTAATGCTACCCCGGTTGTGAAACCTATAAAAAATGCTTGGAATGAGACTTCTTTGCATTCCCCTTGCCCCGAAATATTAACTGGAGTCAAGAATACTCCTCAAACTGAGTTTGATTTCTTAAAGTGGAAAAATTCATATGTTCAGATTCCTTTTCTTCAAGAAATTTGAGATGTTCACATTTATGCTAAACACAATTAAAAAATTGTGTGTCAAAAATCCAAGTAGGAAACTTGGGACCCCCCTACTGTGCATGTAATTGGAAAGTTATTAGGATTGGTGTTAGGGGATAATAAACTTGCTAAATACGAAGATCTCGGGAACCCAACAATAGGTGTTCGTATTGGAGGAAAAAATCTTCCAGATACCTTGATTTATTTAGGAGAAATAATTAACATAATAATTAGGGACACTATTGAACTGCTTGGGCTTACCAACTTGAGACCAACTTCTACTGTTTCAGAATTGGCAGATAGGTCTAGGATCAGACCTAAATGAATAATGGAGGATGTTATTATTTCAGTAGACTCTTGGTAGTATCCAGTGGATTTTATAGTGTTACAGTCTAATACACACCTTTGGGGACATCCTTTGATCCTGGGAAGGTCATGGTTGGCCACTGCATATGCCTTTATTGGGTGCAGACTTGGGTGCAGGACCATATCTGATGGAAACACTTCCAAGGATCTTATGCTTTACCCTTCGATAAAACCAAGTTTGGAAGGTGAAAACCATTTATGGTGTGAGTTCGAATTGGAAGAAGTTGATACACATCCACTACTCACTATAGGAAAAGCCTTACACTTTAAAAATGAGACTGAGAACGATATTATTGTTGGAAATAATACTGAGAGGGGGGGTGAATCAGTATTATTAAGTCAATAAAACTTTTTCATTTCCATATTCAGATTCATATATGCTACTTCCACAACTTCTTATGATTTAGTTAATTGTTCTTCAATGAGTGCATTGGAACATTATCAACCATATTAATAGTAAATAGGTGCAGTAAAATAGAGTAGATCTTCACACATAAGCCACACATATGAACACCATGATATAAGGTGGAAACCCAATGCGGGAGAAAACCACCTGCTGCAAGTCATCTCAATCTTCTTCTTAATAAGAAAATCCTTTTACAATATTTATGTACTAGTGCAGTCTTATACCAGTACGCAGGCTTCTACCTGCAAAGAGCTACAACCCTCTCTCGTTCTCCAGATTCTCCTGGAAGGGAGCTACAACCCCCTATGCTCTTGTACTAGCCGATGTACTAGTACGCAAGCTACTACCTGCTACAATGCTCCAAAGATCTCAACTGCAACTAGAAGAGAGCTACCACCCCCTTAGCTCTTGTACTAGCTAAGATACTAGTATGTAGGTGCTGGCCTACAATCTTCTAACTTCCAGGTACCACTTTCCATACATTTTCAGACTCGATACACCTGAAGCACAACACATAATCTGAAAGGCCACGTTTCATCAAATTTTCATACTGGACCCATAAATAACATTGAAGCTCGTAATCAATCAATCTTCTGAATCACCCAATCACCATATACAAGTATAGCATGTGTGTCAACAATTAGATCTAGTCCATCAGATCATATAAGGATAAGTCATTATGAACCCGATCCATTCATCTATCAAAACTAAAACATAATCTATCACTTCTCATAATACTGTTATCAGAACTTAATACCAGAAACCAGACATCACTTCAAAACCCAGAACACAACAATAATAAACAGGGGTAGCTAAATATATTTCATGAAAAGTCCGCAGCTTCACCCATAGAACTCCTGCATACATCCGCACCTTCTCCTGTTGCTTGCCTGTGTATCCCCGCACTGTGCCTTATGGACTGCTTGCGCACCTCCGCACCTTATTTACTTCTGGGTCTGTGAATCTCCCCAATGTTCATTAGTATTGCATGCGTACCTCCGCACTCGCAGCGCTTCTCGGTCTGCGTACCTCCGCACTGTTCCTTCATTGTACTTGCGGTCCTGCGGGTATAGTAATTTTCGGACTTCAAAGATAACCCAGACTGTCAGATCTACAGATATGATCATGAGCCGAGGAGATCTCAACCCATTAGTAGATCCAGCTTGTAATCCTCATGTTTCTCCTTGATTTATATTCATCTATCTCTCACAAACCGATTACAAGAATTTCAGATTTTTCTTCTCTTAAGATCTTCTAATTTTAAAAGTGTGTAGCCAAAATGATCTCCTTTGCTTTATATAGGCAAGCTCTTGCTAAAACCATGAATCAATACCATAGATAACCAATACAAGGGACCCAAAAACATGGGGCTCAATAATAATAATAATAATATAAAACAATAGCACTAACCAAACCATAGGATCAAATACGACGGGCTAAATACTATGGTCCACCATCAGATTCCCACGTGAGAGTACTTTTTCACTGCATGAAAGTGCGTGAACTAGGGTCCGCACCTTTTACATGATGTACCTGCGGGAATGTATGCACTTTATCTATGACATGCCTACGGGTCCGCACCTTTTGTACGGTGTACCTGCGTACCTTTGATTTTCTTCATTATTTGTGAGCTAATCATCAATATCTGTTGCTGACCTGTTGTACTGTACTCTATCACCTGTATGAGTTGCCATCAAGGACAACACTTTAGCCATAATGCCAACAATCTCCCCCTTTGGACTTGATAGCAAAGCTTACTTGTCATACTAAGGACTTGTCATTTGATTCCTTTGAGCTGTCCTGCATCCCATGTATTATCACATATGATATCTCTTCTGTAGATTCATCTGAATGTATATAAGTGAGATGTTCTTCTATGAGTGGGTTGCCATCAAGTACAATACATGCATCATAATGCCAACAATCTTCCCCTTTGGACTTGATGGCAACAACACCAAATCACTCTCCCCCTTTGACATCAAGAGCAAAGGGTTATGCTCCCCCTGAGTACATGCTCCCCCTGACTATAAACCAGATCTGTTGAAGTCTCTGAATGAGCTCCCCCTTTGTATATGCCATGGTGCACCAATCTTATCATGCTCTTTCTGAGAACATGTTGAAATAGAGTTGTTCATGCTCAAGCTCCCCCTGACTGTAGGCAAGGTCTGCAAAAAGGTGTTCTACAAGAAGAACATGACTCTATACATCATAAATGACCTTCCTATCACCAAAAAACTCAATACATACATCCATCACCCAACCAAGTGGGGATCATCCACCTAACCAAGTGGGGATACATCAGAAATATGAAAACCAAATACATTACATCTTCATCCCAGGCATAGTGGGGAAACCAACATAGGTCGTTACATGACCTGAAGAGATCTCATCAAATGACTACAATAGATAGAGACACACTATTACATCATGAGTCTTGATATGACCTTTACATCGAATGATATACATGACATTCATAACAGAGACCAAACACATAAATAAGATCATGATAAACATCAGCAATGACACTGAATGATATGCTCCATATCATCTGTCAACAACAACTAAACCAGCATCTTGTATCATCAACTCATTTTTTTGAACAGAATTCTCATTCTATCATATGAGAAAAACACCATAGCCATCCAGATCTGCATGAACTAAGTATCATCAATTGGAAATATCTACATCAATCAACATATGTATGAAACAATCCTATCATCATAAACAATCCTATCATCATATAGATAAGAGCTCATTATCATCATGTCTCCAACAATGCAACTTTGAATAATCATCCATGTATCCAGCCAACAATCCTCATCCATATGTGCCAAGAATAATAGGAATCTTGCATCATAACTGTAATATATGATCTTTATGCATATGATGACAACAGCATATGAGTGACTCATCATCAAGAAGATGAGAATTCACGCTAAATACTGCTCCTTATCCTTATGAAGATCACCATGCAAGCTCCATTAGAGAATCAACCACAAATCTGATCTAAATATCAACTATGTAACCCCAAGAATCATCTGACCAACTCATAACTATATCATAGCAAGATGAATCATTTATAAGCATCATCACCGAGGACTATTAACCATAATGCCAACAATGCATTAAGAGCATATGCTCCCCCTAAACCTGTGCCATCTGTCAGATCTGATCATGCATATCAATAAGAAGTATCAAGACATCATCAATATCAAGTTAGAACCAAAACACTTCACACATCATCAGCAAAATGCAACCATTATTAACTAGAGAAAAACTGATCCTTGAACCTGTCCCTACTACATTTCTTCAAACAATCATATATGCGACTGTGCAGTAACTAACTCGCATATATATACGCAACTTCCTTTTATCAAGCTTGTGAATGAGATTGAAGTTTTACACTTCTGGCTTCCTCTGATTCTGTTATGTCTGTATGTTGTGCTGTGCCTCCTCTTTCTAACTGTACTTCCTTTTTCTTCCATATCTTCAAGCGTGATGACGTTTTCTCCTTTTGGTGTGATATCCGTGCTTTGTTCCTGCACTCCTTTGCTATATGCCCAAGCTTGTTACATGCATAACATCTAACATGTTTCATATTCCTCCTGTAGCAATCAACAGCTTTGTGACCATACATATTGCAAGCAAAGCAATATCCATTAAAGTACCTTGAATGTGATGATCTTTCTGCATGATGGTCTTGAACCCTTCTTTTTCTACATCTAGCTGCAACATGTCCAAGATTATGACATACATAACATTCAACATTATTCATCCGAGTAAATGGCCGACTATTACTTCCATAGCTAGGAGTAAAAGATTTTCTTTGAAGAATCTCTTTCCTTGATTGTTGATGGGGTTGATCTTTCATCTCCTTGTTGATCATTTTAGATTTTGAGTTCCTTGTCTCACCTTGTGAACTAGATTCACCTTCAACATATTCATGAAAACCAAGACCAGTCTTGATAGCAGGAGACCTTTGACTACTAAGAATATCATCCAAGATTTTAGTACTATCTTGAAATCGTAAAAGCTTATCCTTTTCTTCTAATTTACCTTTCAAGATATTTACCTCAACCTGAAGTTGTTCTTCCTTTTCCAGAGATTGCTTCTTCAAAATTTCTTCAGATTTCCTTCCTTCTTCCATTTGTTCCCTTAGTTTGAGTATCTCCTTTTCAGAGCCTTCTTTCAGATCCTGCTGCATTTGACGAATTCTGAAGGCGCATTCCAGCTGAGATTTTAAGCTGGTGACTTCATTTTCTTGTTTTGCAATAGCTTGGAGTAGATCTGTATTCTGCTTCTTTGATTCTTCAAGATCTCCTTTTAATGAGAGGATTGTAGCTTCAAGACTTTCATAGTAGCTGGATCTATCTTTGAATTTCTTGATGGTTGTGCTCCTTTCATTGACTTCTTTTCTTAATGATGTCACTTCATGCTGCAATTTTTGACATTGGTTTTCCTTGTCCTTGAGTAGTTTCCTTACCTTTTTTCCTTCTTCTAGTTGAGCTTTTAGATTGGTAGCTTCTTCTTTGAAGTCACATTCCCTTTTGTTCAATTGATCTTGTTGATCTCTAATTTTGTCTGTAAGCCTTTTAAATTCTGCCTCAATTTGATATCTTTCTTGCTCACCCATAAGAGCAAATTCAGTAGTTTCACTATCACTTTCATCTTCATCTTTTCCAAAAGGAAATATAGCTAGAACATCAGAGGATAACACATTCATACCTGATAATGATTCTGAATCTGATTCTGAAGAGCTTCTTATACCTAAGCCCCAATCGATTCTCCCACTGTCATAGTTCTTCTGAGATGACTTCTTCTTCTTAGGTGCTTTCTTCTTAAGCTTCTTTCCCATTGTTCCACGGATCTCCTTCAAGCGATCAAGCTTCTATCAAAGGACCTACTCTGATACCAATTGTTGGAAATAATACTGAGAGGGGGGGTGAATCAATATTATTAAGTCAATAAAACTTTTTCATTTCCATATTCAGATTCATATATGCTACTTCCACAACTTCTTATGATTTAGTTAATTGTTATTCAATGAGTGCATTGGAACATTATCAACCATATTAACAGTAAACAGGTGCAGTAAAATAGAGTAGATCATCACACATAAGCCACACATATGAACACCATGATATAAGGTGGAAACCCAATGCGGGAGAAAACCACCTGCTGCAAGTCATCTCAATCTTCTTCTTAATAAGAAAATCCTTTTACAATATTTATGTACTGGTGCAGTATTATACCAGTACGCAGGCTTCTACCTGCAGAGAGCTACAACCCTCTCTCGTTCTCTAGATTCTCCTGGAAGGGAGCTACAACCCCCTATGCTCTTGTACTAGCCGATGTACTAGTACGCAGGCTACTACCTGCTACAATGCTCCAAAGATCTCAACTGCTACTAGAAGGGAGCTACCACCCCCTTAGCTCTTGTACTAGCTAAGATACTAGTACGTAGGTGCTGGCCTACAATCTTCTAACTTCCGGGTACCACTTTCCATACATTTTCAAACTAGATACACCTGAGGCACAACACGTAATCTAAAAGGCCACGTTTCATCCAATTTTCATACTAGACCCATAAATAACATTGAAGCTCATAATCAATCAATCTTCTGAATCACCCAATCACCATATACAAGTATAGCATGTGTGTCAACAATTAGATCTAGTCCATCAGATCATATAAGGATAAGTCATTATGAACCCGATCCATTCATCTATCAAAACTAAAACATAATCTATCACTTCTCAGAATACTGTTATCAGAACTTAATACCAGAAATCAGACATCACTTCAAAACCCAGAGCACAGCAATAATAAATAGGGGCAGCTAAATAGATTTCATGAAAAGTCCGCAGCTTCACCCATAGAACTCCTGCGTACATCCACACCTTCTCCTGTTGCTTGTCTATGTATCTCTGCACTGTGCCTTATGGACTGCCTGCGCACCTCCGCACCTTCTTTACTTCTGGGTCTGCGAACCTCCCCAATGTTCGTTAGTATTGCATGCATACCTCCGCACTCGCAGCGCTTCTGGGTCTGCGTACCTCTGCACTGTTCCTTCACTGTACTTGCGGTCCTGCGGGTATAGTAATTTTCGGACTTCAAAGATAACCCAGACTGTCAGATCTATAGATCTGATCATGCGCCGAGGAGATCTCAACCCATTAGTAGATCCGGCTTGTAATCCTCATGTTTCTCCTTGATTTAGATTCAGCTATCTCTCACAAACCGATTACAAGAATTTCAGATTTTGCTTCTCTTAAGATCTTCTAATTTTACAAGTGTGTAGCCAAAATGATCTCCTTTGCTTTATATAGGCAAGCTCTTGCTAAAACCATGAATCAATACCATAGATAACCAATACAAGGGACCCAAAAACATGGGGCTCAATAATAATAATAATAATATAAAACAATACCACTAACCAAACCATAGGATCAAATACGATGGGCTAAATACTATGGTCCACCATCGGATTCCCACGTGAGAGTACTTTTTCACTGCATGAAAGTGCGTGAACTAGGGTCCGCACCTTTTACATGATGTACCTGCGGGTATGTACGCACTTTATCTATGACATGCCTGCGGGTCCGCACCTTTTATACGGTGTACCTGCGTACCTTTGATTTTCTTCATTATTTGTGAGCTAATCATCAATCTCTACTGCTGACCTGTTGTACTGTACTCTATCACCTGTATGAGTTGCCATCAAGGACAACACTTTAGCCATAATGGCAACAATTATTAACAACTTCATTAATGATCCTTATATTGTTACACCATCAACATCTTGATTGTTGAGTTTTGTAATAGACAAATACTGTGAGGAAAATACCCTTGATGATCCTGTTACAGAGGAAATACCTACAAACCCCATCCTTAAGGGTGTCCCAATGGAGATAGATCTTGGGAAGACCTTAAACATTAACCCTAATTTATCTCCTGAACAAAGAGAGAGATCAATGTTGTTACTAAGGAAGAATAAAAAGTCGTTTGTGTGGGATTATAAGGACATGAAGGGTATCCATCCTACTCTGTCTACACATCACATCTATTTAAAGGAAGGATCTTAGACTTTCTGGAAACCTTAACGTAGAATGAACCCAACATTGAAAAATGTTGTCAAGGAGGAACTTCAAAAACTCTTAGGTGAAAATTTTATCCATCCAATTTCAGATAGTTAATGTATCCCCACTTGTCTTTCTTCCTAAAAATAGTGGGAAGTGGAGAGTTTGTGTAGACCATAAGGAGTTGAATAAATTCATTCAAATTTTCCATTACCCTTTATTGATCAGGTCCTATATACTCTGTTTGGTAATTTTTTTTCACTTTTCTAGATGGATTTAGTGGCTATAATCAAATTCATATTGCTCTTGAGGACTAGGACAAAACTACCTTCACTTGCCCCTAGGGTACATTTTTCCTATAGGGTACTACCTTTTTGGCTTTGTAATGCACCTGGAACCTTTCAATGAGCATTGTTATGAATTTTTATTGACACGAGTAATGACTATCTCAAAATTTTTATGGATGATTTTACACTCTATGGGGATGAGTTTGATGAAGCCTTGCACAACCTTAAGAAAGTATTTGAGCGTTGCATACAAGCCCATCTTTGTCTCAATACAGAGAAGTGTCATATGATGATGACTGAAGGTATTGTTTTAGGTCACTATCTCTCTACTGCAGGAATATAGGTCAACCCAACAAAAGTTGAGGTAATTTTGAAAATTCCCACCCCTAAGATGCAGAAGGAGGTACATAAATTTTTGGCACAAGAAAATTATTATAAACAATTTAAAGAAGGTTTTTCAAGATTTCATTCCCATTGTTTGTTTTGTTAACAAGGATAAGGATTTTGTATGGACTAACAAGTATAACAACACTTTTGTAGAATTGAAAAGGTGTGTAACAACATCTCCTATTTTGCAAGGACGTAACCGAAGTCTGTCATTTCACATATCCATTGATGCTTCTAATACAACCATTGGTGTTTTACTTGGAAAACATGAGGAAAATAAACAATACGCCATCTACCACATCAACAAGAACTTGACCCCTGCATAGATAAATGACACAAAGACATAAAAACAATTTCATGTTGTTATTCATGTTATTAATAAATTTAGGTATTACATTAATGGTTACCAAACCTTTGTCCATATTGACCACTCTATTATCTAGTTTTTAATGAATGGGCCAATTACTAATGTCAGGGTTACTATGTCGTTGATGTTACTCCAATAATTTTATATTGCCATTATAGAAAAACCCAGGAAGGATAATGGTGTTGCATATTTTCTTTCTAGATTAACCAGTGTTACTAATGATCTTCCTGATGAAGACTCTTTTCCAGATGAGTAACTCTTTTTAATATCCAATTATTCACCTTGGTATGTAGACATTTCCAATTACCTTGTTGTAGGAAAGCTTCCCCGTAACCTTTCTCCCAAGAAAAAGAGGAAAAGTGTTCAACAAAGTGCTTGATATTTTTGGTTGGATAACTATATCTTCCACACTGGTTTTGATTAGCATATTAGAAGGTGTGTAAAAGAGGATGAGATCTATGATATCCTCAAGGCCTATCATGATGGGCCTTGTGGAGGGAATTTTGCAGATAGTAGAATAGGTCATAAAGCTCTACACATGGGTTAATTTTGACCTACTGTGTTTCAAGATGCAAGGAAATATGTGAAAGGGTGTGATAGTTGTCAAAGGATGGGTCAACCTACTCAATTAAATGAAATTTTGTTACAACCTCAATTGGGGATGGAACCATTCAAGAGATGGACTTTAGATTTTGTAGGACCAATTAATCCCCCAATGCAACAAAATAATTATATTTTAGTGTGCACATAATATGTCACCAAATAGGTGGAAGTTAGAGCACTTACTAGGGAAACTGAACTTGTTGTTACAGACTTTTTATTTTAGGAAACATTTTCTCAGCAATAAGTGCCAAAGGAAATAGTTACAAATGGAGGAGCATAGTTTACTTCTCATCTACTACATGACCTTGTCAAAAAGTACAGACTTCATCTCTGTCACTTCACCTTACCACCCATAGGTGAATGGGCAGGTGGAAAGTACTAATAAAGTACTTGAATTCATTCACAAAGACTATGGTGGGCCATCGAAGAGATTGGGTTGAGGGACTTCCAAAGGTATTATGGGCATACATAACTACAAGGAGAAATACTACATGATTCTCTCCTTATGAGTTGGTATTTGGTAAGAATCATATCTTTCCCATTGAATTTGAAATTAAGACACTCATAACTGCTTTGGAGGTGTATTTAATAACTCAGAGACATGGACCATAATGTTAGAAAAGTAAATAGGTTTGGTCTTCATAATTCCTATCGTAGTTATATTATTGTATATTTTATGTAAACATCAAAATAAAAAGAAATATTATTTTTCAAGTATGGGTTTCATGCTCAAATTATTTGGTCATCTAGATCATGCATGTTCTTCATGCTTCTTGGGTTTATTGAGTCAAAAGAATATATGTCATAGGTCAAATTATTGTTCTTGAGGTCCCATTTGGACTTAGAAGAGAAAATGGAAAAATAAATTTATTTGAGTCAAAAATGTAATTTTTGTGTCTACAAGACCAAGTTGGCCTGTAAAGAGGCAATTTGACCTAATAAATAATGTATATATAGAGACATATTCAACCTCATTTGAAGCACCAAGTAAGAAAGTTCGATCTCCAAGACAAGAGAAAAATTCAAGAGAAGTTGGCAAGCAAGAGAAATAAGGAAGGAAGAAAATTGAAGCTTTTTCCCGTGAATCTACCCTAAAAATCTTACATGTGTGAAATTCTGAAGATGTTGCAAGGTATGAAGTTGCAAGTCCAAAATTCTGAAGCTGGGATACAAAATTATGAAGTTGGGGGCTGAAGGATGTTATGTAGTGTAGACATAAAATTGGTCCAGGTTGGTGTTCTTTGTGCAAGGGTAGTGAGGAATCCATATATCATATTTTTGTTCAATTCCCTTCCACTCAACATGTTTGGGATACATTTTGTTCTTTGATGAGTTAGGATTGAAAATAGGGCCACGAAATCCTTTAGGGCTCTCCCACTCATTCTATGTTGGGTATATGAATAGATAGGAATAAGTAAATTTTCCAGAACTCCTCATCCTATCTCAAAAAGGTTGGAGACGAAGGATTATCTATTCTCTCACACTATCTACAATCCAAGATTTCTTCGTGTCGTAGATCAGTGCTCATGGAAACTCTGTATGTAAGCATTCCTTGGTGATCTTTTGATGGGGTGTCACAAGGGGAGGCATCCATATATAGGGGTGGTTTTCTCATTCACTTAGTGTTTTGGTGACGCTTCGTTAGTAATAAACTAGGTCAATACAATTCAAAGATGCAAACATATTATAATGTTGGAAACTAAACTAAACCGAGAAGTGGGGGGGTGTGAATTAGTTTAGTACATTCATGGACTTAAAATTTTGATTTATTCTCAATGATTAACTGAACTATTAAATGGGCAACATACACCTTATGAACAACATATTTAACATATAACCAACATTTAATAAGTAAACCATAATATAACAAATTTCATGACAACATAAAATCAACACACTAAACATCACAAGTGGACACCAAATATAAGTGGAAATCCATAAAGGGATAGAACCATGACTTTGTTATCATTGTGATGCAAAGGAAAGGTCGTACTTCCTTTATTACATCAAAAATTTTGTAGGATCCAACTTACACGAGGATGCTAAGTCGATTCTTTTGCAAGCTTCAACTTGCAAGGAAGCCCCAACTCCTACAAATTTTATGTAAGTTACAACGAGCAAGAGGCTCCTACCTCAACAGGCTCCAACCTGTTCTTTATCAAGCTACAACTTGAAAGAAGACTACAATTCCATGATACGTAAAAGAAATAATATGTTGGTTTACCTGGTCTTTAACTCTGCATACCTCCATCTCTATCTCTGCTTCTTCTTCTCCTCAATCCATCTTCACATCAGCTCTATATATGTGTTAGGTAACTAATGAACAACATCTAAATCAACTCTCATATTCTCTAACTTTCTAACATTACATCCTTCCAACCTTACACACTTTTATAAACAATCTTTGATGGTTGTTTGTATTTCATACAAGAATATGAAGTGAAAATGATTTTCTCTTAGCATTCCACTCATTCATTTCACACCTTCTGAGATTTTGAATATCAAAATAAAGTAAATATTTCACCAAATTTTATCTTCAACCACCTGTAATGATTAAACTAGCAAGCATAACAACCATAGCCTTTGCAACATACATTAACAATACATCAACAACCATAACACATCACAACCATAACAATGTTCTTCATGTCTTTTCCTTGCATAACAAGAATCTTTGAAACATAACAATTTATACAACATTATGTCATCAGTAATCAACAAGCATATGTAACCAACAAGGATGTGTAACATGATAACTCCAAGACAACCATGCCATCAGTGACACCCTTTTCCATCTTACTTTTCTTCTCCTTTGCCATAACACTATATGCAACATCATCAACATGCAATCAACTCAATATGCAATAACAATGTATGAAAGCAAGCTCTAATAAGATGTTCTCCTTCTGAATCTTCAAAGCATAATTATACCTGCATAAATACAAGCATGGCGTCAACAATACTTGCTCAATTGTGCATAAATTAAATACGCCATCATACTTTGCTGCTTATTTACCTTGTTGTCAACAACCAACATATCTATGTTAACATCACATTCTCACAAACATATTGTGGCCACACTTCTTGTTGCTCATTTGCTATTCCTTTTCCATTAATGACAACATTGCCAACATATATTTGATCATATTGTGGAGGATATTTAGAGTTTAAAATATTCATTCACTTCATTTTCATGTTGTCATGTATATAGGGAGAGGAACGAGGATGTTGATAGACTTTCTTAGGAAGACCTTCTTTTGATTAAGGGTTATGGCAGGTAACCAAGATGATGGGTTCTAACCAAAACCAGTTTTACCACAAGCCTTTTCTGGATGGGCCCCCTCATGTTGCTCCTGTCTAATTTATTTTCTTTATATCTCACTTGTTGATGTTGCATAACAGTTTTTGTATATATATATATATATATATATATATATATATATATATATATATCTATATCTATATATATATATATATATATATATATATATATATATATATATATATATATATATATATATATATATATAGATATTTAGGTCTTTTGTAGGATTGTTTACACTTATTTTTTTATCGTGATCAAATTCACAATGCCTATATATGTTGATCTATTGATACAAAAATGCAAGCATATAAACAAGAAAATACATTTTTGTCAGTTTTTTTTGCCACTTAAAGGATGTGGGAAATTCCTTGAAAAATGCACATCGCAAGTGTATAAGTGCCTATATATCTTGATCTATAGATACAAAAATGCAAGCATATAAATAAGAAAATATACATAATAATATTGTCTTTTGGATTAATCACATTCTTGAGATTTGGTCGACATTTCGAACCTTTGTCCTGAGGATGAACGAAACGTTGACCAAATCTCAAGAATGTGATTAATCCGAAAGACAATCTTAAAATCAATATAGATCACAAAAGTCTAAGATCTAACAAGAAAATATATTTTGTGAGTTTTTTTGCCACTCAAGGATGTGGGAAAATGCTTGACAAATGCACATAACAAGTGTGTATAAGGGCATTTTCTTTAGAAATATGAAAAAAGTATGGTTGTCTTTCGTAGGGAAAAAACAATAAAAATAATAATAATTAAATATTAATAAAATGAAACATATTTTATGAAATAATAATAGAGTGAAATATATTATATTTTACATTTTTTTTGAATTAGATGTAGGTTATAATATTTTATGTAAAATTAATTATATTATTATTATAATTTTTATTTTAAAATAGATATATAAAATTTTCATAAACACAAATCATATATTTTCAAAATCTAATTTTATTTCATTAATAGGCGTGTTTATTTTGGAATAAGGTTTCAAGAATTTTAATTTGATTATAAATAATTATTAAGTGAATGGTATGGATTTACCCTCTATGAAATATTCTAGAATATTCATAGTAATACACATAAAATAATGATTGAGATTCAAAAATAGTTATGCTCTTTTTACCATTTTAATTAAATTGGTTAATTAAAAAAATGACATATGAACAAGTGCCATATAGAGTAAGTTACAATTTTTTGGGCATGTAGTATTCATAAGCCATGGTACTGTAACAAAACCTGTTTATAGAGTCAGAATCTCCATGGTAAAGTGGAGATAAATCTCAATGATTAAGAATATTAATCCCTAAGCAAGGATCTTCTGAATTGAGGTTCGAAACACTTGGACCCTAAGGTTTCTATTTGATTTCCCCATAAGATCCTGGCTTATATCATGAATCATAAAAGCATCTGATCTGAAATATTATTCCATGTTTTTTTATTTTATATATGTTTAACTTACCTATTAATTTTTTTTTATAATTAATGATGATGATAATAATAATAATAATAATAGTTTAAAATGAAGTTATAATTTAGAACTTTCATATATATATTTTTTTAATTTTAGCCGACATGAGATGTATCATGAGCTAAGTGTTTTGATGTTTATTATGGATTGATGTTTATGAGTATCTACCAACCATTTAATTTATATGGTTGTGCTAGTGTTAAATTCAAATTTATTATAAAATTACATAAACAATATTTTGGCACCATCTTTTCAATTTGTAATATTATTATTTTTTTTAAATTTTCATAACAAATTATACATTAACACAAAAATTTCTTATTACCACCAAGTTGAACACAATATAAATATATGAATTAAATTAAATTATATATATATATATATATATATATATAACAAAATTTAAATACTTTGTTAATTTATTTTCTTTTTCCAATAACTTAATAATACTTTACTTCATTATTTGAAACAAATCTAAATTTCAAAGAAAACTCAAAACATAATAATTAGATTTTAAAATTTAAAATTTTATTTGATAGTAATTTTGCAACACAAATTTAATGTGAAAATGTTTGAGTTTGTCTTCATTTCTATATTACTCACTCTTTCTTAATATCAAAATTTCACCTTATAAATATTATTATACCAAATTACATAAATAAGTTTAAGATAACATATTCATTAACTTAACCAAATTTTGACCACGAAAAGCATTTTTTTACATCTATAGCTTTTTAGTTGAAATGAAAATCATCTTCTATTTATTCAACTAGCACCTTATTTGTTCATATTACAAATTTACAACCATTTAAACGATTTTTACTTGTAATACCCAAATTAATTGGATTATAGTTCTGATTTTTACAAGGTGCCCTTTTTAACTCTTCAACCTTCCCTAGCACCTTATTTTTTCATATTACAAATTTACAATCATTTAAACAATTTTTGTTTGTAATAACCAACTTAATTGGATTATAGTTATGATTTTCACAGGTGGCCTTTTTAACTCTTCAATTTTCTTTTTTAAAGATGTGTCATATAAGGTGGATCCATACATACAACAAAAAATCTTATATTTAATATTATCAAGTGGATCCATACATCCTCCAAAAAATCTTATATTTAATATTATAAAAAAAAACCTTGATTGACAATGGCAGCAACGAGGGTTGATCTAAGTCTATATTAGATTAATCTAAACAATTACCCATTCACCATATAATTAAAAAAAAAAACTTCCATCAAATGTTGTAACCACTGAATACAATAATCATCGATACACTTACTAGTGATTATGTTGAAACTCCCATTTCATGCCTCCTTTCTCCACTTTGTCCAAGATGGTCCACATCAAGAAACTTTCCTGCACGCTACTCAAATCTTTGTGAGAATTCTCCAGCTAGCAGCATATGATGTAAATTCCCTCAAGAATTCTACCAAAACTTTTGGTTTTCATGTTACCTCTATTTCTGCTCTGAATTTATCTTTAAATTTGAATTTTTTTAATCGAATTTGGATACTGCTACCACTTTAATGCAAACATGGGGTTTTTCTGTTGATTCTGCTTAACAATGAAAGCTAGATGGCATCCTTGCTTCACTTCCTTAGGCACGACAATATCCTTGCATTCCTCTACAAGATGTCTGATCTCTGAAAATCCTTGCAGTAACACCCACTTCTCAATGCACCCAAAATTCAACTCAACCCGGGAACCCGGGAGACCAGGGAAGAATTGATTGCAAATAAAGAGAGTCGTACAACTTCCAGAAAATGACATATCAATTTCGCCTATCAAACTGTAGACATAGGGGAGGGTCGCCATTCCCTGCGCGCCCTCCCCGCCACATCGGAAAACCACGCATCAAAGCGCATGGAGCCGGTATGGCACATGTCCACCGTGGAGCTCCATGTTTTGGCTATCATATCATCGCATAAAACTTTGTGTCTGCGCCATTTCCTCCGTTTGTTTAGGGTCATTGCTGCGATGTTCCATTTTCCCTTTGTCTTCCTGCTTAGGGCCAATTGTTGGGCGAAGCCCCCCGCCAAAGATGGCGCAGAACGGCCCCAGAACCTGCGCGCTTCATCTTTTATTCATGTGTTGTTGCAAGCATTTGTTCGATTGATAGGGTTTGTGGAGCTGCACGCTTTGTCTGGTATGCAGGTGCTGGTGCAAATGTTTGTTGGAGGTTTAGGGTTTGTGGTTGGAACATCACTTCTGCTTTTCTTATGGTTTTCCGCCTAGATTTCTTGGTCATTCTGGACAACCAGTTGTTTAGGGTTTCTCTAGTGGTGGTCTTATTCGGCGATTTTGTTGTTTAGGGAGGAGCCGATTGCAGTTTTACTGAGCTCGAGGTAATTTAAGAATTTTTTGTTAATTTGTTATTTTGTACTGGTGTTTTTGGTGGTTTTATGTTGTCTAATGGCTTTTTCTTCTCGTTGCAGGTGTGGAAAAGGTCGTTGCAGGTGTGGAGAAGGTTTGGCGAGCTCTGGGAAGGTGGGGAAGGTCGGCAACCATCCATGGCTTGTATCCGGTAGGATTTTAATCCTACCAGCAATTTCTTTGTGTTTTTCAACACAAGCAACTCTATTTGGATATTTTGTAAACTTTCTATGGCATTTTTTTGAGGGTTTAGGGTTTTTGTGGATATTTTGATGTTGTTTGTTATTTAGGGTTTAGGGTTTTTGTGGAAATTTCGTTGTTTTCGCTATTATTTTCTCCATCACGTGCTATCCTCAGCTGTCCCGTGCCATCCTCGGTGAAGGGCTTCGCCCAACAACCGGCCTCGAGCAGAAAGACAAAGGGAAAATGGAACATCACAGCAATGACCCCAAACAAACCCTCAAAACCCTCTTGTCTTTTGGTATGACTTAATTTCTGATATGTCTGATAGATTCCTTGTTTTCTCTGTTATTTTTGCCCTGTGCCATCCTTGGCGGAGGGCTTCACCCAACAACCGGCCAGGATAGCAATTCCCTCTCCTCTTGGCCCGCAATTCCGCTCTCCTCTTGGCATCAAGGACAAAGCACAGGCTTATATGAATTAAGAGTGTTAATTACTGTGTAAATGGTCAACAAGTAGATTTACGCTCCTAGGCCATTATGAGATATCCTCTCTGCATCTCAAATTCCTTAATTTTACTTAATCTGTTCCCCAGTGTTTCTCCGTATTTCTGGAACAATGCATCCATTACTTCTCTGAAATGGTGCTTAAGTAGACTCTCTATCGCTGCTCTCAATTGACTTGCATAACGTTTCCCTTAGGCTTCCCTTTTAAAAGTTGATCCTCTCATGGCATCCATCACCTATCTTCACCTCGTCCGTGAAATATTTTGTCGGGAACTTCACTCTTTGTATTTGAAATGAAGCCTCTCTCGCTATTTCATTGCTCACCTATCCAATAGTTTCATCTTGCAATTTTCTTAAATTCACTTTAAAAATAATTTTCGGGTTCTAACCACTCTAAATGACCGCAATCCACTTCTCTTTAAATTCTGAGATCAATGGATATCATTATTAAGCCATTGCACTTTTGTAGAAAGTCATTAGATTGACTAATTTGAGTATATTTACAGTTAAGAAAATTTGGGGTTATTTTGATTGGGCTAAAAATAACAAATTCTTTAATGGCCATATGAATGGGGTTGTATAAGTCTACCATTGCAGTTATTTAACTATGAGCATATATAGCTTCCCTGCATTTATATCTATGAACAAATTAGTTATTTGTTGTTAACCCTTAATTATCGAAAGCGGCAATAATATTTGTGAATGCTCTCAGTCTACTTCAACAAAAGCTGCCGATTTTCAATTAGATATTCCAAGTGCTACTACTCAGGCTAATGACATAGTTAGATACTAGACTTTCTTACAAACTAGGTGCCAATGAAAGAGCAATGAAGCAAGAGAACTGTTGTACCAAATACTTAACAAGATAATGCCAACAATCCTATGAGAAAAATTCAGATTTCTAAATGACACGAATGCACCATTCAGGAGGTCAGCAAACTTTTAATACTTACCAAGTAAATTTTATGACAACAGTAGATTACCTCAGTGATTTTTTTATGATGCAAAAATGTAACTTTAGATATGAAATTTACAAGAGACAAGTGAATGGCAGCGTTCTCAAAGAGATAAAGCAAATTACTTAAAGCGTAAAGCAGGAGCAGCGTAAGCTGATAACAGTAGTGAATTTTATTAGGACAGCAGTGAGTGAATTTGTTTCAAAGAGGCCTATGACTATCAAGAAGCCAATCTATTATAGAGACCTTTTACCCCAAAACAAAATTGAAATTTCTTATGATGTTAATACATCTATTATGCTTCAGATCTTGTTACGCAGTCCTAACAGAGATAACATTCACCAAAATTCATAAAATCAAGTCAAACAATAGATGTCCAGATATGCTTAAGTGTATTGTCAATGCACAAAATAGTTTTCAGATTTGTTTTATGTCATTTATATGAAATTTTTGTCACGGGAAGAATTTACCCTGTTGTAAGTAAACAGTGAGTAAATGAAGAGTTTAAGAGACAAAACCTTGAGGCCCAAGGCCTAGGATGACCCCATAGATTTGCCCAGAAATCCTTCAAGGCTGGAGACACCTGCAACCACTACAAACTATGAAAAATTTATTGAAACACAAGCTTAGAAATTATATGCTTGTTTCATAATTTAGGAAAGGCAGATATGAGGGTTTCAAGGCTGGTTATGTTAGAAGAAAGGGCAGAGGCTTGATGACAGGCCTTAATGAAGCCTTTACGGCCTGAGTTAAGGCTTGGAAGAGGCAGCTTGTTCATATCCAGTGTTGTCGCTTCTGCAATGTTTATTTCATTTATTGGTCTGTAATAGTATTCTGAATTAGAAGATTTGTTTTCTCGTTCATCGAACAGCAATAAATCATTATGTAGCTTTGCTGGCATATTCCTCTTGTTAATGAGAAATTTTCTTCTTCCCAGACAATTTTTGGTCAATTTACAATTATTTAATTGTTGGTTTTGTCTCTTGCATAGAGTCTCTACGCCTGCTCGCAACTTTGAGTGCTCTCAATTTCTCAAGTGTCCCCTCAATGAATAAAATTATTAGTGGCTTTTTGACATTTAATAAAACTTATTATGAGGTAGATTGCCTCCTCATTTGAGACTATTTGGTCATTTGATTTTTGTATTTAGCCATTTTCCTAAGCCTTCGGCCATTATCTCTTGTCCAGAGTTGGAATGGAATGTTATTATTGAATTCCCAAACATTGCAGCAATGACCCCAAACAAATGGAGGAAATTGCACGGACATAAAGTTTTATTTGATGACATGATGCCCAACACGTGGACCTCAATGATGGACAGGTGTCGTACCGGCTCCATGCGCTTTGACACGTGGTTTTGCGAAGAGGGTGCACAAAATAACTTACATAAATAGTTTTATCCTAATTAATATTTTACAGAAAGACATATTCCATTGAAAATTTCTTATCAACACACAGTTAGGTTTCCACAAGAAATCACTACTAGGTTGTAAGCCAAAATGTTTCTTGTGACAAGAAAAAGATACAATCTAGTGTTGTAAGCCAAAATGTTTCTGTGACAAGAAAAAGATACAATCTAGTGTTGTAAGCCAAAATGTTTTTGTGCCAAGCGAAAGTTACAATCCATCCAAAATCCACATCATAATGTGGTTAGAACCAAAAACATATGACACCCCTATTCTTTATGGCCCTGAGAATCTTGAGTGCCAAAACTCCCCGAGTTACCTTCTTGAGCCAGGTAGGTTGGCCTACCAGTCAAGGGCTAATTAGGAAATGGTTGATTGCTACCATATGATTGATTCCAATTTGTAGCTTCCAACATGGAGGTACTGAGTACCCATACCTCACATTTGCACTGCTGACCCCTGCATTAAGTGGAGGTGTGTAATGAGCATATAGAGAATTGACACCAACTCTGGTAGGAACAAGGCAAGTGGGTAAACCCTCAGTTTGATAGTGGGGCATTTGAATGTTTATGAGATCTTGGAATAATGGTGTATTATCTGCAATGGAGTCCAATGAGTTTGAAATAATCCTGGTTTCATCAGCTATTCTTGTATCGTTGATCATCACTTGTTCCTTTTCAAGCATTTGTTGTGCCTTTCGTTTTTCCTTTTCTTGTCTTGCCATTTTCTTTTGTTGGTCCTTAACTTGCCTTGCTTTATCTCTTTCAATCCTTTCATCTGCTCAACGTTGTGTTGCAACAATCCTTGTTGCCTTCTTCTCCTTGACTAGATCCTTCTTTTTCTGTTTTAATTCTTGCATTTCAAATTTATTTTTTTCAGACTCAACTAACAGGTTTATATAGTCCTCTGAGGTGAGTAACTGTGAACTTCAGCCCAGACGAAGACTACCCGGTGCACCTTGCTTTTTTTCATTGATACTCTCTCTACTGGTAGCTTTAGGAACCATCCAAGTGTCTTCTCCACCCCTCCCACCTGCATGTCATTGCTTGGTACTTCCCTTTCAGTATCTGTTGGAACTAATTGAACTATATCATTATCTTCATTTGATGCCTCATTATGTCCTTCATCTTCTTCCATTGATCTATTGTCCACAAAAAAATGAACAATTTCACTGTTCAATTCTGCTGGTTGTGAGGGAATGTTCATGCTTTCTTCATTGGTTGCTGAGAAACTATGTGCATTCATATTGATCATTGCTTCTGCTAGCCATGAAGGGGGGGTTACTTGGCTTGGCAATGTCAATTGGTCATTGTCAACTGCATGTTGAACAATATCAGCAACAGGAATTTCATGTTCTTGAGTTGGTGGAACAATCTCCATGTTACTGCGAATTTGTTCATTGTTATATTTTGTTTCACATATAGTTTTATCATCTTCAGCATATAATTGTCCTTGAGATAGGGAAATCATATTACCAACTACAACATCATCATCTTGGTCATCTACTTCTTGCACTTCAACACCTGTTTGGGCATTCCCTTCTTCCTAACCATCCACATGAAACGCTTGGCTACAACCAGTATCATGCATAAGAGCATCATAGTTCAATGGCCAGATTCCTGTCCTCCTAAAGCTAGCCTTGATATTTGATGGTGTCAAAGCCCTTTTAACAGCTTTACTTGCAAGCTCTGCTAGCTCAAACCTTTTTACCTCAACCCCTGGATTGTTTTCCATCCATGCAGCGCGCTCCGACCTGAAATAGTGTTGTAGATCTAACCCGGAAATATTATAGATCTGATATAAAAATATAAGACAATGCAAATAAACCCAAGAATAAGATGAAATGATTCACTTTATTGATCAAACCCTTAAGGTAGGGCAACACCATACATTCACTTCTTAAGGAAGGAGAGCACTTCACAAGCCATATGCCTGTTCATACAAGAATACTTCTCTTTATATTCATATCTTTCCATGTGGAGTCTCTAGCCTCTATATAGGCCTCATACATACAATACCATGCATCATTACCATGGTTTCCTCATACCATCAACTAATACCATGGGCCCATTACATTATTATTAACTACTTGTGGTCCCTTACATCACATGGGTTAACCACCTTATTTATTACTATGGCCCATCCCATTATTACATTATTACCTTGGGTACCTCCCTTGGTACCCCATATTACCCCCCCTAGGTATATAACATTCCACCCCCCTAAGCATGTTTCGTCCCCGAAACATGGGAAGAACACAAATAATAAGATCTACTCAAAAGAGTAGTCCACTGATACCATGCACGTGCATCTAGCCATCCAAGAGAAAGGTGAACCCTCGATCTCGTTGGTGCCTCGCTCGCTTGAGATGGAAGTTGACCGTGGCAGCTCTTTTGTGTGTAGTAGGTGGATCTTCTCTCCTCGCTATCCTTCATGTGAATACTTGGTTTCCATCTTGATGGTTGTCTTGCTGGGTGATGTGGGTGATGATATGTTGAAGTTTTAACCCACGATGGCTTTTTATTTATTTCACCTTGCTGTGGTGCCTGTTGTGGTGTCTTCTTTTTCAATATGACTTCAACTACTGAGCCCTCCTCTGATGTATCATCCCCTGTAACCTTTTCTTCTGCAGCCTCTGTTTGTGTTTGATTGTTGATCATCAAAGGCTCATCATTTGATGTGTCAGTCCCTTGAACATCTTTTGCTTCAGCCTCCTTGGACTCTACCTACTTATTAATGGAAATTTCCTGTAATGTAATTTTCTTCTTTTTATACCAGAGCTTCAGGAATTTCTTCTGCACATTAATATTGGTAGTACCCACTAATTCCATCCAAGGGTATCCCAAAACAACATCCATGTTATTCGTATCTAAAGCATAAAAATCACCATGAAACACATACTTATCCATAGAAAGCATCAAATCCTTATAGATTTGAACATCCTTATCATCAACCTGTGTATGTTCAATTTGTTTTGCTGGGACTTGCAATTTTTTCGCCAAATTAACACTAATAAAATTATTTTTACAACTAGGATTGATAGAAACAATGATCTTCTCTTTCTGAATCAATCCATGAATCTGCAATAAGGATATACCAGTAGGAAGTAATCCTTTAGGTTCCATAGTTTCCTTCTTTTCTGTAAAAATAAAATCTTTGCTAGGCAATGTGACCTGACGAGCTAACTGGCAAGCCTCCGTCCACGTGGAAGGGTGGTGAAGTAGAACTTGAGCTTTGATGGCTTCTTGAAGACCGATGATAAAACAGTCCTTGTAGAATGTATCTGTGAGACCCCTAATGCGGAAGGCTAAGGCTTCAAAAGCGGTAATATATTCCTCCACTTTACCAGTCTGTCGGAGCTTAGTGAGACGACCCAAAAAAGATTCTTCCTGTTCAAAGCGATCTAGGCTCGCCATCACAAAAATATTGGCGAAAAATTGAAATGGTCACAGATCCGTCAATATTGCTCAGAATCCCTATTATAACCTGTTTTTAGAAATGGAACAATCATTCTTCATTTGCCCATGTGATAAAAATCCTGATCCAAGCACTAGAATTACAGATCTGCTCTGCTACTCTCTCGCCGTCACCCAAAATGTCTGCAAAAAGAGCTGATTTTAAATCAGCGATATCTCCCTCATCCGGACTCCGATTCGACCGATTTTTTTTTTGAAATCGGGTGTGTTTTCCCAAAGAATACAGATATACAATTAGATTTTTCAGATCTTTCACCAGGGATTCTAGATCTGTGCCGCAAACTCGCTGCCCTGAAAATTGTCTGCAACCCCATTGATTTTTAGATCAGCGATATCTCCTTCATCCGGACTCTGATTCAACTGATTTTTTTTTTGAATTTGGGTATTTTTTCACAAGGAATACAGATATTCAATTAGATTCTATAAATCTTGCACCACCAAAACGTACAGATCTGATCTTCAAATTCGCCACCCAAAAAATCCCTGCAAAAAAAAAAAATAAAAAAAATTCCACGGTTTGCCCAAGAAAGTGCTCTGATACCAATTGTTGTAGATCTAACCCGGAAATATTATAGATCTGATATAAAAATATAAGACAATGCAAATAAACCCAAGAATAAGATGAAATGATTCACTTTATTGATCAAACCCTTAAGGTAGGGCAACACCATACATTCACTCCTTAAGGAAGGAGAACACTCCACAAGCCATATGCATGTTCATACAAGGATACTTCTCTTCATATTCATTTGTTGTAGCTCTGATACCAATTGTTCTAGCTCTGATACCAATTGTTATAGATCTGATCCAAAAATATACGAGAACAGAAATAACCCAAGAACAATAAGATTGAAATAGATAGAAATGATTCTTTATTGTCAAAACCCTTAAGGTAGGGCAACACCGTACATTCACTCCTTAAGGAAGGAGAACACTCCACAAGGCATATGCTTGTTCATACAATAATACTTCACTTCATATTCATATCTTTCCATGTGGAGTCTCTAGCCTCTATATAGGCCTCATACATACAATACCATGCATCATTACCATGGTTTCCTCATACCATCAACTAATACCATGGGCTCATTACATTATTATTAACTACTTGTGGTCCCTTACATCACATGGGTTAACCACCTTATTTATTACTATGGCCCATCCCATTATTACATTATTACCTTGGGTACCTCCCTTGGTACCCCACATTACCTCCCCTAGGTATATAACAAATAGTTCTTGAAAGGGCCAAACACACTAACATCAAGGGGTTGCAGTCTGTGAGTGGTATGAGTGGGCAATGTGAACAGGTCGATGCCTAAATTGTTTGCTTCCTCAATTTCTTGTACAGCCATGTGGCTCCCATGGCCATCTAATATCAAAAGGTGTCTGTTATTAGGCGAGACGCCACCTGGTACCGATGCAACAAAGTGAAAAAGCCAACTTAGAAACAGTTCTTTAGTCATCCATGCATGGGGATGTGCAGCCATGCATGCACCTAGTTCACAGTTGTGTATATAGTTTTTCAGTTGATTTTTACCTTTGAATAGATAAAATCCTGGGATTGAAGTACCAATTGCATTGATACAACATAAAATAGTTATCCACTCTCTGCTCTTGGGCAAAATCTTTGGCACATTTCAGCTTCCTCTCTTGGTAATTACCCGCATGCCACAATTCCTCCCTGCCTGTAAACCTGTTTCATCACAGTTCCATATATGGTCTGCTCCATAAGAATGTTTATCGTAAGCACTAGAAAGTGTGTCATAGAACTTTTACACAACTGCAGGGCACAAATTTAATGCTCTGTCTCTGTCAAGGCCCTCAGCAGTACGCAATACAAGTTTTGGATGCCTTTTCTTAAACCCAAACCACCATGATTTACCAGGAAACCCATCTTTGAATGGGTTTGGCCTCCCTTGACAGATTTGAGCAACTGTTGATTTGAGTTGTATCAACTCTAGCCCATGTCCCAGTTGGGCCATCTCTTTACACCACTCAACCACCTCGGCCTCCTCCTCGTCGGTCATAACTGTAAGAGGCCCTCTATGTTTTGTATGAGTCAGTCCATTTATCCAATAATGTATTGATGAGGGACGAATACCATGTTTTTTTGCAGATGCCCAAACTGAGTATCCATTAAACTCTATGTCGTCAATTGCAACTAACATTTTTTCTTTTGTCCATCCTCTTATAACACTGATATTTTTAGTTGAGCTTGCCCCTTGGACTGTTGTTGATGGTGGTTCTGTGGCTGATGGCATGTTAACACCAGTTGCTGTCACATGGTCATCCTCAACAATGTTCCCTGGTGCATTGTTGGCATTGACATCAACTGGCCTGTCCTCATCAGACGATGTGCATCGCAGCTGTGCACCCCTTGTCACTCTCCTGCCACTTCTCCTTGTACGAGCATAGTAACTTCCTTTTGCCATAGATGCAACAACCTGTAAAATTATTGCATGCGTTTAGACATTAGAATATTTGTAAATTATGCTTCATTACTTCTACAAAAGTACTTTTCCTTTATTACAGGAAATTATCAACATGTATGTTACAGGAAATCGAATTGCATTACTTCGTAGTCTTTCATTGCAAATTACATCGTAGTCTCTCAATTGCCTGCCTTTTCATCAGTTTAGCAACTTTTATATGTCTTTAAGTAGGATTCTATTATAGTTGTTTCAAATATCATTTTCGATTTTTTTCGTTGTTTGGAATTGCCAAAAATGTCTCAGTACTGCAAATTCTCCATTACAGTCCATGGCCACCATTCCAGGCATAAATTCTATGCTGGGAACAAATTTCATCTGTGATCAGCCTTGTGGTCTCTCAGTTGCCTGCCTGTTCATCAGTTTAGCAACTTTTATATGGATTCAAGTAGGATTCTATGATAGTTGTTTCAAATATCATTTTCCAATTTTTTTTCTTTTTAGCATTGCCAAAAATGTCTCAGTACTGTAACTTCATTGCAGTCCATGGCCACCATTCCAGGCATAAATTCTATGTTGGGAACAACTTGCAGCTGTGATCAGCCTTGTGGGCTCTCAATTGCCTGCCTGTTCATCAATTTAGCAACTTTTATATGACCAATGACACAACTATGAAATCCTACATCCAATTTCAAAAGATTCTCTTTCTCAAGTTGTTGAAGTTTGGATATGGGAGCACCAACAGTGATAAGTCATATTAATATTGCACATCAATATGAATTCACATTTTCTAGCCTTCGATTTAATGCAAATCCTCTTTCCGCATGGAACTTATCGAGCATTTCAATATTCTCGAGTTACTCTGAATATTTAGTATTTTTTTTGTTCACACTGGATTTTTCCATGTATTCATCTGTTTTCATAATGAGAGTAAATGTTTCACTTTCATAGGGCAGTGTCAAAATTTTGCAAATGTCATTCCAAGTAAATCCATAGTTCATCAATTTAGCAACTTTTATATGGATTCAAGTAGGATTCTATGATAGTTGTTTCAAATATCATTTTCCATTTTTTTTGCTATTTGGCATTGCCAAAAATGTCTCAGTACTGCAACTTCTCGTGGATTTTCAAAATTTTTCTTCCTTTTCTTGAAATAAGCAGTCAAAATTCACCTCCTAGGGCCACCTGCAAAAATTAGTTTTCACATTGATCGATTTACATTTTAATATTTTCTCTAAGTTTTGGATAGCACTCACAACCTCAAATGTCTAATATTCCTTATCTCACCAAGATGGGAGAATGTTCCCACAAAAAATGAAGGATGTGAGAATGGAATACCATATCAAGGCGTCCATGAAATACATGAATAACCAGGACCCATGATCACACCACAGAAATTTTGTTACTTTGATTAAGTAAAACATGCTACTTGCATGGAATATTTTTAATCTTCAATTTTGCGTTCATTGGAGAGGCCATAGGTTTGATTTGGAAATAGTAGTTGAAGAGGACATTTGCAAGCAACAATCTCAAGGAAGAATAAAAAGAAGCAATGCCAAAATCTCAGAAGTGATGAAAACCAGGGTAACTGTCAAATAGTTTATCAATGTTTTTTTTCCTCCTTCGACCATCTCAAAGCATGATTCCTTTGAGCCCATATCTCACTATAAAACACAACAAAGATAATGGTCCATGCCAATACCACAATGATTTTTGATACCATACTCATTCAAATTAGTGAAGTCTCCTTTGACACTAAACTGTATTGTATTCCAACATCAAGAAATGACTACCAAAAACATTAAGCTTACCTATATAATGAAGGCACTAAAGAGCCCTGTTGATGTGTCTCTAGTTTATGATAAATTATAATCAAGATTGGTTGCTCTTGTTCTCATCATTGTTGCCACATGGTTATTAAATAAAATTTTGAATTTATTTTTGCTACAGTAGCATGGAACTCTTTTGAACCGCATCCCTATTATCTTCAAGAAAACCAAGAAAAACCTCCCTCGAATTCTTTAGTTACTCTGAATATTTAGTATGGCCAGTTGCATCCCTATTATCTTCAAGAAAACAAAGAAAAACCTCCCTCGGAATATTCAGTTACTCTGAATATTTAGTATGGCCAGACAGATCATGTAAGAACTCTGATAAATGAAAACAATGAAAACAGAACTGTAAGAACAATGACTTTCAATGGCTGTTTGTGAAACCATCCAGGTATCCTTCTAGTAGTTATGGCCAGACAGATCATGTAAGAAATTTGATAAATGAAAACAATGAAAACAGAACTGTAAGAAGAATGAGTTGTAATTCATATAACTAACCTGGATATATTGGCAATTGTTTTGTGATGTTGTCTTCAAGTTTGTTGAATAGTTTGAAAGCATAAGATGCAACTTCAATAGTGGGTGGACTTCTTTTATAGTTTTGGGCACTTGAATTTAATTGGTGGACATGGATGCACATGGATTGCAATGGCTTCATTTTGAATGTGTGGTTTGGATTTAATTTGATGTGATCTAATGGTTGAGAATTGGTTATTTGTTGATCCATGTGCTTTGATCTGTTTTAATGAGAAATAGAGTGAGTTGGGTGTCATTTATTGCAGTTATTGGGTCTGGGTGTCATTTATTGCACAAAGTGGGTTTAAATGTTATTGGGTTGGGCGTCATTTATTTAACCTAGGGTGTTTATTTGTTGAACAAAATAGCAGTTATGGTTGACATACATTCCCTTTTGTTATGTGCAGGTAGGCATATTTATTTGGGATGCAAAGCTACAGTTCTGATGAGTGGGGGTTGAAGTGACTGCTGCTTTGTACTTCTGGAATAGACCATTTTGGAAGTCTTTATGGTTTTAGCTGTTTTCTAGTTGGGTCAATATGGTTTGCAGTCTTAACTAGTAAAATACTATTTATGGACAGTTGTGGGCCCAGTCAATGTATGGGGAAATTTTGGACATAAATTAATACTTATTTATACTTAATGTTATTTATTTTTGTTTAAATATTGGTTTCAAAAGTCTCAATTTATGGTGGTTTGGTGGGGCCAGTGCTATATCAATTACTGGTCCCCTGCACAACATTAGGAATCTCTCCCCTATACTACCCCTCTATGAACATATACCGCCCACGTATTAATGAGTCAATAATGATTCGATAACTAAATAAGCCTTGCCTGATCTATGTGTCAACTCCGAAAATTCATGTCACTTCAACTCTGAAAATTCACAGATACGGAATACTCCAACATTTTAACTTCATTTCATACTACAATATGGTTAAATGGCAAATATAGATCTTACCAGTAAATATGGTTTCTTCTTTTGTGTTTTTTTGGTTGCTTTAATTAGATAACACTCTCATAAATTAAGCACTTCATTTTCTTATGTGCTGTATGTGTCATCTTCCATATAAAAATGCGAGAGAATACAATATTGTGGGAAAATAGAGTTAAAAATGGGGTGATGTATTAGGAAGAGGAATCAATGTTGTTTGAGTCGTGTACTTAAGAACATAATAAATGCATCCCGTCAACAGTGGGTTCAGTGGGATAGGTAGGTGGATATGTATCTTGAGTGGATATATATGATTTATGTAATATTTATTGCATCAGATAGGAGATAAATAAATAGTCTTATAACTCCTATATAGAAAAATCAAGACATGTCTAAAAATTGTGCCGATCTTGTCTTCACACATTAAATCACTTTAACTTTTTTTTGCAGTCCTTTGGTTTCAAACTAAATCTGGCAGCTTCATATAGTGGAAATGTTTTTTCTCATTGCAAAATTTCTAAAATTTCAAATGTTGATTTACAAATAGATTCAACAATTATGAAAACCCTAAATTTTTATTGTATTTAATTATATACTCCATGAATTTTAATAGTTTTAGAACTTAAATTAATTCTAATAAGATTAGATCAAAATCCACTACACTCACCAAACAAACAAAATGTTATATTGTTATCCCACTTGCTATAAAAATGAAGAAGAGTGTATATTCTATAGAAAACTCTATATACATTTTTCTTATGTGTATGGGTATCATGTCTATTGACATGATCTAAAATGATAATCAATAAACACTCAACACCCCATTGCAATTTCATGAATATTGTCTATTTGCGCAGTAAATGCTCACATCATATATAATAATTATTGATAATCATCTAGCTATAAACTCATTGATATTGTATATCACTAGGATGATTTATTTTTCAACATTTATAATATTAATGAGTTTGTGATAAGTTTCATAATGTTTACCATATATGATTGATATTAGTTGTAAATATCCATGAGGGATGGTATAGTTATGTATATGAAATATTGTGTTTGTGATCAAGATAGGAATTTCAAAAATCAAACTATCCATCAAACACGAGGTTTACAAAATTTTCTTATAACTATTAATAATTTAAATGTTAGTTAAATTACTCTGTAATATGCAATTTGCTCATTAAATTATATCCTTGTTTATGATATAGTGTTTCAATAATTTCTCTCATGTCTATGGCTATTGAAACCCTTGACCAATTTTTTATAGATATAATAAGCAAATACTAAGCTAATGAGGAACAACTTATATAAATTAAAATATGGTTAAATCATCTTGTGGTTGGGAATTTATCCATCAAATTCTATGCCTATTTATAATATCAATTTCGCCTATCAAATTCCATCCTTGTTAGTGAGTATCTTGATTTTCAAATTATCTGCAGTCAATGAATTATAAATATGAAATAATACATTTATTTGTGAAGGATGGATTATAGATTTAAAATTGGCATTGTCTATGGTGGCCACAATTTCGCTCGAATGACGAAATTTTCGCTAGAATAAGGTGAATTCTTTTCAAGAAATCCAATCTTGGGAGTGTTTGAATCATTTTTTTCATGGTAGAAATAGGTTTAGCACCATTAAGAACCCTTAGGGCACCCAAAACCCTGAAGCTTAACAAATTTAACATGGATTTCCAAAAACTTATGCGAGATTTTCTCAAAATCCTACTAGAATTTCCATAGTTTACCATACAAAATTGTGGCATCATTACACTACAATTTTAAAAATATTTGAATTGTCTCACCTAACTAAATTTATTCTAGTGTATACAATATACTTATTTAACTTATTTATTTATTTAATATTTTACCTAGTTAAATAACTAAATATTTATTTATCTTACTTAAATATATTATTTAAATATAGTTATGCTTTCCTATCCCTGTCCCTTATCCAGTCTGACTAGCCATTTCCCAGTCAAATATAGCTGTTAGTAGGTCTAGTTTACCAGTTCAATATAGTCGTTCCCTGGTCAAATATAGCCATTGGATGTTCTGCTCTGACTATTTAACATGCAACCTAGATCTAATTCTTCAACTTGTCCTGACGATGAACCACACTGGTTGGTTCGAAACACGTCGAAAAATGATTTATCATGTGATTTATGCCAAAAAACTTTTTCTCATGAATATTAATGAATTTGCAAATGCCTATACAAAATTTGTACTCATCAATGATTGGATGGAACACCAACGTCCATTTGTGGTGAAACACAATGCGAGAGATCACAAGGGAAGACAATCTCACTGAATCATTGTGATGGGTGACCTGCGACCAATGAGATAGTTCTGATGGGTGATCTGTGACCAATGAGATAATTGTGATGGGTGACCTGTGACTCAATATAGCAGTTCTCTCATCATTGCAATGTCAATAATCCCTAGATTATACCCATGTGGCATGCTATTTATTTTTATAGAAAGGGAGTAGTTGCATCCTTAGAGTCCCAAAATTCCTATGATAAATACAAAGATAGTTACTGTGTTGAAATGTTTATCATGCTAAATTCCACCCTACTATTCTAATTGTACCATGTCTCCAATCTAAGTTCCCCCATTAGCTTCATTCAACCTTTCAGGTGCAGGTGCCCAGATACAGAAAACATACATTCGCATGCGAACTAGTCTTATTTTGACTTGTTTTACTTTAACTAATGATACTTATTTTACTTGCTACCATACTTATTATGCACCTTACAGGTCATGAATAGTCTTTAGGTGATTCATATTGGCTAGAAAATAGGTACAAGTAGATGTTATGTAGTAGAGTTTCCCGGTAGGAGTAAAGATGAGAAAGATAGATGTATGGATTGCTAAACTTAATGATGTTGGGAATATTTTGAAATTTGATGGATATGACTGGAATGAAAAAAATAACTTCATTTCATACCACAATCTAGATAAAAATGCCCTAAATATCTATCCATGTGACTTATTCAACTGCTTGTTAAACTACTTATTAGTAGCCTGAACTTTTTTCTTATTCAAACAATGCTTAGGACCCATGTGATACTTAGGAGCCTTGCAATTCTTATTCTTATTCAAAGAATATGAGCCTTGTGATTCTTATTCTTATTTAGAGATTATGAGCCTTGCGATTCTTATTCTTATTTAGAGACTATGAGTTTGTTATTATGTTTTAATTTATTACAAATTAAGTTAAATATACTAGTGTAACAAGACCTAAATTAATTTGTCAAAGGATAATAGTTTGAGTGGTAGCTAGTGGGTTTAATGCCCCCTCCACCATGGTTCTATTCTCTAGAGATTAAATTTGAATATTGATATAGAGGTAAATAGTAGTAGCGATTGTGATTTGATCTTATGTCATAATAGTATGATCTTAGGTTATTAGGTCTTTCCCATATAGTGGCAGCCATTGTGGTTTGATCTTAGGTCTTGCACATATTAGTATGATCCTAGGTGTTGTACATAATTTTCCTCCAAAGTTATTGATAGTCCTAAATAATCTTTAGTGAATCCAATACAATTAGTCTCAATGAAATGTTATGATTTTCAAGTAACAACTTAGGTTTTCAAACAATAGTAAGCTTGCTTTCACAAGAGTTATTGTCCATAATTATGAAAGAGAACTAACTTTTATGAACCAAAGAGATATTGATAAAAATGAAATATTCATGAATTTAAATTGGCTCCATAAAAAACCTCCTTAAGTGTGCCTTTTAACAATCTTGAGAATTCTAACATATGAACCCCCATATTAGTCTCTCATATGCCTCTCGAGATGAAAAAACTTCATAGGGAAAAAGAGGATTGGAATTGGACTAGGCCTCATGTATGTGTGGGAGAATAATGAGAGACTTGTGGACATGATTTCCATTATGGATGAGGATGAGTACCTTCTTTTGAACTGGATTCATTTATGTTAAAAAGATCAACCATCAACCACCGCTTAAGCATTATTGAAAATAATTTTACCAAATTATTTTTGGATGGAGTGCATGTTAGCTAAAGTCTTCTCTTAGAATTCAATGAAGTATTAAAGCATATATAACCATAAGAAATAAAATAATTCAATTTATATATAGTACCAACTTAACATACTAGGTTTTGACTATCCTCAATTTTGTGTTTAGTATAATTAGGAGTTTGTGAAATTAGGGTGTTTCTTCCACAAAATAAGAATTTGAAATTACAAAAGAAAAAGAAAAAAAACATGAAAGTTCTAATGACAAGAAAGAAAAAGAGAAAGTATGAATATAAAATAATTTTGGTGAAGAATTATTTGTTTTTATAGCATGTTTATGGTAAATTCCTAACTTTATAACTACATCTATAAGAAGGAAATTTATTTGTAGAACTCCAAGAATTATATCATAGTAGTGGAGGAGAATCTCAATGATTGTATTTATCAAACTTAAACATTAGAAAATCTTTGTGTTCAAAGAATTTTTATTCCAAATTATGAACTTGTTAGTCTTGAATACTATTATGTTCTTATGGTTTTGTTAGCCTTTTATACATTTACTTGTGATTTATTTTAATAGTGATTTCATTATGATAATTGCACTCCTTCTAAGTCCCTCTTGTGACTATTGAGATGTAAATAAATGGATTCTACATAACAAAAAAGGCAACTAGGGTTGGGTCGTGACTTGTCTATGTATTGGAGAATGATGATAGACTCAGGGAATTTTTAGTGGAGTCCAAAATTTCTTACAAATTGTCTTAACATTTAATGAAGTATTGAGTTATATGTAATTAAGCAAAAAAAATGCGGATAATTCAATGGTACACAAAATACCAATTTAGCCTGCTAGATTTTGATTCCCTTAGTTTTATGTTTAGGATATTTAGCTTGACTTTGTGAAGATATGGTGCTTATTTTAGGAAAAGAAGGTTTTAGAAATTTATAACGAAAAAAGAAAAATACATGTAAGAAATTTTTAATGAAGTGAAAGATAAAGTGTGATGCAAAATGGATCATTTCCTTGTCCAACATAAATACATACATATTACTTGTAGTGAATCATATCCTAACATTCATATCATGTGATCCCCGATGGACATATTTATAATCAAAGTCATAAAGAAACTAATGGACATTGATTCTTCAAACACAATAATATGGAATCTACGAACTAAGGCAAGTATATATTATTTGTTGCTTGCACATAAGTAAAACAATTAAAAATAAATGAGTAATTGTAGCCTCAACCCCTCCCTCCAGTAACCATTTTATGGTATCATAGGGAGGGAATGACAATATCTCTTCTTCTATGTTTTGAAAATTATTCTATATACGATGGTAAAAGCCACAATCAACAACATCATAAAAATTAGCATGTAAACTCATAATCAATGGTTTTATTTCATGGTTGTAAGTTACATATACGTGGGGTTGCTTATTGTTATTATGAAATTTCTTGGAAGTTGTACCAAAAACATCTCACCTAAGTCACTGGTGACACATGACACTAACAACAATTTTTGGCTTCTTAAGCTTTAGATATGCATTAATAAAACTAGCAAAACATGTAACAAAACAACATATGTGATCCAAAACAACATACATATCCAATGTAATAGCCCAAATGGAATGAATTTTAAAATGAATAGTAAATATTTTATTGATAACACCTGGTGAAGGAGATCTACAAAAGGGTTTATAAATCCCCCTCCGTGGGATGGATTATTTGATGTCCTTGATGCTTCAGTAATCAATTCTCTCTCAGTGTGTGAAAAACCCAAAACAATGTGGAGAACTCAAGTGGGAGCTCAGATGAAAAGAGACTACAATGGTGACGATGATAATGATCATGGTGAAAAATGAATGGAAAACCGTCCTATTTATAACAAAGTATTGAGGTAATCTCGAAAATGGAGAATAATAAAATAATTTTGACCAAATCAAGATCTAACCATTAGGAATACTTTAATATATTTTTTGGAGAGGGAAAATATATTCAAAATGGTCAAATATATTTATTTATAAATAATCAACAAATAAAATTATTTATTAATTATTTCTTGAGGATTAAGAATGATGTGAAATTGAAATAATTATTAAATAATGATTTAATCATTATTCCAATAATGGAATTAAGGAATAATAAATAAATAGTTATTTATTTAATTATTCCTAGGTGATTTAGTCAAATGTGACAAGGAATAATGATCAAAGGATGATTTAATAATTATTCTTAGGGAAAATATTGGAGGGGGTGAGACTTACTAAACTGATAGAAGTCTCCTTTTATGTTGGAGTACATGATCTCAAATGAGGCGAAGGAGGTATACCCATACCTACCGAGATAACTGTGTACAAAGAATAATGGTGACCCCATCAATGTGGGATTGAGCTACAAAGTACATGATACATGATACATGATACACTGACATCAATGGGTCATAAAATAATACAATGAATCCCATATACATAATGTGCCTAGAAAGACATAAGCCAGGACTGAATACAATAATATATGAGTACATGAGACATAATTCCCCTCAAGCTGACATGGTGGGGGGGTTGAAATCAAAGAAGCCTTGTTGAATATGAAATGGACTTGAAGATATGAATGGATCATCTGAAGGATACATGAATTTTGTGGGCGCTGCAAGTGGCTAAAACCAAACCCATCACATCTACGGAACTGCATTTAAGGCTAGATCAACATTTATGAACATTCAGACATGGGGTGCACCCCCTCATGAGGTTTGGAACATATCACACACACCCAAAAATCACTGGGACAATCGTTTGAATCACTGTACCATCAAGTGTATGATTCTCTATCATGCGATAAGGAGCTGGCGTCGAGCACAGGAGAAACAACTAAGTCAAAAGGAAATGGTGATTCTATTTTCTTGACCAAGGCATTGAACCAAGGTAAAATTTGGAGCTAAGGTACACCTCCCTCTAGACCACACTTCTCGAATAAATGTGTTGAAGTCGACAGAATATGGCCCGCCAGAGTTATGGTAATGAGGAATCTTTAACAAAGGCATGAGGTATCATAGTAGAGTGATTTATGGATTGACTCCAATGATGATGACGAAAGGGAACAATATGAGTGGAGGACTAATGACTTCCCTTGTCATAACATGATATGTATGTATGACCTGGCAGCGAATGACTTCATTCTGGATTGGATGGTCAATTACTCAAACGAGGGATTTTCAAAGACAAAGAAGTATAGCTGGAGGCCAAATATGAATACACTGGGATTTATGTGACACAAAGATGTATGGAATACTGTAGCAGCACCCAAGGGGACTTGAAATATACTCCATAGATTCAAGGGTGACGCGTCTTGGATGCTATGAAAAAGGGTGACTCGATGATGCTTCCACATGTGGGAGGCCCAAAGGGGGCCATGAAAACATGAGTAAATAATGGTTACTCATGATGAAAATTGACACACAAGTCAACAAGTGCCAAGGCAACGTGGTACCAAAGTATAGTCAACTTATATGAAGAAATTCGGTTTTAATAGGTGGCAGAGTGAGACCTCATGGAAAAAATGGTTTCCTGGTGAAGTGTCAAATGACCAAAGACAAAGGGACACTCATTATAGAACTCGGTGAGAGATTTCTAATGGTGTTGATGGTTCGTCAAACAAAGTTGCAGTTTGGTTGCAATTGGCGACGAAAAACTAGGGTTTGTCTTATAAAAGGGATTTTTGCCCCCAAATCAAATTCATTTGCATAGTGAATTGTTGAAGAATTTCGAGAGGAGGAGAAGGCCCTAAATATTGTGGATATTTTAGCAGAGAAACTAACTGTTAGAATCGTGATCTACAAGTTGAGGTAGGTGGCCTAACCTTACTCATCATTTTTGGTGGATTGGATGTTCAGATTAGGGCTTCAGCTCTCTGGGGTAAACCCATGCTCTTCTTCACGGTCAGAGCGCACTTATTAGGCCCTGATCTACATTTTGGAACATAGAAACTGGATTAAGAAGTGCATCCAACACATTTTTGAAGGAAAATACTATGTTCGGGACTGAGAAGAAGAGTAGGATGGGGGGTCTATGTTGAGTTTAAGTTTTGTACCCATGATGTGTGCCTTTGACTCTGAACTGAGAAAACATAATGGAATGTTGCAGGTATGGCAAAGATGAAGATGTCATGGTGAGAAAGAGAAAGAGACTTGGAGACCCTTTTTACTGAGTTTGAGGGGAATTAAGTGGTGAGTGGGATTTTGGTAGGGTATGGCGTGCTAAAATTCTTGGAGACTTTGATGAGGGTTGGAGAGCCCTTATTGTCGAGGATTGTGAGGTACTGGGACCCAGATCGAGAGGCCTTTGTAGTATAGTGAGCTATTGGGACCCAGATCCACGACATATATTTTCTGACAGGATTCCCTCTGCGAGGGTTGTGGGGGAGATACATCTAGTGCTTCCTAGTGGGAGGCATATAGGTGAGTTTTCTGATCATCACTGTGTACCAGGGGTTCGTGCAAATGGCACAACCATTCAGATCAGTGACTTAGAGAGGCTTGAGACATGAGCTACAGTCGCAATAGTGTTGCGGATATTGGGTAGTCATGCCTTCCATCACATCACTACGGAGAATATGATGCTGGTGGAGAATGTGTTGGCATGAACCTACTATGGGTGGGCCCAGATGATGTTGTCATCACTAAAACGAAAGTTGACACTATGAAGGTGGAGGAAAAATGATAATTGTTATTCTCGGATAATATTATGCTCATTCTTCTTTGAGAAGACCCTGATTATCCATCCTCATATATAGATATGTGATGGGGTCCCACATGAGAGTAGGATGTGCCACTGGGGGGAACTACCACGATGAGGTGGAGGAGGGGGAGTCAAACGAGTGTTCCGACCTGATTTTTTTCCTCATTGGGACTAGATGCCACTATACATAGATGATTATCCATATAGTGGAATGAACTATCAAGGGGATCTTGACTTACCACTTCCACCGGGACAAGCATGGGGTCCATATGGTAATTGAAGGTTACTATATATTCGATGCATTTATAGTTTAAGAAATATGTGTATGTTGTGCTAATTTCTAAACTTTGTGGTATGCAGATATAACACCGATGAGGCCAGCAAGATACATGGTACAATTTGCAGCACCTACGGTTGTGGATCAGGGTGGATCCACATCACAAAAAAGATAATGTAGTGAAGCTCTACCAAAGGATCTCCAACGTAAATTTTCCATGCTACTAGCCAGGGTGACAAACCATGAGTGACATGAGTTAGAAGATTGATATACAAATGAGTGCACTAGTCTTCCCTCAGAGTGGCGAGGAATCACGCGACACATTTCTATAGCTATTCAAGTAGTACGAGACCTATGGGCTAGTGGGATAGAGCCATTGACTCGGGAGCCTTTAGATGATAGTGATTAGGTATAGGGACATGTGGGTCCCCATTTTTGTTTTGTGATAGCATGCGAATGAGCATGTCGGATGTATTTAGAGTAGTGGACTCAAAACATTGTATGTTGGATATTATGATAAATAATTATGGTTATGCATACTTTTGTGACAATTTTGGTTCGCCATTTGTTTATGCTATGGATGTCTTCTTATATATGCATGTGATAAATTCCAGTCTATAATATTATTTTCAATGGTATCTACATAGTGATTTTGGCCTCTAGGAATATGATTGAATGTAATGGATTCAAATTCATGTGACAAAATCTTAACTCGTAGATATGTTCTAAAGAGGATATGATTATGCACATGATAAACGTCGTTCAATTGAATGACAAGTAACAATGAATCAATATAAACATGAAGGTGAAGGATGCGACAATCAAGGGCATTGGCTAACAACCTATCACAACATCATATTCAACTTGGTTATTGGTGGCAGATCCAATGCAAACATCGTTCGAGTGAACAAAAAAATGAAAGGGGGTCAAAATGGACCAAGCTGTCGAGGTTAGATTCATGGAAAAGTGACTCGCACCATCGGTATAACCGATATAAGGTGTGGATGATGGATCCATCTAAAAGATGCAAGAAGTAAATGAATAAGATGGTGGGGAATGCAAGCTACCTAAATGAAAGAAAAAGAAAAGGATACACTCATTTCAATGGGAAATGTTATGGGTAAAATTTCTTTACGTAGAGCATGTTGTAAAGGTTAGGAAAGATTTCTCCTTCTAGACCCTCTAAAAGGTATGCCCCTTTTCCCAAACACTTACAGATGATGTACGGTCCTAGCCATAATGGTTCAAAATTTTCCATGCCCCACGACATCATGATCCTGTTCATAAACAAGAACAAGGTCGCCTTCATAGAAGGTACAAGGGTGGATGTTTCAGTCATATTGAGGTTTGGTGTGCTTTTTGGTCGTCTCAATGGTTTACAATGCAACATGACGGTCTTCATTGGCACGCTCAAGCATGATAAGTTGTTGTTCTAGAGGTTGGGTGTCTTGGAGGAGTTCGATGACAAGGTGGAGGGAGGGGATTTCACACTCGATTGGTAAAACTTCATCCTCTCCGAAAATGAGGTGGAATGGAGTGAACCCAATGGTAGTTTCGACACAAGATCTATAGGCCCATAAAGTAGTGACAAGGATAAGATGCTAGTTAGTCTTGTGTTTATTCACCTTCCGTTGAAGCATAGTCTTAAGGATTATGTTGTCAACTTAAACTTGGCCATTGCCTTGGGGCTAATAAGATGATGGATATTGGTGTTCGAAGCCCAACATAAAAGATATCTCATGCCATATCTCATATGCAAAGTGTCAGCCATGGTTGAAGACCAATTGTTTTGGAACCCTAAATCAAGCGATACAATGGTTAAAGAAAATGAGGGGTGCAATAGTCGTCGTGTTATTGAATATTGGCATGGCTTCAACCCATTTAGTGAAATATTCGATGACCATGGTAATATACTTATGGTTATTAGAAGATGGGGGTTGACACTCGATAAATTCAATAGCCCATTTACAGAAAGGACCAACTGCGATGATAGGATGTAGGGGAGTAGGTGGAGCTCTCAACTTAGGGGCATATAACTAGAAATTAGGATAGTGTTTGACTACCTCAATGTAATCGCTAAAGAGAGAAGGAAAAAAGTAACTGACATGCATGATTTTTTGGGTACTGGTCATCGTAGAGAGGTGTCAACCACAAGCACCATGATGGCAAACATTGAGAACTTGTTCAAATTTAGCATGGGTGAGACACTAACAGAGGAGAGTGTCAACACCGCGAAGATAGAGATCATCACTAATGAGGAGATAGTGAGGGGATTGATGTCAAATACTCCATCGATCATCACGAGTGAGGTGTGGGGGAAATTTATGGGTTTGCAGATAGGAAAGGATGTTTCCATACCAAGGATCATCCAAAGTAATGGTGAACAAGTGTTCATATGGAAGATCAGCATTTATCAGTGGATCAGACGCACTAGTGGGAAATTTAAAAATGAATTCAACAAGGGATAAACCTTTCTTACTTTTGGGAGTGGAAAATTGTTGAAGGATAATGGTCCAATGTGCATACTTCCCATTAATGATCTGTTGACTCAATAGGAAGCCCATTTGGTTGGAATTGGTCACAATTTATGTGGTACACATAAGGATATAATGAAAAATATTTTGAACAGAAAACACAACAGCTAGCAGCAACTTTTCTTTGTGTGAGTAGGACATAGGGCGACCATAAAATTTCTTAATGACATAATAGATAACATGCTTATTTTTGGTAGAATATTCTTAGATTAGGACCCCAACGACCGAATAAGTGGATGCAGAGATATACAAGATGAAATCCATCTCAAAGTTAGGTGGAATGATCAAGGGAGCAGAAGTGAGAGCACGTTTGAGGGCATCGAAAGATTATTGAGCTTGGTCATCCCAAACAAATGGAATGTTAGATCAAAGGAGTCTAAGAAACCCATGCGCATTGGTGGCATAGCTAGGACAAGCATACGAAGAAAGTTGGATTTTCCTTGGAGGCTTTGTAATTGATGAAGGGTACGAGGAGGAAGAAGTTCGAGAATGTCTTGAACTTTGAGAGGGTCAAGAGTGATACTTTCTTTGGACATAATGAAGCCTAACATTCGGTCGACAGGAATGAAAAAGACACACTTAAGGGAATTGTGGTGAATGTTATACTTGTGACATCGAAGAAAGATGGTATGCAAATCATGAATGTTTTGTGACCGAAGTTTGGAACGAGCAGTGATATCATCTAGATATGCAAGGATAAGATGAGCGAGGTCATGAAAACAATAAGACATAGCATTCTGAAAAGTGGCCTCAATATTATTTAAATCGAATGGAATGACCTTATAAGCGGAATTTCCCCACAAACTAGTGAAGGTGGTTTTAAGATGATCGACATAATTGATACACATATGGTTATATTCAGAGAATCCATCCATAAAGGAAAGAACCTCATGCCCTACACACTCATTAATGATTTGGTATATGAAGGGTGTGGGAAAGTTGTCTTTGGGACAAGCTTTGTTTAGATCATAAAAGTCTATGTAGAGACGAATGGTGCCTTGTTTCTTAATAACGGGAATAGGATTGGACATCCATGTGGTGTATTCGATAGGAGAGATGAAACCATCCTGCTTGAGCTTATCAATTTCAGCTTTGATAGCTTCACATTTAGAAGGATGGACAGGCCTTTGCTTTTGGTAGAAAAGGATGGCATCGAGCCAAGTGTCGATGTGATTTTCAACAATGGTGGGATCAAGTCTGGGAATTTCATAATAAGACCATGCAAAAACATCATAGAATTATTTGAATAACTTGGTGTAAGCATCAATTTCTTCTAGGGTGCATTATCCCGCAAGATGATATTTTCTTCGATCCCTGGTTTATTCGAAATGTTAATTTTCATGGTAAAGGAAATGCTAGCCATATTTCCTTCTTCAAAATCATTTAGTGTAGGAATGGGATTTTTAAACCAATTGACTTCACCATGAATCAAGTATTTTGATTCAACAACATATTAATCATGGGTTTGTTGTGGAAGGAAGTACACAAGATGGTGCATATCATCCCAAGGATAATCAAGGGTGGTCATGGCTTCCATGATGTCGTCACCAAAATGGAAGATGGGAGGACTGGAGGAAGAGATACCACATGATGAACAGGAGATATCTGAGGTATCCTCATGAGAGACAAGGTTGACATATGCACTGTCAAGTCTAGGAGACAAGTGTCTAGTAGATGTGACATCTATCGATGTTGAGACCGAAGTAGTCATCGACAAAGGTTAAACATAATCACAATAGAGAGTTCCAATCTATCGATCCCATGGATGACGATAGGTAGATAAGAGGAGCGGTATTATACGTCATTTCAATATTAGGGGGAGGGATCACGATGGGTGGTTGAGAGACGACCTATTCTGGAGTAAGGGTGGGACCATAATCTATGGGTAGAGGAGAGGTAGATTCACTACGAGCAGCCTATAATTCATGAAGCACTTGAAGTGTATCACGAAATTGTTCGAGATGGGGAAAATGGTGAGAATAATGGCCATAATTATCACACAAAGCATAGGGGTGATTCGTGCATAATGATCTGTTCTTCTTAGTTGACTCAGGTAAGGTTACATGGACCTTAGGAATGTTAGAATCTGAGAAGGTATCAAAGACCACATTCTTGATATTAGGGAGTTCAGGACAATTGTCAGTGACACGACCAACAAAATCACATAAATCACATAGAGGAATACGCTTTGGAGGCTTAGGAGGTGCTGGAATTGTTGGGGGTGAGTTGTCTTTGGTCCCCTTTTTCTAGGCTTTCCCCACCTCACCAAATGATTTCGTAATAGGCGTAGGTTCTTGTTGAGGTTTTTGTGGAACTGAAGCAAAGGAAGGGGTAGGAAAAATCGATTGAACCAGGGTCAAAGAAGTGTAAGGTTTGATATGAATCGGGGGAATTTTTGTGGGAGGATCAATGTATCAGACTAGGATCCACAAGGTAATGTTAGGTAAAGTCAATTTAGCCATGGAAGGTGTAGAATAAACTCCCAAGGGTGGAAATATGAATGGTATCTAGAAAGAAGGGTGATTACCTTGGGGAACTTCTCTGAGATGGTTAAAACCTAGGGGAATGGTTCCAGGTTGAAAGGGATTAGGAGAGATACCAGTAGAAGGAAGGGAACCTTGAGGAGTGATACCAAAAGGTTGGCTTGAGTTGGGAACAACATGTTGTGGAGGTGCTAGTTATTGTGAAGTCATACCAGACCGCTTGTGGGTAGCCATTGATGCTTGAAGCATGTGAACACTTGATGACCTAGGCTCAGAAGGAGTAGGTAGTGGACCATAATAGGCACCAAGCAAGGTGGAATATTTGTAGACACTAGGAGAGACATTCGTGAGGGATGAGACAATCTGATTTCTAGTCATCGATGAGATAGTGGACTAAGGTGAAGTCTAATATTTGGGATCATAGTATGTTAGATGATGGATAGTTATGATATTTCCATTATGAGGGAAGCACATGTTATGGTGAACCACATATGTGACAACAGACATAGCATAGGTATAAATATGACCCAAAAGGATGTTATAACATAATGGGGCATTAATGACTTTGATGTCAATAGAGACAGTCTTGCCGGAAACAATGATCAGACAATTGCAATATAAGCTAAGGGGTTGTGAGGGATGACTGTCCCAAGCATGAAAAGTGATGGTGGATGGGGATAGTTCTAGGGAACCAAGTCACTTCCAAACACTAAAAACCATCACATAGGTGGAGGCACCTTCGTTTATGATACACCACTGGGCAGTGGTGTTTCTCATGGAGACTTTGATTTGGAATGCAATGAATGAAGGTAAGGGAGGAAGTTCTAAATTTTCAACATCAAAGACAATCATACGATCGTCATGGGGATCCACAACACCCACAACAAAGAGTAGATCATTCCGTTGGGATGGGCACATCTGGAGGACTTCCAACATTGACATGGAAGCATGAGACTACACCAAGTCATATACTATGCTATAGGTATGGGAAAGTTTAGCAAAAGCAACATTTCGATGTAATGAACCTTTAGGGATATTGGGGATAACCTCTACATTAGGTGGAGGGATCTATAAGGTACCATTGGACGACGAAAAAGGCTCTATGGAAACTTGGAGTTGGGACTCAGTTGTTGACTTACCGCATATCTTGTCGTATCGGCGTGATCGAGTCTAGAGGTTGACTTGTTCAGTATTGACCTCATCAGAATTCACCATAAGAATCTGATAATCATTGTAACCATATGGTGGAGGTGGGGGAGTTGCATGACCTTGTGTAGGTTGAGCAGTAAGATATCCTTGGTGAGGAAAAGGATTCGTAAGCACAACCGATTGAAATTTCTTGGAAGGTGTACCAAAAATATCTCACTTATGTCACTAGTGCCACATGACCCTAACAACAATTTGTGGTTTCTTACGCTTGATATTTTCAATAATAAAGCTAGAAAAACCCGTAACACAAAATATGTGATCCAAACACCAAACAACAATATGATCCATCTAGTCCTAATGATGAACCACACTTGTTGGTTCGAAATGTGTCAGCCAAAAGATTCTCTCATGTGATTTCTACCGAAAGACTTTGTTTAAAACAATATATATGCAATGTAATAACCGAAATGGAAATACTATTAGAATGATGGTGAAAGAGATCTACAAAAGGGTCTGTAAATCCCCCACCTTGGGATGGGTCCTTTGATGTCCTTGATGCTTCAGTAACTGATTCTCTCTCTCAATGTGTGAAAAACCCAAAACAATGTGAAGAACTAAAGTGGGAGCTCAGATGAAAAGAGACGATAATGGTGATGATGATAATGATCCTAGTGAATAATGAATGGAAAACCTTCCTATTTATAGAAAAGTATTGATTTAATCTCGAAAATGGGGAATAATAAAATAATATTGATGAAATCAATATCTAACCATTAGGAATACTTCATTATAGTTTTTGGAGAGGGAAAAGATATTCAAAATTGTCAAATATATTTATTTAGAAATAATTAACAAATAAAATGATTTATTAATTATTTTGCGAGGATTACAAATGGTGTGAAATTGAAATAATTATTAAATAATGATTTAAAAATTATTCCAATAATGTAATTAAGGAATAATAAATATGTTAGGTCCCTATAATACTAGTGACTCCCCCATTATTATTGTCATTGTATCCTTTATTGTTATTGTTGTTCCCCTATTGTCCCCATATTGTTATTATTGTGCCCCATATAAGCCCACTATTGTTATTTTTGTGCTCTTATATTATTATTGTTAGGTTCGCTTTGATTATATTGTGACCCCTTAGAATTCTATATATAGAAAGGAGGTTTTTTCATTTGTATTATCCAAGAATTTTTCATTTGTGTAATGTAAAGGAGGTTGCCCCCTCGAATATACTGAATTATAAGGCGTTGATCTTTCTTTTCTATCTTTTTGTGAGCTGGTTTCATAACATTTGGTATCAGAGCATTGGATTCTAGGGTTTCGCTACTCCAAACAGGTCATTGTGGCATTTTCGGTACGAAGTTTCAGAAGCTAAAACAAAAGCCCATTTGAGAAGAAATTGGTCTGAACCTCAGGTTTGAATTTCAGATCTTTTCTAGCTATATTTTTGGAGCTATGATCTCATGAAGTTAGGGTTTTTGAATGCTCCAAAATTTCATCTCAAACAGGTCATCGTGGAAGTTTCGCTATAATTTTTTTCTACGAAGGTTCAGACTCTAAAATTAAAACCCATTTGAACAAAAATCTTAGTGAAGCTAAGGTTTTAATTTTAAAACTTGTCTCACTATATGTTCAGAGATATAATCTGAGGAAGTTAGGGTTTTTGAAAACTCCTGAATTACATTCTAAACATGTGACCTTGGGAAAATTGTCATAACTTTCTCTCTGAGCATCAGATTGAAATTTCATCAGAAGCTACAGAAATAAGATAGAATGTATTTTTCTGTGTATTACTTTTAGGTCCGAAGGTCGAAACAATAACATGTGGCACTTCGTACAAGTTCGCTCTACTGAAAAAAGTATATAAGCAGGTCATCTTGGGAGGTGGGGCATAACTCTTTCTCGGAGAATCCAATTTTGATCAAACTGGTGGAATTGGAAAGACGGCACATCGGGATACTGTAGGTTGCAATTTCGGACCTTGGAGATCAGCAATTACAAAGTTACATTTTTGCATAAGTTTGGTTTGAAAAATTTAGTTTGAAGGAATTCAAAGGGCATAGTGAAGCATTATTATCAGTAATTGATGCCCCGAAGAAAAAAAATGGAAACACCTAGTAAGCAACTTGAAATTTCTAGCATGACTCATGAAGAAGAGGATGAAATGCAACATGATATATCAAAATTATGATACCAAGTGAAAAATTTCACTCACACAAAAAGTAATAAAAGCTAAGATGGATGGTTTAAAGAAAGACGTAGAAGATAAGATGTATGGCGTGGAAGCTAAGATGGATGGTTTAAATAAAGATATAGAAGCTAATATGGATGGTTTAAAGAAAGGTGTAAACACTAAGATGAATGACGTGGAAGCTAAGATAGATGGCATGGAAACTAAGATGGAAAATTTGACAAAATTTCTATAAGAAATGATTACTAGTGGCGAAAGGTAGTAAAGGAAACACGTGATGAGAACAAAATAAATGTTAATCATGATTTCATAGACTCTAATGTTGGATTGAAGAACCACCATGTTCCAAAGATCAATATGAGGAAGTTTGATGGCAAGGATCCCACAACATGGATACTACAGATGGAGCAATTTTTCGATCTCCATAATGTCCAAAACACACAAAAGGTACACATTGCAACTTTATATTTTGGAACCAAATCAGTTTGTATGGTATCAACGGCTTTTCTCTCGTAAACAAATTGTCACTTAGGCTATTTTTACGGATGAAATGATAGCACATTATGAGGATACAAAAAGAAACACCTTTTTTAGCCAATTGATAAATCTCAAACAAAAGGGTTCAATGATGGAGCACATTGAGAACTTCCAAAAATTAAATATAAGGGTAAAATATTTTCCAAAGGAGCATAGGATTGATTTGTTCATAGGGACTTTAAAGGATGTCATCCAACATTAGGTTCGCCTTTCAGAAACTGATTCATTGGAGAAGGCATTCAAGTTGGCAAGAAAGATGGAAAGCAAAATTATGGCATCAAGGAAGCCTACCACTCACAATCATAAAGATGGAAGTGTTGTTTCCCCTAGCCATCCACAACCTACAAGGTTGACACCACAACAATTGGAAGAAAAAAGAGCAAAAGGGCTTTGTTACAGTTGTGATAGAAAATAAACTAAAGGTCATAAGTGTGCTGAGAAGAAATTATTTTACATAGATTGTAAAGAGGAGTAAGAAAAGGAAGAAGAAACGTCAAAATAAGAGGATATACACTAGGAACAAACCCTAGAGAAAGAAGAAATGAATCCGATCATATCTTGTAATGCATTGTTTGGAATTACCACTCCTCAAACTATCAAGATAGAAGGGCATATCAAGAAAAAAAAGGTAATAGTGTTGATTGATTCAGGAAGTATCCATAATTTTATTCATTGTAAGATAGCCAAGGAATTGAATTGATTCCTATATCTGGCACCAAAGTGTCAAGTGATGGTTGCAAGTGGAGGAACCATAACTTGCTCAGGAAGTGCCATAATATCAAGCTATCCATGGGAGAATATGTATTGAATAACCCAATGCTTTCCATTCCAATGCATGGTGCTGATGTTGTATTAGGAGTCCAATGGTTACAATCCTCGAGTACAATAGCTTTTAATTTTCAATAAATTTTCATGAAATTTTCTTCAGAAGGAAAGGAAGTTGAATTAAGGGTATCGTAGGGAAACCGAGAAGGAAAATCAACTCTAACGGGATGACAAAACTTCTAAAGAAACAACAATGAGGCATAATTTCACAATTATGTTCACCAAAGGTTCCCACATCGAAATTATCTATTTCTCTAGATCTCCAAAAAGTATTGGACAATCATTCCAATGTATTTGAGACTCCCAAAGGCCTCCCACCTATTCATGATCATTATCATGCTATTCATTTGATTCCGAGAAGTGTTCCTCCAAACATCGGGCCTTACACATATCCCTATTCCCAGAAGAGTGAAATTGAACGTTTGGTTGCAGAAATGTTAGAGGGTGGTATAATTCAACCTAGTCAAAGTTCTTTCTCTACTCCAGTAGTATTGGTTCACAAGAAGGATGGATCATGGTGCATGTGTCTAGATTATAGGGATCTCAACAAGCTCACTATTAAAGATAAATTTCCCATTCCTGTCATTAATGAATTATTGGATGAATTGCATGGATCAATTTACTTCACCAAGTTGGATCTTCGTTCAGGATATCATCAAATTAGAATGAAGACTTAAGACATTCCAAAAACAACATTTAGAACTCATGAGGGTCATTATGAATTTTTGGTCATGCCTTTTGGCCTTACCAATGCACCTTCTACATTTCAAGGTTTGATGAATTCCATTTTCAAACCCTTAGAAAATTTGTGTTAGTATTTTTTAATGATATACTAATCTACAACAATTCTTGGAAGGATCATGTTCAACTTGTTGACAGGGTGCTCAAACTATTGGAGGAGAAACAATTATATGAAAAAAGATCCAAATGTTTCTTTGGAGTACAAGAGGTTGAATATCTGGGTCATACTGTATCTCATGAAGGTGTTAAGGTAGACCCTAGAAAAATTAAAACCATTAAAGAGTGGAAAATACCCACATCCATAAAGCATCTACAAGGATTTCTCGGGTTGACAGGGTATTATCGCAAGTTTGTTATGAATTATGGGAGAATAGCAGCACCTCTAACAAAATTATTGAAGAAGGATGCATTTTCATGGACTCGAGAAGCAATGAAGGCCTTTGAACATCTTAAACAAGAAATGTGCCAAGCACTGGACTTAGCTACACCAAACTTCATGAAAACCTTTATTGTGGAATGTGATGCCTCAGGAAATGGAAATGGTGTTGTTTTAATGCAATAAGAAAGACCCATTACTTTCAAAAGTCATCCAATCAAAGGAAATTACTTACACAAAACTATTTATGAGAAGGAAATGTTGGCAATACTACATACACTTAAGAAATGAAAACCATGCCTAATGGGAAGACACTTCAAGGTAAACACATATCATGATAGTCTTAAATACTTTTTAGAACAAAGATTATCTTTAGAAGAGCAGCAAAAATGGGTCACAAAGATGTTGGGTTATGACTTTGAAATCATCTACAAAAAAGGGAAGCAAAATGTTATGGCATATGCACTCTCAAGAAAGGATGAGGATGTGGAAGCATTTCTTTGCACCATTTCTATTATCCAACCAGATTGGATAAACGAAGCAAGGGATGAATGGAAGAATGAAAAAGAAGTGTGGGCACTCATTCAAAAGTTACAACAAGATCCCAAGGCATCTGATACATTTAGCTGGAAAAATGATTCGTTATGGTACAAAGATCAGTTATACCTATGTAAGAATTCCCAACTCAAACAAAAGATTCTTAGGGAATTGCACATCTCTCCCTTAGGAGGGCACTCAAGATTTCTAAAAACTTACCACAGGGTTAAGAAGGAATTTTTTTGGGATGGCGTTAAATCAGATATTCAAAAATTTGTGGCGGAATGTTTAGTTTTCCAACAAAATAACGTTGAAACAATTAAGACGCCAAGTCTATTAAAACCTTTATCCATTCCAAGCCAACATTGGGAGGAAGCTTCAATGGATTTTATCATAGATTTACCTAAGTCCAAAGGAAAGAGCATTATCATGGTGGTAGTTGATAGACTTACCAAGTATGCACACTTTTGTGAATTATCTCATCCAAAGATTATTGTAAGCGACAAAGATCCCATTTTCACTGGAAATTTTTGGACAAAATTATTTTCTTGTCTTCGTACTCAGTTAGCTCATAGCTCATCTTATCATCCTCAATCTGATGGGAAAATTGAGATAGTAAACAAATGTTTGGAAGGATATCTTCGTTGTTTTGTATCTGATAAACATACACAATGGGTCAAATGGTTGCCTCTATCTGAATGGTGTTATAACACTTCCTTCCATACATAAACAAAAATGACCCCATTGATGGCACTTTATGGATATCATCCACCATCCATCACATCATATTTAAGAGAAAATTCTAAGGTTCAAGCAGTGGAAGGTCACATCAAGCATCAACAACAAGTTCTCCAACTCTTAAAGGATAACCTCACCTTGGCGTAGAATAGAATGCAACAGCAGGCAAATCAACATCACAACGAAACAAGTTTTAATGTAGGTGATTGGGTATTCCTACGGCTACAACCATAGAAACAAATGTCCCTCAAGTAAGCTAAGAAGGATAATAAATTATCACCAAAGTATTATGGTCCGTACAAGGTGTTGCAAAAGATAGGTACTATGGCATACAAATTGGAGCTTCTTGCAGCTTCCTGAGTGCACCTAGTTTTCCATATGTCGTGCTTAAAGAAGGTTTTAGGTTACAAGCTCCCAGTTCAAACAATATTTCCAGAACTTGATGAGGAAGGAAAAATCATATTGGAACCTGAAGGAGTCAAAGAAACAAGAACTCGACAGCTACGAAATCGATCAATTTGAGAGTATCTCATCAAGTGGAAGAACTTACCTGTTGAAGATTCCACATGGGAGGATGAGAATTTTATACGGAAGCATGTTAGGTCCCTATAATACTAGGGATTCCTCCATTACTATTGTCATTGTATCCCTTATTGTTATTGTTGTGCCCCTATTGGTTTCATAACAAAATAAATAGTGATTTATTTGATTATTCCTAGGTGATTTAGTCATATGTGACAAGGAATAACGATCCTAGGTGATTTAGTCAAATGTGACAAGGAATAATTATCAAAGAATGATTTAATAATTATTCCTAGAGAAAACTAGATAAATAATGTGTTTGTTTGTTTGTTTGTTTGTTAATGATTTAATAATTATTCCTAGAGAAAACTAGATAAATAATGTGTTTGTTTGTTTGTTTGTTAATGATTTAATAATTATTCCTAGAGAAATCTAGATAAATAATGTTTTAAATAATGTTTTTTTTTTTTTTTTTTTTTTTTTTCAGAAAACAACTTAATAAAAATGGTTTACTAAATTATTTCCCATGGTGAAAGTGATTTTAGTATGGTAAAATCAATCCTAACATGGTGTATTTTGATCCATCTAGTTAGAAATGGCTACGTGATCATGTTTTGGTGATGATCATGTTTTGCTGATAACACATAGTATAACGGTTCTTTTGTTGTGGACTGTCTTCCCCTAACTTGAAAATAATTAGAAGAAAAATAAAGCATAAAAGTGAGGAATTTCATTAAAATAAGTTAGGAAACCATACATAGAAAGTATATACATGAAGCATTTGGACTTTAAAATCTTATGGAACTCAATTAGACCTTAAAATGTTAAGGAACATAACAAACCACAACTCACTATTCAAAAGATTTCTATTTTCCTTTTAAAACACTTATGCCTTGTCTTATCCTTGGCTTTCCCTTGCCTTGCTTTGGGAGTATGCTAATTTTTATTATGGATGATAAATTTGCAAATAAGATGAATTTATCTTTTATATATGTGTGTGTATGTGCGTGTTAAATACATATTGATAGTGGAAGGAAGTACACTATTAAAATGTATTAACCATTTTAATTTTATTCTTATTCTTAACTTATATATAAAGAGGAAAATATGATATCTAAATATTTTATTTAAATATGGACATGAAATTGAAATATTTTTTCATTTTTGTGTTTATTTTAAATACCACTTATGAATAGACTAAGCATTAAATAAATGAATAAATACCACCTATTGATGAAGCAATGTGACAAAACAACATGGGAAACCACTTACATTGTTTCAATCAAACCTATATGTTTATTTGCCTGCAAAAGGTGGTGCACTGAATGAATCTTATACCAAAATGCTTTAAAGATAAATCAATCTTTCTTAGCATTGAACAATTTCCAAGGGTCCCAAGAATCAAATCTATGTGGGCATTCTCGTAAGAGCCCAGTAATTGTAGGTTCTTTAAGTCATCGAGTTGGTGTGGAATGGTCCTTATCAGATCATTTGCAGAGATGTATACCTTCTTGAGTTGTTGTAGACGTCCCAAAGCCTTGGGTATATGACCTATGAATATGTTATGAGAGAGATTGAAATATTGGAGGAGCTATGAATTCCTGAGGTGGGAAGGGATATTTCTATTCAGGTTCATTCTACTTATATTGACTCCTATAACTTACAATTTGTAGTTGTCACTACTACATTTGAAACCCATAAAATTACATAAATGGTTGGAAGTATAATTTCAATTATGCATAGAGATCAAGGGATCATTCATTTTTGCGCATCTCAATTCCATCAGAGTTTCCACAACTACATCTTCACCTCGATGGTCATAATGTTAAGATCTGATGGTGGCTTGGCTACTACTTATGGAACTATGAGATGCGATACAAGGTATATCTTGATGTGGATCATTTTTCAACGCATTTTCTAAGTGATCTAGATTGGATGATTATATTTTTTTTCATCTATCTCGATGCATTCAGAGTGGAAAACATGGAGAAATAATCTCATGGGACTGATTTGACCAGTGGGACCCATTTTGGTGAAACGAGGTCTGAAACCTTTCGGGAGCATTTTGAGGCATCACACAACATTTTTGGGGGTAAAAATTTTCCGCTTTAGCACAACACCATTTCATGTTGTTCTACACAAAAATATATATCCAACACTGAATGTGCGCCAATCGAAGTCCGTATGCAAAATTTGTGCCACTCAAAAGTTGACCTTCCTGTTTTCACACCTATGGTTTGAGAGGATGTTGCGTCAACCTCCATTATTCATGGAAAAGGGGTTAGCCACATGTTTGTGATGTAAAATATTTTAGTAGATTCTATATTGTAACTCTAGTTAAGAGTTGATGTAGTCAAAATTAACCACTAGTAGTTTATCGAGTTGTGTTATAACCAGGCCACTAGAAGGAAGAGGTATTCAATTCTTTCGAGAGAATTTTGTTCCATATATGAGAAAAGATAGCTAAGAGGGATAGGAGGTAGATCACACAAAGAGGTTTTGTGCACTGTAGAAGCCCACGATCCACAAGCCTTACTTCTTTATATTTGCAGCCATATTTCTAGATAGATAAAGAGAGCGACACAACCTCACCTTCCAACTGGGTTTTCTCTTGAAAGGGTTTCCCAAACCATATCTTGTGTCTTATGTGTGTGTGAGAGATTATTTGTTCGTTCTCTATTTTTCTACATAATTTCCATTCACATGCATGCACTATTTATAGTTAAATTTATAGATCTTAAATTTAATAAAAATGTAATAGAGTAGAAATTCAAAATTTTAATACATTATTTTCATATTTGTTGTGACGAACTTTCCATTGGAATGTCCACAACAATTTATAGATCACTAAGAGTTAATTTTGTGTGGGTTTGGCTATAATTTGATGTTGACGATGTTGGACTCGACATCATGTTAGGGGATCTCCCTGGTAATAAATCCCAACTAGACCTCAGACCGTTTGGAGTAGGAGTCCCAACAATGGCTAGTACAATATTGCCTTAATTACAGTTACGCGTAGAGGTAAGTAAGACGACCTTGTTGGAAGCAAGGATGTGACCTTGCAACAAGTCAAGGAAGGTGCATGAAAGGCTCTAACACATGGAAGGGGAGAAGAGTGCACCCCTTAGAATCCTGTGATAGCATGTTGCTTGAAAGGGAACACACAAGTTAAAAGACATCATGAGATAGAAAGTAGGATAACCGACAATCCAAAGTGATAAGTTATACCAACAAAATTCTTTGATAAGGTTCATACAAACACATACATAATAGTCCATACATACATACATAAATTACAATTACATACATCGTTAGAGTAACCAGGATAGCGGAACTACAATAACAATATATGCATGAAACATGTTGGATCTGTTATATTAAAAGAGTGAAATATCCAATCATACATACAACCATGACAACTACTAGTCCTGATAGTGGAATGTTACAATCACTGCCGCCTGCTCCTCCAAAGAGATGTACTCACTTTGCGCTATGTAGAAGCCAAGGCTCATTACAGTACACTCCAAGCTTTCTCTAAGTTATACATATCAGAATCTTTGCTCCCAAAAGCCTGGACAATGAGTTATGAGGTTCTATATATAGCATATTTATAAACAATTTATAGAAAATTTTGACAAGATTTCATTCCCATTGTTTGTTTTGTTAACAAAGGATAAGGGTTTTGTATGGACTAACAAGTGTAACAACACTTTTGTAGAATTGAAAAGGTGTGTAACAACATCTCCTATTTTGCGAGGACATAACTGGAGTCTATCATTTCACATTTCCATTGATGCTTCTAATACAACCATTGGTGTTGTACTTGGAAAACATGAGGAAAATAAACCATACGCCATCTACCACATCAACTATAACTTGACCCCTGCATAGGTAAATGACACGATGACAGAAAAATAGTTCCTTGTTGTTATTCATGTTATTAATAAATTTAGGTATTACATTAATGGTTCCCAAACCTTTGTGCATACTGACCACTTTGTTATCTGGTTTTTAATGAATGGGCTAGTTACTATGTGGTTGATGTTAATCCAAGAATTTGATATTACCATTATAGATAAACCTGGGAAGGATAATGTTTTGCATATTTTCTTTCTAGATTAACCAGTGTTACTGATGATCTTCTTGTTGAAGACTCTTCTAGATGAGTAACTTTTTGTAATATCCAATTATTCACCTTGGTATGCAGACAATGCCAATTACCTTGTTGTAGGAAAGCTTCCCCGTAACCTTTCTCCCAAGAAAAAGAGCAAAATTGTTTAACAAAGTGCCCAATATTTTTGGTTGGATAACTATCTCTTCCACACTAGTTTTGATTAGCAAATTAGAAGGTGTGTAATAGAGGATGAGATCTATGATATCCTCAAGGCCTATCATGATGGGTCTTGTGGAGGGAATTTTGCAGATAGTAGAATCGGTCATAAATTTCTACACATGGGTTAATTTTGGCCTACTTTATTTCAAGATGCAAGGAAATATGTGCAAGGGTGTGATAGTTTTCAGAGGATGGGTCAGCCTACTTAATTAGATGAACTGTCATTACAACCTCAATTGGGGATGGAACCATTCGAGAGATGAGATTTAGATTTTTTAGGACCAATCAATCCCCCAATGCAGCAAAATAATTATATTTTAGTGTGCACATATTATGTCACCAAATGGGTGGAGGTTAGAGCACTTACCAGGGAAACTAAACGTGTTTTTACCAACTTCTTATTTGAGGAAATATTTTCTCAGTATGGAGTGCCAAAGGAAATAGTTACAGATGGAGGAGCATAGTTTACTTCTAAGATAGTACATGACCTTGTCAAAAAGTACATAATTCATCACTGTCACTTCATCTTACCACCCACAGGCGAATGAGCAAGTGGAAAGAAGCACAGCCAGCGTCTATTGAATGAACCAGGAACAAGACCTCAGCCACTATAAAGGAAATGGCTCCACATTGACCATAGGAATGAAAGAGATCGATCCCCAAATTGAGACGACTTCAAACATGAACAAATCGATGAGAAATAATCACGTGAATAATAAGCATGCCTCGAACGCGAATCAAAAGGTCTGAAAACCTGGAGATAGAACATGCGGATCTCTTCCGATTGGGTATCGTTTCTCGCCGGAAGCAACTTGGGTGTACACTGTGACCAAATGATAGGTATACGAATTATGGGACCCGGCCTGGATAGCCTCAGCTGTCTGGGTAGGGGTGGCAGAACCAGGAATGAAAGTCATAGGCACATTCTAGAAAGATAGAAAAGGAGCTAGGGGGCTTTTCTCAGCGAATGCACACGCTTATTGGAGAATGCACACATGTGTGAACTAATAAAATACTTGAATTCATTCACAAAGACTATGGTGGGTCATTGAAGAGATTGGGTTGAGGGACCTCCAAAGGTATTATGGTCATACATAACTACTTGGAGAAATACTACATGATTCTCTCCTTATAAGTTGGTATTTGGTAAGAGTCCTATCTTTCCCATTGAATTTGAAATTAAGACACTCATAACTGCTTTGGAGGTGTATTTAAGAACTCAGAGACATTGACCTTAATGTTAGAAAATGTAAATAGGTTTGGTCTTAATAATATCTATTGTACGTATATTATTGTATATTTATGTAAACATCAAAATAAAAAGAAATGTTGTTTTTCAAGTATGGGTTTCATGCTCAAATTATATGTTCATCTAGGTCATGCATGTTCTTCATGCTTCTTGGGATTATTGAGTCAAATGAATATATGTCATAAGTCAAATTATTGTTCTTGAGGTCCCATTTGGACTTAGAAGAGAAAATGGAAAAACAAATTTGTTTGAGTCAAAAATGTAATTTTTGGTCTATAAGACCAAGTTGCCCTGGAAAGAGGCAATTCGACCTAATAGATAATGTATATATAGAGACAGATTCAACCTCATTTGAAGCACCAAGTAATAAAGTTCAATCTCCAAGAAAAGAGAAAAATTCAAGAGAAGAAGTTGGCAAGAAAGAGAAATAAGGAAGAAAGAAAACCGAAGTTTTTTGCCTTGAATCTACCATAAAACTCTCACACGAGAAAAATTCTAAAGCTGTTGTAGGGTATGCAGTTGTGAGTCCAAAATTTGAAAGATGGGATATGAAATACTGAAGTTGGGGCCTGAAGGATGTTATGTAGTGTAGACATAAAATTGGTCCAGGTTGGTGTTCTTTGTGCAAGGGTAGTGAGGAATCCATATATCATATTTTTGTTCAGTTCCCTTTCTACTCAACATGTTTGGGATACATGTTGTTCTTTGATGGGTTAGGATTGAAAATATGAAGGTAGATCATTTGAAGTTATTTAGAAAGCTTGGTTTGAGAATAGGGCCACGAAATCCTTTAGGGCTCTCCCACTCATTCTATGTTGGGGCATATGAATTGCTAGGAATAAGGAAATTTTCCAGAACTCCTCATCCTATCTCAAAAAGGTTACAGACGAAGGATTAGCTATTCTCTCACACTATCTCCAATCTAAGATTGTCATGTGTGGAAGATCAATGCTCATGGAAACTCTAGATGTAATCATTCCTTGGTGATCTTTTGATGGGGTGTGACAAGGGGAGGAATCCATATATAGGGGTGGTTTTTCCTTCTCTTATATGTGAATCATTCCTTTCATGTTAAAATGGGTATGGTTAGGGGCACAAATAACTGGGATAATGTTGTTGCATGTAGACCACTTATTTCTTTTGCGAAGGAAAAGGGATGTGCTCACCTTTAGTGTTTTGGTGACTCTTTTTTATTAATAAACTAGGTCAATACAACTCAGATATGCAAACATATTATAGTGTTGGAAACTAAACTAAACCGATAAGCGGGGGGAGGGGGAGGGGGGTGTGAATTATTTTAGTACATTCATGGACTTAAAATTTTGATTTATTCTCAATGATTAGCTGAACTATTAAAAGAGCAACATACACCTTATGAACAACATATTTAATATATAACCAATATTTAATAAGTAAACCACAGTATAACATCTTTCTTGACAACATAAAATCAACACACTAAACAACACAAGTGGAGACCAGATATAAGTGGAAATCCATAAAGGGAGAAAACCATGACTTTGTTATCGTTGTGATGCAAAGGCAAGGTCGTACTCCCTTATTACATCAATTTTTTTATAGGATCCAACTTACACAAGGATGCTACCTCGATTCTTTTGCAAGCTTCAACTTGCAAGGAAGCCCCAACTCCTACAAATTTTATGTAAGCTACAACACGCAGGAGGATCCTACCTCAACAGGCTCCAACTTGTTCTTTAATCAAGATGCAACTTGAAAGGAGACTACAATTCCATTATACATAAATTAAATAATATGTTGGTTTACCTGGTCTATAACTATGCATACCTCCATCTCTATCTCTGCTTCTTCTTCTCCTCAAATCAGCTTCACATTAGCTCTATATATGTGTCAGGTAACTAATCAACAACATCTAAATCAACTCTCATATTCTCTAACTCTCTAACATTACAACCTTCCAACCTTACACACTTTTATTGATGGTTATTTGTATTTCATACAAGAATATGAAGTGAGAAGGATTTTTTCTTAGCATTCCACTCAATCATTTCACACCTTTTGATATTTTGAATATTAGAATAAAATAAATGTTTCACCGAATATTATCTTCAGCGACCTGTAATGATTAAACTAGCAAGATTAACAACCATAGCCTTTGAAAAATACATTAAAAATACATCAACAACCATAACAAATCACAAGCATAACAATGTTCTTCATGTCTCTGCCTTACATCACAACAATCTTTGCAACATAACAATTTATACAACATTATGTCATCAGTAATCAACAAGCATATGTAACCAATCCGATGTGTAACATGAGAACTCCAAGACAACCATGCCATCAATGTCACTCTTTTCCATCTTAATTTGCTTCTCCCTTGCCATTACGCTATATGCAACATCATCAACATGCAATCAACTCAATACGCAATAAAAAATTATGAAAGCAATCTCTAATAAGTTGTTCTCCTTCTGAACCTTCAAAGCATAACGATACATGTATAAATACAAGCATGGCATGAATAATTCTTGTTCAATTGTGTATAAATTAAATATGCCATCATACTTTCTTGCTTATTTACCTTGCTGTCAACAAGCAACATATCTATGTAAACATCAAATTCTCACAAAACATATGGTGTCCACACTTCTTGTTGCTCATTTTCTATTCCTTTTCCATAGATGACAACATTGCCAACATATATTTGATCATATTGTGGAGGATATTTAGATTTTAAAACATTCATTCACTTCATTTTCATGTTGTCATGTATACAGGGAGAGGAATGGTGATGTTGATAGACTTTCTTAGGAAGTCCTTCTTTTGATTAGGGGTTATGGCAGGTAACCGAGATGATGGGTTCTGACCAAAACCAGTTTTACCACAAGCCTTCTCTCATGGCCCCCCTCATGTTGCTCCTGTTTAATTTATTTTCTTTATATCTCACTTGTTGGTGTTGCATAAAAGTTTTTGTATGTATATATTTAGGACGTTTGTAGGATTGTTTACACTTATTTTTTTATCGTGATCAAATTCACAGTGCCTATATATCTTGATCTATTGATACAAAAATGAAAGCATATAAACAAGAAAATATATTTTTGTCAGTTTTTTTCCACTCAAAGGACGTTGGAAATTCCTTGAAAAATGTACATAATAAGTGTGTAACTGCCTATATATCTTGATCTATTGACACAAAAATGCAAGCATATCAACAATAAAATATATATAGTAAGATTATCTTTTGGATTAATTACATTCTTGAGATTTGGTTGATGTTTCGAACCAACTAATGTGGTTCTTGAGATTTGGTCAACGTTTCGAACCTTTTTCCTAAGGATGAACCACATTAGTTGGTTCGAAACATTGACCAAATCTCAAGAATGTGACTAATATGAAAGACAATTTTATTATCAATACGGATCACAAAAGTCTAAGATCGAACAAGAAAATATATTTTTGTGAGTTTTTTTGCCACTCAGGATGTGGGCAAATCCTTGACAAATGCACATAACAAGGGTGTATAACGGTATTTTCTTTAGAAATATGAAAAATAATATGGTTGTCTTTCATAGGGAAAAAACAATAAAAAGAAATTAATTAAATATTAATAAAATGAAACACATTTTATGAAAGAATACTTAATCCAGACTTAAACATGAACGCAACAAATTACAGAGATAACCATATACACAAAGATGCAGCGGAAATAATACTTCATTTCACTAATGGAAAATACTGAAATATGCTTACAACCACAAATGTAAATAAACCAGCTAGGGCGATGGTAGCTTATCTCTGAGAACAGATGTGTGGCTACATGCTTTTGAACTGTGTTACAATGAGGCTCGAAGGCCTATTTATTGTTGAGAAACAATGGAAAACCCTTCACATTCCAAAACCTAACCCTAGAAGATGAAACGCCAAATTGTGGCCCCCGTTTTTGGGTAAGTTGGTACATCAACTTCCCGGGGTCTCAAATTGGTCCTATTATCTCCGTTTGACACGCATGATAGCCCGTTGGAAATATCTCTCCGAGGAATACGACGGAAAAGGCGTTTTTTAGGTAAAAAAATCATTGGCGGTAGATTTCCCAAAAAACGTCGTTTAGGGCCTCAAAACAGCTCCGGAAGTTTAGGACCCGAAAAACTGCTAAAAATAATAAATTGTGCTATAATTAAGGAAACTGAAAAAACTGAAAGAAGCACTAGAGGGGATCCAAGTGGAATTATCGAGTGGCCACCAATATCCACCTGGATCAATACTAGAGTGAAATATATTATATTTTACATTTTTTTGAATTAGATGTAGATTATAATATTTTATATAATATTTAATATATTATTATTATGATTTTTATTTTAAAATAGATATATAAAATTTTCATAAACACAAATCATATATCTTCAAAATCTGATTTTATTTTATATATTTATTTTATTAATAGACGTGTTTATTTTGGAATAAGGTTTCAAGAATTTTAATTTAATTATAAATAATTATTAAGTGAATGGTATGGATTTAACCTCTATGGAATATTCTAGAATATTGATAGCAATACACATAAAATAATGATTGAGATTCAAAAGTAGTTATGCCCTTTTTACCATTTTAATTAAATTGATCAATTAAAAAAAAACTATATATGAACAAGTGCCATATAGAGTAAGTTGCAATTTTTTGGGCATGTAGTATTCATAAGCCATCGCATTGTAACTAAGCCACGATCTTTCGAATTGAGGTTCGAAAGGACCTTAAGGTTTCTATGTGATTTCTCCCAAAGATCCTAGTTTATGTCATGAATCACAAAAGCATCTTATTTGAAATATTATTCCATGTCTTTTTAATGTATATATGTTTAGCTTATATATTATTTTTTTTATAATTAATGATAATAATAATAATAATTTAAAATGAAGTTATAATTTAGAACTTTTATAAAGAAAAAAATTAATCTTAGCCAACATAAGATGTCTCATGAGCTAAGATTTTTGATGTTTATGAACATCTACCAACCATTTAATTTATATGGTTGTGCTAGTATTAAATTTAAATTTATTATAAAATTACATGAACAATCTTTTGGCACCATATTTTCAATTTGAAATATTATTATTTTTTAAAATTTTCATAACAAATTATACATTAACACAAAAATTTCTTATTACCACCAACATGAACACAATATATATATATATATATATATATATATATATATATATATATATATATATATATATATATATATATATATATAGATTCTTCAAAAAAACTGTATATTGTCCAGAACACCACGCAGGATGTTCATAAATAGGAGCCTTGTATTAAGTCTGTACATGTGCCACGCAGGGCCATACATAAATATCCTGTATAATATATACATAATTTTCAAAGAAAACATTGTTCAAAAATTTCCAAAATAAAACCAGATCATGGGCTCTCTGCCCTGTGATAATGTAGATCTATGTATGGGCAGTGATAGTAGCGGCATTCATTTGTCCCTCGCTGTTCCTGGATCATCCACTCTCCTCTGGGAAGTATCGTGGCCTCCTTGGATAGCCCGTCAGCACAGCTGTTATGTTCCCTATAAATATGATTGCATGTGATATTATTAAATTGAGCCTTGAAAATGTTTATTTCATCCAAAATATTACTGAGTGTGTGTATGTGACAAGCAGTAATATTATTGAACCAATTTATAATGATCTTCGAGTCTCCAAAAATATTTATGCCCATGCAATTATGCCCCAAAGAGAAATGCAAGAGATGATGAAGGGTGATGAGTTCTGCGAAATTGTTTGTTCCAGCCCCTAATCCCATCTTAACTTTGAAGTAATGATGTTCACTAATGTATAAGATGAATCCACCACCACATCCCTGTTGTTGTGCTGCACCATCGAAATATGCCCAAGGGGTATTTTTATCAATATGTGGAGGAGTATGAGGCCTACGGGCTCGGGTTTGTGGAGGATCAGGCATCTCATTATATGTCGATACTATACATGCCGCAGTGTGTGGCCAACACACAAGTTTGTTGTAAAAAATAGAATGATTCCGAGCCAGCCAGAGATGCCAACTGATAATCAAAGGGAGACTTTGAAGTTTTGAACCTTTATGCCGATTGTACCAACCTTCCCATGCTTTGTTTATGTCATCACCTTCCCAGAGCCCTGTGTAGTGAATTGTAGAGGATATATTTTGCCAAAGATCAATCAAGGCTGAGCATTTCAGAAACAGATGTAAAGTCGATTCCAATGAGCTTTTGCATAATGTACACCAATTTGGCCCATGGAAGGATTGATGCATGAGATTTTCACCTGTGGGAACTTTGTCTTTTAGTATACACCAGAAAAATAGTCTGGTCTGAGGAGGCGCAGTAAGTTTCCAAATAGGCTTCCACCAGAAGGTAATCAAATCCGATATCTTGTGGGAGAACAGGGCTAAATAACCAAACTTAGGTGAGTATATACCATTTCCCGCATGACACCAAATGAGTTCATCCGGGCCCTCTTTTGTCCTGATACGAGATTTAGATAGTGCAGAAATATAATCATGCCATTCTTGGTGCCAACATTGTGGTAAATCGAGTTGTAAGGTGGTTTTCCATCTTTGAGCAAAAATTATGGAATTATGAGGATCCACAATGTTTGCAAGTACCTTGAGCTCATGTTAATGAAGATGTTGTATGAGTTCTCTAGACAGCTAATATCTTCCTCCACCTCTAATCCATGGATCTAAACCAATGCGAGCCATAGATCCATCGTTGATTCTCCAGGCCAGATTATCCCTGATGAGCAACAAAGAGTGAAGGAGTGCCTTCCAGACAGATGAGATGCCAATTTTAGGCCAACTTGGCAAACAAATCCAATCCATGATTTGCTGAGGCCAAATATACTTGTGATATGTGATGGTAGTCCAGAGATTCTGTCCGGTTAACAAAGTCCATCCCATTTTTGCAGCAAGTGCTTGTGCGAAAAAAGGAATATCTTTTAGGCCCCAGCCTCCCCATTTTTTGGGCAGCGCTATCTTACTCCAGCCAACCCATGCAAAAATATGTTTGTCTTGGTTTCCATTCCATAGATATCTGTTGCAAATTTGTTGCAAACGAGCCAAGATGCTCCTAGGAATCCAAGCAAGTGCCATCCAGAATACAGGAGTGGCCTCGAGAAAAGATTTTATAAGAACAAGTCTACAAGCTCTGGACAAATATCTGTGGCTCCATATGGTTAGCCTTTTCTCCAGTTTTGTGATGAGCCAAACCCAATCAGCAATTTTTTGGCTGATAGGATTTATCCAGAACCCCAGGTATTTGAGACACCGGTCTAGAGGATTGATGCAATAAGGGAAAAGCTGATGAGAAAGATGTGACTCTTGGATGGAGGTTCGGGCAAAAGTAATGGTGGATTTTGAGTGATTGGCTAACATCCCAGTAGCTGATGAGAAGAGAGAGAGAATCTTGGGAAAGGAGTGGGAATCCCGAATACTTCCATTAAGAAAAATAAGAACACCATCCACAAAAAGTAGATGGGTGAGAAAGCAGTCATCCGATATCTTAAGTCCACAAAGATCACTGTCTCTCTTAGCCGATGCAATTAGTTAACTAAGACCATCCATGAAAATCAAAAAAAGGAGAGGTGAGAGGGGGCATCCTTGTCTAAGCCCCCTCTCAGAGTGAGAAATGAGATGTAGAACCATTAATGAGAACACTGAAGGTGGGAGAGGTTATGCAAGCCATGATCCAGGAGATGAAATTGAGGGGGAAGCCCAAATGGATAAGGAGCATCTTAATATAAAGCCAACTGACACGGTCAAAAGCTTTTTCCAGATCTATCTTAAGAATAATGGCTTTTTGGTGTCTGGTCCAGATTGTATGAATGGCTTCTTGGGCCGAGCCAATAGCTTCATGAATCTGTCGATGTTCAAGAAAAGAAATTGTTGGGGAGCAATATGTCGAGAGAGAATAGGGCAGAGGCGATTAGCAATGATCTTGGAGATGATTTTGTATAGACAATTGCACAAAGAGATGGGCCTGTAGTCATTAAAGGAGGATGGGGTGTCGGACTTAGGAATGAGGGCAATGAAAGTCGAGTTGATGGCATTGTACAGAGATCCAGACAATCTGCACTCTTCCACGACTTTCAGCAGATCTTGTCCCAGGAGATCATAGAAAGCGAGGTAGAATTCTATGGTCCAGCCATCCGGTCCCAGGCTCTTATCCTTTTTGAACCATTTTAGCATGCCTTCAAGCTCACCAGATGTCACGGGAGCGAAAAGTTCCTCTGCCTCATCCTCATTAACAAATCTGGGGAAGTGACCAACCACATTAATGATATCAGCAAGATTCGAACCAGGAGGGCTTTTGTATAGATTCTTGAAATGAGTAGAGCCAAGATGGGAGAGTTTATTGAAAGAATCAGCCACTCCTCCCTTAGGAAGAGGTAGATTCCAAATGGTGTTTGTTACCTTTCTACCTTTTGCATAGTTCTGAAAAAACCTTGTATTGTCATCCCCTGCTTTCAGCCATATGGCCCTACTCCGAAGACGGATGGATTCCTCTCTTTCCTTCAGGATCTGAGCCTTCTAATTCTCAAGTTCAACCAGATGAGATTTGTCTTCAGCAGTGATAAACCCCAGGCTTCGCTCATCGAGCAGAGAGCTGAGCTCGGATTCTATGTGTAATAGAGTCGAAATCTCCCTCTGGTGCTTTTCTCTAGCCCAGTTAATAGAAAGATGCTTGAGCTTGGACAAGTTTAAACAGAAACCTTTAGCCAAGGAGTCAGATCTATCGATCGGGTTTGCAGCCCAGAAGTCCGAAACCATACGAACATAAGTAGGGTCCTGAAGCCAGACATGGTTAAACTTGAAAGGGGCTTTTGGCTTAGGGTGAGGCCCCAATATCTCCAGATAAATGGGGGAGTGATCCGAGATACCCCCTGTTCCCACCCATTGTTTATAGTGATGCAGCTGCTGTAATAGGGGCCCCTTCATAATGAATCTGTCTAATCTTCGAGCAAGGGCAGCCTCACCCACCCTTCTATTCCTCCATGTGGGAAGAGGCTTGTTCATAGGGACATCCATCAAGTTAAACCGCTCCAGGAGATTAGTCATAAACCCCGAGATTGAATCCACTTGTGCCATAGACCCCTAGGATTCACTATAACCTAGGGAGAAGTTGAGATCGCCTCCAATAATGATGTGATCAGATGAGAAAATGGAGAGGCCAAGCAGGTGCTGCCAGAAATGCTCCCTCTATTGACAAGGACCATAAATGTTGACAACTTGTAGGTTGGTGCCAAGCTCTACCGAAAAAAGATCTAAACCCAGGAAACCATGGCCTCCCCAAGATGCAGTGACTCTGATGGTTCTGGGATTATATCCAATGGCAAGATCATCAGATCTCCCCACAATGTCCATTGCCATATAGATCCATCCCGGAGAAATAGAGTTCAGGGAGCTGGTAATGTGATCAGCCGAACCTAGGGTTTCTTGCAGCAAGATAATGTCAACAGGTTCAATCTCAAAAAGTTTGCGCAAGGCTAGTTTCTTGGAGGCACTAGCCATGCCTCTACAATTAAAAGAAAGACATTTCATGGGGGAATGCTACCAGGGGTATTCAGTGCTCTAAGAACCCCATCAAGAGTAGATTGACGGCCAGAGGTGACTTCAGCTCCAGCACGTCTGATGGCTTTGGACAGATCAGATTTTCTCCCTCGAGATGACAGAGAGGCCAGACCAGGAATAGTGAGACCCAATTCGGCAAGATGTACCGGAGTGCCGCTAGATAGTGAACGAGGTCGGAGATTGTAATGATGAGATTTCGAAACCCATGACGAAGATGGTGAGGAGGAGGATGTGGATAATGAATGTAGAGAGGGAGCGGTAGGTGCAATAACAGGGGAGGACGACATAGTGCAATATGCTACAGTAATGGAAGGTGCAACATAAGAGGAGCAATGTGTAAAAGAAGAGATAAGAGGGGTTAGAGGAGTACCCGAAGCTTTTGTGGCTTCAGTTATTGCCCGAGACCTAGTGAGAGGCGGCGAGTTCGGTCTATGTTCCTCGTCCACTGCCTTAGGAGGAGGATTGCTGATCGGAGGAATAGGGCCCAGAGCAGGTGAGCGTTGGATGGCCAGCGAGTCGATCTTGGATGGTGCAGAAGACGCTTTAGGGGTATCCTCTGGTTTCTTATTAAGGGGGAAATATTTAAATATATGTCCCACCTTGTGACACCATTCACAGTGGAATGGAAGCCCTTCGTAGTCCAATATCTGGATCCTTGTATATTTCTCCCATTGAAGTTTAATCTTCTCCTCCAAACCCTCGCGAGTGTCTAAATGGACCAGGATTCGGGCGAGGGTTCTATTTCTTGATTCCAAAAAGGTGCGATCATGGTCCAGATATGTACCAAGGGCATTCCTAATTCTGATGAAGACCTCCTTGCACCAATACTGTAGAGGGAGTCCTGGTAAGCGCACCCATAGGGGGTCCAACCCCAATTTGTTCTCGCTCAGGATCAAAAAGAGGGCTCCATCTCTTGAGGAGAACCAGAGCCATCTCAATGTGACAATACCTGGCAAGAACCAGATCTGTATAATTCTCCTTTGCAAAGTGAAGGGAAAACCGACCCCTAGGTAGAACCTGCACCTCAAGCAGTTCTTTGAGTAATCCACCCCAGATTTCCTTGACCCATAAAGTGAGTCTGGTGGCCGAATATGCCCTACCGCGAACATGTCCGACAAGTATTGTGCTAGCCATATATGTCGCTTCCCCAATTGCAGAGGTCTCACCGAATCGAATCGTAATATCCTTGGAGGTCGTCTTCACACACTTTGTTTTTCTCTTCCCCGAGCGAGGTGTAGATGGGTGATCCGCCAAAGGGTTAGGGGAAACTTCTAGAGGGATGGTTTTTGTAGACTTAACCTTGATAGTTGGTGTCTTGAAATAACCCGACGATGAGTGGACGGGTAAAGAAGGGTTTGGGGCCACCGAGGTATGGAAGCCAGCAGACGTCGCAGCGAAGAAAGTTGAAAAGGGCGGATGTGGGTCGAATGAAGGCGATGGAGGCGTATTCGTGGTCAGAATGTGTAAAGTTCCAGGGGATAAAGGAGGAACATCCAGAGCAGGGGATTCTATAGAGAGAGACCCGATGAATGGAGGTGTAGAACAGTGCTCCGGCAAGGTAACCACCGGCGACGAGTTCGGCGGAAAAGGGTCAGACGAGAGACTAGGGCCAGCTGCCGACGAAGAGAAACTTGGGTGCCCAAAAATGACACGATCCGGCTGTGGATCCTTGGAATAATCGATCTCCTCAACATCCATCGATTCCCCCATAATACAAGCAGAAACCGACATTCAGAAAGCGACGGACGAGGCAGCAACGGGAACGGCGGGCAATACTGTCGGCGACGGGTACGCTGCTCCAGTAAACTGCAAAAGGCTACAGTAAAAAACCTAGGGTTTTACCCTAAACCCTTATGGAAACCTACAGTAATCGGCATCAAAATTGGTTTTATGTAAACTCCTCAAATAAATAAACCATTTTATATATATATATATATATATATATATATATATATATATATATAGACACACACACTTTGTTAATTTGTTTTCCTTTTCCTTATACTTTGTTAATTTGTTTTCCTTTTCCAATTACTTAATAATACTTCATTATTTCGAAACAAATCTAAATTTAAAAAAAAAACTCAAAACATAGTAATTAGATATTAAAATTTAAAATTTTATTTGATAGTAATTTTGCAACACAAATTTATTGTGAAAATGTTTGAATTTGTCTTCATTTCTACATTACTCACTCTTAATATCAAAATTTTACATTATAAAAATTATTATACCAAATTACATAAATAAGTTTAAGATTGCATAGTCATTAACTTAACCAAATTTTGTATACATTTATCCATCTAAGACTCAAATAAGCATTTTTTTTAGATCTATACCTTCTTAGTTGAAATGAAAATCATTTTCTATTTATTCAACTACCACCTTATTTGTTTATATTACAAATTTACAACCATTTAAACTATTTTTGCTTATAATACTCAACTTAATTGGATTATAGTTCTAATTTTCACAAGGTGACCTTTTTAACTCTTCAACCTTCCCTAGCACCTTGTTTGTTCGTATTACAAATTTACAATCATTTAAACGGTTTTTGTTTGTAATACACAACTTAATTGGATTATAGTTCTGATTTTCACAAGCTGGCTTTTTTAACTCTTCAATTTTTTCTTTTAAAGATGTGTCACATGAGGTGGATCCATATATTTTGTAAGGATTTTTATATTTAATATTTTTTAAAAAATATTTTGATTTCATGGTTGACTCTGGGTCTCCCTTAGATTCGTTTTGAACAGTTACAAATTCACCATATAATTAAATATATATTTTAATTTACAGTTCTAAATTTGAACTACCCTCGATAAAATGTTGTAACCACTAAATACAATAATCATGAATACACTTACAAGTGATGATGTTGAAACTCAATGAAAAACTGATTACAAGTAATGATGTTGAAACTCAATGAAAAACTGATTAAACCATGAGCTGTTATTGGTAAATTCCATTGAAATAAGTTACATTGAGAACTGGCCGGAGCAAAATGCCAGCCTTTTGCAGCGATTTGAATGACTGATTCTGGTGAGGAAACAACACTAGTCAGACTCCTCTCTTCATACCCAAAAACGCTCGTACTTCTGCTCATTTTGTTTACGATCCAAGTGTATGCCAGCTCTCAAGTTTTCTCCACAAAAAGCACTACTTTCTGCCCTGGTCCTGCTCTGGAGTTCAACCAGAGAGTTGTTATAACCCGGTTGAAGTTCTGAGCTGGGAGACTTAGATAGTGGAGGAATCGAATCTGGAAGCCCAACTATGTCACCATGAATACTCGACTCTCCACAAAAGCTTGTCCTTTCCTTCTTTAGCCTCATGTTTTGCATGGTCTCTGCCATTGACCGAGACATTTTCAGTAGTTTTCTCGAGTTTTGAAATTTTGATCTCTGAAATTTTAGTGTTTGGAATCTATGTGCAAATAATTTCATCCGTGTTTTTCCTTAAAAACTAAATAAAAACACATTCTCGTAGTCCGCCAATGGTGGTCTTAAAAGATTGGCCCTCGCTTTTACTTAACTTGAAATCCTCCAGGATCGCTTCAGAAATCTGACCCGACACTAGTATACTCCAGGAAAGGCGTAAAATTCGCTGAGGCCCATGAGCTAGTAGTCATAAATGGTAGTCATTCGCTTTTAGAGTTAATGTAAGGCAATTGTTCGAAAAAATATTTGAACAATTCCTTGCCACTTCCACCATTCTTTCAGATTACTAGGACCACAGACTGTGCTAAAGGAGGTTTCTTTGATTGTATTGGAATCATGAAAGAGATTGGGCACTGGATCGCTAACAAATCCCGCGGAAAATTTTCGAATAGGTCGAGGACCGACACCACCTACTGATACAAGATGACTGTATGATGCAACAAGTGCGGAGAATTTTTAGTATCTAAGATGTTCCACATCAAGAAACATTCCTGCACGCTGCTCAAATCTTTGCGAGAATTCTCCAGATGGGTCATCAGGAATCCTTGCGAGAATTCTCCAGCTAGCAGCAGATGACGTAAATTCCCTCAAGAATTCTAAATTTATCTTTAAATTTGAATTTTTTTAACCGAATTTGCATACTTCTAGCACTTTAATGCAAACATGGGGTTTTGCTGTTAATTATGCTTCACTTCCTACAGCACGACAATATCATTGCATTCCTCTACAAGATGTATGATCTTTGAAAATCCCTGCAGTAAGACCCACTTCTCAATGCACCCAATGTCGAGATTCACATACCCACTTCTCAATGCACCCAATGTAGAGATTCACATGTGAAAATTCAACTCAACCCAGGAACCAACAAATTTAAAATTCAAATCAGCCCGGGGAGAACAGGGAAGAATTGATTGCAAATAAAGAGAGTCGTACAACTTTCGTATCCATTGAGCTATGGTAACTAATATTTCTAAATCCATTAGCCATATAATATATATCTACTATTAGATTGAAACAAGTACATTATCAAACTATATCTATTATTAAATTGAAACAAGTATATTATCAAACTGTAGACATAGCCGTAGTCTTTAACGCGACTTTTTGAAAGCCTTTCCGGCGATTTTTTCCGGTGAAAATCCGGCAGTAATTTATTGAAATCGAAGTTTGATAACTAGTTTCTGCACAATGAAAGCGTCCCAGGGGTTTTTCAGGGTGCTGAATCCCAATATGCAGTTAAAAAACCATTTTAACTGCAACAAATCATGATTTCATCTCAATTTCTTCCGCCGGATTCCGTCACCGGAATCTCAAAAAGTCGCATTATAGACAACTCCGTAGACATATACTGCTCACTGTGAAGATATACTGCCCACGTATTAATGACTCGATAACTAAATAAGCCTTGACTCATCTATCACTGGTCACGTTTCATGCCTTTCTTATCACTGGTCCTAGAACTCCTATATAGACAAATCAGAGACATGTTAGAAAATCGCGCTGATCTTATCTTCAAAAATTAATTGCTTTAACTTTTTTGCTGTGTCCTTTGGTTTCAAACTAAATCCGACAGCTTTAGATAGTTGATGCTGTGTCCTTTGATTACAAGTAGATTCAACAATTTTGAAAACCCTTTTGCATTTTTAAATTTTTTATTGGATTTAATTATATACTCTATGAATTTTAATGCTTTTACAATTTAAATTAATTTTAATAAGATTCGATCAAAAACCACCACACTGACCACACAAACAAATGTTATATTGTTATCCCACTTGCTATAACGATGAAGATGAGGGTATACTCTATAGAGAACTCTATATAGATTTATTTTTGTGTATGGGTATCATGATGTAAAATTGCAATTTCATGAATATTGTCCATTTTTTCAGTAAATGTTCACATCATATATAATAACTATTAATAATCATTTAGCTATAAACTCATTGATATTATATATCACTAGGATGATTTATTTTTCAACATTTATAATATTAATGAGTTTGTGATAAGTTGCATAATGTTTACCATATATAATTGATATTAGTTGTAAACATCTATGAGGGATGGTATAGTTATGTATGTGAAATCTTTTGTTTGTGATCAAGATAGGAATTCCAAATCATATTATCCATCAAATTCGAGGTTTACACAATTTTCTTATAAGTATTAATAATTTAAACAATACTTGTTTATGATATATCGTTTCAATAATTTCTCTCGTTTCCATGACTATTGAAACTCTTCACCAATTTTTTATAGATATAATAAACAAATACTAAGCTAATGAGGAACAACCTATATAATTTAAAAGATAGTTAAATCATCTTGTGGTTGGGAATTTATCCATCAAATTCTATGCCTATTTATAATATCAATTTTGCCTATCAAATTCCATCCTTGTTGGTGAGTATCATGATTGTCAAATTATCTGCAGTCGATGAATTGTAAATATGAAATAATACATTTATTTGTGATGGATGGATTATAGATTAAAAAATGGCGTTGTCTACGGTGGCCACAATTTCGCTCGAACAATGGAATTTTCGCAGGAATCAGGGGATTTTATTTTCAAGAAATCCAATCTTGGGAGTGTTTGAATCATTTTTTTCATGGTGGAAATAGATTCAACACCATTAAGAACCCTTGGGGTACCCAAAACCATGAAGCTTAACAACTGTAACCCGAATTTCCAAAAGCTTATGCGAGATTTTCTCAAAATCCTACTACAATTTCCATAGGTTACCAGGCAAAATTGTGGCCTCATTAAACTACAATTTTAAAAATATTTGAATTGTCTCACCTAACTAAATATATTCTAGGGTATACAATATTAATGAATCTGCAAATGAGTATACAAAATTTGTACTCATCAACGATTGGATGGAACACCAATGTCCATTCGTGGTGAAACACAATGCGAGAGATCCCAAGAGAAGACAATCTCACTGAATCATTGTGATGGGTGACCTGTGACCAATGAAATAATTGTGATGGGTGTCCTATGACTCAATATAGTGGTTCTCTCGTTGTTGCAATGCCAATAATCCATGGATTATACCCATGTGGCATGCTAGTTATTTTTATAGAAAGGGAGTAGTCGCATCCTTAGAGCCCCAAAATTCCCGTGATAAATAAAAAGATAGTTATCGTCTTGAAATGTTTATCATGGTAAATTACACCCTACTATTTTAATTGTACCATGTCTCTAATCTAAGTTTCCCCATTATCTTCGTTCAAGCTTTTACGTGCAGGTGCCCAGATATAGAAAAATACACTTGCATTCGAACTAGTCTCATTTTGACTTGTTTTACTTAAGCTGGCGATACTTATTTTATTTGCTACCATACTTATTATATGCCTCATAGGTCATGAATAGTCTGCAGGTGATTCATATTTGCTAGAAAAGAGGTACAAGTAGATGTTAGGTAGTAGAGTTTCCTGGTAAGAGTAAAGATGGGAAAGATAGACGTATGGATTGCTAAACTTCATGGTGTTGGGAATATTTTGAAATTTGATGGATATGACTTAAATGAAAAAAATAACTTAATTTCATACCATAATCTAGATAAAAATGGCCTAAATCTTTATCCATGTGACTTATTCAACTGCTTGTTAACTTGCTTATTAATAGCTTGAACTTTTTGCTTATTCAAACACTGCTTAGGAGCCATGTGATACTTAAGAGCCTTGTGATTCTTATTATTATTCAAAGACTATAAGCCTTGTGATTCTTATTCTTATTTAGAGACTATGAGCCTTGCAATTCTTTTTCTTATTCAGAGACTATGATTTTGTTATTGTGTTTTAATTTATTACAAAGTAAGTTAAATATAATAGTGTAACTAGACCTAAATTAATTTGTCAATGGATAATAGCTTGAGTGGTATCTAGTGTGTTTAATCCCCCCTGCACCATCGTTCTATTCTCTAGAGATTAAATTTGAATATTGATATAGAGGTAAATAGTGGTAGGAATTGTGATTTGATCTTATGTCTTGCCCATATAGAGGCAACCATTGCGATCTGATCTTATGTCATAATAGTATGATCTTAGGTTCTTAGGTCTTGCCCATATAGTGGCAGCCATTGTGTTTTGATCTTAGGTCTTGCCCATATAGTGGCAGCCATTGTGTTTTGATCTTAGGTCTTGCCCATAATAGTATGATCCTGGGTATTGTGCATAATATTCCTCCAAAGTTATTAGTAGTCCTAAATTAATCTTTAGTGAATCCAATACATTTAGTCTCAATGAAATGTTATAATTTTCAAGTAACAACTTAGGTTTTCAAAAAATAGTAAGCTTGCTTTCACAAGAGTTATTTGCCATAATTATGATAGAGAACTAACTTTTATGAACCAAAGAGATAGTGATACAAAATAAATATTCATGAATCTAAATTGGCTCCATCAAAAATCTCCTTAAGTGTGCCTTTTAACAATCTTGAGAATTCTAGCATATGAACCCTCTTACTAGTCTCTCATATGCCTCTCGAGATGAAAAAACTTATATTTTACATAGGGAAAAAGAGGATTAGAATTTGACTAGACCTCATTGGTGGGCTCCAGTATTGTAGCAATAATGCTACAACTCTTGGAGCTTCCTTCTCTAATTTTATCAACCCGGTAGGTCGTAACAAACTTGGAAGCGACGGTGTTGTATGCACAAGTACTAGCTCTTGTCGCAGCTGTCACTTGGTCAACTGGCACAAGTCCGCTAGGGCTCAAGCCAACTTCTATATGTTCTCAGAAGAAGCTTTCTAAATGATGAACGAAGACTATCTCAAAGGAAATTAACCTACTTTGCAAGAATCAACCAAACATGGAAACCCTAGTAAACCCTAATCTGACTAGCTTAATCCTTACAATGCAACGATGGGAATGTAACTCCTAACATTGATGCCATTACTTCTAGTGATACAAGATGCATGAATTTAAACTACTTCCATTGAAGAGAACACTGTTTTTATATTTTTGCTTAAGTGGTTGGAGTTATTATCACTGTGTTTCTTACTTGGTTTTCACCGTGCAGGGGTAGTTCGAAGGGAAGGAAGGCTTGGAAAAGGTCAGGAGGGCTAGGAGAGGTTCCAGGGGATCCCTAACATCATTCCACAGAAGTCCACAACATTCAGGTGCTTGGCAACCGAGTTTGCAGGCTTCTACAGGATGTCTGCAAGGGATCCTACAGGAAGCTCGGGATTTCTACAGGAAGTCTGCTAACTTCTACAGGATGTTCTGCAGTTGGAGTTTTGGGTGATGGAGGAGTGAAGGAGCTGCATGCGTGGATAGGTAGGATGGAAAGGGAGCTTGTGATGGCTCAGGGACAGAGAGATGGGATGGAGAGAGAGTGCATACAGTTGGTTGGTGGATGGAAGGGTGGAAGCAATGACAAGTCAAAAAGATGGAGCTACGTGGACAGTAGAAGGGTTGGAAGGCAAACGAGTTGAACAGAGGTTGAGTAGGCGGCTTAGGCACGGTTGAGAAGAAGAAGAAGATAATAGAATAATGCTGCGCAGTGTAAATGAAACAAATCCTCTATGTCTTGCACAAAACCAAGAATTCATCCACCTATTCTAACGGTGTTATTAAACCAACGAACATCAATGTAAATTTTAGAGAGAAAGCGTGCATGGTGTTGGAACGAAAAAGTATTGCTCAAGATCAGAACGCATGGACGGTTCTACAACTGAAATGATTGTGTTGCAGCTTGCATGAACGTATAAGACTGCGTTTTTTTGGTGGTTGGTACGGTCTACACCCCCAATCTCTAAACAGAGATGGCAGTGAGAGCACTATCAACCTTTTCTTGGAGATTCTAATCCTCCTACTCTAATCTAAGCTACTGAAAGCACTTTAACCATGAACTAATCCTACTTCATCACATCAAAGAAATTGAATCAGCAGACTGTGTTTTCCAAATGCATGTCAAAGCAAAGAAATGAAGTGCTGAAAGGAAAGACGAGTAACAATACAAGGAAAAGGAGGTCTATTGCTCTCAGGTTGGGCCCTAACCTGAGAGCTATAGCTCCTCTTAAGAACTCAGGATTGAATCCAAATCTGCCTGCCTTTATTAAAAGATCATAATCATGAGTCTAACAACATGCCAAAACTGGCTTACAAAAAGCAAAAACCGAGCTGTAGCTCGTACTCAGAAGTTGCAACAATAGTTCCAAAGTTCAAAAAGCTCCTATCAAAGGCTACGGCCTCAATATTTATACATGATGAGGGCTAAGCTGGCCTCCTGAATTAGTGGAGCTTGGCTGTCCAACTAAAAGTAAACTGTTGTTCCTGTAGAATCCGTTGGCTTCCTTTTAGCTCGGTGGGGATAGCTGTTGGAGCTTGGAGTTGGGGTGGAGATCACGAGGGAGGTCATTCAAGACTGTGGACAACCTCCCTATAAACTCGCAATGCCACCTTTGTTGTCTCCTTGTCTCCATCTGCGTGGTCTTTGCTCCATTTAATGTCAAAAAAACCTGAAATCATCATGTATTAGTCACATAGGAATAATGCCTACCCTTCTTCCTACAAATAACACGAATATACTAAGAAATGATGCATAAGTGATAAAAGATGAAGGGTTGAGCAAGGTAAGTAGGCCAAATGAGCCCAAATTGTTACCAAAAATTGGGGCTCATCATCACCCCCCAGCTAAAATATTTGCTCATCCTTGAGAAACTAGTCCAACTCTTCATCCTTCATTGCCTTTACTGCTACCCTTACATCCCAAGCCTCTGTAGTAGTGTCCTCCTTGCTGATATGAAACCCAGCTTTCCTGTTCACCTCTTCCCATTGTTCACTGTCATCCTTCTCTGTGCTGTCTTCAATCAATCCTAGCAGCAGTGGTGGGCTGAGTTTAAGGCCAATCCAGCTGGCCTGGAGGTTTTGCATGGATTTCTTGTAAAGGGCTACCCTTACCAGAGCTTCCCTCATCCGAGTTGGGGTATGGTACTCTCGGATTTTCAAACTGTGTGCCAATGTATTCCATCTGCGTGTGCATGCTTGGACAGTATTTTCTCCTAACAGTCTCTCCATGTCTTCAAAATGAGCTATGGCTTGGGCCTGTTGATCCATATATCATAATGAAGCTGTAGGATCAGTGGACAAGTGTTGGTGTGCTGAGATGAGTGCAACTGGATCCTCTGGTTCTGCTCGAATGAGCAATGGCTCGTTTAATTCTCGGTTCATGACCGATTTTGCTTCTGCTGCTCTTTGATCCTCATGGTTCAACCATGAAGCGAACGCCATTAATTGCATATCTCCCAAGGCAGTATTGGGATCCCAGGAAACTACATTAGGCAAGGCCAAATTATGGAGGTAGAACTCTGCTAATTTGGCCTTATCCTCTGACGAACTAGTACTGCACAATTCAGAAAATTGTTGTGGGTCTTGGAGCTGAGAAATACCTCTTTGTGCCAAGGTATTTATTTGGAACTGTAGCCATTGGTCTTTCAGGTACAGGCCATAGGATTTGGCCGGTTGTCTGCACTGTATTGCCTCCATGGCCCAACTGGCCATGCAGGCCAATTGTGCCTCTTTTTGCTGCAGCTGTTCTTTTAGAGCTTGCACTTCAATTTGTGCTTGTTGTTCTGCTTCCTGTAGATGTACTATTGGCTCCTCAAGACCGGTGGTCAGTTCCTTTTTGCCTTGCTGTTCTTCTGTGGTGTCCTTGGAGGATGTACCTGTCCCTGCCCTCAGCTCCTGTAGCTGCAATCTTAGCTTCTAGTTTTCTTCCTGTAGGTACACTCTTTGGCAATTGGCCACGTGTTTAGCCATGGCTAATTCACTCCTGGCCTCCTTGAGTTGCTCTTGTAAAGGACCTATGTCCGCCACACCCTTTGACTTGGCGATCTTCATCCACGTGTGTGTACGGACTCTTTCTTCCTCTAATGCAAAAAACAGTGGCACAGTAAATTTATGAGGTATAATTTTGCCAGCCTCTGAAAAGGTGTAATATGAACTCAGACTAGGCTGAGGGCTGGGCTCTAGTATATGTTCTTTTTCTACCTCTTTAGGTGGCTCTACCTCGCCCTCCCTTGGTGGTGATGAGGGTCCTTCTCCTTCCATCCTCTCTGTTTCCTGTAGCCGGGCCAGAGTTTCCTGTAGAACATTTTTCAGCATCCTGTAGCCGAGCTTTTTCAGTCAATAGGTCTACTTTTCTTGCCACGTAGTTTTCTTTGGGCTCCCCCTCTCATAGGTGACTGATATCCTCAAGGGGGACTTTTCCTTGGGCGAAGTAGGGGCATCTTCAATAACAATCGGGCTACTGGACGGAGGCTGTGGCTTGCCCATCTTTATTCTGACACTTCTTCGAGCTTTAAAGTATAGAGGGGTCTCCCTCTTTCTCTTCTCCTTTGGCTTAGGTGGCGTGCTGAGGGCGGCCAGCACAGCTGCTGCCTCCCTTGCTAGAATGTCTGCCTTCTTCTCCTTGGGTTTCACTTTTTCAGGGCTTCCTATAGAAGACCCTGTTTTAGTCAATTTCGGGCTTCCTGTAGAAGACCCTTTTTCTGTTAGTTTCAGGCTTCCTGTAGAAGCCGGTTTCGGCTTTCCTGTAGGCACAGGTGTCACCGCCTTGGTTTTCTTTGCTACATGAGTTTTGCTTTTTGGCTTGGTTGCGGGTGCTGATGAGGTACTTTTGCTGATGTGGACCTTCTCAGCTTTGTCCGTTCTGCCTTGCAACCTTTTCTCCCTTGCTGTCAATATGGGTGTGTCATCTTTCTCCTTGGCATCCTTTTTCTCGTGCTTCTTCCTTTGCTCTTTCTTCTGCACTGTGGTCGGGGTCTTCTGGCCTGTTTCTTTCTTTCCCGCGGCCACTGATTCCTTCTCCTCACTGCTGGAGGAACCACTTTCTTCAGTCAACATCCTTATGTCTCCATCCCTTGTCAAATTTCTGAAGGCTTCCCATGAGAGAGAAACCTTGTATGCATGAAGCGAATCCTCCACGAGGAGTTTTATCAGTCCATGGTGGGCTACCTGGTCTGGTATGCCTTCTTTCAATTTTGTGGCACACTCAATTAGAGACTGTAGCAGGAAATAGGGGATGCTCAGTTTATTTTCTATAGGAAGGTCAATCTGGTGCCTCAATTCAGTGAGCAACCGAAAGTGATACCCGTACACAATGCTAAAACGGCCTTCACAGGTGATATACTTCATAATCTGCAGGCTAACTTCATTCCATGGTGGCAGTAAACTGGTTCTACGCACCCCATTCTTGTCTTCCGAGAATTCCTCTTCTGGTGGAAAGAATTCTTTCTTAGCCTGTTGGCTCAATTTCCTTTCTTCCTTATCCCATGGCAATCCCATTGGAAGCTCAGTAATTCGACTGATGTATTGCGGGGTGAGTTTGAGGCTTAGGCGCCTGAAGTTCACGGTGGCCAATGTTTTGGATTTCGGCCTTAGAGCTTGCAAAAACTCTTTTGCCACTTCGTCGTCATAACCCTGCAATTTGTCACAGAAGGATATCCATTGCACCCGTGTGAAGAGCTCCACCACCTCAAGATTTTCCCTTAACTTTGTTGAATCAGTGGGTTCCCTTCTAATGAACCCACCCAGCATGATAAAAACTATTGCTTTAGCTAGAGGTGGCGAATGCGGAAGAAATTTGGCTTATTGGGAAAGAGCGTAGAATTACGCTTCTGTCGTGCAGATAATCCACGAAACTTATCCCTGAGGACCTTAACACAACTTAATTACACTGACATCCTGTAGAACGACAGTTTATGCACGGCAGACAACATTTGCAACAATTTCCTATGACCAGACTGTAGACGACGATTCTGCCACCTTCAAAAACCAATTGCATGGAGAGTTCAGGTTTACCTTTTTATCTGCCACCTTTTGACGTGAGGAACCCACCTTCCTGTAGAAACAGCTTTCCTGTAGGAGCAGCGCGCGATTTCTGGGAAATACTGCAGTTGGTCTGCGCTCTTGGTGTTGCTTCACAGGCGTTCTGATGGCCAAAGGCTCGGAGTATCGAACTGCAGAGGGATCCGGATGATCACTCGAGTTTCAAATGGTGAATGATAAATGCATGGGGTGGCAATCTAGCCGATTAGATTTGAATCGGCGGAATCCGTGGCGCGGGGGTGAGCTGTCCCTGCCGGACCGTTGGATGACGTCATCCCATCATTTGCCTGCGAGTTCCCTTACTGCCGCATCATCCCCCGCAGATCCGCCGCCGTCTCTTCTACTAAACTCGTTTTTCCCGACGGGATTGCTCTCACGTGTGTACTGCCCATTCCTTTTTTCATGGCCGCCACCCAAACATCCGACTAGACCATTAACTGGTCGACGTGGCCAGTCAAATGGCCATATAACCGCTCAACCCATTCACTTCACACTTTGCAAACAATTTCAAAGTAAAATTCATGCAATCTGACGGAAGAAAGGGTCGAGACACTTACCTGTGCGGCCGCAACACGATTTTTCGGTTCTTGGACGATGATGAGTGGATTCGTTTGCCGCTGATGAATTTGCACAGGACCGGAGGTTCATGTTTACAGGTTGCCGACGATGGATTTGATGCTTCGGCTGCATGCGCCTGCGTTTTCATTGCATATGGCCAGCGCTGTGATTGGTGTACATTCTAGCGGGCTTAACTGTTACAGGACTCCTGCAGGACGTCTTGTAACAGTTTTTTCCTCCTCGGGTGCATGCTTCACGACGAAGGATTTGGCCTCACGATCCGGCTCCCAGAGCTCATGGATGGCTGGGATGGATATGGTATGACATCTCAGTGTTTTTTTCGTCTTAAAAATTGCTTTTTCTTGATAACTCAATGATTTGCTTTGATGGTGCAGGTGACTTCATTGCATGTCAACAAGGATTGTAGAACGAGGTGACAGCAGTGTGCAAGGGTGATAACAGTAGCTTGCATGCGTCCAAACCGATCCTTAGTCGTTAGATCTCCTCATAAAATGAATTCTGGGCCGTCTCGAACTTCTACAGGAAGTTTCCCGTAGAAATACAAAGCTTCCTGTAGAAAGTTTGCGTTTCCTGTAGAAAGTCTGCACCTTCCTGTAGAAAGTCTGCATCTTCCTGTAGAAGACTCAAGCCGTGATAAAATTATGCACATACCTTGGAGAAAATGAGTATTCTTGGAGGAGGTGCTGGTGAGGTCTCCTGAGAGCATGATAAGGATCCTTGGCTTTGAGTTGAGAGGCTTCCTCTCCTCCATAGAACACCTGCAACCTGCATGCAATTTCACATTATGAACTTGCTGTCCTTGTCTTTTTTCTTATTGTTTTTCCCTTTTTTTTCTTTTTTTTTTTTGAAAGATAACAGGGGCGCCTCAATGAGGTTTTCACCCGTGCCATCTGCCTTAAGCGCCTCAGAGAGGTTTTCACTCAAGGATCTTTTTCAAATCTCTTCTTTTTTTTTTGAAAGACAATAGGGGCGCCTCAATGAGGTTTTCACCCCTACCACCTGCCTTGGGCACCTCAGAAAGGTTTTCACCCAAGGATCTTTATTATTTATTATTATTATTATTATTATTATTTAGATCTTTCAGGGTATGCCCAAAGGAGAGGCAGAACCCTTCTCTATGACCAACACTGATTTCTCCATAGTTTTGATGAACTCTTGTCTTGAGAGAGGTTTCCTGTAGATCTTCAATCGATGCCCATTGAAAAGCATGGGGATGGCTTCCTCATCAATGGTCCGAATAAGAACAGATCCATTGTCATGACATTTCTCCACTGCATATGGTCCCAGCCATCTGGTTCTCAGCTTCCCCTTGAAATCTTTGTACCTGGAGTCATACAACAGTGCCCAATCTCCTGGCTGGAATTGCTTGTCATTGAGGTGTTGGTCATGCCACACCTTTCTCTGAAGTTGAACCACTTCCGAGTGAAGGAGGGCCTGCATTCGGTGCTTGTCCAGTCCATTCAGCTGCAATAACCTTTCTTGTTGTGCATGGCTGAGATCTAGGTCCAGCTGAGCTGCCATCCTCAAAGTGTTGTATTCAAATTCAATGGACAGCAAATCTTTCTTCCCATAGACCAGCTCATAAGGTGTGAAGCCGGTTGTGGTCTTCCAGGTGGTGTTGTAAGCCCATGTGGCCTCAACCAGGCGATCTGCCCAGTCCTTTCTGCTGCTGCTCACCACCTTAGTCAAGATCCCTTCCAATGCTCTATTGGTGACTTCCACCTGCCCATTTGCTTGAGGGTGATAGGGGGTGGAAGTCCTATGCTTGATCTTGTGATGAGCTAGTAGATCTTCAATTCAGTTGGATGTGAACTGGCTCCCTTGATCGGTGACCAGCTCTCTTGGGTAGCCAAACTTGTAGAAGATGTTTTCTCTTAAGAACTCGGCCACCTTTTCTTCTGTTACTGCTTTGATTGCTTTAGTCTCTGCCCACTTTTTCAGGTAGTCAGTACACACAATGATGTAAGACCTTTGCCTCGAAGGAGGGTTGATTGGACCCACAAAGTCCATACCCCACTTCTCAAATGGCTCAAGAGTCACTTGAGGTTGGAGAGGCATCTCATCCCTTTGAGTCGGTTTCCCCATTCTTTGGCATTGGTCACATTGGCTGATATATCTTCTGACATCTTGATGAAGTGTGGGCCAATAGTAGCCTGCCTGCAAGATTTTGAAGGCAGTACTCTTTGCTGCAAAATGTCCTCCACAAGGCCCATCATGACAGGTGAGGAGGATATCAAAGACTTCCTCCTCCCTTACACAATGCCTTAAGATCTGATCGGGGCCAAGCTTCAACAGATTGCCCCCGATCCAAGTAAATGAGGCACTTTTTCTGATGATTCTGCTCTTCTCTCTTGAAGATAGGTGCGGAGGGAACTGTGCTGAAACAAGGTAGTTTGCTATATCAGCAAACCATGGAGAGAGTGCTGAGATAGCAAACAGATGTTCATCGGGCATTTGGTCATCCACTGTTCCATCCTCATCTGCAGACAAATCCAATCTAGATAAAAAGTCAGCAACAACATTTTCTTTACCTGGTTTGTCAACAATGGTCAAATCAAACTGCTGCAACAAAAGTAACCATCTAATAATACGAGCATTCACATCTGGTTTATTCATTAAATATCTAATTGCAGCATGGTCAGTATGTACAAATGTTTGATAGCCAGTGATATAATGTCGGAACTTGTTTAGTGCATGGACCACAGCCAAAAACTCTTTCTCAGTTACAGTGTAATTCAGTTCAGCTTTGGACAAGTTTTTGCTAACAAAGTAAATGGCATATGGAAGTTTTTGTTCAACTTGTCCTAAAGCTGCACCTATGTCTTTGTTCGAGGCATCAGTGTGGATGTGGAAAGGTAGGGGCCAGTTTGGACCTCTCAAGATTGGGGCTGACACCAACTTGTCCTTTAATTCATTCAAAGCCCTCTGACAATCATCAGTCCATTTAAACTCCACATCTTTTGCCAACAGGCCAAACAATGGCGAGGCTAGCTTGCTGAAGTCTTTAATGAATCTCCTGTAATACCCTGCTAATCCTAAGAAACTCCGAACATCCCTTACCTTTTGAGGAGGTGGAACCTTCTTGATGAGAGCAATTTTGTTAGGATCCACCTGTAACCCTTGGCAAGAAATGGTATGGCCTAACACAGTCCCTTCAGTCATCAGGAATTCACATTTTTCAGGACTAAGGGACAGGTTCATGTCAATGAATTTGGTTAGGACTTTTCCCAGATTGGACAATGCTTCCTGGAAGTTGGCCCCATAAGGAGTGAAGTCATCCATATAGATTTCCACTGCATCATGAACCAGCTCCGAGAAGATGCTCAAGACAGCTCTCTGGAAGGTAGCAGGAGCATTGCATAGCCCAAAGGGAAGAACTCGGTAGGCAAAGGTACCCCAAGGACAAGTGAAGGTGGTCTTATCTTGGTCTTCCGGGCTGATTTGAATTTGGTTGTACCCACTAAACCCGTCCAGGAAAGAGAAGAACTTCTTTCCTGCCAGTCCATCCAACACTTGATCTATGAAAGGTAGAGGGAAATGGTCTTTCTTGGTAGCTTTGTTCAGTTCTCGGTAGTCCACACAGATTCTCCATTTCCCATTTTTCTTGGGAACCATCACCAGAGGGGACACCCATTCACTATCTGAGATGGGGTAAATGAATTCAGCGTCTAGCAGTTTTTGCAATTCTTCCTTGACAATGTCCTTAAGGGCTAGATTCATTCTCCTCTGAGGTTGTCTAACCGGTTTACAATCCTCTTTGATGTATATGTGATGGGTACAGACCGAAGGATGGACTCTTTCATCTCCTTATAGCTCCAAGCAAAAGCATCTAGATGGTTGGCCAACAGGCTACACAGCTCCTTTTCCTGGGAAGGAGATAGGGAGGAGCTGATCTTTAACGTTCTCTCAGGGCCAAACTCCACATTTTTGACTCTGGGAGTGACAGGGTTGGTTGTACAAAGATCCACTAAGGTGCTGGCTTGGGCATCCTCCACCAATTTCTCTAGGGATAGTGCACTGGAAGGTGGATTCTGGATCAAGGTCTCAATCAAGTCATCCTCGGTTGGGGGGTCTCTTCTAGTGGTATCTAGGGTGCACAAAGGTGCTGAGTACACCTCATCCTCTTCTCCTTCCTCCAACCAAAGTGGTAAGTCATGCTCTAAGGAGGGTTGGGCAGGAGGGTATAGGACTAGCTGCTTGGACATAGGACCATTTTTGATGGTCATATTTCCTGCATGACAACTTATGTAAGCATCTGCAGTGGCTAACCAAGGCCTTCCCAAAATAAGAGGATATCCAGTAAGCTTTGCCTTGGGTTGCAGAACCAAGAAATCTGCAGGGTATTCCCAAGAGTTGACAGAGACCAAGACATCCTCCACAATCCCTTCGGGAGTCATAGTGGAGCGATCTGCAAGTTGCAGGACTATCGAGGTCTTCCTCAAGGAACCCTGAAGATTGAGTTTGAGCATGGTATCTCTGGTCATCACATTAATGGCAGCCCCCAAATCAATCAAGGTGTGAGGTATGATGGTGCCATTGATGTGGACATCTACTACAGGACTCCCATGATCTAGATACTTTGGGCAGATGACTTGTCCTAACATAAGGTCAGACAGTTGTCCTAAGACATTGATGGTTGAAGCATCTCTCTTTCGCCTGCCTGGGTGTTTGAAACACTTTTCCTTAACCAGTTTGTTGTATATTGGCACATCCTTGATGGCTTGGAGAAGTGGTATTTTCACATACAACTGCTTGAGCTCACCCAAAAGCTCATCCTCCTCTGGGTTGGGTTGTGTGGTGGCTGTTAGTCTCTCAGGAAAGGGTGGAATAGCCTTTGGTTCACTTTCTTGTTTATCTTCCTCATCCTCTGGGGGAGGAGGTTGGCGATCCGGAAGAGTCTTTCTAGATCGAAGATTGATCTCCTGGATCTCCACAGCATAAGTAGGGCATGATGTTTCCCCAGTGTATACCTGCTGGGCCTGTCTATTGTTGGGGTTCGGGTTCGGTTGAGCAGGTATTTGAGGTTGGCTTGGAGGAGTAGGAGGTAATGGTTGAGGTTGAACTGGTGGTGGAGGCAAAATGGCGGGAGGAGTGTTGTACTGGGGCCTCCACCCCGACTGAGGTGCATTCCACTGAGGCTGTGGCTGGGCATGTGAGTGATATGAATGAGTAGTGGGTTGAGTAGGGTACTGAGGTGGGTAAGACCATGGAGGAGGCATAGACCAAGAAGGATGAGCAGGGGGACCCCAGGAAGGCATAGGAGTCGATTGGTTGGGGCTGTAATAAGCTTGGGGTGCCCCTTGCATCCCCTGCTGGTAAGGTCTAGGTCCTTGTGGCCTTCTTTGGTTGAGGAAATAGAGAGGTTCAGTGGGAGCTTCTGTCCCTTGGTACATGGATTTAAGTCCAGGTAAGGTTGGACATTAGTTTGTGGGATGGTCCTCCTCACAAACGAAATACACTTCAACCGAATGCAATGGGAATTCGTTCTTAGGGTGTCTCCTTGTACATCTAGGGCAGAAGATAGCCAAGGCTCTCTCAGCTTCTTCCTTCTTCTGCTGGATCCTGAATGTGTCCAGTTGCATGGCAATGGTCTGTCTCACCTCACTCTTAAGATCTTCTAATTGATTTGCAAACTCATGTTTGGAGAAAGGGACACCAGCTGAGAGGAGGTTTCCTCTACCTCGTTTCCGAGCTGCCCTGGAGTGGTTTCTAAACACAGTCTTGATGTCCTCATAAGGCAGTTGGTAAATATCCCCCCCAGCTAACATGTGAAGGGTATCTAAGAGGTCTTCAGGGACTCCTCGGAGCAGGACCAACTTGAGGGATTCAGGGTCAAGTGTGCACCTGGCCCGCTTATAGCTAAGTTGGAACCTCTCCTCATAATCCTCTAAGGACTCATCATTTCCCATGGTCATCCGAAAGATTTCTCCCTTGGTTTCCTTGGACCTACAGTAATCCTGGTACTTGGTATTGAAAGCTTGCTGCATCTGAGCCCAAGTGGTGATACTATTCCCAGGTAAGCCCATGAACCAGCGTAATGCTGCATCCTTAAGAGTCGAAGGGAAGAGTTTTAGCTTCTGTTCATCTTCAGTATAGTCATAGGTTCTACAAAGGACAACAAACTCAAACAGGAAAGTATCAGGATCTTCAGTAGTCAGTCCATGGAAGTGAGGTAGAGCGGAGGGACTAATGTTTTTCATTTTCATGTCTCCATTGGTCTCTCGGATGGGGAAGGCACCTTCTATTCTCTCATCTTCTCCTCTATTGTCAGCCATAGCTTCAGATGGGATGGTTTCTAATTCTTCTTCTGCTATAGGATCTTCGTATATCTCAGGAGGTTCACCTATAGGTTCTTCTGGATCACTGTCACTGAAGAAGAGAGAAGGGTGACTCAGTGATGTGGTGGGGGTGTTGGGTAAGAATTTGCCTGTTTTATCTCGATTCCTACGAGGCATGAAATGGAAAGACTTTTTTGATTGCTTTTGTTTTTTCTCTGGTACCTGCAAAACTGAAACAGATTGATCTACAACTAACTATCTTACTAAAATAAAGATGCAGAATTGAATTGAAAGCAGGAAAGAACTAATCTACTTTGCTCAAATGAAATTACAGGAATGGAAATGCTAGTCTACGCTTGCAGAATTGAAAATACTACTCTATGATTGCAAAATTGAAATTGCGGAATTGAAAGGCTAATCTATGAAAGCAGGAAATGTCTATGCTACTTTTGCAGAATGGAAATGAAATAAACTACTTGGCAGAAAGCAGGAGTAGGAAAGTAGAAGAAGAGCAACAATCACTAATACTCTGATGCGTCCCCGGCAACGGCGCCAAAAAGATGGTGGGCTCCAGTATTGTAGCAATAATGCTACAACTCCTAGAGCTTCCTTCTCTAATTTTATCAACCAGGTATTTCGTAACAAACTTGGAAGCGACGGTGCTGTATGCACAAGTACTAGCTCTTGTCGCAGCTGTCACTTGGTCAGCTGGCACAAGTCCGCTAGGGCTCAAGCCAACTTCTATATGTTCTCAGAAAAAGCTTTCTAAATGATGAACGAAGACTATCTCAAAGGAAATTAACCTACTTTGCAAGAATCAACGAAACATGGAAACCCTAGTAAACCCTAATCTGACTAGCTTAATCCTTACAATGCAATGATGGGAATGTAACTCCTAACAATGATGCCATTACTTCTAGTGATACGAGATGCATGAATTTAAACTACTTCCATTGAAGAGAACACTGTTTTTATATTTTTGCTTAAGTGGTTGGAGTTATTATGACTGTGTTTCTTACTCGGTTTTGATCGTGCAGGGGTAGTTCGAAGGGAAGGAAGGCTTGGAAAAGGTCAGGAGGGCTAGGAGAGGTTCCAGGGGATCCCTAACATCATTCCACAGAAGTCCACAACGTTCAGGTGCTTGGCAACCGAGTTTGCAGGCTTCTACAGGATGTCTGCAGGGGATCCTACAGGAAGCTCGAGATTTCTACAGGAAGTCTGCTAACTTCTACCGGATGTTCTGCAGTTGGAGTTTTGGGTGATGGAGGAGTGAAGGAGCTACATGGGTGGATAGGTAGGATGGAAAGGGAGCTTGTGATGGCTCAGGGATAGAGAGATGGGATGGAGAGAGAGTGCATACAGTTGGTTGGTGGATGGAAGGGTGGAAGCAATGACAAGTCAAAAATATGGAGCTATGTGGACAGTAGAAGGGTTGGAAGGCAAACAAGTTGAACAGAGGTTGAGTAGGCGGCTTAGGCACGGTTGAGAAGAAGAAGAAGATAATAGAATAATGCTGCGTAGTGTAAATGAAACAAATCCTCTATGTCTTGCACAAAACCAAGAATTCATCCACCTATTCTAACGGTGTTATTAAACCAACGAACAACAATGTAAATTTTAGAGAGAAAGCGTGCATGGTGTTGGAACGAAAAAGTATTGCTCAAGATCAGAACGCATGGACGGTTCTACAACTGAAATGATTGTGTTGCAGCTTGCATGAACGTATAAGACTGCAATTTTTTGGTGGTTGGTACGGTCTACACCCCCAATCTCTAAACAGAGATGGCAGTGAGAGCACTATCAACCTTTTCTTGGAGCTCTAATGAATTCTAATCCTCCTACTCTAATCTAAGCTACTGAAAGCACTTTAACCATAAACTAATCCTACTTCATCACATCAAAGAAATTGAATCAGCAGACTGTGTTTTCCAAATGCATGTCAAAGAAAAGAAATGAAGTGCTGAAAGGAAAGACGAGTAAAAATACAAGGAAAAGGAGGTCTATTGCTCTCAGGTTGGGCCCTAACCTGAGAGCTATAGCTCCTCTTAAGAACTCAGGATTGAATCGAAATCTGCCTACCTTTATTAAAAGATCATAATCATGAGTCTAACAACATGCCAAAACTGGCTTACAAAAAGAAAAAACCAAGCTGTAGCTCGTACTCAGAAGTTGCAACAATAGTTCCAAAGTTCAAAAAGCTCCTATCAAAGGCTACGACCTCAATATTTATACATGATGAGGGCCAAGCTGGCCTCCTCAATTAGTGGAGCTTGGCTGTCCAACTAAAAGTAAACTGTTGTTCCTGTAGAATCTGTTGGCTGCCTTTTAGCTCGGTGGGGATAGTTGTTGGAGCTCGGAGTTGGGGTGGAGATCACGAGGGAGGTCATTCAAGACTGTGGACAACCTCCCTATAAACCCGCAATGCCACCTCTGCTGTCTCCTTGTCTCCATCTGCATGGTCTTTGCTCCATTTAATGTCAAAAAAACCTGAAATCATCATGTATTAGTCACATAGGAATAATGCCTGCCCTTCTTCCTACAAATAACACAAATATACTAAGAAATGATGCATAAGTGATAAAAGATGAAGGGTTGAGCAAGGTAAGTAGGCCAAATGAGCCCAAATTGTTACCAAAAATTGGGGCTCATCACTCATGTATGTGTGGGAGAATAATGAGTGATTTGTGGACATGCTTTCCATTATGGATGAGGATGAGTACCTTCTTTTGAATTGGATTCGTTTATGTTAAAAAGGTCAACCACCCAACGCCCCTTAAGCATTATTAAAAATAAATTTACTAAATTATCTTTGGATGGATTCCATTTTAGCTAAAGGATTCTCTTAGAATTAAATGAATTATTAAAGCATATATAACGATAAGCATTAAAATAATTCATGTTATATATAATACCAACTTAACATACTAGGTTTTGACTTTCCTCAATTTTTTGTTTAGTATAATTAAGAGTTTGTGAAATTAGGGTGTTTCTTCCACAAAATAAGAATTTGAAATTACAAAAGAAAAAGGAAAAATACACTAAAGTTCTAGCGACAAGAAAGAAAAAGAGAAATTATGAATATAAAATAATTTTGGTGAAGAATTATTTGCTTTTATAACGTGTTTATGGTAAATGCCTAACTTTATAACTACATTTATAAGAAGGAAATTTCTTTGTAGAACTCCAAGAATTATATCATAGTAATGGAGAGAATCTCAATGATTGTATTTATCAAACTTAAACATTAGAAAATATTTGTGTTCAAAGCATTTTTATTCCAAATTATGAACTTGTTAGTCTTGAATACTAATATGTTCTTAAGGTTTTGTTAACCTTCTATACATTTACTTGTGATTTCTTTTAATAGTGATTTCATTATGATAATTACACTCCTAATTCCATCTTGTGACTATTAAGATGTAAATAAATGGATTCTACATAACAAAAAAGGCAACTAGGGTTGGGTTGTGACTTGTCTATGTATTGGAGAATGATGATAGACTCATAGGAATTTTTGAGTGGAGTCCAAAATTTCTTACAAATTGTCTTATCATTTAATGAAGTATTGAGTTGTATGTAATAAAGGATCAAAATGCGGATAATTCAATGGTACACAAAATACCAATTTAGCCTGCTAGCTTTTGATTCCCTTAGTTTTATGTTTAGGATATTTAGCTTGAATTTGTGAAGATATGGTGCTTATTTTAGGAAAAGAAGGTTTTGGAAATTTATAACGAAAAAAGAAAAATACATGTAAGAAATTTTTAATGAAGTGAAAGATAAAGTGTGATGCAAAATGGATCATTTCCTTGTCCAACATAAATACATACATACTACTTGTAGTGAATCATATCCTAACATTCATATCATGTGATCCTCGATGGACACATTTATAATCAAAGTCATAAAGAAACTAATGGACATTGATTCTTCAAACATAATAATATGGAATCTACGAACTAAGGCAAGTATATATTATTTGTTGCTTGCACATAAGTAAAACAATTAAAAATAAATGAGTAATTGTAGCCTCAACCCCTCCCTCCAATAATCATTTTATGCTATCATAGGGAGGGAATGACAATATCTCTTCTTCTATGTTTTGAAAATTATTCTATATACGATGGTAGAAGCCACAATCAACAACATCATAAAATTTAGCATGTAAACTCATAATCAATGGTTTTATTTCATGGTTGTAAGTTACATATACATGGGGATGCTTATTGTTAGTCTGAAATTTCTTGGAAGTTGTACCAAAAATATCTCACTTAAGTCACTGGTGACACATGACCCTAACAACAATTTGTGGCTTCTTAAGCTTCAGATATGCATTAATAAAACTAGCAAAACGTGCAACAAAACAACATATGCGATCCAAAACAACATACATATCCAATATAATAGTGCAAATGGATAGAATTTGAAAATGAATATTAAATATTTTATTGATAACACCTAGTGAAGGAGATCTACAAAAGGGGCTGTAAATCCCCCTCTGTGGGATGGGGCATTTGATGTCGTTGATGCTTCAATAATCAACTCTCTCTCTTAGTGTGTGAAAATCCCAAAACAATGTGGAGAACTTAAGTGGGACCTCAGATGAAAAGAGACTATAATGGTGATGATGATAATGATCATGGTGAAAAATGAATGGAAAACCCTCCTATTTATAACAAAGTATTGAGGTAAGAAAATGGAGAATAATAAAATAATTTTGACCAAATCAAGATCTAACCATTAGGAATACTTTATTAGATTTTATGGAGAGGGAAAATATATTCAAAATGGTCAAATATATTTCTTTATAAATAATCAACAAATAAAATGATTTATTAATTATTTTGTGAGGATTAAGAATGGTGTGAAACTGAAAAAATTATTAAATAATTATTTAACAATTATTCCAATAATGGAATTAAGGAATAATAAATAATAGTGATTTATTTAATTATTCCTAGGTGATTTAGTCAAATTTGACAAGAAATAATGATCAAAGAATGATTTAATAATTATTCTTAGAGAAAATAATGGAGGGGGCGAGACTTACAAAACTGATAAAAGTCTCCTTTTATGTTGGAGTACATGATCTCAAATGAGGTGGGGGAGGTATACCCATACCCGCTGAGATAACTGCGTACAAAGAATAATGGTGAGCCCAACAATGTCGGATTGAGCTACAAAGTACATGATACATGATACAATGACATCAATGGGCTAGAAAATAATACAATGAATCCCATATATGTAATGTGCCTGGAAAGACATAGGCCAGGACTAAATATAATAATATATGAGTATATGAGACATAATGCCCCTCAATCTGACATGGTTAGGGGGGGTCACAACCAAAGAATCCTTGCTGAACAGGAAATGGATTTGAAGATATGAATGGGTCATATGAAGGATACATGCATGTTGTGGGTACTACAAGTGGCTGAAACTGAACCTATTACTTCTGTGGAACTGCATTTAAGGCTGGATCAACATCTATGAACATTTGGGCATGGGGTCCACCCCCTCATGAGGTTTGGAATATATCACACACACCCAAAAATCATTGGGACAATCATATGGATCACTGAACCATCAAGTGTACGATTCTCAATTACGTGATAAGGAGCTGGCGTCGAGCACATTAGAAACAACTAAGTCAAAGGGCAATGATGATTCCCTTTTCTTGATCCAAGGCATTGAACCAAGGTAAAATATCGAGCCAAGGTACACCGACCTCTAGACCACACTTCTGGAATAAATTTTTTGAATTCGACATAAGAGGGCTCGCCAGAGTTATGGCAATGAGTAATCCTTAACAAAAGCACAAGGTATCATAGTAGAGTGAATGATGGATTGACGCCACGGATGATGAAAAAAGGGAACAATGTGAGTGGAGGACTGATGAATTCCCTTGTCATAGCATGATATGTATGTCTGACCAGGTAGCTAATGACTTCATTCCAGATTGGATGGTCAATTACTCAAACGAGGGATTTTCAAAGACAAAGAAATATAGTTGAAGGCCAAAGATGAAAACAATGGGATTGATGCAACACAAATTTGTATGGAATATTGTAGCTAGACTCAAGGGGACTCAAAACAGACTCCATAGATTCAAGGGCAACACATCTCAGATGCTCTGAAAAAAGGTGACTCGATGATGTTCCCACATGTGGGAGGCCCAAAGGGGGACCATGAAAACATGAGTAAATAATGGTTAATCATGATGAAAATTGACACACGAGCTGACAAGTGCCAAGGCAACATGGTACCAAAGTACATTGAACTTATATGAAGAAATTTAGTTTTAATAGGTGGCAGAGTGAGATGTCATGGAAAAAATGGCTTCTTGGCGAAGTGTCAAATTACCAAAAACAAAGGGACACCCATTATAAAAATCGGTGAGATCTTTCCAATGGTGTTGATGGTTCATCAAACAGAGTTGTGGTTTGGTCACAATTTGCGACAAAAAACTAGGGTTGTTTCTATAGAAGGGATTTTTCGCCCCAAATCAAATTCATTTGCATAGTGAATTGTTGGAGAATTTGGAGAGGAGGAGAAGGCTCTAAATATTATGGATATTTTAGGAGAGAAATCGATTGTTAGAATTACGATCTACGACTTGGAGGTAGGTGGCCTAATCTTACTCATCATTTTTGGTGGATTAGATGTTCAGTTTAGGGCTTCAGCTCTCTAGGGTAAACCCATGCTCTTCTTCACAGTCAGAGCGCACTTATTGGGACCTGATCTACGTTTTGGAACATAGAAACTGGCTTAAGAAGTGCACCCAACATAATTTTGAAGGAAAAAAGTATGTTCGGGACTGAGAAGAAGGGTAGGATGGGGGGTTTATGTTAAGCTGAAGTTTTGTACCCATGATGTGTGCCTTTGACTCTGAACTAAAAAAAACATAATGGCATGTTGCAGGCATGGTAGAGCTGAAGGTATCATAGTGAGAAATATATTTGGAGACTGTTCGTGTTGAGTTTGAGGGAAATCAAGTGGTGAGAGGGATTATGGCACGGTACGGCATGCTAAAATTCTTGGAGACTTTGATGAGGGTTGGTGAGCCCTTATTGTCGAGGATTGTGAGCTACTGGGACCCAGATCAAGAGACCTTTGTAGTATAGGGGCACAGGATCAAGGTCACAATCCAGGACATATATTTTTGACAGGATTTCCCTCTTCGGGGGTAGTGGGGGAGATACATCTAGTGCTTCCTTGTGGGAGGCATATAGGTGAGTTTTTTAATCATCACTGTATACTGGGGGTTCGTGCAAAGGGCACAACCATTCAAATCAGTGACTTAGAGAGGCTTGAGACATGAGCGACAATCGCATTAGTGTTGTGGATATTGGGTAGTCATGCCTTCCATCACATCATTGGGGAGAGATGATGCTAGTGGAGAGTGTGTTGACATGGAACTTTCTATGGTTAGGCCCAGATGATGTTGTTAACATTGAAACAAAAGTTGACACTATGAAGGTGGAGGACCAGTGATAATGTTCTTTTGGGATAGTATTATGCTTATTCTTCTTTGAGAAGATCCTGACTATCCATCCTCATGTATAGATATGGGATGAGGTCCCACATGAGCCTAGGATGTGCCACTGGGGGAAACTACTATGATGAGGTGGAGGAGTGGGAGTCAGACAAGTGTTTTGACCTAAGTTTTTTGCTCATTGGGACCAGATGCCACTATACATAGATGATTATCCATACAGTGGAATGAACTATCAAGGGGATCTTGAATTACCACTTCCACCGGGACAAGCATGGGGTCTAGATGGTAAGTGAAAGTTGTTATATATTTGATGCATTTATAGTTTAAGAAATATGTGTATGTGGTACTAATTTCTAAACTTTGTGGTATGTAGATATAGCACCGATGAGGCCAACAAGATACATGGGACAATCTGTAGCTATTGGGGCTATGGATTAGGGTGGGTCCACATCACAACAAATATAATGTAGTGAAGCTCTACCAAAGGATCTCCAATGTAGATTTGACGTGCTACTAGCCGGGTTAACAAACCATGAGTGGCATGAGTTAGAAGATCGGTATACAAATGAGTGAACTGGTCTTCCCTCAGAGTGGCGAGGAATCATGTGACACATTTCTATGGCTAGTCAAGCGGTACGAGACCTATGGGTTGGTGGGATAGATCCATTGGCTCGGGAGCCTTCAGATGATAATGATTAGGTATAGGGACATGTGGGTCCCCATTTTTGTTTTGTGATAACATGTGAATGAGCATGTTAGATGTATTTAGAGTAATGGAGTCAAAACACTGTATGTTGGATATTATGATACATAATTATGGTTATGCATATTTTTGTGATGATTTTGGTTCACCATTTGTTATGTTATGATGTCTTCTTAGATATGCATGTGATAAATGCCAATCTAGAATATTATTTGCAATGGTATCTAAATAGTGATTTTGTGCTCTAGGAACATGATTGAATGTAATGGATTCAAATTCACGTGCCAAAATCACTAAAGAGGAAAATATTATGCACATGATAAACGTCGTTCAATTGCATGAAAAGTAACAAGGAATAAATAAAAACATGAAGGTGAAGGATGTGACGATAAAGGGCATCGGCTAAAAAACCTATCACAACATCATATTCAGGTTGGTTATTGGTGGCAGATCTAATGCAAACATCGTTGGAGTGAACTAACGAATGTAAGGGGGTCAAAATTAAGTTTTAACCAAGAAAAGTGACTCGCACCATCGGTATAACTGATATATGGTGTGGATGATCGATCCATCTAAAAGACACAAAAAGTAAATGAATAAGATGTTGGGTTGTGTTATATTCTTTCCACAACTAGCCCATGTAGTTAACCGGGGGGTTAGAAGGGGGGCGGAGCCCCCCCTTCGTTGTGTCGATTGCATAGCGGGGGGAGTCACAAGGGGTTTGAGGGGTGCAGGTAACCCCACTCTAATTTTAGTTTTGGACCCTATGTTAGGTTGGGCAGACCTACCTATGGTTTTGTGCATGATTTTCACACATGGTTTTGGACGCGATGGTTTTCGGTCCATGTTTTTGGATGGGATGGTTTTCGGTCCATGGTATTGAAGGGAATATAATGAAAAATAAATCTGGTAGTCCCAGTTTTGGGATCCAGGGGAAAATCTCTGTGTATATGTGTTTTATGTGTTATTCTCTCGCATTGTTTATTTTCTATGTTTTATAAATTTGTATGCAGGTAATTTCTGTACAGGGTTAAAACCTAAATTTCGTATCAGAGCTATTTTGGCTTCAAGGGGACGCCTTTGTTGCTGAGGGGTTTCACTTGGGCATGTGGTAGACCTTGTTCAGTGGGAGATCTGCGGGATCGTGTTTTGCTCTTGACCTGCGAGAAGATACCATATACCAAATATGCGAAGAAATATACCCAGAACACAGAAAACTAAGAATTAACAACAAGTATTTTATTATTCCGAAAGGAAAGGAATGTTCACTTGCCTCTTCGAGGGGCAACCTACAATAGAGCTGGGCTCAATTACAAAATAAGACACGATGTTCCTCGAGGGGAGTCTTTATCCTTTATATAGGATTCATACATGCAATACCATGGGTCAATACCATGGTTCTTATTAATACCATCCATCTAATACCATGGCCGATTTGCAACTAACTGTGGTCCCTTCTTTAAATGTGGGTCAACCACTTATAATTATTAATATGGGCTTTATTGACTCTTTACTTAACTATAACTATGAATCGACCCTATTACCTAAATAAGGGGGTTAGGGTTAGACCCTAACATGCCCTCCCCCATAAAAATAGCCTTGTCCTCAAGGTTGAAGCTACGGAAACTACTGAAGGATAGTGGCTGGTTCCCAGGTCGCATCTTCTGTAGAGGTGTCTTTCCACTTGACTAGGATTTCCTTGATCGTGCGGCTGCTCAGGTGTCGTTCTCACTTGTCAAGAACCTGTTCAGGTTGGAGCCAGATTGAACCCTCTTCATCCACTTCCGGTAGGCTAGTTTGAATTCAGAAATGGTTCCCAATCACTTTCTTGAGGCATGAGACATGGAAGACTGGATGGATTTTTGCCGCGGGTGGAAAAGCTAACTTGTAGGCTACTTCTCCGATGCATTGAAGTACTTGATACGGGCTGTAGAATTTTGGAGATAATTTCTGGCAACCCTTGTCTTTGAGTGATGTTTTCTTATATGGTTGCATCCTCAAAAATACCTAATCCCCTTATTGAAATTTGTGTTCTAAACAATGTTGATCTACCTGTTGCTTCATGCGGTTTTGAGCTTGATGGAGATTCTCTTTGAGGTGAGCGAACATGGTTGTGTGGTTCTGTAGGAGTTGATCCACTGCTTGTACCTTCGAGCATCCCTGGATATAAGAAGTAGGTGAAGGAGGGAGTTGAACATAAACTGCTTCATATGGAGTCATTTTGGTGGTGGCATGATAGTTAGTGTTATACCACCATTCAGCTAGAGGTAACCACTGTACCCATAGATGTTGCTTTTCTGAAGTGAAACACCTAAGGTAGGTCTCCAGACATTTATTGACTGCTTTAGTTTGACCATCAGTTTGGGGATGATAGGAAGTATTGAGTTGTAGTTAGGTACCTCGTAGCCTGAAGAGTTCCTGCCAAAAGTTACTAGTGAAGATCGGGTCATGATCAAACACAATTGAAGTGGGCATGCCATGTAATTTGATGATCTAGTCCATGAAATATTGAGCCACCAAAGCTGGTGTAAAAGGGTGGGGTAGGGAAAAAAAATGAGCATACTTAGAAAGTCTATCCACAACCACCATGATGACTGACTTGTTGCCTGACTTTGGAAGACCTATAATGAAGTCCATAGAAACCTCCATCCAAATTGAGGCCAGGATGGGCCATGGCTGTAATGTGCTTGGGGATTTGACTGTTTCTCCTTTGTGGTGCTAACATATGTCACACTTAGCTACAAAAGTAATAATGTCATTTTTCATGCCTATCCAAAAGAATGAACGTCGAGTGCGAGCATAAGTCTTCTGAAAGCCTGAATGGCCTGCAGTGGGAGATGAGTGAAACTCCACAAAAATGCAACTTTTGAGGGTGGATGTTGGTGATATCACGACTTTGTCCTTATTGCGAAGAATCTCATCCTGCCAAGAGTAGCTCGCTGTGGAATTTGGATCCGCCTGCAATTCATTAATGAGTTGGGAGAGCAGAGGATCTAAAAACCATTCCTTGCGAGCCTCTTCAATCCATTCTGGAATAGGAAGGGAGATTGCAAGCAGGGTCTTTCCTCCTCAAATTGGCATGATAAAGTTTCTACTACAACATTTTCTCGCCCTTTCTTGTAAATTATCTCATAATCATATCCCAACATTTTGGCGAGCCATTTATTTTGTTGTGCTGAGGATAGGCATTACTCCAAAAAATATTTAAGGCTTTGATGGTCTATGTGGATTTGGAAACTCCTCCCCAATAAGTATGGTTTCCAAGTATCTACTGCATGTAAGATGGCCATCATCTCCTTCTCATAGGTATATTGTCCCAGATTTGACCCACTTAGTTGTTGGCTAGTGAAGGCCAAGGGTCGAATTTCCTACATTAAGACCGCCCCAATACCTGTACCTAAAGCATCACATTCAATCACAAAATATTTGGTGAAGTCGGGTAGTGCTAATACGGGAGTGGAACACATGGCATGTTTGAGAGCTATAAATGCCTGTTGCGCTTCATCATTCTAGAGAAATGAATTTTTCTTGAGAAGGTGAGTGAGGGGTCTAGTAATGCGACCATAATTGCGGACAAATTTGCTATAGTAGCTCGTGAGACCCAAAAATCCTCTCAAGCTCTTCAAGATCTTTGGTTGAGACCAATCCTGCATTGCTTGGATCTTTTTGGGGTCCACCCTGACACCTTCACGCCCCACAATGTGGCCCAATTACTCAACTTCTGCCATGCCAAAAGAGAACTTGGACATCTTGACAAATAATTTATGCTTCCAGAGTAGTTGTAAGAGTAGATCTACATGTTGAAGATGTGTGGCCCAGGTGTGGTTGTAAATGAGGATGTCATCAAAGAAAATAGGGACAAATTTTCTGAGATATGGTTTGAGCAGGTGGTTCATGAGACTCTGAATAGTGGATGGGTCATTACAAAGTCCAAATGGCATGACCAAGAATTCATAATTGCCTTCATGAGTTCGGAAAGTAGTCTTTGGAATGTCTACTTCTTTCATGCGAATTTGGTGATAGCCCGAGCGAAGGTCGAGCTTAGTAAAGAATTGAGACCCATTTAGTTCATCCAGAAAATAATCGACAACCAGGATGGGAAATTTATCTTTTACCGTTAGCTTGTTGAGGGCCCTGAAGTCTAGACACATACGCCATTCCCAATCTTTCTTGAGCACCATGACCACAGGTGATGAATAAGGACTAATGCTAGGACGAATGATGCCTGCTTCCAAGAGTTCCTTGATGATTTTTTCAATTTCATTATTTTGGGAAAAAGGAGGATATCTATATGGGCGCACATTTGGTGGTTGGGCCCTTGGGACCAAAGTAATGCTATGATCATGTTCCCCTCTCGAGGATGGAAGCTCATGAGGCTTGTCAAAGACCGACAGATGGTTATTTAAGATCTGTTGCGTCTCAGGATGAATATAAAGAGAAGTGGGTTCGAAGGCCCGGATGGCATTAAATTGGGTTGTAACTCCATGGTGGCCCTTTTTTTAACAATGTTTCCATCCTATGCGAGTGGGGGATAGAGTGAGCACCTGTTTGGAGTCCTTGAAGGGTATGTGTGTGGTTGTTCTGCTTAAAGCTCATATATAACTCCTGGAAATCCATTGTGATTGGGCCAAGTGTGCGGAGCCATTTAGCACCCAAGACAATGTCACACCCTCCCATGTGTATGGCAAACATGTGGGTCTTTAGCTGATAATCCCCCATTTGAAGTTTGACATTTTCACAACGGCCTTCACATTTCATTGTCCCCCCATCAGCAATTTGGACCTAGAAATTAGAGACTGCTCTGACAAAACAATGCACTACTTCAACGACTCGTTGATGGATAAAGTTCTGCATACTGTCACTATCAATCAAGACTATTACTAGGCGATGCTTAATAAAACCTATGATTTTGAGAGTTTGGGGAGAAGAAATCCCTGCCAAATCATGAAGCAAGATAACTGGCTCTTCAGGTACATTGTTCGGCTGGTTTTCCTCATCTTCCTCCTTTGGTTCCTCAAGTAGTGGGGCTTCCTCCGATGAACTGTGATCAATAGCATCAATTTGAAAGAATTTGGGCTCCTTGCATTTATGCCCGGGGGAGTATTTCTCATCACAGTAGTAACACAATCCTTGCTTTCTTCATTCTTCAATTTCCACTGGTGACACCTTTTGAACCTTAAGTGTTTGGGTATTTCTTTGAGCTTGGGTAGGGCGACCCTTGGCTATGAAATTTGGGCGATTGGACTGGGCCGCTAATGCACGTTCTACTTCACGAGCTATCTTGCAAGCATCCAGCCATGAGGTTGGGTGTTGCAGTCAGATGTGGGATTGTATGGCTTCTTTGAGACCACTGACAAAACATTCCCAGTAGAACTGATCGTGTAGACCTCCTGTGCGAAAGGCTAAGGCTTCAAAGGCTGCAATATATTCGTTCAATGTTCCTATCTGTTGGAGCTTAGTAATACGACCCAAAAAATTTAGATTCATGGTCAAAGCGATTTGTAAGAGCTTTTGCAAATGTCTTCCAAGTCATGGGCCTTCCATAGCAACGTTGATGCCATTGCCACCATTGCCATATTTCATTGTCTAAGTACATGCTACCCACACTAAGCTGAGTTGCATCATCTTTGATGTGATTCAGTGTGAAATATTGCTCCATTTGTGCTAGCCATGTGGCCGGATGAGAGCCACCAAATTTATACATGTCCAGCTTGGGTGGTCGCATCTAGGACTGTTGGTGGTTGCCAAAGAGGTGAAGAGAATGGCTAGACTCGCCCTCAATGTTTTCATTGAAAGCATATGCCTCTGAGTGTTCCTCCGACTTGCCCTTTATGAGTGTGTCAGCTAAGGTCTTGAGTGACGTCAGTACTGCGTCCAACTTGTGTTCAAGGGTGTCGATCTTCTAGCTTGAGCTCTAGTTTGTACCATGCACCAATTCAGTGCACTTAAAATTTGGGACCACCCAATTTTTTTTTTGATGCTAACAAGTGAATGGTACCACCTTGCTCAGCTCGTCGACCTGATTCTTATGGGCTAAGTCTCCTATAAGTGTCCCGGGAGTGTCTCAGATTTATTTACTTATTTATTTATTTTTTCACTCCGAAAGGAGTTTTACTCCTCGCTTAGGAATACTACAGTAGCCAAATCCCAAAAAAGTCAATTTTGCCCAATGTCCTGTGAGAATCACGTCCAGGTAAAGGGGCCGACACAAATAGTTTGATCTGTAAGCTAACCCTCAACTGCAGAGTATGAGTAGGAATGTGGCAGTGATCGAACCCCTGCTGCTAAATCTAAATGGTGGATTTGATTGTGGCGATTGCTATCGAACCCAACAGAACCCAAATGGCGGATCTGACAAATCTGGATGGCGGAACTGATTGTTGAGGCTACAACAAAACCCCACTTGATAGATTTGATCTAGCAAAGATGATGCGTGATCGAAAGAGAGACAAGGGAACTATGGTCTCAAGGATTGTCAGGTGCTACAGATCGCAATATACATAAGGGTCTGACAGTGGTACTCGGCCCAATCTTTCAGGGCACTAACCAAGGAGGATCAACCGTACCCTTAGCCATACAACCCGACTACCCTATCATACGCGGGAGTAATCTCCTCAAGTGATATTCTTGGTGTACTGTAGCAGCAGGACGGCTGATGGTTTATCTATGGTGAGGTTTCAAGAGAGCCTAGGGGGCTTCCAATATACCTAGAGGGTATTTGGAAGACAGTTCGTGCGTAGTTCTGTCTAATGCGCTACTACTTGAAGGGGTACCCATAGGGGTTACAAGGGAGTCCAACAAGCGTGACCACCTCTTGTATTTCCTGCGTGCATGCCTCCCCAACTTTTCAGGTTTATGCACTCAATGACAGATCCCGTGGTTTAAAGACGTCGGAACACGTCTCTAGCCAAAAAAAAAAAATGCTAAAAAATGGAGATCCCACCGACCCTGGAAAGTGCTCTGATACCAATTGTTATGCTCTTGACCTACGAGAAGATACCAGAATACCAAATATGCGAAGAAATATACCCAGAACATAGAACAATAAGAAATAACAAGAAGTATTTTATTATTCAGACAGGAAAGAAATGTTCACTTACCTCTTCGAGGGGGCAATCTCCAGTAGAGCTGGGCTCAATGACAAAATAAGACACGATGCTCCTCGAGGGGAGTCTCTATCCTTTATATAGGATTCATCCATGCAATACCATGGGTCAATACCATGGTTCTTATTAATACCATGTATCTAAAACCATGGCCCATTTGCAACTAACTGTGGGCCCTTCTTTAAATGCGGGTCAACCACTTACAATTATTAATATGGGCTTTATTGACTCTTTACTTAACTATAAATATGACTCGACCCTATTACCTAAATAAGGGGGTTAGGGTTGGACCCTAACAGATTGATTCTGGTGGTGAAAGAAGATGGCGAGCAGTGGAAAGATAGAGATCGAGAAATTTAATGGTCAGAGTTTTGAATTATGGAAACTCAAGATGGAGGATCTGTTGGCGGATAAAGATCAATGGATCATGGTAGATCTAGGTACTAAACCAATGGGAGTGTCTGATGAAGAATGGAAGAAGTTGGATCGGAAGGCAAAGAGCAAAATATGATTGTGTGTCTTAGATGCAATATTGCTGAATGCATCAGGAGAAGCTATGACGAAGGCTTTGTGGGACAAGTTAGGGACTTTGTACCAATCTAAGTCTCTGGTGAATAGATGTATAACCTAAGGATGAAATATAGAGACTCGTGACAGAGCATCTAAATGTATTTAATACTGTGGTAAGTCAGTTATTATCTGTTGATATTAAAATTTCAGATGAAGATAAGTGCATCAGTTTGTTGTGTTCTCTACCAGATTCATGGGATAGTCTGGTTATTACAATAGGTAGCAATGCAACTTCCTTGCAGTTTGATGAAATAGTCTCATGCTTGCTGACGGAGGAGATGAGACAAAAAAATATGGAGAGCCAGAATGGTGATGCTTTGTCTATACGAGGACGGTCCTAGAACAGAAACAAAAATAAGTCATCGAGTGGGAGATCTAAATCTAGAGGGAGATATAAATCTCCAAGAAAACATGTAAAGGTGGTGTACTGGAAATGCGGAAAGGAAGGGCACTACAAAAGGGATTGTAAATCTAAAGCTCCTGATAAAGGAAAGGGATCTGATAATGCTCCTTCTGCAGAAGCGAAAACCACCTTAGATGAAGGTGGGGATGTGTACTTGGCTTCTTCAAGTACACATGTAGATCATGAGGCATGGTTGATTGACTCAGGTGCATCCTTTCACTTCACTCCCCATAGAGAGTGGTTCTGCGAGTATGAGAAATACAATGGTGGTGATGTCTTCTTAGTGGATGATAGGAAGGCTAGAATCATTGGTCGCAGAAAAGGAAAGTTGAAATTGCAAGGTGGAAGGGTTAGAACACTTCTAGGTGTTCTGCATATTATTGCATTGGCAAGAAATCTGATTTCTGTAAGCAAGCTGGATGATGCAGGTGTAAAAACAGTATTCAAGAAGGATACCTACAAGATGGTTCGGGGGCCACTGGTATTGATGTAGGGATTTCGAATTGGAACTCTATACAAGTTGCAAGGTAGCACTGTTGTTGATGGGTGCAACAATTCCATGGTTCCTGAAAGTGGAGCAGAAAATCTAGTGGTCTCTGGAGAGAAGACCATGTTGTGGAATCAAAGGCTTGGACATATTGGAGAGAAGAGCCTTCAAATACTTCATGGTAAATGTATGGTATAAGGTATGAGTAATAGCTCTCTGGATTTTGATTTCTGTGAAAATTGTGTATATGGGAAGCAGAATCGGGTGAGTTTCCCCTCTGGTGGTAAGAGGGTGAAATAGATATTAGAGCTTGTGCACAGTGATGTGTTTGGACTTGTGAAGGTTCCATCACTGGGTAAGTTTGTGTACTATGTATCATTTATAGATGACTTCTCAAGGAATACATGGATATATTTCCTTAAGAAGAAATCTGAAGTCTTTGACAGGTTTAAAGAATTTAAGGCTCTAGTGGAAAAGCAGACAGAGAAGAAGATAAAGGTGCCAAGGACGGATAACGTTGGATAGTTTTGCAGTAAGGAATTTGAAGAATTCTATAAGAATTGTGGTATAGCACGGCATAAGACTACTCCATATACACCTCAGCAAAATGGAGTTGCAGAAAGAATGAACAAGACATTGATGAAAAGGGAAAGAGGCATGCTTAGTGGTGTCGGGTTAGGACATGAATTTTGGGCAGAGGCGGTGGAGACAACATGTTACCTGGTCAACAGATCACCTTCATCAACGTTGGAGGATAAGACTCCACAAGAGGTATGGACTGGTAAGAAACCCTCTCTTTCACATCTGAGGGTATTTGGATGTGACACATATGTACATGTTCCAAAGGAGAAACGAACCAAGTTGGATAGTAAATTTGAAGAGTGCATATTTATTGGGTATAAGGATGGTTTAAAGGGTTATAAGCTTTGGAACCTAGTAACAAGGAAGGTTGTGTACAACCGAGATGTGGTGTTCAGAGAGGTGAAATATGTTATTAAACATGAAGTCCAACCAAAGGAACCTGAGAAGATAGAGTTTGAGCTAAATGAGGAAGAATCAGACTCTACAATAGAGGAGGAATGAGAAGATGAAGAGCCACAAACTCCGGGTGTGAGAAGATCAGTTCAAGAAAGAAGGAAGCCAGAAAGGTATAGTGCATATGCTTTCTGTTCAAATTTTTCTTTTTCTATTACTGATGATGATCCTAGAACTGTGAAGGAAGCAGTAGATTCAGAGGATGGAAAAATTTGGAAAGAGGCCATGGTTGATGAAATGGCATCTTTGCACAAAAATGAGGCTTGGGATTTGGTGAAGTTACCGGCTGGCAGGAAACCCATTGGCAGCAAATGGGTGTTCAAGAAGAAGACAAATGTAGAAAGAAAGGTGGAGAAATACAAAGCTCGGTTGGTAGAAAAACGTTATTCCCAGGTGCCGGGAATTGATTTTTGGTGATATTTTTTCTCCTGTTGCCAAGGTAGCCTCTATTAGATTACTTTTATCTGTTGTTGCTGCTTTTGATTTTGAGGTGGAACAGATGGATGTGAAGACAACATTTCTTCACGGGGATCTGAAAGAGGAGATCTACATGAAGCAACCTGAAGGCTTTGCAGTGAAGGGTAAGAAAGAATTGGTATGCAAGTTAAAGAAGTCTCTGTAAGGGTTAAAACAGTCACCAAGGATGTGATATCAGAAATTTGATACATTTATATGGGGACTTGGCTTCACCAGAAGCAAAGCAGATCACTGTGTGTATTTTAAATTAATTGGTGACCATGTTATTTATTTGGTCTTGTATGTGGATGATATGTTGTTGGTTGGAAATGACAAAAAAATTATCCGGGATTTGAAGACCCATTTGTCCCCCAAATTCGACATGAAAGATCTTGGTGCTGCAAAATATATTTTGGGCATGGAAATTAAAAGAGATCAGACAAAGAGGAAGCTCTAGTTAAACCAGAGGAAGTATATCGAGACAATATTGGAGAGGTTTAATATGCAAGACAGTAAACTAGTGAAGGTTCCTATTCCTGTAGGTGTAAAGTTATCTGTTGAACAGTGTCCCAAGACACAAGAAGAGGAAGAGGACATGTCTCGTGTTCCATATTGAAGTGCAGTCTGTAGTCTGATGTATGCAATGGTTTGTACTAGACTAGACATTGCACATGCAGTGGGAGTATTGAGTAGGTTTATATCAAAACCAGGGAAGGAGCACTGGACAGCAGTGAAGCAGCTGTTCAGGTATTTGTGTGGCACTAGTGATTATGGTTTGTGCTACTAAGGAAGACTAGGATTGGACAGAGTGTTAGATATTCATGGCTTTGTTGATGCAAACTGGGCTGGAGATATGAATCAGAGAAGATCTACAAGTGGGTATGTGTTTAACCTATTTAGAGGTGCAGTCATTTGGATGAGTAAGAAACAATTTGTAGTGGCACTATCAACTACAGAGGTAGAATACATGGTAGCCACTCATGCAAACAAGGAAGCAGTTTGGTTGTAGAGATTGTGTTCAAGTATGGGGTTAGTACAGGGAGCTATAAGGATAGATTGTGACAGTCGAAGTGCAATTTTCTTGGCAAATATCCATACATATCATTCAAAGACAAAGCACATTGGAAAGAAAACAACAAGTGGGAGAATGTTGGGTTGTGTTATATTCTTTCCATGACTAGCCCACGTAGTTAACCAGGGGGTTAGAAGGGGGGGATCCCCCCTTTCGTTGCGCCGATTGCATAGTGGGGGGAGTCACAAGGGGTTTGAGGGGTGTAGGTAACCCCACTCTAATTTTGGTTTTGGACCCTATGTTAGGTTGGGCGGACATACCTATGGTTTCGTGCATGATTTTCGCACATGGTTTTGGATGCGATGGTTTTCTGTCCATGGTTTTGGATACGATGGTTTTCGGTCCATGGTATTGGATGCTTTAACTTGTATAAATATGTATTGTAACATTGAAAGGAACATAATGAAAAATCAATCTGGCAGTCCCGGTTTTGGGATCCAGGGGAAAATCTTTGTGTATATGTGTTTTATGTGTTATTCTCTAGCATTATTTATTTTCTGTGTTTTAGAATTCGTATGCAGGTAATTTCTGTACGGGGTTAAAACCTACATAACATGGTGGGGAATGCAAGCTACCTAAATGCAAGAAAAGGAAAAAGATACACGCACTTCAATGGGAAATTCTATGGGTAAAATTTCCTTAGGTAGAGTGTGTTGCAAGGTTTAGGAAGGATTTATCCTTCTGGACCCTCTAAAAGGTATGCCCCTTTTCCAAAACACTTACGGATGATGTAAGGTCCTAGCCATAATGGTTCAAACTTTCCATGCCCCAGGACATCGTGAGCTTGGTCATAAACAAGAACAAGGTCACCTTCATGGAAGGCACGAGGGTGGAATATTCAATCATATTGAGCTTTGGTGCGCTTTTTGGCCACCTCAATCGTTTACAATGCAACATGACGGTCTTCATTGGCACACTCAAGCATGATAAGTTGTTGTTCTAGAGGTTGGGTGTCTGGGAGGAGTTCGAAAACAAGGTGGAGGGAGGGGATTTCACACTCGATTGGTAAAACTGCATCCTCTCCAAAAATGAGGTGGAATGGAGTGAACCCAATGGTAGTTTTGATAGAAGTTCTATAGGCCCATAAAGCAGGGAAGAGCATAAGATGCTATTTGGTCTTGTGTTTATTCACCGTCCGCTGAAGCATAGTCAAAAGGATTTTGTTGAAAACTTCAACTTGGTCATTTCCTTGGGGGTAATAAGATGATGGATATTGGTGTTCGAAGTCCAGCATAGAGGATATCTCATGCCATATCTCATATTCAAAGTCTCGGCCATGGTCGAAGACCAATTGTTTTGGAACCCTAAATCGAGCGATAACATGGTTAAAGGAAACGAGGGGTGTAGTAGTCACTATGTTATTGAATGTTGGCATGGCATCAACCCATTTAGTGAAATAGTCGATGACCATGATAATATAATTATGGTTACTAGAAGATGGGGGTCAACACTATATAAATTCAATATCCCATTTATAGAAAGGACCAACTGTGATGATAGGATGGAGGAGAGAAGGTGGAGCTCTCACCTTAGGGGCATATCATTGGAAATTGGGATAGTGTTTGATTGCCTCAATGCAATTGCTAAAGAGAGAAGGAAAAAAGTAACCGGCGCGCATGATTTTTTGGGTAGTGGTCATTCTAGAGAGGAGACCACCACAAGCGCCATCATGGTAGGCATTATGAACTTGCTCAAAGGGTGAGAAAAAGATAGAGGACAGTGTCAACACCGCGATGATAGAGATCGTAATGATGAAGAAATAGTGAGGGGATTGATGCTGAATACTTCGTTGATCATCACGAGTGAGGTGGGGGGGAAATTTTTGGGTTTGTAGATAGGAAAGGATGTTTCCATACCAAGTATCATCCAATGTAATGGTGAACAAGTGTTCATCTGGAAGATCATCATTTACTAGCTGATCAGACACACCAGTGGGAAATTCAAAAATGAATTCAACAAGGGATAAACCTTTCTTACTTTTGGGTGTGACAAATTCCAGATTGAATTCTTGAAGGATAATGATCCAATGGGCGTACTTCCCATGAATGATCCGTCGACTCAATAGGAAGCCCATTTTATTGGAATTGGTCACAACTTTGGTGGTACGCATAAGGATATAATGACAAAGATTTTGAACTAGGAAACAGAATAGCCAGTGCCAAGCTTTCTTTGTGTGAGTAGGACATAGAGGGACCATGAAAGTTCTTAATGACATAATAGATAACATGCAAATTTTCGACAAAATATTCTTAGATTAGGACCCCAATGACCAAATAGGCAGATGCAAAGATATAAAAGATGAAATCCCTCTCAAATTCAAGTGGAGTGATCAAGCTAGAAGAAGTGAGAGCACCTTTGAGGGCATTGAAAGATGATTGAGATTGGTCATCCAAAACAAATGGAATGTTAGATCGAAGGTGTCTAAGAAACCCATGTGCATTGGTGGCATAGTCAGGGACAAACATACGAAGAAAGTTGGCTTTGCCTTGGAGGCTTTATAATTGATCAAGGGTACAAGGAGGAGGAAGTTCGAGAATGTCTTGAACTTTGAGAGGGTCAAGAGTGATACTGTCTTTGGACACAATGAAGTCCAAAATTCGGTCGGCAGGAATGCAAAAGATAAACTTAAGGGGATTGAGGTGAATGTTATACTTGCGACATCGAAGAAAGATGGTACACAAATCATGAAGGTGTTGTGACCGAAGTTTGGAACGAGCGATGAGATCATCTATATATGCAAGGATAATATGAGCCAGGTCGTGAAAATAGTAAGACATAGCATGCTGAAAAGTGGCCCCAATATTATTTAAATCGAATGGCATGACCTTATAAGCAAAATTTCCCCACATACTAGTGAAGGTGGTTTTAAGATGATCGGCATAATTGATACACATATGGTTATATCCAGAGAATCCATCCATAAAGGAAAGAACCTCATGCCCTACAAACTCATCAATGATTTGGTATATGAAGGGTGTGGGAAAGTTGTCTTTGGGACAAGATTTGTTTAGATCATAAAAGTCTATGTAGAGACTAATGGTGCCTTGTTTCTTAATAATGGGAATAGGATTGGACATCCATGTGGTGTATTCGATAGGATAGATGAAACCAACCTGCTTGAGCTTATCAATTTCAACTTTGATAGCTTCACGTTTGGAAGGATGGATAGGTCTTTGCTTTTGGCAGACAGGGATGGCATCGGGCCAAGTGTCGATGTGATGTTCAACAATGGTGGGATCAAGTCTGGGAATTTCATAATAAGACCAGGAAAAAACATCATAGAATTCTCTGAATAACTTGGTGTAAGCATCAATTTCTTCTGGGGAGAATTGTGCTTATAAGATGATATTTTCTTCAATCCCTGGTTTATTTGAAATGTTAATTTTGATGGTAAGGGAAATGTTAGCCATATTTTCTTCTTCAAAATCATTTGGTGTAGGAATGGTATTTTTAAACCAATCGACTTCACCATGAATGAAGTATTTTGATTCCACAACATATTGATCATGGGTTTGTTGTAGAAGAAAGTGCACAAGATGGTGCATATCATCCCAAAGATAATCAGGGGTGGTCATGGCTTCCATGATGTCTTCACCAAAATGGAAGATGGGGGGACTGTAGGAAGAGATACCACATGATGAAGAGGATATATCTGAGGTATCTTCAAGAGAGACAAGGTTCACATACGCACTGACAAGTATAGGAGACAAGTGTCTAGTAGATGTGACATTTGCCGATATTGAGACTAAAGTAGTCATCGAAGAAGGTTAAACATAATCACAATAGAGAGTTCCAATATATCGATCCTGTGGATGATGACATGTAGATAATACGAGTGATATTATCCATCATTTCGACATCAGGGGGAGGGATCATGATGGATGGTTGAGAGACCACATATTCTGGCATAAGAGTGGGATCAGAATTTGCGGGTAGAGGAGAGGTAGATTCACTATGAGTGACCTCTAGTTCATGAAGCACTTGAAGTGTATCACGAAATTCTTTGAGATGGGGAAATGGCGAGAATAATGGCCAAAATTATCACAAAAAGCACAGGGGTGATTCATGCATAATGATCTATTCTTCTTAGCTAACTCAGGTAAGGTTACATGGACCTTAGGAATGTTAGAATCTGAGAAGGTATCAAAGACCACATTATTGATATGAGGGAGTTCAGGACAATCATTGGTGACATGACCAACAACATCACACAAAGCACATAGAGGAATAGGCTTAGGAGGCTTAGGAGGGGTTGGAATTGTTGGGGGTGCCTTGTCTTTGGTTCCCTTTTTCTGGGATTCCCCCCCCTCACCATATGCTTTCACAATATGCGTAGGTTCCTGTTGAGGTTTTCTGTGGAATTGAAGCAAAGGAAGGGGTAGGAATAACTAGTTGAACCGAGGTCAAAGAAGTGTAAGGTTTGATATGATTTGGGGGATTTTTTGTGGGAGGATAAATGTATCAAACTAGGATCCCCAAGGTAATGTTAGGTAAACTCAATTTAGCCATGGAAGGTGTATAATAAACTCTTAGGGGTGGAAATAAGAATGGTATTTGACAAGAAGGGTGATTACCTGGGGGAATTGCTCTGAGAAGGTTAAAACCTGGGGGAATGGTTCCAGGTTGTAAGGGATTAGGAGAGATATGAGTAGAAGGAAGGGGACCTTGAGGAGTGATACCAAAAGGTTGGGTTGAGTTGGGAACAACATGTTGCGGAGGTGCTAGTTATTGTGCAGTCATACCAAACCGCTTGTGGGAAGCCAATGATACTTGAAGCATGTGAACACTAGATGACCTAGGCTCAAAAGGAGTAGGTGGTTGACCATAACAGGCACCAAGAAAGGTGGAATATTTGTAGACTTTGGGAGAGACATTGGAGAGTGTTACACAGTAGTTTTTTACCAACACCACATTCCCTGCTTTTGTACAAATGATGGTCCGTGTTAGTAGTATATGTGTTATGTTTCCAAACATGTGTCAATTACTTCCTTATGATCTTAGGAAGAAAGTGTCAGTTCATTGTCCATGAAGCAAGCCTCTTTTTGCCTAAGTTTCTAGGTCATCGCGGGCCAGTAGTTATCCTACTCAAGACGATGGTCAAATATTACACTGACCCTAGCGAAGTCGGCTCTCTGTCTTTGTGTCCAACCTACGCCGATCCACTTTTTTCAAGTTTTTTAAAAAACTCGTCGAAGCTTCGACATGAAACTACTTCATAAATAGTTCCTGGGCTAGTTGTTGGGTCAAATGTGTTCGCTTCTCTCTTTTTGGGTAGTTGTTCCACCTTTTGGGCTAACTCCCTAAGAGATAAGCTCCTCCTCCCATCACTTATGGAACCTCTCCCTCCTATAAATATCTCCTCCATGAATAAGGTCATCTAGCTTGGATGAAACTGGATGATAGCTATATGTAACTTGATAGCTTCAAAAATATAAGAGAGGTGTAGAGGTAGAGAGTGTGATTAGAGTGTGGAGATAGCCTCACATGTATTTGGTTTGAGGAAATGTTTGAGTAGAGTTGGCTTCAGAACTTCTTAGTGTTAACCTTTTGAAACAAAGAGAGAGTCATTTGTTCCCCTAGGAGACGGTTCACAAGCGAATGCTTATGGGGACATATTGATGGAACCCTTCAAGGAAACTTACAACGTTAAGACATGGTTGTAAGTTGCACTTTGTTTTATATTAATGCAAATCAACAACTTGTTTCCTATATTGCATGTTAAATGTCGATAGCTTGAGGTTCCTTGACTCTTCAAGTAGAATGTATGGTTTTTTCTATTTGTGTTTATGGTGTTTCTCTACGTGTTAGTTTCAGGTACAAATGATTGGAAGAACAAGAGTTGAAGTGACACGACGAGGACTTCATCGAACGTCAATTTGAAGGTAAGTCTTCATTACACCATATTTCTAAGGAAATACACTTTGATATTGTCTTGTGGTAACTAGACCCACTCTAGGGCTAGAGGGTCTGCCTCTATCCGCAAAGGGAACTTGCCATTGTCACAAGTTGGTGACCATACTGGGGAATCTAGTTTTTTTTCTTCTGTTTCGATAAAGTTTTGTTTGTTTGTCGTATCTCTCATTGTTTGGGTAGCAAGCTTTGTTATGGGACTTGTTTGACTACTCCTGTAGTCTTCCCACCTTAGGGAGTGGTAGATCTGGCCTTCTCTCAGCCAACCTTCCATTTTTTGCCTTTGATCTGAGGTCGTCGCGTTTTATTGTTTAACAGTTGCGAAGCAGTCACTCATGCACTATCTTTTGAGTTGCATATTTTACTGTATGGGGCAACTAAGTTGTCTAACAGTCATGACGAGTCCTAAAATCGTCTTGGTGTAGCTATTTGATGTACTTTTACGTGACATCGCAAAGTTATTAGTTAGCAGAATGTGACGATTTGCTGTCGGCGCAAGTTGCTAGTTTCATACCTACGACGATTCCTATAAATTTCAAAAATTGGGATTTGTCTGTTATTTAGCCAGTGTGTTCTATCCTCTGAGCTTGTTTTCTATCCATCTATTGTTTCGAAAGTGTTGATTTCTAGACTTTTTCATTTCGCATTCCAGGTATATTGTAATCCTTTGTTTGGACTATGTGATCTAAATACCTTATGGTTTTCTGATTGATCAATTGGTTTTGGTCACTCATTCACTGAGATCTTTGGACTCTATTTGACGTTATCTCTGATTTTTTGTGAGGCTTCTTCCTATCCATTTCATGTCACTTTCCTGATTAGTGTGTGTCATTTGGTTACCCCACTTGCTTGACTCATTTGGTTTTGTCAGGCCAGGCAGTAACTCCATTAGGCAGAAAAACTGATTCGTGTATTATTCCATTAGGTAGGTCTTTGTTATATACAATAGGGAGTGACTATTCAGTTCATCTCCCGATGACTGCTCACATTCCTAATTTAATTATTTACATAAATTCACCCAATCATGAAGATTAGGTGTCAACATTCCCCCCCTTAATCTGAAGGGATGTTGGTGAGTCCAAGCATCATTCTGAATCATTCAAGCTTTTCCCTTCCAAGCGCTTTGGTGAAGATGTCTGCAATTTGCTCATTTGTGGAACAATGATGGAGATGGATTGTTTTGGCCTCAACATGATGTCGAATCAGATGATATTTAGTATTGATGTGCTTTTTTCGATCATGGAACTTTGGGTTCTTGACCAACTTTATTGCAGAGGTGTTATAAATCATGAGTGGAGTTGATTGTACTTGTTTTACCTACAAATCTTCAAGAATTTTCCTAAGCCACACAATTTCTTTTGTTGCTTTAGTTGTTGCCAGTATTCTGCTTCCGTTGTGGAATCTACTGGAACTGATTGTTTGCGTGATCTCTAGGAGACAGCTCCTGATCCAAGACTCATAGCATATCCTGAAGTAGATACCCCAGTTTCTTTGTCTCCATCGAAGTCTGAATCAGAGTATCTGATCAAGCTAAATTCATCCACCTGCGTGTACTTGATTCCAAAGTCTTGAGTTCCCTTCAAGTACTTTAGAATTATTTTTACAGCAGACCAATGTCCCTCACAAGGCTTTTGCATAAACCTCGAGAGGATTCCAACAGCAAATGAAATGTCTGGTCTGGTGGTAGTTAGGTAGTTGAGACTTCCTACAAGTTGTCTATACTTTGTTGCATCCTCAAATTCCTTTCCTTCAATAGATGTGAGCTTCAAGTTTTGTTCCATTAGAGCAGTAAGAGGATTGCACTCTGTCATGCCAAACCTATTCAACAAATCTCCAATGTATTTCTTTTGAGAAAGAAATATGGACTTTGGATGGTGGGTTACTTCAATGCCAAGATAGTAATGAACATAGCCCAAATCAGTCATTTCAAAATTTTTCCCAATTCCTTCTTTATGGATGCAATGTAGCTTTCATTGTTCCTTGTCATTAAAAGATCATCTACATATACTACAAGATATACAACTGTTTTGCCAACTTTCTTGACAAATAATGTTGCATCATCAAGATCAAAATGATTGAAATTGAGTTTCAGAAGATGCTCAGTTAGTTTTTCATACCAGGCTCGCGGTGCTTGTCTGAGGCGATACAAGGACTTCACAAGTTTGCATACTTTATGTTAATGTCCTTTCACAGCAAATCCTTTAGGCTGGGACATAAAAACATTCTCTTTTATATCTCCATTCAAGAAAGTAGTTTTTACATCCATTTGATGGACTTTCCAACCGTTCTGAGCTGCTAGTGCAAAGAGTGTCAGGATGGTGGCCCATTTTGCTGTGGGGGCAAAATTTTCCTCATAATCGACCCCTTCCTTCTGTGCAAAACCTTTTACCACAAGCCTAGCTTTGTGCTTGTCAAGTGAGCCATCAGCTTTATACTTGTTCTTGTAGACCCACTTGCAGCCAATTGGTTTGGTTCCAAATGGAGGATCAACCAGCTTCCAAGTGCCATTCTTTATGAGGGCATCATACTCCTTTTGCATCGCTTCTTTCCATTCATCATGAGAAGCAGCTTCTTTGAAGGAAGTTGGTTCAAAATCTATAGATAAGTTCAATTCATAATCATAAGAAACATCCATATCAACAGGTGAATTAGATTCATCTACATCACCTCCATTTTGCCGGTTTGAATTTCTAGTTCCTGTTTTTCCAATTTCATCAGGATGAACACTTTCAAGTGTCTTCATCAGCCACTTTGGGAGACCTTTCTGAGATGGTCTAGGCTGCTCTGTTGATTGAGTTGGGACTGAATCCAGATTGAGTCTCCCAATTCTATCAATTACATCACTTAAAGCATCATCTGTTGTTGGAGTTTCATGCGGGGGAGAGTGTTCTTCAGAAGAAGATTCCACATGTTGATCTAGAATAGGAATCCCCCCTTCAAGATGTGGAATCTGATTATCAAATTCTTGAAATGATTTTGTTTTTGCGAATCTATCCAAGCGATCAAGTTGCCGCTCAATAACATTGTCATTTTTGGATGATTCAAGAAAAATTACATCTCTAGATACAACAAAATTTTTATTTACTTCATCATAGAGGCGGTATGCTTTGGAGGTGTTTGAGTACCCTAGGAAGATACACTTACGACTTCTAGCACCAAGTTTTTTTCTATGTACCTTTGGTATCAAAGCATAATAGGTTGAACCAAAGACCCTGAGATGTTTTACGGAAGGAACATGTCCATACCACATTTCATAAGGAGTCTTGTTTCTTATAGCATTAGATGGAAATCTATTCTTTATATATGAAACACATAGAACAGCATCAGCCCAAAACATTATCTTTACATTTTTGAAGAAAAACATGGATCGTACCATATTCAAGATTGTTCTATTCATTATTTCAGCTACACCATTCTGTTGGGGATTATAAGGCACAATTGTTTGATGTTTGATCCCATGTTGGTGAAGATAGTTTTCAAATTCATTTGATGTGTATTCTTTTCCATTATCAATGCGAATAGACCCAATATGAGATTGTGCATCATTTTCAATCCATTTATGAAAATCCTTGAATGTTTGAAAAGCATCAAATTTGTTCTTCAATAAATAAACCCAACACATTCTGGTGTAGTCATGAATAAATGTCATGATATATTTATTTCCATTTGCAGAAGGAACAGGCATTGGACCACATAAATCTGAATGAATGAGTTCAAGTTTCCTATGTGCTCTTGAATGTGAATCATGAAAAGACTGTTTGCTATGCTTTCCTAGAACGCAAGCATCACATTGCTTAAGTTTTCTAGGAATTGTAGGCAAACCAACAACACCATTTTTCTTCAATAAGTGGAGACTATCATAGTTCAAATGTCCAAATCTAGCATGCCATAATAAACTTGATGGAAGTGTACCTTCTTCATGATGAGAATTGTATGAGAAATGTTGTGCATGAGCAGAGGTTCCTTGCAGTTTGAGAAGTCTTTCTTCTTCTATTCCCCTCATGACAAGTGAGTGGTCAGATGCTTTTCTTACCTCAAGCTTGCCATCAAACATATAAATGGAGTGACCTTGCCGGCGGATGTGGATCAAGGACAACAAGTTTCTCTTGAGCTGTGGGAGATATAGAACATGATCCAAAAGAAAGTCTGGAAGACCAGGAAGTTTAAGCCTAATTTTGCCAAGCCCTGATGACTTGATTTTTTATTGATCTACAAAGTATACTGCTCCATCAACATTTTCAGTGAAATCTTCAAAAAAATCTTTTCTATGAGTCATGTGACAAGTTGCTCCTGAATCAAGCAACCAATCATTTTTCTATGAAGCAAGTGAAGCATTAAACAAATCTTCATTTACTCCAATGTTACATTGTGCCTCAACATAGTGAGCGATTCAGGTGCTTTACCTTTGTCTGTATCATCAGTTTTACCTTTCTGTTGATTTCTTTTCTGCTCAATTTTGTCCCATGGTAGCTTGCATGTAGAGGCATCATGTGATCCATTTCTTTTGCAGCGAATGCAGTGCATATCTGCCTTTTCTCCTTGAGAGTGTCTGCCCCCCCGCCTCTGAAATGTCTTCCTCTTCCTCTTCGTCCACCTCTTCCTCTTGTAGAATCTTGAGTAGGATTCTTTTCTTTATGAGCAAGGCACACAGTCTCTTTAGAAGATTCAGGGGCTGTCTTCTTTCCAAAAGCTTTCTCTCTTTCAGCAAACTTTTTCACAAGAGAGTCAAAGGTTATATCTTTGAGATTTCCATTTGCTTGCAATGACTCAAGATAATTGGAATAAGTAGGATAAAGTGCCTTGATAAAAGAAATAAGAGGAATATCCAGCTCAACCTTAGTGGAATTGATATCATGCATTATAGACTTTACTTCAGATGCAAGAGCAAGAGGATCATTATTTTGCAGTTCAAGGGTGAAGAGTTTAATCATAATTTGAACAACTTCAAGTGCAGAATGTGAGGCATAGAGTTCTTTCAGCTTTTGTAAAGCTTCAAAGGCAGTTGAATATGACGAAATATGGCGACTTACCTCTTCATTTACAGATGCTGCGATTAATGCATAATATTTGATGTTCTTGTTTTCCCAAATGACGAGCTCTTTGTTTGAGGTAGGCTGCACTGGGTCATTGTCTCCTTCTCTGACACACACTCCTTTCCACAACTCATTGAAAATGAGGGTGTGTTTTATCATCCGGGACCATTTAGGATAGTTCTCCTTGCTAGTGAGAACTATTCCCACCATGAATATGATTGAATGCATTCTGTAAAAAAAAATACTTCTGCTATTAATGTATAAAATTGTACTTCTCGTGGAGGAAACAATGCAGCTCTGGTGTAAAAAATTGTAAAAATATTTCCCTCTTATATATAGGAAAAAGGTATTACCAGTTCCTATATGGTGAAGATGATATCACTCACAACAAAAAGCTTTAGAGAACCACATAACCTTGAGCCAGAAAACTCGTGCAATGTACCAAATAATACAATGTTTAAAAAATACATATGGCTACCTTCAACAAAATACATATGGCTGCGTTCAAAATATATCTAACACAGAGGTATCAACACCATTCAAGGGAAGCAGCTTCTCCCACTTCAAACACTCATCGGTCTCTGGATTCTCCATGCATCAGCAACATACCATGTCATCTCCACAAGAACTTTAATCAGCGACACATCTCCAAATCTGCGGTCTGCAACTATTAATCCCTCTCGAAGTGCCTAACCTTGGAAAAATGATAATCACATGTAAATATAATATTGTAATATGCCACCCAATTTATTCCTTTCGCGCCGAACTTTGATTAAATAATTATACCGAAAGGATAAAATATCTATTTGTTTGATATGCAGCTTGCCTATCACGCAAAAAATTGAACCACAAGAACTGCTCGTGCCTAAACTACTCGTGCAAAACTGTTAGAATAAATACATTTGAAATGCCACAAGAACTTTAATCAGTGGCACATCTCCACGCAGAGGTATCAAAACCACGCATATCAGGACAATAACATAACCAAGCGTATTAGCTGTCTCAGATATTCACGTATCAGCATCACATCTCCACTTTGGTTTATCAGTTGTAAAAAACTATATCGCAATCAAGTTGCAGGTGTTCTCAACCATTGCAGCCACCACATTCAAATGCAGGTTCATAATTGTAGTTAAATTAGAGTATAAACAATCCATCAATTTATAAAACCGTGTATGCATACCATGTCAGCCATACGAAATCTTGGAAAGAGTAGCTACATTTCAAGATTGAACCCTTTACGGTGCTCATCATGGTGTGTCGAGCAATGATAGAACAGACTTGGCCCCAGCTACATACAAAGCGTCCAGCTTTCAAACAAATGAAACTGAAACAAGAAGCGTCCAACATTCAAACCAGGTCAGGATGACCAGCATGCCAGCGCAAACGTTTCAAACCAGGTCAGGATAGCACAAACATTCCCATGTTAGATGAATGTCAGACAGAGAGCGCAGAGATGGCAGATAGAACGCAGGTAATCAATGGCTGAATTATATGAGGAGCAGTGGAGTAGACCAGGAGTTACAAAGACACAAAGGCTAAAAAAGGAGCTGGCTCTGATACCATGTCAGGCCAGGCAGTAACTCCATTAGGAAGAAAAACTAATTCGTGTATTATTCCATTAGGTAGGTCTTTGTTATATACAATAGGGAGTAACTATTTAGTTCATCTCCTAATGACTGCTCACATTCCTAATTTAATTATTTACATAAATTCACCCAATCATGAAGATTAGGTGTCAACAGGTTTCCATCTGTCATTTGGCATAGATGACATTGCGTTTGGTCAGTGAGATAGTTTTCCAATTTGCAAAAAGAATATCTCTTTAGTTGTGAGTCTTTGATTCGCTTACATTAAGTTGTTTGTCATATTTTTGAGAAAACAAAAAAAAATGCATTCATCTTGTATTAGGACTTGAAAGACATTTTTGCATTAGTAAATTCTTGCGATTAAGACATTGAAAAGTGAAAAATGTGTTTTCTAGTTTCTCATTTGATTGCTTGCAAGTTCTAGGAATATTTCTTTTTCTCTTTCATTGGTTTGTCTTCTTGTCATTTGGTTGTTGTGCACTGAACCTCTTACTCTTCCTTAACTAGCTCTTCATCCAAAGAAAATGGTCTTTTCGCTCATTTAGCTGCATTCTCGGGATTTTTAAGATACATTCGATAGGGCCTTGAAACCGAAACTTAATCCAAGATTAACTATTAAAATGTATTGAATGAACTTAAAAACACATTGGAACCTAATGCTTATATATTTATAGGTCTAGGCTAGAGACGTGTTCCGGCGTCATTAAACCTAGTTGCTATTGTTTTCACTAAGGTTGGGTGATTCCTCCTCTTGTGATTCAATAGGTACTAGTACGGATTTAGGCCATCTGGGCGGACTCACCGATCCCGTCACCTTTACCAAGTGACAGAGACCCTACATCTCCTGTCTCTTCTAAGGTATCGACTATTGGTGGTAACCTTGCTATTGTTCCAAGTGTTCAACCCCTTGCTTATCGAGCCTCAAGAGAGGAGCATTTTGATATCAATTGGACTCCTCCCAAAACCTCGGAATTTTTAGATGAACATCTCCCATCTACTCCTCCTGGTGCTTCGATCGCGATGACCTCTTCCAACGTGGAGGAGACAAGTCCCGTTAGTGGTTTAGAGAGCTTTGTGTTGACCAACGAGCCTCAATTTCCTCTGAAAGGTTTTCCTTTTCACACTACTCATGGTGTGTTGTTACCACTTCGCTATCGTGCTTTTGTTGACATCATTGGTTCCACATCTCTAAATCGGAGCTCTGTGTGGTCTCGTATTGCAACTTCAACTTCAAGGCCTTTCATGGCTTTAACTTCCATACCTCAGACACAGGTCACGTCAGTTACATATATTTCGTCAATTCCCATTGTTTGTGTGGCCTCTACAGCTCCTTCCATTAGTGCGGTTACTGCGTCTTCGGTGGTTACTATCGTTACTGGGCTCTCTTCTGAACCCTCTAGTAGTGGTGCTTCATCCCTAGCATCGGGAGTCATTCAACCTACGGGTAATGTACCAATTTCTTCTGGTTATATTCCAGCAGGATGGTCATATGAGCAATATATGTTTTCTCTTCAAAACCCGAATCATAACCCTTTAGGCTCCCAACCACCTTCCTATCCGCATAACCCATTGGACTATTATGATCATCGAGGGGCTCATATATCACATCGGGTCTCTCCTTCCAAAGACTACAGTTGAAACTTCCGTTCCACTTTCAGTTACTTGGAATCACACCACTTACCATGGCCCACAAAGGCCACCTTTATAAGGGCAACCTTTTCCAGCTCAACATTTGCAAGGGCAACCTTTGCAAGGGCAACCTTTGCAAGGGCAACCTTCGCAAGGGCAACCTTCGCAAGGGAAACCTTTCCAAGGTCAACCTTTTCAAGGACAACCTTCGGTCTTGTAAGGAAAACCCTTTGAGGGACAACTTTTGGCCCCTATAGGTTCCTCTTTTGTTTATTTAGGACAGCCTTCTAGTCAGGTAGGTCAGCCTCAGTTTCTAGTAAGCCAACTTGTTATCCTGCAAGGTCAACCTTTTGGTCATGTCAGTCAACCTTAGTTTCTGGTAGGCCAACATCTTCCCCAGCAAGGTCAACCTTCTGGTCAGTTGACTCAACCTCAGTTTCAACAGGGACCTTAACCTGGTCAAGTCAATCCAACTCAACCCAGACCCTAGACTAAAACTAGTTTCCAAGCTCAGCCTGTTCATCAGGTGCAACTTGGACACTAGTCACAATTTGGCCCTCAGCCGCAATTCAGCTTTCAAATACCTCAGCAAACCCAGTGGCCTCCTCAAGGTACTCTATATCCGAATTATCAACACCCTCAGGTTAATCCTTATCAAAATTTTCAGCAGCCCTATGTTTGCTCTATCGATCAAGCTGTTCTCCAATGGTTTGCTGGTGGTTCGAACCTAGGTTCGCAACCAAGTTATGGTTTTCATCCACCTAACTATAATCCTTATGGACAAAATCCTCAGGGACAAAATCCATGGGGGAAACAAGGCGCCAATTGGAACCCTAATACTAGCCGTTATCAAAGACCCATGATGTCTTTTAATCCTCAATTACCTTTTCTCGCGACGCTGGAACTGCCCGATGTGTCGAAGTTAAGAAATGATTCCATACTTCATAATCCATATTGCCACCAGTTCTGACCAAAATTCCTGGTGATTGTCCTAATTTCGATGGTAAATCTAGATAAGATCCTCAAGCTCATGTTATGACTTACCATCTTTGGTGTTCATCTAATTCCTGGCTTGATGATTCTATCCACCTCCGTCTTTTCCAATGGACTCTTACTGGTTCGGCTACAAAATGGTATATTGAGCTTGCTCATGGAACCTTTCAAGACTTTAACTCTCTTGCAATGACATTTCTTATCCATTTTCAATTACCAATTTGTTATGAAATTGACACACATCTCCTCACTTCTCTGAAACAGGACACGGCTACCCATATCTCTGATCATATTCATGAATGGAGAAGACGTTGCCGTTTGTTTAAGTTTGGAATCCCTAATTAGTTATTGGCTGATTGGTTTAATACCTCTTTTTTTGGTCTAATCGCTAGAGATATTGCTATGGGAGCATGTGTTACTGAAGAATATGCCATCGCACATGCCCAATACCTTGATTTGGTTTATTCCGAATCTGGCACGCTTTATGACATTTTTCCTGATGCTTCACAACCCGGAACTTCTAAAGCTCCGTCAACACCCTTTGTTGATGGTGTTATTAGTTCTATCGCTTCATCTTCTCGAAAGTATTACATGACCCCTGCAAACCAAAAATCTACTACTCCCATTGAGAATGCTTCCCAGTCCTCATCTAATCCTAAGAAAACTTTGGAAGTTAACGTTGTCCAGTCTACTGCAGCGGAAAAGGCTTCGAAGGGTAAGAAGAAAGGAAAGGGTAAAAATAAATCTAATGCACCCAAACCAGAGCCTCCTAAAGCCCCTACCGATGATGGTTCCAAACGCAAACCTAAGTATCCTTGTCTTATCTGTGACGAGGATCATTACGCTAAGGACTATCCTCGATGGTCTGAAGTAAGCCATTTGCTTAAGGGGACTTTAGGGACTCCTTTTGTGCTTAAGGAGCCTTTTCCTTCTCAGCAAACTCAAATGGTAGTGGACCAACCCCAATCCTCTTCCTCATTTGGTTCTCAATTTTTTATGTCTGGAACCATTCCTGTTCACATTAGTACTGGATTGAAATATTATACTCCATCAGCCAGAAAGGAACTTGAAGTACTTTCTTCTTTTTCTTTGTCTAGTTCGAGCACTCTTCATATTGAATTACCTAGCACTGAGTCTGTCATCAAACCACCTGCTAAAAGGGGTCCTCTGAAAATCTTCTTATAACCCTAATGCTCGTGCCGCACAACACTATAGTATTGTCGAAGACCTAGCCCAAGCCCCTTCGGCTATGTCCGTCTTAGAAGTTCTCCAGAGTTGTCTTGCTTAACAAAAATCCTTACTCTCCACTATAGGTGGCATTGATCCAACCGATTCTAAGTTGATCACATTCGATCTTGAGAATCACGTGCCTCGTTTGCCTCATCAAATAGCTTTTCTTATCCAAGTCGTTATTAATTTGAAGAATATTCATTGTACAGTTATTGATGAAGGCGCTTCAACTTGCATCATGTCTGTTTCTTGTTGGAAGGCCATTGGTTCTCCATCTTTGAATCAATCTCCCAATACTTTAGAAGCATTTGATGGAAGAGATTCCCTTCCTTTTGGTATTCTCCCACGTTTTCCCATCACCTTGGAAGGCAATACGGTCAACATCGAGGTCGAAGTTGTTGACGCTAATCTGATTTATAACCTTTTGCTGGGTCTCAGTTGGACGTATGTTATGCGAGCCATGGCTTCGTCTTTATTCTGAATCCTTCGTTTTCCTCATCAAGGGAAAGTTGTGACAGTTGATTAGTTGTCTTTCTTTGCTTCCTCTTCCTCAGATGATAATGTTCCGTTTGTGGAGCATACCAGTATTCCTTACGATAGTGTGGGTGCTGGACTCTATAAAGATCCCGCCCTTATGGGTGTCTTTTCACTCCCACCTCCTAATATCGCCTCGGTTAATATGATCACAGTTAATCCTAATCCTTGGGTGATTCCTCCCCTCGATTAGGTTGATTCATGGGGTGATGTTATGCCCTTAAGCCCTGCAGAGCTTAATTATGTTGAAATCGTTTCGGCTTCGGTTTCATCTTTTGCCTCTACTCCTTCGAGTAGATCTCTCGACATGTATGTGCAATCCCCCTGGCTTGGAGATCTTGCCTCTCCAGATCTGTTACAAGAAACCTTCCCTTCTGATGAAGCTATTCTTGAAAATTTGTCTTTTGAGGATCCTCCTTGGACCGATAGTCATCATCGTTCCTCATTTCTCCCAGGCCATGGAGCCATGATTGCCTGTCTGGATAAGTTTGCTTCCCATGTTCCTTCTCCGCCGCTTCAAACACCCATTCTCACTCATGAGGTCTTTTTTCAAGTGAATATGGGATATATTACACAAACCATGGCCATTGACATCTCTGTTAAACCAGGGATTGTCGAGAACATTCATATAGGAGTAACTTGTTCTCCTAAGGAGATTCATCTTTACACTGATCTTTTTTGTGAGTTTCGCGACGTGTTCACTTGGTCATATGAAGAAATGCCCGGTATTGATCCAAGTATTGTGGTTCATGAGATACCTACGTATCCTGACGCGAAGCCTGTTCATCAATTTTTATGTCCCATGCACCCAAGAAAGGCCACTTCCATTAGGGGAGAAGTCGAGAAACTTCTCAAAGCTGGGCTTATTTACCCTATTCCACTGACCGATTGGGTATCTAACATTGTCCCTGTTACTAAAAAGCAAGGCACTATTAGGGTTTGTGTTGATTATCGTGACATCAATCGCGCATATCCGAAAGATAACTATCCTACTCCCTTTATTGATCAGCTTATCGATGACTACGTTAGAAGTGAGATTTTCTCTTTTATGGACGGTTTCTCTTGCTACAACCAGACAAATATTTCGCCTGCTGATTAACACAAAACTTCTTTTATCTGTCCGTGGGGTACTTTTGCTTACAACAAGCTCCCTTTTGGTTTAAAGAAAGCTGATGCAACCTTCCAATGTGCAATGTCTTATGCTTTTATCTGGCACATTTTTCAACCTTACCTGGATGATCTTCTGGCTCATTCAGCTAAGCGCGTTGACCATCCGAGTCACCTTCATCAAAAAATTTTTCATTGTAGACATTACCATATTCGTCTTAATCCGCATAAATGTGTCTTCTGCGTTGAATCTGGTAGACTCCTTGGGTTTATCATTTCTAAGGATAGAATTTGTCTCGATCCACTCAAGGTTGAGGCTATCTTGAATCTCCTGCCTCCTGCTTCTTTGCATCAATTGCAGAGTCTACAGGGGAAGGCTAATTTCTTACGCTGTTTTTTTATTCCAAATTATGCTGAAGTTGCTAAAGTCTACATGCATCTCCTTAATAATGATACTACCTTTATTTGGGACGAAATTTCCCAAAGGTCATTTGAGCAGCACTTCTTGTTTCTGCTCCTCTGTTGCATCCACCCAATTATCATCATCATTATTCACTTTACCTCGCTGCCACCGATAACATTATTGGTATGGTTTTGGTCCAAGCCAACAACGATGGTTTTGAACATGTTATATATTATCTCAGCCACAACCTTCTTGACACCAAGACTTGCTATGTCTATGTCGAGAAGTTAGCCTTGGCTGTTGTGCAGGCTGTCCAATGTTTTTGTCATTATATTTTGTTGCGTACTACGACCGTGATTTTTGATTACGACCCCATGACTTACATTCTGTCACGTCAATTGCTGGGGGGGAATACTCAAAATGGATTGTCATCCTTCAAGAGTTTCATTTGGAGTTCATCATTGCTAAATCTAAGAAATCATTGGTCTTTACTGAGTTGATTTGTTCACTATCGTTTGTTTCCGCTCCCTCTCAGATAGAGGATCGCATTCCGGATAATACACTTTTCTTGATCAGTACCCTCGATCCCTGGTACGGTGACATTATTTTTTACCTACAGATGTATTCATTTCATCCTGATATGTCTAAGGATTCTTGGTGACGCATTCGACATCATTCTCAGCCGTATCGCATTGTAGGAGACACTTTATACCGTCTCAGTATTCATTCCATTCTCTGCTAGTGTCCAACTCTCGAGGAAGCTGAAAAATTCCTAAATGATTGTCATTCTAGTGCCTGTGGTGGTCATTTTTCTGGTTATGCTATTGCTCAAAAGATTCTTCGTGCTGGTTACTTTTGGCCATCTATTTTTAAAGATTGCATTTTGGTCGTCCGTTCCTATCACGCATGTCAGGTTTACTAGCTCAAGATGCACACACCCCCTTCCCATTTGCATCCTATCATTACTGCTGGCCCTTTTGCCAAATGGGGCATTTATTTTATGACCTGTAACCCTTGCTCAATCGGGGAGCATGGGTATATCATCATTTTCGTTGACTATTTTACAAAATGGGCCGAAGCGATGCTTACATTGTCAAATGACAGTAAGAAAACTGCACAGTTTCTATTCAATCATGTTATCACCAGGTTCGGAGTCCCTTAAGCTATAGTCACTGATCATGGATCCCATTTCCGTGGTTATATGATGACTAAGTTGACAACCCAGTTAGGCTTGCATCACGATAGTTCGATGCCATACTATCCTCAGGCCAATGGGCAAGTCGAGGCAATAAATAAAGTGTTGGTTAGTATGCTTCAGCGAACCATTGGCATGCATAAGTCCAACTGGCACTTGATGTTGTTTTCTGCTCTATGGGCCTATCATACCTCGGTTAAGGATGTGACTATATTCAAACCATTTCAACTTGTTTATGGTCTGGAAGCTACCCTCTCAATTGAATGCGAAATCCCTTCTCTCAAGTTAACTGTCAAATTATTGCCAAATACTACTCCAGTGGAAGGACACCTTCTTTATATAGAACGGCTAGATGAGACCCATTGACTTTCTTCTTTAGTCATTGAAGCACAGAAGAAGAGAGTGAAAAATCACTTCGATCAGACAGTCAACCCACATTCTTTCACAGAGGGAGATTTAGTCCTGCTATATGATCAAGCAAATGATATGCCGAGGGCAGGCAAATCTGAACCCATGTGGCATGGGCCCTATATCGTGAAACTCCTTTTGCAAAAAGGGGCCTATGAGCTAATTGATTATGAAGGAAACCCTTTAGATAAGCCTCACAATTGGCTTTATCTCAAAAAATATTAGTCTTTTCATGCATCTCTGTGTACATAAGCATGTTTCGCATTTTGTACATGTTTGGCTTGGTTTGCTAGTGTGCTTCGCTTATTGTGTCCTTTTGGATTCTTATGCAGATGTCTGTCACACCTTATGTCAGTTTTGCTGACAGTGCTTGTTGCAATACTTAGAATCTTTCCTCCACAGCATGGGTTATCTATGATCCTCACGGTGAATTGGTAGATCTACAAGGTGTTTGTCTAGGGTGTACTACAAACAATGTCGCTGAATATAGTGCGGTCATTGAATTATTGACTGAGGCTGTTGCCCTCAATATTCGTGCATTGATTGTAAAGCTAGATTCACAACTCGTGGTTATTCAACTCAATGGAGGTTATTTCGTCAGAAACCCTCAAATCTTAAGGTTGTATTTACGTGTTTGTTTACTAGAAAGGAAGTTTGATTATATTACATATCAGCATATTCCTATAAGACTAAATAAATTAACTGATGCATTGGAAAATCATGTTTTAAATAGACATTTGCGACATTTATAAAGAATAAGACATTCAAGACACAATAAGTTGACAAAACAAAACATAGGTATATATATATATGTATCGTGTGTTGCACATCGCAGTGCTCAAAAAATATATGTTCGGGTTACATCGCGAGACAACATGTCTCTCAAAACTATAGAAAGGAAACCTGGGAGTCTAATTAGCATGATGGTGCTCCCTATAGCACGCGACTGCTCAGACGACATGTCTGAGTAATATATGAATCCTGCCTGACACCCCTAGTGTGTGTTGTTGGTACTAACGGGGAACATCCTCAAATCTCTCATAATCTGGAATTCCCTCTGTCAGACCCTCCAGGTCTCGAGCTATCTTCTCCTCTACATCTCCATCGAGGGGAGGGATCTCAAATTCCCGCTCTACTCTTCAGGCGATCAGAGACAAACCCACGGGTCTTTCTGGCCCAACATCTAAAAAATTAAAATGTGATACTCAGAACATATATAAAAACTGATAAAAATCATAAAACTCTTTAAAAACAAATAAACAAATGAGTTCATTACCTTTGTTATCCCAGTGTTCCCTGGGAGGAAGCACTAAATTTGGGTCGCCCTTGAAGTGTATCCCAGCATATGGGCAGTCCTCAACAATGACTAGCTGATGATCCAGCCACTGGAAAAACTCAGGTCTCTATGACATATGTTGACCCCCTCCTCCTCGGGGCATCAACATCGCCCATCGAGTCATCCGCGGCTCCCGTGGAGGTGGCCATGCCACACTTGCTTCCTATCTCTGGAAGATAAGGAGGCGCTCAAGGATGAATGATACTAGAATGGACCCATACCCAAATTGTTTGATGTCCCCCCGCCGACATCTTATCAATTTCCATTTCATGTTATCTGCCACAACCTTGGCCTAGTTAAACACAGTGGGATTCAAACAATCAGCTGCCAGCCGAAGCTGGATTTTTGTGGCCTCATGAGGGGCCTGTGAGCCAATTGCTCTCGTAATCGTAGAAAGGAGGACTTGAAGAGACAAATCGCTGATAGTGGCGATTTTGAGTCTGATTCCCTTATGCGACTTGTATGCTTCTAGGCACAGTCTCCCAATCAACAGGTCCATAGTTTCTCCAGTGATCCGAGTCCCGGTTATGCAGGGCCTTCCCCCCTCCATGTCAATCCTGTTAAGAAATAAATGTTTGCTGCCGTGATCTCCAGCTCTTATCCTCGGATGTTGAATTTGCCTTCTTTCAGATCCCATGCTCCAACTAGATATTGGAGTAGGTCCGACTGTGCTCTTAGACAGGGCACCATGAAGAATTTCAGAAGCCCGTAGTTTCAAAGCACGTCCAAGCAGTTTTGGCCCCCCATGGTCAATTCATCATCACTGTTGTGCTCCCATTCCTTCCACTCAATCACCATATTTCCTGCCTGCATACACACATAGACATTCATTAATACTCTATTGCTGGATGAAATCTCATTAAATTGTTTAACTTTTGCAAAAAAATGATAATCGGCAGTCGACGCGCCTGTTTTTCAAATGGTGCACCGAGCCAGAATCTTCCTTTTAGAAATTTTGGGATCTTCGTGACTTTCCAGTGTATAGTCACGAAGACCCCATTTTCTCTCCTTAGAAAATTTCAGGTCATCTCGGTCCCGAGCTGGCAACCCGCAACGACTACCGAGGATTTGGTTGCCCTAAAAATCCTCCTATTAGTGGCTCAAACCATATCAAAGGCATCCTAATTTCATAAAAAATGCAAGAAATAGTGTCGAATCTTACCTGGATCAGATGAATTCGCTGCTAAGTTGTTGATCTTCCTCCAAGTCGACCATTGAAACTCTAAGTGTGCATGGGTAAAATTTCTTATTCCAAGGTAAAGCAATGAAAAGTAATATGTTTCTTAGCTCATGCCTCCTTTCATAAGCTTTTTGGTAAAAAATAGGGTTTGCAAGTTAGGGTTTTATCTATTTTTGAATATTTTGTATATTTTTATATCAAAAATGGGTCTTACACTTGTTTTGTGTAGCGACAGATTTCTGTGAACCCTAGTAATGGACTTACGAGTTGTATTTTTTACCTTTTTGGACTCGGTAAAAACAGGAAAAATTGTTGTCTGGAGTCACCTTTAAGCTCTTTTCTGACTCTTGAAATGTGAAAATATTGTCGATCTTTTGTCGTTTTGAACTCGTTAAAGGCTATGAAACATAATCTACTCATTATAAGTTTACCCCTTTTACGGGCTAGGATTGATTATTTACGAAAAAGGTATACGTTGATCTATCATGGTCAATAGGTTCCCTTGGATATTGCTTTCTACCTTTTTGGGTTCGAGGGAAAAATTTACGAAAAGGGACCTTTGGAGTTTTATTTTCTGTGTCTTTTTCAAACTCTCTAAATGTCAAAAAGACTCTAAGTTTTTGTTAGGCCCCTATACTACTAGTGTAACCCCTTATTGTTATTAATACAACCCACTTATTATATTGATGTACCCATGTAGTGCCCATATTGTTACTATTGTGCCCCATAGAAGCCCACTATTGTTATTATTCTGCCCTTACATTATTATGTTATGTCGGCTCTGATTATGTTATGACCCCTTAGACTCCTATATATAGAAAGGAGGTTTTTTCATTTGTATCATCCAAGAATTGTTCATCTATGTAATGTAAAGGAGGTTTCCCCCTCGAAGAGGCTGAATTCTAAGGTGTTGATCTATCTTTTATATCTTTTCTTGAGCTGGTTCCATAACATTTGGTATCAGAGCTTTGGATTCTAAGGTTTCGCTGTTCCAAATAGGTCATCGTGGCATTTTCGCTATAACGTTTTTTTTCTGCGATGTTTCAGACGCTAAAAAAAACCCATTTGAGAAGACATCGCACTAAACCTTTTGTCTGAATTTAAGAACTTTTCGCGCTATATTTGCGGAGATATGATCTGAGGAAGTTGGTCTTTTTGCAGACTCCTAAATTACATTCCAAAGAGGTGACCCGAGGAAAATCGTCATAACTTTCTCTCTGAGGATCGGATTTAAATTTCGTAAGAAGGTACAGAAAGAGGACAGACTGTAGTTTCTTGCAGATATTTTTCAGAGCCAAAGGTTGAAACAGTGACACGTGGTACTTCATACAAGTTCGCTCTTCTGGAAAGGTCTATAATCAGGTCATCTTGGGAGATTGTGCATAACTGTTTCTTGGAGAATCCAATTTGGATCAGACTGGTGGCATTGGAAAGAGGGAACAGAGGGCTACTATAGGTCACAATTTCTGAACTTAAAGATCCGAAAGTATAGAGTTACAATCGTTTCAAGATCGAGCTCCTAAAATCAAGAAAAAGCAAGATGAGGAAGTTTGATGGCAAGGATCCTGTAAATTGGATACTTCAGATGGAGCAATATTTTGATCTACACAGTGTACCACTGTTACAAAAGGTATGTATTGCATCTTCATATTTAGAAACGGATCAATTTTTATGGTATGAAGGGCTTTGTTCTTGTAAACAACTTGTTACGTGGTCAATTTTCACGGAGGAAATGATAGCACATTATGAGGATACAAAGAGCAACACCTTCTTTAGAGAAACACTACAACAATTGGAAAGAGTAAAAGGGCTTTATGACATAGTGGAAAGAAAAATTATGGAAACAAGGAAGCATACCCCTCACAACTATAAAGATGGAAGTGTTGTTTCTCCTAGCCTTCCACAACCTACAAGGGTTACACCACATCAATTGGAATAAAAAAGAGAAAAAGGGCTTTGTTACAATTGTGATAGCAAATGCACTAAAGGTCATAAGTGTGCTGAGAAGAAATTATTTTACATAGAATATGAAGAGGAGGAAGAAAAGGATCAAGAAACATCAAAAGAGGAAGATATACGCTAGGACCCCACCCCAGAGAAAGAAGAAATGAATTAGACCATATCTTGTAAATCATTGGCAAGAATTACCACTCCTCAAACTCTCAAGATAGAAGGACATATCAAGAAGAAAAAGGTGCAAGAAGTGAAAGATCACATCGAGAAAGAAGAAATGAATCCAACGATATCTTGTAATTCATTGGTTGAAATTACCACTCCTCAAACTATCAAGATAGAAGGACATATCAAGAAGAAAAATGTTCAAGAAGTGAAAGATCACATCGAGCATCAAGAAATGAATCCGACCATATCTTGTAAAGGATTGGAAGAAATTACCACTCCTAAAACTCTAGAGATAGAAGGACATATCAAGAAGAAAAAGTTTCAAGCAGTGAAAGATCACATCGAGCGTCAACAACAAGTTCTCCAAATTTTAAAGGATAACGCCACTTTGGTGCAAAATCAAACGAAACAACAGGTAGATCAACATCGTAGTGAAAAATGTTTTGATGTAGGTGATTGGGTATTTTTATTGCTACATCTCAAGCAAGCTATTTATGAGAAGGAAATGTTGGCAATACTACATGCACTTAAAAATGGCGACCTTACCGAATGGGAAGACTCTTCAAGGATGAGGATGTGGAAGCATTGTTTTTTGCTATTTCTATTATCCAACCAGATTGGATAAATGAAGCAAGGGATGAATGGAAGAAGGACGAAGAAGTATGGCCACTTATTCAAAAGTTGCAAAAGATCCCAATTCAAACAATATTGCCAGAAATTGAAGAGGAAGGAAAAAGCATATTGGAACCTGGAGCAATCACAGAAACAAGAACCCGACAGCTACGAAATCAATCAATTTCAGAGTATCTCATCAAGTGGAAGAACTTACCCGCTGAAGATTCCACATGGGAGGACAAGAATTTTATATAGAAGCATCAAGAACTACTCAAGCGTTGAGGACAACGCTTTCTGAAGGAGAGGGGCATGTTAGGCCCCTATACTACTAGTGTAACCCCTTATTGTTATTAGTACAACCCACTTATTATATTGATGTACCCATGTAGTGCCCATATTGTTACTATTGTGCCCCATAGAAGCCCACTATTGTTATTATTGTGCCCTTACATTATTATTGTTATGTCAGCTCTAATTATGTTATGACCCCTTAGACTCCTATATATAGAAAGGAGGTTTTTTCATTTGTATCATCCAAGAATTGTTCGTCTATGTAATGTAAAGGAGGTTGCCCCCTTGAAGAGGCTGAATTATAAGGCGTTGATCTATCTTTTATATCTTTTCTTGAGCTGGTTCCATAACAATTTTGCTTATGTTGGACTCGTTAAAACCTGACGACATTGGACTTATCACCATGACAAGACTGAGCTTCTCCTTCCTAGGGCTCGTTAAAAATTACTAGGTTGGATTCTTCTGAAGGATGAACTTATATTACAAGCATATGTTATCCCCTTCAAGCTTGTGTTTCAAAATAATTGGGGTACTCGCCAGAAATGGTGGGGGAAAATTTGGAAACATTCTGTTGATTATAATGGCAGATTGCCACTCTTGGACATCGACACTCTTTCTGCTTCGTGTCGAGTTGGGAGATCCTCACTCTATCATCAGAAGTCCAGGTTTTGGGTTCTTCATTTTGCCTCATACCATTTTATCCTTGTTGCCTCATTATGACCATTGATCCCTTGGTACCAAAATGCTACCAAATTCCGGAGTCGTGTCGCCGATATGTTCAAGAGCTTAATCCTTTTGCAATTTGTGTCATTACATATCGTCCTCTGATTTTTGTACCATCCACCTCATCTTATTCCTTTATATCACGTTGATGATGTGGGAAACATTATGGCCCTCCTTTGACCAGTCGCTTCCTGTCGACTTCAGGTCATTATCCGGGAAAGTTGACCTAGAGATTCCTTTCTAGTACCTTGTAGCTTTAATGTCTCAATGGAAAGTTCTTTGCATTCGACGACAGGATTACATCATTGGTCTTCGATCAGGTGATTCCACGAGTGTTCTACTTCAGCTCATTCTTCACACTTTGTGGATTGTACTAGCAGTACCTTGGGAACCATTGACATTACTGGTGGTCTCTCTCACACTTTTTAATGGTTTACATCGTTGACCGGTAATCAAGTGATTTTCTAGTATGCTCGACTTCAGCACATCTATTCGCATATTAGAAATTGTACCATGATTGTGTTGGGGATTCAAGACCCTGGGCTCAGATTACATAAGTCCAGGTTGCGTGGATTGATTCATACATGACTCTTTTGATTGGATGGCTGCGACCATACCTGAGTCTTTTTTTGGTCTGTTTCGGATGGTTGTGACCATACCTGAGTCCTTTTGTGGTATTTTTGATTGGATGGCTGCGTCCATGCCTCAGACCTTTGTGTTTGTTATTTGGATGGTTGCATCCATACCTTATACATATATATTCATGTATCACAAATATTGATTGTACTTGCATCTACAGGGTCTTCACGACGATGTTTTGTTTCGGTTATGGATTCATAAAGAATTTCACCCCTCCTGCTCTCTTGGCCTTCATGCTTTAGGGGGAATCTGTTACACGGTAATTTGTCACTGGCTTCGCATTCCCTACTTTTGTACAGCTGATTTTCCATGTTACTGGTATCTATGTTATGTTGCTAAACATGTGTCAATTACTTCCTTATGATCTTAGGAAGAAAGTGTCAGTTCATTGTCCCTAAAGCAAACCTATTTTTGTCGAAGTTTCTAGGTCATCGCGGGCCAGTAGTTATCCTACCCGCGATGATGGTCAAATATTACACTGACCCTATCAAAGTCGGCACTCTGTCTTTGTGTCTGACTCATGCCGATCCACTTTTGGCAAGTTTGTTCAACAACTCGTCGAAGCTTCGACATGAAACTACTTCATAAGCGGTTCCTCGGTTGGTTGTTGGGTCAAATTTTTTCGCTTCTCTCTTTTTGGGTAGATGTTCCACCTTTTGTGCTAAATTCATAAGACATAAGCTTCTCCTCCCATCACTTATGGAACCTCTCCCTCCTATATATATCTCCTCCATGAATAAGATCAGCTAGCTTGGATGAAACTGGATGATAGCTAGATGTAACTTGATAGCTTCAGAAATCTAAGAGAGGAGTAGAGGTAGAGAGTGTGATTAGAGTGTGGAGATAGCCTCACATGTATTTGGTTTGAGAATATGTTTGAGTATAGTTGGCTTGAGAAATTCTTAGTGTCAACATTTTGAAACAAAGAGAGAGTCATTTGTTCCCCTGGGAGATGGTTCACAAGCGAATGCTTACGGAGACATACCAACAGAACCCTTCAAGGAAACTTATGACGTCAAGGCGCAGTTGTAAGTTGCACTTTGTTTTATATTAATGCAAATCAACAACTTGTTTCCTATATTGCATGTTTAATGTCGATAGCTTGAGGTTCCTTGACTCTTCAAGTAGAATGTATGGTTGTTTTCTATTTGCATTTGTGGTGTTTCTCTGCGTGTTAGTTTCAGGTACAAATGATTGGAAGAACAAGAGTTGAAGCGATGCGACGAGGACTTCATCAAACGTCGATTTGAAGGTAAGTCTTCATTACACCATCTTTATAAGGAAATACACTTTGATATTGTCTTGCGGTGACTAGACCCACTCTAGGGCTAGAGGCATTGCCTTTGTCTACATAGGGAACTTGCCTGTGTCACAAGTCATACCAGACCACTTGTGAGTAGCCAATGATACTTGAAGCAAGTGAACACTAGATGACCTAGGCTCAAAAGGAGTAGGCGATGAACCATAATAGGCACCAAGAAAGGTGGAATATTTGTAGACTCTAGGAGATACATTGGTGAGGGACGAGACAATCTAATTTCCAATCATCGATGAGATAGTGGACTAAGGTGAAGTCTAAGATTTGGGATCATAGTATGTGAGATGATGGATAGTTACAATCTTTCCATTTTGAGGGAAGCACATCTTATGGAGAACCGCATATGCAACAACTGACATAGAATAGGTATAAATACGACCCAAAAGAATGTTATAATTTAGTGGGGGCATTAATGACTTTGATGTCAATAGAGACAGTATTGCCTAAAATAGTGATCAGACAGTTGTGATATAAGCCAAGGGGTTTTGAGGGATGACTGTCTCAAGCACGAAGAGTGATGGTGGATGGGACAAGTCTAGGGAACCAAGTCACTTCCAAACACTAACAACCATCACATAGGTGGAGACACCTTCATTTATGATACACTGCTGGGCAATGGTGTTTCTCATGGAGACTTTGATTTGGAATGCAACGGATGAAGGCAAGGGAGGATTTTTTTATTTTTCAACATCAAAGATAATCATACGTTCATCATGGGGATCCACAACACCCACAATAGAGAGTAGATCATTCCGTTGGGATGGGCACATCTGGAGGACTTCCAATGTTAACATGGAAGCATGAGACTTCACCAAGTCATATACTATGCAATAGGTATCAGCAAGTTTAGCAGAAGCAACATTTCGATGTAATGAACCTTTAGGGATCTTGGGGATAACCTCTACCTTAGGTGGAGGGATCTGTAAGGTACCATTGGATGACAACAAAGGCTCTGTGGAAACTTGGAGTTGGGACTCAGTCGCCGTCTTTGAGGGTATCTTTTCAAATTAGCGTGATTGAGTCTAGAGGTTGACTTGTTTAGTATTGACCTCATCAGGATTCATAATAAGAATCTGATAATCATTGTGACCATATGGTGGAGGTGGGGGAGTTGCATGACCTTGTGTAGATTTAGCAGCAAGATATCCTTGGTGAGGAAAATAATTGGTGGTGGCACATGACCCTAACAACAATTTGTGGTTGCTTACGCTTGAGATCTGCAATAATAAAACTACAAAAACCTGTAACAAAACAACATATGTGATCCAAACACCAAAAAATAATATATATCCAATGTAATAACCCAAATGGAAAGACTTTTAAAATGATGATGAAAGAGATCTACAAAAGGGTCTGTATATCCCCCCTCTATGGGATAGGCCCTTTGATGTCCTTGATGCTTCAATAATCAATTCTCTCTCTCAATGTGTGAAAAACCAAAAACAATGTGGAGAACTAAAGTGGGAGCTCAGATGTAAAGAGACAATAATGGTGATGATGATAATGATCTTGGTGAATAATGGATGGAAAACCTTCCTATTTATAACAAAGTATTGAGTCAATCTCGAAAATGGAGAATATTAAAATAATATTGATGAAATCAAAATCTAACCATTACGAATACTTTATTATAGTTTTTGGAGAGGAAAATATTTTCAAAATGGTCAAATATCTTTTTTTATAAATAATTAACAAATAAAATGATTTATTAATTATTTCAGGAGGATTATGAATGGTGTGAAATTGAAATAATGTTATGCAGTGTAGACATAAAATTGGTCCAGGTTGGTGTTCTTTGTGCAAGGGTAGAGAGGAATCCATATATCATATTTTTGTTCAGTTCCCTTTCACTCAACATGTTTGGGATACATGTTTTTCTTTGATGGGTTAGGATTGAAAATAGGAAGGTATATCATTTGAAGTGATTAAGAAAGATTGGTCTGAGAACAGGGCCACGAAATCCTTTAGGGCTCTCCCACTCATTCTATGTTGGGGTATATGAATCGCTAGGAATAAGGAAATTTTCCAGAACTTCTTATCCTATCTCGAAAAGGTTACAGATGAAGGATTAGATATTCTCTCACACTATCTACAATCTAAGATTGTCGTGTATGGTAGATCAATGCTCATGGAAAATTTGGATGTAATCATTCCTTGGTGATATTTTTATGGGCTGTCACAAGGGGAGGCATCCATATATAGGGGTGGTTTTTTCCTTCACTTATATGTGAATAATTCCTTTCATGTTAAAATGGGTATGGTTATGGGCACAAATAATTGGGATAATGTTGTTTCATGTAGACCACTTATTTCTTTTTCGAAGGAAAAGGGACGTTCTCACTTTTAGTGTTTTGGTGACACTTTGTTAGTAATAAACTAGGTCAATACAAATCAGAGATGCAAACATATTATAATGTTGGAAACTAAACTAAACCGAGAAGCGGGGGGAGGGGTAGGGGGGTGTGAATTAGTTTAGTACATTCATGGACTTAAAATTTTGATTTATTCTCAATGATTAAATGAACTATTAAATGAGCAACATACACCTTATGAAGAAAATATTTAATATATAACCAATATTTAATAAGTAAACTACAATATAACATCTTTCATGACAACATAAGATCAACACACTAAACAACACAAGTGGAGTCCAGATATAAGTGGAAATCCATAAAGGGAGAAAATCACGACTTTGTTATCGTTGTAATGCAAAGGCAAGGTCGCACTTCCCTTATTACATCAATTTTTTTGTAGGATCCAACTTACACGATGATGCTACCTCGATTCTTTTGCAGTATTCAACTTGCAAGGAAGCCCCAACTCCTACAAATTTTATGTAACCTACAACGCGCAGGAGGATCCTACCTCAACAAGCTCCAACATGTTCTTTATCAAGTTGCAATTTGAAAGGAGACTACAATTCCATGATACATAAAACAAATAATATGTTGGTTTACCTGGTCTATAACTCTGCATACCTCCATCTCCATCTTTGCTTCTTCTTCTCCTCAAATTAGCTTCACATCAACTCTATATATGTGTCAGGTAACTAATCAACAACATCTAAATCAACTCTCATATTCTCTAACTCTCTAACATTACAACCTTCCAACCTTACACACTTTTATAAACAACCTTTGATGGTTGTTTGTATTTCATACAATAATATGAAGTGAAAATGATTTTCTCTTAGCATTCCACTCATTCATTTAACACCTTTTGATATTTTGAATATTAAAATAAAATAATTGTTTCACCAAATATTATCTTCAGCCACCTATAATGATTAAACTAGCAAGCATAACAACCATAGCATTTGCAACATGTAGAAATTCACACTGTAGATTAACATGATTATGCAATATAACTAAAGAAAAATACTTACTCTACTTCTAGCTCAAGAGCATATAGGTTCTATACCCGTGAACCAATCTGTTTAACCTATCTCGTGGTGGTGTGTCTAAGGAAAACCTTTCCCTTACTAAAGACAACATTGTAGCCTTTGTCCTCCAACATCACGATCGATACCAAATTCTTCTTCAATCAAAGCACATACTTCACATCTGTCAAGGTGATAAGAGCTCCATGCTCCCTCTGAAAAGTAACCATGCCCAGTCCCGAAACACTATACCTTTCATCATCACCCAACTCTATGCAAATCTTGAAGTCTTTCTCCTCCAAGGCACTGAATAAACTTTTATCGCCAGTCATGTGGAATGAGGCTCCACTGTCAAGAAACCAACCACAACCCATCATCGATGACACTGTTAGTGTTAGTCTTTCCAGCCTTCCTCCAGTGATCAAACGTGCTCTTACAAAGTGATTTTGAAGTGTCAAGGTCAAATTTTATCATTTCAGTGAGTCTTCAAGCAAAATTTGGTCACTAGGCATTAGGTCTAAGGCTTGCTTTCACTCCTTTCAAATTTGTCCAAATGTCAGTCTATGTCACTATTCAGATGAGTGCACCATCATTCAGAGGTTTTCATTATCATGCCAGGTTCCAATGGGTCATTTTACACCTTGTTCATGCTTCAGTTGTGCCTAGGTAAGGTTCATTTCCCTCTCCTAGGGTTTTGACGGCAATTTCTCTTGGACGGTCAAATCATCAGAAAAACTTGTATCCTGATGTTCTTCCACCTTCCTCTATCCTTAATGTACCTTATTAAACACTTCCCATCACTGAGATTCCCCAAATTCCTCATTTTCGCACAAACCCTAGTTTCTCGCTACAAACCCTATTTTCTAGGTTGGGCCTGTGTTTGGCCATTTTGGACCCCTTCCCCTCACTCAATTTCTGAGATTCCACTTTCCCCTACTTCCTAACATCTCTCCCTACTTTCAAAAATTTCCTCAAGAATTTAGAAGCTCCTTATCCCCTTCATTTCACTTCATTTCGATAAATCTCTTTTTCCACACATCAGGGTAGGTTTTACTCAAATGATGTTTCTGAGAAAGGAAAGATGAATTTGGAAAAAATAAGATATTTTTTTGTTCAAAACAGGCCAAGGAAGAAAAACCTCCTTCACTTTTTACACAGGTGTCATGGTTTTAGAGAAATGTCAAAAATACAATTGCCTCAGGAGAATTGATGCACCTCTGAAATGACCTTGGGAAAATCAAGTTTTCTCCTAGCTTGGTCAGCCAATTAATTTCTTTATGCATAAAATGATAACTAAACACAAATATCTTTCCAATGAGCTATCATGAGCTCAATTTGGAGTTGAGGAAGGCATTCAAAAGTTGACTGTAATAGCACTCTGCCTTTAGGCAGCCTCATTTGGCACATTTTGACCAGTCTTGGGAGATTTGATTTTTGACAGGGAAAATGAACTCCAAATTGAAAAATTCTAGTTGGATTGAAAAATAGACTCAAGTAAATTTCCAACAAGATATCCTGCACCCAATTTTGACATAGGAAAGGCCTCCAAAGGTCTCCTGAAAAACGTGCTACTTACAGGCTCTATGCGCCATGCCTTCTCCCTGTGCACCGCACCACGTGGCACGCGCTTATGATAGGAGGCTCCAAATAAAAAAAAATATATTTTGGATTTTTCATGAAAAATCATGACCTTTGGTGCATGGCCAAGAAGTTTGGGCAAGTTTTGAGTCCTCAGGAGGTCAAAAACACCCTAAAAATGACCTCTCTGCCCCTAATTTCACACACAGAAAGCAGTCTTGGGAGATTGAGTTTTTGGAGGGGAAAATGGGCACCAAATTCATAAATTCCACTTGGATTGGAAATTATACAGGCAGGGATTTCCAACAAGCACACTTGGGCTCAATTTTGACTTTAGTAAGTGCCTCAAAGTGGCACGATGCACAGAGAAATTGGCGCGGCACACAGAGAATTTTGGCTTGTTTTTCACTGTTCAGCTCAGCAATTCGCCCAGTTTTGACCAGTTTTGCTTCTTGAAGTTATTCTTGACTTTTCATGATGTAATTTGAAAACCATGATGTAATATTGGCATATTTTTACTTGTTCTAGAAGATTCATTCACCAAAAGGTGAAATGTGAGTGAATGAATCAGTTTCCTAGCATATAGGGGTAAGTTGTTTGACTACCTAGTTTTCAGTTCCTTGTTTAGAATTGGTTCAAAAAACTTCTAGAATGATGAGCTCGACCCTTAGAGGCAAGGAAATGGGTTGGGCTAGTCTATATCATGTATTTTCTAAGTCATTTCAGGGTTGGACTCTTGGGAAAAGCTTGACACTCTATTGTACATTCACTTCTGCATTTTTGGCAAAGGAAAGACCGGGGTTTTGCAGCACTGTTTGGGATCCATGTGGCTTTATGTTTTGATGGTGTGCCTCTCTGAGTAATTTTAAGTTTATCTAGTGCTATGTGTATCATTTTCTTGTTTCTTCTTCTGAATTTGAAACAAATGAGTAATTAAGGTGGAATCCATAACTGTTATGCTCTACCTTTGAATTTGTTTAAATTTTCATGTTTTCTTCAGTGTAAGGAGAATTCTTGAGACTCTCTTGCCCTCCTTAGCTCCTCACCTGTCGATCTACCCATCTCACTTGCTTTAAAGCATCAAAACGATTGCCTTCCTTGCCCCAATCAGAGCTCTGCAGAAGCTGTGCCTCATCCCTGAGCCCAAAATTGCTTTTCCGATTTTTTCAAAAAAAACCCTCAAAAACTCAAATCAAATCCCTGCACTTAATACCTAGCCTAAGATCAGTTTAAAATTTAGTCATCTCGAGCCTCATTGATTACCTTTTGCCGAGATTGACCCGGAGAGAGCCCTCTCCTGTCCTCGTAGGGCTAGGTACGAGGCTGAGCGTGCTTTGCTGTGGACCTAGAACCTTGTCTTTTCAGCCTGAGACAAATCTAGGCTCTAACATAGTGGCGACCATACTGGGGATGAAAATAGTTTTCTTTTTTATTTCATTTGTTTTATAAGCTACAGACGGAGCCTAAAGTTATGCCAGGTAGCCTTCGAAATGCTTTTGCTTTACATTAGCGGAAGTAGATAAACGTTACTTCAATCAATCTCCGGTCTAGCTTGTAAACGTGACATATGACTTGTTAATTGCCCCAGTACATGTATCAAGTTCAGATCTGATTGTTGATGGTGGACAACGATCAGGCATAAGAAGGCTGAAATCATTCACATGGCGACTTCATTCACTAAAAAATCCAGAGATCAATGCTTCATGGTGACCCCACTACAGGAAGATTAGTAGCTTTGAGCTTTTCAAGATGGATCGGGTTGCAAGAAGATATGCTCCCATGAGCCGAGATCACATTCCAGGCTTTCCAAATAAGATTCTGAAGGTAGATTGGTCAAGGAATTTGCCTACATTTAAAGATGATGGTAGGAAGGATGCTGCTTTACATCTGGTTAGATTTCACATGCATATTCGCAAATTGAAAGTTGATTTTCCCGAAGATTGCTTGATGAAAATATTCTTGGCCACTCTAGAAGGTGAAGCCCAATCTTGGTATGAAAGTTTGCCGCCTGCTTGTATTTACTGTTTGAAAGATTTTCATACCATGTTCTTTGAAAGGTATAAAGAATCTTATCCATCATTAAATTTAATTCAAGATTGTTGCAAGCATGCTTATGGTTTTATTGAAATCCTTGAGAAATATTATGAAGATGATAATTTCATGGATGATGAGATCATGGAAGCCTTGTATGAAAATCCATTTCAGCAGCACATAGAACTCTTAGAGGAAACTTTGCAGCAGGATCAAAATCAGCAGGTTGAAGATTTCCATATGGTTGAAAATGATGAAAGAAGTTTTATTTCAGTTCTGGTTGAAATAAAAGAGGATATGCAGGAAAATGATGTTCCAATCTCAGAAAATGATGATGATAAATCAGATTGAGAGATAGATTGTGATGAGGAAAGTATGTTGTTCCGGATCTCATAGAAGAGAATTGCATTATTGGAGCCGCCTCAAATGAAGAAGACAGAGTTATAGACCTAATTTCCCTCATCTCATCAGAACACAGGCTTCATAACGAGGTAATCCAGTTAGTTCATGAAAAACAAGATGAAATTTTTGTTCAAGTAAGTGAAAAAGTTTCTTTGGATGCATCGTTGGTAGATGATATAAATGATAGTGTTGGTTTTCACGAAACATCTGACTTTTATTTTCTTATGATTGATGAATGTAATGAGAATCCGGTTGTAATATCATATGAAGATGATCTACAATATATTTAGGCTACCGAAGATCAGACCATTCAAGATTCCCTTTCAACTTTTTCTTCATATGTCTCATGTTTTGAAATGTTCTTTCAAGAGGAGATCTTCTCATCTACTTGTTCAGAATTTTTTTAGGACCAAGACCATAGTTTTTTTGAAGTACATTATGAAGGAAGATCAGAATCAAAAGAAAAAGACATCTTGTTTTCTCAGCAGGAGGTGGAAATGGCAAATCTTCATGTTTTTCAGGATCCAATGGAAAATCTGCTGCAGTCAGCAGTGAAGGTGATTATTGCAGTGTTCAGTGATGAAAGAGATCATGGTCAATTATGTTTCTGGATGCCCAGTTACAAGTATCTATTGTTGACCAGAAGATCTGATCAGGAGAATCAATCAAGAAGGAATCTGTTGGATTTGTTACATTGGAAAGCCCATTACACATGATTGTACATATTTCATTAGTACGCAGGTGGTTGGTATCATGATTTGAAATCTTGATGGACTGCTGCCCTTCAATAAGTTTTGTAAGTTCTTGTTTTAGTTAAGTCAGTCATGAGTCATTTGTGAGTCAGTTTTCAGTCATGTTGGTTTCATAATTGAGTTGGTTTGAATCAAGTTTCAGTCAATAAATGAGTCAAAGTCTTGTATTGTTTGTCGAAATAATGACTCCATAGCCCAATGGATGAAGGCACTGTCTAGCTCTTCCAGAGATCTGTCGTTCTTGGCACCTCCAAGGAGCTACCATCCCCATTGGAGCCAATGTTAGTGTCAGTCTTTCCAGCCTTCCTCCAGTGATCAAACGTGCTCTTACAAAGTGATTTTGAAGTGTCAAGGTCAAATTTTATCATTTCAGTGAGTCTTCAAGCAAAATTTGGTCACTAGGCATTAGGTCTAGGGTTTTCTTTCACTCCTTTCAAAGTTGTCCAAATGTCGGTCTATGTCACTATTCAGCTGAGTGTACCATCATTCAGAGGTTGTCATTATCATGTCAGGTTCCAATGGGTCATTTTACACCTTGTTCATGCTTCAGTTGCGCCTAGGTAAGGTTCATTTCCCTCTCCTAGGGTTTTGAAGGCAATTTCTCTTGGACGGTCAAATCATCAGCAAAATTTGTATCCTGATGTTCATCCACCTTCCTCTATCCTTAATGTACCTTATTAAACACTTCCCATCATTGAGATTCCCAAAATTCCTCATTTTCGCACAAACCCTAGTTTCTTGCTACAAACCCTATTTTCTAGGTTGGGCCTGTGTTTTTCCCTTTTGGACCCCTTCCCCTCACTCAATTTCTGAGATTCCACTTTCCCCTACTTCCTAACATCTCTCCCTACTTCCCAAAATTTCTTCAAGAATTTAGAAGCTCCCTATCCCCTTCATTTCGACAAATCTCTTGTTCCACACATCGAGGTAGGTTTTACTCAAATGATTTTTCTGAGCAAGGAAAGATGAATTTGGAAAAAATGAGAGAGGTTTTTGTCCACAACAGGCCAAGGAAGAAAAAAATCCTTCACTTTTTACACAGGTGTCATGGTTTTAGAGAAATGTCAAAAATACAATTGCCTCAGGAGAATTGATGCACATCTGGAATGACCTTGGGAAAATCAAGTTTTCTTTTATCTTGGTCAGCCAAATGACTTTCTCAATGAGTAAAATGATAACTAGACACAAATATCTTTCCAATGAGATATCATGAGCTCAATTTGGAGTTGAGGAAGGCATTCAAAAGTTGACTGTAATAGCACTCTGCCTTTAGGCAGCCTCATTTGGCACATTTTGACCAGTCTTGGGAGATTTGATGTTTGACAGGGAAAATGAACACCAAATTAAAAAATTCCAATTGGATTGGAAATTAGACTCAAATACCTTTCCAACAAGCTATCCTACACCCAATTTGGTCACCAAGAAGGCCTCCAAAAGTCTCCTGCAAAAAGTGATACATACAGGATCTATGCGCCGCGCCTCAAGCCCAGTGCCTCGCACCTTCTCCCTGTGCGCCACGCCACATGGCGAGCGCTTATGATAGGAGGATCCCAATGCAAAATTTTTATATTTTTGGATTTTTCATGAAAAATCATGACTGTTTGTGCATGGCCAAGAAGTTTGCGAAAGTTTTGAGTCCTCAAGAGGTCAAAAACACCCTAAAAATGACCTCTTTGCCCCTAATTTCACACACAGAAATAAATCTTGGGAGATTGAGTTTTTGGAGGGGCAAATGGGAACCAAATTCATAAATTCCATTTTTTTTGGAAGTAAGACAGGCAGGGCTTTCCAACAAGCACACTTGGGCTCAATTTGGACTTCAGGACGTGCCTCAAACTCAGCCTCAAAGTGGCACGATGCACAGAGAAATTGGTGCGGCACAGAGAATTTTGGTTTGTTTTTCACTGTTCAGCTCAGCAATTCGCCCAGTTTTGACTAGTTTTGCTTCTTGAAGTTATTCTTGACTTTTCATGATGTAATTTGAAAACCATGATGTAATATTGGCATATTTTTACTTGTTCTAGAAGATTCATTCACCAAAAGGTGAAATGTGAGTGAATGAATCAGTTTCCTAGCATATAGGGGTAAGTTGTTTGACTACCTAGTTTTCAGTTCCTTGTTTAGAATTGGTTCAAACAACTTCTAGAATGATGAGCTCGACCCATAGAGGCAAGGGAATGGGTTGGGCTAGTCTATATCATGTATTTTCTAAGTCATTTTCAGGGTTGGACTCTTGGAAAAGCTTGACACTCTATTGTACATTCACTTCTGCATTTTTGGCAAAGGAAAGACCAGGGTTTTGCAGCACTGTTTGGGATCCATGTGGCTTTATGTTTTGATGGTGTGCCTCTTTGAGTAATTTTAATTTTATCTAGTGCTATGTGTATCATTTTCTTGTTTCTTCTTCTGAATTTGAAACAAATGAGTAATTAAGGTGGAATCCATAACTGTTATGCTCTACCTTTGAATTTGTTTAAATTTTCATGTTTTCTTCAGTGTAAGGAGAATTCTTGAGACTCTCTTGCCCTCCTTAGCTCCTCACCTGTCTGATCTACCAATCTCACTTGCTTTAAAGCATCAAAACGATTGCCTTCCCTGCCTCAATCAGAGCTCTGCAGAAACTGTGCCTCATCCCCAAGCCCAAAATTGCCTTTCCCATTTTTTCAACAAAACCCTCAAAAAATCAAATCAAATCCCTGCACTTAATACCTAGCCTAAGACCAGTTGCAAATTTAGTCATCTCGAGCCTCATTGATTACCTTTTTCCGAGATTGACCCGGAGAGAGCCCTCTCCTATCCTCGTAGGGCTAGCTACGAGGCTGAGCGTGGTTTGATGTGGACCTAGAACCTTGTCTTTTCAGCCTGAGACAAATATAGGCTCTAACAGACACCATGCATGCGATGAGGGTGAAGTCCATCTCGAACTGAGAGGATAATGCCTCACCTTTAGATCCTACCGAGGATCCCTTCTTGGACTTCTTCGATGGGCAATTAGTTGCATAATGTCCCATCTCATGACAATTAAAGCATCTCACTTTAGACTTGTCAACCTTCTTCCCTCCATGAGAAGAATTTGATTTGGGATGAGAATCCTTCTCCTTCCCTTTCATTGCCTTACCCGCTAAGGCCATGTTTTCTTCATCCTCCTTGGATGAAGAACCATCTCGCGTGCTCCTCTTGATCTCCTCCTGCATGAGATCTGACCACAGTCATTCCCAATCTCGCAGTTTCTCCCTTCCATTCACAGAGTCCTGGTAGCTATGCTAGCTCTTAGGAAGGCTAGGGAAAGTAAGGCTCACCATATCATCATCAACAGTTGTTATTCCCACACTACCAAGCTCATCTCTGTAGGTGGTGAGCTTTTTCAGATATGTGGAAATAGTATTGCCGTTCTCCATCTTGATTCTTCGAAGCTTGTCCTTGAGCGCCAATTTCCTCTGGTCGCTACTATTCTGGTAAAGGTTCTTCAATATCTTCCACATTGAATATGGAGTATGCTTCCCATGGAGACTCGAGACAATATGGTCTCAAAATCCCTCAAGGATGATTCGTCTCACCCTCGCCACACACTTCTTCCATTCAACCAATTCTTATGCATTAGCTGCAGCTGGCTTGGGGATTTCTTGAGCAATGAAATCCTTCAAACCATTGTCTTCTAATACAGCCTCCATGTGATCTTTCCATGCTATGTAATTCGAGCTACGATCCAAGGCATACTTGAGTCTCAAGTTATAGAACGCCATTGACCAACTTGAAGTATGAGATGAATTCATCTGCAACCCCGAACTTCAAACTTCGAATTCTCTTCTCAGTATATTGTTCACAACTTTGATCACCTTTGCTCCGATACCATGTAGAAATTCTCACTATAGATTAACCTGATTATGCAATATAACTAAAGAAAAATACTTAATCTACTTCTATAATCAAACTTGTGGAATCTTAATCGATTTGAGGAAGATCAAACAGAACACATATAACAAAGAAGAAGAATCAATACACATGAAACACAGAAGAATACTCTGGGGAAAGCCTTGGCTAGAAACCTCGCTATCTATATTATCATACAAGGTGGAAATACATCAAGATTACACAAAGCTTCAGCTCTCAAACCTAGCCAGCTCTCAGTACAATCCTCTTGGATGCTCACAGGCTAACAAGACTTCTCCTAAGCCTTCTCCTCTGCCCTCCAAGCCTCCTATTTCCTTGCACAGTTACTCCTGGGTGATCTTGCTATTACCAAGTGTAACATTGATCACTCACACTAATCTCACACCCTGTAAAACTGTGCAATCCTCAAGGAACCTCTGCCTTGACTATATGGATGAGTTTCCTCTATAGGAAAACACATGCAATTGATAGTAACCTGTCCTTGATATTTAGCTCAACTGGGTCTTTCTCTGAATAGACATGCATGAGTTATTCATGAGAGAATCTCCAGTTATCTGGAGTACACTAGTTTCATGCATGCATGCATTAATTGACTGAACTCACAATTAGTTCCTCAAGCTGTTTGGAACTAATTTAACTGGACTTAACTCAGTTAACTGAGCTAACTAATTACAACTCATCCTTATCTCCTTAACTAAGGGATAACTTCCTTAATTTAAGGGATAGCTATTGCATGACTTCACAAAGACTTCTAGCTTTAATTTCTCCAACTAATTAATCCAAGATGAATTAATTAATTATTTTCAAGCAATCGGTGAGACTAAATTTGAATTTTAATTCAAGGAAAAATTAAAATTGGAATGTACTGGATGCTATTTTTAGTATTTCTTGTTGCTATTTTCAACACAACATACATTAACAATACATCAACAACCATAACACATCACACACATAACAATGTTATTCATGTCTTTGCCTTGCATCACAACAATCTTTGGAACATAATAATTTATACAACATTATGTCAATAGTAATCAACAAGCATATGTAACCAACAAGGATGTGTAACTCCAAGACAGCCATGCCATCAATGACACCCTTTTCAATCTTACTTTGCTTCTCCCTTGCCATAACGCTATATGAAACATCATCAACATGCAATCAACTCAATATGCAATAACAACATATGAAAGCAAGCTCTAATAAGATTTTATCCTTCCGAACCTTCAAAGCATAACGATACCTGTATAAATACAAGCATGGCATCAACAATATTTGTTCAATTGTGCATAAATTAAATACGCCATCATACTTTGTTGCTTATTTACCTTGCTATCAACAAGTAACATATCTATGTCAACATCACACTCTCACAAATATATGGTGGTCACACTTCTTGTTGCTCATTGGCTATTCCTTTTCCATCAATGACAACATTGCCAACATATATTTGATCATATTGTGGATCATATTAAGATTTTAAAAAATTCATTCACTTCATTTTCATGTTGTCATGTATATAGGGAGATGAACGAGGATGCTGATAGACTTTCTTAGGAAGGCTTGCTTTTGATTAGGGGTTATGGCAGGTAACTGCAATGATGGGTTCTGACCAAAACCAGTTTTACCACAAGCCTTTTCTGGATGGGCTCCCTCATGTCGCCCCTGTTTAATTTATTTTCTTTATATCTCACTTATTGATGTTACATAACAGTTTTTGTATGTATACATTTAGGACTTTTGTAGGATTGTTTACACTTATTTTTTTATCGTGATTAAATTCACAGTGCCTATATATCTTGATCTATTGATACAAAAATGAAAGCATATAAACAAGAAAATATATTTTTGTTAGTTTTTTTCCACTCAAAGGATGTTGGAAAATCCTTGAAAAATGCACATAACAAGTGTGTAAGTGCCTATCTATCTTGATCTATTGATACAAAAATTCAAGCATATAAACAAGAAAATATATATAATACGATTGTCTTTTGGATTAATCACAGTCTTGAGATTTGGTCGACTTTTCAAACCAACTAATGTGGTTCTTGAGATTTGGTCGACGTTTCAAACCTTTGTCCTGAGGATGAACCACATTAGTTGGTTCGAAATGTTGACCAAATCTCAAGAATGTGATTAATCTGAAAGACAATTTTATTTTCAATATGGATCACAAAAGTCTAAGATCTAATAAGAAAATATATTTTTGTGAGTTTTTTTGCCACTCAAGGATGTGAGCAAATCGTTGGCAAATGCACATAACAAGGGTGTATAATTGTATTTTCTTTAGAAATATGAATTAAAATATGGTTGTCTTTCATAGGGAAAAAACAATAAAAAGAAATTAATTAAATATTAATAAAATGAAACATATTTTATGAAATAATAATAGAGTGAAATATATTATATTTTAATTTTTTCGAATTAGATGTAGGTTATAATGTTTTATATAAAATTTAATATATTATTATTATAATTTTTATTTTAAAATAGATATATAAAATTTTTATAAACACAAATTATATATCTTTAAAATCTAATTTTATTTCATGTATTTCTTTTATTAATAGGCATGTTTATTTTGGAATAAGGTTTCAAGAATTATAAATTAATTATAAATAATTATTAAGTGAATGGTATGGATTTAACCTCTATGGAATATTCTAGAATATTCATAGCAATATACTTAAAATAATGATTGAGATTCAAAAGTGGTTATGCCATTTTTACCATTTTAATTAAAAAACGACACGTGAACAAGTGCCATATAGAGTAAGTTGCAATTTTTTGGGCATGTGGTATTTATAAGTCATGGTATTAGCCCATGGTATTGTAACAAAGCCTGTTTACATAGTCAAATCTGCATGGTAAAGTGGAGATAAATCTTAATGATTAAGAATATTATTCCCTAAGCCACGATCTTCCGAATTGAGGTTTATACCATGAATCACAAAAGCATCTTATTTGAAATATTATTCAATGTTTTTTTATTGTATATATGTTTAACTTATATATTATTTTTTTATATAATTAATAATAATAATAATAATAATTTAAAATGAAGTTATAATTTAGAACTTTTATAAAAAAAAATAATTTTAGTCTAAATGAGATGTATCATGAACAAAGTGTTTTGTTGTTTATTATGGATTGATGTTTATGAGCATCTACCAACCATTTAATTTATATGGTTGTGCTAGTAATAAATTCATATTTTTTTTTTTTTGTAAGCTACGGTGGAACCCATTCTATTACTCGATAGAAATTAGAACATTACAAATCATCAGGAAAGTATCAAAACCCGCCCACATGGGGAAACCGGGTGATAAACCACCTATAGTTTCTGGTGGCAGCCCAAAAATAAAAAGCCCACAGTCTCAGAATCTTAGCTAACAGTACTAAACAGTCATTAGAGTTTCTAAAGCTATTAATCTGCAAAAAACAAGTATCTTTCTCTTCATATCTCAAAAAACTACAGCTAAAAAGGCATTGAAAATTTTCCAGCATATCTTAGTTTAGGCATTGTCCGTGTCTGGTGGTTGGCTTGTCCCTCCCGCATCATCACGTTGCATGCTCTTCAGCAGCTGATGCATGGCCTCCATCTTTTCCTCCTGACGCTCCACAGCAACGCGAATGAAGCTAAGCTCTCTGCGCAGGTCCGGTTCTCCCTTGACCAGCTCCACCATCTCTTTTGCCACCTGCTCGAGCGCCTTCGCCAGTAACCCCTTCATCACCCAGTAAATGTGAAGTGACTGTTTAAAGAGCGTCATTCGCCCCCTGGTATGACCAGGGTCGTGGAGCAGGGACTCCCATTCTTCCATTTCGTCAGCGGACTGATTCTGGAGGGACTCCTCCTCCAAAAATTGCATAACTTTTCGAACAGCGGGATCAGACTCTCTCTGGAATGCTCGTTCCGCCCTTCTGAGTCTGTAATTCACGGTATGCCTTGTCTTTTTCTCAGGATTTGGCTTCCGCCCCGAGACCTCGCCTTCCCCCTGCGTCCGCTTCCTCTGGCCCCAACCTCTTTTTCTACTCACCTCCATTTCCTCAGCCAGGCTTCCCGCACGGTTCCTCAGCCCCGGGCTCCGCTCCTTCTTCCCTTTCGGTTCAGAGAACCCTTCACACTGCTGGTGCAATTCCTTAGCTGCAGCCCTTATCTGCGTGGCCGACCACCCTCCATCATCACCCCGCGGGAGTTCTTCCTCCGACTCATCATCAATTTCCCAAATTTTCATCGGGGGACTATCCTGGGCTATTCCCTTCCCTTTCTTATCCTGCGCCTCCGTCGCCACTCTCAGATGTTCCTCAATCTCCTTAGTCTGTTGTCTGGTCTCCATAATTCGCGTGCTTCCTTTGCTGGGAGGTCTCTGTTGCTCCTCGCGTTCAGTCCAGGCCAGACGGCTCTCCAACACCCTACTCGCTCCTCTCCCAATTTGGAAACAAACAGAGGTTCGGTCGCCTTCCCCGAACTTGATATAAGTAGGATTTTTGACCTTCTCATACCGATTATCACCGGCGATCAAATGCCGCCATTTGTTTTCGCGGTTGGCAGCATTAATGGTAATTATTCCTTGGTTACTGTTTGTTAACGAGGCTTCTGACAGCCCACCATCTCCTCCACTGAAAATACATACCTTAATGATCTCACCCTGCGCAAGATCGAGTGCCATTACCTTCGCACACTGCCAAAGTACAGCTCTGTACTCAACTATCATTTCATTAGGCCTCCCCGATTGATCACTGATCAACAATCGGGATCTCCACGTCCTTTGATTATGCCAGCTCAAAGATCCGACAAGGTGCTTACGTGGCTTGGTCATAATCCGCCTTAATGATCTCAGCCAACTCGTTCCACTCGCTGTTTCCACAAACAGCCTTCCATTGTTGATCAATCCTGTTACCCCTCCCTCTGCTGCCCCAGTTGGCCAGGTAATCAGCCGCCTGGTTACCTTTCCTGCGGACATGGCTTACTACCGTATAGTCAATCTTTTTTAATAGAACTGCAATATCCTGAACGATACCCGCAGTTCGCCAACTGTTGGTGGCCTTTTCCCAGCTTTTACCATTATTTAATTTCCTCACCATGTCCACTGCAATCTGAGAATCGCCTGAGATTTCCAGGTTAGGATAACCATTTCTAACTGCAATCCTTAATCCTTGATGGAGTGCCCAGAATTCAGCTTCATTATTAGTCATCTCTCCTCCCCCTTCTGCGAATATCCATCTGACCTGTTTATTGCTATCTCTGAAGATGCCTCCGAAGCCTGCTTCTCCTGGGTTTCCTTTCGAAGCCCCATCGAAATTTAACTTAACAAAGGTATCCCTGGGGTGACTGAACTTGTCGGGGCTCTGGCTCCTCATATCCTGGGGGACGGATAGCTTGTGATGGACCATTTCCAGTTTTAAGTTTAACTTCCTCAAAATTTCTTGTTCCTCCTGATTTGTCTTCCAATCATCCTCGTACCATCTCTCCACCAGAACTGTTTCCCGCATGAGCTCTACAACTTTTACCCAGGTTGTCTCCAAATCCTTTGACATATTCTGAAAAATCCTCCGATTTCTCTCCTTCCAGATCATCCACATAACAAACCCGGGCATAAGATTCCAGGCTCTTTTAACGACCTTGCATTGGAAGGCCTCTTTGTTCCATTTGAAGACCAATTCATTAAAATCATTGATGACCCATCCTGGTTTATTGAAGGTCTTCTTAATATTCACCCACAAATGCTTAGAAAATGGACACCTAATCAGAAGATGATCCCTGGTTTCCCCTTCCTTGTTGCAAAGACAGCATATCGAAGGCCCCTGGAAGCCCTTTTTCTGGATCCTATCCCAGGTTAGGATCTTGTTTTTTGTAGCCAACCATATGAAAATAGAGACTTTTGGCCACCAATTATCTTCCCAAACGGCTTTCCAATCCAGGTTTCCAGCATCCCCATTCTGAGGATCAAATAAGTAATAAGCTTCTTTGGTGGTAAACAGGCCCTTCATAGAATTACCCCACCTAAGGATATCCTGGCCATCACGAGCTCTGATTTTCCTGGATCCAACTTCTTTTTTGTATTTGTCTTGTAGGTTTTCTTCAATCTCCCTGTCCCATTCCACTGGATCAATCCAAACTCTCCACCCTTCTTCCACAGCATGAGCTTTCCAGTAGTCTCTAACACTAGTCTTGTTTCCTTCTATTCTGGCTCGGATTTGATTAAGATCTTGGATTCTACTCAGGCTTTCTCTCTGTTGCCACCTATCTTCCCAAAAATTTGCCTCTGCTCCTCCCCGGATCTCCCAGAAAGCATGTTTTTCCACCAGATCCCGGTTCAGGCGAGCCAGGTCCCAAATAGAAGAACCTTTAGGCGTTTCCTGTTGCCTTAGGATCTCTAACGTTGAATCAGGCATGTTATATTTAGTCTTCCATATGATCTTCCACAGATCATTGCCACCCCGGAGCCACCTCCACCACAATTTGGCGCCCAGGACCCTGTTGAGAGTTTCAGGGTCTCTCAGCCCTAAGTAATAAATTCATATTTATTATAAAATTACATAAACAATTTTTTGACATCATCTTTTCAATTAAAAATATTATTATTTTTTAAAATTTTCATAACAAATTATACATTAACACACAAATTTCTTATTACCACTAAATTGAACACAATATAAATATAAATATAAATAAAATAATATATATATATATATATATATATATATATATATATATATATATATATATATATATATTTGAGTACTTTGTTAATTTGTTTTCTTTTTCAATAACTTAATAATAATATTTCATTATAGACAAATCAGAGACATGTCAGAAAATCACGCTGTTCTGGTCTTCACACATTAAATCGCTATGACTTTTTGCTATGTCCTTCGGTCTAAAACTAGATAGTGGAAATGTTTTTTTCTCACTGCAAAATTTCAAAATTTTGAGATGTAACAATTTTGAAAACCCTTGTTGCATTTTTAAAATATTTATGCTTTTAATTATATACTCTATGAATTTTAATATTTTTACCACTTAAGTTAATTCTAATAAGATTCAATCAAAAACCATCACATTATGAAACAAACATATATTGTTATCCCACTTGCTATAAAAATGAAGAAAAAGGTCTACTCTATAGAAAACTCTATATACATTTTCTCTTTGTGTATGGGTATCATGTCTATTGACATGACGTAAAATGATAATAAACACTCAACACCCCATTGTAATTTCATGAATATTGTCCATTTTCTCAGTAAAGGTTCACATCATATATAATAAATAATTAATAATCATCTAGCTATAAACTCATTGATACTATATATCACTAGGATAATTTATCTTTCAACATTTATAATATTAATGAGTTTGTAATAAGTTGCATAATGTTTACCATATATAATTGATATTAGTTGTAACATCATATAGTTATTTATATGAAATCTTTTGTTTGTGATCAAGATATCAATTTCAAAATCATACTATCCATCAAATTCGAGGTTTACAAAATTTTCTTATAAGTATTAATAATTTAAACGATAGTTAAATTACTCTGTGATATGCAATTTTCTCATTAAATTATATCCTTGTTTATGATATAGTGTTTCAATAATTTCTCTCATGTTTATGGTTATTTAAATTCTTGACCAATTTTTTATAGATATAATAAACAAATACTAAGCTAATGAAGAACAACCTATATAATTTAGAAGATGGTTAAATCATCTTATGGTTGGGAATTTATCTATCAAATTCTATGCCTATTTATAATATCAATTCCGCCTATCAAATTCCATCCTTGTTGGTGAGTATATTGATTGTCAAATTAACTATAGTTGATGAATTGTAAATATGAAATAATACATTTATTTGTGATGGATGGATTATAGATTTAAAAATGGCTTTGTCTACAGTGGCCACAATTTCGTTCGAACGACGAAATTTTCGTTGGAATCCAATGATTTTTTTTCAAGAAATCCAATCTTGGGAGTGTTTGAATCATTATTTTCATGGTGGAAATAGATTCAGCACCATTAAGAACCCTTAGGGCACCCAAAACCCTGAATCTTAACAACTGTAACCCGGATTTCCAAAAACTTATGCAAGATATTCTCAAAATCCTACTAGAATTTCCATAGTTTACCAGACAAAATTGTGGCCTCATTAGACTACAGTTTTAAAAATATTTGAATTGTCTCACCTAACTAAATACATTATAGTGTATACAATATTAATGATTCTACAAATGAGTATACGAAATTTGTACTCATCAATGATTGGATGGAACACCAACGTCCATTCGTGGTGAAACACAATGCGAGAGATCGCAAGGGAAGACAATCTCAATGAATCATTGTGATGGGTGACCTGTGACCAATGAGATAATTGTGATGGGTGACTTGTGACTCAATATAGTTGTAATGCCAATAATCCCTGGATTATACCCATGTGGCATGCTAGTTATTTTTATAGAAAGGGATTAGTCGCATCCTTAGAGCCCCAAAATTCCTGTGATAAATACCAAGATAGTTATTGTGTTGAAATGTTTATCATGCTAAATTCCACCCTACTATTCTAATTGTACCATGTCTCCAATCTAAGTTCCCCCATTAGCTTCGTTCAAGTTTTCAGGTGCAGGTGCCCAGATATAGAAAACATGCCCAGATACAGAAAACATACACTCGCATGCGAACTAGTCTTATTTTGACTTGTTTTACTTTAACTAACGATACTTATTTTACTTGCTACCATACTTATTATATGCCTTACAGGTCATGAATACTCTTCAGGTGATTCTTATTGGCTAGAAAACAGGTACAAGTAGATGTTATGTAGTAGAGTTTCCCAGTAGGAGTAAAGATGGGAAAGACAAAAGTATGGATTTCTAAACTTAATGATGTTGGGAATATTTTGAAATTTGATGGATATGACTGAAATGAAAAAAATAACTTCATTTCATTCCACAATCTAGATAAAAATGGCCTAAATATTTATCCATGTGACTTATTCAACTGCTTGTTAACCTACTTATTAGTAGCCTGACCTTTTTGCTTATTCAAACACTGCTTAGGAGCCATGTGATACTTAGGAGCCTTGTGATTCTTATTCTTATTCAAATACTATGAGCCTTGTGATTCTTATTCTTATTCGAAGACTATGATCCTTGCAATTCTTATTCTTATTTAGAGACTATGAGTTTGTTATTGTGTTTTAATTTATTACAAATTAAGTTAAATATACTAGTGTAACGAGACCTAAATTAATTCGTCAAAGGATGATAACTTGAGTGGTAGCTAGTGGGTTTAATCCCCCCTCCACCATGGTTCTATTATCTAGAGATTAAGTTTGAATCTTGATATAGAGGCAAATAGTGGTAGCAATTGTGATTTGATCTTACGTATTGCCCATGTAGAGGCAACCATTGTGATTTGATCTTATGTCATAGTAGTATGATCTTAGGTTCTTAGGTCTTGCCCATATAGTGGCAACCTTTGTGGTTTCATCTTAGGTCTTTCCCATAATAGTCCTTCAAAGTTATTGATAGCCCTAAATTAATATTTAGTGAAACCAATACATTTAGTCTCAATAAAATGTTATGATTTTCAAGTAACAACTTAGGTTTTCAAACAATAGTAAGCTTATTTTCACAAGAGTTATTGGCCATAATTATGAAAGAGAAATAACTTTTATGAACCAAAGAGATAGCGATATAAAAGAAATATTCATGAATCTAAATTGGGTCCATCAAAAATCTCCTTAAGTGTGCCTTTTAACAATCTTGAGAACTCTAACATATGAATCCCCTTACTAGTCTCTCATATGCCTCTCAAGATGAAAAACTTATATTTTACATAGGGAAAAAGAGGATTAGAATTGGACTAGGCCTCATGTATGTGTGGGAGAATAATGAGAGACTCATGGACATGCTTTCCATTATGGATGAGGATGAGTACCTTCTTTTGAATTGGATTCATTTATATTAAAAAGTTCAACCACCCAACACCCCTTAAGCATTATTGAAAATAATTTTACCAATTTATATTTGGATGGAGTCCATGTTAGCTAAAGGCTTCTCTTAGAATTCAATGAATTATTAAAGCATATATAACCATAAGCAATAAAACAATTCATGTTATATAGATTAGCAACTTAACATATCAAGTTTTGACTTTCCTCAATTTTTGTTTAGTATAATTAGGAGTTTGTCAAATTAGGGTGTTTCTTCTAGAAAATAAGAATTTGAAATTACAAAAGGAAAAGGAAAAATACATGAAAGTTATAGTGACAAGAAAGAAAAAGGGAAAGTATGAATATAAAATAATTTTGGGGAAGAATTATTTGCTTTTATAGCGTGTTTATGGTAAATGCCTAACTTTATAACTATCTTTATAAGAAGGAAATTTCTTTGTAGAACTCCAAGAATTATATCATAGTAGTGGAGATAATCTCAATGATTGTATTTATCAAACTTAAACATTAGAAATTTTTTGTGTTCAAAGCATTTTTATTCCAAATTATGAACTTGTTAGTCTTGAATACTATTATGTTCTTTAGGTTTTGTTAGCCTTTATAAATTTACTTGTGATTTCTTTTAATAGTGATTTTATTATGATAATTACACTCCTTCTAAGTCCCTGTTGCAACTATTAAGATGTAAATAAATGGATTCTATGTAACAAAATGGAAAATAGGGTTGGGTCGTGACTTCTCTATGTATTGGAGAACGATGATAGAGTCATAGGAATTTTTGAGTGGAGTCCAAAATTTCTTACAAATTGTCTTATCATTTAATGAAGTATTGAGTTATATGTAATAAAGAAACAAAATGCAGATAATTCAATGGTACACATAATACCAATTTAGCCTACTAGCTTTTGATTCCCTTAGTTTTATGTTTAGGATATTTAGCTTGAGTTTGTGAAGATATGGTGCTTATTTTAGGAAAAGAAGGTTTTGTAATTTTATAAAGAAAAAAGAAAAATACATATAAGAATTTTTTAATGAAGTGAAAGAGAAAGTGTGATGCAAAATAGATCATTTACTTTTCTAACATAAATACATACATACTACTTGTAGTGAATCATATCCTAACATTCATATCATTGTGATCCCCGATAGACATATTTATGATCAAAGTCATAAAGAAACTAATGGACATTGATTCTTCAAACATAATAATATGGAATCTATGAACTAAGCCAAATATATATTATTTGTTTCTTGCACATAAGTAAAAAAATTAAAAATAAATGAGTAATTGTAGCCTCAACCCCTCCCTCCAATAATCATTTTATGCTATCATAGGGAGGGAATGACAATATCTCTTCTTCTATGTTTTGAAAATTATTCTATATATGATGGTAGAAGCCACAATCAACAAAATCATAAAAATTAGCATGTAAACTCACAATCAATGGTTTTATTGCATGGTTGTAAGTTACATATATGTGGGGTTTCTTATTTTTAGTATGAAATTTCTTGGAAGGTGTACCAAAAATATCTCACTTAAGTCAATGGTGACACATGACCCTAACAAGAATTTGTGTTTGTTTAAGCTTCAAATATGCATTAATAAAACTAGAAAAACTTGAAACAAAACAACATATGCGATCCAAAACAACATACATATCCAATGTAATAGCCCAAATGGAAAGAATTTTAAAATGAATAGTAAATATTTTATTGATAACACCCGATGAAGGGGATCTACAAAAGGGTTTGTAAATCCCCCTCCGTGGGATGGGTCATTTGATGTCCTTGATGCTTTAGTAATCAATTCTCTCTCTTACTGTGTGAAAAACCCAAAACACCGTGGAGAACTCAGGTGGGAGCTCAGATGAAAAGAGACTATAATGGTGATGATGATAATGATCATGGCTAAAAATGAATGGAAAACCCTCCTATTTATAACAAAGTACTGAGGTAATCTTGGAAATGGAGAATAATAAAATAATTCTGACCAAATCAAGATCTAACCGTTAGGAATACTTTATTATATTTTCTGGAGAGGGAAAGGGTATTCAAAATGGTCAAATATATTTATTTATAAATAATAGACAAATAAAATTATTTATTAATTATTTCGTGAGAATTAAGAATGGTGTGAAATTGAAATAACTATTAAATTAATGATTTAACAATTATTCCAATAATGGAATTAAGGAATAATATATAAATAGTGATTTATTTAATTATTCCTAGGTGATTTAGTCAAATGTGACAATGGATAATCATCAAAGAATGATTTAATAGATATTCTTAGAGAAAATTAAATAAATAATGATTTATTCAATTATTCTCATGGGGTTTTTAATTTTAATCAGAAAATAATTTAATAAAAATGGTTTACTAAATTATTTCCCATGGTGAAAGTACTATGGTAAAATTAATTCCACACGGTGTATTACGATCCACCTAGTTAGAAATGGCTAGGTGATCATTTTTTGATGATAAAAAATTCCTCCCCAACGAATGAGTGTTAGGAGAAAATCATATGGCCAAAACACATTGTATGTTACACTTCCATGAGACACCAAAGGGGAGTCAGAGAGAGAGAGAGAGAGCTGAAGCAATGCAAGGACAAACAAAAATGGAGGGGGCAAGACTTACTAAACTGATAGAAGTCTCCTTTTATGTTGGAGTACATGATCTCAAATGAGGCGAGGGAGGTATACCCATAGGTCAGGACTGAATACAATAATATATGGGTATATGACACATAATTCCCTTCAAGCTGACATGGTGGGGGGGATCACAACCCAAGAATCTTTGCTGAACAGGAAAGAGATCTGAAGATATGAATGGATCATCTGAAGGATACATGCATGTTGTGGGTGCTGCAAGAGGCTGAAACTGAAACCATCACATTTGCGAAACTGCATTTGAGGCTAGATCACCATCTATGAACATTCGGATATGGGGTCCACCCCCTCATGAGGTTTGGAACATATCACACACACCCAGAAATCACTGGAACAATCGTTTGGATCACCGAACCATCAAGTGTATTATTTTCAATCGCACGATAAGGAGATGGTGTCAAGCACATGAGAAACAACTAAGTCAAAGGGTTATGATGATTCCCTTTTCTTGATCCAAGGCACCAAACCAAGGTAAAATCTGGAGCCAAGGTACACCGCCCTGTAGACCACACTTCTAGAATAAATGTGTTGAAGTCAACAGAAGATGACTCGCTAGAGTTATGGCAATGAGGAATTCTTAACAAAGGCATGAGGTATTATAGTAGAGTGATTGATGGATTGACGCCAAGGATGATGACGAAAGGGAACAATATGAGTGGCAGACTAATGTCTTCCCTTGTCATAGCATGATATATATGGTTGACCTGACAGCGAACGAATCGATTTCAGAGGGGATGGTTAATTACTCAGATGGGGGCTTTTCAAAGACAAAGTAGTATAGCTAGAGGCCAAAGATGAATACAATGGGATTGATGTGACACAAAGATGTATGGAATACTATAGATGGAACCAAGGGTACTCGAAACAGACTCCATAGATTCAAGGGTGATGCATCTCAGATGCTTTGAAAAAGGGTGACTTGATGATGCTGCCACATGTGGGAGCCCCAAAGGGGATCATGAAAACATGAGTAAATAATGGTTACTCATGATGAAAATTGACACACGAGTCGACAAGTTCCAAGGCAATGTGTTTCCAAAGTACAATCAACTTATATGAAGAAATTTAGTTTTAATAGGTCGCAAAGTGAGACCTCATGGAAAAAATGGCTTCCTCGTGAAGTGTCAAATTACCAAACGCAAAGGGACACCATTATAGTACTTGGTGAGAGATTTCCAATGGTATTGATGGTTCATCAAGCAGAGCTACGGTTTGGTCACAATTGGCGATGAAAAAATAGGGGTTTTCTTATAAAAGGGACTTTCCCCCCCAAATCCAATTCATTTGCATAGTGAATTGTTGAAGACTTTGAAGAGGAGGAGAAGGCCCTAAATATTGAGGATATTTTAGTAGAGAAACTGACTATTAGAATCAGGATCTACAAGTTGGAGGTAGGTGGCCTAAGCTTATCATTTTTGCTGGATTAGATGTTTAGATTAGGGCTTCAACTCTCTTGGGTAATCCCATGCTCTTCTTCACGACCAGAGCGCACTTATTGGGCCCTGATCTACATTTTGGAAAATAGAAACTAGCTTAAGAAGTGCATCTAACACAGTTTTGAAGGAAAAAACTGCGTTCGAGACTGAGAAGAAGAGTAGGATGAGGGGTCTATGTTGAGCTGAAGTTTTGTACCCATGATGTGTGCCTTTGACTTTGAACTAACAAAACATAATTTCATGTTGTAGGTATGGCAGAGCTGAAGTTATCATGGTGAGAAAGAGATTTGGAGACCATTTGTGCTAATTTTGAGGGGAATCAAGTGGTGAGAGGGATTTTGGCACGATATGGTGTGCTAAAGTTCTTGGAGACTTTTATGAGGACTGGTGACCCCTTATAGTTGAGGATTGTGAGCTACTGGGACCCAGATTAGGAAGCCTTTGTAGTATAGGGGCACGGGATCGAGATCATGATCTAGGACATATATTTTATGACAGCATTTCCCTCTCTAGGTGTAGTGGGGGAGATACATCTAGTGCTTCCTTGTGGGAGGCAGATAGGTGAGTTTGTTAATCATCAATGTTTATTGGGGGTTCGTGCAAATTGCACGACCATTTAGATCAGTGACTTATAGAGGCTTGAGACATGAGCTACAGTTGCAACAACGTTAGGGATCTTGGGTAGTCATGCCTTCCATCACATCACTGGGGAGCAGATGACGCTGGTGGAGAGTGTGTTGGCATGGACCTACTATGGGTGGGCCCACATGATGTTGTCATAATTGAAATGAAATTTGACACTATGCAGGTGGAGGACCAATGATAATTGTTCTTTTGGGATAGTAGATCCCAACTATTTGTCCTCATGTATAGATATGTGATGTGGTCCCACATGAGCCTATGATGCGCCACGGTGGGAAACTACTACGATGAGGTGGAGGAGGGGGAGTCAGATGAGTGTTCCAACCTGAGTTTTTTTCTCATTCGGGCCAGATGCCACTATACATAGATGATTATCCATATAGTGCAATGAACTCTCAAAGGGATCTTGACTTACCACATCCACTGGGACAAGCATGGGGCCCAAATGGTAATTGAAAGTTGCTATATATTCGATGCATTTATAGTTTAAGAAATATGTGTATGTGGTACTAATTTCTAAACTTTGTGGTATGAAGATATAGCATCGGTGAGGCTAGTAAGATACATGGGATAATCTGCAGCTCTTGGCGCTATGGATTAGGGTGGGTCCACATAAAAATAGAGATAAGGTAGTGATTCTCTACCAAAGGATATCCAATGTAGATTTGACGTGCTATTGGCTGGGGTGACAATCCATGAGTGGCATGATTTAGAATATTGGTATAGAAATGAGTGCACTGGTCTTTCCTTAGAGTGGAAAGGAATCACCCGACACATTTCTATGGCTAGTCAGGCATTATGAGACATATGGGCTAGTGGGATGGAGCCATTAGCTTGAGAGCCTTCAGATGATAGTGATTAGATATAGGGACATGTGGGTCCCCATTTTTGATATGTGATAACATGCAAATGAGCATGCCAGATGTATTTAGAGTAGTGGACTCAAAACATTGTATGTTGGATATTATGATACATAATTGTGGTTATGCATCTTTTTGTGACGATTTTGGTTCACCATTTGTTTATGCTATGGATGTATTTTCATGTGATAAATGCCAATCTATAATATTATTTGCAATGGTATATACATAGTGATTTTGGGCTCTAGAAACAATGATTGAATGCAATGGATTCAAATTCACGTGCCAAAATCTTAACTCGTAGATATGCTATAAAGAGGACGGGATTATGCACATGATAATCGTCCTTCAATTGCATGACAAGTAAGAAGGAATCAAGAAAAACATGAAGGTGAAGGATGCACTAATCAAGGGCATCAGGTAACAAACCTATCACAACATCATATTTAGCTTGGTTATTGGTGGTAGATCCAATGCAAACATCGTTGGACTGAGCTAACAAATGCAAGGGGGTGAAAATGGACCAAGTTGTCGACGCGAAATTCCTAGAAAAGGGACTCACACCATCGGCATAACCGATATAAGGTGTGGATGATGGATCCATCTAAAAGATGCAAGAAGACAATGAATAAGATGGTGGGGAATGCAAGCTACCTAAATTCAAGAAAAAGAAAAAGATACACACATTTCAATGGGAAATGCTATGGGTAAAATTTCTTTAGGTAGAGTGTGTTGCGAGAGTTAGGAACGATTTCTCCTTCTGGACCCTCTAAAAGGTATGCCCCTTTTCCCAAACACTTATGGATGATGTAAGGTCATAGCCATAATGGTTCAAACTTTCCATGCCCCACGACATCATGAGCTTGGTCATAAGCAAGAACAATGTCGCCTTCGTGGAAGGTACGAGGGTGGACTTTTCAGTCATATTGAGCTTTGATATGCTTTTTGGCCACTTCAATGGTTTGCAATGCAACACAACGATCTTCATTGGCATGCTCAAGCATGATAAGTTGTTGTTCTAGAGGTTGGGTGTCTAGGAGGAGTTTGAAGGCAAGGTGGAGGGAGGGGATTTCACACTCGATTAGTAAAAATTCCCCCTCTCTAAAAACAAGGTGGAAAGGAGTGAACCCAGTGGTATCTTTGACAGAAGTTATACAAGCCCATAAAGAAGGGAAGAGCATAAGATGCTAGTTGGTCTTGTGTTTATTCACCGTCTGCTGAAGCATAGCCTTAAAGATTTTGTTGACAACTTCAACTTGGCAATTCCTTTGGGGGTAATGAGATGATGGATATTGGTGTTCGAAGCCCAACAAAGAGGATAGCTCATGCCATATATCATATTCAAAGTGTTGGCCATGGTTGAAGACCAATTTTTTTGGAACCCTAAATTGAGCGATAACATGGTTAAAGAAAATGAGGGTTGCAGTAGTCGACGTGTTATTGGATGTTGGCATGGCTTCAACTAATTTAGTGAAATAATTGATGACCGTGATAATATACTTATGGTTATTAGAATATGGGGGTCGACACTCCATAAATTCAATAACCCATTTATAGAAAGGACCTACTGTGATGATAAGATGGAGGTGAGAAGGTGGATCTCTTTCCTTAGGGGAATATAACTGGAAATTGGGATAATGTTTGACTGCCTCAATGCAATCGCTAAAGAGAGAAGGTAAAAAGTAACTGGTGTGCATGAATTTTTTGGTAGTGGTCATTCCAAAGAGGTGACCACCACAAGTGTCACCATGGCAGGCATTGAACACTTGCTCAAATTTAGCATGGGTGAGACAGTGACATAGGACAGTGTCAACACCACAATGATAGAGATCATCACTAATGAGGAGATAGTGAGGGGATTTATGTCAAATACTTCATCGATCATCACGATTGAGGTGGGGGGGAAATTTATGGGTTCACAAATAGGAAAGGATGTCACCATACTAAGGATCATCCAAAGTAATGGTGAGCAAGTGCTGATCTGGAAGATCATCATTTACCAGCAGATCAGACGCACCAGTGGGAAATTCAAAAATGAATTCAAGAAGGGTTAAACCATTCTTACTTGTTGGTGTGACAAATTCGAGATTGAATTCTTGAAGGATAATGATCTAATGGGTGTACTTCCCTTTAATGATCCATCAAATCAATAGGAAGGCCATTTGGTTGGAATTGGTCACAAATTTGATGGTACGCATAAGGATATAATGACAAATATTTTGAACAGGGAACACAACAGCTAGTGCCAACTTTTCTTCGTGTGAGTAGGACACAGGGAGACCATGAAGGTTATTAATGACATAATAGATAACATGCCAATTTTTGGTAAAATATTCTTGGATTATGACCCCAACGACTGAATAGGAAGACAGAGAGATATATAAGATGAAATCCCTCTCAAAGTCAGGTGGACTAATCAAGGGAGCAGATGTGAGAGCATGTTTGACGGAATCGAAAGATTATTGAGCTTGGTCATCCCAAACAAATGGAATGTTAGATTGAAGGAGTCTAAGAAACCCATGCACAGTGGTGGCATAGTCAGGGACAAACCTATGAAGAAAGTTGGCTTTTCCTTGGAGGCTTTGTAATTGATGAAGGGTACGAGGAGGAGGAAGTTCGAGAATGGCTTGAACTTTGAGAGGGTCAAGAGTGATACTGTCCTTGGACACAATGAAACCCAAAATTCAGCCGAAAAGAACACAAAAGACACAAGGGGATTTAGGTGAATGTTATACTTGCAACATCGAAGAAAGATGGTATGAAAATCATGAAGGTGTTGTGACTGAAGTTTGGTACAAGCAGTGAGATCATTTAGATATGCAAGGATAAGATGAGCTAGGCCATGAAAATAGTAAGACATGGCATTCTAAAAAGTGGCCCCAATATTATTTAAATTGAATGGCATGACCTTATAAGTGAAATTTCCCCACGGACTAGTGAGGGTGGTTTTAAGATGATTGGCAATGGGCATAACTGATACACATATGGTTATATCTGGAGAATCCATCCATAAAGGAAAGAACCTCATGCCATTCTCATCGATGATTTGGTATATGAACGGTGTGGGAAAGTTTTCTTTGGGACAAGCTTTGTTTAGATCACAAAACTATATGTAGACACGAATGGTGCCTTGTTTCTTAATAAGGGGAACATGATTGGACATCCATGTGGTGTATTCGATAGGATAGATGAAACCATCCTGCCTGAGCTTATCAATTTTAGCTTTGATAGCTTGACATTTGGAAGGATGGATAGGCCTTTTCTTTTGGCAGACATGGATGGCATTGGGCCAAGTGTCGATGTAATGTTCAACAATGTTGGGATCAAGTCTGGGAATTTCATAAGGCAAAAACATCATAGAATTCTTTGAATAACTTGGTGTAAGCATCAATTCTTCTGGAATTTAGTGTGCCCCCAAGATGATATTTTCTTCGATCCCTGGTTTATTCAAAATGTTGATTTTGATGGTAAGGAAAATGTTAGCCATATTTCGTTCTTCAAAATCATTTGGTGTAGGAATGGGATTTTTAAACCAATTGAATTCACCATGGATGAAGTATTTTGATTCCACAACATATTGATCATGGGTTTGTTGTGGAAGGAAGTACACATGATGGTGCATATCATCCCAAGGATAATCAGGGGTGGTCATGGCTTCCATGATGTATTCACCAAAATGGAATATTGGGGGACTGGAGGAAGAGATGCCACATGATGAAGAGGATATACCTGAGGTATCTTCATGAGAGATAAGGTTCACATACACACTGTCAAGTCTAGAAGACAAGTGTCTAATAGATGTGACATCTAATGATGTTGAGACTGAAGTAGCTGTCGAAGAAGTTTAAACATAATCACAATAGAGAGTTATAATATATCTATCCCACGGATGACAATAAGTAGAGAATAGGAGTGGTACTATCCATCATTTAGACATTAAGGGAGGGATCACGACGGGTGGTTGAGAGACCACCTATTCTAGCATAAGAGTGGGACCAGAATATGCGAGTAGAGGAGAGGTGGATTCACTACGAGCGACCTCTAATTCATGAAGCACTTTAAGTGTACCATGAAATTCTTCAAGACCGGGAAAATGGTGAGAATAATGGTTATAATTATCACAAAATTCATAGGGGTGATTCTACCGTAATGATCTGTTCTTCTTAGCTGACTCGGGTAAGGTTACATGGAACTCAGGAATGTTAGAATCTAAGAAGGTATCAGAGACCACATTCTTGATATGAGGTAGTAAGCCTGTAGATCTGTTACGCTTCGGCTAACTCATATCTACTAAATGCTTCAGTAGTCAATCTGAGGAAGAGATCCATCTCTGTTTGTAATGAGTGCATCCATATAATAAAATTCTTATTCATATTTTCTGCAACTTGCTGTGCTATTTTTATCTGTGAAAGGTCCTGTAAGAAATGGTATCAGAGCTAGTATTGTTTGAGTGGATTTTGTTGTGAGATATTGTCTGAGTGGATCACGAATTCGCTTGAGTCCTGAATAGCGTTTGAGCCCGTTGTTGCCAGTTTTGGTGTTGGAGGGTGTTGAAGACGTTGGATGAGAATTCGTACTTGGGTATGCGAGGAAGCCACAATTCTGCTTTCATCATTTACTGCAAGTCTTTGAATAGGTATTTATATTTCTTAAATCTACAATGGATGCATCTAGAAATTCATTTGCTGAATCTTCTGAGTCTATGGGAATATTTGGATCAAAGCATTTTAAATCTATAAAGACTGAAGATGAATTAAGATCTGGCTTAGAAGGTCTATGTCGTTCTGAATCTACTTCTGGTAACTCTGCAATAATTGAGCAAGAAGAAACAGATCCTACTGTCAACTGGAAACTTCCACCAGTCTCTTCTCATGATGTTTATCGAGGACTATCCTCTTTTAATTTCCGTGCTAGTCAGATAAAAATCAAAGAAAAATCCATTAAAGCTGATTTAACATTAAATTCTATGTTGACCATCTCTCTCCTAGAGGCCAAACATATCAAAGCAGCTGTCAAGGCTGGTTATCAGTACGCCGATTTGGGGATGGTGAGGATAGGACTGAATGCGTTGCATAGAAAAGGCCAGAAAGCTTATGTATTCTCAGCCCTATTTGATAATCGATGGAATACATTTACACAAGCCATGATAGGTGGCATTGAGACAAGCCTTGCTGAAGGCCCTGTACAGTATGATGTTTTCCCTGATTTTTCTGTTGCTTTAGATGACCCGAATGTCTTGCAATGCCTAACATTAGGTATCCAGACTACTGGATACAAAAATTTCAAAACCAAGTAAAAAAATTTGGCCATCTTTTACATTACCTGTGTCCGATTTTATAATACAACAATTCCTGTTGTATTACATACCACTGACAAAGATGAAGGCCGAGTCACTCTCATTCAATACGACTCTGCTTGTAATCCAGTAGCACCAGTGTATGTTTCTCGCAATGATTTATGTCCTCCTGATGATTGGGTAACCAATTGGGGTAAGCCCATAAAGAAACCTGTTACTGCAGCACAATCCATCATTACTGAGCTAGGTAGTAAAGTTACCACACGATTTCCCAGAGTCAACACAGTTCAGTGTGGTGGACCCTCTGCTTCTGTCTCTACAATTCCAACTACAATCAGCCAATTACATCCTGCTCAAACCTCTGCACCTCCGCAGTTTGTAATTGACCAAGTAGTGTATGATTCCATCAGAATATTATTTTCATAGTCAGGCCCTTCTCAGCCCTTCAGTTCAGTCTGTGACCAGCCACATTGCTCAAAAACATTTTGCCAATTATCTTCAGAACCGCCTACACCACATGGTGAGTCATCAGACCGCCATAGGATCAACATGATCAGATTTACTCCTCCGTCTGACTCTTCTGAAGAAAGATACAAAAAGGTTGTATTTTTTAATCCTCAAGAAGAACTACTTGTACATACAGTCTCTGGTTCTTCTACTTGTGGTTTAGGTTTTGTTGATTCTTCACCTATTCCTGAATACAGAAGAAATCCCATTGATAAAATTCCAAAGCATGTAGAAATTCCTTCTGATTCAGAGATAGTTTCCTTTTTAAAGATTTTTAAAGGAATCAGTCCATATGATCCAGAAGATCAATGGAAAAATAAAATGTTCAACTGGGATATGTTCACACATGAAAAAGAGCATTTGTATCTCGAAGAAGTGATGCTTCTTCCAAAAGATGATCGCCCTACCTTCAATAGACAGAATGTTGAGAAATGGAAAGAATGGATGAAGGCAGAAAACCAATGGATATCATTCTATGAATGGTATTACCCTTCTGCAAATATAATAGAGCAATCCTTGATGAAACAATTCAGAAACCAAGCAAAGCAAAAGAGAATCAAGGATCCAGAAAAATTTGTAGAAGAAAAATTGAAAGAAAATCCAGTAGTAATTCCTCCTCCTTTGAAAGCCCATGTATTTCAGCCAAAAATTCAGAATATGATGAATAAGCCAAATATTCCTAGATCTCTGATTGTTGTTCAAATTGAAGGAGAGAAATTACTAAGAAAGATTTGTTCCCAGCTCCAAGTAAATATGATACGGACTGGAACTCCAAATAAACACAAGTGGGAACTCCTTGATGGAAACCTCTTGGAAACAGACACAGAGTTTCCCCCTTGGATTTTTTTTTAATAAGAAGTCAAGATGGAAAGTTGTATAAATTACGTCCATCTCATGCTGATGACCCTAATTTAGCAGCAAGAGATTCATTTGCTGCTACCAACTGGACTAAAATAGCTTTGTCTAGCCTTGAGAAGTTTGTCAGTACTAAACTTGAGAGTATTGAAACTGCTAATTCTGAAATGAAGACAATGCTTGAAAGCATCTTGAGAAAACAAGATTATAATACAGTTTGTCTGAATAGCAGTGTAACTACTCTAAAAGAAAATGATAAAACTCTTGCTAAAAGTCTTGACAGATTATCTTTACAAACAGGACAAATCGAGAAGAAGACTCACGAAGCTGCCTTTGCTCATGGAAAAGAGATAATAAAAATCAATACTTCTCTAGACATTATCAAAAAACAAGTTTGGGAAGTATCTCAAGGAATAGAATCCTTGAAAAAGAAGCCTAAGGTTGAAGCTTACAAATCTGCGACTTTATTTTCAGAACCCAAGACTTCTGTTCCATATTCTATCACTCCTTCTGTGGAAAGCCTCATCAGAACTCCCAGTTCCATAACCTTTCCACCTCCAACTTCCTCTCATCCATATTCATTGTTTGCTAATCCCAGTTTCTTCAGTCCACACTCCACAGTAAAGCAATCCAAAGAAACTGAAGAATTGAGTAAACCTGAATCTTCTAGTTCCATGTTAGGGGATTCATCTGATAAAAATGAAGAAGAATGTTTTGAAACAAGTCTTCATAAAATAGATGCAGAACCACAAATTGAAGATCTTGAAGCCTGTATAGATAACTTCTCTATAACAGACCAAGAACAATTTGATGATGATAAAGATCAGGTGAATGCTACATCTTCAAGATCTAGATGGGAAACTACATGGAACCCTGCTCCTGATCGCAGAGACCTTATGAAATCTGAATATCATAAGGATTGGTCTGCAAATGCTACTTATTCATGGAATATTGACAATTGCACTGAAGCTGAAATCATGTCTGTATTACATTCCATGCTTGTTTGCTATAGGACTTATCTTGCAGATGATATAGGTCCTACTAATGCTACCAGAAGAATAATTGGAGGATTTGAGGGTACATTAGATTCTTGGATAAAAGCTGAGACATTGAAAGAGCCAAGCCTCCTTGCTGATTGGGAAAGAGCTGTTGTACTAAATGAGGATGGCTCTACTCACATAGACCCTGTCACTCATATGCCTATTAGCAATATGATAGGAAAACTCCTCTATGCTATTACTGTCAATTTCATTGGTTTTCCTCGGATAACCAATGACATCACAACGATTACTCTGCTGGCCATGAAACTGCATAATATGCAGCACTTTGATGAGTACTTTAATGAATTCCTTCACAGACTGCACACATTGACTCCAGATCTCATTCTTGAGCCAAAATGGAAGGAAATTTTTGTTGCATCCCTTCCCCAATGGGTTTCTTCTGCTATTGTCAACAAATTACCAGGGAAGGTTGGTGATTATAAATTTGGCATAATCAGGCAAGCTGTAAAAGCTATCATTGTTGAATTATGCTCACAAATGAAGATTGCTAGAGCAGCCACTAATCCTAAAAAGCCTCATGGTTATCAGCAGCTCTGTAAGCAATGGCACCTTGGTAAAGCTGGCAATTCTGAGGGGCATAAGAGAAGAAAGAAAAGACATTTCAAAAAGAATTCCCAGATTTCCCAAGAAAAAACAAAAGGAAAACATCACAAAGCAAAACCTTATAAACATACAAAAATGTTTTTCAAGGACAGAGAAATAATCTGTTACAATTGTAACAAAAAAGGTCACACAGCTCCAAACTGTCTAGTCAAAAAGAAGGATTTATCTAAGAAAAAAGTCCAGTATAGAAATAAGAAAGGAAAGATAAATTCTTTCAATCTTCCTAGCAGCTATGATGAACTTGTATCTTCTGATTCTGGATATGAAAATGATTTTAACTTTGTTGACTCAGAAGAATCATCTAATGAAGAATTTTGTAATGACCCCCATTGTACAGAATGTAAATACTGTGATTGTGATGATCTTGATGTTTGCACATGTAATGCAATCAGAATGATGAAGACTGATTATGATGAAACCAGCAAAAATATCTTTGCACAGATGATGGCTGCTACTGACCCACAGATGAAAAATATGTACAGATCTTTGCTAACAGAACATTTGAAGCAAACACCTTCTAGTTCTAAGAATTCCCCAAACAAAGGGTACATGCCTCCTGCTACACTTTTCTCAGTAGAAGCCTTAACCAGACAATTCAGGAATGAAGATTTTGGAGAAGATCTACCGCAGACCTTGCCTGCAGTTCATCAGGCAATTAAAGAATTGAGAAAATCAATAAAGGAGAACAGGAGATTGTGTGTTGAAAGACACAATGAGCTAAGTCTAAGGATAATGAATGCACAAGCATCTCCTGCTACTACATCACAAGGCCCAGTATTGGGAAAAACAGAGAACTGGACTTATCATCCAGGACAGGTTCAGCAGCAGAGCAGCCCAGAAGAAGGAGAAGAAGAGGAGAAGGCCAGGACAGATTTTGGATGCAATAGCATGAACAGAGATGTCATGTATTGTGTCAAAATGAAGGTAAAAATTGGGAACCAGTATGAATTCTGGAAAGTCCTTATGGACACTGGTTCCAGGTTAAATATTGTAAGTGATACTATAGTCAACATGCACCACCGAAGGCCAACAACATGTCCAAGAGTGATTACAGCAAGTGGTGATATCCCCACCAAGTATGAAGCAGAAATAGATGTTCTGCTAACAAAAAAAATTAGAGTTCATTTAGTTTGTCCTGTTGTCCCAGGGTTGGATAGTGCGATGTATCTCGGGACCCCATTTTTTCAAAATTTCAGCATGCATGGAGCAAAGTTTGATACAAGAACTCAGAGGTATGGATATTTTATCAGCCTAGAAAATAAAGAAGTCTTTTTCCATTTATTAATTCTAATTCTCCAATTAGGATTAAAAGACTTGAGAGAATGGAAAATCTTCTGGCAAAAATGGAATTAAAAAGAGAAGTATTGAAGACAGAAGAACATTTGGATAATGGAAAATATGCCTCTGAAATAGCAGATCTCACCGCTAAATTCAAAGAATGTTGTTCAGATGATCCAAATGCCTTATGGCATATCAAGAAACAGGAAGTAGAACTTCCTCTCAAAAAAGATTTTAGTGGAAAATTGAGGAGATCCAAAGCTGTAGCAATGAATGAAGAACAGATGAAGCTTTGCAGAGAAGAAATCAAGGATCTCTTAAAGAAAGGGCTTCTAAGGAAGAGCAAGAGCCCCATAGCATGTTTTGTATTTTATGTTAATAAACATGCCGAAATTGCCAGAGGTAAGCCAAGGCTAGTTGTAAACTATAAACCTCTGAACAGTATTTTGGACTATGATGCATATCCTTTGCCCAAACCATCTTCTATACTTGCCCAAATATCAAAGTAAAAAATATTCTCCAAATTTGATCTAAAATCTGGTTTTTGGCAAGTAGGAATCAAAGAAGAAGACAAATGGAAAACAACATTTTCTGTACCTGAAGGGCATTATGAATGGAACATCATGCCATTTGGTTTAATTAATGCCCCTTCAGCTTTCCAGAGAATAATGGATGAAACTTTTGAAGGAATGGAAGAATTCCTGAAAAAGTATATTGGTGATTTATTGATTGATTCTGATAATATTCCTGACCATATCAAACATTTAAAAAAATTTCTCCTCAGGGTCAAGGAAATGGGTATAGTATTATAAGAATCCAAAATGAAATTGTTTCGGCCAATGATAGATTTCTTGGGTTACAATATACAGTATGGATCTTACACTGTAATCCAAAGGATTCTGAACTTTGTTGATCACTTCCCTGATGAAATCAAAGACAAAACTCAATTACAGAGATTTCTGGGAAGCTTGAATTATATCTCCAAATTTCTGAAGCATTGTGCACAAGAAAGAAAATTGTTAAATAAAAGACTTCAGAAGGATCCAATCCCATGGAATGATGACTGTACTCAGGCAGTCAGGAAGATAAAAGAAAAGGTTAGAAACATCCAACCTCTCTCCCCTATCAGAGAAGAATGGGAGAAAATCATTATGACAGATGCTAGCTATGAAGGATGGGGAGCAGTCTTATGCCAGAAAAACCCCAGCAGTAGAAAGGAGATTGAAATCTATCAATACGCATCTGGACTATGGGTCAAGAATCAATTGAATTGGTCCAGTTTGAAGAAAGAGCTCAGAGCAGTCTGTTTGGGCATAGAAAAATTCAGAGATTTTGTCATCTACACCAAGTTCACCATCAAAAAGGATTGTCAGGAATTAAAATATGCCATCCACAAATGTAACTTTGAAGACGCTGCTATGGTAAGATGGATTATGCAGCTCAGTCAATATAACTTTGATATTGAATTTGTCAAAGGAGACAAAAACAATTTTGCAGACATGTTAAGTAGAGAATTTTTAACTGAACCTTCAATAATGAGTCTACAATGCAATTTCATCAGAAGGCATGAAGATACAATAGAAATTGAAACTTCTTCTGGTTGGATCTCATATGATTTAGATAAAAGCCTTTTAGATCATAATGATGAAGTATGGAGACCAATCAAAGAAGTCAGATATAGAACAGGCATTGATTTCCTTTGGACAGATCCTCATCAAGATGAAGCAAATAATGAAGCTCTTGAAGCCTTGGATTATCTGAGACAAATAGGGAGCATTGCTTATGTAATTGAAAGGGATCATGAGAGTGACAATAGAATCACTAGTTGTCATATAACATTCAGGAGATTTGACAATCATCTTAACAGAGAAAATTATGACCCTGATCGACAGCAAGAGGCGTTCTATACAACCATGAATGTATAGAATTTCTCCACCAATATGTTTTATTCCTTGCAGTTTTCTTTCATATTCGAAGGAGTTCCAGTTGAAGAAATGGAAGGTGATGATCCTGTACCTGAGTGGTTCTTCTATTGGTGGGAAAAATATGGTTTATCACCTCTCATCATAAGACCATATTCTTTACATATGTTGAGAATCCCTAATTTCAATCCTCGGAGCACAATGACTGATGTATTATACAAGACACTAAGAGAATTGGTAAATGTCAGCAGTACAGATTTCCTAAATGGTGTCAGAAGATGTGGCCATGTGAGATGGTTCGTAATGAATCACTACAAATGCAAGAAAATAATTCCTAGTACCAACTATGAAGAATTCCACCAGCAAGCTGACCCAGACTTGAACCTATTCATGAATCTCAATGAGTTAGATTTACCAAATCCGCATGATAATTCTACTTGGGAAATTGAAAAGGAAGTATGGGTACAATATTATTCCAATTACTTGATTGATAGATGGAGGTACCAGTACTACACATACACACAAATTGACTACTACACCTTTGATTGATGTCTTTCCAGCCGACTATGGTGCTGGACGAGCTTTCATGGATTCCCTCATCCTGGAAATCTCCACTTTGTACATATCGAGATTTGCTTATCTCATATTTTAAGTCATATCAGTCTTTCGAGGGTTATCTTTTATGAATATCCTCTGTGTAATTATTGTGTGTACCAAGATTCGGTCCCCACATGCCTCTGGCTCTCTTCGGAGTAGGGACGAGATAACAAGGATTTTCCTTGCCTGAATCTTGCTTTCGACAGACAGTCCAAATCTGTCCAGAATATTTTACTTTTGAGTCATCAGATTGTACACAGTCCATTCACGGATGTTTGTTCCCTTCCAGCTTATAAATAAGGGCTAGCTGCGAAGTAAGATTCATTCGGGTCTAGAGAGTTTAGAGTTTAGAGTCTTGAGAGTCTGGAGTCTAAGTTTTCTCCTGCTCTGCATCTGCGGACTAATAGTCTGATCTGCTTGCATCACGAAAGAATTTCAAAGTCTTTAGGAGAATCGAGAAGCCTGCGCATTGATGCTAGATATCAGTGTGAACCTAAAGTGGCCGGTTCATAGTATTGTTCAGTCTGTCTAATCTTGAGACTCAGTCTGCTTGTAAGCCAGGTAGCCTGTAGATCTGTTACGCTTTGGCTAACTCATATCTACTAAATGCTTCAGCAGTCAATCTGAGGAAGAGATCCATCTCTGTTTGTAATGAGTGCATCCATATAATAAAATTCTTATTCATATTTTCTGCAACTTGCTGTGTTATTTTTATCTGTGAAAGGTCCTGTAAGAAATGGTATCAGACAATTATTGGTGCCATGACCAACAACATCACACAAATCACATAGAGGAATAGGCTTTGGCGGCTTAGGAGGAGCTGTAATTTTTGGGGGTGCCTTGTCTTTGGTTCCCTTTTTCTGGGCTTTCCCGCCCTCACCAGATGCTTTCTCAATAGGAATAGGTTCTTGTTGAGGTTGTTGTGGAACTAAGGCAAAGGGAGGGGTAGGAACAACAGGTTGAATCGAGGTCAAAGCAGTGTAAGGTTTGATATGATTTGGGGGATTTTTTGTGAGAGGATCAATGTATCAGACTAGGATCCCCAAGGTAATGTTAGGTAAACTCAATTTAGCGATGAAAGGTGTAGAATAAACTCCCAGGGGTGGAAATAAGAATGGTATTTGAAAAGAAGCGTGATTACCTGGTGGAACTGATCTGAGATGGTTAAAACATGGGGAATGGTTCCAGGTTGAAAGGGATTAGGAGAGATACGAGTAGAAGGAAGGGGACCTTGAGGAGTGATACCAAAAGGTTGGATTGAGTTGGGAACAATGTGTTGCGAAGGTGCTAGTTATTGTGAAGTCATACCAGACCGCTTGTGGGTAGCCAATGATACTTGAAACATGTGAACACTAGATGACCTAGGCTCAGAAGGAGTAGGTGGTGGACCATAATAAGCACCAATCAAGGTGGAACCTTTGTAGACTACCGAAGATACATTGGTGAGCAATGAGACAATCTGATTGCCAGTCTTCGATGAGATAGTGGACTAAGGTGAAGCCTAAGATTTGGGATCATAGTACGTGAGATGATGGACAGTTACAATATTTCCATTATGAAGGAAGCACATCTTATGGTGCACCGCATATGCGACAACTGACATAGCATAGGTATAAATATGACCCAAAAGGATGCTATAATATAGTGGAGAATTAATGATTTTGATGTCAATAGAGACAATATTGCTGGAAACAATGATAATACAGTTGCGATATAAGCCAAGGGGTTGTGAGGGATGACCATCCCAAGCATGAAGAGTGATGGTGGATGGGGACAGGTCCATGGAACCAAGTCACTTCCAAACACTAACAACCATCACATAGGTGGAGGCACCTTCGTTTATGATACACCGCTAGGAAGTGGTCTTTGTCATGTAGACTTTGATTTGGAGTGCAATGAATGAAGGTAAAGGAGGATGTTCTGATTTTTCAACATCAAAGACAATCATACGATTGTCATGGGGATACACAACATCCACAGCAGAGAGTAGATCACTCCGTTGGGATGGGCACATATGGAGGACTTGCAGCGTTGACATGGAAGCATGAGACTGCACCAAGTCATATACTATGATATAGGTATGGGCAACTTTAGCAAAAGCAGCATTTAGACGTAACGAACCTTTAGGGATCTTGGGGATAACCTCTACCTTAGGTGGAGGGATTTGTAAGGTACCGCTGGATGACGACAAAGGCTCTGTGGAAACTTGGAGTTGGGACTCAGTCGCTGACTTAGCGGGTATCTTGTTGTATTGACGTGATCGAGTCTAGAGGTTGACTTTTTCAGTATTGACCTCATCAGAATTCATCATAGGAATTTGATAATCATTGTGACCATATGGTGGAGGTGGGGGAGTTGCATGACCTTGTGTAGGTTGAGCAAAAAGATATATTTGGTGAGGAAAAGGATTGGTAAGCACAACCGATTGAAATTTCTTGGAAGGTGTACCAAAAATATCTCACTTAAGTCACTGTTGGCACATGAATCTAACAACAATTTGTGGTTTCTTAAGCTTGAGATTTGCAATAAAGATAGAAAAACTTGTAACAAAAAAACATATGTGATCTAAACACCTAACAACAATATATATCCAATTTAATAACCCAAATGGAAAGACTTTTAAAATGATGGTGAAAGAAATCTACAAAAGGGTCTATAAATCCCCCTCCGTGGGATAGGTCCTTTGATGTCCTTGATGTTTCAGTAGTCGATTCTCTCTCTCAATGTGTGAAAAACCCAAAACAATGTGGAGAACTAAAGTGGGAGATTAGATGAAAAGAGACGATAATGGTGATGATGATAATGATCATGGTGAAGAATGGATGGAAACCTTCCTATTTATAACAAAGTATTGAGTTAATCTCGAAAATGGACAATAATAAAATAATATTGATGAGATCAAGATCTAACCATTAGGAATAATTTATTATAGTTTTTAGAGAGGGAAAAGATATTCAAAATGGTCAAATATCTTTATTTAGAAATAATTAACAAATAAAATGATTTATTAATTATTTTGTGAGGATTACGAATAGTGTGAAATTGAAATAATTATTAAATAGTGATTTAACAATTATTCCAATACTGGAATTAAGAAATAATAAATAAATAGTGATTTATTTAATTATTCCTAGGTGATTTAGTCAAATGTGACAAAGAATAATTATCAAAGAATGATTTAATAGTTATTCCTAGATAAAATTAAATAAATAATGATTTATTCAATTATTCTAATGGGTTTTTTAAATTTTAATCAAAAAATATTTTAATAAAAATGGTTTACTAAATTATTTCCCATGGTGAAAGTGATTTTACTATGATAAAATTAATCCTACATGGTGTATTTTAATCCATCTAGTTAGAAATGGCTAGGTGACCATTTTTTGGTGATAACACTTATAGTATAATGGTTCTCTTGTTGTGGGCTCTCTTCCCCTAACTTGAAAATAATTAGAGGCAAAATAGAGCATAAAAGTTACATGTTTCATTAAAATAAGTTAGGAAACCATACATACAAATTATATAAATGAAGCATTTGGACTTTAAAACCTTATGGAACTCAATTAGACCTTAAAATGTTAAGGAACATAACAAACCGCAACTCAGTATTCAAAAGATTTCTATTTTACTTTTACAACACATCTGCCTTGTCTTATCCTTGGCTTTCCCTTGCCTTGCTTTGGGAGTATGCTAGTTTTTATTATGGATGATAAATTTGCAAATAAGATGAATTTATCTTATATATATGTGTGTGTGTGTGTTAAATACATATTGATAGTGGAAGGAAGTACACTATTAAAATGTATTAACCATTTTATTTATATTTTTGTTCTTTAACTTATATATAAAAAGGAAAATATGATATCCAAATATTTTATTTAAATATGAACATGAAATTGAAATATTTGTTCGTTTTTGTGTTCATTTTAAATACCACTTATGAATAGGCTAAGCATTAAATAAATGAATAAATATCACATATTGATGAAGCGATGTGACAAAATAGCATTGGAAACCACTTACATTGTTTAAATCCGACCTATCTATTTATTTTCTTGCAGAAGGTGGTGCAATGAATGAATCTTATACCAAACTTCTTTAAAGATAAATCAATCTTTCTTAGCATTGAACAATTTCCAAGGGTCCCAATAATCAAAACTATGTGGGCATTCTCATAAGAGGCCAGTAATTGTAAGTTCTTTAAGTCACCGAGTTGGTGTGGAATGGTCCTTGTCAGATCATTTGCAGAGATGTATACCTTCTTGAGTTGTTGTAGATGTCCCAAAGCCTTGGTTATATGACCTGTAAATATGTTATGGGAGAGATTGAAATCTTGGAGCAGTGATAAATTCCTGAGATGGGAAGGGATATTTCCATTCAAGGTCATTCTACTTATATTGACTCCTATAACTTACAATTTGTAGTTGTCACTACTACATTTGACACCCATAAAATTACAAAAATGGTTGGAAGTATAATTCCAATTATGCATAGAGATCAAGGGATCATTCATTTTTGCACATATCAATGCCATTAGAGTTTCCACACTTGCATCTTCATCCTGACAGTCATAATGTTAAGATTTGATGGTGGCTTGGCTACTACTTATGGAACTATGAGATGCAATACAAGGTATATCTTGATGTGGATCATTTTTCAACGCATTTTCTAAGTGATATGGATTGGATGATTATATTGTTTGTCATCCATCTTGATGCATTCAAAGTGGAAAATGTGGACGAATTAGCTCATGGGACTGTTTTTACCAGCGGGACCCTGTTTGGCGAAACGAGGTCTAAAACCTTCCGGGACCATTTTGAGGCATCAAACGACATTTTTGGGGGTAGTTTTTTTTTTTTCTTTGGCGCAACACCATTTCATGTTGTTCTGCACAAAAATATATTTCCAACAGTGCAAGCGTGCCAATCGGAGTTCGTATGCAAAAGTTGTGCCACTCAGAAGTTGACCTTATGTTGTAGCAGGTACAACCACCCTACAAAACTTTTCCTTAGCTTCATTTTGGAGCCTCCCTACCAACTTTTCATAGCACCCTGTCATGCTTCATTAAGTTCACAAGCTTCAGTGTTTTTCTTGCACAAAGGTAGCTTGTCGATCATAGCTCGGTGCATTCCCCTCATAGGCTGATCACTTGGACTTGGTCCAACTATAGGCTGAGTAGCTTCCCTAAGAAAATGCGCAATTTTGGAGGTCAACCAACCTTCCCTCCAGAAATTTTGCAATCCTGACTAGCAGCCTGCTGGGTTCCAGAATTGCACAATTCTGGCAGTCAACACTCATAGTGAAAATTATGAAATCTTCCCCAGTGGTGCTATTTAGCCTAGAATTTGCACAAATCTAAGCAATAGTCATCTACTCTGCCCAGAAATTGTGCAAATATCTTGAGTAGCGAACCTAGCTCCTAGCCAAAAATGCACATTTTCTCCCAGCAGTCGAACAACCTCTTGCATGTGCAATTGAGTTGAATGCTTCTGTCCGAGACCGAGTAAAATAGACTTGCATGTATGGGTTGCTTCTCCCAAGGCAACATGCAAAGACATCCCTTCTTTTAGGGATCTATTTTTGGACAGTTGGAGGTTACATGCAAGGATAACTTCAGAAACCTCCCACCAAGTGTCGCTTTCCTTAGATTTGAGGCATGCACGTCACAACCTCGATTTTATCAAAACACATCAACCGGATGCTACAGAGCTCATTCCTCACATCAACCTTGCAACTCTGCCATCCCACATCACATATAGGAGCTGCGAGCTCATTAAGCTCAATTGTATTGGGGTAAGCTCGTCTTCCATGTCTTGTGTTGCATTTTTGGCACCTTTTGTGTTTCACATCGTATGAACGTTGTCTTCTTGATTTCAGTAATGTTGTTGATGATGTCAATATCTTCATTAATTGGGATCTTAGTAAAAAGAGAAACAACATCAAAACTGACAAAATATCATTAGGCTCCAGCTTAAAATATTTAATTTCATTAATGAAAGAATAAGAATCCTTGATGAAAGAGTCAATATTACCAATGAGAGGCTTAAGCCTCAAGGCTAAATGCTTAGCAAGAAGATAAGTAGGACCACCAATTGTATTAACAATAGGTCTCAAAGGGGCACCTTCTTTATGGATTTTTGGAAGGCCATAGATCTGAGGAGAGAGAGGTTTCTCTAAATGAGCTTTTTACTAATAGTGAAACAAACACTATCAAACATAATAGCATTGGAGACCTCAGTAGAAATTTTAGAAAGAGGATTTTTGCTAAGCTTTTTATAACTACCATTGTTGGAGAGGTGGTCCAACATTTTACCAATGTAATCCTTTTTATCCAGGATGACAATTGCACCTTGTTTGTTGGCTTTAAGAACAACAATATCCTAGTTATTGTTAAGGGATTTAGGGGAAATGAACTCTTGCCTGGAGATATTTCATCTAGGTGCTTTCGATTTTTGAAGAATAATAGAAAAAACTTGTTTAATAACCTCCTTGAGTTGATCAGGAATGTCCTTGAGACCTTACTCAATATTGCACAAAATATCCTCAATAGGAATTTTGCGAGGAGAAATGGAAAAAATCAAACCTTTCTCTAGAAGACATTGAGTATGGTGATCAATAGTAAAGCTAAAAACATTGACCACTCTTCTTCTAGGGGATTGAGGTTTAGGTCTAGGAGGAGGAGGGATAGAAGATAAATTACAAGAACTAGAAATAGGGGATAAACTATTGTTAGGAGGATTAGGGTTAGAATTAGTCTTGAAAGATAGATTATATGTAGGAGAATTAAGATCTTTGTTAGAATTGGAAGAGGAAACGATAGAATTAGAGGAAGATTCAATATTAGGGATAGAAATAGAAGAAGAAACAATATCTAAATTCAAAGAGGAATTAAGCAACATAGATGAAGAATTAAAAGCAGAAATATTTGATGAAATTAAATTATAATTTGAAGAAGCATTAGTTGAAATATAATTAGAATTAGAAGAAGTATTAGATAATGTAGAATTAATAACAAAATTAGAAGAAACATGAGATTGTTAGTATTTTGTTTTTCTGAGTAGGGAAATGAAATTGCTGATCAATTTCATTTTATTGTTGAATGACAAATAATTTATTTCAAGTGTATTAAGTTTTAGTTTTGGTTATGTGTTCATTTGCAATGATAGATAGTGGGAGGCTATTGTGTGGTGGTGGAAAAAGCTATGGAAGCTAAAGATCCCCATAAAAGCTCACATTTTCGTTTGGTTCCTACTTGAAAATAAAGCACCAACTTGGGATAATCTTCAAAAATGTTTCATGAAAGGTCTTGGTTGGTGTGCCTTGTGTAAAATGGTTGATGAATTTATTGATCACCTTTTCATCTTGTGTGCTTTCTCATAAGTAGTTTTTATTTTCATTCAAAATCGCCTAAGAGGGGTTTCGATTTGGAAAGGGATATCCCTTCGCAAAGCATGGAAGGAATGGTGGGAGCAAGCCTCACCTAAACAACTTAGAAACTTACCTCCATTAATCTATTGGGGTATTTGGAATGTGAAGAGAAAATATATTTTCAAAGAAAAAACATCTATTCCAAATTGGGTGGCAGCAAAAGTGGTCACAAATTATGACATGAATCTAGTCGATGAAGTCTTTATGCTCCTTGGATTATTGTTGTTGAGGAGGTGGAAAAATCTCAAACTTGGGCTTATTGTGATGGAGAATCTTCAAAAAATGGAGATTGTCGGGGGGGGGGAGGGTTGTCCTTTATCTCCATGGAAATTGCTTTTATAAACTTTAGAGCAGTTGGAGGAGGGGATCTAACAATTATGTAGAACTTCTTAGCCTTAAACTATTTCTCTTTTTTGAAATTGAAAAATATTGTCATTCTCTATAGATCTTATGTGATTCTATGGTAATTATTAATTGGTTTAATGAGCACCAACATTGTCATATTCACACACTTAGTCCCATTATTGAGGAAGTTTTATAACTTAAACAATATTTTGATATGGTTTCTTGTCGCCACATTTACAAGGAGTGAAACGAGACTGTAGATGAACTCTTTAAGGTTGGCTCTGCATAGGCTTTTGGGGTATGAAAAGTCATCGAGCAACTAAATGGGGTACCCTCAAAATATTATCATAGACCCTTCATAGAAGGGATTTAGATTGGCATTCCATAGTCTCGGTATCTAATTAATAGTCTTGAATATCTTATGTTTTTATTTTAGGTTCACTCCTCTATGTCACTATGTCTTTTTTGTGAAAGTCGAAAAGGGTTTAGTCCTATTATGAATTTAACTTAACAACAATTTGTTGATCCTTTAATCTTTGGTTTTTGGCTCAACTAGCTAACTGTGTATCTTTTTCTTTTGGGTATAAGCAAAGTTTATGTCAGTTTTGGAGTGTTGATACAAAATGTAATTTTTTTCTTAATAAAAATTATGGATTTTTCTTCGCGGAGAGAATAAAAATAAAAAGAGAAGAAAAAAAAGCATAGAAGCAATATCTAGAAACTTAAGTTCCCAAATTTTATAACTATTAAAAATCATCATGAAAATATTTTCTTATTATGGTTTAAAAATATATAATAATAAATTTAGTTTTAAATATATTATAATTTTGATTTATCCCCGAGGGTTAGCTCAGTTGGTCGAATCCTCATCATTAGAGCACCTCTACTTTTGAGAGGTCACAGTTCAATTATCTTGACATTCTTGGGGTTAGGATCCATGGTTGAGTCGGAAAAAAAGTGATCCTTTTGGATAGATCTGTCTGGTACGCATATTCCATGTATGTAATGGTCATTGATCTATGAGGACCGTGAACCACATAGAAGAAAACTATTATAATTTTTATTTTTCTTAATCATTTTTAAAATTATTTTTCCTAAAAATTGATTATGAATTGTTTGAACCACATTTTTCAATTATTGAACTCACAAGTATAATAAGAATTTTAAAGTGATAAATCCATTTTTCAATAAAAATGCAAATCAAGTAAAAAAAATTGTAATTCTTGTAATCTTTTAAAATCTAATAATAAAATTACTAAAAAAACTCCAAATATTTAGGCTCATTCATTTTTTCAAGTAAGAAGCAATGTTGAATGGATTATAAAGTCTATAAATTCACTCTTATCTATATTTGAGAGAAAATACTCCTCCACTGGAGGTGTTCTTGTATGATGGTATGTGAAGTAGTTAATGGAAGTGACAAATAAAGGAGGTGGGAGATTAGAAACCCACCCTCCCGACAACCATATGGGATGATAGTTCATACACATGTGAAAATGATTGTAATGGTATTGGTTTTCATTTGGAGGAAGATTTTAGTGACCTCTTCCACCAAGAATCATCGCCATGCACATGAGGGATGTGACAACAGAGCTCTCTTTTTGAGGAAGGGGATGAATGTTTAAATATTCGACATCATCTAGAGGGTTTTGGTAAGGAAACTTGTATTTTCTTATAATTGTAAAATTTTTATTTAGGCCTAACTATCAAACTTGTATTGTGAGTCTCGGTTACTATGATTGGGCTTGAGGTAGTGTTGTCTTTCTTGGGAACATTTGGGTGGCTTGGATTCTCTCATGAGGTTTGGCTTCAATGTCGTTTTTGTGTGGGAAGAAGCAAGATTCACTTTGGAGTTTGGACAAATCTTTATTTGCCTTTCCTTTTTGGTCCAACCCACAACGAAGCTCATGGATCTCATATCTATCCCATGTCTCTCATGCAACATTAATTACCCTTTGGCATGTAATTCTGATTCAAAGGTCTTTAGTATGAACACTAATAATTTTTTGGTATAATGGCTCTCTAAGTACTTAGTTCTCCTAGATTTTATGTTATTAGTGTTTTGTATATGTTTGAAAGGAAATTTTTATCCTCGTCAAGGATAAACTTATTACCGTTATAGTTCTATTTTTTTATTCTCTATTTTATATTTGTTTTGTCCCTCCTAAGCATATTCTGGAGTCTTGAGACCCTTTCCAAACATTGGTTTATGGTCTAATACTTAGTGGGAAGGAAAATGATCTAATTTGGTTTCCTAGAAGAGTTATATCTACCTTTTCCCTATAGTTTGATGCTCAAGGAAGTTCATGAGTCTCCTCACTCTCTTAAGTCTTTCACTTTGTCTAAGCACCTCTTTGAGTCTTATTTGGCTTTTCCTCCTTTGGTTCCACCAACCTTTTTTCCTTTGTTTTCTCCACCCTCTATGTTTTTGTTTCAACCTCAGTGTTTCTTTTATTTGGCTTTGGTCTATCAAGCTCTCCTACTCTGTTGGGTCCCTATAATACTAGTGATTACCCCATTACTATTGTAGTTATACCCCTTATTTATATTTTTGTGCCCCTATTACCCCCATATTATTATTTCTGTGCCCCATAGAATCCCTCTATTGTTATTTTTGTGGCTTTATATTATTATTGTTAGGTCGGCTGGATTATATTGTGACTCCTTAGACTCCTATATATAGAAAGGAGGTTTTGTCATTTGTATCATCCAAGAATTGTTCATTTATGTAATGTAAAGGAGGTTTCCCCCTCGAAGAGGCTGAATTCTAAGTCATTGATCTATCTTTTCTATCTTTTCTTGAGCTGGTTTCATAACATTTGGTATCAGAGCTTTGGATTCTAGGGTTTCGTTGCACCAAACAGGTCATCGTGGAATTTTCACTATAACTTTTTTTCTGTGACGTTTCAGAAGTCTCAAAAAAAACCCATTTGAGAAGAATTGACGTTGAACCTTGGGTCTGAATTTCAGAGCTTTTCGTGTGATATTTTCGGAGATATGATCTGAGGAAGTTGGTCTTTTTGCAGACTCCTGAATTACATTCAAAACAGGTGACCTGGGGAAAATCGTTATAACTTTCTCTCTGAGGATCGGATTGAAATTTTGTAAAAAGGTTCAAAAGGAGGACAGACTTTAGTTTCTTGTGGGTGTTTTTTAGATCCAAAGGTCGAAACAGTGACTCGCAGCACGTCGTACAAGTTAGCTCTACTGAACTAGTCTATAATCAAGTCACTGTGGGAGATTTCGCATAACTCTTCCTTGGAGAATCCAATTTGGGTCAGACTTGTGGCATTTGAAAGAGGACACAGAGAGCTACTACAGGTCACAAGTTTAGAACTAGATCACTGGAAAGTACAGAGATACATCAGAGGCAATATCGAGCTCCTACAAAGTGAAAAAAGGTGTGTAGATTTTTTTAAATTTTTGCTTAAGCTTGGTTTGAAAAATTATTTTGAAGGAATTCAAAGGGCATAGTAGAGCATTATTATCGGTAACTGATGCCCCGAGGAAAGAAAATGAAAACACCTAGTAAGGAACCTGAAAGCTTTAGCATGACTCATGAAGAAGAGGAAGAAAGGCTACATGATATATCAAAATTACAAGAACAAGTGTAACAAATGTCACGCTCACAAAAGTTAACAGATGCTAAGATAAATGGCGTGGAAGCTAAGATGAATGGCATGGAAGCTAAGATGAATGGCATGGAAGCTAAGATGGACAATTTGAAGGTAGATTTGAACACAAATTTGAAGACAGGCATGGCAGATTTGAAGATAGATTTGACTAATTTTCTACAAGAAATACTTACTAATGGTGAAAAGGTAGTAAAGGAAACTCATGATGAGAACAAAAGAAATGTTAATCATGATTCCATAGACACTAATGTTGGATCGAAGAATCACCACATTCCAAAAATTGATATGAGGAAGTTTGATGGCAAGGATCCCGCCACATGGATATTACAAATGGAGCAATTCTTCGATCTCAATAATATGCAAAACACACAAAAGGTACGTATGGCAACTTTATATTTGGAACCAAATCAGTTTGTATGGTATCAATGGCTTTGTTCTCGTAAACAATTTATCACTTGGGCAATTTTTACAGAAGAATTGATAGTACATTATGAGGATACAAAAAGCAACACTTTTTTTAGCCAATTGATAAGTCTCAAACAAAAGGGTTCAATAATGGAGCACATTGAGGAGTTCCAAAAATTGAACATAAGGGTAAAATATATTCCAGAGGAGCATAGGATTGATGTGTTCATAGGGTCTTTAAAGGATAATATCCAACATGATGTGCACCTTTGGGAACCTGATTCATTAGAGAAGGCATTCAGGTTAGCAAGAAAAATGGAAAGCAAAATTATGGCAACTAGTGTAGGAATTTACAGGGTAAGTTCCTCAGACAGAACACCAAAAGGACACCACTCACAACCAGATCGCAGATCAATACACCAGTATTTTGACGTGGTTAAAACCCTCAAAGAGGGAAACAGTCCACGGCCTGAGCCAACTCGGCCACTTCAGGAAATTTATTAATAAAAGAATGAAAATTTACATATGTTTCTCTCATGCATGGATTACCCTACAAATGACCCTCCATGCGCTTTAAATAGAATTCATGGACCAATCGGGTGTCAAGCCACGGATCAAGTGTCGGTAATACCGAGGAGAGAATGAACCGTCGGATCACTACATATCGTGACCGTCGGATTGTAAGTTACAAAATGTATAACGGTAAAGAAACACACTTTACCTAACTCTATACTAGACCAAGTTGAACTTAACTATTTCCTATGTGTCGGAATATCCTAACATCCCCCCTTAAGAACAACTTGGGATAGGATTGAAGGATTTACAAATATGACACAATAGGAGAAGGAAGGAGGCACTAGAGCCTATCCCCCCTTAGTGACAACTTCCTGAACTCCAACCATAAATCGAAGTTTAGTGAACTTCGCCTCTGTGAGAGCCTTTGTGAAGATGTCTGCAACTTGATCATCTGTTGAACAATATTGCACTTCAAGAACATGTTCATGAATGAGCTTTCTGATGAAGTGCATGTGCAGTTCAATGTGTTTGTTGCGCTGATGTTGGACTGGATCTTTGCATAGCTGAATGGCACTTTGATTATCACACCAAAGTGTAGTCGGATGCTGCTGCTGAAAGCCAAACTCTGACAGGATCTGACGAAGCCACAAGGCTTCCTTACTAGCTTCTACGACACCACGATACTCTGCTTCTGCTGATGAAAGAGAAATGGCAGCTTGTTTCTTACAAGCCCATGTAATAGGTCCCGAACCAAGAGTGAACATATAACTGGAAGTAGACTTCCAATCATCAGGGTCACCAGCCCAATCGGAATCAGTGAAACCAACCAATAGAGGAGATGCTTCGGCACTGTAATGAATCCCAAACTGAACTGTACCTCGAACATAACGAAGTATTCTTTTAGCTGCTTTCCAATGACTTTCACGGGGGTTTTGCATGAACCGAGCAACAAGGCCAACAGCAAAGGAAAGGTCAGGACGAGTATGAGTTAGATACAAGAGTTTTCCTACAAGTTGACGGTATAATGTAGCATCAACTTCAGGAGAAGTACAAGTGACTGAAAGTTTGACTCCAGACTGAAAGGGAGAAGGGGATGGCTTACAGTCTTCCATGTGAAAATGACGTAGAATATCACAAGCATACTTGGATTGGGAAAGGGAAATACCCTCCTTGGATTGCAAGACTTGAAGACCGAGAAAATAGTGTAAGTGTCCTAAGTCTGTCATTTCAAATTTCCTTTTGAGGCTAGACTTCACATGGTTTATAAGTTTGGGATCACTAACAGTAAGGATAAGATCATCAACATAAAGAACAAGGATGATAAGAGAGTTGCCCACTTTCTTGGTGTAGACAGTATTGTCAAAATGACACCTAGAAAAGCCAGATTCTAAAAGAAAGCTATCCATTTTGGCATACCAAGCTCGAGGAGCTTGCTTGAGACCATAAAGGGATTTCTTAAGTCGACATACAAGGCTGGAGTCTGTTTGTATGAAGCCAATGGGTTGTTCCATATAGATTTCTTCATGCAAGTCCCCATGCAAGAAGGCAGATTTAACATCCATCTGATGGACTTCCCATTTTAAAGAGGCAGCAAGGGAAAGAACAAGGCGGATAGAGTTCATTTTGGCAACAGGGGAGAAGGTTTCAGTGTAGTCAATGCCTTCAACCTGTGAAAATCCCTTAGCAACAAGACGAGCTTTATGTTTATCAACTTTCCCATCTGGTCCATACTTGGTTCTGTAAACCCATTTGCATCTAACAAGTTTTCGTCCCTTTGGTAGAGGAACAAGATCCCATGTATCATTTGCCAATAATGAATGATATTCTTCATTCATAGCTGCTTCCCAATGTGGATGGCCTGAAGCTTCTGCAAAAGTGTCAGGATCATGATTTACTGGAGCTTGAGCCAGTAAAGAAGAGGCTCTTTCAAACTGAGAACGTGTACGTCGCTGATCTGTAGGATCACCGGCAAGATCACCTGCTGCATCCCGAGTAGCACGGACCCATCTTGGAAGTTGAGGAGCTGAAGGAGGATCCTGAGAAGGTGGGGGAGGATTGTCATCCTCACTTTCATCATCTGAAGAAGAAATGTTTTCAAAAGTAGAAGAGATAGGAAGAGGTGGCACATCCGCCGGACTAGGCTCGCAGGCCGATTTATTTTCATCAAATTTTACATCTCTTCTAATGATAACATTTTTGGACTTAAATGGAATAAGTCTATAACCTTTTACATCTTCAGAATATCCAACAAAGTACATTTCTCACTCTTAGGTTCTAAAGCTTTATGCTTTTCATCTGGAATATGGGCCCATGCTTCACTTCCAAAAACACGAAAGTGACTTACATCTGGTTTAATGGAACTCCAAGCTTCTTCTGGAGTGATATTCTTTAGAACCTTAGTAGGAGTGCGATTTATTATATAATTTTCACAATTAATTGCTTCGGCCCAAAAACTAAGACTGAGTCCTTTAGATTGCAGCATACAATTAGCCATTTCCTTTAAGGTGCGATTTTTCCTTTCAGCTACACCATTTTGTTGTGGAGTGTATGGAACAGTATGTTGCATTTGAATTCCATTTTCAGTGCAAAAGTTGATGAATGTGTTTTTAACATATTCTCCACCATTATCAGTTCTTAGCTTAAGAATTTGATGTCCAGATTGTTTTTCAACAAAGGCTTTGAAGGCCAAAAATGTGTTAAATACTTCACTCTTGAGTTTTAAGAAGTATACCCAAGTGCGTCTGGAGAAATCATCAATGAAAGTTAAGAAATACTTGCAGCCAGAGAATGACACAACTGGAAGTGGACCACATAAATCACTATGCACAAGCTGTAAAGGGGCTGAGGCGTGCCAAGAGGCACGTTTTTCAAAACTGTCCCGATGATGTTTTCTGAGTACACATCCGGAACAAACACCATCTCTGCAAGATACCATAGGAAGACCTGTCACCATATTTTCTTTACATAGATGTTGAAGGGAGCGATAGTTTAAGTGACCAAATCGCTCATGCCAAAGTTTGCTCACTTCATCATTATGAGCAACAAATACTGAGGGAAGATTTGATGACCCAAAGTTGTGAAACTTATACAACCTTGTGGAATCATCAGCAATACCAGTAGCTAGAATCTGTTTAGGATCTCTTAGATCCTTGATTACAACATCATGAGGTGAAAATTCAACAATTTTACCTTCACCTGAATGAGTTATCTGATATACAGATAGAAGGTTGCAGGATAAGGTTGGAACACATAATACATCATTAAACTGACCATTGTCTAGATGAACAGTTCCAGTCCCTACAACATTAAGAGATCTATCATCACCAACATATATATTTTTGGTGTTACAATCATTTAAAGAAGAAAACATGGCTTTGTTTTTGGCCATGTGATAAGAGGCTCCAGAATCAATGAGCCACTCATGAGAATGAGAAGAAGAAGATACATTTAATGCATAACCAGACTGAGATGATTGACAACGACATGCAGAAAGTGCCATTCCTGAAGATGAAGTTGAAGTTGAAGTTGAAGAATGCTCCACATGGATGTTATGTTTCTTCATTGCGGCTTCCAAGGCTTCCATTTTCTTAAAGCATTTAGATTCTAAGTGGCCATCTCGATTACAAAAGTTACAATGTCTATCAGTCTTCTTCCATTTGTTTTTATTGGTCTTATCATTTTGCTGAAATGATCTTTCATTTTGAGGCTGAGTTTGCTTAGGACCCTTGTTTGGTTTAGGACCATTCTTTTTAGGATATGACTTGTTAGGATTCTTTGAATTTGGTTGTTGCTGGGCGGCTAACGCTTTCTTGGAAGAGTTTCCAAGATTAAGAAGACCAAGGTGTAAGAGTTTTTCTTGTTCTCTTATTAAAGAATCACAAAAAGAGTCAAAGGAAGGGGCCTTGTAGTCTTTTCCTTGACAAATGAAAGCTTCCCTTGTAGAATGGAAGGTGGAAACAAATACAGAGTAGGCTGGTCCCAACTTAGTAAGGATGGAATAAATAAGGTTACTATCTTCTTTCTTAACCTTAACACCTTCCAAGAGATATCTAAGGGTCTTGAATTTGGACAAGAAATCTTCAATGCAAGAAAAATTATTAGGATCCAATGTAAGCAACTCATTTTCAAGTTGATGGGCTCTAATTTCATTTTTAATCCCAAAAACTTTAGTGATTTGTTCCAATGCTTCATGAGGAGTATCAATTTCTGCAATATGGAATCTAAGATCAGGAGAAATAGACATCCCTATCAAACCACGTGCTTGATCTTGTCTATTTTCCCATTTTGCAGCCTTGTCTTCATCTTTTGGTTTCTTCTCTTGGCCTGTGGCTATTCTGTAGAGACCTTTACTTCTAAGTAAATCTTCCATGTAGGATATCCATTGGAAGTAGTTAGTGCTGTCAAGAATGACTTGGCATGGACTTTCCATTTTAAAAAAAAAACTGAAGTTGAAGATGTTGAAAGTAAGTGTTCCAATGGATAGATCTCGAAAAAATAGGCTGTTTTAAAAAAAAAACGGCTTTGAAAAAGGCTTCCGGATGAAGAAGTTATGGCTTTTTGAAAAAAAATTGTTGAAGTTGCCGGCAAAGTGCGCGAATGTGCGGGAATGAAAAAAAAATGCCCCCACAAAATGGAGATTTGAACCCAAGACCTCTACTCTCTTAAAATAGCTTTGAACCAATTGAGCTATACAAAAAATTTGAGAGAGAGAGGGGGGGGGGGTGGGGGGGCACGCCTTGGGTTGCGTGCTTGCCTTGAGAAAGCTCTTTTTTCCTACAAAACAAAAACACAAAACCCAACACGAATATGCAAAGAAAAATGAACCTTACGGCTCGAAGTTAGCTTTAGCCGGAAACTAAATATTTTTCTCAATGTTTCTGATTTTCCAATATCACACTAAGGTGCAGGGAAAAGAGCATACGCATGAGAAAAAAAACTTCCTTTCTGTTTCTGATTTGCCCAGATCGCACAGAGTCGCAAGGCAAAGAGCATACGCAGAAATGAAAGGTATAGATCCGGTAATAAAAAAAATATAAATAAACAGAAACTGAAATAACCAGAGAGAAAATAACAGTAAACTGCAGATAAACACTGTATACCTCCAGATCTTAAAAATGACGCAGATAGGGCTACCGGAAACCTTTTCGCGTGAAACGAAAGGGGTTCCTCACTGGAACAGATGCTCCGAACACAACAGAGCAGTCTTCTCGGCCCGAAATCAGTCAAAAATAGTAGATCTAGGAAACGACAGCCGCATGCAGTTCTAACGGCTTTAGATTTGGATCACCAACGGACGCGGCCCTCAAATAGCTCTGATACCATGTAGGAATTTACAGGGTAAGTTCCTCAGACAGAACACCAAAAGGACACCGCTCACAACCAGATCGCAGATCAATACTCCAGTATTTTTACGTGGTTAAAACCCTCAAAGAGGGAAACAGTCCACGGCCTGAGCCAACGCGGCCACTTCAGGCAATTTATTAATAAAATAATGAAAATTTACATATGTTTCTCTCATGCACGGATTACCCTACAAATGACCCTCCATGTGCTTTAAATAGAATTCATGGACCAATCGGGTGTCAAGCCACGGATCAAGTGTCGGTAATACCGAGGAGAGAATGAACCGTCGGATCACTACATATCGTGACCGTCGGATTGTAAGTTACAAAATGTAAAACGGTAAAGAAACACACTTTACCTAACTCTATACCTAACTCTATACTAGACCAAGTTGAACTTAACTATTTCCTATGTGTCGGAATATCCTAATAACTAGGAAGCATACCATTCACAACTATAAAGACAGAAGTGTTGTTGCCCATAGTCTTCCACAACCTACAAGGTTGACACCACAACAATTGGAAGAAAAAAGAGCAAAAGGGCTTTGTTACAATTGTGATAGCAAATACACAAAAGGTCATAAGTGTGCTGAGAAGAAATTATTCTACATAGATTGTGAAGAGGAAGAAGAAAAGGAGCAAGAAAGGTCAAAAGAAGAGGATATATTCCAGGAACAAAGCCTAGATGAAGAACAAATAAATCCGACCATATCTTGTAATGCATTGGCGGGAATTACCACTCCTCAAACCATCAAGATAGAAGGACAAATCAAGAAGAAAAAGGTAATAGTGTTGATTGATTCAGGAAGCACCCACAATTTTATTCATTGTAGGGTAGCAAAAGAATTGAATTGCTTCCTATATCCAGCACCAGAGTGTCAAGTGATGATTGCAAATGGAGGAACAATAAATTGTTCTGGAAAGTGCCATAATATCAAGCTATCCATGGGAGAATATGTATTGACTAGCCCAATGCTTTCCATTCCAATGGGAGGTGCTGATGTTGTACTAGGAGTCCAATGGCTACAATCCTTGGGTACAATAGCTTTTAATTTTCAAGAACTTTTCATGAAATTTTTGTGGAAGGAAAGGAAGTTGAATTAAGGGGTATTGCAGGGAAACCAGGAAAGATAATCAGCTCTAATGGCATGACAAAGCTTCTAAAAAAGGAGCAAAGAGGTGTAATTGCACAATTATGTTCGCTAGATGTTTCCACATTGGAATCATCTATTTCTCCAGATCTCCAAAAAGTCCTGGACAATCATTCCAAGGTATTTGAGACTCCCAAAGGTCTCCCACCTATGCGTGATCATGATCATGCTATTCATCTGATTCCAGGAAGTGTTCCTCCAAACATCAGGCCGTACAGATATCCCTATGTCCAAAAAAGTGAAATTGAACGTATGGTTGCAGAAATGCTAGAGGCTGGTATAATTCAACCAAGTCAAAGTTCTTTCTCAGCTCCAGTAGTATTGGTGCACAAGAAGGATGGATCATGGCGCATGTGTCCAGATTATAGGGAGCTCAACAAGCTCACTATTAAAGATAAGTTTCCCATTCCTGTCATTGATGAATTACTGGATGAATTGCATGGATCAATTTACTTCACCAAGTTGGATCTTCGTTCGGGATATCATCAAATCAGAATGAAGATTGAAGACATTCCGAAAACGGCATTTAGAACTCATGAGGGTCATTATGAATTTTTGGTCATGCCTTTTGGCCTTACCAATGCACCTTCAACATTTCAAGGTTTGATGAATTCAATTTTCAAACCATTCCTTAGAAAATTTGTGTTAGTATTTTTTGATGATATACTAATCTACAGCAAGTCTTGGAAGGATCATGTTGAACATGTTGACAAGGTGCTACAACTATTGGAGGAGAAACAATTATATGCAAAAAGATCCAAATGTTTCTTTGGAGTCCAGGAGGTGGAATATTTGGGTCATATTGTATCTCATGAAGGAGTTAAGGTAGACCCTAGCAAAATTAAAGCCATTAAGGAATGGAAAATCCCCACATCCATAAAGCATCTGCGAGGATTTCTTGGGTTGACAGGGTATTATCGCAAGTTTGTTAAGAATTATGGGAGAATAGCAGCACCTCTAACAACATTATTGAAGAAAGATTCATTTTCATGGACTCCGGAAGCAACAAAGGCCTTTGAACATCTTAAAGAGGCAATGTGCCAAGCACCGGTCTTAGCTACACCGGACTTCACAAAAACCTTTATTGTGGAATGTGATGCTTCAGGAAATGGAATTGGTGCTGTTCTAATGCAAGATGAAAGACCCATTGCTTTTGAAAGTCGTCCAATCAAGGGAAAGTTTTTAAGCAAAGCTATTTATGAGAAGGAAATGTTGGCAATACTCCATGCACTTAAGAAATGGCGACCCTACCTAATGGGAAGACACTTCAAGGTAAAAACGGATCATGATAGCCTTAAATACTTTTTAGAACAAAGATTATCCTCTGAAGAGCAACAAAAGTGGGTCACAAAGATGTTGGGTTATGACTTTGAAATCATCTACAAAAAAGGGAAGCAAAATGTGGTGGCAGATGCACTCTCAAGAAAGGATGAGGATGTGGAAGCATTGTTGTGTGCCATTTCTATTATCCAACCAGATTGGATAAACGAAGCAAGGGAGGAATGGAAGAATGACGAAGAAGTGTGGGCACTTATTCGAAAGCTACAACAAGATTCCAGTACTTCTGATACATTTAGCTGGAAAAATGATTCGTTATGGTACAAAGATCGCTTATACCTCTGTAAGAATTCCCAGCTAAAACAAAAGATTCTTATGGAATTGCACACTTCTCCCTTAGGAGGGCACTCAGGATTTTTAAAAACTTACCACAGGGTTAAGAAGGAATTTTTTTGGGATGGCCTTAAATCAGATATTCAAAAGTTTGTGGCGGAATGTTTGGTTTGCCAACAAAATAAAGTTGAAACAATTAAGACACCGGGTCTATTACAACCTTTATCCATTCCAAGCCAACGTTGGGAGGAGGTTTCAATGGATTTTATCACAGGTTTACCCAAGTCTGAGGGAAAGAGTGTCATCATGGTGGTAGTTGACAGACTTACCAAGTATGCACACTTTTGTGCATTATCACATCCATTTAAAGCCAGTACAGTTTCTACTGCATTTATGGAAACAGTTCAAAAGCTACATGGAAACCCAAAGATTATTGTAAGTGACAGAGATCCCATTTTCACTGGAAATTTTTGGACAGAATTATTTTCTTGTCTTGGTACTCAGTTAGCTCATAGCTCATCTTATCATCCTCAATCTGATGGGCAAACTGAGATAGTAAACAAATGTTTGGAAGGATATCTTCGTTGCTTTGTATCTGATAAACAGACACAATGGGTCAAATGGTTGCCTCTGGCTGAATGGTGGTATAACACTTCCTTCCATACAGCAAAAAAAATGACCCCATTTATGGCACTTTATGGGTATCAACCACCATCCATCACATCATATTTAAGAGAAAATTCTAAGGTTCAAGCAGTGGAACATCACATCGAACATCAACAACAAGTCCTCCAACTCTTAAAGGATAACCTCGTGTTGGCACAAAATAGAATGAAACAACAGGCAGATCAACATCGCAGTGAAAGAAGTTTTGATGTAGGTGATTGGGTATTCCTACGGCTACAACCATATAAGCAAATGTCCCTAAAGCAAGCTAAGAAGGATAATAAATTATCACCAAAGTATTATGGTCCGTACAAGGTGTTGGAAAAGATTGGTACTATGGCATACAAATTGGAGCTTCCTGCAGCTTCTCGATTGCACCCAGTTTTCCATGTTTCATGTTTAAAGAAGGTTATAGGCGACAAGCTCCCAGTTCAAACAATATTGCCAGAACTTGATGAGGAAGGAAAAATTATATTGGAACCGGAAGCAGTCACAGAAACAAGAACTCGACAGCTACGAAATCGATCAATTTCAGAGTATCTTATCAAGTGGAAGAACTTATCCGCTGAAGATTCCACATGGGAGGATGAGAATTTTATGCAGAAGTATCCAGAACTACTCAAGCGTTGAGGACAACACTTTTTTGAAGGAGAGGGGCATGTTGGGTCCCTATAATACTAGTGATTACCCCATTACTATTGTAGTTATACCCCTTATTTATATTGTTGTGCCCCTATTACCCCCATATTATTATTTCTGTGCCCCATAGAATCCCTCTATTGTTATTTTTGTGGCTTTATATTATTATTGTTAGGTCGGCTGGATTATATTGTGACTCCTTAGACTCCTATATATAGAAAGGAGGTTTTGTCATTTGTATCATCCAAGAATTGTTCATTTATGTAATGTAAAGGAGGTTGCCCCCTCGAAGAGGCTGAATTCTAAGGCGTTGATCTATCTTTTCTATCTTTTCTTGAGCTGGTTTCATAACATACTCTCTATGTAGTGATGTCTCAAATTGTTGGGTTTGAGGGTCATCAAGGGCGAAGGGGAATTTATCACCCTTCAAGTTCAAGAGGTAAAAAAATGGCAGAATGTTCATGATCCACCTATATGTAAAATACCACCCCCCCGTCCTCGAAATATTAAGATAAATTCAATGTGAATAGAGAAGTAAGGATAGAAAGAAGGTTCATCTCTGATGTCGAAGTAGAAGAAGTGGTGGGAATTTGGTTTCCAGATATCAGGAATACCAAAACCAGATAGACCAAATATTATTAGACCAACGATCGATATTGGAAAATAAAAGCAATAATGGGAAAATTATTTGTTGGATGCTAAAAATTTCATCAAGTGATTCTAATTTGCACTGATGAAGTGCATACATAGACAAAGAAAATCAATTTTCAAGTATTTGTGTTGGCCAAGAAGTTAGCCAATCTTGAGTTTTCCAATTATGAGGAGGACACTAAAGTCTGAGACACCATCCTGGACTCACCATCCAAATAAATGTTGTCTTTGATCAATTGTGATATGCATAGTAGTAGTAGCAAAGTTGCAATCATAGGAGATGTAGGCTCATAGTTCCTCAATAAATCAAAACTCTCCTATCTTTTTGTTTTGTTACTATGGTTGCACAATTTAATATGCACTAAAACTATACATTTGTGCTACCAATGTAGTTTCCCTAATAACAAACCAATCATAAAAAAACATTTATATATGTTTATTGAAAATTAATATAATATTTTTCTAAATTTAAAATACGTAATAAATAAAATAAAATTATAAACAAATAAAATTTTCAAAGAAGATCAACATCCATATGGATAAACTTTTTATAAAATAATTATTTTTCACTAAAACACATCTCCAATGGTTCCTAATTTAAAATATAACCACTAAAACATCTAAATCACCATTAAAAAAAAATCAACCTAAAATTAAGACTTTATGATAAAAGTGAAATGTGTTTTTTTTTAAAGGAGAATACAAATTTATGATAGTGAAATATGTTTCAATTTTTATTTTCCCTGCTGCCAATCAGGTATTATGCAATTGGTAAGAGGCTGACCATCTACTAATTTAGTCAAACTTGGGAGATATTTTTCAATTTTGCAAAGGATAATTTTAAGAAGAAAAAAAATAAAATAATTTTGTTTCGCATTTATTTATCATCTTATTGTTGGTTAATTTGTAGATGTTGTTTCCTAATCTCTCCATTGGGAAACCCTTTCCAGGAGTACAATGAGAAGACGTTCAAGACAAGGGGACTGTTGGGCCATAACATCAATAAATTTATGTTGTATTTCATTGGCGCTGACTATGGGAGGAAGAATAAATTCATTTATTTATTTTGTAAGTTTGGTGGTACCTTTCTATTAATTTTCAAAAATAAAGTTGGTTACATCAATATGTCTAAGAGTTAAGTGGCCTCAACCTGCCCAATGGAAAACCAAGTCTGTTAGCCACCTAACTACAAAATATGTCATCCATAAGAAAAAATAATAAGTTTGTCTAGCCATGCTATATAAACCTGAGAGTCTTTATACTTCCTATTTTCTAAATAATTATAAACATAATTGATAATAAGTGTAAAACTATAGGACTAAAGCATTCAAAATGAGAAACATGGGTGCACTGTCGCTGCTCATCATCAATTGAATCCACCAAAGCGGGGTCCTTCATAGTAGAACCTGGGAGCTTTGTGTGGGGTATGCAAGGAATGTGTTGCTCAATTCGGCATAGCTGACCACTCTATTGTTGCATTTGAAACTAATTTTTTTGTAGTTCTTTGGTGAAATCTGATTTCCCTTGAGGGGCTACATGCATGTCAGGAGGAAACTGTTCTAGAGATTTCGCCAGAATGCTCTTCAACATCCATAATAAGTGCATTGTCTGCTTGTATTAGGTTACTCTTCAACGAGTATGGCTTGGATCCGAGGCCATTGCTTGCCACTCATCCATGTCTAAATAAAAGTCTTCCACAGTCTGTCAGATTTCTTATTCTCTGCAATCAGTTGCCTAGCCAGGTTGGAGTAGATGGCATGGTAATCTTGGGCAACTTCTTTAATTATACGCGAGGTTGGCTTGCGCCCTCAGCCCATCCTAGCCACTCCACTGAAAGAGCTGGGTTGGCTTCTCGGTGATGAGACTACCTTTCTCTACTTCCCCCATCCTCAGATTCCATTGCCATTTTTCTTTATGCCCTTTGCTCGATCCATTCTATTTCTACTGCTTGTTAATTTATTTTCTTTTGCTGCCACCATATTGTTGAAAATAGCAACAAGAAATGCTAAAAATAACATCCAGTATATTCCAATTTTAATTTTCCCTTTAACTAAAATTGAGAATTAAAAAACGAATTTAGTCTCACCAGTTGCTTGAAAAATAATTAATTAATTCATCTTGAGTTAATTAGTTGGAGAAATTCAAGCTATAAGTCTTGGTGAAGACATGCAATAGTTATCCCTTAAATTAAGGAAGTTATCCCTTAGTTAAGGAGATAAGGATGAGTTGTAATTAGTTAGCTCAGTTAACTGAGTTATTTCTAGTTAAATTAAAACAGTTTGAGGAACTAATTGTGAGTTCATTTAGTTAATGCATGCATGCATGAAGCTAGTGTACTCCAGATAACTGAGGATTCTCTCATAAATAACTCATGCATGTCAGTTCAGACAAAGATCCAGTTGAGATTAAAGACAGGGACAATGTACTATTAGTTGGAGGAATTTTCCTATAAAGGAAACTCATCCATGCAGAAGGAATAAGGTTCCTTGAGGATTGCGTAGTATTGACAATGTGTTGGATCAGTGTGTGAGATTAGTGTTACACTGGGTAACAGCTGGATCACCCAGGGAAAACCGTGCAAGGAAATAAGAGGCTTGGAGGGTAGAGGAGAAGGTTTGTGAGAAGCCTTGTTAGCCTGTGAGCATCCAGGAGGATTGTACTGAGAGCTGACTAGATGTGAGAGCTAAGGCTTTGTGTAATCCTGATGTATTTCCACCTTTTATGGTAATACAAATAGTTGGGTTTTTAGCTAAGGCTTTCCCCTGAGTATTTTCTATGTTTCATGTGTATTGATTCTACTTCTCTGTTATATGTGTTAAGTTTTATCTTGTTCAAATCGATTAAGCTTCTACAAGTTTGATTGTAGAAGTAGATTAAGTATTTTACTTTAGTATTTTGCATTATCAGGTTAATCTACAGTGAGAATTTCTAAATGGTATCAGAGAAAAGGTGATTAAAGCTGTGAACACTATACGAAGAAGAGAATTCGAAGTTAAAAATAAAAAATAAATAATAATAATAATAATAAATAAATAAATAAATAAATTGGGCTGCGAGTTTGTAGAGTAGATCTGAAATTTTTTGTGCAAAATTTTCATAAACAAATAGTAGATTTGGATTCTTTGCGAAAAATACCCAAATTAAAAAAAAAAATCAGCTGAATCGGAGTTTGGATGAGGGAGATATCGCTGATTTAAAATCAATTCTTTTTCCAGAAAATTTCGTAACGGCGGGAAAGATGAAATAGATTGGTGTGCTAGCCAAGAACCTGTATGCACTTAAGGTACAAGATGCATGAAAAGCCTTAAGGAGCAAGGAAAATGTTAGATACTTGGTGGTCGAGAGGGAGAGTAAATTACCTCTCAACATGCACCCACAGAAGAAATCTCAGACAATTATGGAGGAGCCACAATTGGTGAAGCAGCTTCAGGAAGTTGTGGAGAAGCCACAACTAGAGAAGCTGAGAGGAGACTGAGAGGAGGCCTCCACTCATGCGAAGACCTCAAGTAGGGGGAAATTTCAAGCCAAGTGGGCAGAGGGATCACATGCAGCCATACCTCTAGGTGTGAGGTGGGGCGATGTGAAGTGATAGTCCCATGAAGGCTGAAATAAGGGCAGGATCCTCGACGTACCTAGCCTCTTGGATTAGACCTTGCTACGGGAGCCCCGATGAGGAGTAGCAGGACTGAATGACTCGGTAAAGATGGATGCGGATGGAGTGGTAGAGAGAGCTATAGTGCAGGAGTCCCAAGACAGCGTAGAGCTAGCAGGCTGTAACGATGCGAGAGGCACAAGAGTGTTGCACCATTGCAGGATGGCAAAGAGAGGTATGCAACGGTGCGATATGTAGGGAGTTGTTGCAGTAGTGTAGAGGACAGAGAGGGAGCACTTGTCAGTGGCAGAGGGAGCTTTAGCATCAGAGGGTGTTTCTAGCCCAAAAGGGAGGTCAGTTGGGAGATCAGTTACTTACTTCCCAGTAACTGAGTTGCAGTGCAGCAGTGGGTAGCGTGATGCAACATGATGAGAGGAGGAATCATTGGAATTGATGCAGTCAGAGATCAAAGTGACAGAGGCTAGAGCAGTCAGATACTGAAGAGTGTAGAGGTGCAGAGTTTTCAGTTGACAAAGGAAATAACAGTCAAAGACTTTGATGACAGAGGCATCATTCTGATTCAAGTTGGATTTTTTTTTCTAGAGTTGCTAGAGCAACAAGTATTGCATGTAGAGCATTCCAAAGGTTCAGGATCGAGATCGAGTTGAATTCCTTTCTTGTTGAGAGGGAGTGTTGAAAATAGCAACAAGAAATGCTAAAAATAACATCCATTATATTCCAATTTTAATTTGTCCTTGAATTAAAATTGAGAATTAAAATTCGAATTTAGACTCACTAGCTGCTTGAAAAATAATTAATTAATTCATCTTGAGTTAATTAGTTGGAGAAATTTAATCTAGAAGTCTTGGTGAAGACATGCAACAGTTATCCCTTAAATTAAGGAAGTTATCCCTTAGTTAAGGAGATAAGGATGTGTTGTAATTAGTTAGCTCAGTTAACTGAGTTATGTCCAGTTAAATTAGTTCCAAATAGTTTGAGGAACTAATTGTGAGTTCAGTCAGTTAAATCATGCATGCATGAAATTAGTTTACTCCAAATAACTGAGGATTCTCTCATAAATAAATCATGCATGTCAGTTCAAACAAAGACCCATTTGAGATTAATGACAAGGACAATGTACTATCAGTTGGAGGAATTTTCCTATAAAGGAAACTCATCCATGCGGAAGGAATAAGGTTCCTTGAGGATTGTGTAGTTATAACAGTGTGTTGGAGCAGTGTGTGAGATCAGTGTTACACTGGGTAATAGCTGGATCACCCAGGGAAAACTGCGCAAAGAAATAAGAGGCTTGGAGGGTAGAGGAGAAGGTTTGTGAGAAGCCTTATTAGCTTGTGAGCATCCAGGAGAATTGTACTGAGAGCTGGCTAGATGTGAGAGCTAAGGCTTTGTGTAATCCTGATGTATTTCCACCTTCTATGATAATAAAGATAGTGGGGTTTTTAGCTGAGGCTTTCCCCTAAATATTTTCTGTGTTTCATGTGTATTGATTCTGCTTCTCTGGTATATGTGTTCTGTTTGATCTTGCTCAAATCAATTAAGCTTTTGCATGTTTGATTGTAGAAGTAGATTAAGTATTTTTCTTTAGTATATTGCATTATCAGGTTAATCTACAGTGAGAATTTCTACACATATTTCCACCAACCTAGTGCCGTAGTTTGGGTGCTTGACATTTCCAGAGGTCTCACCCACACTGCTAACCTACTTCAAATTCAAACGACACTAGCCGAGTAAGGAACTCACTCCACTTAATGCGAGTAATTGTATGCAAACACAAGATTATAGTGCCACTATTTTCAAATGCCTTCCTCTACCCACCGTAGAGCTTGACGAACTGGTCGTGCCAACTATTACCAAGCCCTTAGTGTTATAGCAACACTCGCCAACAGTAATTAACTTCATCAACCAAACATAGTAACAAAAATTAAAAGGGGATTCGAGGCGGTCGTGGAACTGAGCCCATAACCCATCAAACTCATGGCTATATGACCCCATACAAAGTGTTCAGGCTGTGGGAATTGAGAACCCATACTCCATAACTAGCTTCAATTGCTCAATGTTAAGCCATAGCCACCATTGATACGCGAGTTGTGTTCATTCCAAATAGAGTTTGCTGACCCAAGATATTCAAGTCCACTGGATCAGACTGACCCATAAACTAGCCAACATGGCTTCTCCACCTTCACCCCTCTACCACCAGAGGGTGTATTTGGAGTTCCTTGAATCCCTCTCTCTCTCTATGCTGAGGTAATTTGGATCCCCCCCCAATTCTTCGTAGACCCAACCCCCTTTTATCTCTTCTAGACCCATGTGGGGGGAATTCCCACATACCTTATTCTTTGCCATCCCAACCTTGCATGCACCCATGCGAGATATACATATCCCAAACTAAACTAGCACTGGAACGAGTAAAACAATGGACACAAACCCACCCTAGAACCCAGCGAGGCCATGCCTCTGGCCCTTCCAGAGCCCATCACCCCATAGCCCAAACACATTCAATTCCTTGACCCGAGGTTGAATACACTACTCCATTCTAACTAAAATGTAGGGTTAAGACCAACAACATACCAGGAGTCTCTACCAATAACTGAGGATGTCAACTGTCTTCATTTGCCCAGAATTCCCCTCACACACCAGTTCCACAGGAGCATGAGAGCCCAAGCTACCCTCCTCAACAAGATGAACAAAATTTTTCCCACTCCAACTGTCCTTAAAACTGTGCCAGCTTCATGCATTAAACCTCTCATGCTTTCTGCTACTGTTCCAAGTGTTGGCTACATGCGGAGGGTGGATTTGATGATCTTAAAGATCCACATTAATCTCTGGGCCTAGACAAGCCCAATAGGGTTGGTTTGCACCCAAATTAGGGAAGAAAAACTTCATTTATTGATTTAACTTACCAAGGCATATTTGTAGGCCTTGTTCAGTCTTATGGATTCCATAACAGGGTATTGTAGACCACACAAAAGGGGCTTCAGGAAGTAAAGTGCCCCGTAAGCCAAGAATTAAAAGATTTCGTTATGTGACAACTGAGCAATTAAAGTGGAACCATAATGTCCTAACTGACTCAAAATAATGATTTTCTCCTTAATCCTCATTACCACCAACTCCATGATTCCTCCATGTGGAAAAGATGCTTAAACTCTTTTCAAATGAATCCTCACAATTGGTCATATGGTCATGCCTTCAATGAGAGAGCCTATATCAGGAGCGGCTCCTGAAGTCCAACTTAATTAGGATAGCAATAGATGGTTCATACCATTAGGCAAAGACTCAGATTCACTACTAACATCTATGATATAGTCGATTGACGTTACACCCTTCGAGAGTACTCTACAAGAAAAAGAGAATGAAGATGAAAGAAAGGTCACTTTAGAAAAACCAAAAAATAAGAAAAGAAAAATAATCATGTTTTCGATGATAGAATGTCAGCATGGTGGATGTTGCATGTAAATTCTCTCCCTAATTGTCATTTTCTACTTTTGGAATGGGTAACTTTGCCGTGAAGTTCACTGTGCTATGAAAATGTCACAATTTCTCCTATTAATTGGGATCATTTTGACATAGTTTTTCGTTTTCATCTGTCATCATGGAGAATTTTGTAGTAAACTTGAATCTATTATGAATTTCATGGGTTATTTGTGTAAATTGGACTGTTTTGACATAAGCATTCATTTTCTACCATCATAATTGATCCTTATGTAACAAATTTGAATGTTACAGAATTTCACGGTTTCTCTATCTAATTTGGATTATTCGGACATGGATAAATGTTTTCTCTTGTTAGATTATATCATTTTTGCATTAAATTTGTCTCTGTTATGAAATTTCATGGTTTTCGTGATGCCTCAATTATTGATATGCAACAAATATTATCTCCTTCTCATCTCATCCTATATTCATCTATTAGATCTTTCTTCTACTATTTTTTTTCACTCCTCGAGATACTACTTATTTCCAATATTTCTTTTATCTTTTATGCTTTTGGAATAGTGTAGTGCACACCTACATCTTAAGATCATTGTTTATGGTTCCTAGTTCCTTTAATGAGGCTCTATGTGATCATCTGTTGGACCTTTATAATTTCTATTGTTGGTAGCTCCTAGTATCTACTCTCTTGGGTCAACATTGATGCAAAATTTTGTTAATATAATTTTGTGGATTATTTTGTTATATTTATATTTATTTTTTTTCTATTGTTAGTTTAGGCCATTTCACAAAAAATTGGGCTTTGTTACAACCACACGAAATAACAAATAAAGTAAGCAAGTATGAGTACTTGTTTTAAGCAAGCCTCAGCGCACACATGCCTTGCTTCTCCAACGTGCATTTGCGAGCCTCGCATATCCAAAATGATTCCGAATATGAGATATATAAAAAAAAATCTCTACATCCCATGCCTAGAATTATAAGATTATATACACAAAGGATCGAAGTTGGGTCATTGAAGTAGAATTCAATTTTAAACACAAATATTAGTTGGGTAAGCATAATGTATACAAGAATAGTAGTACTACCACTAAATTTCAATTCTCCTTTTCATGTTTGAGCGAACAAATCCTATTCATTGCAGAGGCCATGAAAATGTCAGAAAAAAATCAGAATCCACAAATCCTTCCCAAATTTCAAGCTTCTATGAAGGTTTGTAGCTAACAAAGAAAATTGTGATATTCTATTTTAGACAATTTTATACGTCTCTTCTAGTATTTTCGACTATTGTGACTAAGGTAGATCATGGAATGGGAAAAATATGTGGAATAGTGCACTTTAAAAATAATGCTAATTTATCGTTAATATATAAAAAATATATGATAAACTTTTAGAAGGAAAAAAAAATAATATATATATATATATATATATATATATATATGACTTTCCATGCATTTATTTTTTTATTTATGTATTTTATTAATTTATATTTGACTTTATTAAAAACTATTATATAAATAAAAATATAATGGTGGACAAGAATAAATGTGCATGACTTCATATTTCAACAAATGAAATTAGCAACAAAGTTGTTCATAGCTATAAACAATGAATAATTATAATTAGCAAATTTCCTCAATTTACCAATTAGTAAAACCAAACCAAATTTGACATAATTTTGAACCATAACACTAACTTGAATTTGGCATATTTACTTTAATTTAGTTATATTTAAACTAAGCAGTGAGAAACTAGATACTATGTAACACTTGTTCATATAAATTTAAATAAGTATTAATTTTAAAGCAATACAATCAATAAGAGTTAATTTATATATTATTTTAGATTTATATTTCTCAATTATTTAATAAGATCAAAACAAAACAATTTTTGATGTAATTTCTCATTAAAATAAATCTAAATTACTTTATAAGAAATTATATATATATTTTTTACCTTTAATTGTAAAATATCTTCAATTGTTTATACTTAGTTATAGAATACACTTAAGTATTTGTAATATTTTCTTTAATACTTAATTATAAATATACAAAATTCTCCAAACAAAATTATAAAATATATTATTTGTAACAATATTTTCTATAATTAGCTTTATATATAAATATACTTATTAAAATAAATCTACATTAATTTATTATTCACACACTCAAATCTTCCAAATTGAATTGTAAAGTATATTCAATCATTTATAACAATCTTTTCTACATCTTAATCGAAAGTAATTGATAAATTGATTCAAAATTGGTTTTTGAATTTAAAAAGAATAATAAAATATTTGAAATCTTAATCACACATTAAATTTTGAATAATTTATGGTTTTAATTGTGTCGATGGGGTGGATAAACTAAGGCTATGAAGAGTCGTTCCTGATGTCCCTTCAAACACTCCATGCGTGTGATAAGAAGGTGGGTTGTGTGGTAGGACATGTAGCAACAACCCTGTGTGAAACCAACCATCGACACTCAGGAGAATTTAAGTGAAGGCAAGTGGGAGCAAGGTCTCATATGAGGGACAATGGGTTTCGTAACACTATTATGGTGATGTAAATTTGGGGTGAGTGATTAAGATAGATGCCTTACACTAACCTCTTGATTCACTGATGATTATTATGGATTAGAAGGGGTGGCGTGCTACACCTTGGAATGTGATAAGGGTGGCACGAGCTTGCAAAGTTGATCCCTATGCACATTGGTTTTCTATTAATTTTTGGACTCCCTGTGGCATCCTCCAGACTAGTTGAGCATTTTAAGCCCAAACTTTTGTTAGCTCTCGCCTGGTAATTTGTATGAGTTTTGGTTTATCATAGCGTCTATTCTTGGGAGTGTCATTGGATTGGGTGGAGTGTGAATGGGGGATTGTGAGGCCTCTCTCCCAATTGACTATCATTTCCTTGGGTCTGTGTTATCTTGTGACACTTTGACCCATTGGTGTATTGGTGTGCAACTTTTGGAGGGTACCTGCTTACGGGTGTTTGAGTCTTCTCTTATGGTGGTGCATTCCTCAAGAGTCAAACCAGTATCAGGTGGTCATAACTGGGGGTGCAAGGGGTTCGTATTTGGAGAATCTTGTGCTCAGTGGGGGGAAACTGTTACAGTTGTGGCTGAGTTTGGGGTGGTATATGGACCCATTAGTGGCATAAGAAAAGTGTGGGCATAACCGAGTGGGTGTCAAGGAGGCTATGGCAATCAAGGGATGGTCAAATCTTGGAGCATGAAGCATATGAGCACCATTGTAACACCCTCCTCCGACATTTATCGAAGTAACTGCCAACTGGGGTAAACATGTGACGAAGAGTTACTATGATATGATTCAACTCCCTATGTATTAGCTAAGGAAGTGGAACCGATGGAACAAAGACATGTGACCTTCCACACCTGCAACAGAACCCCTAAGAGCTAATCCACCTCTCCAGGTGCCCAACGATAAAGTTAACCTAGCCTTTCAATGAATTAAAAACCCATTCTCTCTCTCATGACATGGGCATGCATGCTATTGGGATCCTTCATTCACTCCCACAGTGCCTGCAAGGGAGAGACTACAGTCTTTTTCAGCTAGTTCTGTGCTACAGACTGTGAGATTTAATAGAAGGGTATATATATATATATATATATATGTATGTATGTATATGTATGTATATGTATACATATACATACATATACATATACATATATACATACATACATATACATACATATACATACATACATATACATACATACATACATATACATACATACATATACATACATACATATACATACATACATATATATATATATATATATATATATATATATATATATATATATATATATATATATATCATCGTCATCTATCTAGATTTCACTTTCTACTCTAGTTATTGTTTTTGCAAGTGGATACAATGTGAATTTCTTTGTAGAGTTTCCATCAAAAATATACATATCCACAGATTTACAACTTATGAATCCATAATTTTTATCTAGCCAAGGTCTACCAAGGATCAATGGATGGCCTCCTAGATTATTCTTGGGAGTTAAAATCATAAAATCAATAGGATATTCCCAAGAATCTAAAGAAATAGATACATCTTCTAATATACCATCTAGTTTGATAACATATCTATTTTCTAATTGTAATAATGTAGGGGTATATTGAAGATTGGGAAGCTTCAATTGATCCATAGTTTGTTTTCTCATGATATTGATGGTTGCTCCTAAATCAATCAAGGTGTTTGGAATTTCAATACCATTGATGTGAATTTTTACAATAGGGCTACCTAGATCTAGATATTTTTGAACTATTGGTTTCCCCATCATAATATCAACAATTTTTCCTACCAATTGGATTTTCTTGACATCTTTTCTTTTCCTTCCTGGTTTCCTAATTCACAACTCCTTAATAATTTTTTCAAATATTGGCATTTTCCTTATAGCTTGGAGCAAATGAATTTTGATGCAAACATTTTTTAGTTCATCTAGCATATCATATTCCGATAAAACAATTCACCTTTCTACTCCTTTATCAATTTTGATCCTTTTAGGAAAAGGCAGATATTTTAAGGAAATAAAAGGTTGTTATACTAGAGGGACTATAGGAGTTGGGTTTATTTGGTCATCCTTCAAATATATAGGAACATATTCCTTTAGAGGAGTCATTTTTTGATCAAGAAGTGTTTCTTTTTCAAGAACCTCATCCTATTTAGATTTTTGGATGACAATCGATGGTGACTTGTTTTGAAAAACCCTACCAAATCTAAGTTGAACATCATTTAGACCTAATGGGGCTATCATACAAGCTTGAAAATTTTGACCTTGTATGTTGTAGAGAACTTGTTGATTTTTATTATTTGGATTTGGGAGTGGTTAAGTAGGTAGTTGATTGTATTTTTTAGGAAATGGAGTGGATGGTAATGAAAGTGGTTGATTTGGTGGTTGATCTTGGAATCGAGGAGATTGATTTTGTTAAGGAGGGTAACATTGAGGTGGGTAAGAGGGAAAAGGTTGTTGGAATTGAGGATATTAATGATTTCTGCCATAAGAAATTTTCCGACCTTGTGCCCAAGATGGATTTTTGGGTTGAGGAGGCCAAGGTTTCCAAGGTATAGGTGCATTCCAATTATTCTGTGGTTGTACATATGGTTGATATTGAGTGTTATAACCTTGTGGCATGCCTGACTGTTGGGTTTTTCATGGTCTTTAAGCAAAAAAACAAAGAGATTCAACTTGGGTTATTCTCACTTCATCCTGAAAAATAGCTTTAATACCAGGTCTTGAGGGACATTCCCTTGTATCATGATTTTTAGCACATATGACACAAATTTCTACACTATCAAGAGGACATTCTCTCAGAGCATGCTTCTTCCTATGCCTAGGACAAAAGATGGACAATTAAACATTTTCAATGTTTTTCTTGTTTTGTATTTTGAGAGCATCTCATTATTCACTAAGATTCCCAAGGATTTCTATTTAAAGTTATCAAGAAAATTGCCTAATTCTACTCTACTTACTGTTCCAGTTGCAGATTTACTAACTCTTAACATGGTTGGGTCTCCTGGATTCTTACTAGATTTATCCTTACCTCTTGAAATATGTTTACATAACTCACAAATTTCTCCAAATGAAAGTTGGGAAACATCTCCTTTGCCCATTAAGTTTAGGAGGTCAATCCATTCATCTCATATAGCTTTTAGCAAAAGATCTTTTAATGTTTTCTAATCTAATTCATGCTTCCTAGCCCTTTTAAAATTGTAGGAAAATATTTCTATGAAGTCTTCAAGGATTTCATCCTCCTTTGGTATCATCTTAAAGACTTCATCCTCATTTTGCATCATCTTAAAGACTTCATCCTTAAGGTTATGGGGCATACAATAATCTTTATATATTTTTAGTAATATTATTTTCATTTCTTCCCATGTTCTAATACTATGTGTTCCTAGACCCATAAACCATTTAAGGGCTTCATATTTTACAACAGCTGGAAATAGTTTTAACTTTCGAGTATCAAGTAAGTAGTCATATGACCTACATAATACTTCAAACTTAAAAAAGAATGTTTCTGGATCCTTAGTTCTTAGGCCATGAAAATTAGGAAGAATAGAAGGTGAGATATTTTCATTATGGTTTTAGTTTCTTCATCAAAGATAGGAAATCCATAAGGATTTGGTTCTCCCCTACCTCCTTTACCACCTCATCCTCTATTTCCTCGTCTGACTCTTCCACCTCCAATACTAAGTTCACCATTTACATTGTGTACTCCTCCTTCCCCTTCCCTTGTCATTATAGATTCTTCAGAGCTAATAGAAGGTTCAATGATGGGATTATCTATCTCTTCCTCTAGTTCCTCTACTAAAGGTATTTTAGAATAAAATTCCTCTTCTTCACTAGGTACCTCTAACTCTTTTCCTAATACTTGTTCTCCAGTTGAAGAGAAAAATATTACTCCTTCAGTTGGGGATGTAGGTTCTTCAACTACAAGTTCAGTAGAAGCAGTTGGTGAATCCCTATGTTGGATTTCAAATCTATGCACCTTAGGAAGTTTGTGTCTACCTACTATGGACAAAATGTGAGTCTCAGTGGATGGTGTGGCACCATGTGGTCTAGCGGAAGTGAGTGGTGATATTGGTATTGAACTTTGTACTCTAACTCTACTTACAAATATACCCCTATAATCTCTTTCTCTATTCATGCATTCTAAATTATTTTTATCATGCTTTAATTATGAATATATAAGATTGAATGCATCTAAGATGATATGAAAACAAAAAAAAATGAAATCCTATGTACACGTCCCCAACAATGGCACCAAAATGTTGGGTAATTTAATTGATGGTTAAATTATTTCATTAATTGTCAACCAAGGTTCATGTACTTATGAAATGCATGTGCACAATATATGCTAGGAGTTCTACTTTTGGTTTTAAGATATGGAATTTATCTAGATATGAATGAAGTTAAATTAACTCAAACTATTCCTATGCACATGTTCTTTCCATTAAAATTACTATTTTCAAATAAAATTAAACTTCAAGGAAAGATGAAATCAAAATTCTAATTACTGGGTTGAACTGAAACTTTGTTCCATTGCAACATGAATTCAAAATTATTCTATTTGAACTACTTGAAAAAATCACAACTTATTCTAGTTGGTACTAAATTGAGAAATTGTTGAATGGAAATTCTAGTTCTCATTGCACGGAATCAAAACATGTTAACTACTTTTGCAAATTCGAAATTCTACTCTTCTTAACAAACAGAAATAAATTGAAATTAAATTAGAAAATATATATATATCAAATCGAACTGTAACTTCAAAGGATTACTAGTGTGCATAGTTGTATTGAGTCTTTCTATCCATCATTCATGAAATTAATGAAAAACTTAACTGAATTACCAAATGAATGAGTTGAATGGAATGAACTATGGGAAGAAAACATTTTTGTATTTTTATGAGCGCTCGACCAGTTGAAAGCAACGAAAATTACACTAGGAATTCATGAAAAAAGTACCAGTTAAATGCTTCGACAAACTACAATAAATAAAGTGTTATGTATCAAATAGATTGTAATCAACATAATAGAAAACTATTCTACCCTTACAACTCTCTAGGGGGACTCCTGTTGAGTGCAAGTACGAGTTAGATATGAAATCACTTAGCCATGCATTGATCACAAGGAAACAAAGTATTTATATTAATTGCAAAAGTCTCCAAAATAAATGATAACATGAATTAACAACAATAATGGTTATCTATTTCCCTTCCTAATGGATTTTTATACTCTTTTATTAAATAATTGTCTTAAGAGTCATAAGACGAGAGGTAACTATGCTAATTCAACAACTAAGAAGTGAAATTGATATAAAAGACTTTCTTCTTGTGGTTTGCTGCTGAAAGAAAAAATCATGAGGGATTCACTAGAACACATAAGCTTCCAACTCTGCTCAATCATTTCCACAGTTGTTTGATCTTGCCACAAGCTGCCTTTAAATTCCGCCCATCATTGGAGTGTCATAACTAGAGTTGACTTCTAGTTTGAATTATAGATCTCTCGAACCGTTTGACTTGCGATATCACCAAGATAGGTGGATATCCATGTATTGACCATTTGCCATCTACCTGTATGTTTTATTCATTCTCTAATGTACTAGAGCCTATCTAACCATGAGGATAGTTACAGAACTCTTGGTTAGCTATAGAATGAATGTGATTTCGTAGCTATAGAAATTCTTAGATTAATTTCATAAAGAAATAACAAATTATAAATCATGGATGATTAATACCTTTTTGGATGTTTAAGCATGTCCAAGATGACCTTTTAGTTTGAGACTGCAAATAAGCTACTATGGGAAAAGATGGAAAGGAAGGGAAAAGGATTGTAAAAAAGAGGACAATTTCCACATAACAATACCCCTTGTTACCTGGACTGAAATAAATATATAAGGAAGCAAGGGAGGAATTCATTCGCATTAAAAATCCTTGGCATTTTATGCCATTAGGTATGTTACAACAACCCTTTCCCTCTTTTAATTATTGGTATGGTATGTATGGTCCACAACAAATTCTCCCACAACAAATGCAATATCATGTAGCCCCATTGAAGCTTCCTTATCCAAGTATGGTCTAATCTATTGCACCCTAACCTTAGTGGCCTTCTCCTTCATGGCCTCATCTATGGCAAGGGATTTCTCTTACTAGCTAGATTCTTGTTCAAATCACAATGCAGCAAAAATAATTTCAACTTACCTTCTTGTTGCTATGAATGGACCTTCATTATGCCCTAGCTACATGTAAAACCTAACCCTGATCCCATAATAAGGCAGTACAACAAGTTGAAAACACATTTCACCCTACTTATTATATCTCACCTGTGAAATGCAACAAAATTCAATTACGACCACGGAGAATGATAAACCCCACTACTTCTCATGTTATCATAGAAAGTTGGAAGAAAAATTATCGGGAGAAGAAAATGTAGTTCAAGGATCCCTAGAAAAGAAACAGGTTGTAACAACTAATTTTATCCTTGGTGCTGAAACAACTAACAATAATCACGAAGTTGTAACAATTAGTGATATTTATAAGACCATTGCAACAACTAGTAATACCCCTAATGTCACTGTGATAATTAATGCTACCTAGTTGTCAAACATATAACAACTTCTTGGAATGAGACTTCTTTGCATCCCCCTTATCCCGAAATATTAACTGGAGTTAGGAATACTCATCAAACTAAGTTTGATTTCTTAAAGTGGAAACATTTATATGTTCGATTCCTTTACTTCAGGAAATTTGAGATGTTCCTATTTATGCTAAAACAATTAAAAAATTGTGTGTCAAAAATCCAAGCAGGAAAACTTGGGACCCCCTTACTGTGCATGTAATTGGAAAGTTATTAGAATTGGTGCTAGGGGATAATAAAATCGCTAAATATGAAGATCTGGGGAACCCAACAATAGTTGTTCATATTGGAGGAAAAACTCTTCCAGATACCTTGATTTATTTAGGAGCAACAATTAACAATTTAACATAATAACTAGGGATATTATTGAACTACTTGGGCTTACCAACTTGATACCAACTCCTACTGTTTCAGAATTGGCAGATAGGTCTCAGATCAGACCTAAAGGAATAATGGAGGATGTTATTATTTTAGTAGACTCTTGGCAGTCTCTAGTGGATTTTATAGTGTTATAGTCTAATACACACCTTTGGGGACATCCTCTGATCTTGGGTAGGCCATGGTTGGCCACTACAAATGCCTTATTTGGGTGTAGATCTGGGTGCATGACCATATCTAATGGTAACACTACCAAGGATATTATGCTTTACCCTCCGATAAAACTAAGTTTGGAAGGTGAAAACTCTTTATGGTATGAGTTCAAATTGGAATAAGTTGATACACATCCACTACTCACTATAGGGAAATCCTTACACGTTAAAAATGAGATCGAGAACGATATTATTAACAACTTCATTATTGACCCTTCTGTTGTTACAACATCAACAACTTGATTATTGAGTTTTTTAATAGACAAATACAGTGAGGAAGAATACAACGCTCGCTTTAGTTTGCACACATGTGACTTTCAAACAAAGGTCTCAAAACCTTATGGTTTTTCAATGTACACCTCCTCCTCAATAAATCCATTGAATAATGTTTTCTTTACATCCATCTGGTGGATCTTCCACCCCATCTACTCTAACAAAGAAAATATAGATCTAATGGATGAATACCTTGTGAGAGGTGAAAAGGTTTCTTCATAGTTAATTCCCGCAACTTGAGAGAATCCCTTGGCCACAAATATGATCTTATACTTCTCTATGCTGCCATCTACTGCATGATTTACCTATAAGAGCCATCTCGAACCCACCATTGCTTTATCTTCTTGTCTTCAGACCACTTCCCAAACACTATTATTTACAATGGAATCATATTACTCTACCATTGCATCAACCTATACAGGTTGTTCTACTGCTTCCTTGAAGGAGGATGGATCAGTCTAAAATAACTCAGTCATTAGATCCATGTAGCCAGGGTACCGATCAGGTGACCTTCTCTGCCTGCACTGAGAAGTGGGTGCTCTCACAGTCTCTCTAGCATCATCCAATAGCCTCTCAACTTCACTAGTTTCTTTTCTTCCTTCTTTGGATGTTTCCGCTTGAGTGGTTGTCTCCACTCTTTGTTCCTAAACTTGCGGATGCTCCAAAAATTCCTAAGGTTCCTCCTTTGGAGCTAAAAGCTTCTAATATTGTTGCAACTAAAGCTCCCTCTCAAGTGAGAACCTCATTGCTTTCTCCTCATCAAAATTTACATCCCTTCACATAACTGTCATTATGAGGGATGGTAGGTACACACGATAGTTGTGAGGAGTTTTTGTGTAAACCACAAATACCCCCAACTCAGTTGTCTGATCAAGCTTCTTCCTAGAGTCTTTAGAGACATGGCAATACAAAGATGATCCAAAGATCTTGAAGTGAGACACATCTGGATTTTTCCATGAGAAAGCCTCCTCTGGTGTAACCATTCCTAGAATCCAATGAGGACTCTGGTTTTGCAGGTATACTAATGTGTTACATGCCTCTACCCACAAATGCATTGGTATGCCTTGGTCATGCAACATCGCTCTCGCTACTCCCACAACATTATGGTTCTTTCTCTTAGCCACCCCATTCTACTGTGGGTTGTGGGATGATGTCAACTCCCATCAAATTCCTTCTTTTTCACAAAAAAATTTAAACTCATTTGACACGTACTCACCTCAATTATCGCTCTACCAGTGACTTAAATTATATGAACAAGGAGAATGTCTTATCCTTCTTCCGCATGAAGAATATCTAACACTTCCGTGAGAATTCATCTACAAAGATAACATAATATTTGTGGCTAGCAGTGGAGGCTATTGAGAAAGGTCCATAGACATAAAAGTGGATCCTTTGAAGGACTATATGTGCTTTGATTTCCTGATCATGGAATGAGGATTTTCTGTACTTCTCTCGCATCATCCAATAGCCTCTTAGCTTCTCTGGTTCATCTTTTTCCTTCTTTGGATGTTTCCACTTGAGTGGCTGTCTTCACTCTTTGTTCCTCAACTTGTGGATGCTCCACAACTTCCTGAAGTTCCTCATTTGTAGTTAAAATCTCCTAATCTTGTTGCAGATGAAGCTCCCTCTCAGGTGAGAACCCCATTTCTTTCTCCTCATCAAACTTTACTCCCTTTGAACAATTGTCATTATGAGGGATGGTAAGTACACACGATAGTTGTGAGGAGTTTTTGTGTAAACCACAAATACCCCCAACTTAGTTTTCTGATCAAGCTTCTTCCTAGAGTCTTTAGCGACATGCCTATACACAGATGCTCCAAAGATCCTAAAGTGAGACACATCCATCTTTTTCACTAAGAAAGCCTACTCCGATGTAATCATTCCTAGAATCCAATGAGGACACTGGTTTTGCAAGTATACTGGTTTGTTACATGCCTCTGCCCACAAATGCATCGGTAGGCCTTGGTCATGCAACATCACTCTCACTACTCCCACAACATTATGGTTATTTCTCTCAACCACCCCATTCTGCCATGGGTTGTGGGGTGTTGTCAACTCCCATCAAATTCCTTCTTTTGCACAAAAAAATTTAAAATCATTCAACACGTACTCACCTCCATTATTGCTCCTAAGTGCCTTCACCTTCCTATTGGTTTCCTTCTCTACTAGTGCCTTAAATTATATGAAATTGGAGAATGTTTTATACTTCTTCCGCATGAAGAATATCCAACCCTTCCGTGAGAATTCATCTACAAAGATAACATAATATTTGTACCTAGCAGTGGAGGTTGTTGAGAAAGGTCCATAGACATCAGAGTGGATCCTTTGAAGGACTACATGTGCTCTAATGTCTCGATCATGGAATGAGGATTTTGTGTACTCCCCTAAGGTACACCCTTTGCATGTATCGTGTTGTTCAAGTGATCATTTGGTGAGGCATGTGGTTATATACAACATAATATTCAGGGCACCATGATGAAAATGGTCGTCTTATATGTCATATTTCACTGACATCATGGCTTTGTACCTTCTTTTCCTTTGTGCTTAATGTAGCATAGTCTTCCACATCTAGCTTGTACAGGTTCTTCACACAAAACCCGATCTGCTTCACCTGTCTTGTGGCTATGTGTTTTAGAAATTCATTCCCTTTGTTGAAGATCACATCGTAACCAGAGTCTTCCAACATTGCAACTGAGATGATATTTTTCTTTAGGCCTGGAATAAACATGAAATCCTTGAGTTTGAGAGGGGACCACGACTCCCTCTGAAAGGTGATTGTGCCAATACTGGTCGTGCTATACCTTCCATCATATCCCATCTCGATGTGCATCTGGACATGTTTCTCCTTCAGGGTACTGAAAAAATATCTATTCTTGTCATGTGGAATGAGGCACCACTTTCCATGTACCACATGCTCCACATCATTGTGCTCACTATGCATGTAATAAGGGTAAATTCAAACTCGAATTATGAAGCCAAAGCTTCACCTGTCGCTCCTCCTGAGGTCTTCTTGCTTGTATTTTTTTGTGGACACTTCGTGGCATAATTCCCGAATTCATGGCAACTGAAGCATTTAATTTTGGACAAGTTTTTCTTCTTGCCCCCTTGACTAGACTCTGGTTTGGATTGGGATATCTTCCCTTTCCCTTTTTTATCATGTCCATCCAAACCACATTTTTCTTTATCCTCACACTTGAATGAAGTACTATCTTTGGTATTTTGCCTTATTTCCTCATGTATCAAATATGACCATAAGTGTTCCCAGTTTGGTAGTTTCTCCCTCCCGTTCACTGAATCTTGGTAGTTATGCCAGCTCTTGGGAAGGCCTAGAATGGCTAGGATTACCAAATCATCTTCTATAATAGTAACACTAAATCCACCAAGTTCATAACGACAATGTGTGAACCTGCTTAGTGGCCATTGAATAGAGTCATTCTTTTGCATCTTGATATTATGAAGTTTATCCTTGAGTATTAGATTCCCATGGTCACTACTATTCTGGAACAAATCTGTTAGTGCTTTCTACATTTCATACGAAGTTTATTTCCCATGGAGTTTTGAGACAATGTGGTACTTTACTCCCTCCAATATGATTCTCCTCACCTTGGCTACACACTTTCTCCATTCTTCTAGATCCTTGACATCGAATGATCATGGTTTTGGAATGCCAATCTCGACAAATTCCTTCAAACCATTTTCCTCCAGCACCACCTCCATGCATTCCTTCCAAGAAACAAATCTTGAGCTGCCCTCAAGGGAATACTTAAGTATTACACCATAGAAATCCATCCTTCTAACTTTGAATAATTATGAGAGAAGTCTTTCAGATTAATCACATTGTAAGGATTCGGTTGATGTTTCGAACCAACTAATGTGGTGTCAGCCATTCCCTTTCCATGAAGGGTGATAATGTTAGATCTAAGACTTTTGTGATCCATAATTTTGAGAGCAGTTTTTCAGATTGATCACATTGTAAGGATTGGGTCGATGTTTCGAACCAACTAATGTGGTATTAGCCATTCCCTTTCCGTGAAGGGTGATAATGCTAGATCTAAGACTTTTGTGATCCATAATTTTGAGAGAAGTCTTTCAGATTAATCACATTGTAAGGATTGTGTCGACATTTTGAACCAAATAATGTGGTGTCAGCCATTCCCTTTCCATGAAGGGTGATAATGTTAGATCTAAGACTTTTGTGATCCATAATTTTGAGAGCAGTCTTTCAGATTAATCACATTGTAAGGATTGGGTCGATGTTTCGAACCAACTAATGTGGTGTCAGCCATTCCAATTCTGTGAAGGGTGATCATGTTAGATATAACACTTTTGTGATCCATAATTTTGAGAGCAGTCTTTCGGATTAATCACATTGTAAGGATTTGGTATACATTTCGAACCAACTAATGTGGTGTCAACCATTTTCTTTCCATGAAGGGTGAAAATGTTAGATCTAAGACTTTTATGATCCATAATTTTGAGAGCAGTCTTTCGGATTAATCACATTGTAAGGATTGAGTCGACGTTTCGAACCAAACAATGTGGTGTCAGCCATTCCCTTTTTGTGAAGGGTGATAATGTTATATCCAAGACTTTTTTGATCCATAATCCGGCAAATTTGATCCTCCTGCAATAACAACTTTGAAATTTCTACTCTATTGTGAATCCTGTCGCTAATACCAAGTAGAAATTAATGTGTAGATATGAAACTGCTCATGAAATTTACTAAATCATAAGACTCAAATCTACTCTACTATTTTATGGAATTTAATTATGATATAGAACACATATTATAAGCATGCATCAAGAATTAACACACATACAAAAAATTTATGTAGGAGAAAGCAACTGCTCAAAACCCCTTCCTATATGTATTGCATTAATCAAAGAATATGGATGAATACATATGATTTCTCAAGCCTGAACACAACCTGCAAATGTATATTTTGTCCCTTTGCCTGGCTGACAGACTCTGGCAAACACTTAGCCAATTTTTAAGCCCTCCAAGCTCCTATTTCCTTGTTGTGCTCCTTGAAGAATTAGGCCCCCATTAGTTAGGAGATTCCTCAATCTGGTTTGCACAATTCCTTTAGGTCGATCTCCGATTGCATGCACAAAATGTACACATGGGAATGGTATACAACTAATAGTACATTTCCTTAGAACCTCCACCTAAACTAGCTAACTTGAATTGTGTGCATGCAACAATTATTTTGGGCTGATTGATCAGTTACCTGGTTGATCAGTGAATGTGATTGAAGGCACACTGCACAACTTGACCTTCCACTAGTTCCTCTAACAGTTAGAACTATTTTTACTAATAATAACTCAATTTAACTAATTTAGATTTCTATAAATTAGAAATCACTCATGCTCAATTGAACTCAAGTCTTCCAAATCGAATTATCTAAGCTAACTTGATGACACAAGCCATGTCACTAGAGTTAACTCATCCAAGTTGTCAGCTGAAATGGAAATTTGAATTTTCTCTAGCTTTACCAAGGAAAATCAAACTGATATTTTTCTTGCTACATTTTCAACATTAGCTAACATTATAATATACAAAGGTTTGAATAATTTACAGAATATCAACAACTTAATGGAAAGTTTATTGAAGATTTTTCCCACCAATAACTTTGAATTCTAGCAAAGTCCTTGCCTAACAATGTTAGTTTCTTGGTTTTCCTAGTTAGACTTATTTTTATCTTTACTATTTTATTTATTCATTTTCTTACGCTACCCTACCTTGAGAAGAGAGCATATCTTCAAGTATATAAATATTTCCAAGGAAGCCATGTATGTAAGAAAATAATGAATATGCTATTACTCATATATAAGAAATAGACTTTAACATATACTAGAGAATGAGTTTCTTGTTGCTTTAACTGATATTATGACAAAAATTGTTGAAAACGAGAGTAGTGCTCTAGCCTTATGACTATTTGGAATCAAAGCTTGATATAGTTGTAATGCTATTCAATTTCTTTATCATTAATGTTGATTTGTATGTCCTCCTTTGTCATGCCACATGGATATTCTATGATTTGTTGGCTAGTCTCTTTGGTACATAAAATATCTAAAGATGGGCATGATAGAAATTCCAAATTCTCAAGTTCCTCTATCTACTTCTCATCAAATTCTCGAATACTCAAGAGGTCTGGTGATAAACATGCCAAAAAAGTGTCAATATCTAGCTCTGAGGGATGCTCATCATTAGATGTGGCCCATGTTTTCTTTATTTCTTTTGGGTCTTCTTCTAGATGTTGCTCATGGGATTTTTTCTCTTCTATTACTTCCTAGAATGCAGCTATGTTCCTAATTTCTATCAGGATTTTCTCCTCTTAAGATGCAAAGATGTTTCCAACTACGACTAGGGCTTGAAAAATTTCCTAGAGTAACATTCTTCTACCTCTTGATAGTTCTTGAATCCATCATGTTGGTTTCTAATCCTTGTCTCACACATGGGTTAGTATATTGGGGGTTTCTTATAGCACCCAAAACTGATTGAAATCATAATTTCAAAGAAAAATGAATTAAATATAATTTAAAGAACACTTGCATGAAAGAAATAATCAACGCTATGGAGAAACCCACAATAGTGGTAGTGTCTTGGTTTTATCATTTCTCCTCCCCCAAGTTTTATAATTTACAAGAAATCTATGTTTCCTTGATTCATACAGTGCCACATCATCAATATATAGTGATCTTGGTATCCCACTAAAGTGGACACATAGGTCCTTATCTCTCATCTTACCACTCTTATCTTGTTTTGTTTTAGGATGTTAACACTATGAGAAAAGAGAATCTACAAATAAACAACCAATCAAGGCCTAGTTCTTTGACCCCTCTTCGATAATAGCACCAAAAATGTCGGGAAATTTATTTTTTAAATTGTTTTCGATTAAATTATCAATCGGGTGTTCATAAACTCATGAGGAGCTAGAAAAATATATGCATGACTAAATTTTATTGGATTCTATACTATACCAACATGTTTTCTCACTAAATAATTTTAGGACTTAAGTATCAATTTCCCCTTTGTATGCCAAACAATTTCATTCAATTTCAAAACCCAAAATTTCCAACATTATAAGCACATTCAGAAATTTTAACAGATCCACAGTAGTTCAATGAGACAGAAAAAAATAAATAAAACACACACTATAGAAATATAGCACACACACACACACACTTGGGAGTTACATGTTTGATTATTGTAGCATTTTGAATACTTGTTGGATATCCAAGTTAGTAAATTCCCAATAATTGTGAGGCCCTGAAAACCACTCCACACAGACACACAAGAATCTGGAAATTGCATGAATTAAACTACTGGATCTAGTCTAACTATGCATGAAATAAATAAAATAAGAATACGAAAGTTATAGGAATAGGAACTATAAATACTTAAATTTGATCTAACCATGGATAAAATAAATTAAATAACATCTATCAGAATTATCTAACTCTGCAAGTGCATCCTAGGACGGGTGGCCTTCATGGATAGGAGCATTGCAGGATGATAAAAAATAGAAAATGGTTAGCAACAAGATAATTTCATTAACCATCTAGAAATTAAGAGTACAAGTTCAAGAAATCTTCCAAAATGCTTCTATTATATCAAAACCAATATTATCCCTCCCCCCGTTGAATGTCACTTCAGCTGAATTATATAGCAGTTCTTTTTGGACATAGCTAAGATCATTGATCCTAAACTCATGTATCTTCTAACAAATTACTACTATCATAATAGATCGTTGCATTACAACAATGTTATCTAATGCAGAAATAGAAAGTTTTAAATCCCTATTTGGAATTTTGTTGAAATATCAGGAAATCATGACGAACAGCTTGGTGTTATAAAAAGGTAAATTATATGTCGCAATTTTTCCCAAGATCCACATGGATAGGAGAGGATCCATTTATGGTGAATAAATAGCAAACCTGTGTCTTGATTTGCGATGATTTCACATGGAAATATATGAAACGACAATCGCACCATTGGTGTCACTTACAAGATGTTTGATACTAAAAGAATTTACAAACACTTGCAAAATTGTTGCAAAACCATAGAAGCTAGAGGAACTAATGCTAGGAAAACCATCACTAGTAAAACCAACCATATATTTTATTATCTATCGAAAATAAAGAAAAATAATGATAATTAACTACTTTAACTATTATTTTGGTATATTCATAAAGAATATAAGTATGGGTAATAGATGGTGAAAGGAGTATAATAAAATGACTAATAATGGGTGCTTGGAATGGTGAAAAACATGACAATTTGATGACTCGACAATCATGCAACAATGAAAGAAGTGGAAAGTGTTTCTGCCTTCAGTGGAGTTTTCCTACAATAATGGTTATCAAGAATCATTAAAAATGAGTCCATTCCAGGCTCTTTATGGTAGGAAATGCAACACTCATATCGGCTGGAGTGATCCAATGAACATAGTGCATATTGGACGAAATATGCTAGAGGAAATGGAGCAAGAAGCAACAACCATCAGGAAAAATCTAAAGACAACTAAAGATAATAAGAAGAGTTATGCTGACCAACATAGAGTGCATAGAGAGCTTAAAATGGGGATCATGTATATCTCCATGTTAGACAAAAGATAAGTTGATTGAGAAGTGGGTCATGTACCAAGTTCGTACCAAGGTTTTGTGGGCCATTTCTAGTTTTAGTGAGAATAGGGCAAGTGGCATATTGATTGGCCTTGCCACCCATAGTGACTGTTCATGATGTTTCCAATGTTTCTTTACTCAAAATATATGTGAAGGATGTTAATAATGTGATTGATTTGTTTGTGCTATAAGTAGAATCAGAGCGATAATTCTAGTTGGAACCACTATGCATTCTAGATCGAAGAAAGATCGAGCTCTAGAATCGAGTCATAGATTAGTTCAAGGTGTAGCGGAGACACCTTGAACCAAACTAACCCACATGGAGATGGTTGATCGAGTGAGGGTGTCATACCCATTTTTGTTTGTTGAGTAAGCAATGTAAATGTAACTGTAAATAGAGTTGTGTAGGTATAAATCTCATCATATTTTATGGGTGTTTGGATGTAGAACACCAATGATGGATGTTCCTCTAAGGGGGTTGGGTTTATAACAACCCCATTGTCCTTCTCTTGTTAATATTTTTGTAAGAATTTCTATGTCAACTAATGTTAATTAATGTAAATTATAAATGATGACTAGACAAAGAGAGGCATTGATTCCAAGGTTTCATTTAATTTGTCACATATTTCTCTGATTTGAGGAATGACACTAATGTGAAATATTTATCCAAAAGGATGGATAGTAGCATGCCTCTAAAAATACCTTCATGATTCCCCGATTTCAACTCAATGAAGCAACACAGGCACAAATGGTCAAGCTTTAAATTGTGCTTATGGGTCACTGTTAGAAGGGGCCCACTAATAGAAAAACGTAAATTAGCGACTAAAAAAGCTACTAAAAATCACATATAAATTGCTATGTTTGGTCACATTACCATTAGTGGCTAATTTATAATATCTCATCTCTGTGACCAATTTAGTCATATTTAACTTAGTTTCTAATTGGTTGTCTCAATTTTATTGTCTAGTAAGATATTTAGTTGTGAATTTGATCATTGAATTAGTCATTGGTTTATGCATTAATTATCACATTTAATGACCATCACACAACCAAATATACTATTATGTGATCACCCGAGGAAACCAATTAATGATCAAATTGTTGGTTGCGACATAAGATACTATAAATTAGCCACTAATAGTCATTGATACTCAAATTTTAGTCATTGTTTGAAACCAATTAATAACCAAAGAAATATGACCAAAATGTTGGTCGCAAGATAAGATATTGTAAATTAGCCACTAACAATAGTTTATATGCAAATTTTAGTCATTGTTTGAACCAATTAATGACCAAAGAAATGTGATGAAAATGTTGGTTGTGAGATAAAATATTGTAAATTAGCCACTAATAGTCGTTTATATGCAAATTTTAGTCGTCATTCATAGTCACAAATTTGTCGTTTCCAATAGTCATTTTTATTTTTTATTTTTTTTGTAGTTTCGTATTCATTATATAAGTGACTAATTTAGTAGTGTATATGCATTTCATTTAATTTCATTAATAATCATTTTAAATGACTATTTTTGGTCATTCTATATTCATTTTTTTTGTGTTCATTATTAATCAGCATAAATGAATGAGTATGATTTTTTTACTATATTAAAAAATTATCATACAATATTCATGCTCGTCTAATATGAAAACACACATGAATCATGCAAAGTCTCATAAGTTGATTAAAACGCTAAAAAATATCAATTACAATCATAAATAATTTCAACCACAAATTCTATTATATGAAATGTCAAGAATTGCAATATGAGTTTCCAACTAAATATTGAATGGGCTACAATTTACACATGAAATGTTGTTTAATCACTTCAAATCATTCACATCATGTTTCCAATGCATTGCACATATTTCTATCAATCTTTCAAATCATTCAATGGTTTTCCTCTAAAAACAGTGTAATCGATAGCATCCACCATTCAAGAGTGTTGAGGACTAGAAGCTCCATTATTTGGATAGTCTAGGGTTAGAGATGAACTTGAACCCTTTGATACGCAACCAATAGATATTCATGTAAATATTAATAATGTGATCTCTTCTACTTTTTTAAATTAAAATGTCTACTAAGACCATTATCACTATTTGCAATATAATGAGACTATAGAGCTTGCTTTACAACACATGAAAATTTCACAAGAACTTTGAACACAAACAAAGCACACATACCTAGGTAGGTGACATTCCAAAATACCTTTTGGCATGTATATCTCTGCACAAATAGAAACATATAAAATTCCTCCTTTAAAAATTAATATGATGAAACATATACAAGCCATTTAAAAAAAGGGGGGGTTTCTTAAAGCAACTATCACAAGCAAAACATTCCTATATATCAACCAAGGCACTAAATTTTCATATTTTCATTTATAAAATAGGAAGAGTTAAAAAGTTTTAGTTATCTATATGGTTCATATGAATAGGAATCTGGTAAAAATTTCTTGGGTTGGGAAACAAAAACAAAAAGGTACAGATTTGTAAAGTGCTCAATTACATTTCTAGATCTAATTGGGAAATTTTTGAACACCCCATCTAATCTAACAAGGGAGATACAAAATTCAAGTTCAAATTATATCGGCATGGCTTGTACATGCCTTTCTAGATCATGATAATATAACATTGAATTATCATCATTGGTTTGATACAATGGGAGTCCCAATTTTCCAATCACAGGAGCCAATGGATTTTTCTTACACACATCATGTAACCTGCATAAAATGGCAAGCATATACGATCATACATATGCAAATCGCATATATTTCTCATAAATATTGATATCTCTATTATAAGGAAGAAAATAAGAAAAACATGCCCAGCCAAAACCTCAGATTACCATGAGGCACTCATGTCTACTTGGAATCTAAAAGATTAATATGTATTGACACATCCACCAATTATGTTTCATGACTCCTACACAACAGCCTAAATAAAAATGAATTTGGTAAATTTCAAGTGAATGAAATATAACTTGTAACTCCATGTGAATGCACCACAACTAAAAACACACATGGTCCAAGGAAGAAGATGCATACTCAAACGAACCATATTAGAAATATGATTTAACCTTGAATGAGGCATTTTTAAGGGCACAAGCAACTATTATCTCACCAAATCCACCATCGATGAAAATTACCAAAGGAGAGGAAGAATGATCCCTACTATAAGAAAAAATAGTTGAAGAGAGAATTTGGATTATAGTCAACAATATATTTTGTTTATACAAATATCTTGCATCTTACAACCAAAATGCATGATTTCAATAAGACATACAAACTAATATCCTAAAGAATAATGTCCATCACATTTTGTGAAAGCTCTACAACATAAATGATAAGAAAAGTGGTTACAATGTTGTCATATTGCAAGCCCTAAAAAGTAAATAATAATTTATATTTTCCTATTCACTATTTAATATTGGTATATTGAAGGCAAGATCTTCCCTCGTATTTGTGCTATACAAAATCAGTTAGCATTTAAATTCTCCATGGAATTTGAGATAAACTACATGTTATGCATCTTCAATAATTACAAAATCATTCCCATTTGGAATTTAGTTATGGTGTCCTCAATTGTATTAGTAACTAGATGTTCACCGTTGAACATATTGTCTAGAAGGCTTTTCGATTTAACTTGATCTACTTCATTCACAACTTCACCTACATGTCTTATAGAAGCAACCACTACAATTTTTCCTAATGTTGTGTGACCGTGCACTCTTCAGTGCCAAAAATATTGATTATATATTCATCCTAATCCCATTATATTTAAATGATCATTAAATACCATGTATCATGGCATACTACCTGACAATTGTATTATCACTCCTATATATACTTTGACAAAGGGGTCTTTGCTGATTTATTCCATAAATATTTTTCTTTCATTTTCTTCAACTCAAATATGAAAGCATTGATTTCCATCTTCTTTCACACTAACTTCCAATCAATGAGTAAAAATGTCATTGAATGTAAATTTCATGTAAAATAATTAAACCAAGCAATCCAATACGAACCTTAGCACAATTTGTGGAATACACAATTGTGATCAGTATTTCCAAATGTGCATGGACCAACTAAATAGAATTCTAAAAGTAAAGTAAAGGTAATATATTTTAAGAGAGTTTGATGTCTCCTAGGTTATTTATTGTATTGTTGTTGTATTTAATTCCTTGTTTCCACTTCTTGTTTCATCTATTCCTTCCTTTTATTACAATTCTTCATCCCCCATGCTTACACAGAAAGCCTTATTTCCTTCCCTAAGCAAGTGTTCCTTGTAATAAATTCACATAATTCTTCACTAAATATAAGATCTAGTACTACTCAGAGTCTCAATATGTAGGAAAATATGTTTCCAACTTGTAGGATTTCAAATGGTCATTCCAATTAAACAACCTTCAACAACCTTCTAGTATTTTTTGTTTCTAAGGCCTTTGGTATTTTACATACAATACCAAGCCTTGTTGGCAAGGGCTAAGCTTTCTTAATATCTTATTAGTGCTACATCCCTTCATGTTCCCAACATCAACATTGGATTTGAGGTACCTCAATTGATCAATCCACAAAAACTAAAATGATTCAATTTCTTGGAGACAATGTGTTTGTAAGAACATTTTACCAAGAACTATACAACTTGAATAGAGAATTTTGGCAGTTTCCTCACATAGAACTTGGTAGAAATTTGGAATTTGAACATCTCTATCCACTTTCTTAATCTAAAAAATAATATTTTCTAGCAACAAATCAAAAAAATGTATATACATAAAATATTTCTAGGATTTATAACATTAACTGTAAAATAAATCAACAACAAATATTTTACAATAGCTCTAATCATCATCAGATAATTACATGACACTATGAGTGTTACTATAGTGAGAAATATAATTAGAATGTGGCTATGTTTTAACTAGGATTGAATGTGGAACTTAAAATTTTGGAGCACAAGAAGTTGATTCTATTGTGAGAATAGGAGGATTAGATACATTATTTCCATAATCAAATGACAACATCACCATTATTTTCCAACAAAACACCTTCTCATTTGTGCTATAGGGATTAATGCATGAGTGTTTGGTGATGGATACATCATCAAGAATCTTCTTGGCACCCTTGGCAGACAGTCAGATTAGTTGCCACTGACTCGGAGATACATGCACATATCCGTATTAGTGAAATGAGAATTGAAGTAGGAATAAGGATTATTACCTCAAGTATTCATGTGGCATAGCTGGAGAGCACTAAGTAGCGGAGTGGAAGGCCCTCAGCTAGCTCGAAGATCAATACCTCCACATAAACAAGATGAGGTGTAATATCACAACATATAACTTCAACAACCAATACTTTAATACATAGGGGTATCTAACTACATACATCTAAGCCACTCATAATCATTAACGTTGCATAAACATGTAAATAAATCATAATATCAACTCCATGGAGTGGAAAACACAATTGTAGGTCTATATTAATGATAAAAAAGATTGATTACAACCATCGGTTGCATTAGCCTTCCCTTACTCCTCCAGCTCCTCTCTCTCTCTCTCTTCTTAATCTCTTGAAGAGCCAATGTCTAATACAAGCTTCGACAGTCAATAGGCAATTCTTTCAATAGTTTTGATACCTTTCACAATAACCCTAGCGTCAAATATATATCATGAGAGGATAAGCCTTTCCAAATCCTTCAGCTTGCGACCTGCTCCCAGCCAGTGTCTCCATACCAGAACGCAGCCTCCGCTTGTGTTTCTTCACCGTATTGTAGCTAGTATCTCACATGTAGCCAGGCTTGTAGCTAATATCTCACACACATCTAGTGTCTCCATGCCTCCTTGCTTCCATACAATGTTTCTCCTACCAATGATGTGTAATATGTTGGCTCTTCAATACACAGAACTCCGGCCTCTCCACATATATACGGCCCCTCCTCTTTGGTACGCCCTCCTCCAGTTGCTCATACCACTCCACGCTGTCCATCCTCCTATATAACCCAACCTCAGATATCCCTTCGCTGCCTATAAACATTGCGCTCCCACACTACCTGTAAACGTTTCCCTCCCACATTGCGCTATTCCTCTCACGCTGTCGTTGCTCCCATATGGATGCTCCCCTCGCTATTCCGACCACTCGTTGCTCCTGTTATAAAACTTCACAGCGCTGCCCCTCCATATAAATGCGCTACCCCTCCATAAAAATGTCTTGACCCTCCTCCAGAGACACCCTCCACCAGATATATCATCTCCCCCACAAAATACCTCTATCCTATATATCAAAGTGATTTTTTTTTCCAGTTTCACACCAGAACTACATTTTTTAACACTAGAGGTGAAATGTTTTTTACATTGGCAGCAAATGTATAGTTTTTTTACAATATACAAATTTTTAAAATGCATTCATTGATATCTATTGTGGGAGTAGTTCTCATCGACAAGGAGAACTATCCAAAATGGTCGCGGAAAATCAAGCACACTCTCATTTTTAATGAGTTGTGGAAAGGAGTGTGTGTTGGAGACATAGACAAAGAACATAGCCTACCTCAGACAAGGAATTCGCCATTTGGGAAAATAAGAACAACAAGGCTTATTCGTTGATTGAAACATCAGTAAATGAAGAGGCGAGTCTCCATATTTCACCATTTTTAAATGCTATCGAAGCCTTACAAAAACTAAACGAACTCTATGACTCACACTCTACACTTGAAGTTGTTCAACTCATGATTAAATTGTTCAGCCTTGAATTACAAAATGATGATCCTCTTTCTCTTGCATTGGAAGTAAAATATATTATCAATGATATCAAAGTCACTAACGTTGAACTAGACATTCCTCTGATAGATTTTGCAAGGCACTCTATCCCACTTACTCAAATTATCTTGATTCATTGCAAGCAAATGAAAGCCTCAAAGAAATTTCCTTTAACGCCCTTGTGAATTTTTTTTTGAAAGAAAGAAATCTTTTGGGAAGAAGACAGCTCCACAGTCTTCTGAAGAGGTTGTGTGCCTTGCACATAGAGAGAAGAATCTTGCTCAAGATTATTCTAGAGGAAGAGATGGTCGAAGAGGAAAAGGAAGAAGAAATTACAGAGGCAGGGGGGCCAGACACTCTCAAGGAGAAAAGTTAGATTTGCATTGCATACGTTGCAATAGATATGGATCACATGATGCATCCACATGCAAGTTGCTTTGGGATAGAATTGAGCAAGAAAGAAAACAACCCAAAGGTAAAACTAATGACAAAGAGAAAGGTAAAGCACCTGAATCCGCTCACTATGTTGTGGCACACTGTAATGTTGGAGTAAATGAATACTTATTTAATGCTCCACTTGCTTCTTGAAAAAATGATTGGTTGCTTGATTCAGGAGCAACATGACACATGAATTTTAGAAGAGATTTTTTTGAAGAATTTACTGACAATGTTGATGGAGAAATATACTTTGCAGAAAAATCAAAACTCAAGCCATCAGGACTTGGCACAATCAAGCTTAAATTGCCTAGTCTTCCAGACTTTCTTCTGCATCATGTTTTATATCTCCCACAGTTGAGGAGAAACTTGTTGTCCTTGGTCCACATCCGCCAGCAGGGACACTCTATTCATATTTTTGATGGCAAGGTTGAGGTGGTAAAAGAATCATATCACTCACTTGTCATGACGGGGATAGAAGAAGAAAAGCTTCTCAAGCTGCAAGGTACCTCTACTCGTGCACAAAATTTCTCATACAATAAACATTTCCATCAAGTTTATTACGACATGCTATATTTGGACACTTGAACTATGACAGCCTCCGCTTATTGAAGAAAAATGGTGTTACTGGTTTGCCTACAATTCCTAGGAAACTTAAGCAATGTGATGCTTGCATTCTAGGAAAGCATACAAAACAATCTTTTCATGATTCACATTCCAGAGCACATAGAAAAATTGAACTCATTCATTCAAATTTATGTGGTCCAATGCCTGCTCCTTCTGCAAATGGAAATAAATATATGATGACATTTATTGATGACTGCACCAGAATGTGTTGGGTTTATTTATTGAAGAACAGATCTGATTCTTTTCAAACATTCAAGAACTTTCAGACATGGATTGAAAATTATGCACAATCTCATATTGGCTCTATTCACACTGATAATGGAAAATAATACACTTCAAATGAATTTGAAAACTATCTTCACCGACATGGGATCAAACATAAAAAAAACTATGTAATCTCCAACAGAACGGAGTAGCTGAAAGAATGAATAGGACAATCTTAAATATGGTGTGCTCCATGATGTTTTTCAAGAATGTAAAATTGATGTTTTGGGTTGATGCAGTTCTATGTGTTGTATATGTAAAGAATAGATGTCCATCTAATGTTATTAGAAACAAGACTCCTTATGAAATGTGGTATGGGCGCATTCCTTCGATAAAGCATCTCAGGGTCTTTGGTTCCACCTGTTATGCCTTGATACCAAAGGTACATAGAAACAAACTTGGTGTAAGGAGTCGTAAGTGTATCTTCCTAGGGTATTCAAACACCTCCAAAGCATACTGTCTCTATGATGAAGTCAATAAAAATTTTGTATCTAGAGATGTAATCTTTCTTGAATCATCCAAAGCTGACAATGTTGCTGAGAGGCAACTTGATCGCTTGGATAGATTTGCAAATTCAAAATTGTTTCAAGAATTTGTTAATAAAATTCCATATCTTGAAGGGGGGATTCCTATACTAGATCAATGAAGAATTTGCTGTGAAAGGACATGAACATAAAGTATGCAAACTTGTGAAATCCTTCTATGGCCTCAAATAAGCACCGTGAGCTTGGTATGAAAAACTAACGGAGCATCTTCTGAAACTCAATTTCAAACATTATAATCTTGATGATGCAACTTCGTTTTTCAAGAAAGTTGGAAAAATAGTTGTATATCTTGTCGTATATGTAGATGATCTTTTGATGACAGCGAACAATGAGAGCTACATTGCATCCATAAAGAAGGAATTGAGGAAAGGTTTTGAAATGACTGATTTGGGCTATGTTCATTACTATCTTGGTATTTAAGTAACTCAACATCCAAAGTCCATATTCCTTTCTCAAAATAAGTACATTAGATATCTGTTGAACAGGTTTGGCATGGCTAAATGAAATCCTCTAACTACTCCAATGGAACAAAACGTAAAGCTCACATCCATTGAAGGAAAAGAATTTGAGGATGCAACAAAGTATAGACAGCTTGTAGGAAGTCTCAACTACCTGACTATACATTTCGTTTGTTGTTGGAATCCTCTCCAGGTTTATGCAAAATCCTTTTGAGGGACATTGGTCTGCAACAAAAAGAGTTCTAAAGTACTTGAAGGGAACTCAAGTATACACAGGCAGGCAACTTCAGCTTGATTGGATACTCTAATTCAAAATTTTATGGAGACAAATAAACTGGGATATCTACTTTTGGTTATGCTATGAGTCTTGGATCAGGAGCTGTCTCCTGGAGATCACACAAACAATTAGTTCCAGCAGATTCCAAAACAGTAGTAGAATATGTGGTAGTAGCTGAGGCAAAAAAAGAAATTGTGTGGCTCAGGAAAATTTTGGAAGATTTGCAGGTAAAACAAGTACATTCGACTCCAATCATGATTGACAATACCTCTACAATAAAGTTGGCCAAGAACCCAAAGTTCCATGATCGAACTAAGCACATCAATACAAAATATCATCTGATTCGACATCATGTTGAGGCCAAAACAATCCATCTTCACCATTGTTTCACTGATGAGCAGATTGCAGATAGCTTCACCAAAGCACTTGGAAGAAAAAGTATTTAAAGATTCAGAATGATGCTTGGACTCACCAACATCCCTTCAGATTAAGGGGGGGAATGTTGACACCTAATCATAGGGATTGGGTGAACAGTTGTAAATAGTGTAAATAATTAATAAGAGAAATGAAGAGTCATCAGGAGATGAAACTAAACAATCACTCCCTCCTGTATATAACTATGAACAACCCAAATGAATAAACATAATCTCATTTGAGGAGTTACCTCCTAGCCTGACAAGTACAATTATGAAGATCAACACTAGTTACATTTTTTAACACTCCCTATTAACTAGGGAGGTATTCATAATTACATATATTTAGTGGTACATGGAATATCTCAAAATGAGCTATGAAGATTTATAGCACACTCAATGCTTCAGACTAGATACATAACCGGGATATTTTATCCAAGTGTGACTAACAGGACTCAAGCTTTAGCCAACTCCAGGTACCATCAATATTTTAAGCTCTACCACCAACATAGGGATCTATGTGTTTATCCAAGGTCGAGCTCCATGACCAATGCCACCCTCCTTCTTCGGGATCTTGACATAAACAGATAGACCGGACAAATGTCCTCCCAAGCATCTTACCATTAGAGGCTTCATCTCTTCCTAATAAACTAGATATATCCATTTGTCCAAGCATGATTCCCAAGTGTTCAACCTTGTTATGGAGAGATTTACCTATAGAAACATAAACCCCGATCAACAATCAACTTTAAAAAATATAAATAAACAAAAACCGTTCGGGGTCCTCATTCATTTAGATGTTTCTTATATCATCATTAAGTTATCCATATATAATTTGTCGAAATATTTCTTCTTCTTTCATTACTTCAGCAACACCAAATACATCTTTAGATCTTCTCAAGCCTTTTTTTTCAACTTCATGAACATTCAATGATAGTAATTATTCTTAATTCAAAGTATTCATCGTCATAATATGCCCTCCTTCTTAGCTAGGGAGATATACCATTTATTTTATCTAGGCTCCCTCTCAACTTAGGGAGATCAACCACTTTCTTCTTCTATAACATGGGAGAACCTTTCACAACTTCATTCCTTCTTACATCATACAGACCATCTTTATCATCATCATTAATATAACATCCTTTGAACATCTTCATCATCTTGAAGATTATGTACCTGCAAAAATTTAATAGCAAGTACAACTAAATACAAATCTAAGCATGAAGTTAACTATATCAAAATGGAAGCATTTAGATTTTAGACATCAAACACCTAAACCTAGTTGCATCGAGACTCGCATTCTATAGCCCAATATGATGTGTAAGCATGTCTTTCCATCATCAAAGTTGAAATTTTGCTCATGTCGGTTAAAAAGACAAATTAAAAATAAAAATAATTAATTTAAATGTTTTATATAATTATTCAAATTCAACATATATGATAAAATGACTATTAAATGCATAGGATAATTGTATTTTAATAAAATTAACTTATGAGTTTAACAGTTATTTTATCATATAGATTGAATTTGAATGGATCATAAATTTACCTTCAACAAAAAGATGTGCCACATTAAAATTCCAAATCAGGTAAAATTTTAAACATCTTTACTCTTTACTAAAGTCAAAATCATTTCGTAAAATAAAGTAAAAAGGTTATTTCAACACAAAGAATTGAAAATCTTGCTCCAAAATCTTTTAATGTTTATTTTAATTAAATAATTGTAAAATGAATCAAGGAAAACCATATCCTATGGATATAATAAAATCTCTAAAGACATAAATATTTCCGCGTCAAAGTTGTAATATTTGACAGTTTTGTTATCATCCTATATAAAAAATATCATTAAATCTAATATTAATATTAATATTAATATATTATAATATTAATATATTATAATATTAATATTATAAATTTAATAAATTATGATTAATACAATATTAAATTTAATATAATATTAAATTTGTTATATTATAATATATATTAATATATCATGATATATATTAACTCTAGATATATAGGGGAGGGAAGAACAAAGACATAGTGATAGAGGTGGAGAGATCGAGGGAGTGAGAGGAAGGCTGAGAAAGGGAGAGAGAAGAAGGATGATAAAGTACTTGAGAGACATGAGAATAGATGGAGGGACAGAGAAATGGAGTTGGAAGGAAAGAAGGAGGGAAGAAGAATCACATAGAGATAAAAGTGGAGAGAGAGAGAGAGGGAGTGACAAGGGAGAGATGGAGATAGAATGTATATGTTTGGGGGTGAGATAGAGAGATAAAGAAGGAGAGATAGAGAGAAGAGGGGGAGAGAAGGAGAGATAGTGATAGAGTTGGAGGGTGGAGAGAGAGAGAGAGATAAGGAGGAGAGACAAAGGGAGGCAGGAGAGAAAAGGAGAGAGAGGAAGGAAGAGAGCTTGGATGTGAGAGAGAGAAGGAGAGAGGAAGGGAAAGAAAGATGCAGGTAAGAAGAAATACATAAAGAGAGGAAGGTGGAGAAAGAGAGAGGGAGATAAAAGGGAGATGGAGAGAGGGGAAGAGAGGAGAGAAATAGGGAAGAGAGATAGAAGGGAGGATATAGGGAGAGAAGGGGCAGAAAGAGAGAGATAGATAAATATTGAGAAAGAGAGTGTATTTTTTGGGGGTGACATAGAGAAACAAAAGAGAGACGTCGAGAGATAGATATATAGATGGAAGGTGAAGAGAGGGAAGAAGAGAGATATAGAGAATGGGAGAGATAGATATATATGGAGGGAGAAAACATGTGTGTTTGGAGTGGCATGAGTTAGAGAGACAAAGAAGGAGAGATGGAGGGAGATATAGACATAGATGTAGGGGCAGAGAGGGAAGAAGAATTCTTGCACTAGATGCATGGAAAATGCATCCTACCCTATATATAATCTCTTCTACGGCAAGGTCATTATCAAAAGTAATAAAACCAAAACCCCTAGAACGACTAGTATCGCCTCGATACTGCATAATATGATGCTCTACAACTTGGAAAACAAGTCCTTGAACTCATCTTCAGTAATTGATGTAGATATACCACTGTAACACACCCAGTTGTAACACCCACTACACCAAACTAGCTTTGCAACCATAGCTACTAATTCTATGGAAATCAACACCCAAATTGGCTTATCAAGCTTAATTTGACACCATTATCCTTAGCTGAGGTGAATTATTATTTCAATTTTCCTCTTCTCTACAGGTTTAGGAGCAAGAGTTTTTAATCAGATATTTTAACTTCATTACCTTTATTATGTAGGCCTCTAGTGGATTTCCTCCATATGGTTGCACAGGTCAAACTTGGGAGATATTCATGGCGAAGGAGCAGGGTTTGTAGGTGAAACCCTAACCCCCATTTTCCAACGCACATGTTTTTATTTTGTTTTGGGTAGCCAATACCATATTTTCTTACATCTATCAATCCTCTTTCCTTTGGCTACAAGTGAGATTTCCTAGCATAGCTTCAGCTAGTGATTTGGCTTTTCACTCTTCCACTCCAGGTTTTCTTTAATAGAAACCACTTCTCTTGTTCTACATCTAGGTACTATTTGAGTTGGGAATTGGATTTGGTTCAAGGCTTTTCCCTAGGTCAAATTTTGTGCTCCCATCTTTGTCCTTTTGATTCCTCTGCCGAGGGTCACTGCTTTTACGACTTGGGCTACTGCAAAAACTACAAAACGACAGTAGACTTTATTGTGTCATGTTCTTCATTCGTAGTGATTATTATTACGACTGGTGAAGGACTGGGTTCATTTATAACTTTTATACAAGATTTCAAGTTAATTAGCTCACAATCATTGTCCTTTATTTTGTAATCTCTGAGTCTGGGTTTTTTCACTCTTTAAAACCCTTCATGGATTCTATATTTTGGTGTATTTTTCAACAAACTAATTTTCTAGTTAATCACTTACAGTCTTTATTGCTTGGCATTAATAAAAGAAATCAAGTCATTGTTTCTCCATGTGTTCTGTTAGAAGGAAATATCTATTTATAAATGTATTCTTACAAAGATCCCATACTTCTTGTTAGAAAACTCATAACTACATTTCCTTTATTCGGTTAACTCATAACTCTATTTGATTCGGTTGAGTTTTATATATATGATTTTTCTCTTAATTTGTAGCTATGTTCCTTGTTAAATGAATTTTACAATATGCTTATTCACTGCTTTCAAAACAATTGGGTTTACATTTCTGTTTATCGTTGCTCATAATTACTTAATATGAGAAATGGAGTTGTTAGTTACAGAAATGCAACATCAATACAAACTGGATTATCTTTCTTACTTAGTTAATCATGCGTTCTTTTTTTTTTCTATGCCTAAATAAATTTGATTTTCCAGGTTTCTCTGCTCCCATTGCTACTATGGTGTTGCTAGCAGGTTGCCCTCACTTCCTATAGCTTATATCTCCTACTTGAGACATTTCCCAAGACTTACAACATCAATCATTATTACTTACAATATTAACGTAGATTGTATCAACAACTAGAGATGGATCTCACAATTAATTTAATTTCTAAATGTCTTCTCTGGTCACAATCCCACCCTGCACCTCGAATCACAGGTCTGGTGCATACATCTAGCCCTTATTGTTGGCTGATCTATGAGGATTTGTGTTTTCAGGAAGTTTTACATTCTCACTTCATCGCTATCTTAGTGTTCTGTTGTAGTCCTGAATATACAAGAATCAATGTAGATTCTGAGGTTTATTTAGGAACAGAGTCATCCTAACGTCAAACAATCTAGTTACCATTCTAAATACTACAAAGTAACCTCTCTTACTATATACTTGATTCAGTCCTTCGATTATCAAGTAACTCCCTTTAGAATAGACATAAAGTCTAATCGAAAATTCTCCTATTATTTTCACAATCATAGTTTCATTTATAAAATGACAAGGAGTAGATCAACTCCTACCAGCTATACAGTTGTACCTATTTAAATAATTAAATTCTTATAATTCTTCTCCTATTGATTCTTTTATTTCGTGCTAGTAGACCTGGAATTTCCTTGGATTACAATCCTCTTCCAAACCGAAGCTAAGATCGTTCTAGTCTACTGTTAAGCCTACTTCACCAATTCTTTATACAATAAGCATACATTCTTTATACAATAAGCTTACATTCTTTATAAAGTAACTTGCAGTAAAATTTTACATACACGAAATGAACAAATCTTATCAAAATGGATATCACAAAAACAAAAATTAATTCATCATAAATGGTAAATCAGTACTTATATTTATTCTTTATCTGGTTCAGCCACAAAATCATATGGATAGGAGTGCTCCACCCAAGCGATGAGAAATACATCTCTCCCCGAGCCAGTTTCATCTCCAGATAGTTAGTTGATCAATGAATGAAACAGGTCTAATCTTAGGGCTAATATTAGCATACAGATCTCAGTTTGGATTCCACTGGCCAAGCAACTCAAGAATCCATAGTTGCCAATGTTCTGCCTCCTTACAACAACGTCCTTTTGCTGATTCACAAGCTTATAGCTTCATTCTCTTCACATGGACCTACTCCAACCAGGTACCAAGTCTTCAAGGTTACCTCAGGTTTTCTTGCCTCTCCCCTCTTGGCTTTCTTGTCCCAACTGAGATTATTTATCCCTAGGGGGAGGAATAATTGTCTTGTAACTGTCTTGAAAAATAAATTCTCTTTTAGCATTATTCCCATGATTTTATGGTTGTCCATGACTTATATTATTTACAAAAGTAAATTCAATAACAATAAATTATATTTTGTGTTATACCATTTACTTAGGCCTTCATCTGGCCCACAATTTATCCAGTCATTTTCGGTAAAACAAAACATTGTTTTTACTAAAGTGTGTTACAACCACCCAAAAATACTTTTTTCATCTTTGGGCCCTGGACGAATCCCCCTTGGAATGGTTCTTTTGATTTCAACAGCTTTTCCATCGAGCACGTGCTTGTCCTGTATATCCTTATCTATGATAGAGGGATCAACATAAGTCACAAACCCAAATCCCCAAGGCTGCCCAATGACATGGTATTTCATTATAACTGAGTCTGTTAGGTCCTCATAATGACTAAAATGCTTTGTAAAAGCACTCGACGTGGTAGTCCTTGATAGACCACTGATGAAGATTTTCCGAGGGCTAGAAACTTCATTTTTTTTTTCTTTTTTTTGCTCCTGTCACATTTTCCTCCCGTTTTGAGTCACCATCCTCGTTAGAATGCACATCCTGTGTTCTGATTCTTTGAAGAATCCATCACAAGCTATTTGAAAACAACTATAGAATATCCCTTTCGATGGGTAGAATTGTTAGGCCATGGCAGGCATTGAAACATGTTTTGGTTCCAAACATATCCATGGTTGTAGAGGTTTCCCATCATTCTCCCGGTGAGGTTTTAAAGAATTTCAAGGAAGTACAAAATCTAAGGATTGAATTGCCTGGTGGGGAATTGGGCATTGAGGATGGTGTGTTGTTGAAGTGGAAAGCCATGTTTAGGAGTACTTTGGAGAGTTGTGTTATCCTAGGGGCCTCTTTATTATTCAATCCCGCTAAGGATAAGAGAGATGGTAACAACGATTCAGAGGAGTCATGGATTCTTCAAGGTAAGATCTGGTCCGGGCTCTTGAAGTCAATAACGTTTTTTTGTGTTTTTGGTTCTTAGTGATAGTCTGTGAGGATTTTCCATAAAATATTTGTTCTTGAAGCAGTTTTTGGTTATTTTTGGTTAAACTGATGGTTTGTGACTGATTTTGGGAATACCTAGTCTAGTTGTTTCAATGGGATCAAATAAGTAAGTTTTATTTGATCAGATTTGGGAAATATTCGTTGCTTCTCTTGAAATGATAATTTTTGTCAGTTTTAGTGAAAACGATGATCCTCAGATGATGTGAATGTGTATTTTAGCTCTTTAACAACCTTTGAGAAGTTTTGGAGGTAGCCTTTGTTCTTGACTAATGTGATCAATTTGATTAACTATGAAGCCTCTTTTCTCCATTATTACTCTTAGTTTCTGTTTGGTAGGAGATTTTCTAGGCTCGTGGGAAGATCTATTTTTTGATAAAATGATTGTTGATCATGTTGGGTCCCTATAATACTAGTGATTACCCCATTACTATTGTAGTTATACCCCTTATTTATATTGTTGTGCCCCTATTACCCCCATATTTTTATTTCTGTGCCCCATAGAATCCCTCTATTGTTATTTTTTGTGGCTTTATATTATTATTGTTAGGTCGGCTGGATTATATTGTGACTCCTTAGACTCCTATATATAGAAAGGAGGTTTTGTCATTTGTATTATCCAAGAATTGTTCATTTATGTAATGTAAAGGAGGTTGCCCCCTCGAAGAGGCTAAATTCTAAGGCGTTGATCTATCTTTTCTATCTTTTCTTGAGCTGGTTTCATAACATTTGGTATCAGAGCTTTGGATTCTAGGGTTTCGCTGCTCCAAACAGGTCATCGTGGAATTTTCGCTATAACTTTTTTCTGTGACGTTTCAGAAGTTGCAAAAAAACCCATTTGAGAAGAAATCGTGCTGAACGTTGGGTCTGAATTTCAGAGCTTTTCACGTGATATTTGCGGAGATATGATCTGAGGAAGTTGGTCTTTTTGCAGACTCCTGAATTACATTCAAAATAGGTGACCTGGGGAAAATCGTCATAACTTTCTCTCTGAGGATCGGATTGAAATTTCGTAAGAAGGTACAGAAAGAGGACGGACTGTAGTTTCTTGTGTGTGTGTTTTAGATTCAAAGGTTGAAACAGTGACTCGTGGCACGTCGTACAAGTTCGCTCTACTGAACCAGTCTAAAAGCAAGTCACTGTGGGAGATTTCACATAACTCTTCCTTGGAGAATCCAATTTGGTTAAGACTTGTGGCATTGGAAAGAGGACGTAGAAGGCTACTATAGGTAGCAATTTTAGAACTGGATGATCCGAAATTACAGAGATACATCAGATTCAATATCAGGCTTCTATAAAGTGAAAAAAGGTGTGTAGTTTTTTTTTAAATTTTTGTGTAAGCTTGGTTTAACGGAATTCAAAGGGCATAGTAAAGCATTATTATCGGTAACTGATGCCCCGAGGAAAGAAAATGCAAACACCTAGTAAGGAACCTGAAAGCTCTAGCATGACTCATGAAGAAGAGGAAGAAATGCTACATGATATATCAAAATTACAAGAACAAGTGCAACAAATGTCACGCTCACAAAAGCTAACAGAAGCTAAGATAAGTGGTGTGGAATCTAAGATAAATGGCATGGAATCTAAGATAAAGGGCATGGAAGCTAAGATGAAGGATTTGATGGTAGATTTGAAGATAGATTTGAAGACAGACATGGAAGAATTGAAGAAGTTGCTACAAGAAAAGGTCACTAATGGTGAAAAGGTAGTAAAGGAAACTCATGATGAGAACAAAAGAAATGTTAATCATGATTCCATAGACGCTAATGTTGGATCGAAGAATCACCATATTCCAAAAATCGATATGAGGAAGTTTGATGGCAAGGATCCCGCCACATGGATATTACAGATGGAGCAATTCTTCGATCTCAATAATGTGCAAAATGCACAAAAGGTACGTATGGCAACTGTATATTTGGAACCAAATCAGTTTGTATGGTATCAATGGCTTTGCTCTCGTAAACAATTTATCACTTGGGCAATTTTTACGGAAGAATTGATAGCACATTATGAAGATACAAAAAGCAACACTTTTTTAGCCAATTGATAAGTCTCAAACAAAAGGGTTCAATAATGGAGCACATTGAGGAGTTCCAAAAATTGAACATAAGGGTAAAAGATATTCCAGAGGAGCATAGGATTGATGTGTTCATAGGGTCTTTAAAGGATAATATCCAACATGATGTTCGCCTTTGGGAACCTGATTCATTAGAGAAGGCATTCAGGTTAGCAAGAAAAATGGAAAGCAAAATTATGGCAACCAGGAAGCATACCACTCACAACTATAAAGACGGAAGTGTTGTTGCCCCTAGTCTTCCACAACCTATAAGGTTGACACCACAACAATTGGAAGAAAAAAGAGCAAAAGGGCTTTGTTACAGTTGTGATAGCAAATACACTAAAGGTCATAAGTGTGCTGAGAAGAAATTATTCTACATAGATTGTGAAGAGGAAGAAGAAAAGGAGCAAGAAAGGTCAAAAGAAGAAGATATACTCCAGGAACAAAGCCTAGATGAAGAACAAATAAATCCGACCATATCTTGTAATGCATTGGCGGGAATTACCACTCCTCAAACCATCAAGATAGAAGGACAAATCAAGAAGAAAAAGGTAATAGTGTTGATTGATTCAGGAAGCACCCACAATTTTATTCATTGTAGGGTAGCAAAAGAATTGAATTGCTTCCTATATCCAGCACCAGAGTGTCAAGTGATGATTGCAAATGGAGGAACAATAAATTGCTCTGGAAAGTGCCATAATATCAAGCTATCCATGGGAGAATATGTATTGACTAGCCCAATGCTTTCCATTCCAATGGGAGGTGCTGATGTTGTACTAGGAGTCCAATGGCTACAATCCTTGGGTACAATAGCTTTTAATTTTCAAGAACTTTTCATCAAATTTTCTACGGAAGGAAAGGAAGTTGAATTAAGGGGTATTGCAGGGAAACCAGGAAAGATAATCAGCTCTAATGGCATGACAAAGCTTCTAAAAAAGGAGCAAAGAGGTGTAATTGCACAATTATGTTCGCTAGATGTTTCCACATTGGAATCATCTATTTCTCCAGATCTCCAAAAAGTCCTGGACAATCATTCCAAGGTATTTGAGACTCCCAAAGGTCTCCCACCTATGCGTGATCATGATCATGCTATTCATCTGATTCCAGGAAGTGTTCCTCCAAACATCAGGCCGTACAGATATCCCTATGTCCAAAAAAGTGAAATTGAACGTATGGTTGCAGAAATGCTAGAGGCTGGTATAATTCAACCAAGTCAAAGTTCTTTCTCAGCTCCAGTAGTATTGGTGCACAAGAAGGATGGATCATGGCGCATGTGTCCGAATTATAGGGAGCTCAACAAGCTCACTATTAAAGATAAGTTCCCCATTCCTGTTATTGATGAATTACTGGATGAATTGCATGGATCAATTTACTTCACCAAGTTGGATCTTCGTTCGGGATATCATCAAATCAGAATGAAGATTGAAGACATTCCGAAAACGGCATTTAGAACTCATGAGGGTCATTATGAATTTTTGGTCATGCCTTTTGGCCTTACCAATGCACCTTCAACATTTCAAGGTTTGATGAATTCAATTTTCAAACCATTCCTTAGAAAATTTGTGTTAGTATTTTTTGATGATATACTAATCTACAGCAAGTCTTGGAAGGATCATGTTGAACATGTTGACAGGGTGCTACAACTATTGGAGGAGAAACAATTATATGCAAAAAGATCCAAATGTTTCTTTGGAGTCCAGGAGGTGGAATATTTGGGTCATATTGTATCTCATGAAGGAGTTAAGGTAGACCCTAGCAAAATTAAAGCCATTAAGGAATGGAAAATCCCCACATCCATAAAGCATCTGCGAGGATTTCTTGGGTTGACAGGGTATTATCGCAAGTTTGTTAAGAATTATGGGAGAATAGCAGCACCTCTAACAACATTATTGAAGAAAGATTCATTTTCATGGACTCCGGAAGCAACAAAGGCCTTTGAACATCTTAAAGAGGCAATGTGCCAAGCACCGGTCTTAGCTACACCGGACTTCACAAAAACCTTTATTGTGGAATGTGATGCTTCAGGAAATGGAATTGGTGCTGTTCTAATGCAAGATGAAAGACCCATTGCTTTTGAAAGTCGTCCAATCAAGGGAAAGTTTTTAAGCAAAGCTATTTATGAGAAGGAAATGTTGGCAATACTCCATGCACTTAAGAAATGGCGACCCTACCTAATGGGAAGACACTTCAAGGTAAAAACGGATCATGATAGCCTTAAATACTTTTTAGAACAAAGATTATCCTCTGAAGAGCAACAAAAGTGGGTCACAAAGATGTTGGGTTATGACTTTGAAATCATCTACAAAAAAGGGAAGCAAAATGTGGTGGCAGATGCACTCTCAAGAAAGGATGAGGATGTGGAAGCATTGTTGTGTGCCATTTCTATTATCCAACCAGATTGGATAAACGAAGCAAGGGAGGAATGGAAGAATGACGAAGAAGTGTGGGCACTTATTCGAAAGCTACAACAAGATTCCAGTACTTCTGATACATTTAGCTGGCAAAATGATTCGTTATGGTACAAAGATCGCTTATACCTCTGTAAGAATTCCCAGCTAAAACAAAAGATTCTTATGGAATTGCACACTTCTCCCTTAGGAGGGCACTCAGGATTTTTAAAAACTTACCACAGGGTTAAGAAGGAATTTTTTTGGGATGGCCTTAAATCAGATATTCAAAAGTTTGTGGCGGAATGTTTGGTTTGCCAACAAAATAAAGTTGAAACAATTAAGACACCGGGTCTATTACAACCTTTATCCATTCCAAGCCAACGTTGGGAGGAGGTTTCAATGGATTTTATCACAGGTTTACCCAAGTCTGAGGGAAAGAGTGTCATCATGGTGGTAGTTGACAGACTTACCAAGTATGCACACTTTTGTGCATTATCACATCCATTTAAAGCCAGTACAGTTTCTACTGCATTTATGGAAACAGTTCAAAAGCTACATGGAAACCCAAAGATTATTGTAAGTGACAGAGATCCCATTTTCACTGGAAATTTTTGGACAGAATTATTTTCTTGTCTTGGTACTCAGTTAGCTCATAGCTCATCTTATCATCCTCAATCTGATGGGCAAACTGAGATAGTAAACAAATGTTTGGAAGGATATCTTCGTTGCTTTGTATCTGATAAACAGACACAATGGGTCAAATGGTTGCCTCTGGCTGAATGGTGGTATAACACTTCCTTCCATACAGCAACAAAAATGACCCCATTTATGGCACTTTATGGGTATCAACCACCATCCATCACATCATATTTAAGAGAAAATTCTAAGGTTCAGGCAGTGGAACATCACATCGAACATCAACAACAAGTCCTCCAACTCTTAAAGGATAACCTCGTGTTGGCACAAAATAGAATGAAACAACAGGCAGATCAACATCGCAGTGAAAGAAGTTTTGATGTAGGTGATTGGGTATTCCTACGGCTACAACCATATAAGCAAATGTCCCTAAAGCAAGCTAAGAAGGATAATAAATTATCACCAAAGTATTATGGTCCGTACAAGGTGTTGCAAAAGATTGGTACTATGGCATACAAATTGGAGCTTCCTGCAGCTTCTCGATTGCACCCAGTTTTCCATGTTTCATGTTTAAAGAAGGTTATAGGTGACAAGCTCCCAATTCAAACAATATTGCCAGAACTTGACGAGGAAGGAAAAATTATATTGGAACCGGAAGCAGTCACAGAAACAAGAACTCGACAGCTACGAAATCGATCAATTTCAGAGTATCTTATCAAGTGGAAGAACTTATCCGCTGAAGATTCCACATGGGAGGATGAGAATTTTATGCAGAAGTATCCAGAACTACTCAAGCGTTGAGGACAACACTTTTTTGAAGGAGAGGGGCATGTTGGGTCCTTATAATACTAGTGATTACCCCATTACTATTGTAGTTATACCCCTTATTTATATTGTTGTGCCCCTATTACCCCCATATTGTTATTTCTGTGCCCCATAGAATCCCTCTATTGTTATTTTTGTGGCTTTATATTATTATTGTTAGGTCGGCTGGATTATATTGTGACTCCTTAGACTCCTATATATAGAAAGGAGGTTTTTTCATTTGTATTATCCAAGAATTGTTCATTTATGTAATGTAAAGGAGGTTTCCCCCTCGAAGAGGCTAAATTATAAGGCGTTGATCTATCTTTTCTATCTTTTCTTGAGCTGGTTTCATAACAGATCACATGTTCTACTTTATAGCCTACATTTTTGCGTTGTTGGAGCAATGGTTAAGTGGGAAACCAGTCGGAGTTTTACCTCCACCGGACCATGTTTGATTCCAAGTTTTTCGGTTTTTTCACTAGCTTTTGTGTAGTTGGAATACCCAGAGAAACATGTCACATCCTCACACGTATGTGGAGAGTAGTTTAGTTTATATGTTATGAAACCATCTCACAAAAAGATAGAAAAGATAGATGAATGCCTTAGAAATAAGCCTCTTTGAGGGGGCAACCTCCGTTACATTACACAAATGAACAATTCTTGGATGATACAAATGAAAAGACCTCCTTTATATATATAGGAGTCTAAGGGGTCATAATATAATTAGAGCCGACATAACAATGATAATGTAAGGGCACAATAATAACAATTTGGGGACTACATGGGCACAAAAATATAATAAGGGAGTTGTACTAATAACAATAAGGGGTTACACTAGTAGTATAGGGACCTAACATGCCCCTCTCCTTCAAAAAGTGTTGTCCTCAATGCTTGAGTAGTTCTTGATGCTTCTGTATAAAATTATTGTCCTCCCATGTGGAATCTTCAGCGGGTAAGTTCTTCCACTTGATGAGATACTCTGAAATTGAGCGATTTCATAGCCGTCGGGTTCTTGTTTTTGTGACTATCTAGGCTCCAATATAATTTTTCCTTCGTCATCAAGTTCTGGAAATTTTGTTTGAACTAGGATCTTTTACAACTTTTGAATGAGTGGCCCCACATCTTCGTCCTTCTTCCATTCATCCCTTGCTTCATTTATCCAATTTGTTTGGATAATAGAAATAGCACAAAAAAATGCTTCCACAACATCATCCTTTCTTGAGAGTATATCTGCAACAACATTTTGCTTTCCTTTTTTGTAGATGATTTCAAAGTCATAACCCAACATATTTGTGACCCATTTTTTCTATTCTTCTAAAGATAATCTTTTTTCTAAAAAGTATTTAAGACTATCATGATCCATTTTTACCTTGAAATGTCTTTCCATTAGGTAAGGTCACCATTTCTTAAGTGCATGTAGTATTGCCAACATTTCCTTCTCATAAATAGCTTGCTTGAGATGTATCTGTAAAAATACCCAATCGTCTACATCAAAACTTCTTTCATTGCGATGTTGATCTGCCTGTTGTTTCATTCAATTCTACACTAAAGTGGCGTTATCCTTTAAAAGTTGGAGAACTTGTTGTTGATGCTCGATGTGATATTTCACTGCTTGAATCTTTTTCTTCTTAATATGTCCTTCTATCTTGAGAGGTTGAGGAGTCCTAATTTCTTCCAATGCATTATAAGATATGGTTGGATTAATTTCTTGATGCTCAATGTGATCTTTCACTTCTTGAACATTTTTCTTCTTGACATGTCCTTCCATCTTGATAGTTTGAGGAGCAGTAATTCTGGCCAATGCATTACAAGATACGGTCAGATTCATTTCTTCTTTCTTGATGTGATCTTTCATTTCTTGAAACTTTTTCTTCTTGATATGTCCTTCTATCTTGCGAGTTTGAGGAGTGGTAATTCTTGCCAATGCTTTACAAGATATGGTTGGATTCATTTCTTCTTTCTCTGGGGTTGGTTCCTGGTGTATATCCTCTTCTTTTGATGTTTCTTGATCCTTTTCTTCCTCCTCTTCATAATCTATGTAAAATAATTTCTTCTCAGCACACTTATGACCTTTAGTGTATTTGCTATCACAATTGTAACAAAGCCCTTTTTCTCTTTTTCTTCCAATTGTTGTCATGTAAACCTTGTAGGTTGTGGAAGGCTAGGAGAAAAAACACTTCCATAATTATAGTCGTGAGTGGTGGGATTCCTTGTTTCCATAATTTCACTTTCAATTTTTCTTGCCAACCTGAATGCCTTCTCTAATGAATCAGGTTTCCAAATACGAACCTCATGTTGAATTTTATCCTTTAAAGTTCCTATGAAGACATCAATCCTTTGCTTCTCTGGAGTATCATTTACCCTTATATTCAATTTTTGAAAGTCCTCAATGTGCTCTGTGATTGAACCCTTTTGTTCGAGATTTATCAATTGGCTAAAGAAGGTGTTACTCTTTGTATCCTCATAATGTGCTATCATTTCTTCTGTGAAAATTGACCAAGTGACAAGTGCTTTACGAGAACAAAGCCCTTTATACCATAAAAATTGATTTGGTTCTAAATATAAAGATGCAATATGTACCTTTTTTCACAGTTGAACCTCATGTAGTTCAAAATATTGCTCCATCTATAGTATCCAATTTACTGGATCCTTTCCATTAAACTTCCTCATATCGCCTTTTCTTGATTTTAGGAGCTTGATCTTGAAATGATTGTAACTCAGTAATTTCAGATCTCCAAGTTCGCAATTGTATCCTGCAGTATCCGTCTGAGTCCTCTTTCTAACCCCACATGTCTGATCAGAATTTGATTCTCTAAGAAATAGTTATGCCCAATCTCCTAAGATGACCTGATTATATAATGTTTTAGTAGAGCGAACTTGTATGACATTCCATGTGTCATTATTTCGAACTTCAGATCTGAAAGATATAAACAGAAAACTATAGTCTGTTCTCTTTCTGTAAATTCTTACGAAATTTCAATTTGTTTCTCACAGAGAAAGTTATGACGATTTTCCCAAGTCCACCTATTTAGAATGTAATTTGGGAGTCTGCAAAACCCCTAACTTCCTCATATTATATCTCTGAAAATATAGTGAGAAAATATTTGAGATTCGAATGTGAGATTCACCAAGATTTCTGCTCAAATGATTTTTAATTTCAGAGTCTGAACCTTCGTAGAAAAAATATTATAGAGCAAATTCAAAGATGGCCTATTTGAGATGAAATTCTGGAGCTTGCAAAAACCCTAACTTCCTCATTTCACATATCCTAAAATATAATGAGACAAGATCTGAAATTCGGACCCGAAGTTTAGCGATATTTCGTCTCAAATGGGTTTTTTTAGCTTCTGAAATGTCACAGAAAAAGTTATAGCGAAAATGCCACGATGACCTGTTCGGAGTAGCGAAACCCTAGAATCCAAAGCTTTGATACCAACTGTTATGAAACCATCTCAAAAAAAGATAGAAAAGATAGATGAACGCCTTATAAATAAGCCTCTTCGAGGGGGAAACATCCTCTACATTACACAAATGAACAATTCTTGGATGATACAAATAAAAAGACCTCCTTTCTATATATTGGACTCTAAGGGGTCATAATATAATCAGAGCCGACATAACAATAATAATGTAAGGGAACAATAATAACAATAGTGGGCTTCTATGGGGCACAATAATAACAATATGGGGACTACATGGGCACAACAATATAATAAGGGGGTTGTACTAATAACAATAAGGGGTTACACTAGTAGTATAGGGACCTAACATTATACTAGTATATCTATTTGTGCTTGTTTTCCAATAATTGTGGACTAACTGGATGCCTACCATACACCATGCTTCATCATATGCCTTGCTCACGGTTAACTCTAATAAAACTTTTTCCTTTAATTATTATCTCTTCATATGGGACTTCCATGTCTGATAAAATTAAGGCACAAATCTTAATACATAATAATCAACACACTCTTTGATCTTTCAAATCTCTCGCCAGAAATGGGATATATTTTGAAAATTCTATTATATGTAATAGTATTTTATTAACACAAAGATTGTTGGTTTTTTATTTTTGAAAATGAAATGTAAAGATAATATACTTATGTCAATTAACATGTTCTTTTTTTTAAGCTTTTCATTATGGAAGGGCGACATGAATATATGCCCTTCTAATTGAAATTAAGACCTACCCTTCAAATTTAATCATTGGGCATGGCCTATATCCACTACAAGGGATAATAAAAGGTGGCAAGGATAATAAAGGACATTTTATTGTTCTATCCGATGTAGATTTAACCCTTAAAGTCAAAGAAAATGTTCATCATCTTTAATTTTTGCTTCAAGGTATATCTATCTTTACCTTAAACATCCCCTTAGTTGAAGATTTATGCCCTTTCCACTTCAGTTGGAATCTTTTCCATTTTTGTTTAACAATCTCATTTCATTGTAACCAATCCGCAAAGATGCTTTTTGTTAAATTTCACCATCAAAGCCACGTGGAATTTTAAAATAAAAAATAAATGCATAACGTGGTGGTGGGGAATATTTGGAAGGCAGAGGAAGCAAAAGGACCGGACATTACATATGAGAACAAAGTGGAAGGGGGCAAGAATAGTCATTTCGCCATTTCTATGGAGAGAGAAAATTAGCCATAAACAAAAAGTATCTTGCACCTATACTATGTGTTTGCTTTCTCTACTTTTTCATGAGTATATTATTTGTCTACTTTTTCCTTTGCCCAAAGATATTATATTTTCTCTTAGGTTGGTATTGCTTTCTTGATTGTTGTCCTCTTTGTTGTATTTTGAGTGAAATGGTTGACCTATATTTGCTAACATTTGTATAATTGTATGTATTTGTGTGTCTCTGGTTTGTTAGCACTTGATCATCTATCACGAGAAATAGAAGAGAAATATCGAGTTGGTCAGCTTCGGAGCTTACTTCTTTAATGCAACTTATTTTCTATCATGGAGGCACAACTAGGCCCTTTGCAGGAATTGATCTTTATGCTTCATTCACGACCTTTTTACACATATTTTTGGCTTTTCCTTTTTGGATGTTTATATCAAGTTCTTTGTGTCAATTGGAAGATCTCACCAGTCTATGTATGATAGGGTTTCATAATAAATAATAATATCCAGGTCAACACATGGAGTTAGTTCTCTCTTTGGCTCTTCCTTGGGTTTGTCTAAGTTTTTTAGGTTTTCGCCCGAAGTGAGGGAGACTTTCTTGGGTCGGTCTCAAGGCTTGGCGCAAACTCTAGGGATTCCCCCTTTCTTGGAAATGAGATTGACATAGGGTTGAGGGTGGTCTCTAATACCATGTCAGTCAAAGAACCATGGTTGAAGGTTTTCCCGTTACAACATTCACCTCCTTTCAGTGAGGTTTCTAGAGAAAGGTGTGAAGGTACCTGAAAGACAACCTTGCTGAAAGAAATGGGAGTTATTAAAAATCATGGAAGTCGACGTAAAAGAAAGAAGTGTCTGACGCCACGAGAATGGAAGTTCAATTGTGTTTTGGTCTTTGACATTTCTCTGGATGAGGTGATGGAGAAGTCAAAGTTAGGTATAGTAGGATGCTTCATGGACAAGAGGCTCCCATGGACAATCCTAGTCTCTCTCATGGAAAATCTTAGTCAAATGGATGGAGGATGTATGGGCTCCTCATATAGGTTACGCCCCCTTATTCCATCTGCTAGTCAATGGGTGGATTTTAATCCTTCTCAAATTATCAAGACACATAAGTGGTTTTGTGGATGCTGAATTCCTCCAGTCTTGTCCCATAGCATTTGCACCAGGCCTTCGATCCCTGGAATGAGATCTTCTTCATAAATCACGCCTCGGTGCTTCTTTCGGGCTTGCCGTTATAGTTTTGGAACCGGCGAGACTTGAAGATTATTGAGGATTTGGTGGGTGAGTTTCTTTTCTTCGAAGAAAACTCTGTTTCGTTAGGGTTTTCCCTTCAAATGCTTAGGGTGCAAAGGGATAGGCCACATCTTGAAATGTCGTGAGAATAAGGCTTTGGTATATAACAGACAAAAGGCACTTAAGTGACCTCTCCGTAAAGCGCAGGGCCTTTATGGGGATCATATAAGGAGTGAATACCTTGGGCCAATTCGCAATGAGACAGGTGTGGTTCCTTAGTCTAGGAACCATGCCGGGCTATTGGTTTCAAAGGCCAAGGAAGAGGAAAGAGTAGAAAAGGATTTTGCCAAGCTAGATGAGGAGGATGTTTCCAGCACCCCGGAGGTCCTCATTTCAACTATCTTAGAACAGGGTAACCTGGGCGTCGAGCCTCTTGCTACTGTTAAATGTTTGGGCTCAAGGGCGGATGTAGCCTCCCATAGATTGCCTCTGGAAAATATTTTCATAAGGAAACTAGGGGGTTTTCCTAGAACCATCTCAGGTGGGTCACAGTGAAATTCATATTTGAAGGCCCCGAGTGCTATCGATTTATCTGTGGTGGAATGCGATGGAGGGACATCCCAATCAAATTTGGAGATTGTAACTCCTTTGAAACAACCCACTCCGAAGTATGTGAAGACCTCCCCCTCGTTCTCCTTGCCGCCAATACTTACGGCAAATGATCTGCTATTTCTGTGTGCTCATAGTTCCCCTTTGGTTGATAAGGTATCCAAGGATCAGGGTTTGTTTATCTTTAGTTGTTCCAAGGATGGTCAAGTTTTTAGTGTGATGGTGTCTCCAACCCCCATTTCAAAAAGGGGGATTTTTTCATATGTAAATCCCCACTATGAAATAACAAAAGGTGGTCAGTGAAATCTATGAGCTTAATGAACTTCTACATTGAAATTCTTCATCCAATGTAATGAGTGAGCATTGCTATAAGTTTAGTTCTTGTTTGTTTTTAACTTGAGAAATCAAACTTCAAACATCAACCCGAGTTACCATTTAAACTCCAAAATGTCACAATTCATTGAAATGCATATCACTACCAACATTGGAACTTATGGGTTGCTGTAGATGTGGCCATATATATAACTTTTTTTATAGAACCCAAATGCACAGAGGCATAGGTGCTTCAAACATGCTTTCAATTAAAGATAAATGAAGTGACCAACTTAGAGAGGAAACAACACTATTATGAACTTTAATTACAACATACGACATGATTTTCTCCTCTAAAGCATCACACAGGTACATATTGCAAATTTGATAATTTCCTTTTCAATCAATATAGAGATAAACAATAGAGATAGCAAGTTCAAATGGCCTAGAAGATCCTTGTTCATTTCATTAGCTTACAACAGTGTATTCATGCTCCTCTATTGAGAGGCTGGATGGATAGTAGAAGGGAACTCGACCCACGAGAGGAACAATATTTCTGTGCAATGCGTCTAAGAAATATGAGTAGAGAATGTGTTCTCTTTTCAACAACTTGTTCTTGTAGAACCAGAGTCAAACTCGACCTCCAGCTCTCATGAAAAAGTCAAGATGTTGCTCAACACACAAAGGATACGACCAACAATTGTTAAAGGAAGTCCACGACCCTCAATACTTGGCAAAAATCACCCTTAAATCAACAGAACTTGACCTAGGTGGTGAAGACGAAGTTGAAGCTTCCTTTCAACAAAGAAATTTACTCATGGCAAGCCCACAAATATAAAGCTTCCTTTCAACGAAGAAATTTAGTCATGGTGAACCCACAAATATATATTTCGACCCAATAAACTATTCACCAAGCGCAAACCCTTTGTAATGGTCAAATCATTCTTAGCTGTAGCATGTACCCCCACCTGTGATGAGAAATGTAGAATACACAATCTTAAGAAATAGAATCAACTAATAAAACCTCTTCCAACTCCATATCTCCCGCAAATCACTTTTTCCATGAAAGCAGAATGTTGAAATTTGAGTAATTTCACTCTTGGAACCAACTAGGGTGTCTAGTTTCATCACTAAAGCTAGCTATAACAGCTAAGGTTTCTCAAACCGTAAGCTTCTCTCCCAAAAAATCTTCAGGAGCTTCTTTTCTCAAAATGCAAGTGAAAAAATGAAGATAAACTCCTCATTCTTTCTATTTTTATAATTGATTGGCCACTTTTGCCACGATTTTACCCTTTTAATATTTTATTAAGTCTGTTTAGGAGACTTTCATTTTATAAAATTAGAGTGACTTTTCATTAGCCTAGAATATGTCCCCCTTTACACCCCTTAGACAATTATAAAGTTCTCCTATGCGAATCATGTTCCCTTATTAAAATATTCCCTCTGCCTTAGCCTACATGAACTTATAAGGTTGGAAGAACCCTTATTATTACTCTTAAGCAGTAAGGGACATTACATCGGATGGCCCTCACTCGACATTTATGCAGGTTCCACATGTGGCTGGGAAAGAGACTGTCGTTGGGTCAAAACATGAGCGAAATTTTAGTGGACGAGGGGTCTTCTCTTTCCATGACTACACTCTATATGCCCGGGGACAAGGGCTGCTACTGATCAAATGAAACCTTGCGTAAGTAAGACCATAATTTTTGAATCCCTTAAAGAAAAAATTTCTAGAAGAGTCAAGTACAACACTCCTCATCCTATGAAAGGTGAGTCTCCTTTACTTTAACCCTTTCATTCTATTCCTTTTACAAGTTTAATTTATTTGGTGGAGTCAAGGGGAGGGAGTAATCCAAACCTCATTCAGTGTAATGGGGACAGGCATGATCCGAACTTAAACAGGAACGCAACGAAATACATATTTAACCATAAATACAGAGATGCAATAGAAATAAGACTTCATTTCATTAATATCAAAATACTGAAATATGCTTACAAACATAATGGAAATAAACTTGCTCGGGCGATGATAGCTTATCTCTGAGAAGAGAAGTGGCAGCTACATGCCTCTAAACTATGTTACAATGAGGTCCAAGTGCCTATTTATTATTGAGAAACTAGGGAAAACCCTAAACAACCAAAACCCTAACCCCAAGAGATGTATTTCCAAGCGTGTGTGGGCCTTGTTGGGGTTAGTTGGGCAGCCAACTTCTCGAGGTCGTAACTTGGTCATATTACCTCTGTATGGTGTGTACGATACCTTGTTTTAAAGTTCTCTCTGGAGTAATAAAGGATTTGAGGCAGGCCCATACCCATTGGTTATGAGCCCGCTAGAGACCTCAAAAATACTTCGTTTAGGGTGTCAAAATGGCTTCAGAATTTCAGGACCTGAAAAATTACTAAAAATAGTAAATGCTAGAATAAATAAGGAAATAGATGAAACTAATTGGAGGTCTAGGTGGAATAGGCAGGTGGCAACCAATATCCACCTAGATCATTCCTCCCTCATTAGGAAGCAATGGTCCCCATTGCGTGCAAAGCCTCCATGAGGTGAGGAAATTTCTGTTGAACCTAGTCCTTGGTGAAGGATTTGGCCTGCTTTGACAACTCGATATAGCTAGATCCTCTATTGTTGAGTGTTCTTGATCTGCATGTCTAGGATCTGATTAGTTGTGGCATGTTCCATGTATTCTAGGTTGAGCTCCCAATGTTGGATGTATCCAACAATGGTGGAAAGTATGGCCGAAGGTGGTATACATTGAAAACTGGGTGCAGACCAAGGAATGGTGGGATGTTGAGCTCGAAGGCATTGTCCCCTACAACCTTGGTGATGGTGTATGGCCCATATCAAAGTGGGTGAAGCTTGCAGTGGGGTAATTTAAGGCACTCCTACAAATGTAGCCAAACTTTGTTGCCCACCTGGAACTTGTGCGACACTCAATGTTGATCATAGCACTGCTTGTACTCAGCATTGGCTCTGTCCAATATATCATGGAAATACTAGCAGATGTGTTGAATGTGCTCATTGAAGCTATTAGACCTGTCAGATTCAGACTAGACATGAGACAAATCTACCTACGTAGCTGCAAATGGTATGGCCACATCAATGGGACATAATGGCTAAAATCATAGCCCTACCTGAAAGTGGTTATGGCCCATTGAAGTATGGAGAGCTCTGTTGTAGCTATGTTGGACATAAGGGAGGCTTTCATTCTATGTTCGTGGATGCTTCAAGTTGTACATGCGTAGAATGTGTATGATTATCCTTTTGACGACCTTTATTTTCCCTTGCTTCTTGATGGTTGGTTTGGCAATGGCACAGGAGGTGCATGATCTAATGTATTTCCCAACATCCTGACGATGTTTTGGCCAATAAAAATACTTCTGCAGTATCGCCACTATTTTCTGTTTTCCGAAATGTCTATCGACTCAATTGTAGTGCACCTCCCAAATCATCTTGGCACGTCTCTTGAAGGAATGCATATGTGTCCCAAGTGGCATAACAGTGCATCCTGAAGGTGAAAATTTAGAACTTGCTTCCCTTCCAGGAGTGTCTGGTATGTGCTATCAAATTCTGGATCCCTTTGGTAAAGATGCAGCCACCCCAAAGTCTCGTGCCCACAGGAGTCGAGCACAGTGATCAACGCCATGACTAGTGGTCGATTGAGGTAGTATGCAACATTATTAGTGTTGCTCTTCTTGTACTTAATGTTTAAATGGAACTGTTGTAGGTAGGTGGACCATTTTTGATGGTGATCATTCTGCAACTTCCCTTGTGTCAGTATGAACTGCAAGGGCCAGTGGTCTGTGTGGATGATTGTTTCCTTCCCCAGAATGTAATGATTCCATTAACGGTAGACCTACACAATGAAATACATTTCTTTATCATAAGTGGGATATTTTCAGACTGTGTTTGAAAGTGTCTCACTGTGTGGTAAGCTACTGGATGCACCTGTTGAGTAATAACTGCATCGATACCATAGTTGGAAGCGTTTATCTCAATATCAAATGGTTGTTGCAGGTCTGGTAATGTGAGCATTGGTGTAGATCAAAGGTGATGCTTCAAATTGGAAAATGCCTTCTCTTGGGCTTCAGACCGAAAATGATTTTCTTTCGCTCCACCCTTGGTGACTTGACTTAAGGGCAAAGTGATATGAGAAAACCCCAAAATGAACCTACGGTAGAAATTGGAAAGACCCAAAAAGCTGTGGAGCCCTATTAGAGTGGTTGGGGCCGGCCAATCAAGAATGACTTGTATCTTAGCTGGGTCCACATGCACACCCTGCCCATCAATGATGTACCCCAGATATTGAACTTGGGTCATGCCAAAAGTGCATTTCTCCAAATTGGCACACAACTTGTATTGTAGTATGATTTGAAGGACCTATCAAATATGGTGAAGGTACTCTTCCCAACTCTGGTTGAAGATCAAGATGTCATCTAAATATACCACCATGAAGGTATTAGTGAAGAGTCACAAGATGTCGTCCATCAATCTCATGAAGGTTGCAGGGGCATTCGTCAACTCGAAAGGCATGATGAACCATTTGAAAAGGCCCTCCTTGGATTTGAAGGTAGTCTTCCACACATTAGAGGCTTCTATAGGCACCTGGTGATAACAGGACTTCAAGTCAATCTTTCTGAAATATTTATCCCCCTTGAGTTGGTCTAGAAGGTCATCAATCCGTGGGATTGGGTACTTATTCCAGACAGTGATCTTGTTTAGTGCCCTATAGTCAATATAGAGTCTCTAGGTCCTATCCTTCTTTTATACCAATACAATCAGGCTCCCATAGGGTGATGATATCGGCCTCATGTACCCTTTCTACAATAGCTCCTGAATCTGCCTCTTGATCTCATCATTCTCTAGAACATAGCGTTGATAGATCGGTCCATTGAGTAGTGGTGCACCCAGGGTTAGATCGATAGAGTGCTTGACCTGACAGTGCAGAGGTACCATATAGGTGAGGCAAAAATGTTCCTGTACTCTTCCACAACCTTGTTCATATGATGCTATTGTGCAGAGGAGCCCTACCTAGAAGTCGTGGCCACAACCTTCTTTCCCTGTGGGCGAATCATAAGGAAAAAATATATATTGGTCGGTGAAATGATCTTACTGCATTTCTTTGCTGTGATCAAAGAGATGGCAGTAGGAAGGCTACCTCTGCTATCTTGTACAACTTATTTCCAAAAGTAATAATCACAGAGCGAGGTCTAGACTCAAAACATATTCTTCATGCTTATAGGGTCAATTGAGTCAAAATAAAATTTATTATGAGTTAAAGAAATGTAAGTGGGTCAAAGTCCCATTTGGACTTCTTAAAGACAAAGGAAAATTATTTTTTTCTTCAGTCAAAGAGTCAAAATGTAATCCACAAGACTAAGTCAACCCTGTTGTTACACAAACTAACAAGCCTAGTATGTGGGCTAGAGTTAGAGGGCACAAAAACAATTGGGGACAAAGGCCCACTGTCACCACAATGTATGTCCCCTTAACTTCTCATATTTTCACTTACGGGAGGAGTCCTAGTGTGGAGGAAATCTCCTAGGGTAACAATATCAACGATGAGGTCTATGGTGATTTCCAAGGTCCATTCAAAGGACATGTTCAATATGAGGCTCACTTAATTTTATGAAGCTTAATGGTTCTCCGAGAAATACCTAGAGGAATAAGGATCACGATATAGAGATTTGTGATGTTGCATTCCGGTTAAGTGTACATAGAATCAAGATCCCCAATGTGGAGTAGGAAATCTCGATAAGCTCTTTAAAATGCGAAATTGCATCCAAGAAATGCATTGCTAAAATTGAGAGACCTAGGTTGGGTCCACAAGAGACCCACGATTTTACTATTTATCATGAAAAGGAAGCCTCCAAGGAGTCCCTAGGTCAAGCTAAGACAAGGAAAGGGTTAAAAATGATCAAGATTTAATATAAGATAACCCTCAAGAAAGCCTTTCACTATGACATCCAAGATGAGCTTCCAATATTCGAGCTAGGGCTTGGTTTTTCTCACAAATTAACTGTTGAAATTTCATGAAACCTTGAAGATATCTAGGAGAGACACCAATGCAGAAGGTTATTCAAGCAGAATCACAAAATCCTCCTTCTAAATAAATTTGCATGATGCCCTAGCAATGCCATCTAAGGGAGAGATTAAAATTTTTGGGAAGAGGAAAAGATAAAGGAAGAAGGGTGATCACTGAAATTTTCTTAGACTAGTGCCTTCCCCTTGGGCAATGGAGTCTTTATGATTCAAAATTTGGACTAATTCATTCCTCAAGGAGGTTGAAAAGTGATGCCCGAACACCTATCTTTCAGCAATTACCCACCCAAGATCAATGGACTTTCATGGAAGAAAAGAGATTTCAATCCACTAGGAAAATTCTTCTACTTGTTATCAATGAGTACCATGCCCAAAATTGCAATCTAAGAATCTTCAACAATGATATTCAATAATTACGACATAAATGAAAGAGCTAGTTGCATAATTTCCACACACGCTAATGTGTCTCATTATATGGAAAAAACAAAAAAGTACTCAAATGAAAAAGGACAAAACAAAAATAATATAAAAATATCAATTAAATGAGTTGAGTTTCATACTTGTTAATTATAAAAAATAAATGCTAAATTTGTAACAAAGCTAACTCACAATAAATTTTGGTAAAAGCTATAATGAACCTATTTAATGGGTTTAGAAAATATAAATAATGTTATAAAAAGTAAATACTAAATTTGCAAATAAGTCAACTGATAGTAAATATTGGTAAAAACTATGGTTAATCACTCACAAAATATAAATAACTTTATGCAAAGTTAAATGAAATGATAAAACTCTTTAAAAATATATAAAAAAATAGAATTAGAATTTCTAAATAAATAATTTTATATATTATATTTTGAATAATCTAAAATATGTTATTATAATCATAATTAGAAATTTTATTATAAAAAATTTAAAATATATTTTAAAAAATTTCAAAAAATAATTTTAACATTTCGTTATATGTTATTTTCAAATTTCTATTAAAAAAAAAATTGATTTTATAAACTTGAAAGGGTAGTTTCTTGGGTCGCGGTTTTATATATACGAAAAGATGATCATTCTTACTAGTATTTTAATAATAATTAAAAAATATGCTTACTTTTTATTTTTAAATTTGTTTAGCAATCTTTAGAATGTTTACAACACATGTCTTAAAGAAATTGGAATTAAAAACCATAAATCAATAGAGAAATGGGGGGTTGCAGTTTTGTCACTACTTAAAAATTTATGTAAAATATTAATGATATCTTTTAAAGAAAATGAATAAATTAGATAAAATATATATATTAAATTTTATAAAAAATATGATATGAAATTGAATTTAAATTGACATGTTTTGTCATCTTTTACCACCACCTAATTTTTTATGATTTTGTAAATTTAAGAGCAAACATTCCAACTCCATTTATTTTTATAAAACTTCTTTGCCACAAAAAGGGAAAAAGTGATACACATTAACAAGCTTTTACGTATTAGACATTATTCATGAGAATTTCTTCAAAAAATACACTTACAAGATAATAAGAGGTATATCCAATCCAATATCAAGGCAAGGGCTCCAAGAAGAAAATCGAACTAGCCTCCAAAAATATCAAAATGCATGAAAGAGTCTCCAATAGTCATCCATGAAGAAATGCAAATTACTCAAGAAGAGCTACTCCAAGAATGTGATGATGATCCATTACAAAATGGGGCCTCCTTTATTTATATGAGGTTCCTCAAGATTGATATAGTCTAATTTAGCTTAATTAAGCCCCTATTAATATTTTATTGTGAAAATAACATCTCCTTTGGTGACAAGCCCACCAAATAGCTCAATAAGTGAAAATTAAGTCATCCCAAGAAAGCCCAAACAGTGCATAATGGAGTAGGAAGGGTTGGCGGAAAGCCAAAATGAGTCCTCTAAGTGCCATGATGAAGAGGAGGGCTCCAAAAATGATAATCAAGGGGGTAGACCCTTGATTTCTAGGAAAAACATCCTGTGGTGGTCCCAAGTGGATGTGGGGCATGTTGTCACTCAAACTGACACAAGATTGCGACAATGCTCAAGGCAGGGGCTGTCATTCTGATCCCTACCCTCTCCATTTAAGTTTTGTCCTAACTATAGGTTAATGGCGGTAGTCCCTATAGATGAGATGATGAACGAGACAGAACTAAATGACCTAACAACTTCGTTAAGATTAGGAGGCAAGTATGATTATCAAGCACCACTTGATTATGGCCTAATGACTTGTTTATTGAGATTGTAAGTTAGAGACCACTGCCTTTGAAACTAATTAGCTGCATAATATGAATTAGCTTACCAAATAATCAGATGAACATTTGCTTCAGTATGCAAACTCTATCCTATATGAAGTGTAGGACGTAAATCTATGTGAGATGCAATCTCTTGGTTACTTTTAGTTATTGCCTAATCTAAGTGATTCCTTCACCTCAATTCTTTTGAAGCTAGTATCGAACGCAAGTTGTAGAAAGAATTCGAAGGGAAGGAGGCTTGCACCTTGTTGCACACATTTTTTCAAAGTTCCAAGGAAGCAATGGTACCATATTTTTCTTCAAAGATTGAGATCATCGACCATCAAATTTTGAGTCATTATAAACCCATTATGCAAATTTGTAATGTAAATGATGCTAGTAAGACTATATATGTATGTAACAACCTAGGTAAGCCTATTATTTTGGTGAAGAATTTCATCCTAGGAGGTTTTCAATCTCACTGATACAACTGTGTTTCTAAACACGGGTGATCGACAAAGATTTTCCCTCCAGCCCCACCCCAAAGCTAGGGTGGAATTTATCGTCAAAATCTTAGGCAAGTCCTAGTGTTCTAGTCGAGTCTTCTGTAAAAGTGATTTGGGAATAATTTAAGCTAATTGGCTAAATTATTTTATTACAAGTCACTTGGTCTACTAGATCATATTGTGTCGCAGAATTGGGTGTGTACTTTGAGGGCATATAACGAACATGTATTCCCCCTTTGAGGGTTGAATTATGTAAAATTTTATGTAAAAAATATTTTAGTGGATGGTTCCTCATACTTAGACACCATGGCTAAAATATTTGAGGGTGGAAAAATAATTAATCCCCTCAAGTGTCAATTAATTATGTTTTCTAGAAAAATATAAAATTAATCCAAAGCCAAAAAAATAATTAATTAAAGTAAAAAATTAAATTGCTAGAGGAATTAAATTCTCCAAATGGAAAAGTTCATAGTTCTCAAAGATATTAATTTTTGGAAGTCCCCCACCAAGGAAATATTGGAAATTTCAAGAAAAATTGGACCCTTAGACCTTGGTGGTTAAGTCAAAGTCAATTTTTTGAGGAAATTAGCTCAAAATAATTATTTGTGAGCTAATAAAAAATGTTTTAATGAGAAATTCGAAAATTCCTAAAAATTAATTATTTCAATGGCAGAGATTAAAATATGATCAAGGATCTATAAACAACTGAGATTATTTGGATGGGTGTTACAGATCCATTTGGGCACATCAACCCCAACTTACAGATCAATACTATTAGGGCTCATCAAACCCTAATTCAGTTTTTACTTGCCCTAAATGAAGTCAACCATCAGAATGCCTCCTTCCCAAGATATTCCATAACTGAAATCATCCAAAAACTGCCTCTAAGAAGATCAGCGTAGACAGGCCTTCATTAGGGTGCACTGCAGTGCAGTCCAATACACTACTTGGGTGCTCTACAGCGCACTTGAGCCCTCTTTGGCCTGTGCTGGGTGAATTTGAGCGAAATTTCATTGGGGTTTGGGAATATTCTTATCTATTGGGTGCATCTAGAACCTTCCCAAGTTTATCTACTCCTTTAAGCTCGAATTTGGATGAGGTAGGGAGTTAAGGAACATCAATCCCTTTATCCCTTCCTCCATGGAACTAAATTCTAAGTTTGGGAGGTCATTCATTATCACCATTTATGACACAACTTCCTTCATTCACCTATAAAAAGACCACCCATCTAAGTGATCAGGGGCTGGAAATCATTGAATTATAGGGAGATGTTGTTAGTATGAGACTTGAGTTGGTTTCAAGTATTGTAATGATGTCAAAATATCTTTCTTGTTATGAGGAGAGGATGGGATTGAACTGGAGGAGTGACACTGAATCAAGCAAATTAGGTTGTAACTCTTCCTTTTACTAATAAAGCGTTCAAAGCTTTTTCCATATTTTTGTATTGTTCATTGATGCTTTCAATGTGTATTATGTACTTGATTCCATTCTATGTTTAATCAATAGACCATCATCATATGCTTTGATAGGTTTTTGTCTTCTGTTTGTGTGCAGGTACTTTTCAAGCAGATTAAGTACGGAAAGGAGTGACAAAATTGGTCAAGGGAGATAAGGAGTAAGCGGAAGCTACATGTAGGCTTCTTACTACCTTATTTAATCTATTGGTTATAGAAAAGGTAGAGAATGCTTTGCACTGTTGTTCTAAACTTAGTTGCTAGTCTAGTGGATTAGGCGTTTATACAAAGACACTAAAACTTCACAAAACAAATTGGCGACTCCATTGGGGAGTGATCATCCATCCTAGTAGCTTATCAGCCTCTTAAGACATTTCTACATACTGTACTTGTGGTCATTGATTGAATTTCAATCTGATTTCATAGAAAATTGAGTCAAAACTATGTCAAATTGCCTTCAGAAATGGCTTGCTGTCACCAGCGCAGCCCAATGAAGGACACAATGCCCTGGAATGCATTTCCCACATAGAGCTAGTGCACTAAATCACACTATCTCTCACTGCAACCTGCGCTGATCCCTTGAGGGTCAGTTTTCCATCTAGGAACTGAAGTTTTGTGCCAATTTTCTCCTGTTTGAATGATTTGTTGAATTTTAATGATGTCTTGTCTCTGAAAATAGTTTTTCATCTCCTTACCTAGCCCTACTTAGACTAGGATTGATAAATTTTTCTTATGTATTTACTTTGTCATTTTCAATCTATAGTCGAAAGTTAGTTTTTGGTCGATTGATCTTTGTCGAAAGAAAGTGTCGTAAAATCGTCTTTTCCTTCAAAAGTTGAATTGTCATAAAGTCCTCATTCATGAAAGATCAACTGGTTGATGTATGCGTATGATTAGTCTTTTCGTTGAAAGTATCGTAATTCCTCATTTCTTTGAAAACAAGTGTCGTAAAGTCTTCCTTTTCTTGAAAGAAAGTGTCGCAAAATCATCATTTTTATGAAAAGAGTTTATTGATCGATTGTGAATTAGTTTTCATTTTTGTTCATTCACATTAAGGGAAATCGAAAAGAAATACATGCATGTTGCATTGAAAAACTTTGTGTGTGCTAATAGGAATAGTGTAGGGAATTTGAATTTAGATTGTGCTCTTTCCTCTTTGATCAAAAGAAATATGATTGCTCTATGCCTAAGTAGCTAGGCTTTTCATCGTTAAATTGAATGGAAATAATGCTTATCATGATAGTTGCATTCCTAGGAATTTCACATTACATCACGTGGTGAACTTGAAAGGAAAATTCCTAAGCAATATCAACTTAAAATAAACATCAATTTACCTAATGGGGCATTGTCATTAACGAGAACATTTAGTGGTTCTAGGCTAGAGACGTGTTTCGACATCATAAAAAAAGCAGTTGTCACTAACTTGTCTGCAATACATCTCGAATGTGATACCTCATTCCATGTATGTGAGTATATCATAGCTCATTATAAAGCACTTATATGGACTAGGCCTCCACGTACCTTCGGGTATATATGGGAGGACAACTCTAGGTTTCTATTCATCCTTAGATAACTGAGTCAGCCACCTTGTACACTGTGATACACTGAACACAGCATTCAGGGAGATTGTCTGCCCATACTTCTTGGTTCACCAGGAGGTATTATGCAATTCACGGTTACTTGGTAAACCTTTTGCCTAGATTATCCCTCTTTTGTTTTGTTATGTTACTTTGATTAAAATAAAATTAATTGACTATGAATAACATCCTCCATGCTCACTCCTTAGTTGATCTTAGGTTGAAACATGGCGACAAATCTAGAGTCCACTGATCAAGGAATTCCTTTTGATGGGAATCCTATTCCTTTTCCTTCTTTCAGAAATATTGGTGCTCCTTATATGGCTACATTGTCCCTTCTAGGATTTACCATTGGCTTGCCAGTATGGTTGTTTTCAACCTCCTTGGTTCAAAATGTCATGATTTCTCTGCAATTGAGTACTACTCCAACTGGAAAAAAATCAACCTCCAGTTTATCCTAAAGTTGACCCTTTGCCTTCTTCCTCGATTGTTTCTTCCTTCCCTTCTTCCTCTTCGCCTAGTGAATGTATTGGTACTAGTATCCAAGTGGCTAAGAAGAAGAAGAAACAATTTTAGCAGAGCGGAACCAAGCACCCATTGATTTGAATACAACATCAGATGAGAAACCATCCATCAAGCCTCACAAAGTTTGATATCCATGCAAAATTTGTGCGGGAGACTGTCTTCTTCGAAATTGCCCTGATATTCCTCAGATCTTAGAAGAATGGTCTTCCCGTTCACATCATCCTATGCCATCAACTTCTAGAGATCATGCTAGTGACACACCATTAATTAGTGGTAGTAAAGTTCATGGGAATAAGGGTAAAGTTAAGTTTCCCTGTAGGTTATTTGAAGGGAATCACCACATTCACCTTTGTCCCTATCTCGATGAAGCCAAAAAAGTGTTGGATAACCGTCCTGCTCCACCACAGCGACTTCCATCTGGTTACAGGAATCTCTCCCTAAATCCTTCACTAGTTGATGAATTGACTGACTCAAATCAACCGTTGGTCAAAGTCACTCTCTCTAAAAGTGAATCCTATGAGTCTATACCTGACCCAAATCAATAGGTCGAGGTAACAATTGACCCAATTTCACCTTCAGCTAATCGTACCTTTCCCGAAGAGAGTGAATATGATACCACTCAAGTTCTTTTTTTTTCTTCATATTCTAATGAGCTTGGGGGCAGTCCTCTTGTTCCATCAAGACAAGAGGAAAATCCTCCCGCTCTCGTAACTCAAGGGGTTAATTCTCCTATTCTTACAGTACCCTCTCCAAGTAGTCTAGTCACTTCCTTTTATTGGAATCGACTAGCAAGACTTCATCTTCCTTCTTATGTGTCTTTTCAGATCATAGTACAGGTTTGTAATATGATTGTATCTAGCACTATTATAGATAAAGATGCATCTGTGAGTATCCTTTCCTCAACTGCTTGGCAAGCGCTCAGTCCGTCGCCACTTATGCCAATTACCCAGAATCTGTTGGCTTTTAACAGAGGAACCAGTCGACCATTAGGGATCCTCCCTCAGTTACCTATTACTTTAGGAGGAAAAATCGTTTATCTGAATGTGATGGTAGTCCTAAGCCCTTTAGATTACAATTTACTTCTTGGGCGCAACTATGTTTATGACATGGGAGCTATTGTTTCAACACTCTTTCGAGTGATTTGTTTCCCACATGAAGGTAGAATTTTCACCATTGACCAAATTCCATTTCCCGGTCCAAATATGGCTCCCAATCAACCATCTTCCCTAAATGGTCCTTTTGTACCAATGGTATCATCCCTGCCATGGGTTAATTATGTGGCAACCTGTTCCATACCTACATCAACTGACGATCAATTCAGTGATGTTGTACATAATGTACTGGGGGCATTGGAACCAGATCTCTCCTTCATGACCACTTATCAGTTGTGATCGACAGGAATCCAAGGATAGTTCCTTGTCTTGTGTCAACCTCATTAAAAAATGAAACAAGGAATATGAGGATAGCTCTTTTGTTGTGTCAACCTCATTAAAAAATGAAACAAGGTCTCAAGTTCCAAGTCGAGTCTTTGATTAGATCTCATAAAATCCCAGTCGAGTCTTTCACTTGATCTCGTAAAAGAACCTTCATTCCATCCACCTGATAGCCACAAGTAGTCTACTTAGGTGAATGTAATGAAGCTTATGGGGCATGCACCTAATGGTAAAGTTAAGTTTCCCTATAGGTTATGTGAAGATAATCTCCCCATTCACATTTTTCCCTATCTGGACGAAGCCAAAAAGGTGTTGGATAACCATCCTGCTTCACTGCAACAACTTCCATCTAGTTACAGGATACTCTCCCTTTCATCATGATGGGGGCATGTAAACCAATCTCAAGCATAGTTCTTCATTTCAATCTTGTGTAAAAATGAAACTAAATCCAAGCATGGTTTTTCATTTTAAGCTTGTGTAAAAATGAAACTGAATCCAAGCATAATTTTTTGTTTTAAGCTTGTGTAAAAATGACACTGAATTCAAGCATAGTTTTTCATTTCAAGCTTATATAAACATGAAATTGAATCCAAGCATAGTTTCCTATGGTTCAAGCTTGTGTAAAAATGAACCCATTTCCATTTTAACCCTTGTGATTGCCATTCTATCATCCTTTTCTATCAGATGAGCCTTGGTTGTCTCATTCCATCACCACCATCTCTTTGGCCGATCATACACTTTCACTTGGTTGTTTTACCTTTTTTGAGGAACAATTGCAATGAGTGGTCCTATTAGCCAGCCTCTTCACATAAATCAACATGTTTTGAAAAGTTCCAACATCAGCGGAACCAGTTGCTACCCTACACACCACTCGTTCCTCAAAGTGGAGTCTGCTTTAAGCTCTTTTCAGACTCTCTAAATATGAAAAGATTGGCGAGTGCTTATCCTTTCCAGCTCATTAACGGATTGGAAATGATATCTCTCTTGTATTATTTTATGCTTTTTCGAGCTTGAGAGATTAATTTACGAAAAAGAACTTTTGGAGTTTTTTTCCGTCCCTTTTCAAACTCTCTAAACATGAGAAAAATCGAGTTATCTTTGTCGTTACACTCGTTAAAAAGATCAAATAGCGACAAACTTGTCCACCTAGACAAGACCGAGTTTCACCTTCGCTAGACTCATTAAAGCATCAAATAGTGATGGGTTCACCCGAAGGGTGGAATTATACAACAAGAATATGTTATCCTCCTCTGGATTAATAAAAATAAAGAGGTACTGGTCAACAATGACTGGGAAAAATTGGAAAAAGGGGAAAACACTTTATGGTAGCAAGTCGCTCTTGAACATGACACTTTCACCTCATCACCATGACTATGTGGGTTGGTTCATTCAGCATGATGGTTATCACACCGTTGGTCTATCATATCATCCATTTCTTTGTTTTGGGTCAATTCTACCAATTCATCTTAGTGTCACCGGCATGTTCAAGAGAAGTCATTCAGTTCAAACTTCATCCTTTGAAATACCGTAAACCTTCATTTTCATGACTGCCATTCCTGAACCTTCTGTCATCAGTCGATTTTTCATCTCCAAAATAATTTACCTCGTTTTTTATCGTTGATGTGGGATACATCAAGGCCCTCCTGCGACGAGCCACTTCTTGTCGACATCAACACATCATCCAAGAAGTTGGCTTAGAAACTCCCCTTCAGTACCTTGAGGCTTACATACATCAATGGCAGGTTTCTCACTTTCGGTGATAGGTTGACATCACTAGCCTTCAACTAAAAGACTTTGTATGGTGTTCGACATCAAATCATTTATTCACACCATGTGAAATGTATTGTAGTACCTTAAGGGTCATTATCATTATCGGTGATTCCTCTTGCGTCTGTTAACAGCTTACATCATTAGCTGGTAATCAGACGATGTCTTCCCATGTTCGACCTCAGATAATCTATTCACATGATTAGACTTGTACTTGAGCGAAAGATTGAATGAGATTGACAACCCCGAATCTATTTTCATCCATCCGGGTTGCAATATTTTTAGGAGTACTAAATCAAATGTACAATGGCCTTACATTCATGGTCATCCATTCATGGGTCTATATCTGTAGATGACTATATTTGTACATGTAATGAAATTTTATTAGTTGAGCATGGGTATGCCTTCCCTTAGCAACTTCATGAGAAAAAAAATCAAATTATCATGATATATGTATTGTAATTGATATAGGTCACCTTCCACTTTGAAACCTCCTCTCCACATGATAAAGCATTTCACTCGACATACATATTTACGACTTCATGCTTTAGGGGGCAACTATTACATATCCATTTGGGCACATCAACCCCAACTTATAGATCAATACTATTAGGGCCCATCAAACCCTAATTCAGTTGTTACATGCCCTAAATGAAGTCAACCATCAGAATGCCTCCTTCCCAAGAGATTCCATGACTGAAATCATCCAAAAACTACCTCTAAGAAGATCAGCGCAGGCAAGCCTTCATTAGGGTGCACTGCAGTGCAGTCCAGTACATTGCTTGGGTGCTATGCAGTGCACTTGAGCCCTCTTTGGCCTGCGCTGGGCGAATTTGAGCAAAATTTCATTGGGGTTTGGGAATATTCTTATCCATTGGGTGCATCTAGAAGCTTCCCAAGTTTATCTACTCCTTTGAGCTCGAATTTGGATGAGGTAGGGAGTTAAGGAACATCAATCCCTTTGTCCCTTCCTCCATGGAACTAAATTCTAAGTTTGGGAGGTCATTCATTATCACCATTCATGGCATAAATTCCTTCATTCACCTAGAAAAAGACAACTTATCTAAGTGAGCAGGGGCTGGAAATCATTGAATCATAGGGATATGTTGTTAGTATGAGACTTGAGTTGGTTTCAAGTATTGTAATGATGTCAAAATGTCTTGCTTGTTATGAGGAGAGGATGGGATTGAAGTGGAGTGACACTGGATCAAGCAAATTGGGTTGTAACTCTTCCTTTTACTAATAAAGTGTTCAAAGATTTTTCCAATGTTTGTATTGTTCATTGATGCTTTCATATGTGTATTATGTACTTGATTCTATTCTATGTTTAATCAATAGATCATCATCATATGCTTTGATTGGTTTTTGTCTTCTGTCTGTTTCAAGTACTTTTCAAGTGGATTAAGTACAGAAAGGAGTGACAGAATTGGTCAAGGGAGATAAGGAGTAAGCAAAAGCTACAGGTAGGCTTCTTACTATCTTATTTAATCTATTGGTTATATAAAAGGTAGAGAATGTTTTGCACTGTTGTTCTAGACTTAGCTACTAGTCTAGGAGATTAGGTGTTTATCCAAAGACACTAAAACTTCCCAAAACAATGGGGTTCAAGTCTACTAGCCATTATTTTTCCACTTGGAGGATTTATCTATAAATTAGAGGTCATTTGTGTCTCAAACCATCTAATGTTTGGCTAATGTAGTTTTGTAAAAGTTGGTGTAAAGCTACTATCCACTGGGAACGTTTTGAATAATCACAATAAAAGATTTTGGGTGTAGTTCATGGTGTCTTTGTTCTACTGATTTGTGGTACGTGCTTGGTACGTGCATTTGTATATTGTGCTTTAAATTTTTATTAAATTGTTATCTCATTGTAGATGATAGGAACATTATATTGATAAGTTTTGGGCTTATCTTGGGTGATCCAATTCATTGCTATTCTAACAATTTATTCTTGGGAAATTATATAGTGTTTGCAGGTTCCCTAGCCCTTGAGCTCCAAGTTCACAAACTGTGAGCACAGATGACTATGTTTGGATCCTGAATATTTTATATGGTTTTCTAACTTCACTAAGGCTGTAGTTTGACATTTATTTTTCGAAAGAAATCTAGCCATCATAAAAATTATATAAAAATTTATTTCTTAAAATTCCTTTTAAACATTTTACAATTTTATATTTTGTAAATATAATTTGTATAATATACTTGTAAATTATTTTATTTTCTAACCATTGTTTTGGAGCTGGGGTTTTTTGGGGTTTGGAATATTTTGAAATTTTGTATATATTGGGGTTTTGGGATCTTGTAAATTCATTTGTGTAGGTGAGGTCAAAGGAAGACTGCTATATTAGAGCTAGATATAGGCCCTTGAGGGTAAGATCTAGCTTCATTTTTTTTTGCAGGGCCAACTATTGAAGATTTTGCAGGAAAATTGAATATCTTAAGCAAAATTCGATTTTTGAGCAATGGTTTCAATTTTTTCAAGGCTCCTAGGCCCCATGTTCTCCTCCAAACCAATAGTTCATCTCCTTGAGTCTCTACATCATCCTTTTTCATCCCCTAGAGGCTGGTCGTAAGCTATGTCACATGGTTTGGGTTCAAGTTCAGGTTCGACAATGATTAGGTTCAGTTCGAGTTTGAATTTTTGGATGAAGTTCGCCATTAGGTTCGTATATATATATATATATATATATATATATATATATATATATATATATATATATATATATATATATATATATATATATCTCAAGTTTAAAATGAAATATAGGATAAAATAGTGAGATATCAACATCAATAAACAAAAATGCTATCACGAACATGGAAATTGCAAGGATAGATTACAAGCTTGAGTTGTGACATGAGATTATGAGTTTTGATCTATAGACTTGGTCAATGGATATGAGGTTTGATGAGGTTCGCCAAAGCTCAATTTTTTTTTAAGTTTCTCCAAAATTCGAAACTCAAGGTTGAATTTCGACAAACCTTATGACATAGGTCATAAGCCCCTAAGGGCCTCGACTTTCCCTCCTCCCCTTGGCCGTGGAATTTTTAGGCCCGTCCGTGAGACTTTTAGGTCTTGACCTCCCTTGCTATGACATCCACAGGCCTTAAGGGCTTCATAGCCCTAGGTCATAGCCCCTTAAGGCCTGTCGGCCCCCTCCTTAGGCTAGATGACATCCCCTAAGGCTTATTTTGGGCCCTTCTAAGCCCTTCTTCCTCTGTCGTGGATCGTCTCTAACCTCTTTCCCCTAGCCGCTGCCTTCTTTTGGCATTTTCCCTTATCTCTGCCCTCTTCCTAGCCCTAGCTTGCCCTCATCCATCGTCTAGTTGGCCAATTAATTTCTGGACTAAATATTGGAGGGTTTTTGCAAGAAAAATTGGCTCAATTTTGATACTTGTAGGTGTTCCAGCCTTGGAAAAAAATTGGCAAGTTAGACAAGCAATCTTCAAGGACTAGGGCCTAAGAGTTTGATTTGTAAACCCTCTAATTCTCTCTTTTTTCTACAACGGTCATAAGTACTTCATAATAATGGAAAAATCTCATTTTAATTAGCCTAAATAAGCTCATAACCTATCTAACACATTAAGGAGCAAGTTACTTAAGTTGGACATTCATCATTAGTCTTGATTTTATGGTTATTTGATGACTGCAATAAGAGTATTCAGATCTGATATATCTTTATAAACACATTTAAGAGGCATAAATTTGATTAGTAAGATATCTAGCATATTGTCAAGACTCAAGTCATCTAAGAAACTTGGGCATTGATCTTTTGGCATAAATCTTCGAATTTGGATGACTGGTATCTCTGCATAAAAGTCTAATCATATCTGATATAACTTTGAAATCACATCAAAAAGGGCTAAAGAATCCTAAATTTCAATTTGGTAAGCTTTCTTTGGAATTAAGGAATTGTTTGGCACATTTAGGCACACACTCACACATTGGTGACTCACTCTTTTCACTCTTTTCTTTTTGTTGTCATAAATGCTTTTAGATCTGATATAACACTAAAAAAAATACATGATAAAAATATTGGTTAGCTTATATTTCTACTTGGCAAGTCATTGGGTGTCTCATTGACCATATTTGGTTCTTACATGCTTATAATTTCTTGGATCTAGAGTGATTTACTTGTTGTTGTCATAAAACTCTAATAATTTCTCATTTGAATGTGATTGGGATATAATTAACATAAGATTTTTCCTTGTTCATGCTCTATAGATCATAATTATTATTGTTTCATGGTTTTATAGCAAATTGGTTTCTAATTATCTCAAGTAAACTAACACATTTGTTGTTGTGAGTTGGTTGAAAATTAATAAGTTCACATCTAACAATTTCACTCACTAAAACACTCTAATCTCAAATCACATTGTGTTGTAATTCAAGTTTCTTTTGGCATCTTGATCTAGTTATCTTTCTTGATTGGCATTTAGTAACATTGGTACAAGATCTTTTGAAAATATTCTTGTAGAATCATCATTGGAATATATTGAGTAATTGTGATTGGAATCTTGTGTTGATAATCATTGGATAAAATTTAAGTGGATAAGTGCTATAAGTTCCTTTAATTGCTATTATTGGTTAAGCATCTTGTGGACTGATTTATTGTGTAATATTGGCACTTGTTTAAAATCGGCACATTCTCTTGTGGTTAAGGATTGTTTCTTAATTTTCATTTACAAGTACGTATTCTAATAATTGAAGATTAATCGTAACTAAAGTACTTAAACATTAAACAATATTAACCCAAGGAATCACTCATACTTCTTGCATAAGCATTCTAAGTCTAGTTTCATTAATAACTTACCTCCAAGCATAAGCTTGGTTGATAGACATCTAGGACCACCCTTTCTCAATTTAGCTTGAGGGATTCAACACCTTTCTCATGGTTAATATGATGACCTTGCAGTCGTCAGAGCCATAATTTCTACAGCCCCAGAGGCATTGAGTGGTTGGAACACAGGGGAAAGTATCATTAATCAAGTCTTTGCTTGCTTCTCGTTGGCCTCCATCCTACAACCTACTCTAAAGACTGGTTCCAAAACAGTTATGAGGAAGGTTATATGTATAATGGGCATATAACTAAAAGTAATGAAGACTCTTGCATCACACCTAGATCTTAAGATTTGCATAGCATATAAGTTAGTGAAGTATCTAATCAGCAGTTTTCCATCCGGTTACTTAGTATTAAATTAATAATAAGCAAGAATTTGACTCCATAGGGCACTGATCTAACATTTGAATTTAATTTAATTCTTAAGTATTTCTAAATTTAACCAAGTAGCTAGGCCACTCAATCGTGTCTCCCAGACTTGTTGGTTGCCAACTTGCCCTTTTCCTTCATATTTCCATAAGGACTACCCCCCATAGCTTGCTCTTGGGATATAACTAAAATGGAGAAGTCGAGGATCAGGGTGACAGCCCCCGACTTGAGTCGTTGTCGCAGTGCCCATATAATCTGAGTGACAAAATTTTCTGGCATTGTTGCTAGGGATATATATTTTTTGTCCTTGGTTCTGTTGTAGGGAAAACCCAACACCCCCAATTTTTTGAAATAATGGGGACCTTTCCATTAATTTTTGGCTAAGCATCTTTTATAACTTTCATTTAATTTAATTGTCTTACAATTTTATCATTTTTTTCATTTTCATCGGAATTATGTTTTGATTGTTTCATTGAATCCAATTTTTAACAAGCTTTCCATCGATACTTGTTTCGACTCATTTGGTCAACCAATTTGTAAATGACACGTTTTTGAAATCTAATCATTTTCTCGCCTGGACTAAAAATGTAAATAAATGTATAAAATTTTGATTTTTCATAGCTAATTAAGTTCAATAGTCGTTCATTGAAAATATTAATCTCTTATTTAGTTTTTACTAATATTATTTCATTTTTTCACTAACGGTCCTACAAAATGACCCAACTAAATCATACAACGGATGAAATAATGTTTCGAATTTTTGGTAATTTACTCCAATTTATTATTTTAAAATAAGTTGCCAAGACCAGATTCTCAAAATTTCAAAGTGGCTATAGTCCAATTTGTAGGATCAATTCCATGTGGGTCCCACTTCATATCACTTCCTTCCTTCCAAAATCTTGATCAAGAAATGCAATCAAAATTTGCGATTTTAAAATTGCGATGCGATATTGCGATTGGGATTCGCAAATTGCATATCACAAATTAAATTATTTTTATGCGCTTGTATTTAAAAAATTCCGATATGTGATTTGAAAACATGCGACGGGTTTTTGATTTTATACTAAGTTTTGTGTCGCCTCCTTATGACTCTTATACCTCCACCTCACCTCATCCTCCACTCACTTCCCTCCGCCATCACTCCTGTTCATGTGGATGGAATAAATTGAAAAAAGTTGATTCTAATGATTTGTTAAATGAATAATAGTTGATTTTAATGGTTTGATTAATGACTAATGATTGATTTCAATGGTTTTTTTTTACATTTAAATATAATTTAATTATATTCTAATTTGAATAATATTAAACTTATAATTTATATTATAATTTTAATATAATTCAAATTATAATATAAATATTATGTAATAATATTTTAATTATTAAATTGTTTAATTTTGTATAATTAAATTTGTAATAAATTAATAACATAATTAAAATTAATTAGTAATAATTAATTAGTAATAATTAATCAATATTAGCATTCTAATTTAGGATTAGATTTTTAATAATAAAAAAATTGATTTTTAGCTGAGGTAATATAAATTCCATAATTCTCACAATTTTAATACACCAACTTCAACACCTCATAAATGAAGTTTTATTTGACCAAATGAGGCTCAGGGTGGCTCACTGGAAAGATAAAATTGTGGAGAATATTTCTGAAATGGTTTCATTTCTAGATTTGATCATTTATTAGGTCTAAGATCCAGGATAAGACCAGGCTCTAAATTTTTAAAAAAATCAATTTTCTAAATTTTCTTTTCTGCATTCTCATTTGCACATAGCTTCTTCTGAGTGCAAACTCATTCGTCAAAAATATCATTGGTTAATTAAATCATCTCAGGATTCAATTGAAATCTCATATTTCCTTTTCAATTATTTATTTAATTGAATTTGATTGGATTTCTTTTAATTCCAGATTTAGCATTTTCATTTTATTTTTGTATTTTTTATTTGTTTTGCAGGAAAACAATTGAAGATGTGAGGAAAACAATATCTCAATCAATGAGAAGGCTCCAACAATAAAAAAATGGAATTTTGAGCCAATGAAATTTGATTAAACAGATTTATTCTTCATCAAACTTTCTTTTTAAGAATCCTTTTGAAACTATTATAAATAGCATATTGTAGTAACAATGGCTTCTCTCCTTTGCAATTCTGAAATTCTAAAATCACTTATGTAATGGGAATTTAGAATTGTAGTTGAGAGGAGACAAAATCTTAGATCTGGGGATTATTGAGGATTTTTCTTTTGCATTTTGAATTATGTATGATGGGCAGAGTTTGCACTTCTACAACTCTTGTTGTAACAACAGAAGTTCAAGCAATGTAAAGGACTATTGGAGACCAGAGCTAGAGAAATGGATTCAATAAATTGGTATTTCTAATACTACTGTTTTAAATACTAGTTTCATTTTATGATGGCAAGAATGTGTCATTTTATTCATATTTGTGCACTATTGTTGGTATGAGTAATTTGTCTCAATCATATGTTATTATTTATCTATGCTCTTATGGGTTGAATTATGATTTCTGAGTAACTATTTACTTAGAAATCTGCCTTTTAATACTGGTTTAACAAATAGTGATATGGTGTGAACTACTTCCTCATATTATTTTTTAATTCTTCGAATTACTGATTAAACAATCAGTATCATTTTGTGAACTTCTTCCTAAATGTTGTTGATTTATTGTTTCACTTGAGAGGTATCTGAATAGAATATGTTTTGGTATACATAATGTCAACTAATTGAACTACTTCGTTAGCTTGATATTCATTATAAACCAGACATGTTTATATCTCAATCATTTAAATATCTTGCTCTCAGTTGGGTTAGATCTATATCTGCTTAATTGAGATAAGATTAGGATTTAGTTCCTTTTTCTTGCATGATAGAATAAGTTTGCATTTAGATTAATTTTACATTCCTAAAATTCCTCTTCATAAAGAGGCAATATTTAGTTGTGTCTTGGCTGAGCCCTAGATCAGCTTAAGGATCGCTCTCTTTCCTGATCAGCAAGAAGGTTGATCCGATGTCTCTTTTCCATTGGTGGATGAAATTTATGTTGTAAGCCTTTTTGGATACTGAGAGAAGGTAACTAGACCTAGTTGAACCAGTCAGAACCACCATTCCGAACGGAAAAGGAGTTGCGTTAAGGGCCGGACCGGGTGGTCATCCCCCAATGTTGTTGCAGCAAATTTCGAGGCTTTAATAGGTTCTCGTGACAAATTTTTCAATCTTTCATCTTCATCCTTCATCTTTGATCTTTTTGTTTTGCTGGCAGTGCCACAACATTTTATAGCACCATTGTCGGGGATAGATTTATCTTGTTCTTGGCGCTTTAATGACAATATTCATAATATTCTAATCCATTCATTATTTCGTCAAGCGACACAACATTTTCTAGAACCTTCCTTTCATAATTATTCATGTTTTCATCACCTTATCTTTTCTCCTCTCACTAATCCTTCCATCTTGTTTATCCGCACCTATAACACATGGAAATTTAGGTTGGTTTCCTGTTTGGGTGCTTTATCCAACAAAAATGATAAAATAGTCTCCACTAGAGGGGCATCCTAGGATGAAGCATCCAAATGATTGCAACCACTCAATCAAACAATAGAATAAACTCCCTTAATATTATCCCTACAAAACTCCTCCAAAAATATCATATTGGTCCAAGAAGTGGTCTTCAAGGCTCAACAACCATCTTAAAATAGTAATCCATACGAGAATGTGCATTAGGTCCAAATTGACCAAGTTAGATAACCATAAAATATTTCCCATAAGAGATAGTGCACTCTAGGGAAATGTGCAACAAATTCCAAAGGTAGGGAAAATTAGCTCAAAGTCACTTAGCCCTCAATAGGGAGTGAACAATACCAATCAACGATGCATGTGGACCACCTAGTGGAGTGTCCCACCTAAGGGAATGTGGTAAGTGGATAAGAAGATGTGAATGGAAATGAATTAATGAGGACAAAGGGGCATGTATAAGTTTTTGAAGAATCTAGGGAAAGATGACATTAATGATTCTTCTAACTATGATAACTCATTGTAATGTCTTTTTACTTATTAGGATTATGTTCTTCTTCTTATTATTATAACGTGTTCTTCAGTCATCAAACAAGTACCAAAACAAGAAGATCAACAAGATACAAGTACACAAGATGTAGGCTCCAAGCCATGGAAAAACCTCTCCTCTTGAGAGGAAAAACCCTTCAATCTCTTCTTATAGATTATTTATTGACGAATATCAAGACCTTTGACCAATACTGAAGCCCTTCCAAGACCAAGATCAAATTCTTAATAATGTGCTTGCTTTACTGCTTTCCAAACCTAACAGAATATCTTTCGGCAACACTTCTTCAACCTCTAGCCACAAATTTTCAGTCCTAACTACAGATCTGCAACTTCAGCCCTCGACAGCAGCTGCTACTTCGCACGTGTGGACTAGAACTACTTATTCTTTGCCTCTATCCACCTATCTTGACCTAATTTTTCTTCTGGATCTAACCCTCACAAGAAAACCCTAGCCAGGCAGTAGAAACCCTAGCGAAAAGCTGCAGAATTTCAACACTTTTCTTCACATGTGTGGAGAGAAAGAGAGAGAGAGGAACCCAAAAAACTTCTTCTCCTTATTCTGCCTTCTTCACTACCCTTTATTGCTTCTTTCTTCGCATGAGAGATAGAGGAATGAATGTTTCCAAATGAGGTCAAACTGTCTCCTATATATAGGTCTTCTAGGGGTGCAAATTCCAGCTTCTAGGCCAACTTGACAGGCTGACAGGACGACTTGGTCTTCGAAGGCTCAGTAAAATACAAAAATAACTCTTTTTACAATTTACAAGATGCCTAATGGGGTCTTCATATTATGACAATGTCCCTATTTGTATTCTTGACCTAGTGTTGGCTTGTAGGGGCCTGACCCAAGTTTAGAAATGTTTTTAGCCGAACAAATCCCGCATTACCAGCCCTTTCGGCAACAATCCATGAAGCGTGGACTGAAGTCTCACCCGAGGTAGTATGTGAGGGTGCTGGAACCAGGTTTCCGCACCCTTGGGATGTCGTGATGTGGTCTAGAGGGGTCGCAAACCTTTCTATGGCCTTTCGCTACTCAGTACTACTACTGGGCTTCGTGTAGATCCACACAGATGTGCTTTTTAATTAATGAATTTATTACAAATATGATCGTCTTTTTATAATTTTTAAGAAAATGTTTAATAATGAAAGCCAGTGCGTGCAATCATAACTTTGAAAAACATAAAATCATACAACATATGCATAAATCAAGAGATAGTAGATCTGCGATATCTCAGAAACAATTTATCTTTATTAATATCTTCCATCAATACAACCAGATCCGCCCTGCACACTCAGCTGCAAGGTTCCGCGCATACAGCTGCAAACTCTACGTACGTGTCAAATGAAGATCGGGTGCCAAAGTTACAACCCCAGGAAGTTGATGTACCAACTTACCCAAAACGGGGCCCACAATTTGGTGTTTCATCTTCTAGGGTTAAGTTTTGGAATGTTAAGGGTTTTCCATTGTTTCTCAACAATAAATAGGCCTTCGAGCCTCATTGTAACACAATTCAGAGGCATGTAGCCACCACATATCTTCTCAGAGATAAGCTACCATCGCCCTAGCTGATTTCTTTCCATTTCTGTTTGTAAGCATATTTCAATATTTTACATTAATGAAATGAAGTATTATTTCCGTTGCATCTTTGTGTATATAGTTATTTCTATATTTTTTTGCGTTCCTGTTTAAATCCAGATCAGTGGTAGCAAAGCAGTCTATTTTTTCTTTGTTTTTCTTTGCATGTCCCCAATGAGGTTGGGATATAAGGAGTTAGGGCTTGAACTAGTTGAACCTTTGCAATATCAGCCCCTCAAATCCTGACGGCCTCCCATGGTGAATGAGAAGAAAGACGAGGGGGCAGGAGATCCTATCAAAATCTTGCTCGAAGAATCCCTCAAGCGAAAAAGGAACGCGATGATGGACAACTTTGCCCAGATCCTTCAGCAGCTACCCAAAGGTGACGCATCGACTTCCAAAAGCTACTTTGGAAACGCCACGCCCTTTAAGGTACAAGTTAATTTTGAAATCCCCATATTCGAGGTTCAGATAGACGCAGATGCCGTAGATAAATCGTTGAATCTACTAGAGGGTTATTTTTCTGTTCATGAAATTTCAAGTCAGGAAAAGATTTTTTTTGCTCTTCTCAAAGCAGCCCCCCACGTCAAGGACTAGTGGGAAACCTACTACAAGCAGAAGAATGAAAGTACGTGCTCGCTATTTTCAGCCGCACACACTTGGGATTCATTCTGAGATGTCGTCAAGGAGTAGTACGACCCTGTCAAAAGCTATGACGACAAATACATCAAATGGACCACACTGCGGCAAGGAAGGGACAAGATGTGTCAAAGTTCACAAAAATTTTTCATACCCTTCACACACAGTTGGGTATCAAGGACTCTGAGCTGCATTTGGTACTCAAATACTGCAGCTGCCTACACAGATACATCGAGGAAGAGATGGAGTTCCTCAACATCTCCTCACTTGGCACGGTGTACCAAAACACTTTCAAAATCGAGGAAAAGTTCAAACAGAGGAAGCGAGACTTTGGAGTTGCAAATCTGAAGACCAAAGGACAAAGCCAAGGCGGGGTGACCCAAGACAACCCGTTGAAGCCAAGCAGTCACTGGTGGCCGAGTTGAAGGCTTCAGAACCAGATGCATGTTCCGACCTTGAGTCAAAACCCAACAAGGGGAATGGCAAAGGGAAGAAGATCATTGATGAGGAGCCCAACGTCACTGTTGCCACCACTAAAATCCAGAAGAATGAGCCTGAAGACGCAAAGGAGGGGGGGGCGCCTTTTCCACTCACAAATGTGGGTGAATGGTTCACTGCTGCAATTCATTCTTGACGGTGGGAGCCAGAAGAACCTCATTTCAGCAGAGGTCATGAATCGGTTGGGCCTACCGACTTCACTACACCTGTAGCCATATAGTATCGGGTGGCTTCATGAAGGACGAGATCTCAAAGTTCGCCAGCAATGTTGCCTTCCCTACAACATCAAGCCCTTCACAGATGAGGTATTGTGTGATGTTACACCTCTAGATGTTTGTGATGTATTATCAGGCCAGCCATACTTGTGGAGGCGACATGTTGTGTATGATTCAAGGCCTCGCACTGTCATTATTTCTTTGAATAATGAATTATACAAGATACTAGAGGTAGCCCCACCTACCGCCACTTCTTTGATCGTTGCTAAGAAAGGCAGCAAGATCATCTCGCAGACTAGGAAATTTCTTTTCTATCTAGTTCGCTCCCAAAGTAAGGGGAAGATCATAGCCACATCCATGACCCCCACGAAGGTTTCCTCCACGCAGCCGCAACAGTAAAGGGATACGGTCATGACAGAACACAGGAACAACTTCTCCTCACCAACAGGGATAACACACAAGCTTCAGGTGGGCAACAAATTCTGGTTGCATCTACAGAAAGAACGCCTTACAAGAGCCCATCAGAAACTCAAACCACTCCGACATGGTCATTACACCAGTACCAAGGCTATGGGAAACAATGCTTTGAAGCATAACATTCCTCCATTAACAATGTAAACTTTGAAACGGGAACTGTAAACTCAAAACGGGAACTCTAACCAAAAAACCCCTTAAAAACATCAAAAACAGTGCTAAAAACGAAAAGTGTTGATGCTGGAATAACACCTTTTTTTTTTTAGGGTAAATTCTGAACATGTTTTTATAATGGCGGTGAAAACCAAATTTTTGTGCAAAAATTGTCCAAAAAACACCCTCAAAACAGAAAGTGTTAACGTTGGGATATGAAATTTTTTTTCCCTTTTTTTTCAAGGGTAATATTTCAACATTTCGAAATAATAGAGTAAAATATTTTATCATGACCCTGAAAAAAATTAAAATTTCAAACAAATAATGAAGACATAAAATAAAATTAAAAATAAAAAAATTAAAACAATGAAAAACCACAAAACAAAAAAAGTTTAAAAATTAACAAAACATAAATTAAAGTATATACTAAAAAAATAAAAAAATAAATAAAAATATTAAATATAAAAAAAAGTAAAAAAAAACTAAATTAAAAAACTTAAAAATTATAAACAAATAAATAGTAAAAAAAACATATTTAAAAAAAATGGAAAAGAAAAGAAAAAAAAAAAAAATCTTGTAAACCATAAAAAAAATTGTCAAAAGAAAAGAAAAGAAAAGATATATATATATATATATATATATATATATATATATATATATATATATATATATATAGATAGATATATGGAAAAGAAAAAAAAAATTAAAACAAACTATAAAATTTAGGTAAAAATAGAAAAATTTAAAAGACATTATCAAAACACTAAAAAAAAAAAATGAAAATTAAAAACAAAGTAAATTTAATAAAAAAATAGAAAATTAATCAAAAAAAAATTAAAAACTACTAAAATTAAGATTAAAATGTTAATTACTTAAAAATATATTTATAAAGACAAAAAAAAATTAAAAAAATGTTAAAAAAAATTATCTAATAAACCATAAAAAAATTAGGAAAAAAAGAAAACAAAATTTAATATATATATATATTATATATATATATATATATATATATATATATATATAGATAAGTAAATAAAAATAGACAAAAAAAAAAAAAAAAACATTAAAAAAATTAGGAAAAAAAAAATTTAAAAACAAACTAGATTTAAAAAATAAATAAATAGAAAATTAACAAAAGTAAAATTAAAAAACTAGTAAAATCAACATTTAAAAAAAATAAAACTAAAAAAAAAAAATAAACAGAAATTAAAACAAAAAAAACCAAAAAAATTTAAAAATATGTCTTTTCAAGTTACTGTTTTATTTAAAAAAAATATATATATTTAAACAAATTTCTTTTGTTTAAAAATATATATATTAATTTTTTTTTAAATAATGGTTAAACAATTTTGTTTTTTTTATTATTTAAAAAAAAATACTTATTAAAAAATGTTTAATTTTTTTTAAACAAGATTTTTTTTTTTTTTAATTTAAAACAAAACTTTTAAAACTTTTTTATTTAAAAAAAAAATAAAAAAATAAAAAACGAACAAAATTGTGCCTCCGCCCGGGCCAAGGCCACCGCAGGCGGCCGGGAGGGCGGAGGGGCGATTACCGGAATCGCCCCTCCGCCCTCCCTTCTATGGCGCGGACCCGGGCGGAGGTCCTACACGCAGGCCTCCTTCCTGGGCCACGCCACCGCGGGCGGCCGGGAGGGCGAAGGGGCGATTCCGGCAGAGGTCCTGCACACAGGCCTCCTTCTTGGGCCACGCCACCGCGGGCAGCCGGGAGGGCGAAGGGGCGATTCTGGCAGGACCTCCGCCCGGGGCCGTGCCACCGCGGGCGGCCGGGAGGGCGGAGGGGCGATTCGATTCCTCGAATCGCCCCTCCGCCCTCCCGGCCACCCACGGTGGCGCGGCCCCGGTCGGAGGCCCTGTCGGAATCGCCCCTTCGCCCTCCCAGCCGCCCGGGGCCACGCCACCGCGGGGGGCACAATTTTTTTTTTTTAAATAAAAACTTTTTAAAAAATTTGTTTTAAAACAAATGTTTTCTTTTTTATAATAATTTTCTTTTTTATAATAAAAAACTTTAAAAACTTTTGTTTAAAAAAAAAAACTTGTTTAAAAAAAATAAACATTTTCTAATAATTATTTTTTTAAATAACAAAAAAACCAAAATGGTTTCACAATTATTTTAAAATTTTTTAATATATATATATATATATATATTTTTAAACAGAAAAACAATTTGTTTAAAAAAAATTTAAATTTTTTTAATTTAATTTTTTTTTGTGATTTAAATAAAAAAATAACTTTAATCAATTTTGTTTTTTATTTTTTAAATAGAAAAATATATGATTCTTTAAAATTTTACTTTTAAATTTTAAATACATGTTTTTTAATTTTTTTTGTTTTTCTTTTTAATTTTAAAAGAGATATATTTTTAAAATTTTTATATTTTTTTGGTTTTTTTCTTTTTAATTTCATTTTTTTTGTTTTTTAAAAAATGTTTTTAATTTTTTTTTTTCACTTCTGGTTCACGGATACCCATGGTCAGTGGGTCCGCTACGTCCAGGATCTGTCAACGCTAGGGTGGACCCCACCCGAAGGGGGTCACACCCCTCGGCCTATTTACTGACCTGACCCCAAGAGCTTTCGGGTTTCGACCCTGTGACCTCCCATTGGCGAGGCCCCGGCTTGACCGATTGAGCTAACCCTTGGGGCTAAAATGTTTTTAATGTTAATTTTACTAGTTTTTTATTTTTATTTTTGTTAATTTTCTATTTTTTTTAATCTAGTTTGTTTTTATTTTATTTTTTTTCTTGTTTTTGTTAATGTTTTTTTTTAATTTTTCCTGTTTTGACTTACTTAATTTTATATATATATATTTTTTAAATTATGTTTTTTTTTTTTTCAAATTCTTGTATGGTTTATGAGATAAATTTTTTTTATTAACATTTTTTTTTTGTCTTTTATATATATATTTTTATATGTGTTTCTTGAAGTAATCAACATTTAAAAAAATATAAATAAAACGACTTAAAAATTCGTTAAGTAATCATAATTTAAAAAAAAATGGACATAATAAATTTTAAAGTGTGAAAAATAAGTCCTCTAAAAAAAAGGTATGTTGTATAACACATTGCATCAACACGTTTCAAAATCAGCATAAAAATCACTAACATTTTTAAAAAAATATTTATATTTGATGCATAAGAATATTTAAATTGTCAAAAATATGCTCCAAAAAATAAGTATTGTATTCTGCATCACCACTTTTCAAAATCAGGTCACGTTTTTACTACCTCTATGAAACGCTACAAAACGGGTAATCGTATCGGCTATTTAAAATGCCAAAAACTATACTCTAAAAAAGACATGTGCGTTCATCACCCCTTTTCAAAATCAAGTCACATTTTTGCTATCTCTATGAAACGGGTAGCAGTATCAGTTCTCGTTTCAAAGGTTACATTGTTCATTCCTTCGCCTATACCAAGTATTCAATGTGTACCACCCTCAACCATGCTTCCCACCATTACTGGACACATCCAAGATTGCAGAACAACTCACCAGTGACCAAGTTCTAGACATTGAGGAACTCAACGCAATGGGGACCATTGCTTCCTAAGGGGGGAGGAATGATTGGTGGCCACCCACCTATCCCATTTGGAGCCCCACGATTGTCTCTTTCAATTTTCCAGTTTCTGTAATTGTAGCACAATTTACTATTTTTAGTAGTTTTTCGGGTCCTGAACTTCCGGAGTCATTTTTGAAGCCCTAAACAACATATTTTGGGAAATCTGGGAGCAATATGTGTCCATGGACTGATTTTGCTTTTCCCAAAGTTATATTTCTCGGATAGATCTTTCTAACGAGCTATCGTACGTGTCAAACGAAGATCGGGTGCCAAAGTTACGACCCCAGGAATTTGATGTACCAACTTACCCAAAACGGGGCCCGCAATTTGGCATTTCATCTTCTAAGGTTACGTTTTGGAATGTTAAGGGTTTTCTATTATTTGTCAGCAATAAATAGGCCTTCGAGCCTCATTGTAACATAGTTCATAGGCATGTAGCCACCACATCTCTTCTCAGAGATAAGCTACCATCACCCTAGCTAATTTCTTTCCATTTTTGTTTGTAAGCATATTTCAGTATTTTACATTAATGAAATGAAGTATTATTTCCGCTGCATCTTTGTGTATATGGTTATTTCTGTATTTTTTTGTATTCCTGTTTAAATATGGATCAGTGGTATCATAGTAGTCTGTTATTATCTGTTTTTCTTTACATGTCCCCAACGAGGTCAGGATATAAGGAGTTAGGGCTTGAACTAGTTGAACCTTTGCAAGACCAGCCCTGCAAATACTGACGGCCTCCCATGGCGGATGAGAAAAAGGACGAGGGGGTAGGAAATCGTATCAAAATCTTGCTCGAAGAAGCCCTCGAGTGACAAAGGAACACGATGATGGACAACTTTGCTCAGATCCTTCAACGGCTACCTAGAGGCGACACATTGGCTTCCAACAGCTACTCTGGAAATGCCACACCCTTTAAGGTACAAGTTAATTTTGAAATCCCCATATTTGAGGGTCAGATAGACATAGATGCCGTAGATAAATTGTTAAATCTGCTAGAGGGTTATTTTTTTGTTCATGAATTTTCAAGTCGGGAAAAGATTTTTTTCGCTCTTCTCAAAGCATCCCCCCATATTAAGGACTGGTGGGAAACCTACTACAAGCAGAAGAATGAAAGTATAGGCTTACTATTTTTAGCTGCACCCACTTGGGATACATTCCGGGATGCCATCAAGGAGCAGTACTACCCTGTCAAAAGATATGAGGACAAATACATCAAATGGACCACACTACGACAGGGAAGGGACCAAGATGTGCCAGAGTTCACAAACATTTTTCATACCCTTCACACATAGTTGGGTATCAAGGAATCTAAGCTGCATTTGGTACTCAAATATTGCGACTGCCTACACAAATACATCCAGGAAGAGATGGAGTTCCTAAACATCTCCTCGCTCGACACGGCATACCAATACGCTATCAAAATCGAGCAAAAGTTCAAACAGAAGAAGCGAGACTTTGGATCTACAAATCTGAAGACCAAAGGACAAAGCCAAGGTGGGGTGACCCAAGACAACCCGTTGAAGCCGCAAGAAAAGAACAACACCACGAAGTTGAAGAAGGACACAGGAAAGTGGTGTGAGTTCCACAAGAGTCCCACTCATAACACAAGTGAGTGTCGGACCAACTAGTCGCTGGTGGCCAAGTTGAAGGCTTTAGAATCAGATGCATGTTCCGACCCTGAGTCAGAACCCGACAAGGGGAATGGCAAAGAGAAGCAGACCATTGATGCGAAGCCCAGTGTCACTGTTGCCACCGCCAAAATACAGAAGAATGAGCCTGAATACCCAGAGGAAGGGGAGTGCCTTTTCCACTCACAAATGTGGGTGAAGGGTTCACCACTGCAATTCATTGTTGACAGTGAGACCTAGAAGAACCTCATTTCAGTAGAGGTCGTGAAGCAGTTGGGCCTACCAACTACACCACACTCGCAACCATATAGTATCGGGTGGCTTCATGAAGGACGAGACTCAAAGTTCGCCAACAGTTCTCCTTCCCTACAGCATCAAGCCCTTCACAGACGAGGTATTGTGTGATGTTACACCTCTGGATGTTTGTGATGTATTATTAGGCCAGCCATACTTGTGGAGGCGACATGTTGTGTGTGAGTCAAGGCCTCACTCTGTCATTATTTTTTTGAATAATTCATTATATAGGATACTAGAGGTAGTCCCACCTACCTCCACTTCTTTGATCGCTACTAAGAAAGGTAGCAAGCTCATCTCACAAACTAGGAAAATTATTTTCTGTCTGGTTCGCTCCCAAAGTAAGGGGAAGATCATAGCCACATCCATGACCCCCGCAAAGCGTTCCTCCATGCAGCGGCAGCAACAAAGGGATACAGTCATGATAGAACACAGGAACAACTTCTCCTCACCAATAGGGGTACCACACAAGCTTCAGGTGGGCAACAAAGTTTGGTTGCATCTGCAGAAAGAACGCCTTACAAGAGCCCATCAGAAACTCAGACCACTCCGACATGGTCCTTACACCAGTACCAAGGCTACGGTAAATAATGCTTTGAAGCATAGCATTCCTCCATTCCTTTGCCTGCACCAAGTGTTCAATGTGTACCACCCTCGACCATGCTTCCCACCATTGCTGGACACATCCGAGATTGCAAAATAGCTCACCAGGGACCAAGTTCAGCAGATGGAGGAACTCAACGCAATGGGGACCATTGCTTCCTAAGGGGGGAGGAATGATCCAGGTGGATGTTGGTGGCCACCCACCTATCCCATTTGGAACCCCATGACTATCTCTTTCAATTTTTCAATTTCCGGAATTGTAGTACAATTTACTAGTTTTAACAATTTTTCGAGACTTGAACTTCCGGAGCCGTTTTGAGGCCTTAAACGACGTTTTTTGGGAAATATGGGAGCAATATGGGTCCATGGACTGATGTTTCTCTTCCCAAAATTATATTTCTCAGATAGATATTTCTAATGAGCTATTGAACGTGTCAAATGAAGATCGGGTGCCAAAGTTACGACCGCGAGAAGTTGATGTACCAGCTTACCCAAAACGGGGCCCAAAATTTGGCGTTTCATCTTCTAGGATTAGGTTTTGGAATGTTAAGGGTTTTCCATTGTTTCTCAACAATAAATAAGACTTCGAGCCTCATTGTAACACAATTCAGAGGCATGTAGCTTCCACATCTCTTCTCAGAGATAAGCTACCATCGCCCTAGCTGATTTCTTTCCATCTCTGTTTGTAAGCATATTTCAGTATTTTACATTAATGAAATGAAGTATTATTTCCATTGCATCTTTGTGTATATGGTTATTTCTGTATTTTGTTGCATTCTTGTTTAAATCTGGATCAGTGGTATCAGAGAGGTCTGTTTTTTCTCTGTTTTTCTTTGCATGTCCCCAACAAGGTCATGATATAAGGAGTTAGGGCTTGAACTGGTCGAACCTTTGCAAGACCAGCCCCGAAAATCCTGACGGCCTCCCATGGCAGATGAGAAGAAAGATGAGGGGGTAGGAGATCCTATCAAAATCTTGCTTGAAGAAGCCCTCGAGCGACAAAGGAACACGATGATGGACAACTTTGCCCATATCCTTTAGTGCCTACCCAGAGGCGACGCATCGGCATCCAGCAGCTACTCTGGAAACGCCACACCCTTTAAGGTACAAGTTAATTTTGAAATGCCCATATTTGAGGGTCAGATAGATGCAGATGTTGTAGATAAATCGTTAAATCTGCTAGAGAGTTATTTTTCTGTTCATGAATTTTCAAGTCAGGAAAAGATTGTTTTCGCTCTTCTCAAAGCAGCCCCCCACGTCAAGGATTGGTGGGAAACCTACTACAAGAAGAAGAATGAAAGTACTAGCTCATTATTTTCAGCCGCACCCACTTGGGATTCATTTTGGGATATCGTCAAGGATCAGTACTACCCTATCAAAAGCTATGAGGACAAATACATCAAATGGACCACACTGCGACAAGGAAGGGACCAAGATGTGCTAGAGTTCACAAACATTTTTCATACCCTTCGCACATAGTTGGTATCAAGGATTCTGAGTTGCGTTTGGTACTCAAATACTGCGGCTGCTTACACAGATACATCCAAGAAGCGATGGAGTTCCTAAACATCTCCTCGCTCGGCATGGCATACCGATACGCTGTCAAAATCGAGCAAAAGTTCAAACAGAAGAAGTGAGACTTTGGATCTGCAAATCCAAAGACCAAAGGACAAAGCCAAGGCGAGGTGACCCAAGGCAACCCATCGAAGCTGCAAGAAAAGAACAACACCACGAAGTCGAAGAAGGACACAGGAAAGTGGTGTGAGTTCCACAAGAATCCCACTCATAACACAAGTGAGTGTCAGACCAAGTAGTCACTGGTGGCCAAGTTGAAGGCTTCAGAATCAGATGCATGTTCCGACCCTGAGTCAGAACCCAACAAGGCAAATGGCAAAGGGAAGCAGATCATTGATGCGAAGCCCAACGTCACTGTTTCCATCACCGAAATCTAGAAGAATGGACCTGAAGACCCAGAGGAGGGGGAGTGCCTTTTCCACTCACAAATGTGGGTGAAGGGTTCACCGCTGCAATTTATTGTTGACAGTGGGAGCCAGAAGAACCTCATTTTAGCAGAGGTCCTGAAGCGGTTGTGCCTACCGACTACACCACACCTATAGCCATGTAGTATCGAGTGGCTTCATGAAGGATGAGATCTCAAAGTTCGCCAACAGTGCCGCCTTCCCTACAGCATCAAGCCCTTCACAGACGAGGTATTGTGTGATGTTACACCTCTGGATGTTTGTGATGTATTATTAGGCCAACCATACTTGTGGAGGCGACATGTTGTGTATGAGTCAAGGCCTCGCACTGTCATTATTTCTTTGAATAATTCATTATACAAGATACCAGAGGTAGCCCCACCTACCGCCACTTCTTTGATCGCTGCTAAGAAAGGCTGCAAGCTCATCTCACAGACTAGGAAATTTATTTTCTGTTTGGTTCACTCCCAAAGTAAGGGGAAGATCATAGCCACATCCATGACCCCATCGAAGGGTTCCTCCACGTAGCCGAAGTAGCAAAGGGATATGGTCATGACAGAACACAAGAACAACTTCTCCTCACCAACAGGGGTACCACACAAGCTTCAGGTGGGCAATAAAGTCTAGTCGCATCTGCAGAAAGAACGCCTTACAAGAGCCCATCAGAAACTCAGACCACTCCGACATGGTGCTTACACCAGTACCAAGGCTACAGGAAATAATGCTTTGAAGCATATCATTCCTCCATTCCTTCGCTTGCACCAAGTGTTCAATGTGTATCGCCCTTGACCATGCTTCCCACCATTACTGGACACATCTGAGATTGCATAACAGCTCACTAGGGACCAAGTTCGGCAGATGGAGGAACTCAACGCAATGGGGACCATTGGTTCCTAAGGGGGGAGGAATGATCCAGGTGGATTTTGGTGGCCATCCACCTATCCCATTTGGGCCCCCACGACTGTGTCTTTCAGTTTTTCAGTTTCTGTAATTGTAGCACAATTTACTATTTTTAGCAGTTTTTTCGGGTCCTGAACTTTTGGAGCCGTTTTGAGGCCCTAAACGACGTATTTTGGGAAATCTGGGAGCAATATGGGTCCATGGATTGATGTTTCTCTTCCCAAAGTTATATTTCTCAGATAGATCTTTCTAATGAGCTATTGTAGAAGATCGGGTGCCAAAGTTATGACCCCGAGAAGTTGATGTACCAACTTACCCAAAACGGGGCCCACAATTTGGCGTTTTATCTTCTAGGGTTAGGTTTTGGAATGTTAAGGGTTTTCCATTGTTTCTCAACAATAAATAGGCCTTCAAGCCTCATTGTAACGCATTTAAGAGGCATGTAGCCGCCACATGTCTTCTCAGAGATAAGCTACCATCACCCTAGCTGATTTCTTTCCATTTCTGTTTGTAAGCATATTTCAATATTTTACATTAATGAAATGAAGTATTATTTCCGTTGCATCTTTGTGTATATGGTTATTTATGTATTTTATTGCATTCATGTTTAAATCTGGATCATAAGTTCCCCGTCCCATTTAGACGCCTTGGCCTTCTTTTGCAGCTTCGTCCATTCTGTTGGTCGTGGTCGTTTTAAGGGCAGGTCATGATCGTTTTAAGGGCAACCCCATGGTGGTTGGTGTCATTCCTTCCGTTCCTGTATCCGTGGCCGGCTCTGTGGTCACCTTCAGACCACTTCCGTCCTTTGTCGTTGCAACCCCTCCTGTTGTCACCTTACTTGTAGAAGTCTGCACTGCCTCCCGGGCCGCCCGTACTTCCGCAGCATGTTGTTCGTTCCGCTTTTATTGTGCTACGTGCTTAGCTTCAACCTTCTATTTTTGGATAGCAGTCTCACCGCGCCCCACCGCGTTTGGTCTGCACCACTCCGGTGGCCAGGTATCCAATACTGCATAGATAGCTTCGTCAATGGCAATGAAGGGAAGTGTAGTCCACGTCTGTTCTGTGTGGAACTAGAGTTTTAGAGACTTTTGAGGGCTTTCTCTCATTTTCAAGGCTTGATATGAAGAACTGAGGCTTAAGACTTGCAAAGGAGGAAAGTATGAGTGGTAATGGACTCACACAGATTGCAGAATGTCAAGGTGACATTTTTTTGTGCTACAAGAGGGATCCCGAATTATTAATAGAAGAAGAGGTTGTTCCTTTAGAGAAGCATGTAAGGCCTCTAATTTAGGTTTGCTCATTTATATTTCCCCCTTCTTTGTTTCTACTAGTTGGATTAAGCTCAAACATATAGAGCAAAATACTGAGTATAGGCATGGGGTTTCCTAGTTTTGGCACAAGTTCATGGTTTGACCAGAGCTTCCCTTACAAACGGATCATATTTTCTGTCCAAGCTTCATTGAACAAAAGTTACAACCAAGCACAAAGAAGACGGATACAGGATTGGCCAAGTACTACAATGTCACAAGGCTCTTTAAATTCAACCACATACTTCTTCAAAAGAGAGAACATAGTATTGGACAACACTTATTTACAAAACAAAAATGAAAAGACAAACAAAACAAAGTAGAGCAAAGTAAAGCAAAAATAACGAAGTAAAATAGTAGAACAAAAATATGCATGTTATGTACATAGATGGGGTGCAGCCCCAAATCACTGAAAATAACATTTTAAATCTTGGCCATTGACAGGAAGGTTTTCAATCTTCCTGTCAAGTGATTGCAAACGATCATGTGTTGGTAAAGTTTTTTGTGAACTATGTATGGACCAATCCACAGGGACTGGAACTTTGTGTGTTTGCCTTTTCCTTTGTGGGTTATCCCACTTCAAGACTATGTCACCCACAATGAAGCCAGTGTTCCCTGCATACTTTCGATCAAACCATCTCTTGATATGGTTCTGGTGGAGTAAAATTTTTTCTTTTTCTTTCATATGTCCTTCCTGTAACTTGTGTAATGTTTCCATCCTACACTGAACCAATAGACACGGCTTGCCTCGGGATTCTTGGGACAACCAGAGAGCAGGCAAGTAGATATTGGGTGGAAGGATGGCTTATTTTTCATATACAAGGAAGTATGGAGATTTGTTCAAAGAGGTATTGGGTGTAACTCAGTCAGCCCAAAGTGCATTCACCAAAGCAAAATTCCAGTTTCGTTGTTCAGAGTAAATTGTCCTTTTTATGACATGAATGAGATTCTTGTTAGTAGATTTGGTAAGACCATTTCCCTGCGGGTAGTAGTTAGCCAAATTTTTAAGCACAATACCATATTGCAATGAAAAATCATATAGTTTCAATGAAGAGAAGTAAGTTGAATTATCAAAAACAAGTGATACAGGAACGCCAAACATCAAAATGATGTTTTGTTGAAGGAAGTTGATGACTTCCTGGTCATTCACTTGTTTGAGCAGAATTGCTTCTATCCACCACATGAAGTAATCTGTAGCAATCAGAATGTAGCAGTGTTGCTTTGATGAATGCGGGAATATTTCCCCAATGACATCTAAGCCCCACTATTGGAATGGTCCATCCACTGCAACAAGCTGCAACGGGGTTGTTGACCTTCAAGTTTTGTCGGCACATCGCTGACAGACCGGGCACTTGCAAGCATAAGCATGTGCATCCTTAAACAATGTGGGCCAGTAGAAACTAACTCTCATGACTTTGTGTGCAATTGTGTTACTCGCGAAGTGACCTCCGACTGGTCCATCATGCATATCACATAACACTCTCTATGAATCTTGTGCCTCCAGAAACCTGAGCAAAATTCCATTGTTGTGCTTTCTATAAAGCACTTCATGCACCAACTGATAAGATAAGGCTTTGAGTCGAAGTTCCCTCTTCTTCCACTTAGAAAAGTGAGAGGGCATGATGCCATGCTCAAGGTACTAGCACACTTCTTTGTACCAAGATTTGTCATGTGAAGTGGGTGGTGCTCACTCTATATTGTACATATCGATTTCTTGCTCCCAATCGACGAGCTCCTCTTATTCCTCTTGCACATGCACTGCTTCTGCTACAAGCTTGCAGAGACTGTGACTCTTGATAGTGTGAACTAGATTGATCTCAAGATCATACTCTTGCAGTCCTATCATCCAGTTTGCACGTCTTTCACCCAACTCTTGTTGAACAAGAAGCGCTCTGATTGCTGGGTGTGGCACAAAGACTATGCAATGATTTTTCAACAGGTAGGGTCTAAAGCGTTTTACTGCCTTGTATACAACATATGCTTTTTTATTCATGGTGGGATAGTTGAGCTTGGGTCCCTCCATGCTCATGCTCATGAAGGAGATGGGGTGTTCGTTGTTCAACTCATCCTTTTGTGTGAGCACTATAGCGAGTGAATTGTCATAACCAAATGTATAAAGCAAGAAATCTTTGTTGAAATTTGGATTGTACAGCACAGGTGCATCTGCTATTGCCTACGTGATACGAGCAAATGCATCCCTTCCTTCTTCCCCCCAGTTGTAGACTGCATCCTTCCTGATCATGTATTGGATAGGTTTGAAAATCTGTGCATAATCTGAGATGAACTTCCAAAGGATGTTGATCTTCCCTAAGAAGGACTGCATAACTTTCTTGTTGACTTGGTGAGGAATCTACATGAGTCCGAACTCAGTCTAGATCAACCTTGATCCCACTCTTAGCGATGATACACCCAAGAAGGTTCCCCTTAGACACCGCAAATACGATCTTCTTGGGATTCAAGGATATATCATACTTTTGACATTGCTCAAAGATCTTCTTAAGATGGCGTAGGTGGTCTGACCGATTTCTGGAAAAGACTATCACGTCATCAAGGTATATCACCACACTATGTCTGATGAGCCCACGGAAGGTGATGTCAATAGCACGCTGAAAGGTTGTGCCTACGTTTACCAGTCCAAATGGCATTCTTCAGTAAGCGAACATACCCCACATGGTAAGGAAAGTAGTTTTAATTCTATTAGGTTCTGCTACCAGCACCTGGTTATATCCTGAAAATCTGTCAAGGAGAGAGAACATTTATGCTCTAGATATTATCTGCAAGATGTGTTCCATAGACGGCACAGAGTAGTTGTCTTTGTCTGAGGCCCTGTTAAGATTTTGGAAATCTATGCACAGGTGGATTTCCCCAGAATTCTTCCTTACAGGAACTAAATTTGAAACCCAATTAGAATGATGAACCTTGTAAATGATCCAAGAATCCAACAACTTAGTTAATTCTTTTTGTATGAGGGGTTCAAGTAATGGATGGACTTTTCTAAGCTTCTGCTAGAACGACTTGACCCCTTCTTTGATCAGGATGATGTGTTGGATTATTTGTGTGTCATATGTTTTCAAGTCATCACATGTCCACGTGAATACATCACGATACTGTCTGAACAAGTGGACAAAGGCTTTCCGCTCTTTTGACGTGCAACATGTACCGAGATTTACAAACTTCGGATCTCTTTCTATTCCCAAGTTAATTTGTTCATGCATCAGTGTAGAAATATGGGTTTTGGTGTTCCTGGGCCCTTTGAAGCAGTTCTGCCAGTCATATATCTTCTCGATTGAAACCACACCCTTGGGGATGGGGTTTCCTTTGCTATCATTAGTTGTGTCTTGCAGAGACTGCTCATGCTTGTCTTCAACTATCACTGCGTCTTTGAAGATGTCAATGTTGGCCATGAAATGTAGTACCTATTCATTATCATCAAAAACATGAAAATTAGTGATTTTGTCAAGGATAGATGGCTTATATAAAATTTCCATAGTAAATTTGTCCCTAAGCGGTGTCATCCTAGCACCTGCATTTTCCAAAGCATCTGCAGCTGCATTGCGCATTCTTGGTATAGATATGATGTTAAAATCTTTGAAATTAGAAATAAGCTGCCATACCTCTTGCTAGTAACTCTTAAGACGAGGTAAGACACAATGTATGGTGTTACGTACCTACCATACCTCAATATCTAAAACAACTACCACTTTCAGCATAGAAATGTTGAGGTTGAGAGCTTTCTGTAAACCTAAGACGAGTGCTTCATATTCAGCAGTATTGTTCATACACTCGAACTCCAAGCAGCTTGAGAGTAAGTGTTTTATTTTCCTTGGGTCGATCAAAACACACCTGACAATGGAGCCATCCTATGTTTTGGATCCATCAAAATACAAGGTCCACAAGTCATTTGTACAAGAACCACTTGTTGCGCTAGTACTTGCTAACACTATTGCTACTACTATTACAAAGTATTGTACAAGTTTCATTTTCACCAGTTGGGCAAGGAAGGAGACCCAAATGTGTATCTAGTGGGGTGGGGCTCTGTTGTGGAAGATAACACCCCAATCACATTTCTAGAAAGAAATTGCTGAACATAATTTTTGCGAAATATAACTGTTCATTCTGAACATTCAAGGAAGTAAAGTTGTGTTTCATGTATCTCTCTGAAAACACTCAAATCAAATTGTTTCTTCCCTAATATGGAATCCATAAGTGTGACTAGTTTGTAAAAAATTATCCTTGCAATTTGTTGGATTGGTCTCTACTGAGCAGTAAGCCATATGCTTCTGGGATGCCCACGATCACAGTGTTGATGCACTAGTGAACTCGTCTGTGGGACGATAACCGGATGATCACATTCCATATTCCACCAATGGCTGGTACACATGTTCAGTCAAGTTGGATGATCTGCGTGGTTGTACTGCTCCATCGCACATTGATTTGTTTAGCAATCAAGAGTGGCATGACATTGATTGATGCGTCAGAGTCAACCAAACTGTTGTGGACATTGAAGTTGAAAATTTTGAGAGATAAGAAAAATGGTGGGCAGAGCAAGTTCACTTCTTCCATGCGAAGCACATTGAGTACAAATGCGAGTGATCCAGGAGACTTACTTGGTCCCTTGTTGGAAGAGACAACATTGTCTGTGGAGGTTTGGTAAGCTCATACAGAAATATGTTCACACGGGTCTTCTTCATGTCTTCAACAATATTGTAATCCAAAGTGGGAAGACTTGTGTTTGTATTGTCTGGTGAAGAGTTTATAAGTTTGTTTCTCATGGATGTATATTTCATTGTAGCTATCTTCCTAGACTTGATTTGTATTTTCTATGTTGAGGATGCTGGTGGATCAACTTTTCAGAGCATTTTCTTGAATTTCTCTTTCGATGTCTCAATCACAATAGGAGCCCCTTGACTTCTCAATTTGTATCGACTATTCTCTTTTGGGGGCTCCTTCTGCGTGGTTATTTTCTTTTGAGTAGCATTAAGACATTAATACATGTTAACCACATGCCCAGAACTTGGAGCTTCATCAGATGCAGCATCCTTTTCATCATCTTCATCTTCCAGCTAAACCTGCTCACTAGCATTAAAATGATCATTCATCCTTGAATCCATGTTTCCCATAATTCAATTCCAATCTGAACAAGTCTTCTATGAATGTTGTGCTTAGTGGAACTCACAAAAGTTATCCTTCGAAATCAGGTCTGTTTGGAACACAAAATTTGAACTTTGTGTAGATTTAGCCATGTAGTTATTTCTGCTACTTGATGTCACATTCTTCTTGTACACAAAATCGAGAGGCCTACTACTCACTGGTGTCTCGTGTGTTCGTTTCATGAGTTCTGCTACTTCAGTTGTCAATGACTTGAGGAGATGAGTAAGGGTCTCAATTTCACTTGTTTCTTTTTCCTTTACCTTACTCACAATAGTCTGAGACCTCCTACCTACGCCTTTGGAGTCCTTAGCTGGTTCATCATCTACAATGACTCCAATCGCACGCAAGTCTTTCTCCACATCAATTTCTTCTTGGAAATTTTTGAAAAGTGTTGGTTTCACAGCTTGCTTGACGAACTACGCAATGTTGGTCAGTAGTGCAGACGTGTAGTAGTCGACTGTGATGGAGTCATGAGGTTTAGTGTCTATAGTGAACTTGTTTAAAATATGGTTAAACCTTTGGTTAAAGTATTTCACTTTCTCTTTCTGCTCCATCTTAAGACTACCCAACTCTTTTAACAACATGGTAGGGGTTTTGTCATCAGCAAATTTCTCAAGGAAAATTCTCTTGAACATCCCCCAGTTCTGAATGGAGTAGCAGGAAGGCTATGATACCATTTAGCCACTCTTCCATCCAAGGTACACGGAAACATTCTACATGCAACATCATCGTAATTTACCTCAAGTTTCTACAAATGTAGGTAGAACATGTCTAGATGGTTTTCTGCCTTCACTGCTCTGTCAAGGTCATACTTCATTAACAACTTCTCTGCGTGCCTTAGCATCTTGTGCAAGGCTCCCGAGAGTTCCAATGGGCCCTGTATTATCCATTCCATATTTTGATAAGCCATATTGTCTTCTTCTTCGTACTCCTCATCTTCCTCTCAACCAGATAGTTCAACCTCTAAATTTGTTGGTTCGTCTCTACCTCCTCCGTTGCCTACGCCAGAACCTAAGCCCAAGAGTGAGTTGTTATCTTATTCTCCTTGTAGGAAAATAGGAGGTTCCTCTTCATTCTCAATAGATTCTATCAACTCTTCAAGAGTGGTGAGGATTACTTCTTCAACAGATGAGACTACCACTCCTATGGGTGTACTCTTTTGCTTCCTCTATGAAGAGGGAAGATTGTGTACTCCTAGAATTAGTCCGACAGGTTTGGAAAATTGATGGGTGATGGGATGAATAGAGCAAAGGTGGTGATATGAAATTTCTTGTTCGGGTCTAGGAGGTGAGGAGTAACCAACTTTAGAGTTGCGCATGGGAGAGAGGGAGTTCATTTTACTACCTTGACCAGATGATGGATATGTGGGGTTGAGAGGACATTCATCCATATGCTACCAGCGGCCCTCCTTCTAGCACCAGAAATGTTGACAGTGTTGGACCCACCAACATTCATGGGATATCCCCGGTATGAAGTCCCAAATAGACCTCACACCATTTTGTGTAGGAGTCCCATCTGGTACGATGACCTGGTTTCCATTATCTTAGAAATTTTCCTTAGCTCTTGTTTTTCAGCACATGAGAGTGTTATGCCTATAACTTCAAGAAAGTGAGGTAAGTGTGTGTGGTGAGTGATTAATGTAAATATGTGTCTGGGTTCTCTTACTGTCAAAAAAGGAGGGGGGGGGGGGGGGGGGTAAAGTGAGCCTCTTGATCAAAGGGAATAGTCCCAACCCAAGAAGAAACACACATGAGCAACAACAAGGGTCTGTCAAACATCTAGGGAAATAGTCCATAGAAGATACGACAGTTGTGAAAACAAAATTTCAAAGGAAAACACGTACACCATCTAGTGGAGTAGTCCACACGGGGGTGACAGTCATTAAATCCAAGAAAACACAAAAGATGGTATGTCTAATGTTTGGTGGAGTAGTCCACACGGACAAGACAACAATTACAAACACTACAACACATCTTCAATAATGTAAGTACTAAAATAACCGAAGTAGTTCAACTATCTTAGTACAAGTTAAGAAAACACACATTACAAACGTTTAAATAATATTCTTCCAAACAGATACAAAACATAAGTGAAAACGTGTTGGCCTGAGACAGGCTTCTGAATTAAGAAAAACAACCAAGACATATATGTACACCATACATCACTAGTTGCATTAGTGGGACATTGGAGCCACTCCTCACTCCACAAAGAATAGACTACAGACTCTCAAGGCTATGTGGGAGGAGCCAAGGCGAAAATTCCTTTGCTCATATAATGAGGGGTATATATAGCCAAGGGGGAATAACTGACCCTTGTGACTCTTCGACTTCCCTCATGACCATTTGACTTCTTACGACTTTTCGACTTACGTGACTCTTTAACTTCATATGTGTGTCTATGGGACTTTCACATTACATTACATCTTATTACAACAAGTATGGCCGATAGTAGTGATGTGGTCGAGACAACTCATGACACAACTCAACATGACACCACTGACATACACTGGCTAACTGTGGTGTCTGTGTCGATTTGTTATGCTGCTGAGTGATGGTGTTCTCTTGGCGTAACATGTCTTCGCCTCCTTATGGCAAAGTGCATGGGGTCTTCAATGGTCTTGGTATTTTCTTTATTATGCATGTGTATGTGTCCCTTTCACTCGTTGCTCGATGTGCTTCATGTGTTTGGTCAACTATGAGAAAGTCTTATAGCATGCGCCCCTTCTTCATCCCATTTTTCGTCACACCATGCTTCATCAATGTACCTGTTCCTGCAATCACTCATGACAAAACAATATCAAATCCAAAATCTCTTAGTCTAACATGAAGCATTATTCTCCGTTTCAGTGCAGGTGACTAGGAGAGGGACAAGGTACTGAGGTTGCATAAAGCACAGTTCAGGGTAGGATGTGAGGCTCTGGAGCACTATCAAGAAAAACTGCGCAAATTTCATTGGGAGGAAGATTTGCGCAATCAAGAATAGTAGTGAAATTTTCGGGGTAACACCCACCTAGGAGACAAAATTTCTCAATTTCTGGGAGGAATACTATGCAAGGTGTTGAGGAACTGCTAGGCCAAATTACGGAATTCTCAAGGGGAGCACTAGGCAGGTCATCCAACTAGATCTACTCTACATAGTCTCTCCTGAGAAGAAAGAGAGGATAGCAGGAGGCAATGGCAGGAAAATCTGTTTATTTTTCTAGAAGAGGACAGGATCAGGTTGTAGAAGTTGCTGGTCAAGGTTGCGCAATTTTGGGAGAAGTCTGGGACAGGTAGCGGGGACTCCCGGACATAACTGTACATTTTCTGGGCTGAGTGCAAAGTGAGAAAGAAGGGTAGGTGACATTCAAAACTACACAATTTTCTTAGGGAGAGTAGAGCAAGCTAGCAGAGAATCTGCATGTTAAATCTACGCAATTTCCCAAGACAGTGCAATGACAGGCAGCAGAGGCCTGTCCCACATGTCTACACAGTTTCTGTAGGTATTACAAGGTAGGTAGGATGGATAAGTTCTGTGCAGTTTTGGAGATCAGTGAAGCCCTAGGTCATAGCTCAATTAATTTATTCCAGTTGACCAGAGGGAGGCTTGATGGGTGATCTTCCGGGAGGCGCAGGATGAATCGGTTTTTGGGACAACTTTTGCATTGTTCTGGGAGATAGTCAGCTGGCTCATTTCAAGAATTACGTAGTTCAGGCTACCTAGAGGACAACCTCAAGCTCTGCACAATTATGGGCAATAGTTAAAGGTCACTAAGAACAGGGTATGGTTGAAGGAGGGTTGTCTGATAAACAGATTTTTAGGAAAAATGACGAAGTGTGAAAGCAAGTGTACTTGTGTATACATGACATTATGATCACACACTTAGTACCACTTGATGACAAGACACCTCAAAGCAACAAGACAAGCATGTGCTCTATGGGACTGGCTCAATGGTTAAGAGTGCCAAGTGCGACACTTGAGATAGATCTTCAAACGACCGTGACAACACTTGCACAATAATGTTTACAACTTTGTGTGTGAGTGTGACCAATTTTCACAGAGAGAAAATAACTCATGCACACAAAGTTAAATGTTCAAAATTTCCAGAACAAAATCGCAAGCATGACATAGCAATGAACATGCCAAAAGACGATCGGTGGTCGATCAAGAAAAAAGGGTGTAATGACTCGAAAAGAGCTCATAGGATGAGCCCGAGTGTTTGCAACCATAAAAGGGAAAAACCAAGGAAGGCTCCAAAATTTGGATGCAGGCCAAAATTTTGGAGGGTGTTGCAGCCGCTACAACAAGTCCATACAAAGGTTTATAAGGCATGAGGTTAGAGGCCCGTATACTTGGGAGGTGGTGGAAGAGGCCACGAAGGACATAGATTTTTCATGGGGAATTGTCCGACATCCCTTTGAATCTTCCTACTAGACATAGAGGTCGAATTCTATTGAAATATTTTAGTAATGTTGATGTAGCCTCTTTTCTACATGATAGATTCATTGGAACTTTGGGCTAGTTCCCCCACCATGACCAGGTCACCATTTATTTTTCCAAGCATTTATATGAATATTTTATGTTACATATGAGTTCAGATTACATTGATATCAGATCTCATTATTATGGACATGGCTTTGGACATACTTATGAGCACGATGGGGCTCGTATGGACCCTGGGCATGTACCACCACCTCCGAGATTCTTGCCACTACTGTCTCGGAGCTTAGTTTTACCGACAAAGCTAAAGGACTTATCGCAACTTGGTGGTGAGACCATGGAGACTATTGCTGACAACATGTGAATGCCATTGGTCAGTGTGTGTGTGTTGCATTGGATGGAGAGATTAGGAGACCACCATTGTTTCCTCGTGACCTACTAGTTCCCATATATGATGATGCATTTCTCATGAGTTTACCCTTTAACCATCTTTTGACATATACATGTATGTATCATGATGCCATTCATGAGACTTGGAGGGTGCACGACCTACATGACACAGACGATATATATATCTATCTATCTATATATATATATATATATATAGAGAGAGAGAGAGAGAGAGAGCGAGAGAGAGAGAGAGAGAGAGATATGAAAATTTTCACTCTTATTATCAAATTATGCATAATTAATTATATTAATTTCTAGTTCATATTTGATTGCATTTATATTAATAAGTTCATGATAACATGTAGGAACAACCCAACTACATGGATGATCTTATGAGGTCATCTGAGGGGGCAGTTGATCAACCAGGCCATCCTCAACCAAAGCATGTTTCCATGGATTCTCCTCCACCTCATATGTTCACTAATGTGGAGGAGAGTCACTATGTACAACGACATGGACCAACAGTTGAGGTAAACTTTTTTATTCTGATTTGGACTTATGCAAGAATGTAACAGAATGCATATATAAAAAAAAACATAGAAATGTAGTAGAAATAAGTCTTCGTTTGATTAATATCAAAGAACTAAAAGAAGCTTACATACAGAATGGAAATAAACTAGCCCAGGTGATGGTATCTTATCTTTGAGAAGAGATGTGGTGGCTACATGCCTTTGAACTATGTTACAATGAGGCTCAAGGGCCTTTTCATTATTGAACATCAAATGGAAACCCTAAACAACCAAAACTCTAACCCTGGGAGATGTAACACCAAGAGTTTGTGGGCCCTGTTGGGGTTAGTTGGGCAGCCAACTTCCTAGGGTCGTAACTTGGTCATATGATATTTGTTTGGAGTGTATGATACCTCGTTGGAAAGGTCTCTCTGAGTACTACAATATTTTTGGTGCCTACATCTATGGCCTTGTTTCGTGTAGAAATTATGTTGTGGATTTGAAACTACTCATGAAATTTACTAAAACACAAGGCTAAAATCTACTCCATTACTTTGTGGAATTCAATCCACAATTGAGATCAAAAATCATAAACATGCAAGAAGAATTATCACACATGCACAAATATTTATCTAGGAGAAAGCAGCTGCTCAAAACCCCTCTTATCTGTATTGCATTAATCAAATAATAGAGATGTAATACATACGCTTGCTCAATCCTGAGCACAACCTGCAAGTGTATAATCTATCTCTTTTCCTAACTGGATGATTTTTGCCAACACTTAGCCAATTTTAAATCCCTCTAATATCTTATGTCCTTCTGTTGTTCCTTGAGTAATTAGACCACTAGTAATTAGGAAATTCCACAATTTGAATTGTGCAATTCCTTTAGGTTGATCCTTTGAATGCATGCACCACTTGTACACATTGAAAAAGTCTACAACTGACAGTACACTGGCTTGGAATCTCCATATCAACTGAGTAACTTGAATTCTCTACATGCATCAATTATTTTGGGTTGACTGATTAGTTAACTAGTTGATCACTAAGTGTGGTTAAAGTCACACTTCCACAACTTGACCTTCCACTAGTTCCTCCAACAGTTAGAACTAGTTTAACTAACAATAACTCAATTTAACTGAATTAGATTGCTACAAATTAGCAATAAATCATACTAAACTGAAATCAAGCTTCCCCAACTTGAACTAATTGAGTTAACTAAGTGACAAGTGCCATTTCACCTCGGCTAACTACCTCCAATATTTCTACTGATGTGGAAATTTGAATTTTCTCTAATTTGACCAAGGCAAGGTCAAACTGAGATTTTCTTGTTGCATTTTCAAAACTCCATGTCAGAAAGAAAGGGATTATCATTCACCCCTATCATGACTCTATGGAACTAAAATTTCCCTCTGGACAATTTTTTTTTCAAAATCTCTGCATCTTGTTCCTCTGTTGGAATGTATTCCAGCAACATAATTCACCTCTACACACAATCCTGTAGATGGTGATATCAGATATTTATATTCTTGGATCGATCATGAAATACAATATTTTCAGAGAACTTGATGCAACTCTGATTATCAGAGTAGATCATAGTTGGATCCATCTTCTGACCAAACAGTCCCACATGAATCTTTCTCATCTAAATCACCTCACATGTTGCTTGACTGACAACCATGTATTATGCTTCTACTGAGTTAAGTGCCACAAATTTTTTCTTCCTACTGTACCAGGAAACAATTGTGGACCCAACACTGAAAATTCCTCTTGATGTATTGTTTCGGTCTTATGGGATCCCTACCAAATCTGCATCTATAAAGCCACATAGCTTCACTCCCTTTTTCCATCTGTACCATAGTCCAAACTGGGTAGTACCTCTAAGGTATTGTAGAAGATTCTTAGCTACCTTCCAAAATAATTTACTTAGCCTAGCCATAGCTTGAATTAGTTGGTTGACTGAATAGCACATATATGGTCATGTGTTCACAACATACATTAGTGAACCCATAAACTGCCTATAAGTGGTAGCCTCCACTTCCTCACCTGAAGTGGCATCCTCTTTCCTCCAACTGGTCACTAGAGGAGTCTCTATGGATTTGCTACTCTCCATGTGGAACTTCTTAAGTATCCCATTTACATACTTACCTTGATAGACAAATAGTTCCCCATCTCATTTCCATACTTCCAAACCAAGGAAGTAGTGCATGAGTCCCATGCCCTTCATTTTAAATTCTCTTGCAAGGTCCTCCTTGAAAGGTTTGATCAACTTCTCATAAATATTTAAAATCAAATCATCAACATATAATATAATAAACAACAATTTACCTTCTACCACAATATGATAAAGGTTTGCATCTGCTTCACTTTTGGTGAAGCCCAACCTAGTGAGATAGTTGTCAATCCTAGTGTACCAAGCACGAGGTGCTAGCTTCAAACTATACAATGCTCACTTGAGTCTGCACACATGTGACTCTTTATCAAAGCTCTCAAAATATTTTGGTTGCTCGATGTACACCTCCTCCTTAATAAATCCATTGAGTAATGTTGTTTTTACATCCATCTAGTGGATCTTCCACCCCATTTGTGTATCAAGTGCTAGAATTGATCCAATGGATGAGTATCTTGCTACTGGAGCAAAGGTCTCCTCATAGTCAATTCCCTCAACTTGAGAGAATCCACTGGCCACAAATCTAGCCTTATACTTCTCTATGCTTCCATTTACTGCATGCTTTACCTTGAAGATCCATCTCAAACCCACAATCGATTTATCCGTTGGTCTTGGGACCACTTCCCAAACATTGTTCTTTACAATGGAATCATATTCTTCCACCATTGAATCAACCCATACAAGTTTCTCTATTTCTTCCTCGAAAGAGGATGGATTTGTATCTACAATCTTAGCCATTAGATCCATGTAAATGGTGTACTGATCAAATGACCTTCTCTACCTGCACTCTGAAGTGGGTGATCCCACGTTCTCTCTAGAATCATGCAATAATCTCTCAACTTCCTTGGTTATTTTCCTTCCTTCTCTGGATGGTTCTGCTTGAGTGGATGTCTCCACTCCATGCGCCTCAATTTGCGGTTGCTCCACAACTTCCCGAGGTTCTTCCTTTGGAGCTAAAAGTTCCTCATTTGGTTGTAACTGAAGCTCCCTCTCAAGAGAACATCTCATTTCTTTCTCCTCATAAAACTTTACATTCCTTCACACAACTATCATTCTGAGGCATGGCAAGTACACAAGGTAATTGTGAGGAGTTTCTGTGTAACTCATAATTACCCCCAACTCTAATGTCGACTGCTTCTTCCTTGATTCTTTGGAGACATGGCAATAAAAAAAACCTCGAAAAATCCTGAAGTGTGACACATCATGCCTCCTTCCTTAGAAAGCTTCCTCTGATGTACTCATTCCAAGAATCTAATCAAGACTCCTATTCTGTAAATAAAATGTTGTTTTACATGCTTTAGCCCAAAAATGCAAAGGTAGGTCTTGGTCATTCAACATTACCTTGCTTCTCCCACAATTCAACATTTCTTCCTCTCAGCAACCCCATTCTATTGTGGGTTATGGGGTGTTGTCAACTCCCATCGAATGCCTTCTTTTGCAAAAAAAAATTAAACTCTTTTGACACGTACTCACCTTCATTATGGCTCTTGAGAGCCTTCACCTTCTTGTCGGTTTCTTTCTTAGCCAGTTCCTTGAATTCAACGAACTTGGAGAATGTCACATCTTTCTTCCACATGAAGAAGATCTAGCACTTTCGTGAGAAATCATCTACAAAGATAACATAATATTTGTGCCTAGTAGTGTAGGTTGTCGAGAAAGGTCCGCAGACATCGGAATGGATCCTTTCAAGGACTGCATGTTCTTTGTTGTCCCGATTATGGAATATGGATTTTTTGTACTCCCCCAAGGTACACCCTTTGCATGTATCATGTTGTTCACGTGATCCTTTGGGGAGGCTTGTGGTTATTTGTTGCATAATCTTCAAGGCACCATGATGAAAAAATGGCCAAGTATTCTATGCCAAATTTCATCGACATCGCAGCTTTACACCTTATCTACCTTTGGGCTTAATGAAACATAATATTTCACATACAACTTATACAATTTATTCACATGAACCCTGATCTTCTTCACCTGTCGCATGGATATGTGTCTCAAGAATGCTTTCCCTTTGCTGAAGATCACGTCGTAACCATCGTCTTCCAAAACTACAACATAGATGAGATTTTTTTGTAGGCCCAAAACAAACATGGCATCCTTGAGTCTGAGAGGGGAGCCCAAATCCCTCTGAAAGGTGACCATACCAATCACAGTCGCGTTATACCTTCCATAATTTCCCATCTCGATGTGCATATGGAGATCTTTCACCTCTAGGTCACTGAAAAAATATCTATTCCTTGTCATGTTGAACGAGGCACTACTATCCAAGTACCACACACTCCCCATCATTTTTCTCACCACGCATGTGATGAGGGTGAAGTCAAGCTCGAACTGTGAAGCCAAGGCTTCACCTATCACTCCTCCCGAGGTATTCTTGCTTGCCTTCTTGTGTGGACACTTCATGGCATAGTACTTGAATTCACAACAATAGTAGCACTTAATTTTGGACAAGTCTTTCTTTCCCCCCTTGATTAGATTCTAGTTTGGATTGATATTTATTCCCTTTTCCCTTCTTTGCCTTTCCATCCAATGCACATTTTTCTTCATCCTCGCCCTTGGATGAAGTCTCATCTCTAGTATTCTGCCTTATTTCCTTGTATACCAAATCGAACCATAAGTGTTCCCAATTTGGTAGTTTCTCGCTCCCATTCACCGAATATTGGTAGTTATGTCAGCCCTTGGGAAGGAATAAAAGGGCTAGGCTTACCAAATCATCATATAATACTGTGACACCAACTCTTGCAAGTTCATCACGACATTGTGTGAACATGCTTAGATACTATTGAATAGATTCATTCTTCTGCATCTTGATATTTCGAACTTTATCCTTGAGCATAGTTTCCAGTGGTCGCTGCTACTCTGGAACAAATATGTCAGTGCTTGCCACATTGAATAAGAAGTTTCTTTCCCAAGGAGGTTTGAGACAATGTGGTCTTGTACTCCTTCTAATATTATTCTCCTCACCTTGGCTAAACACTTCTTCCATTTTGCTAGATTATGAGCATCAACTGATCCTGGTTTCAGTAAGTGATTATCAAAAAATTCCTTCAATCCATTGTCTTCTAGAAATGCCTTCATGCATCCCTTCCAAGAAAAAAAGTTTGAGCTTCTCTCAAGGGAATACTTGAGTCTTAGTCCATAGAAATCCACCCTTCTAGCTCTAAAGAATTGATCTTGCAAATTTTATCCTCCTAATAAACAAGTTAGAAATTTCTTCTCTACTGTAAATCCTACTCTGATACCATGTATAAATTATGTTGTAGATTTGAAAATGATCATGAAATTTATTGAAAACAAGACTCAAATCTACTATATTGCTTTACAGAATTCAATTCTTAATTAAGATCACAAATCATAAACATGAAAGAATTATCACAGATGCACAAAGATTTATCTAGGGGAAAACAACTGCTCAAAACCCCTTCCTATCTGTATTGCATTAATCAAATAATAGAGATGTAATACATATGCTTTCTCAAGTCTGAGTACAAAATTCAATTGTATAGTCTATCTCTCTACTCAATTGTGTTGAAGAAAAATGTAACTAGGTTCGATTTTCATGACATTGTAATTATAATTTTTGTAAAGTAAGAAAACAAATTTATTATTCCTTGATGCATAGGTTTCATGAGCAAGAGGTTTATTTTATATATGGCTCCCAATGAAGGTGTAGCATTGATACAATAGTAATAAAGCACTCGATGAAGGAGAATTCATGTTGCAGTAGTGATCTAGCCGTAGAAGCAATCATGGTACAACAATGATGATGATGATATCAATAGTGATAAAGAAGAGGATTGGTATCTTGGTCTTGGAGTGGCCTAGTAGGTCAATGGTCATGATCTTGGTATTCCTCAATTGAAATCTCCATAAGAAGAATTTTGTGTGGGTTTTCCTCTCCAACAGGGAGAGGTTTTGGCCCTGGCAGGATGCCAACATCTTGTGTTCTTGTCTCTTTGTTTTGGTACCTATTTGATGAACTAAAGAAGACACACTCTAATAATAATAAGTGAAGATTGGTATAAGAAGAAAAATTGAAAACACCTCACAAATAGTTATCATGCTAAGAAGAATCTAATTAACTCTAATTGCCCTAGATTCTTCAACATGGTATCAGAGCTAGGGTGATAAAGTCAAGGAAAGGGAAGCAAAAAGAGACACTTAAGGATCAGCTTCAAGGAGGCAATCAAAACAAGTTGAATGAATTGAAAGGTCAATCTTCAACAAGTAGTAAACAACAAAAAGACAATTCAATCTTAGTTAAAGTGAAGTCCCAATGCTAGTTATCATAATTCAGATTGCAGTCAAAAGAAGGAAAACACAGTACCTCTCACAGTTTCAATGCTAGCCCCAAATTGGGTGTCATTACAATCTATGTCACACCACAGAGATCTCAATGACTTAAGTCTGAAGCAATTTTGGTGCTTGGTATTGAACAATGCTCGAAGGCCTAAAATATCTTTGCTCATACTAGTCAACCCAAGCAAGGTTCTACTCCAAGCAAGGAGCACTACAACAAGGTTACAAGGATATATAATCACATCATACATTACAACAATATCACTACAGCAAGAGAACACAATGCCACATCTCGGATGGGCATCATGACAATACTCTCAAATTCTTGATTTTGATTTCATACCCTCACAAGGAATCAAGTAATCCCAACATAATATAAAATTAGTAGTGCTTGGTGCTGAACAAGGCAAGGAAGTCTCAAGAAAAGTCTTGGAACTCAATTGTACTAGGCAGCTCAAGCAAGAATCTCATTGAAGGAGATCATTAAAGAAAGCATCAAGGTGAAGATTTCATCTTCACGTGACAAGTAAGTATCTTTTCATTCTATATTAAAGTTTGGTTAAATGACTTCATGAGCGCAAGGACATCTATGAATTGGATGGGTTATCAAGATTCCTTGCATGAAGAAGGAGGATAGACATAGTCCTCTAAGTAGTTGAAGTCATCAGCAGGTCTCCTCTAAACTTATGAAAAGGGATATTGTTTGGTAGTTTAATTGATGTTAAATTACATACATAAATTATTGGTCAGGGCTAGTAATTTGATGAAGTGTAAATGCATGCTAGAAGCCTTTTATTCCAAATTAAATAGAGTTATTGAAATGCACATTTCTTCTATCAATAAATTAGTTATTCCTAGAAAATAAGATTAAATCTACAATGATGATCACACTCTCTTGCTTGAAACTACTTTTTCTTATAAAAATATCACACTTGATATAAATGAAAACTAATTCCACACTTTGCATAAGTAAAAATTATATACACACACTCAATTGCAGAAGCAAAAACTACTTTTAAGCTCTTCACATGTTTGTTTAAATAGCAATCATAATTGCATGAAAAAAATGAAACAAACTCCTTTTTAAAACACATTCACACTTGCTTGAATTAAAGATCACACATACTTGAAATTTAACATCCAATTCTACAAATTAAATCCACTGTCTACAAGAAAAATAAAGTCCTATTTCATTTATTAAAGTATAAAATTATGTCACTGCTGCTAAGATCTATCCATGTGCATCTAAATTCTATGAATAGAAGAAATGATTAGTAGAATCGACTAAATTCAAATTGCTAAAAAAATATTAATTCTAAATTAAAATCCTACTCACACAACTATGCTACAAATCTATATCAATCTTGCTTCACTCTACAACAAAATGATTAAGCAATCTTAATAAAACAATCCTAAGCATTCATTCGAAAATAAAAACTAAGAATTTAAACAAACTAATGAAATGCTACAACAAAACATAGAATTGAAATGCTATCTACAGTTAATGAAAACCTTACAAATCAAGGGGGCCCTCCCACGAGATGTAGGCAATAGCACAACTCCTCTACAAGGCTAAATACGCATCGATACCATGCACATCAAAGGAATGAAACAAAAACAAATTCTTGTATTTGCAACAACAAAGTTTTTCAAACAATAATCTCCACCTCATTAAATAGATTACAATGGTTTTATAGATCTCTGAAGCAACTAGAAATTCAGAATTTCATTGCATGAATTCTTCCATGAGATCTCAACAAATCAATTTGAGAAGGATTTTAGGATAAAATATGATCCCAAATATGATCATAATGATATTCTTGCCACAAATTTTCTAAATAACAGCTCATTCTAGCTTATTTATTGACTGTGCATTAAATGACAATTAAAAAAACGTATATCCACGTAATCTGCAAAATAAGGCTCCAAAGTTCTTCAAAAATCTCTCAAATGGTAATGAATTTGACAAAATGGAAAATAAAGAACCTAATTGTGCCCGTGTTGAACAAAACCCATGCTTTCGTTTTCGAAAATTCGCTTTCATTTCCTCAGAAAACACGTTTGAAGTTGACTGGTCAAAACTATTACGTTTTGGCCTTGATTTGATGTTGGAGGTCCACACGTGCGAGTTAGGTGGTATTTGACCAATAGAAATCCATATTGGAACCTTTTGAAACAATTTTCATGTGAAGGATTTCCTTCTAGAGCGGTGCTACTACTTCAACCATTGAGGTGGCTACAGAAAATTGACAAAATTGCAGAAACTTGAACTTGCTAAACTGTCATTAGTTAAAACCATGCAAAATTCTTCTTAATCTACTAAAAAAAAAAAAAAAAACGATTCTAATTAACCACATATACATATAGAGACACATCATGAAGAATTATGGTGAAAATGGTGGCAAGTGAGTGAAATGGTGCAATGGATGGTTGGAAGTAATGGCTTAATGAATGACAAAGACAAGTGGAAATAATGACAAATCAGTGACCCAACATCTCTCCACACTGAGATCTTTGCATGTCCTCATGCAAATAACAAAAATTGATCAACATATTCATTCTAGAATGTATCTTTTGGAATGACTTAACTTTCTTACACCATTTCTTAGCAAACTTGAATAGTTGTCTAGTATGCTTTGTCACTTAAATTTGTTGTGCATTCTGCCACTGACCAAGGCATTGACTGACCTATTAGAGTGACAAGAGTGCTTCTTTGTTGCATTGAATGGTAGATATCATTTCTCAACCTTTTTGCTACATTCTCCATCTTCTAGTTTTGCTAGGCCACTACTCAAAGTTCATCAACCTGTGATTTCACTTCAGAATTTGGAGACTGCTAGAAAATGTCAAATTGTGCAACTTAACACATTTTAACTTGTTCAATGAAGAAACATACAAAAACAATAGAATTATGGACATCTAACTTAGAAGTCTGGTTCTTGTAACATTGTTTCTCATGTAACATGTGTATTCACAAATGACAATATTATTGATATGAATGGATGGATGGAGTGGATTTATGAAGTCAAGAAAAATGATCAAAACCAAGTCAACAAGGTGAAAAAAAACAAATGAATTCTTCACCCTTGTAGCCTGCTCATCATTTGAAAAATGGGATATCATGAGATATAATAGGTTTTAATGGGTTATGATAGATTCAGAAAGGCCATACAACATAAGTGAGATATATTTTCAATGTCCATATATTATATGTTTTGTAGTTTACTTCAAAGAAACAAATAAAATGTTACCTTTTTTTCTTTTGACAAGATCTTTACAAACTGGTCTTTGAAGTAAGTGGCCTTGATGTTGTTGATCATCATGTTGTTGAAGCTTTTTTTATACTTGATATATGATGTTGGACTTAATGTTCACGTGTATAAATGTGTCTCTTTTCAAAAACCTCAACCATTCCAATACTTCATTCTCAAAGGTAAATGCAATATGTAGTACAACTAAATTATAATACCCATGAAATGATCCAATAGTCCTCATTAATGAAGCACATCATTCAACTACCCATTCAACTTCTAATTATGCCATACCTCCAGTCTTCAAAGTAATCAAAGTTTGGTCCTAAAGACTTGTTGATTGATTGCCTTTAATTACTAGAAAGAGCATCTTGAAGTCGACATCTCTTCTAACTTTTGATGTGACAACCTGCCTTAATGCCTCATGAAACATCAATTTGTATTCACTTGAATAATTTCCAAGCCTCTTCCATGCATCTTACAAAACCATAAGCATAGGTTGTATTATGGTTTCATATTCTTGATTTTACTTTCCTTATTGATTCCATAATCAACTTTTAGCAAGAAAAACTTGCCAAGTTGCTTCTTGAAATTGTCTTCATTTCCCAACTTTTGAATTCATCTATTGCAACCTTGTATGCTGAGTTTATATTGTTGTCATAAATATTTCTTTTTGAACAGAGAAAAATTTAATCAAAATGAGTAAAAGTGAAAGGGATGGTTGATGGTATGAGTGGTCTGCAAAATGAAAGATATGGTGGCTAGTAATGGTTAATGGAAAAGTGGTTATTCATCATATTTTCCTAAATTTTTAATAAACTAAAAAGCCTTATGCAAGTTTTTTACCTCAAGTTTTACCTTTTGAAGAACTTGAAATGTTGAAGTAGGGGTTGTAGATGTTGGAATAAAACCATTCTATCGGCAAATAGATTCTTGAATCTTGGGCTTTTGAGAATTCTGAAAATGACTTTTCATGCCATCCAGTGTTGCACAAAAACATATGCCACGAACTCATTTTAAGGCCAAATTGAGTGCTTCAAAATGGAAATGATGTATTTTTACCTTTTCTACTGCCTCATGCCTTCAGAATCCCATTTTGATGAAGAAAATATGTTTTTGTGCAAAAATACCAAAATATGGCCTAATCTATCCACAATGGTGAAAAATGAAAATCTGCCTTAAAAACCCACTGAAAAGTCCTGAAAAATTGCACTTTTTTGGAATTATGCATGCGATTTACTCAATTTATCATATTCTGAGAAAACCTAGAAGCTCAATATTTTTTATTTCTTCTCCAATATCTTGCAATATTTGTGCCAAAACTGCCTCTGGAACAATATGCTACAATGAAATCAGGTTGTTACAACAATAGCTACAGAAACTGCAACTTTCCGTAGTTGTTGCACAAAATGTCAATTTTTGTAGAAAGTTGTTTTCTCTGAGTTTGAATTGCCGATTTGGTTTGTGTGTTGCATGCTGAAGTAGAAACCATGAAACATATATTGACTTAAATAAGCCCAATTTTATTGATTTGCTTTGAAAAAGAAATGAATGAAAAAGAGTTGTAGTGGTGCCATCATGTTGCTGTTGAAGAACAAGATGAATATGTTGTTACAAGATAAAATGTACTGCTGCAAGTTGTTGTTGATTCCATAAAACCATTAGTCTTCATCACAAACCAAATTCATGGTACAATTATTACCATGCAAATGAATGTGTTGAAGTTGAGCATGGAAAGAAATCATTGGATTACCGATCACTGACGAAAATAATTAACCAGTGCGAGACAACTCACTGATAATTTAAATCAATGTCAAAGTACCTGAGTGCATCTTGACAGGGACGAATGAATGTGTTGAAGTCGAGTCACCTGCAAGATCTGACAATCAAGAGACATTGTTGTATTCCCATTGTTGTCAACGAGGAGGCTTGCCACTGATGTATGCAAGTTCCGAGGCACTCCAAATAATATTTGATATCGATCCCAGATAAGATATTGAGGTCGATGGGACAAGATCTGTTGGAAGGTGGGCCTTAAGGAATCCCACATCAGCCAACTCAAGCATAGAACCAAAAATTATTTGAAGAACCATAATAAAATATTGAAACCATTATAAAATTTCATAATGTATTGTAAACTTTTCTTGCCAATTGTCTAGATTTCAAGCAAAGCTCATGTCCAATTGCACCAGTAAGCTGGTTTTCACAATAGGACTTATTTTTCAATTTACGTTTTTTTATTTTTTATATGTCCTACTCTACTTGAAAAATAAATCTCGTTCAAGTATATGAATACTTCCAATGCAGCCATGTGTGTAACAAAATAATAGATAAACTCATATGCAGGTTTGAAATATACTCTTTGATATGTACTAGTATATGAGAGACCAACTGACTTGATTGAGAGGATGTTAGAAGATATTGAAGAATGGAGTATTGGGATCCAATGACTGTCTTGAACCAAGATTCAATGTAATATTATCTTCCTTGGCTTCCTGATATCATGCCATGAAAGTCTTCAAAGATGTGATCTCCATTCATAGAATCTAGTGATAGGCATGCATGAAACTTTTCAATCTCAGATTCCAACAACTACTCTTTATCGACGGGCATCCATGATTCTTGGACATTCTCTAAATCTTCTTCTTCTGGTTGTTGTTATTCAATGGCAACTAGAGAATCATTTTTCAAGACCTCAAAATTGTCATTGGATTGAGGTGTTTTATTATTGGGGATTGAAAATGGTTGTGCAGGTAGTGGAGTGGGAATGGATTTTTGGGGTGTTTTTTGGTTGTTAATGAGAAAGGTTGGATTTAGGTTGATTGATGGTGAAATCGATGTTCTGGTGGAGGTGAATGGTATGGATAACATTGATATTGGTATTGAGGATAGTGAAGGAAAGATTGAGGATATGGTGGATTTCTTCTGTAAGGCCCATGCCAACCTTGTTGCCAAGATTGATTTTCAAGTTGGGATTGAGATGGCCAAGGTTTCCAAGGCAAGGGTGTTTGCCAATTACTTTGAGATTGTTGTGCATATCCCTAAAATTGTGAAATAAGATCTTGCATCATACTAGGTTGATGAAGTTGTCGTGGTCTTCTTGGAGCTACATAATAAGATTATTCTAGTGTTTGATTTTCTCCCTAGTAAACTGCCTTTAACCTTGGTAATGATCGACAATATTTAGTAGTATGTGTTCTTGCACAAATTTCAAAAATTTTAATGTCATCAAGTGGACATTCATGAAAAGCATGTTTCTTTCTGCATTTAGGGAAAAATATAAATGAAGCAACATTCTCAACCTTTTTTTTTTTGTTTTGCATTCTTAGCATATCAATTTGTTCATTTAATTACCAAAAATGTCTAGCAAATTGTTAAGTTCAGTTTGACTTACCAATATTGATGTCGACTTACTTACTTTGTCCATAACTGGATCCTGAGGGGATCTTCCATACTTTGCTTTTCCTCTTGATATGTTCTTGCACAGTTCACAAATCTCTTAAAATGACAATTGAGAGACATCTCCTTTTCCCACAAGGTTAAGAAGATCAATCCATTCATCTTTATAGCATTTAGTAGGAGAGTTTTCGATGTGTATGATCCTAAATTATGCAATTTAGATATTTTGACATTATAAGTAAGTCTCTCTACTAAATATTCTAAGATTTCATCATATTTTTGGTTCATCTTAAAGACTTAATTTCTAAGGTCATGGTGTATGCAATAATCTTTGTATTTTTCCAAAAATAGTATTTTCATATCATCCCATGTCCTTATAGAATTGGTTCCTAAAGTCATGAACCATCTAAGAGCTCCATCCTTCAATGTTGTCGGAAACAAATTCAAATTTTCAATGTGTAATGAGTAGCCATAAGATCTACAAATTATTTCATATTCAAAAAGAAAGGTTTATGGGTCTTCTAATCTCATACCTTTGAAATTAGGAAGTACAAATGGAGGGATGTTCTTCATATGAGCATTGGCATTAGTTTATTGAATGGGAAATCCAAAAGGATATTCCTCATTGTCATCATCTCCATCCATTTCTTCAACCTCCTTTTAACCTCTTCTTCTACCTGCAAAAATAAGAATTCATGATGTGGATGTGTGGCTCTTACTGCACCATGTGATATAGTATGGGTTGTAGGTGATTGAAGTTTTTTTTAAATGAAAAGAAAAAGATTACCATGTACACTTCCCCGAGAATGATGCCAAAATTTTTGGTAATTTAATTGATATTAAATTACTTACATAAATTATCGACTAGGGCTAGTAAGTTGATGAAGTGTAAGTGCATTTTATGTGCTAGAAGCCTTTTATTCTAAATTAAATTGAGTTATTGAAATGCACATCTTCTATGAATAAATTAGTTATTCCTAGAAAATAATATTAACTCTACAATGTTGATCACACTCTCTTGCTTAAAACTACTTTTGCTTATAAAAATGTCACACTTGATATAAATGAAAACTAATTCCACACTTTGCATAAGTAAAAATTATACAGACACACTCAATTGCAGAAGAAAAAACTACTATTAATCTCTTCACGCATCTGTTTCAATAGCAATCATAATTGCATGAAAACAAAATGAAACAAACTCCTGCTTAAAACACATTCACACTTGCTTGAATTAAAGATCACACATACTTGAAATTTAACATCCAATTCTGCAAATAAAATCCACTGTCTACAAGAAAAATAAAGTCCTATTTAATTTATTAAAGTATAAAATTATGTCATTGCTACTAAGCTCTATCCATGTGCATCCAAACTCTATGAAAAGAATAATTCTTAGTAGAATGGACTAAATTCAAATTGCTAAGAAAATATTAACTCTAAATTAAAAGCCTACTCACACAACTATACTACAAATCTATATCAATCTCGCTTCACTCTACAACAAAATGATTAAGCAATCTTAATAAAACAATCCTAAGCATTCATGCTAAAATAAAAAATAAGCATTTAAACAAACTAATGAAATGCTACAACAAAACATAGAATTGAAATGCTATCTACAGTTAATGAAAACCTTACAACTCGAGGGGGCCCTCCCACAAGATGTAGGCAATAGCACAACTCCTCTGCAAGGCTAAATATGCGTCGATACCATGCACAACAAAGGAAAGAAACAAAAACAGAGTCTTGTATTTGCAACAATAGAGTTTTTCAAACAATAATCTCCACCTCGTTAAATAGATTACAGTGGTTTTATAGATCTCTGAAGCAACTAGAAAATCAAAATTTCATTGCATGAATTCTTCCATGAGATCTCAACAAATCAATTTGAGAAGGATTTTAGGATAAAAGATGATCCAAGACATCATGAGAGGCGAAATGGGCTCACGAAAAGGACAGGGTTAGGGTTTCATGCGCATCTCCTGCGGTTCGTAGGGCATCGGATTCGATAGCTTCGCGACGGTCATCTGCTGCGGTCACGGTTCTGCACTCTACAGCTGCAGCTTCACCATCGGAATCCTCGCCTGTCCCTTTCGGTCACCGACATAGTATCAGTTATGGACAACTGGGAGAATGAAGCGGTGGATTATTCGGCGGATCCCTCGCCGGAGAATGTTATTTTCGGGATTCCTCATTTTACCTCTCGCTCTCAGCTCCCCCATTCCGCATCCTCTTCTATTCCAGCGCATCAATCTTTTCCGGCTCCCGTTCCATCCTCTGCAGAAGTTTTTCCTCCTGTATCTCCGCCTTTCGAGGTTCCTCCGCTTTCGCCTGGGTCTCTACAATTCCTGGCCTCCCATACTCCCCCATCGCCTGCATTTGACCCTCTGGCGTCCATCCCTTCGGTGCCTCACCCTCCACAGACATCTACACCTGTGACTCATCCATCTGCCTCAGGTATCCGCCCTTTTGGATGCTTTGAGACGCCTATGGTTTCTTCCCTCCCCACTAACCCTTTTCCCCGGGAAGGTATCACTAATCCCCTGGTGGATCATCCGTCGGCCCCCGATCCGGATCTAAAAAGGTAAAGTGTGTCAGATCGACAGCAAGGGACATCTCCATCAAATTCGACGAAGCAAAGCCTCTAGGCGACTATATGGACATTGCGAACACCGTGTTGGTTGGGCACGTCAGGGGTCGATCATACTCGAGGCAGAGGCTCAATCTTTGGGTTAAGGAGATCTGGGGTGGAGTCCTTTTTGACCTTCCAGAGGTCCATGTCCTCCCCAGAGGATGGTTCTCTCTTAAATTCTCCAAGGTCAGTCAAACAAACCTCGTTTTGGGCCGATATTGGCATATTGAAATGGCCCCGGTCCTTCTCAAGCGCTGGAATCCCCTATTCGATCCAGAGCGCGAACAGCTCGGTGCCGGACCAATCTGGGTGAGACTCCCAGGTTTACCAATTCCATTCTGGGACGAAGAAGTCTTTATTAGGGTTGGCAATGCCCTGGGGACATATTTGGACTACGATCGCACTTATGTGGAATCTGGGAATCGAACACTTGCACGGATCTTGGTTCATCTGGACACTCGAGAGGGACTCGAGGAACAGATCACGCTTCAGTGGGGTAGGTGCATTCGTGTTCAGTTGTTGGACTATGAAGGGGTTCCCTTCCGTTGCAGACGATGCCACAAAGTGGGACACCTCGTGAAGGACTGTCCACTCAATAAGAAAGCTACAGATTCGGTGAAAGGCACCCCAGCGACTACCAGAACAGCTTCCCCCATCATATCTCGCCCTCCTTCTGCTGGACCAGCCACTTCGGCTTCTCCACCCGCGGACGATGCTGGGATCTGGAGATCCTCGCCTCCAAAAACTAGGGCTCGTTCGGCGGCAGAAGCGGGTATGATCTCTGTTTCTTTTCTCCCAACTTTGCATTCGTCTATTGATGATTATCATGCCTCTGGTCCATCTGCACATATATCCATGATTCCCTGCACATTATCATCTCCTCTTGCATGCACTGACCCTATTATCTCTACTACATCTCCCGAGTCTTTCTCCTCCCCGTGCCCATCCTCCCCTCCTCACCCTTATTTCCTTCGGTCTCGGAATCCATCAAAAGAGCAGGCTGTTGGTCACTCGGGTCTGGGCATTGTCATACCGGAGGGGACATCATTGCATACCAGAGGGAGAAAATCTCACCTTTCTAAAGCCATCAAACAAGCTGGGGCAGAGGTGGTCTCTGGCCGACAAGCGACCATTGACGGGGTTCTTAGAGCAGGACACACCCCGAGAGGTGTTCCCCCATGAAGTGTCTTTCTTTTAATTGCAGAGGACTGGCTAGTTCCTCCAAAAAACTAGCCATGAAGCGGCTCATTGATACTGAGCCTATCGACATTATCATGCTACAAGAAACCCTCTGCTCTGCAGATCAAATTATTCGTGTCATGCAAGCCATGGTCCCAGGATGGAGTTTTTTTGCAAATGATGCTGTGGGACGATCTGGGGGTCTAGCCATTGGATTAAACCCTCGGTCCATAAATCCTATCTCAACCTGGGGAGGTGCAGGGTTCATTGGATTGGATTTCTTCTCGGCTGATCTTGGCATGGATCTCAGGATTGTCAATATATATGCTCCATGCTCCCAGAGAGAATCATTCTGGCGGAATACTCTTCAGCTACCCCTGCTGAATGAAGACCATGTTATTATTGGAGGAGATCTCAATTTCTCTCTGGGTTTCAGGGAGTCATGGGGCACTGAGGCTCAAATTGACTCTATCACTAATTATATGACTAATCTACTGGAACAATCAGATTTCTCGGATATTCCTTTGCAGCGTCTCCTTCCTACATGGTGGAACCGACGGGTTGGGGATGCTGCACTTGCCCGCAAACTTGACAGATTTCTGTTAAAGGGCCCTCTTCTTCAGCACCTGCATCTCTTCAGACAATGGGTTGGCTCGGGGGGGGGGGGGGGGTATCGGACCACAATCCTATATACCTGGAGATTCAGGGTCCTTCCAAGAAACCCAAGGCACCCTTCAAATTTAATCCCTCTTGGCTGAAGGATCCGGACTATATCCAGATGATAAAGGATTACTGGGCCTCTCATCCCATCAATGACTCTGCTCCTCTTGCCAAAGGTTTCTGCAGGAACCTTTCAAAAATCAAACATATTACTATCAAGTGGGCAAGGGTGAAATTGGAACGTGAAACAGCACAGCTCTCCCATATTGAAGCGGACTTATGTTCACTCACCGATGACAGAGGACAGGGCTTCATGACAGCTGTGGACAAATGTAGGCTTATTGATCTTGAGAATCAAAAAGCCAAGATTCTCAAAGAGTGAGAGGAATCCATTAGATTAAGGAGCCGAGATTTATGGATTCAAGCTGGGGATGACAACACAAAGTTTTTCCATAACTTTGCAAAGTGCAGGAAGGTATTTAATACTATCTGGAAGCTCCCTACCCCGGATGGAGAAATAGCGGACAATTTCAATAAGCTCTCTCACCTGGGCATCACTCATTTCAGGAACCTCTACAAGAGTCCACGAGAAGAAAATTTACTGGATATTATTAATGTGGCTAACCACTTCCCGAGATTCGTGGAGGAAGAAGATGTGGAGACCTTAACTGACCCGGTCACTGCTGAGGAACTGGAAGGAGTTCTGAAATGGTTCAAAAAAGAAAAAAGCCCGGGGCCGGACGGATGGACCATCGAATTCTACACAGCTTTCTTCGATGTTTTGGGTCAGGACTTACTACAGGTGGTTGAAGAAAGCCGGACTTCTGGATCATTATATCATGCCATCAACTCTACATTCATCGCTCTCATCCCCAAATCTGACTCCCCAGCATCCTTTGATGACTACAGACCCATCTCTTTGTGTAACTGCCTCTATAAAATCATCTCGAAGACCATTGCAAATCGTCTTAGACCTATCCTCTCCCGTTCCATTGCCCCGCAACAATTTGCTTTTCTCAAATCTAGACAAATCCATGAGGCCATTGGACTCGCTCAAGAAGCCCTCCATTCCATCTGGTCGAAGAACTTAAAAGCCATCCTCCTCAAAATCGATCTGTCAAAAGCTTTTGACCGTGTCAGCTGGCTCTATCTCAAAATGATCCTCATCCATCTGGGTTTCCCTCATGCATACATTTCTTGGATCATGGCCTGCATTACCACACCATCTTTCAGTATTCTTATCAATGGTTCGGCCACAAATTTTTTTCATTCGGAGAGGGGTCTGAGACAGGGGTGTCCTCTATCGCCCCTTCTCTTCCTGTTGGTCATGGAAGGTCTCAGCCGCCTCATGGAAGCGGCCAAGCGATCTGGAGACATAGGGGGCCTTCGCATAACTGACCTTTGCTATCTCACTCATCTACTCTTTGTGGATGATGTTCTTATACTTCTCAATGGCAGTGTTCGTGATACTCGAACTTTCTCAAAGATTCTACAACTTTTTTCCTCTACCACGGGTATGATGCCAAACCAGATGAAATCAACCATTACCTGTGCACGCACATCTGTACAGGAGACCCAGACTGGCCTACAAGCTTTTCCTTACTCGGTCCACCCCCTGGATAGAGGTCTCAAATATTTGGGTTTCAATCTGAAACCTACTTGCCAAAGGATTGCTGACTGGGTCTGGTTGGTTGCCAAATTGGAGAAAAGACTCACAGGATGGAGCTTCAGATATCTCTCCAGGGCTGGTAGACTGGTGCTCATAAAGTCTGTATTAGAAGCCACCCCAGTGTTCTGGATGGCCCTAGTCTGGATTCCTAGAAACATCCTGGGGCGGCTACAGCAGTTATGCATCCGATACCTCTGGAATGGGAGTCAGGATAAAAGAGTATTTGCATGGATCGGATGGAAGAAAATCTCATTGCCCAAAAAGTGGGGAGGATGGGGACTAAAGGAACTGCCTGAATTTGCAAAAGCACTGGCCGCCAAGATGGGGTGGACTCTGCTTACTTGTCAAAATCTCTGGACACAGGTAGTCTATTATAAATACATTTGGCCTCATAATATTTTGGATTGGGCCCGTTTCCCTACTTGGTCAACAATGGGATGCTCATCGGTTTGGAAGGCCTTGATTCAATCCCTTCCTCTCATTCGGAACAATCTTGCTTGGCGCATTAATGATGGATTGACAGGCAGAATTGGTTTGGACCCTTGGATTAACTGTGGGGGTAGACATATCCTTAATCCAGATCTTATAATGCACCTTCAGGCCCGGGATATCCGACATTTTGCACAGATCGTAGACCAACAGCGCACTGATATATTTTCCCAGGCTTGGAAATCCGCTCAGCAATTGGATCTCCCTTTACAATGGCATCAGGAATGGGATCGATATACTGAGGCATTATCTGAATCTCACATTCGTATAAAACAAGGACCGGATGAACTTATTTGGTGCATTGCTGATCATGGTATATATGCTCCAAAATTTGGATACACTGCTCTCATTTCTCACCGAATGCCTGAATCGTTACAGTCATGGTGGCAATCCATTTGGAAGCTTAAGGCCCCTCCACGGACCAAACTTTTCCTTTGGTGTGCACTAAACGGCAATGTACCCACAGGGGAACATCTCACCCGCAGAGCCATTTTTGGCCCATCATGGTGTATCTTCTGTAAAAATGCATCAGAGACTCAGGATCATATATTCCTCCTCTGCCCTGTCATCCTCAACCTATGGAACAACATATGTAATCTGTTGGGTATCGTTGTCAATTGGAAAGGGATCGATATTAGGCTTGGGATACTTGGTCTCACTGTCATCCGGGCACTAAATTACAAAACCTTCCACCTGTGGCTACTTGGAATATATGGCTTGCTCGAAATCGGGCTATATTTGAAGACCAATTGATATCATGGAATCGGGTAGAGGCCACCATCATTGCAGCATATCATGAGTTACCAGACCCTCCACCCCCAAGACCGAGATCCATACAGCCCATGCCCAAATTTGATAGATCCATCCCGTGGGCATTCTTCGACGGAGCAGCTAATCAGGATGGATGTGGCGGGGGTTTTGTATTGCACATAAATGAACACCATCGATACCTTGCTAAAATGGGCTTTGGCAATGGATCAAATAATTTCGCTGAGCTCTCTGTTGTCCACAATCTTCTACATTTTGCATTATCACATCATCATACAAGAATCAATATATTTGGAGACTCATTGTTGGTTGTTAACTGGATTAACAATATCACTACTTGTCATACACACACTCTCAGCAATTTATTACATGATGTTCTCATACTCAAAGCAGCATTTAACCATTGCACATGTTTACATATTTACAGAGAGCATAACAGCGAGGCTGACAAATTATCCAAAGAGGCCTCATTACTTCCCCGAGGCGAGGGGATAATAGTGGAGCAGAGGAGTATCAATTTTACCACAGGCCATTCATAGATCAAAGAGAACAAAGGGACAACAGTCCCAACAGCTGATAGTCAATGGTGTTTTTGTTTTTTGTTAATAGACATATATAGAACATGGATATTATGTTTATAAACAGAGTCCTCTTTCGGACAATAGATAGAATGCACAGTCAGATGAATGTACACAGAACAGTTTTGCTTATACCTACAGAACAACACCTTGATGAGGTGAATTTTGTATGAACAATCCAGTAATGCCTCGGCATCTGCTTTATGTAATTTTCAAACATTAATGAAAGTTACTGATTTTTCCAGTGGAAAAAAAAAAGATGATCCAAAATATTATCATAATGATCTTCTTGCCACAAATTTTCTAAATAAAAACTCGTTTTTGCTTATTTATTGACTGTGCAATAAATGACAATTAAAAAAAAAACGTATATCCACATAATCTGCAAAATAAGGCTCCAAAGAGCTTCAAAAATCTCTCAAATGGTAAAAAATTTGAGAAAAAAGAAAATGGAAAACATAATTGTGCCCGTGTTGAACAAAACCCATGTTTGTTTTCCAAAATTCACTTTCATTTCCTCGGAAAACACATTTGAAGTTGACTGGTCAAAACTATTGTGTTTTTCCCTTGATTTGATGCTGGAGGTCCACACGTATGAGATGGGTGGTATTTGACCAATAAAAATCCATATTGGAACCTTTAAAAACAATGTCCATGTGATGTATTTCCTTCTAGAGTGGTGCTACTACCTCGACCATGGAGGTGGCTACCGAAAATTGACAAAACTACAGAAACTTGAACATGTTAAACTATCATTAGTTAAAACCATGCAAAATTCTTTTTAATCTACTAAAAATAAAGGAAAATGATGTTAATTAACCACTTAGACATATAGAGACACATCATGAATAATTATGGTGAAAATGGTAGCAAGTGAGTGAAATGGTGCAATGGATGGTTGGAAGTAATGGCTTAATGAATGACAAAGACAAGTGAAAATGATGACAAATCAATGACCCAACATATATTTATGAAAGATCCCCTCACATAGAAATATTGGAGACATCAAAGTGATGTAGATGATACACTCATTCTCTTAAGGTGCAATAAAGAAGGTCACATGATATCTGATCTACATGAAAGTAAAAGATGGAGAAAGACAGGTTGATGGCAAAAGTATTGAAGGATAAAAGAACTCAACCATGGGCAGAAAGGAAAGGCAAGGTCGGTCCTCAAGCAAGAAATAATAAGTATAGCTAAGACTCAATGCTATGGAAATATTTTGGAAGCTCATATCACCAGATAGATGGAGGAAGCTGAAGAAAAGGGCCAAGAAAAGAGGGAGTAACAAATCTCTCCTATGAGTAAGATGATATCCCTCACAAAAGGGTCCTATCATAAGCTTATGTTATAAGATATGAAAATGATGATAAGATGCATCGTGGCATCATGGAAGAATTAGAAACAAGGGCTTGTGACATCAACATGGGAATCATGAAGGATAAAATCTATGATGAAAAAAACATCAAGGATATAGCTCTTGAAAAAGGCAGTGTACATTCAAGGAAAGAATCATCTAGGACAAGGCTCATCATACATCAAGTCAAAAATGAAACATCTTCCAATTGGGGATATACAAGATCCTCAAATTTCTCTGATGGAATCCTAATCGTAGGGTTCACTGATATAGAGAGGAAGCAAGTGTTTCAACAACAACTCCAACTTATGGAATCCATGAGATAATGGTATGATGACATGACGCAGATCAAGGGATTGAAGGTATCTTCAATCAAGGAAGTTGTTGGAAGAAGCCTTGATGACTTGAAGGTAAAAATAAGGTATGTATGCTTGTGTTTATTATTATAATGGCATATCATATGGTTGCAGGTAAAATGGATCATTACTTCTATCTTGAGAAGCATGATCAAGAGTAAAAGGATCTCCTCCTCTGAAAGGATGCAAGAAGACATAAGACACACTAGATGAAATCAACACAATATGTCTTCATATGAAGTTTGAGGTGGTTTATCACAACTAAGAAACTCTGATTAAAACCACCTAGGAATGGAATGTGTAAGGAAGGAAGAGATCATGAGATATGCAACCCTGATGAAGGCGATCAACATCCAAAAGATAAAGAAGACTTGACTAGAAAATCTCACGGAAATATATTAAGAATCTGATGGAAAAGATGAATACCCTTGACAATGGATATTTTTGTGAGATGTGTCAACATGAATGCCAGATGTTGTTACCTACATAAAGATGTCATGATGAAGAACCACTTAGTAAGGTACAATTTGATGATATATTTTGATTTCTTAAATAATATCTGGATAAGTTCATGCAGGGCTACTTACAAGTACATCTAGCATTCATGTGATAAATGGAAGAAGCATGATGAGAAAGAAGTAGTCATATAACGAAGGTTCCAGATGTGAAGAAAGCCACTTTCCATGAAGAAAGGAATGACATGACGAACTAAGAAGGAAAGTGATCAATGGTTGCTTCCCTACAAAGAAGAAGCTCAACTAATTTTCATGAAATCAAGGAGATAAGTTGATCAAGCAGCTGGAGGACACATGAAGAAGAGGTTGTTGATGTATAGAAGATTCCATAGCTAAGAGGGAGATCTGACAAGTCCCTGATCAAGAGGGAGCTTGGATTAGATCACCCCTGATTAAAAAGGAGTGATAGTTGTGTTTTCCTATTTCATGTGTCATGCACTAGACCAGGACTAACAACTGTAAGTCTAGGTGAAGGCCATGAAGAAGAAATGTAAACACATGATATCCTCCCTAGTTGAGAGGGAGAGATAGACACAACATTCTTGTCTTCACTTTGGAAGAGAGAAAGGACGATTGGGTAATCATCTGGCATCCGATGCTCTTTGAGGATGTGTAGGGTATCCAAGATAAGAGCAGGCAAGATGACCAATATTCTTTGAGGGCTAGGAACCCAAGATAAGAATAGTCCTAGAAAGTCATTGAACACCCAGTTGGGTATGTACCTTGAGAGACAATGATTAAGGTGTCTATAATCATTGGTCTTGCCAACATTGTGCTCTGATCTAATGAGAGATAGAGCTATCAGACAAAGCCTTGTTATGGAAACAATGTTGGTTACTATGATGCTATACAAATGGGTTACCAATCTGATTCTTCTTATTAGAAATTCTTTAGATTGAGAATGACCAAGTACCATCATAAATACCTCCCTAGTTAAGAGGGAATGTTGAAGAAAAATGCAACTAGGTTCGGTTTTCATGACATTGTAATTATGATTTTTGTAAAACAAGAAAATAAATTTATTATTCCTTGCTACATGGGTTTCATGAGCAAGAGGTTTATTTTATAGATGGATCCCATTGAGAGCCTTAGGATGTCAAAGAGTCAATGTCCTTCTCTTCTTGAGCATATATATAATGAATATAAGTCTACCTAGTGACTAGATTAGCCCTCCAAGAGAAGCACAATCCTCTTGAAATGAGCAGCAAACAAAACGATGTCAAATACAGTCAAGTCAGCTAGAAAAATGATATGAAGAACAATCATGTTAGCTCAAATGAAGTGACACAACACTTCACTATCATGTCAGCTTATTTATGGAGACACAACAACTATATATACCCAGCTAGGGTCACCACAGAAGCTCAGATTTTTGGACAAGTCTGCAATCTCAGATAGGTACAAGAAGGTACATAATTTCGGTGATAAGTACAGTGATCTCCTCGCATACTTCTCTATAGTATCAGCCTAGTTAAAGGGTCACTGTAATATAGCCTCGACATAATTGCAGTAGACCTCGGTGCAAGAAGAACTAGGCTACAATCTCGGTGAAGGTTACAATGTAGAAGAAGATATGATCATGACCTCGACGTTCATGATAGAGGAAGGATCTCGATGTAGTATATATATCCTAGACACAGTCATCATTGTGATTATGACAATAGTCATGATACTAACAAAGATGAAGATTTCGGTATATATATATATATATATATATATATATATATATATATATATATATATATATATATATATATATATATATATATATATATATATATATATATATCTCCAAATGAATATCATGAGATTCTCGGTGAAGGTAAAGCATTGGTGCATCAAGGTCTCAATGAAGGTGTAGCATTGATACATCAGTAATAAAGATCTCAATGAAGGAGAAATCATGGTGCAGTAGTGATCTAGCTGAAGAAGCAGTCATGGTACAACAATGATGATGATGATCTCAATAGTGACAAACAATAGGATTGGTGTCTTAGTCTTGGCGTGGCCTAGTAGGTCAATGGTCACGGTCTTGGTATTCGTCAATTGGAATCTCTATAAGAATAATTTTGTGTGGGTTTTCCTCTCTAAGAGGGAGAGGTTTTGGCCCTGGCAGGATGCCAACACTTTGTGTTCTTATCTCTTTGTTTTGGTAGTTATTTGATGAACTAAAGAAGACACACTGTAATAAAAATAAGTGAATATTGGTATAAGAAGAAAAATTAAAAACGCCTCACAAATAGTTATCAAGCTAAGAAGAATCTAATTAACTCTAACTACCCTAGATTCTTCAACAGACTGACTGAACCTGGACAATACTTAGCCAAATTTTAAGACCTCCAAGCTCCTATTTCCTTGTGTTCTTCCTTGAGTAATTAGACCCCTATTAATTAGGAAATTCCTCAATTTGAATTTCGCAATTCCTTTAGGATGATCTCTGATTGCATGCACCACCTATACACATTGGAACAATCTACAACTGATAGTACAATGCCTTGGAATATCCATCTCAACTGGGCAACTCAAGTTCTCTGCATGCATCAATTATTTTGGGTTGATTAATTAGTTAATTGGTTCCTCACTAAGTGTGGTTAAAGTCACAGTTCCACAACTTGACCTTCCACTAGTTCCTCCAACAATTAGAAGTAGTTTAAAAGACAATAACTCAATCTAACTGAATTAGATTGCTACAAATTAGAAATCAATCATACTGAATTGAACTCAAGTTTCCCCAACTCAAATTAACTGATTTAACTGAGTGACAAGTGTCATGTCACCTCAATTAACTACCTCCATGATTTCTGCTGATGTCGAAATTTGAATTTTCTCTAGTTTGACCAAGGCAAGGTCAAACTGAGATTTTCTTGCTACGTTTTCAACACTGCATATCTCAAACAAATTTCCTTTAGGGGGTTAAATTAAACAACTTAGGAAGTTCAAGACCTGAAAAATGGTTAAAAATAGTAAATTGTGTTATAATCAAAGAGATTGATAAAATTGCCCGAAGGTCCAGGTGGAATAGGTGGGTGGTCACCAATATCCACCTAGGATCAGTCTTCCCCCCTTAGGAAGCAGTGGCCCCCATTGCATGGAGAGCCTCCATGAGGTGAGGAAATTTCTATTGAACCTGGTCCCAGGTGAGCCATTTTCCCTGGTGAAGGAGTCGGCATAATTTGACAACTTTCTATAGTTGGATCCTCTGTTGGCGAGTGTTCGTGATATGTGTGTCCATGATCCTATTAGTTGTTCAATGTTTGACACATCCTGGGTTGAGCTCTATTGGTGCCAGCTGCTGAGCAACATCAGATGTGTCCAACAATGGGGGAAGTATGGCCACAACTAGTCCACATTGAATACTGGGTGCAATCTAAGGAACAGTGGAATGATTAGCTCAGAATAGTTGTCCCCTATAGCCTTAGTGATGGTGTAAGGCCCATATCAGAGTAGGTGAAGTTTTTTGTGGGCCCCAACGAGGCACTCCTTCTGCAAATGTAACCAAATTTTGTCGCCCACCTGGAACTTGTGTGGCACCTGATGCTAGACATGACATTATTTGTACTTAGCATTTGCTCTGTACAATATGTCATGGATGTGCTGGAGGATGTGCTAGAGGATGTGTTGAATGCACTCAATGGAGTTGTTAGTTTTGTCAACTTTAGACTGGACATGTGTGGAATCTACCCGAGTAGTTGCAATTGGTATGACAATATCAATAGGACATAGTGGATAGAATCTGAATCCCACCTGAAATGGGTTGTGGTTATTTGAGTTGTGGAGAGCTATGTTGTAGTTGTGTTGGACATAAGGGAGGCTTTCATCCCATGTGCATGGATTCTTCGAGTTGTACATGCGTAGGATGTGCATGATCATCTTGTTGACGACCTCTGTCTGGTCATCAGTTTTAGGGTGGAAAGTTGTGGACTTAGTGATCATGATATACAATAACGACCAAAGGCTTGAACAAAATTTGCATAGGAACCTATTGTCCCAATCTGATATAACGGGATTGTGGAATCCCAAAGTGTACCCATACTCATTCAAAGAAGAGTTTGGCAGTGGCTTTTGTTGTGATGCTCTTCTTGCAGATTGCCAGAATGGCCATCTTAGAGAACCTGTCGAAAACCATGAAAACAAAATCGTTTCCATGCTTGGTAATAGGAAATCCTAACATGTAATCCATGGAGATGATTTCCTAGGGCTAGCTAAGAGTAGAAAGAGGAGTATACAGACCTTGCTTCTTGATTGTAGGTTTGGAAATGGCATGGGAAGTGCAAGATCTGATGTACTTCCCAACATCTTGTCGAAGGTTTGGCCAATAAAAATAGTTTGCAGCACTACCACTATCTTTTCAACCCCAAAATGTCCAGTGAATTGATTGTAATGTGCCTCCCAAATCATCTTGGCATGCTCCCTTTAAGGAACACAAAGGTGTCCCAAGTGGCATAACAGTGCGTCTTGGAGGTGAAAGTTTGAAACTTGCTTACCTTCCAGAAGCCTCTAGTATGTGGTGTTGAATTATGGATCACTCTTGTAAATATGTGTTCGTCCCAAAGTCTCGTGTCAACAAGAGTCGAGCACAATGTTCAGGCCCATGACCAATGGTCAGCAAAGGCAGTCTACAACATTATCGATGTTTTCCTTATTGTACTAAATTTTAAATTGAACTGTTGCAAATATGTGGAACATTTCTAATGGAAATCATTCTACAACTTTCCTTGTGTCTTTATGAACTACAAGGGTCAGTGTTCTGTGTGGATTACCATTTCCTTCCCCATAATGTAATGCTTCCATTTTCGGCATGCCTGTAATATGGAATACATTAATTTGTCATAGGTGGGATACCTTTCGATTGTATCTGAAAATGTCTCACTGTGATATGGCACCAAATTCCATAGTTGGGTAAGAACTGCACCAACAGCATAGTCGGAGGCATCTGTCTCAATTTTAAATGGTTGTTGCAGGTCTAGTAATATGAGCATTGGTGCATAGAAAAGGCGACACTTCAACTTGGAAAACACCTTCTATTGGGATTCAAACCAAAATAACTTTGATTTCGCTCTACCCTTGGTGACTTGACTCAAAGGCCAAGTGATATGAGAGAATCCCAACATGAACCTATCATAAACTTGGAAAGTCCTAGAAAGTTGCGGACCTATGTTAGAGTGGTTGGGGCTGGCCTATCCCAAATAAATTGTCTCTTAGCTGGGTCCACATGCACACCCCGCTCATCAATGATGTACCCCAAATATTCAACCTAGGTCATACCAAAAGTGTTTCTCTCTAGATTGGCACACAATTTGTGTTAGAATAGAGTTTGGAGGACCTAACAAATATGGTGGATGTACTCCTCCCAAATCTCGTTGAAGATCAAGATGTCTAGATATACTACCACGAATGAGTTGGTGTAGGGTGGAAAGATGTCGTCCATCAGCTGCATAAAGGTTGTGGGGTCATCCCAAAAGGTATGACCAGCCATTCGAAAATGCCCTCCTTGGACTTGAAGGTAATGTTCCACACATCAGAGGGTTCAATTTTTAATTGGTGATAATCGGAATTCAAATCAATCTTGTTGAAATATGTGGGCCCCCCTGATCTAGTCCAAAAGGTCATCAATGTTGATCTAAAGATGATTTGAGGTTGTCATTGATGTCAACCCAAGTAGCACCAGGGGCTACCCTAATATTGCAAGGGAATTTTTACTTGACAACTTACCCTATTTTGATTCAAGGATCTTCTAGATAGATTTTACTCATCGAGATGTTTCCGTTGACATATGGCACGCCAAGTAATTCTTCTCGGTTTAAGAGATATTCATGTTTGAAGTTAGTAACCCCAGTTAGTGGACTAAAACCCTATGTGGTTGTGGCATGACACTCATAATTGGTTTTGGTCATTGAATACTCAATAATTAATAATTTTTTAAGCTCCTAAAATCCCTCCAACATTCTCTGTAGAAGCCCCTCTCAACTCTATAAAAAGAGATCTCATATATCCTCCAAAAGTAGCGATTGTGGCATTTTCACTATAACATCATTTCTACGAAGTCTTAGATTCTGAAATTAAAACCCATTTGACGAAAACTACTGATGAACGTCGTGACTGAATTTCAGATCTTGGTTTGCTATGTTTTCGGATATATGATCTGTGGAAGCTAGGGTTTTTGCAAGCTACCGAATTTCATCTCAAAAAATTGACCTAGGGAAAATCATCATAACTCTCTCTCAGAGAAAAGGATCAGAATTCTGTAAAAAGTGGTGGATAGTGCATGGACTGTAGTTTTCTGTATATCAATTTCAAATTCGAAGGAGGAAACACTGACACGTGGTACATCATACAAGTTTTCTCTACTAAACTAGTCCGTAATTATGTCATTGTGAGAGATTGGGCATAACTTTGTCTTGAAGAGCCCAAATTGGGTCAAACCTGTGGCATTGGAAAGAAGACTCATAGGGCTTCTATAGGACCAACGATCACATGTTGAGGATCTAAAATCGCGGAGATACATCAAATTAAATATCGTGCTCCTAGAAGGCAAGAAAAACTAGATCAAGTGATGTCAAGGGGTGCAAAGGACTAGACTTTCAAGGGAAGCAAAGAGAAAGGTGCAGCAGAGGTAAGCTACAGGTAAGTATCTTCTGTATATGCATGTTCATCTCTTAATAGCATTACATTATTTTTATTCTAATCTGTCTTTTTTGTTCATGGGTATTTCCTTGAAGACTTTTTGCAAGTATTATATATTCATCAAGAGAAGACTCATTTCATAATCTAATGTTTTGAAGAGTGAGAAAGGGTAGCATGACAAGAGCAGCAATCAAGGTGTAGAACAACAGCAAGAAGTTCACCACATGAAGTCTTCAAGTGGGAATCACTGCATACAATCATTGTAAAAGTATCATTGTACAGAGTCATTGTAAAAGAATCATTGTAAAAGTTGTACAAGTGTATATCTACCAAGAGTTGAAGAGGTAGTGTTGGGAGGTCTAGGATCATCATTAGGTGGTTGTGTCATAGTTGGGGTTATGGTTTAGTGTGTCTTCTTCTTCTACATCATTCTATATCATTGTAAAGCGGGATTCCATTCTTCTTTTATTCTTCTATAGGGTGGTAGGGTGGTGCTAGGCTGGTGCATGAAGTCACCAACAGGTTCAAGGCTGTGAAAACTTCAAGATGGTAAGGTGGTGCTAGGGTGAGTTGTAGCTCATTGGGTGTTGGGGCATCTGTTCTATTGACTACTGAAGGATCTCGGCCGTTGGAGCGTCCATCCAGTGGGAGCTAGAGAAAAATCCTTTTCTAGATTCTAGGAATTTGGAGATTTCTTTTCAATTAGAATTAAAGATTAAATAATTATTAGAAAAGAATTCGGTGGTTTTTTACCAGGAGGGGGTTTTCCACCTAAAATTTTTATGCCTCCTATGTTCTTTTATTCACTGTTGTTATCGCATAAACATTAATCATAATTGAAGATTAACTAAATTATGCTCTGAAAAGATTTGAAAGTGATAATTTCTAAGGAATACTGATTCACCCCCCTCCCTCTTAGTATTTTCCAACAATTGGTATCAGAACTTGGTTCCTTCAATAGCAATTTAACAACTGGAAGGAGATCGTGGAGCATACCAAGAATTGTGTACCTCTATTCAATGAAAATAATTATGCACTCTGGAAAGGAAGAATGGAGGTATATCTCTTGGCGCAAGGTTACGAAGTATGGGACACTGTTCAAAATGGCTTTACACCAACCGCAGATGAACAAGGTAAGAAGAATTTGGTAAATGATGCAAAAGAAAAGAATATTATTATCAGTGGACTTATTGAATCTGCTTATCATAAGGTGTTGGGTTGTAAAACCACCAAAAATGCATGGAACAAACTTGAGAACATATATGCAGGTGACTAAATGTCAAAGATGCAAATCTTAAAATCTATAGAACAAAATTTGAGCAACTAAGAATGAAAGAAGATGAAAACATTGTTGCATACTTCCAACACGTTGATGAAATAACCAACACTCTGGAGGGATTGGGAGAGCTTGTTAATGAGAAGAATATTGTACGAAAGATTCTTAGAATGTTACCAGGAAGATTCAACCCAAAGGTATCAGTCTTAGAATACATTGCAAATCTGGACAAACTCAGCAAAGAGGAATTACATGGAGTTCTCATAGCATATGAAATGAGACTTGATGAAGAAGAGGGTACTTCACATCTAGAAACTACATTCGTTGCATGTAAGAAAACCAATAAGGACAAACAACCTTCAAAGGCAAAAACCTGCACCTACACCTATAAGTGTGAATAAAAGGAAGATGATGAAGAAGGTTTTTCAGATGGATAATTTGCTTACTTTACGAGAAAACTAAAAATTGGTAAGGGAAAATTCAAAGGTAAACTTCCATTAATATGTTTCGGTTGTGGGGAGGTTGGGCATTTTGCAGAAAAATGTTCAAACAGAAGTGATGGAAACTCAAAAGGAAAGAAAGGCTTTAAGAAATTCAACAAGAAAGGCAAGAAGAAAGGATTCAAAAGGAACTTTATCTCTAAAGAAGATATCTCATCATTCGATGAAGATACTGACAGTGAAGAAGAAGCCAATGAGAGTATATTTTTTATGGCCAAGCACATTAAACAAGAGGTATCAAACAATGAAGAAGAAGGGTTGACCATAGAATAATTTTCTAAGGAGGCAATCAAGCTTATAAAAGAGCTCAAGGCTGAGAAGATCCATTCCAACACTCTTGAAGAACAAGTTCAAGGTCTCAAAATTGAAGTTGAAGAACACAAATGTATTGAAGAGTCACTTCAAAAGAAGTTGGAAGAAAGAAACCGAGAAAGGGAAGCATTAGAAGCCGAAGTAGTCTCATTGCGTAAGGAAGTGAAGAAGGGAAAAATTTTCCAAAAATATGCCAACAGCTCAAGGGTGTTGGAAGAACTCATCAACAATCAATGATATTACAACGACAGAACTGGCCTCGGTTACAAAGAAGAAGAAGTAGGACCTTCTACAACAAAATACAATGAACCTATGAGATCTGACAGACATGTAGACTTCATTGGACAAGATTCGCAAGAACAACCTTGGAATACAATTCCCCGATGAAGATTTCCATCTAGGCACCAACATATTTTTCATGTTATTGTTATTCATGTGGAAAATTTAGTCATAAAGTTGTAGAATGTCACACATACCCTAGGAACCAATATAATTCCATGAGATCTGTCAAATATGAACCTCCCAGGGCTCAATGAAACATCAATAGATTTGAACATTTAAGAAGTAATATTGAATGTTACAAATCTCGAAACTTTGTACATATAGCCAGAGACTACAAACTTGAAAATCCTCTAGAAGAATATTTGAAGCCACAAAACGAACGAACATGGAAAAAGAACACTGATAATTGTGCTCTCACTCTCAAGGCTCAAAACAACAAAGATGTGTGGTATGTTGATAGCGGTTGCTCAACGCATATGACTGGAGATAGAAAGAAATTTGTATCTCTGAAAGAGAAGAAGGATGGAACCGTGTCCTTTGGAAATGATGGATCTTCAAATGTTATAGGATCAAGTACCGTCAGTCTCGGAAGCAAAGATGCTCTAGCCAAGAATGTTCTATTAGTTGAAAACATGAATCACAATCTACTCAGTGTTGGAAAAATGTGTGATCAAGGACACACAATGCTATTCAACTCCACAAAATGTGAAATTAGGAAAGGCAGGTATGGTAAAATTGTGGCTACAGCAAGTCGAGCTCCAAACGACATATATGTTCTAGATGAAGCAACTAAAGCATGTCTACTAGCTAAAGAAGATGAAAGCTGGTTATGGCACAAACGAATGGGTCACATAAACTTTGACAATCTTGTCAGGATAAGCAAAAAGGAAGCAGTACGAGAAATGCTGAAAATATCAAAACCTTCCAACACACTATGTGAGGCCTGTTAGCACAGCAAGCAGACAAAATGTGGATTTAAAAAAAAAAGAACACTTTGCATCACATCCATTGGAATTGATACATACTGATATATGTGGTCTTATGGGAACAAGAGGCTTAGATGGATAATTATATTTAATGTTAATGATAGATGACTATGCCAGGATGACAGTCGTCGGTTTCCTAAAGAAAAAATTTGAAGCATTTGAGTGCTTTAAGGTCTACAAGGAGTTGGTTGAAAATAAAATTAATTTAAAAATAAAGTGTCTAAGATCAGATAATGGCGGAGAATTCACTTCCAAATTATTTCAGCAATACTGTGACGAAAATGGAATAAAAAGACAATTTTCAACAGCATGAACACCTCAACAAAATGGAGTTGTTGAAAGAAAGAACATAACCATACATGAAATGGGTAGAACAATGTTGAAGGACTCAAAATTGGATGAAAAATTATGGGTTCAAGCAATTGATACGACAGTCTTCATTATCAACAGAAGTCTTCTCATAAATAATTGCAATAAGACCCCATTTTAATTATGGAAAGGAAAATCGGCTAATGTAAAATATTTCATAATCTTCAGAAGCAAATGTTATATCAAAAGAGAATATCAAAATTTGGGTAAGTTTGAATCGCTTTTTCATGAAGGTATCTTTGTTGGTTACTCACACAAAAGAAAGGCATATAAATGTTATAATCTAAGACGAAAACAGATAGTGGAGAGCATAAATGTTATATTTGATGAAGATAGTTTTCTAATGAATAATGATGATGATCTAGAATATTTGAAACTTGAGACAAAGGCTGAAAAAGGTACAGAGAAAATTCTAGAACAAGAAGCAATTGTAAACTAGGAAGAAGTAAATAATGATCAACAAGATATACATGAACAACAGCAACAAGCTCCTCCAAAGAGAAAAAAAGAATGGATTCAAAAGAACCATCCATCAAATCAAATCATTGGTGACATAAATGAAGGAATTGGAACAAGAAAATGTTGACAACTTCGTTCATCACAACAAGCTCACATTGCTTTTTTGGCAACCTTTGAGCCTAGTAGTTTTGAGAAAGCCAGCCAGAATGAACATTGGGTAGCAGCTATGAATGAAGAATTGGATCAAATTGAGAAGAATAACACCTGGGAATTAGTTCCATGACCAAAAGATAAAAATGTCATTGGGACTAAATGGGTGTTCAAGAACAAATTGAATGAAGATGGACAGGTTACCAAAAACACAGCAAGATTGGTTTGAAAAGGCTATGCACAAGTGGAAGGAATTGATTTCGATGAAACATTTGTACCCGTTTCCAGAATGGAAGCCATCCATATGTTTCTCGCCTATGCATGCTAAAGAAAAATAAAAGTCTACCAAATGGATGTTAAGTCAGCATTTCTGAATGGAGAATTAGAAGAAGAATTTTACATCAAACAACCTGAAGGTTTTCTACTATCAAAAAAAGAAGATTATGTTTGCAGGTTAAAGAAGGCTCTGTATGGTCTCAAGCAGACTCCCAGAGCATGGTATGCTCATCTTGATGGATATCTACATCAACAAGGGTTCAAGAAAGGTACTGCTGATAGCAATCTTTACGTACAAATAGATAAGGATAATTTAACAATCGTTGAGGTATATGTGGATGATATAATCTTTGGTAGCAATGATGATCGACTAAGTAAGAACTTTGCTACAGAGATGCAAAGTGATTTCTACATGTCTTTACTTGGTGAGTTGACATACTTCTTAGGGCTTCAAATATCTCAACAAGAGAAAGGAATATTTATATGTCAAGCCAAGTACATCAAGGAAATTCTCAAGAACTTCAAAATGGAAGATTGCAAACCCATCCTTACTCTGACGGTAACAGGTTGCAAATTGAGCATAGATGACTCATCTAAGGATGTGGATTAGAGGTCGTATAGATCTATGATTGGTAGTCTTCTATGTGTAACAGCCTCCTAACCATATGTTTTGCAAGAAGTTGGAGAAGTAGCAAGATTCCAAGTAGCACCAAAAGAATCACATATCATTGTCGTCAAAAGAATTCTTCAATATCTAAATGGCACAACAGAATATGGCTTGTGGTATCCCAAGGGAAACAATCTCATTATTCAAGCCTTTATAGATGCAAATTGGGCAGGAAGCATTGATGATCATAAGAGTACTAGTGGAGCAGCATTCTATCTAGGTGGTTGTCTCGTATCATGGTTGAGCAAAAATAAAACCTCAATCTCGTTATCTATAGTGGAAGTAGAATACATTGCAGTGGCAACTTGTTGTACTCAAGTCCTTTGGATGAAACAAACTTTGCAATATCTTCAAGTACAATTCAGTGAGCCTATTCCCATCTTCTGTGATAACACCAGTGCCATCAACATCTCCAAGAATCCTGTCATGCATTCAAAAACAAAACACATTCCGATAAAATATCATTTTGTTAGAGAACAAGTCACTGAAAAGAATATCAAACTTGAATATGTTGGTACAAAAGAACAAATCACTGATATCTTCACTAAACCTTTACCTCGTGAAGCATTTGAATATCTTCGCCAGAAGCTTGGGATTCTCCCAAGTTCTCATTAGATTTTCCTTATTCAGAAAATAAAGGGGGAGTGGAAGTGTGTACAGGTCCATAGGATGGTTGTGTGTCAAGGGGAGTTACCCTTTTCCATTGATGTCAAAGGGGAAGAGAAGGCAGTAGGAAGAGGTGCCCTAATCATAGGGGGAGTACTTGTGTTGCCATCAATGCCAAAGGGGGAGATTGTTGATCTAAAGATGATCTGAGGTTGTCATTGATGTCAACCCAAGCAGCACCAGGGGCTACCCTGATCTTGCAAGGGAATTTTGACTTGAAAACTTACTCTATTTTGAGTCAAGGATCTTCTAGATAGATTCTACTCGTCGAGATGTTTCCGTTGATATATGGCATGCCAAATAATTCTTCTCGATTTGAGAGATATTCATGTTTGAAGTTAGTAACCCTATTTAGTGGGCTAAAACCCTATGGGGTTGTGGCATGGCACTCATAATTGGTTTTGGTCATTGAATAGTCAATAATTAATAATTTTTTAAGCTCCTAAAATCCCTCCAACATTCTCTATAGAAGCCCCTCTCAACTCTATAAAAAGAAATCTCATATATCCTCCAAAAGTAGTGATCATGGAATTTTCACTATAACTTCATTTTTGCGAAGTCTTAGATTCTTAAATTAAAACCCATTTGATTTGCAATACTGATGAACGTCATGACCGAATTTCAGATCTTTGTTAGCTATATTTTCAGAGATATGATTTGTGTAACTAAGGGTTTTTGCAGGCTACTGAATTTCATCTCAAAGAAGTGACTTGGGGAAAATCGTCATTACTCTCTCTCAAAGAAGAGGATTGGAATTTTGTAAAAAGTGGCGGATAGTGCACAAACTTTAGTTTTCTTTGTATCAATTTCATAGCCAAAGGATGAAACAGTGACATGGGGTATGTCGTAAAAGTTCTCTCTACTAAACTAGTCCATAATTAGGTCATTGTGAGAGATTGGGCATAACTTTTCCTTGAAGAGTCCAAATCAGGTCAGACCTATGGCATTGGAAAGAAGACTCAGAGGGATTCTACAAGACCGAAGATCACATGTTGGGGATCTAAAATCACAGAGATACATCAGATTAAATATTGTGCTCCTAGAAGGCAAGAAAAACTAGATCAAGTGTTGTCAAGGGGTGCAAAGGACCAGACTTTCTAGGGCAGCAAAGAGCAAGGTGCAGAAAAATGATGCAGCAAAGGTAAGCTACAGGTAAGTATCTTCTGTATATGCATGTTCATCTCTTAATTGCATTAGTTTCTTTGTATTCTAATTTGTTGTTTTTGTTTAGCACTGACATATGTTCTACAGGATGAGGTAAGTTTTGCTATTATCATGTCATGGGTATTTCTTTGAAGACCTTTTGCAGGTATTATATATTTGTCAAGAGAAGACTCAATGCATAATCTAATGTTCTGAAGAGTGAGAAAGGGTAGCATGACCAGAGTAGCAATCAAGGTGCAGAACAACAACAAGAAGTTCACCACATGAAGTCTTCAAGTGGGAATCACTGCATACAATCATTGTAAAAGTATCATTGTACATAGTCATTATAAAAGAATCATTGTAAAAGTTGTACAAGTGTATATCTGCCAAGAGTTGAAGAGGTAGTGTCAGGAGGTCTAGGATCATCATTAGGTGGTTGTGTCATAGTTGGGGTTATGGTCTAGTGTGTCTTCTTCTTCTACATCATTCTATATCATTGTAAAGTGGACCATTTTCCCTGGTACAGGAGTCCATTCTTCTTTTATTCTTTTATAGGGTGGTAGGGTGGTGCTAGGCTGGTTCATGAAGTCACCAACAGGTTCAAGACTATGAAAACTTCAGGGTGGTAGGGTGGTGCTAGGGTGAGTTGTAGCTCATTGGGTGTTGGGGCATCCGTTCAGTTGACTACTGAAGAATCTTAGGCATTGGAGCGTCCATCCAGTGGGAGCTAGAGAAGAATGCTTTTCTAGATTCTAGGAAGTTGGAGCTTTCTTTTCAATTGGAGTTGAAGATTAAATAATTATTAGAAAAGCATTCGGTGGTTTTTGGGGTTTTTCACCTGAAATTTTGTTGCCTCCTGTGTTATTTTATTCACTATTGTTACTGCATAAACATTAATGATAATTGAATATTAACTAATGCTCTGAAAAGATTTAAAAGTGCTAATTGCTAAGGAATACTGATTCACCCCCTCAGTATTTTCCAACAATCAATCCATGGGATTGGATACCTATTCTGAATAGTGATCTTATTCAGCGCCCAATAGTCAATACAGAGCCTCCAGGTTCCATCCTTCTTTTGTACCAACATGATCAACCTCCCATAGGGTGATGAACTTGGCTTGATGTGCCATTTCTGTAACATCTCCTGAATCTACCTTTTGATTATCATTCTCTGAAATAGAGTGTCGATAGATTGGTCCACTGGGTAGTGGCATGCCCAGGGTTAGATCGATGGAGTGCTTGACTTGATAGTGTAGGGGTACCCCTTTGGGTGAGGTGAAGATGTCCATGTACTCCACTACCTTGTCCATATGATGTTATCATGCGGAGGAGCCCTTTCTGGAGGCTGTGGATGTGGCCACAATCTTCCTCTTGCTCTGAGGACAATCATAAGGAAGATAAATTTCCTGATCTGGGAAACGAACTTACAACATTGTTTAGCAAAGATCAACAAAATTGTGGTAGGTGGCGCTACCTCTAGTATCCTGTACAATTTATGACCCAAAGTAATAGTAACATAATGACATTTAGATTGATATACAACATGACGCTTTCATAGGTATGGTTGACCTAATAAAACATCATAAACTTCTAGAGGGGAAACATCGCACAATACCTCAACTACAAAGGGCTTGATGCTATAAGACAAGCGAAATTGTTGGCTGATATAGAGATCTCGCCCTTGATGGAGCCACCCAATGGTGTATGGTTGTGGGTGAGATGTCATTGGTAGCTTCAATCTCTTAACGACCTTGGATGAGATCAGTTTCCTTTGGCTCCCGTTGTCAATGATGAACTACACCGATGACCCCTTTACCCACATTTGCAAGTGGAAGAGGTGCTCCCCTCCTTTGGATCCTCAGGTTCCACCTTTTGGAGCTTGGTGGTGGCTATCATTGTAGTGGGTTCAACATAAATGGTTTGCTTTCCCTTGTCGGGTTTCGACACATAATCAAAGCATGCATCCGTCTCTAAGTATTTTAGCTCAACCACCAGCGCCTGATTTGTGGAACATTCATTTGTGTTGTGAGTGGGAGTTTTATGGAACTTACACCACTTTTTAGTATCTTTCTTCGCCTTCCCATTATTCTTGGATTGCAGCTTCGGAGTTGTCCTGGGGGGTCACAGCTTGACTCTACCCTTTTCTCTATGTTTTGGGGGCTCCTTTGCTCTGCTTCAGGTTCACAGATTCAAAGTCTCGCTTCTTTTGCTTGAATTTATGCTAAATCTTAGAAGCATATTAGTATGTTGCACCAAGTGAGTAGATGTCTAGGAACTCTATTTCCTCCTGAATATATTTGTGCAAACATTTGTGGTACTTGAGAACCATATGTTTCTCATAATCTTTGATACCCAACTTTATGTGCATGGCATGGAAAATATTCATCAGCTCATGCACATCTTGATCCCTTTATTGCCACAACATAGTCCATTATATGTAATTATCCTCATAGCTCCCCATGGGATAATATTATTTTTTGATTGCATCTTGGAAAGAATTTCAAGTGGGTGTGGATGAAAACAATGAGGGTTCTCTCTCATCCCTCTATTCATAGTAGGTTTCCCACCAGTCCTTGACATGGGGGGCGACTTTGAGGAGTGCAAAAGTAATATTTTCCCTATTGGAAAAACCATGAACTGAAAAATATCATTCCAACAAATTTAACCATCTACCTATGGCATCTACATATATCTGTCCTTCAAATATTTGAATTTCAAAGTTGACTTTTACATTGAAGGGAGTGGCACCTCCATAGTGGTTGTTGGATGAAGATGCATCACCTATGGGCATCTGTCAAAGGATTTGTGCAAAGTTTTCCATCATCACATTCCTTTTTCACTTGAGGGCTTCTTCGAGAAATATTTTGAAAGGATCTCCTGCTCCATCTTTCTTTTCTTTTGCCATGGGAGGTCTTCGAGATTTGTGAGGTTGTTATTGCCAAGGTTCAACCGATTCAATCCCTAACTCATTATACCCCAACCTCATTGGGGAGATGCAAAGAAAAACAGAGAAAGAGCGGACTGCTTTGATACCACTGATCCAGACTTATGCAAGAACGCAACAGAATATAAATATAAATAGAAACACTAAGATGCAACAAAAATAAATATACATTCCATTAATATCAAAGAACTGAAAGAAGGTTACATACAGAATGGAAATAAACTAGCTCAGGTGATGGTAGCTTATCTCTGAGAAGAGATGTGGCCACTACATGCCTTTGAACTATGTTACAATGAGGATCAAGGGCCTTTTTATTATTGAACATTAAATGGAAAACCTAAACAACCAAAACCCTAACCCTGGGAGATGGAATGCCAAGAGTTTGTGGACCTTGGTGGGGTTAATTGGGCAGCCAACTTCCCAATGTCATAACTTGGTCATATGATCTTCGTTTGATGTGTAAGATACCTCATTAGAAATGTCTCTCCGAGTGCTACAAGATTTGTTGCAGACCTCAAAATAATGTCGTTTAGGGGGTCATAACATCTCTGAAAGTTCAAGACCTGAAAAGCTACTAAAAATAGTAAATTGTGCTATAACCAAGGAGACTAGTGAAACTGTTTGGAGTTCTGGGTGGAATAGGCGGGTGGCCACCAATATCCACCTAGATCATATTCCTAAGATTTCAACATTTTCTTTTTTTAAGTTACACATATATGCTAGTTAAATTGTAAACTAATTATAATTTGTCCATGCCATTGTGTACATAGGCCCATATGCAAAGTATCGTTGATGTCGTTGTTATGTGGAGACATGAGTGGGATGTTGGGTTTAGAGGCACCAATGATGCGAGTCCATCAATGGAGGTCCCAATCATTGAGCCACAGGAAGGGGAGCACCAAACCTAGATTCATCAGATCTCCATCCTATCTTACTCACATTTGGACTTGATTGAGGTTAGTATATTCATGTATATGTAATTAAAAATGTGGTTCAAAATCATTTATTCCATATTATTTATTTTTCACAAATAATGATCTAATGATTCTGGTAATTTCTTCCGGATTAATCACATCATAAGTTGTTGGTCAATGTTTCGAACCAGCAACTTATGATGTGATTAATCCAGAAGACATTATTAGAATCAATATGGATGAAAAAAGTCTAAAATCAAGCAATGATCTAATGAGTTTGAATTTGAAGGTGTTATATTGCAATACCATCATATGGGCACTTAATTTGTGCAGCGGGTATCATATAGGAGTTCTGGTGGTACTTAGAGTGTCATAGCTTACATATTTTCAAGCACATTTCATAGAGCACATTCACATGTGATATAGACTTTGTATATTTTCATACATGGACATTTTATGGATATAAACCATGGACATTATTTTAGTTTATGGATGTTCATGTGATATTTGTAATTTGTATATATTTTCATATGGATAGTTTATTGATCATGTATTCACTATTTCAGTTTATGGATTTGTATTAATCTTGTTTATGGGTGCTCATTAACTTTTGAGGTTTATGGATTTGTTAAATTATTTCGCTAATTTAAAAAAAGAAAATCTATATGCTATAATTTGTAAAATCTATGTTCAATTTTGATTTTCAGTTTCATAGACTAAGAAAATAAGTACAATCTTAAGTTATGATGCAAGTCTCTTTGATATTTAAAATGAGCTAAAATTTATTATGTATCGGTTTAATATTGAACATGGAAATAATTCCAATCATGCTTCATATTGACATGTAGATAGTATCTTTTAGCGCAATCAACATGTATGTTATTACAATTCAATTTTAAAAATAAATTATTTGAATTTTAAAGTCATCCATATTATAAATATACATATAGATATATGTGTGTGTGTGTGTGTGAAATTTTTTGTGACCCACCCATATACCATTGCATGGACAACTGTTTTAAGTATTTCAATCAATTCCTTATGATGGAAATAAGTTTTATTCAATTTTTAAAAACTCAAATATGATTGAAATAAGTTATATTCAATTTTAAAATATGTGGAGATGTAAAAGTTACAAATACAAGTTTTATTCGATTTTATTTTGTTTGAGGTTATCTACAAAATCTTAGTCATAATGCATGTCGTCAATAATTTTTTTGTTACACTAAAATCAATGCACAATGTTAAGCTAATTACCTTGAAATTAATGTACACCATATATCTAGTTACATCAAATTAGAAATCAACATCTTCACTAAAATTAACACATCTAATGCAAGCAATCAAATAGGATAAGAAATCAATATCTACACGAAAATTAATGCATCTAGTGCAAACAAATCAAATAGGATTAGAAATTAACATCTACACTCAAATCAATGCATTTAATGTTTCAAGTAGTCAAATAGAATTAGAAAACAACATCTACACTAAAATCAATGCATCTAGTGCTAGCAATCAAATATGATTAGGGATCAACATCTACACGGAAATCAATGCATCTAACACAAGCTCAATCAAACAAGATTAGAAATTAACATCTTTAATGAAATTAATGCATCTAATGCAATAAATGAAATATATTTAGAAATAAACATCTACACAGAAATCAATGCATCTAATGCAATATATCAAATAGGATTAGAAATCAACATTTATACACTGAAATCAGTGCATCTAGTGCAAGAAATTTTCTTTCCTTTCTCTCCCCCCTCCATCTATATATCGATATCTCCCTCCATATCTTGTTCTTTGTCTCTCTATCTCACCCCTCTAGACTTGCACGCTCTCTCTCTTCATATCTATCTATCTCTCCCTCCCTCCCTCTATCTCTCTCTTCTTCCGTCTCACCCCCTTCCATATATATCTCTATCTCCCTTTATCTTTCCTTCCTCATCTCTCTATATCACCCCGCAAAAATACACATTGTTTCTCCATATCTATCTATATCTCCCTCCCTCTCCTCTCCCTCTCCCTCTCCCTATCTCTCTCTCTCCCCCTTCTCTCCCTCTGCCTCCCCTTCTATCTCCCTTCCCTCCTACTCTCCTCTCTCGCTTTCTCTCCATCTCCCTTCTCTCTCTCTCTCTCTCTCTCTCTCTCTCTCTCCACCTTTATCTATCTATATGTATTTATTCTTACCTCCCTCTCTCTCCCCCTCCAACTCCATCTCTCTCTCTCTCCATCCCTCTCAAGTCCTCTCTCTCTTCCTTACTCTCCCACCTTCCTCTCTCTCCCCCTCGTCACTCACTCACTCTCTTTCTATATATATATATATCTCTCGAGCTTCATCCTACAACTTTGTTGACTATATCCCTCCCTCTCTCATTCTCTCTCCCCCTTCTCTCCATCTCTCCTTCTTTGTCTTTCTATCTCACCCCCAAACATACACACTCTCTCTCCATCTCTCCCTTGTCACTCCCTCTCTCTCTCTCCACCTTTCTCTCTCTATATGTCTTGAACTTCTTCCTTCCCTATATTTTCCTCCAACTCCATCTCTCGAGCTCCCTCTCTTTCTCAGAGACTCTCTCCTCCTCTCCCTCTCTCCATATTTGTGTTCCCCCCTCTCTCTCACCCTTCTCTCCTCTATATTTCAAAAAAAAACTAAATACTATGAAAATTAAAATATTATGTTTAAATATTTTTATTTATTTATTTATTGATGTCGTACAACATTCATTATTATTATTATTATATTTTTAATACATATTTAAAATGCAGGATTTCAAGTGTGTGTTTACATTCACCTGGAGGGAAAATTTTCCAAAATATTAATGTTCCATCTACCTCCATCAAAGATACATAGAGTGTTTCATGTCTTCCAATTGAAATTATTTAGGTTTTATTTCTTTAAAGGTAGCTTTAGGTTATGATTACTTCAAGATTTTAAAAATATTGTATATTTTATTATGTTATATTTATAAAAAAATGAAGTTAAAATAAAATTAACATATTGAGTCAACTTGTACTACTATTTTTTTTTGTTAATGACTCTTTTGTTGACGCCTATGGTGTATATCAACCACATTTATTAATGTGGTTGTGCTAGTATATATTACGATATAACAAATTTGATATTATATTAAAGTTAATAATATTATATTAATCCAAAATCATATAATTTAATATTAACATTAAAATATGTTAATATTAAATTTTTTTATATTAACATCAAATTTCATAATTTAATTTAATAATAATAAATTTTTAATATTAACATTAAATTTTATAAGGTTTCTACATGTCATGATAACTAAAATTATAATAAAATTTGGAATTTTAAATTCTAGTAAAAGCTTAAATTTTAGATCATTCAATTTTTTGTTATAAAGGCTCGATCGAGCATAATAACATAAATTTTAGATCATTTAAAAATTTCTTATAAGCGCTCAATCAACCCCTGTTAACCACATATATGGCTTGATCGAAGGTTTAAGAAACTCTCGATTGAACTATTTAAATTTGAAATTTAAATGCTCGGTCGAGCCTCTAAAGTCCTAAAATCCACAATTTCAACGCCTCTTTGACAAAATTTCCTGTGACACCATTTTGTACCCTAGAGGACTTAGGGAAAAATTTATCCTTAGGTGGCGGAGTTGATCATGTTGGATTCATGAAGGAGTCTTCTATCCAATGGCATATGATTTTGACATTTTCAAATTCATATGATATTTTTCATCTAATTTCTTTAAAAAATAATGCTTGAAATTTTTTTGAATAGTTTTAAAGAGGTTGAATAAAAACTCAATTTCATAAAATATACACAACGAAAAAATTTCAAAAATATCACTATCTTCGTTTACGAGTCCTCTTCAAAAGGGTACTCTTGGTTTTTCAATTCATTTAAATAGTTGAAAAATCCTTACGTGAACACAAGTCTGCAAAATGCAATTGAAATATTACTTCGCCAACTTCGAAAAATAATAAAAAAAATATATTTTTGCATAAATAAAAAATTAATATGAAAAACTTAGCTCTCTCTATATATATCATGCTCATGTATATATATATATATATATATATATATATATATATATATATATATATATATATATATATATATATATTACACATTTTAGACTAAGTTATGCTACATGAACACACACATACCTCTTAAGATGTGTGAAAAATTGCAAGAACAAGCATTTCATCTAATGGAAAATTGACATATTATATGGCAGTAAATATTTTTGCAAAAAATATTATTTGGACAACAACATAATTCTACACAATTTTCCTTTTTATTCCGAATCAAAATTCATAGTGCTTATATGAATTTTGAGGGCTTCAATTCGATAAAAGAGGAAAAAATTGAAATTTCATCACCGCATTTGGCCCAAAAGTGTAACCCATCATCATGCATTCACCAAATTATGATTGTTTAACAATCCTAACATAAAGAAGCCAAGGAAGAATTCAAAGAGACTTCATACCTTCTCTACATCACTCCCTCTCATATTGATCTCTGAGCGAATGTTGCTAAGATTTTCCATTTTCTAAAAGTAGATGAAATTTAGTGGTCTAGAGGAACCCTGATTTGGTCCCGATTACATTGGCTCAATGTTGGGAATTACCTCATGAAATAATTGTTCAAAATGATAGCTATTAAAGAATCTTGTTTGGGAATATTAATTCTCTGAAGGCTACTTCTAGTAGGGCTACAAAAATAAGGGAAATTGAGTGGGAGTTTATTTCTCACTATCGTAGAGTATTCCTATCTAAAGGCATGTAAATGCATGATGCATGAAAGATGGGAATCCTTACATGTATTGATCTTGTCCCTCATAAATTCACTTAAGCACAAAAATAAATATGTAATTGAGAGACTTTATCCCCTCAAAGCTGATAAAACCCTTAGGGGTGATGGATGATAAAAAATCCCTAAATCTCAGTGGGTTTCCATGTGAGTTTTTCAAATCCAGTTGGTGATGTGTTAGACCTATACTAATGAGATTTAACTAGGTAGTTGTTTGCAAGAAATCCCCCATGGCCATCATTATGACTAAAAAATATTAAGTTTATCCGCAAGGCAAGGGACCTTGAACAAATAACATTTTAGTTGAAAATAACCCTATTTAATGTGTCATAAAATATTTTATCCAAGGCCCTCACCTTAGCCATAAGGATTCAATATATCCTCCCTTAAATGAATTGACTTGAGAAGAGGGACTTTGTTTGAGGAATATTTATTCTAAACAATGTCATCATTGTTTAGGAAAGGATGGAATGGGTAATTATCTTGGGTGAAAAGCCTCTTTCATAGAGATGGACTTTGAAAATCTTATGACTAAGTGGAACAATTGTTCTTATTATTCTTAGGCATGTTTCTAGTTGTTTAATTTTACCACTTTTGTGCATGTAGGTGAGATCAATTTAGGGATGTTTTGACATGCTTGTCTATTACCTAATATTGGTCCAAGGGAGTTGGTATTTTGGTTGATATGACATGGATTCCCCTTAGATTTAACACTTTATATGATGGTTGTGGAAGCTATGGATACCTTCTTCACCATATTACCTTTGTAGGATTTAAATTGGGGATTCCCCTTCCTGGATTGAAGATTGACCAAATAGTTTATGGATATTTTTTGGATGTCTCTTTTCTAGTCATTCCCAAGGATGAGGAATTATTGGAAAGTATTTTGGATCACATCTACATTTTTAAAGAAACATTGATGCCTAATTTTAAATTGGCCAAGGCATAATGTTATTAATTGTCCCAAGAGGGTCTTCTAGACTAGTTTTCTAGCCAAGATTGGTCTTGAATTTAAACTAGGAAAATCCTCAAGTATATGGGTGTTATTTTAAACTTCTAGACTTTTCCAAAGGCATCATGGGAGGTTATGCTCTAGAGAACACCCTAGAAAATGGAAAATGTATTTCTTAACCTTTGTCATGAGCAGTGAGATATCCAAATATATTTTAAGGTGATAGTTGATACTCATATTTATTACACATCATTTTGAGCCCCTCCTCATTTAGTGGATGGATCATCATCCTTAATGGTGATTGTTACTTGCCTCTAGATATGGGGTCCATTATTTCTTCTTGATATGGATATCTTTATTGTGTTCAATTGGACACCATACATTTGTTTTTATCTCCTTGAAAAATAGCTTTCAACCATGTGAATTTTGACTTGTTATGCCTTTAAGGTTTAGATTAGATATTTAAATAATCCCCTTTAGTGCATCTAGCTACTAGTTTTGCTTATGGTGATTTCTTGTGTGACCCTTTTTTTGTATAAAATGCATGTACATAATGCTATATTTTTAATAAAATTTTAAAGGAGCATTTATTAAACAATAATACATTTTTGAAAAAGAAGGATCTCCAAACAATGGGATTCTTTAGGTTTTTTTTTTTTTGTATATAACATTCAACCACCCCCTGCACCTCTTATGTGGGATAAGAGTGAACAAATGAGGAGTATAGAAACCTTTGTGATGTAACAAAAATATTATGGAAATTTGTTTAAAATTTAATGAAACGGTGAAGCTAATGGGAGTATTCATTGTTCGTGGAAACCATTATGCTAAATGTTAGCGAGAGTAGGTATAAAATTGTATCTCCTTAATGTTGGTGTGATTAGGTATAAATATATAGATCCATAAAACATCTTGTATTGTCAACTAGTATTAAGGTACATATTGAATTAAATTATTATTGTCCAAAATGTTTATGATTTATTACATGTGTACTAACATAACAAAAATCAACATGAATAACTTGGAAAATTAACTATAGTTAGAAAGAGGTACGGAGGGTGGATAGAAATGTCTTCCATTTAAGTTCATCCAAGTCACTAGGATTCATAGGGGCTATTTTAATCTCCATGTCATGCATTCATTAAAAAAGATTGGAATTACATTTAACAAGCTATGTTCTCATTCTCATGTCCTTTTTTTATCAAGTTATAAACCAGTGTCCAACTCATTCTTTTCGCCTCAAAATCTAAGCTATTAAGGATGGTTTTAGGTGATCTTATTAATGGTTAGGGGCAAGTAATGTGAATCTTTAACATAGTAGATACCCTCTATTCATGAATTCTTAGTTGAAAGGTTCTTAGGTGGCATGGTAGGACATTGCTCCTTTTTGTTTCAAAGGAAAATATCATAAGGAAACCTAAGGGATGATTCCAAACATTAGTTGATTAAATCCCTAGAAAACCCATCGATGTAGAGTAGTGTGCCTTACATAGGGGATTCTAACCAAGAACTTGCTAGCATGGAACTAGCAAAATGTCCAACAACATTAGTGACAAGTAGTAAATCTAACCCCTTGGGATATGACGACATTGTTTCTATCCATTGAATATCCATAATAAATTAGTTTCTCATTACTTGTTCTAATCATTACTTATAAGTAAAGAAGAAAATTAAAAAAGTAATTTGTTGCCAATTTATTTCACACTATATTTTAAACGTGTGAACTATCTAAACGAGGCTAGAGGTGGAGTTCACCCACTACACTAATTGAGAATGGGCTATTTAAGTCAATGCAAACTTTGTAATCCAACTAAATTTTCTTTTTAGAGTCAAATCATGATCATATCTAAAAGATGCATTTTATAAATATAAGTCATATTATATTGTTTGTCTATAACAAGCTATTATTTGAAAAAGAATACTCCCTTCAACTATTAATAATATTATTGAATGTTAATAAAAACAATTTTAAAAAAAAAAAGTTACCTCTAGAAGCACAAGCATGACTATTTCAATATCAAAATCTCTCACTACATTGGTAAAAACTAAAATTTTATCAAAATACTTAAGAATTCCTTTGAATACATCATACACATACAAGGGAGTGTAATGGTCATAAACATATTTAAGCTAACAAGACATCAATTATAGCTTGTTGATAATGAGTATGGGGATTCCCCAAAGCTACATGTAGCAGAGGCCCACAAGTTAGTAACCTTGAGCCTACAAGACACTCATAAGAGGGAGTTGTTCATTAAGGAATGTATACTTTATCACTCTAAGATTAGATCTCCCATTATCACCATCTTTGAGCAACCCATATTTTACATGCACATTGATCACTAGCCATGAACTCAATGAAATATCCACAAGAAAAATTGTATAAGGAAATCCATAAACTAATGAATACATCTCAAAGAGATTGATCACATAGGTGGTTCTACCCTAAATACCATTGCAAACAAATAAATATAAATTCTACTAACAAAAGACCTTTTGGAATAACTCATTTTCTTGAAATATATAAGAGATCAACATGCTTTCATCATTGTAACGTCTTGAAATGGATGTTAGAGTCCACTCACATGTAAAACCACCACCACAAACTACTTCCGTAGTAGCCCCATGAAAATAAAAACAACCATGATATAATTTCCATATCAGAGTGACAATGTCACACATAAAACACACTTCATCCAAGAAATTCTTTGAAGGCATCTCAATTCCACTCTTTACCCAAGCACAACCGTGACCTCAGTTTATCTAACTTGGAATCGTAATTTTCCTTTTCCTTGTGGAGAAACCATTGTGAGGTTTAACATAGGGGATGCATAAGTAAGATGGAGGTTGTGAATGCCTCTCCTCATTCCCATCTCTCATGTATTTGATTACTTGCTTATGCATATGTACTTTTCCCAACTCTCATGTATTTGATTACTTGCTTATGCATATGTACTTTGGTCACCTTCTTTATAATAGGTTATAAGAAAGGAATTTTGAAAGGCCTTTTGACAATAAAGTGGTGTTTAAACACCAAAATAAATGGTTATAACTTGTACTGCTTAGTGTTTGAGGTTAACATGTTGAAGGCATAAAATAATTACAATTATTTTTTAATTCATAATTAAGTTTTAAATATTATAAACTTATAGAAAAAATAAATATTCTCTAACTTATGATATTTACAAAATAAATATTGTCATAATTATGATTCTTTCATTTAAGATATTTATATAAGAATATGTATAAGAAGAAGCTTTACAACATGAAAACCAAGGGGTTCCCCAAAATTTCTTCTAACTCTAGCCAAAACCCCCACCTCTGGCTCAAGCGGGGTTGGCACAAGGATGCCTAGGCATGGCTCAACTATTGGAGGGTGAAGCAGGAGATCACCTTGGAGAATAGAGATAATATTAAAAATACTATCACTTCCAAATTTAAGGACAAATTGTGGGATGATAAGGAGTTTGAGGGGAAAAGGAAGCTAAGGTACTATAAGGAGGTGATCAACCACTCTCTCGCTAACCAAAATTTTCTCTTTGTCTTCACTAGTGCTAAGAAGAAAACGAACATTTTGAAGATAAGAACTAACTCCCACGAGCTTCAAAGTGAAACTATGTGTTGATATATCCCCAAAACATATTGGGAATAAAGAATCTGTCAATTGTGTTGCACTAAGATAATTGAAGATGAAAAACACTTTCTCTTGGATTGTCCAACCCTCACTCACATTCGTTCTCATTTCCAAAACATTTGCCAGACTTCCAACCTTCTTGACTTGTTCAACCAAGATAACTATAGTGATCTCAGAACGCTCGTCTCCCTTTTATTTGCTTATAGAAATAAAATTTTGAAAATGTCTGATAGACCTCATCAATGTCAATGGTCATGGTCGTGGTTGTGGTCATGGTCGTGGTTGTCGTCGGAGTAACTATAGAAATAATCCAATAAATAATAATTTATGAATGGATACACTTAGTAACCATATCAATCATATTTTAGCTCAATCAATACCAATACAAAGTTTTTCATAAATAAGTGTTAAGTTCATTTATAATGTTGATATTAACATAAAATGCAGTACTCATAAATAACATAAAATAGACAGAAAAATATTTTATATTCAAAAAAATTAAAAAAATTATAATATAAAATTAATGTAAAGCATATATATATATATATATATATATATATATATATATATATATATATATATATATATATATATATATATCACTTAATTTATTCATACATCAATATGAACTATAACATATTATTATCATAAAAATATATTAAACATTTTCAATAATAATAAAAATAGGTTAAATTATTTTTACAAAAATAACATTTAAAAATTATTAAAATAATATTAATTACCTAGGATTCCAATCATTTAGAACTCAACTCTTTCTTGAAATGATATAATCAAAGATATTAAAAGAAATGGAGATTCTGATCTTATGATTGAGAAAATTAATTTAAATGAGATCTGAAAGTTCGTAATTTCTTATTTATCTTTATCTATGATATCGCAAGGGCACTCGATTTAAATTCAAGTGGGAGAATCGAAAAACTGTAACATGTTCAACCATTATTCCCAGTTCACATTGATTTTATTTGGTTCAACAATTATTCTCAGTTCAAATTGTTTTTATTTAGTTCATCTCTCACTTCAAATTGATTGGAGTTGTTTTTAGTGTGATTTTTGGACTTTCTGGTGCCAAAATTCAATGGAAAAATCTGAGGTGAAATCTTGATTTGTGTTATTTAAACTAGTATTCTAACTGCATATTTAGATTCAACACTCTGAAAAACCCCTAAGACACTTTGATTGTGCAGGATCAAGCTTGTGATTTCAATAAATTGCTACGAGATTTTAGAGAAATTTAACCAAAAAAACCCACCGGAAAAACTTCCAAAAAACACCATAGAGAAAACTCCAAATTGATTTAACTTAATTCTTGGAATTTCAAAAATCCTGACAGCTCAGCGTTCAAAAAAGCACAGAAAAAGCATGAACGTTGTTTAAAGATGACATTGGGCAGTGTATATAAGAGACGGTCCAATTCCATAAGTTTATTTTGATTTTCTCCGGCAGTGGTAGTCTTCAATAAGTTTATTTTGATTTTCTCGTGCGGTGGTAGTCTGGGGTGTTATGATTGAATGTGGAGCGTTCATTTGTTTTTGTTTCTGTCTATGTTAATGGTATTCTCTGTGCGTTTCTACTGCGTATGTTGTTGTGTAGTATGATTGAATGTTGGAGCGTTCCTTTGTTTTGGTTTCTGTATATGTTTAAGATAATTTCGGAAAGGTTCAAGGTTGTTCTAAACTCCTTCATATCAAAGGAACATCATGCTTTTTTAAAAGATAGACTTATTCTGGATGTCGTTGCTATGACGCAGGAATGCCTCTTCTCAATCTCATCAAACAATATAGATGCCGCAGTCCTGAAGATAGACCTCAAAAAAGCCTACGATTGCGTAGACTGGGGCTTCCTTAGAATCCTTCTTGCAAAAATTGGATTAAGAGCTCAAGGAATTAAATGGATAGTGGCGTGTGTTGAAAACGTCAAATATCCAGTTCTCATAAATGGCATCCCTTCAACTTTCTTCCCAGCGGAGAGGGGTCTTCGCCAAGGCTGCCCTCTTTCTCCTCTTCTTTTTATTCTCGTGATGAACTCTCTCAGCTCTCAGATCAATTTGGCTATTGCAGAAGGGAGATGCAGGCCGATCAATATTTGCAAGGATATATCCCTCTCACATAAACTTTTTGTAGATGATATTCTCCTTTTCGCGATGTTATGTAAATCATCATGGATATGCCTAAATGTGATATTCCAGAAATTTCAATCAGCATCTGGTCTGACTATAAACAAAGACAAGTCTACGCTGTATCATAACGAATCAAATCCGGACTTAGCTCATTGGATTGCTGCGCGTTTTGGCATAAATCATGCTCTGATAAAGGACAGGTTTAAATATCTAGGATTCCACTTAAAAGCCAAGGGATATCGCGCACAGGATTGGCAGTCGCTGATTGAACGCTTTTACAACAAAATTTCATGTTGGGAGATGCGATTTTTATCCCTGGCCGGCAAATTTATATTGGTTCAGACCGTTCTATCTCAACTGGCGGTTTATTGGGCCCACCTCTACCTTCTACCTACATCCATTACAAACAAAATGGCTTCTCTGGCAGCCACTTTTTTATGGGGTGGTAGAACATATCAGTCCAAGATCCATCTGGTAAAGTTGGATTCTATATCAAGGCCAAAGAAGTTGGGCGGATGGGGCCTTCTGCACATGCCAACTTTCGGCAAAGCTCTTCTATGCAAATCCCTTCTCAGAGGAATTTATGGAAATTGTCAGTGGAGCACCATCATTAATCAAAAATACCTCAAAGGAAAGAGCATGGTATTCTGGTACAGAAGGCACACTTTAGGCATCAGAAGAGGTTCCCCCATATGGCAAAGTTTTAGAAAGATCCAGTCTCTTTTCATGATGAATTTAAGATGGAAAACCTTCTCAGGATTGAGCATTTTTATTGGCATTGACTCTACTGTGCATAATCTGGAATCGATGATTCCCCCTGCCCTGCTATCCTTCCTTTTCTCAAGGGGCCTTTTCACATGGAATAAATTAATTAAAACTTGGTCATCTCAAAATCAAGTTTGGAAGGACGCGGCCGAATTATCTCTGCCCACTCTCTTCGTCCCTTATGGTCTTCGGCTATCAACAGGTTTTCTAGCAAAGGCATCTCTCAATCGGGTTCAATGGATGAACTCATCTGGTCACTTCAGAAATCCTCTCAGTCTATCGACGTCAGAGATCTATATGCTGCTTTCTCATCTGGCCAGTCGCCTTCCTCCTCCATTTTCCCACTCAAATTTTGGAAAGCTTCCTGTCCGCTCAAGATGATTCTTTTCTCATGGCTTCTCTTCTCGGACAGGAATCTCACCTGGGAGGTTCTCCAAAGAAAGGGATGGCAGGGTCCGGGAAGATGCCAAATGTGCCTATCGGAAGCGGAATCCAATTCTCACATGTTCTTCCAATGTGCCTCATCTTCATCAATCTGGTATGATTTGTCTTTGATTTATGGCTTTTCTCATCAAGTTTTTTCATCTATACAGGATGGTTTCAACTGGTGGAGTGTTCAGAATCCCTCCTGGCGTTCTTTGTTTATCCTCACCTGCTGGTTTTTATGGAAATGGAGAAATGACTGCATTTTCCAGGACTCCAGGACGCCCCTTGCTTCTATCCTGATCTCAATCACGGGCTTTATGCCCCCTTCAGATTAATCTCAAGTCCAGCTTTGCTTCTATTACAGTTTATTGGACCTTCTGCTCTTACTGTTGGCGGATTTCATTTCTGGCACATGCTATTCCAGCTCCTTTTTAAATCTTTTTTTTGGAGGTTCTGCTTCACTCTCATGAAGCGTTAATTGTGGAAGTTTTTGATTCTCTCTTTTTAACCTTATTTGGAGGGTCCGCTTCTCTCATGAAGTGTTATTTGTGTTATGGGTTGGATCCACATGCTTTCTTTGTTTCGCGATTTTGCTCATGCTGGCCCAACACTTTATAAATCCCGATGCTGGCTTTCTCATGAAATGTTATTGTGTTCATGTTGTCTCATCATCAGTCATATTATCTGATTCAGCTGTAAGTTTCAGCTGTTTCTCATGTATTTTGATCATGTATACAGATCTTTATATTTCCTTAATATAATCTATGATGATTTTTCTCTCTGAAAAAAAAATGGTCTTCTTTGTGCATTTCTACTGTTGTTCTTTGTGTATAGTCCTCTTTGTGTGTTTCTGCTGTGTATGATGTTGTTCTTGTTATGTTTATGTGTGGGCTATATGTAAATTAACCACCAAGTGCAGAGGAGAAGGACATATTTATTTGGTTGAATCAAATTGGGCGACACAAATTCCTCTTCTCCATGGATGGATGAGGTGAGAGATGAAATATTTGCTGTCGCTTTTTGATATATGGACAGCAATCGGAATCTTTAATTTCTTTGGTTTTGGTTTTAACAATTCATTGGTTATTTTTAAATATTTCTGCACTAATTCTTCTTTGTTTGTTTTTAGCTTTTTCCTTCATGGATGGATGAGGTGAGAGATGAAATCTTTGCTGTAGCTTTTTGATATATGGACAGCAATCGGAACCTTTAATTTCTTTGGTTTTGGTTTTAACAATTCATTGGTTATTTTTAAATGTTTCTACACTAATTCTTCTTTGTTTGTTTTTAGCTTTTTCCTTCCCGCGTTGAGGGCAAAGCGCTGGGTGCATGAGTGAATACTTTTACAAAATCATATGTGCAAGGTACTTACCTCGCGCTTGTTATCTGTGATTTTCTGTGGATTTGATTTCTTTATAAACAACGATTGTAATGTCTATTTGATCTCTTTATGAATAACAATTGCCTTCTGTTTCTGGTTAATTAATTATCTTCTGTTTCTGGTTAATTAATTATCTTCAAAATTTCTAGGCTAGGATGCTCTGTTTATTAATTTCTACCTCACTTTCAATGAATTTGGGAGTATATAGAGTCTGCAAACCGTGTGCAAAGGGGCGAATGATCACTGCTACAATGGAGCAATATTTTTTTAAGGTACCTTCTCGACATTTTTTTTTTCAGGAGAAAAAGCTGTAATAGTGATATATTAAGACTGTAAAAATATAGTTCCAGATTGTACATATGTTGAATATAGGAAGGCCAAAGTCAAAAAACAGAGGAGAGGTTCTTCTGTAGCAGATAGCCTAATAAGAATCGAGATGCACACATGCATTGGGAGACCAGTGCCCAAAAAACATAGATGGGCAGAATGAAAACATAATCCGTCATATACAGGAAAGTCATATGTCAAAATATCAAGATTGGAAGGGCGAGAGATAGATCAAATAGACAGATGAAAAAGAGAAATTAAAAGCCCGGAATGCTGAAATCCTGTATGGAGTGGGACTCGCCGTCAGCATATACCATCAAGGACCAAGATCCTGTGCTGAGGAGGAGGCCTTCCTTTGACAGACAATCTGCCTCCTGGTTCATTTCCCGGTAGACGTGCTGTATGGTGCTTCCTGCCAACTGATGCCAATAGAACATAATTCTTTCCAGCCAGCAAGTGAGGTGAGGGCACAGGATGTGGCTAAAGCCACTGACATGGTCGATCATAAGTTTTGAGTCCCCGAAGATTGAGATGGGGTGGATGTCAAAGAAAGAACAAAAAGCGAGAAGACCTGCGAGAGCTTTAGCCTCCGCCAAACTGTTTGTGCCCCTACCTGCATTCCAGGACAGATAGTATTGTAGGTTCTCGTCCATATAAATGACCACCCCGCAACCGCAAGTATGTCTCTGAGCAGCACCGTCAAAAAAGGCCCTCGGGGATCTTAGGAGGGAGACTGATAGACCACCACTGTTGGCACGTTTCTGTATTGCAGGCTTTTTAGGGACGGAATCATAAATGAGGACAATGTGTTGCAGAATTTCCGAGAGGGGCTCCTTTGCTCCATTGAAGATTTTGTTATTTCTCCACCGCCAGGCGCTCCATAGTGTGATAATGAAGATCATTCTCAAAGTAACTCTTTGCCTACACCACCAGTCGAAAGCAGCCGGGATAGATACGTGAAGGAGAAGTGGAAAACGGTATAGAGAGGCTAGTTCCCTCCATATGCGCTGCATTGAGTTACACTGGAAGAACATATGTAGATTTGTCTCCTCGTCCAGTTCGCACATCTGGCATCTGCTCGGCCCGTGCCACAGTCTTTTCCTCAAATTTTCCCAGGACAAATTCTTGTTATAAAAAACCAGCCAAGAGAAGTAAATGTATTTGGGGGCGCAATCTAAATTCCAAAATGCTGTCGGGAAGGTGGGGTGAGAGAGCACTGACCTGGAGCCAATCATATCGACGTAGATATTTTTAACACATACCAGAGAGTTTGCATTTGACAGGTTCCATGTTAAGAAGTCCTGGGGCATGGTTTTGATAAAACCGCAGCTTTTCAGAACCGTGATGATCGAGTCCCATTGGCTCGACAGAGACTCTGGCAGATTCAATTCAGCGGCCGATTTCCATATAGGAAGGGGGCCGTGCCAACCAGAGATCAACTTATCCCATGTAAAGTAGCCTTTGCCATGGAGGAAAAAAAGAAACCTGTCAGAGAATGAAATAGTCTCGCGTCCACTCATAATGGGGTCAATACCGATGATAATTCTATTGCCTGACTGTAAGCTCCATTTAAGGTTCCCAATAAAATACTTCTCTATTTTGCGGAGACTGTTCCAGATGGCAGAGCCGCACTTGATCCCAATCCTTTCAAAACGGAACCAGAAGTCCATACTTTTTCCCCTCATATATTTCATTCTGATGATATGACTCCAAGGACCTGTCCCGAAGATCCCCCTCCACAAGGTTTTGCACAACAGTGCCTTTCCGAATGTTCTCAAGTCCAATAAGCCCCAACCACCAGCAGATTTTGGTCTGGAAATAAACTCCAAGGAGGCGAGATGATATTTTCTTTGAGCAGAGGAGCCACCCCATATGAAGTTTGCCGTGATCCTGTTTATTTTCTGTATGATGCTAGCCGGGAGGAAGAAGACATGGGTCCAATATACAACAAGTTGTAAGAGGACTGCTCGGGTTAGGACTATTCGTCCAGCCAGAGTTAGACATTTAAATTCCCAAGCGGATAGTTTTTTATAATATCTATCAATGAGCCACTTCCAGTCGCCTTTGGAGTAACCCTTTGCCCTTAGGTGGAAACCCAAATATTTTACTCCATTCCCGATAGACCTTGTACCGATTTCAAACAATTGAGAAATCCATTCCACCAGATCCATATTGACATCGTTGTGGTATATAATTGATTTGGACTTGTTAATATGTAAACCAGTGGCCCTTTGAAACCTGTTAAGGATGTTGAAAAGACATTGCCATGTAATCCTGCACAACATAGCAAAAATAAGCACATCATCAACGAATAAATTGTGTGAGACAGAGGTGTTCCGGCATATCTTTACAGGCCTGCATGAGTTTTCTGAAACAACTTTATTGATGAGTAGACTCAAAGAGTTCATTGCAAGGATAAAAAGCAGCGGCGATAAGGGACAGCCTTGGCGTAGGCCCCTTTCAGCTGAGAAGAAAGGGGTAGGGATGCCGTTAATGATGACCGAGTAATTCACATTCTCGATGCAAGCCATAATCCAATTGATAACATTTGGATTCAGTCCAATTTTTGCTAAAAGACACCTGATAAAGCCCCAGTCTAAACAGTCAAAAGCTCTCTGCAAATCGATTTTTAGTATGGCTGCTTCAGATCGGTTTGTGGACATGGAAAACAGGCACTCCTGAGTGATGGCCACGGCGTCCAAAATGTTCCTACCCTTCAGGAAAGCATGTTGGTCCCTTGATAATGATCCGGCCAAAGTCGCTTTAATCCGTTCTGCTATAATTTTTGTGATAATTTTGAAAGAGATGTTGCACAGAGAGATCGGTCTGAAGTCTTTGAAGGAGACCGGATCCTGATTTTTCGGGATGAGGGCAATCTGTGTGGAAGAAGTGATGTGGTGTATACTGCTAGAGATCCTCGATGCCTCGACCATCCCCAAGAGACCTGTTTTGATGGAATCAAAAAAGTGGATGTAAAATTCGATTGTCCAGCCGTCAGGGCCAGGACATTTGTCCTTCTTAAAGGTCTTCATGACGCCTAGGAGTTCCTCTTCTGTGACGGGCTGGAAAAGCTCATTGTTTTTTCCTTCATCGAACATTTGGGGAGCCGGATCAATGCTCCATAGGATGTCCTGGAAGTTGCAGATTTCTCTTCTTTTGTATTGTTCTTTAAAATGCCTGACGACCTCCCTTGAGATTTCTTGGTGAGAAAAGAAAAAACCTCCCTGTCCATCACTGATTTTCCAAATAGTGTTCTTCACTCTTCTAGCATTTGCAAACCTGTGAAAAAACTTGGTGTTCCTGTCGCCTTCATTGAGCCATATCGCCCTACTCTTTAGTCTCCATAAGGCTTCCTCTTCCTTGAGAATATGTTGCTTTTTTCTTTCCAGCTCATATATTCGGCATTTTAAACTGAAAGGAAGAGAGTTTGTTTTCAAAAGGTTGGAGATATCGTTTAATTCCTTTTGAATTTCTTGAAGAGCTGTTCTGTTTAATTGTCTTTTTTTAATTTGCCATGCCTTTACCATTTTTTTCAGGGAGGACATCTTATCTCTGAAGGTCGCCAGTCCGTTAGCAGACAAGTCCTTCCAGGCTTTAGATATTTCTAGCTCAAAAGCAGGATCCTGAAGGCAAGTTCTGTTGAATTTAAAAGGATATCCACGCCTGAAGCCCGCATCCTTCCAGCAGAGGGAGATAGGCCTATGGTCGGAAATGAACACATTTTCAATAGCCGAGAAAGGCATTCCCATTTTTTCTATGATGCTGGCATGGACAATGAAACGGTCTATCCTTTTTGCTATATAGGCCTCTTCAATCCTTCCATTACTCCAGGTAGGCATCATTTTGGATGGCAACACATCTATAAGATTCCTGAGGAGAAATTCATTTCTGATTTTGTCTGAGAGCGGCTCTCTCTGTTTGCAATTTCCCCATCATTCTTCTGGGCTCAAAGTAATGTTGAGATCACCAGCAATCATTAAAGAGTCGATGTCAAAGATTTCTGAATCAAAGAACTTTTCCCAGAATAGAGACCTGTTTCTATAAGGGGCATAGATATTCAGTATGTTGATGGGAAAGGAATGTCCTCTAAAAACTGCTGATATGAGAATGCCAACAAAGCACTTATAGGCTTTGGCATTGATCCATGAAGGGTCCCACATAACCGCTAAGCCTCCCGAGAGACCGTTTGCTTCCGAGGCTGCAATGTGCCACAATGGAAACATTTTCCTGAAATATGAGATGGCCGCCTGTTTGCTGTGCATGGTCTCTTGTATAAGAATGATTTTTGGCCTGGCAGAGAAGAAAAGGTCCTTTAGCGCCAAAAATTTGAGATCTGCGCCCAGACCTCGAATGTTCATAGAAATGATGAGAGTCATTGAGGGGGAGGGCCAACCACGCTTGCTCTAAGAGGCTGTTTCTCAGTCATGTCAGCAATGGGGACATCCACTAGTGACAGGTTCCTTATACCACCATCCGGATCATTTGTTCTCCCCCTGAAATGTCTGCTTCCACCCTTATTCTTCTTTCTAACAGTTATATTTTTGGCAGAGTTGGGGCTAATGATAGGGGGAGAAGGGAACCGGGGCTTATGAATGGTTAAAGGCTCCAATTCGAGGGATTTCTTGCATAACAGGAAGTCCAAGTCACCGTCCATTAAATTTGAAGGAGAAGATGAAGGGGAATTTAATGGGGTGGCAGATACCATAGGTTCCTTACCTTTAATGGAGGGATGATGAGCCTTATCGGGGGTGGGCGATGATGAAGAAATTTGGATGGTTTGAGAACCCACAATAAAGTTTATAGGCTTGGGGATCGGTGGGGGAGAGGGAATAGGATTTTCATCAATAGGTTCCGGGATGGGATGAGAACATTGGAACGGGAGCTCTTTGTCAGCGCTGAAATCAGTCAAGGGCATAGAGTCCGGCTTGGAGGATCCCGGCTTGGAACCTAGGCGCAAGGAGTGTTCTTGAGAGAAGTACTGAGGAGAGAGATTGGATCCCTGATCCGGATTCTTGGTAAACCGTGCTTCCTCCAATTCTGTCAGAGACCAGCGGACCGTGGGGGAATGCTTCTCTTTCTCAGAGGATAGAGGGGAGGCCGCCCAGATTTTATCATGAAACATCCTTCTCTTAGTGAACGGGCGCCGGGGGCAGCTTTTGATTAGATGTCCTGTCTTATGACAGGGAGAACACCTAAAAGGAATACCCCAGAAGTCGAGCCTTTGGTTAATTTTTATGTCCCGCCAGGCAATCTCTATGTGGACTGGGTAACCTCCCCTGTAAGTCTTTTCGATGAGAATCCATGCAATGCGCTTGTCTTTCTACCCCAGACACCATGGGTCTACGTAGACAAATCTTCCAATTGAATTGCCTATATCAGTTAAGGTTTCCCTAGACCAGAGCTCCAGAGGAAGATTTGGGAGTTTTACCCAGATTAAATTGTTTGTGGGGGTGTTTTTCAAGGGATCATATCCAATATACCATCGGTGGAGAACAAGGAAGCGTCTTCCATGAACCCACGGGACATTTATCAGAGAGAATTTTTGAAATTGAAAAATGCAATAGCTATTTTAAATTTCTGTTATGTAAACATAGAAACTGTGATAAAGATTAGGTAAAATGATTTGAATTCTTTTTGAAATCATAAATAAATTTCGATTTAGTGTGTGATTCCGCCCTAAGGTTCTCTAATTAATAGAGATCTGCAGGTTCCTTGAAAAAAACTAGAAGTCAAATTAATTAAACCCTGTTTTGTTGTCTTGGAATTAAGAAACGACCCGGACTACTCTGATCAAATTAAATAAACCCTGTTTTGACGGCTTGGAATTCAAAAAATGAGCCGCACTACTCTGATAGCTGATATTTACGCCGTAAGGCGTTCCCTCTGAGAGGAACTCCCCTCCGTGCCGCGGTGTCTTGTTATGGGCCCTTAGATCGATTGTTAGACGATGAAATAAACTCCAACCATTAGATCATCGGCGAGTCATTTCTCTGCATCTTCATCAGCTTCTGGCTCTTCTGTTTCATCTTCTGCATTGCCGCCGTTAGCTTCACCCTTCAGGTCTGCATGGGCAGGTTATGGAAAGACAGGTGGCCTGCGGCTTTCATCATCTCTCCAAGACTTCTCAACATACCGCAAGGTTGGTTCTGAAGAAGGGGATTTAGCCTTGAGCGGTGCTGGTATTCTTCGAACAAAACCTTCATCGATAAGGGAGGGCACAGGAGGAGGCACTAGCTTTTCAAAGGAGAAGGGCCTACCTTCAACACCATTGAGAAAACAATGCTGGTTAAAGGTGGCTGTTGGGTTTTTACTTCTCTTAATGCTTTTAATTCTGATCATTGCGGGATTTGGTTGGTTAAAATCTTATCGGAGTACAGAGGCATCACATTTTTCTATAGTTTTGGACTGTGGGAGCACTGGTACCCGAGTTTATGTGTATGAGTGGGTGCGGAATGATGGCAAGCATCAAGGGAGTCTTCCAATGGTGCTACGCCCATTTCCTGAAGGTACTGATGGCAAGTCAAGGCAACAGAATGGTCGAGCTTATCATCGCATGGAAACTGAACCTGGTTTTGATAAACTTTTACACAATGAATCAGGGTTGAGGTCAGCCATGGAACCACTGCTCCAGTGGGCTGAAAAGCAAATACCAGCTCATGCTCATAAAAATAGCCCTCTTTTCCTTTTGGCCACAGCAGGGCTTCGCAGGATGCCAAGTTCAGATTCAGAATGGATCCTGGACAAGGCATGGTCAATTCTAGAAGAATCTCCATTTATGTGTCGAAGAAACTGGGTTAGGATAATTACTGGGGTAGAAGAGGCTTACTATGGATGGGTAGCTCTTAATTATATGATGGGTAGATTGCAGAATATGCCGATTCTGGAGACGTTTGGTGCACTTGACTTAGGGGGTTCCTCATTACAGGTGACATTTGAATCTAAATATGGCTTGAATCTGACCATTGGAACAATGGAACGCCATCTAAATGCATATTCTCTTACAGGTTATGGCCTAAATGATGCCTTTGAAAAGTCCGTTGTACTTCTACTCAGAAAAAATTTAAAAACTGACAGTGGGAAATTCTCTGGTGGTCAGTTGCATCTCAATCATCCTTGCATACATGCTGGTTATAGACAGCAATACTCATGTTCTCAGTGTTCTTTCTTACTCCAGAATGGAAGTCCTCTGGTTGGTGGAAGAGACATAAGTAAAGAAGAATCTCGAGTAGGGCTTGAGTTGATTGGTGAGCCCAACTGGGAAGAATGTGAAGCTCTAGCGAAATCAACCATAAATGCCTCTGAATGGTCACATTCGGGGGCAGGGACAGACTGCAAACAACATCCTTGTGCTATCAGTGATCAGCAGCAACAATCTCAAGGGCAATTCTATGCTATGTCAGGTTTCTTTGTTGTGTTCAAGTTTTTTAATCTATCTGTTGCTGCTTCATTTAATGATGTTCTAGAGAAGGGTCGGGAGTTCTGCACTAAAACTTGGCAAGATGCTGAGCGGAGTGTTGTTCCACAGCCTTTTATAGAACAATATTGTTTTCGTGCTCCATATATAGTATCACTCCTGAGAGATGGTTTGCAATTGAAGGAGCAACAAGTAGTTGTGGGGTCTGGTAGCATTACTTGGACTTTAGGTGCTGCATTGTTCCATCGGTAATGGAATTTCTCCAAGTCGTTCTGGTAAGCTCTGTAACTGAAACTTTAAATTATTCATCTTCAACAGTTTTTTTGCCATTTTGATTAAATTCTTCCAGATCCATCATAGTGAGTTTTTTGAGTTGACATTTTGATCCAGCCAGAGTGGCTCACCATCAGGACTCAAAAAACACTTGCTGGCTCGAAGCCTCCAAATATCAACTCAAAAAACTCAGTGTGATGGATCCAAAAAAAATTAATCAAAGTTATTCACATCACAGAATCCTTAACTCAGAAAAAACTTATTTTACCAATTGAATAATCTTAATTGATCATTTTTCTTTTCCTTCACTCACTTGACAATCTGCCTCTATATGTTTGTGTTTATGTTGCCTTTTAATTCTCTTTTCTTTCAGAGGCTATGCATTTATTACTCTTCGCTGCATCTTATGCTTATGTCAAGTTTTTAACCTCCGTGGTTACAGAAATGTTGATTCCCCTATTTTTGCATAAAATTTTCACTTAAGTTTCTTATTGAATTTACAAGTGTTTGTTGCTTGAGTGCCATGCTTGGTTGTCTTTGGTTTGCCAAAGGTTTTGAGAAGATTAATACGATTAGTTTGGACTAGTGCTCAGTTGAGTATTAGCAATAGTTTATAATTTCTGTAACTATACTCATGATGATGATTTGTTCCATGAAAAAATAACACACAACAAAGGATCTGTACATGTGAACCTGTAGTATGTGGAATAAAGTCAGCTCACTCCCGTTGAGGATGTCAATTAATTTTCTCATGTTCCACTAATCTCAACAAGGGTAAAACCACAGAAGAGGCATCCTCAGGTCATGAGCTGTTCAAGACTAAAAGCTCATGGGCTCTTGATATGTTTGGCTATTGCTGTTCCACATTTTTCATTTTTGTGATTACTACACAATTAAATGCAGAACAGGTTTAAAGTCTATGAAGTGTTTCAGATGATTGGGAACACCTATGGCAATATTGTGTGGAAAATGGGTATATTATAATGTGGCATTGTGGTTGCATCTAATGTTTCCTCATAATCAGGTTTCTGGGATTCCAAGTGAGCTGAGGTGCCTCCCTTCCTGGATGCTTTGTTCACAAAGATGAAACCAAGTGCCTTTGATGCACCATTTGCGTGAGTCAAGAACTGTGGATATGAAGAATGGGATACTCGATGACATTCTACATGATATCGTTGACGTTGTTGGATTATGTCAAACAGTCAAAGTGGACAATGAAACATTTGGAGATTCCATGAATTTCAAAAAGCATGCCTTCCTTAAAGCAAATATAAAAGATTTAACACTGTACACAGGATACTTCCCAAAGCTTGTTTAATTATAAAACACATATATTTCTCAAATGTAGAAGTCATACCATGTGTGTGTTCCTTAATAAACCTTATAATAGAGTTTATAGAGCTGATCTTTTCTACAGACGAGATAGTCATTTAGGAAAAGAGGCTAACTTGAATTTGAAATGTTGTGTGGTCATTAGTATGTGTCGTAACTATGTTAAAGAAGCGACCAAATTGAAGAAACAGCAAGTGTATTTCCCTGGAGGTACCTTGTAGTACTAAGAAATTATTAATGATATGTTTTTCACCCCTTGTATTTAATATGCAAACAGGAATCTAGCAATTAGTTATTTCGTTTTTTCTATTCAAGACCAGATCCATAGTGCCTAAATTTGCTACTGGGCTAACCTGCATAGCCATGACTCTTTTCAGCATCTGGTCACAAAGGAGTGTCCTCTCTAGTTCTGTTTTCACACCAACACGTTTCTTGGCATGTGCCTTAGGGCATCTTAGTTGACCCTTGTTTCTGGTCATATGCTCAGGATTCTTTCCTTGTTCCCTGCTTGTGAAATGTGTCAAAAAGATCTGAGCTATAACATCAATTGTAACATTGCAGATCATGCTTGTCACTATTTTTTTTATGCTCCTCTTCATTGGCCACTGATCCATGGAAATGCATTCCTTTTCTGATGAGTGACATTCAGAAGAAGTTTTTAACATTAGAATAGTTTGATTCCAATTTTGGTTATAATTTAATACAATGCATACTTCTTCGATCCTGGAAATTGAGGGAAAATTTTACATGCAAGAGATATCGAAGATAGTGCACCTTCGTAGGTAGTTAATCCAGGGGATAACCATCAACATGGTGACAACTCAAGTTGAATGTGTTTCCCGTGTGATCTAGGCTTAACTTTCCCCAACCTCTTACATGCTCATTATTTGCTTATCATTTCCTTTTTTCTCCAAAGGCATTGCTCTAAGTTATTCTTGACAAACGGAGTTATATGGGGAAGTTGTTCATATCATGGACAGAATTAGCAAGGATCGAATAGAAGTTCACCACTTTTGCATCTCTCCAAAAGCTTTAGCTTTGTTTACACATACTGTAAACATGGATATGTTTTGGATCTGATTGGATTTCTTTTTTTATGGGCTTGGTTCTGATGCAACTGACATTTATTTACAATGAGGAATTTCATCTCTTCTTTTCCATTTTCCTAAAGTTGTTTGAACTCATTTCCAGAATTGCTAACTGGTGTGGTTGAAGCTACTATAAAAAACTAAAAAAGGATCAAATAAGGCAATTCTAGGGGATGGGCTGACATCCATTGTAGGAGGTAGGCTGCATGTTCTACTCTTCTCATGTATTATCATTGAACTGAAATTTAAGTCCAGGACTACAGTTTGTAGATCTGTTTCTATTGTCTTTGGTGCTTTGATCCTTCAACTAGTTTCCCCCATTTTATTCTGTCTCATGTGTTGTGAAACTGCCTTCCCTATAAGTGGTTCGGGGGAGAAGCTTTGCTTCTTTTAATAACATGCTCAGTCTACTAATCCTGATTGGATGGGATAGAAATTCATGTGGTTGCCATTAAGATTTCTATTGTTTAGTTTTACTTTACAAGAAGGATTTTGTATCTACTTTATTGATCTCATCACAGGAAACCTTCCAAATTCATTTGTCATGTAATTCTAATAATGTTGTTTATTCTTCCTTGAAATGAAATTAAAACAGTTATGAATCATGATGTTGCAAATTGTATATGATTTCTGTCTGTGTTTTCCCAAGCATCATATTCTGTAATGTAACTGGAATTATTTTTCTTCATTATTTTCAGGGGATGGAAGAGCAAAGATACCACTTAGCCCTTCAAATTCAGGGTGTCAGCAACCATTTGGACTTGCGCAAAGCCTTGCGGGTGGAAGTGTGCAACATGCTGATTCTCTCAAGCACCAGTCAACTGTGTCAGTTGGATTGTGTTTTCCAAGCAATTTGGGGCAAATACAAACTGATACTGGACCCTTGTGGACGCCTCACAGAGGTCAAATGCGGTTGCAGAGTCGACGATCACAATCAAGAGAAGATCTCAGTTTATCAGTTTTAGAGAGCCATCTCGTCAAGTTGTGATGGCTAGAAGCTGTATATATATTTTAGAGAAAGGCTGTGCTTTTCTCAAAAGTGTACATTACAGGAGAATCTGGAATATCAACTTGTTAAGCGGGTGTAGCTTTATGCAGCATCTCTGGGCTGGTTCTTTATGTATTGAGGGGAGATCCCTACAGCACAACTGAAATATATACTAAAATATTGCGAATTGTATTTTTGGTCTCTCTACATTTTGGCGGATGGTTGGATCTTGTTAATTTTATCTGTAATGTTAGCATATTCATCTCGCTTAGCGTCTTTGATGGATATTTGTAACATAAATGCATTTTAAATAACATTTTTTTTTCAACTTCAGGTCGCTGACAGCCAAATGTCATATTATAGAGTTATCATTTTATTCTTTTTGGAAATTTCGAAATCTCTTGGGACCCGTGTTGTTTCCTGGCAGTGTAAAGTTTCTTTACTTTTCAGAGGTTAAAAGGAAGATTCTGAACACAGTTCATTGGCAGTTCATTCATGTGTTATCTTTAATAGTCAAACTCCAAGTTCATAGGATTCAATTAGTCTCCAAACCTTTTAGACTATTTAAATTTATACCAATGGCAAATAATTATTACAACAATGTACTTGATTTATATCATTCAATTTTTTAATCAGGAAAGAAAATTGATCTTAAATTTAGGAAATGTCATTTTTCGGAGCCAAAATGGCAGAAAATAGTGATTGGAATACCGTAATTACGCCGTAAGGCGTTCCCTCTAAGATGAACTCCCCTCTGTGCTGCGATGTCTGGTTATGGGCCCTTAGATCGATTGTTAGACGATGGAATAAACTCCAACCATTAGATCATCGGCCTTTTTAGAAACCAAGCATCACCGAAGAGAGGCCAAGCGTCTGTGGATGGATGAGAGAGGACAGCAATCTGAGGCGCCTCGATCCCCTTCGATTTGAACATCAGGGAGCTCTATGAAGCGGATCATGTCCCTTGACGAAGATGGCAGGGTGTGGTGAGGAGAGCCGTCCATCCATTTGGCGGTGAAGAAGGTGACAGAAAACCCATGGTACACAGTGAGCCGAATATTCACACCAGTTCACACCAGTTCTTCACTTGATCGCTCTACTTTGTGGTCACTCATTTCATGGCTCCTCGGCATTCTCGTTCTCTGTTGGCGAAAGCTTTCTTATTCTTTATTCTTATTCTTTCCCCCGTTGCAATTTCCACAGGGCTTTGCATTGCAATCAACCATGCAATTCAAAGAAAAACCAAATATTCTTGCAGCAGATGTCTTCCCTGTACCTCTGGGCCCATGAAAAAGATAAAAGGGTGCAATCTTATCTTTGTTAATTGCACTGGAAAGAGCTTGAACAATAATGCTCTGCCCAACCAGTTCCTCGAAAGACTTGGGACTGTACTTTTGACTCAAGCTTCTATTCACTAACATGTTTTCGTTAGTCCTCATCTGTAAGGATTCCTCCTCTGTCTCATATTCACTAATCCCTGACTTTCTGGTCCTGTGATGAGTTTTGATGAGAGGATGGAGATCTAGCTCACTGAAACGTCTGTTGTTTACATGGGGAGAATCACCATAATCGTCCAGAGGCGAGTCCAAGGTTAAAACATTCGTGTGGGGGGGATCTGACCAATGGGGTTTCATCCTTTGAATAGGAGCAATCCGAGGAAGAAAAATCTGTAACATATTCAAATTGAATAGGTTCTTGATAGTGCAGAGTACTAGCAGAATCAGAGAGTGATTTTCTCCTATTGGCAACCAGCACACCACATGAAAACCTCTTCCCTCTGATGCCCTTCAATTTTTTACCTCTACCATTTCGCCTTCCAGACCAGGACCAAGGAAGTCTGCATCCATTTCTTGAAATTGTTTGACAACCCCCAAACTCTTCAACATTTCTTTGTATGTCGATGTTGTTTTGCAGATTTTCCTCCCTTAAAGTTTTATGATCATAAGGCCCAATGTAAGGGTCTATAGTATAAGCCCCATTGTCATCTAAAACAAGTTCGAAGCTTTCTTCTTTGCAAGTATTAGCGGGAGAACTAATCAATGAAAAATCATCTTCATCTACAGGCAGTGTAAACTCATGGAAGGAATTCAGAGCTGCAGGATGGTTTTCATCGGTAAATCCCTGGTATATTTTGAATGATCTTGAAGATGTAGATTTGCTCTTTCCAGCAACAAGTTTTCTTTTCTGAAAGTACTTGGGATTTTTCGGTTGCTTTTCCTTCTATGATATTTGAGTGCACCTTCAGCATCGAGATCCTCTACCAGAGTACTTCCACCAACAAATTCTCTTTTTGAACTCTTAATATTTTGTATGATTTTCTGTACTGTATCATGTATGCTGTTTTTATCAGAAGTTGTCAAGTTGGTATCAGGCACTTTTCCTTCTTGTAAGGCCATGGAACTCATTTATATTGAAGCAGTTAAAGATAATTTTGCATAGGTTATTCACATTAAGGACTGTAGCCTTTCAATTGTTCATCACAGACCAACATTATCAAAATTCAGTCACAAGTCTGGTGTCGAGATAAATTTGCCACGTCACCTGATTTTTCAAATACAAAAACAGATATCTTAGAATACCCAAAATAGGAAAGCTTATTTCTATTCCAAAATTTACTGTGCTTTTTGGCTTCTCTAAGCTCAGGTTTCTACTTTATGCCTGCAAGTTTCCTCATTCACTCAGTTTTATCTATGTTAAGATACCCACGAGTTCATGGACTCTCATTATGATGTTTTGATCTATTAATTCGTCGCAGAAATCCATCTTGTTTTATCTTACTTAGTGGTACAATTCCATCTTTACTTCGTAAAATTCCTGGATGTACCAATTTCAATGATTTTGAATAATTAAGACTGACACATCAAGGAGTTCTGGTTCAAAATCTCTCAAGTTAGACTCAGTTTCAGAATTCCAAGTCATATAATACGCACACCTAAACAGTTTAAGAGCATTAAAGTTTTATCGGAAATTTAAGGTTGAAAAGGCTTTCTGATGAGATTCTAGCTTTAGGAAAATCTGTGCGAAGATAGAATTTCAGTGCCATGGATGGAGAAAGTCAAAGTTATCCTCTACCGCCAGCTTAGACGCCATCAAATATTCCAAAAATTGAGGACTTCCTGTGAAAGTTCACGCTTTCCCTTCATCATTAATAGAGCAAGCAGCAAGAGCTTATCATTTCCCATGCACATGTACATATTATTCATAATGATCCCTATCCATGATTAATACATCGCAGTTACGATGAATCTACCACTCAATATAACTTCCAATTGCAGGGAACAACACTAAGAAAAGAAAAGAAAAAAACCCTGCAACACAGAAATTGGACGAAAAATTCTATTATCTATAATAAACTCTTTGTGAGCTCATAACACAGATTATCCTTGAAATGAGAAAAAACCAATAACTTCCCTTTTTGATTCGGAAAGAGTAGGCAGTAGTAGGCAGGTTGCTTACTTGAATTTTGAATTTGAATGATGATATTCTCAAAATCAATGCCCAAGCCAGCACCATTGAATTATAATTGCTAATGTGACTAACTATATATATATATATATATATATATATATATATATATATATATATATAGCACGATTTCCATCTCTACGACTTAATATAAGATTTGGAAATGGTGGCCATCAACTACTCCATCACCATTAGCAGGCCTGCATTTAATAATATTCAAATTAAATTTTGTGCAGGCCTAATGGAATGGAGTCATGCAGTTTAAATAAACAAGAGAGAACTCTTGTTAAATTAATTAATAGAAAATGCTGGTTGGTGGCAGAATGCAAGGTCATTTTAAGATCAGGAAGGTGACTTTCGTTGTATTGTGGATTTGTGTTGGTTTATTAATCACTTATTCTGATTCATATATGTTGATCTCATTATCTATATGATCCGAATATAAAAAGCAGAGGATTCCTGAGAATAGAGAATATATTCATTAGTTTATAATTTATGTTCTAGCATTATTTGGCTAGCTGACCAAGTCATTTGGACATGGCTTTGCCCTGGTTGCAGGTATTCTTCAAAGTGATCCACTAGTGCAAGTGTTTATCATAGATCTCCACAAAAACAGTGAAGTGTTTATCATAGATCTTTATCATAGATCTCCACAAAAACAGTGAAGTGTTTATCATAGATCTTCACAACAACTATTAACAGTTAATCCATATGGATATAATTTCGAAAACAGTTTGGGATACAAAATTCAATTCATTACGCCGTAAGGCGTTTCCCTTTGAAATGAATTGCCCCAGCCGATGCCGTGTCTTATTGTTGACCGAGTTTGGGATACAAAATTCAATTCATTACGCCGTAAGGCATTTCCCTTTGAAATGAATTGCCCCAGCCGATGCCATGTCTTATTGTTGACCGTAGATTTGTGGTGTTAGACGATTGAAGGAAGTTTGGTCGTTGATCCTCACACTGTCCTTTTATCTCCCAACCCAATGGCCTCTGTGTCTTCTGAGTTATTGTTCGGGCGGTGGCAGATTAAGCATTTCTTGCTGTCGAGCCTCGCACGGACACTGGAGGCCTTTCCTACGATGGTCATGATTTTCGCCGACTATGAACCCCATTGGCATTGCAATGGAGGGAAAACTCCAGAGGATTTCCTTTCCGTGAAGCCAAGGTTCGAATCCTGCAGCCCGACGGGATCTATATGCTCCATGGACCCGGCCTCATGGGACTGGGACGGAGGCCCCGGGGTTTCGACGGTCTGCGGATGGGATCTCGTCTGCGGCCAGAAATACAAAGTTGGGTTTTTGCAGTCTGTGTTCTTTGTCGGGTGTTTGCTCGGTAATTGATATTTTCAGCCCCTGTGCGCTTTTATATCTGACGGCTGATCGCCATTAAGATTTTCTTTCAGTTTCTGATTTATTTTTTGATACAGGTGCAGGGATATCTAGGCATCTATCGGATTCTTCGCTGGGGCGTGAGGGTGTCCTGAAGTTGGTCTGCATCTGCAATGCCATTTTTTGGTTTCTTGACGGCAATGTCGCCGAATTTATGGGTTTATTTAATTCTCCGTCTATTGACGGGAATTAGCAATGGTGGCCTGGGGTTGTCGTCGTTCGTCTTGGCGACGGAAGCCGTCGGACCGTCCAAGAGAGCACCGGTTGGCATGTCGACTTTCTACTTCTTTTCTCTCGGCATAGCAGTGCTGCCGGCTCTGTCCTACTTTTCTAGCAACTGGAGATATATGTACGTCGCGGGTTCGATCCCCTCGGCCGTGTATTGCATCTTCGTTCTGCCATTCATTTGGGAGTCCCCGCGGTGATACCTGGTGAAGGGCAGGCTGAAAGAAGCCATGGGCATCATGAGATAATAATCATCATCCCTCCATGATTCACATTATAGAAATAATAATTGACATTATCCACATACACAACTCTTGTGATGCATCTTTCTCATATGCTCAGGTCATTTTTTGAAATAAGTGTACTCATCCAATGATGGAGACTCAACACGCATGAGGTACATTAGTCATTTATTCATAAGAATATTTTTCATTTAGTATATTGGGATGTAAAGATTGTGGGTTGAAGTTGGAAATGAATCATGATGCTTGGAACTTATACTTGTTGCATTATTTCATTTTTGTGGTTATATCCTCCTTCTAGTGAAGTGTAACCATATAGGGACTTGTCCAACCTCATTAAGAATAATAAGCCTAAATAAATTAAAATAGAGTGGCTATATCATTTCATACTCAACACCTTCCATGCATCCCTTTTTTCCATTCTCCTGTCTTTTAACTTACTTAGTGTCATTAGTTTGCAAGTTTCTTACTTGTCTCATTAAACCGATCGAGTATGATGTGTAAGGGTGTCCCTCCATCATCAAAGTTGAAATTTTGCTCATATCCACCAAAATAAAATAAAAAATAAAACTTTACAAAAACAAAAATAAAAAAAATAACCACACAAAACATTAAAATAATATTTGTTAAATAAATTAAATCCCTCTAAACTCATGTTAGATTTATATTTAAAATAAATCTAAATTAATTCTATTGGAAAAAATGGTGTCCATTTTCCCTGCAGTTCAACCTCGCACTTTATTTCATTTCATAAAAAATGAACACCACTCCATTCAAGTACAGCCTTTGACATGTTACAAAAATTGAAAGATCCATATAACCAGCATCCATATGCTCTTAATCCGTGCTGCTATGAAGCCTTCACATGGGTCCCCTCGACCTAAAATTATTTAATGAGAAAGTTCAAAGGGGAGGTGCATTTTCGAACGGGCTCGCCTTTTAACAACCTGCGGATCCTCACTTGATTATCCATGCTGCACTAATTTGTTTATCCTGTCGCACAAAAATTCTGTTTTCAATGACAAATTTTACAAGTAATAATAATTTTTTAAGATACTGTGAGCGTTTACAATGATTCAGTGCATGGTTTAACGACGTTTTAGGAGCTAGCCATGGGAGATTTCAGAAGACTATGCTGTTGCTGATGCCTAGAGAGGTTTGTCTATTTTGTTCATGTGTGAAGTCTCGAGGAGACTGCATTTGTAGTTGGGACATTGTTGCCTACACCTTAAAGGCCTGCTTAGACCTTCATAAACAAAGTTACATTCAAATGAAGCATGCCAACCGAGCGAACATACTAAATAAGTAGCTTCCACTAGGTATTTAGTCATATATTCTCTGTTTGATATGTGCTTATTTATTTTTTATTTTTCAACTTGAAAGGGTGTACCTAATGTCTGTGCATATCCTTCTTACTTCCAGAACACCTAGAATAGGTTACATCATTTGCATTATCAAAAGTAGAATCACAACACACGCAAACAAATACATACGCCCACCAAGCACAAGAAAATAGTGTGATGGCTATCAACTTTTTTAAATCAAACTTGTAATAATCTCAATAATAAATCTAATGTTCTTTAGAGAAGACCTGCTACTCTAGTTTTTGTTGGGTTTCGTACAGTTTATAGTGTATCATAAGGAAATACATTTCTTGAAGGGATTGCATCAGAAGGCTCAACGGACCTTTGAGCATTTTTGTAGGGGTTTATGTTATACAATCATTAAAATTTTTGATAAAATTAGTCTGGACTATCCACATTCCTATTTTTTTCAATAAATTTGAAGAAGTGCATGTTTTTGCTTTAATAATATGTATACTGAGTACTCCTAAAATTTTCTGAACTATAGTTTTGTGGGCCAATTGTTTTCTGTATTGTACGGTATCCACATTTGAATTCAGATTCTATCTTGATAACTATCATTTCTTAGTATGTTTTTATGAATATATTGCATTGTAAGTGTTCTCTCTTCTTACATTGGACAAGAGAATACGACTGTCTTTGACAATGTGAAGTTGTGGAAGATGCAAAACTTCCCTTGCTTTACATGAGCCAACTTGACCTTCAATAGAAATGTTGCTGAACACAATGAGAAGTTTCATGCTTCTTTAGAGAGCATCCCGAAAGGCTTGTGTAATTCCTGCTTTGTTTTGGTTGATGCCTTGCTGAGGAATCATTGAGACTCATCATGGTTTTGTGGTCCAATCAGAACCTATTCAATACTCACCTTCGTTGACTATATTAGTCGAACACAAACCTTGTCAAAACTCTCAAGCCAGTAGGGCTTGGGCACAATGTTAGTTCCTCAATATGGTGATCAAAGTCTGTCTTCAACATTACAATTGTCTTCACGCATCCTTTTTCTAAATGAATCTACATTACATGCGCTTGAAGAACTAGCTTTGAAGTCTCTATTCTCAGGCAATGTTCAGGTCTAAGTTCATGTAGGCAATGCTATGTTGAAATTATACTTGCATACCAGAATCTTATATTGGCGGAAGACCGTTACTCAAATGTCTGCCAAAAAGAGAACCCATTTTGACACACCACCTATGCAGAGGAAGAAGCTTCACAAGTGTTTGGGCTCCTTTTCTCTATCATGGCTGGGGAAGTAGCCAAGAGTAAATATCTCTACAGGCATGAAGTCCAATAAAAATAATGTATAAGACATATTTGACAACCAACAATTGCATCTAAAATGAAAAATATGTTCCCGGCCTTTCAGAAAATGTGGAGTCTAGCATAATGTGAGGCCGTCATTATCATCGAAATTCCAACCAGATATGAATCTTTCAGTCTTATGGTATTATGGGACAATAAAATCACTGATATATGAACTATATATCAAGCTTTTAATCCTAAAATATAAGTGATGGATGCTTCATTACAAAGCCTAGAAGTCTTCTTTCAAATGTAACAATTGGATGATGCACATAAGTTGATGCTAATAGAAGTCCGTATGGAGTGACCAACCCATAACATGGTGGTGGGCTCTTGTACGAGAAGCCTTCTTTCAAATATAACAACTGAATGATGCATAGAAGTTGATACTAAAAGAAGTCAGTATGGAGCGACCAACCCTTAACATGGCGGTGGGCTCTTGTACGAGATTTAGTCAACTCAAATTCACCTCCTACACAAACTTTGATATGCTTCAAGCAAGAAATACAAGATAGGTTATACCTGAAGGGGAAAGCAGAGGAAATCATGAAGCAGTGGATTCATGTAAGGCAAGTACCTAGTCAAAGGCATCAAACAATATTTTTGATGGCTTCAAGTCCATGGTGACGAATTGGAAGTTCCTCGACTCACTTCTCAGAGGACTCTCAACCAAAATATCCAAAGAAAAATGGACCTGCTTAGTATAAATGCTTTGGAGAATGCTTTACAAGTAGCTTTCGAGTTTGAGGCCAAAGCTTCAGAAGAAAATGTACTAAGCCTCCACCAACTAAAGTAAGGTTCTCGAAGCCTTATCTTTTAGAACCGTCTCTATTAGTAACTCAGAGCAGCCTTTAAATCAGGGAAATGATTACACAATAGATAAAATTGGCCAGCGCTTATCAAAAATTCCATCCAGCCAAATAGTCGATGCTCAATCCTACTTTATATTTTCTAAGTGCAACCAATAACTCCACGAGGATAACATGATCCCTATTTAGCAAATACACCCCCTGCCTGCTCAAATGGTTGGTACCTATAATCATAGCCATGTATGGATAAAAATGATGACTACCAGTTACATTGGCTCTATACATTGATGGCAGTTTCTTTAGCTTTGCCAACAATCATTGTACTCTAGTATAGACTAAATAGACACTGGAATTTCCGTTATCCAGAAGATCGAATCTTACCCAAGGAATTCACAAAAGTTGTTGCCAACACACAATTGGTTGAAAATAATCTCCATCATCATAACCAACTTTATGCCCATAATATGCACAAATGGTAACACATGATACATCTCCCAAACCAACAGAGTCCAACTAAAGTCTAATCCGAGATCCTCCATTCTCAACACTTTATACATAAAAAAACTTGTTTGTAATCGACCTCTCTTTGCACTTTTTGGGGCAATTGCTAGTTATATTAAGTTACTTGAAAAATCGGTCTCCTACAATGTATTTTAGGTATTAGAGGGAAATGGTTATTTCCATTAATTGAGGAATCATTTAGGCAATTTCAGTCTTGTAGAAAAGATTTGTGTTGGTTCAACCTGGGCTCGAAACTTTTTTGTTGTCATCTAATTAATGAATGCATTAGGTTGACCATAACAAAATATCCATTTTCAGAATACACATTATCGTCCACCCTTGCTTTCAACAATGCCCATTCACATGTCGCTATTCTTCCCCACTCTATGCCTTACCACTCTATGCCTTACGGCGTTTCCTTTGCAACATAAGGTGCAAATGCTAGTTAAATTTAATCAAACGAATTACAAGTCTGGTTATCCTCATTCCAAATAAAATAAAATCGATTTTCGTAGATTAGGGTTGGTCTATTTAGACGTGTGTAATTAAAAGAATCCTAAATGAGAAATGAAATCGAAATGTAAGACTCTGAATCGACTGCTCAGGGACAAACAAATTATGTATGAGATAATATTTCTCTTGCTGGGTACAGTAAGGGGACATCTCTACCCGCAACCCGATCGATCGATCCTGCGGGTTGATCTGCGGAGAGAACGGCTGCTATTTATTGCTGCTAGCCACCAAAACAAGAATGAGAGTGGAAAAGGATCTGACATTGTACCTGGGCGTCATTCAGATTTGTTAAGATTCCAAAGTAGAGTCATTGAGATTCATGTGAATGTGAGGAGAAGTTTCCGTAAATTTTGCGTAACAAATTGAGGGATGGAGAAGAATTAAGATTGCAGCCAAATCCTCATACTTCGACAGAGGAACAACTCTGAGTGTTTGATTTATATTTCTTTGAGTATTTAACCGCTATTCCTGTGTAAATAAAATTTAGATTTTTTAATTAAACCCCCACAGCAGCGTGCCAGTGGTAGCCTGCTAGGTTCCATAGTTTTTATAGTATGCTTATGATTAAAGAAGCTCTGTGTCTTTATGGTGTGGTAATAGAACCCGCGAGTATGAGAAATTGGAGTCGAACCCTTGATCACGTTGTTAAAACCCTCAATCACCTGTGAATATCCTTATGGTTGTATAGAACTGACCTTAAAATAGTGGCCCCTGCTGATTTTATTTGACGCGGATCACCACTCACTCCTGTAGCTTTGTCTCGCTGGCTCGCTGGTTGTGGTAATCAAACTCACGTTGCTGGATTCGAAGTTAGAAGGCCGGATTCTTCGTTGGTTGTGGTAATCAGACTCACGTTGTTGGATTCGAAGTTAGAATCAAACCCCACCAGATTGTTAGAAGCCACACTGTCAACCAGTCGAAATAATAAGCACGTGGTAAGATCCTTTGTGTTGTCCTAAAACGGGAGACGTTACCTAATGTGGATGGTGGGCCAGATCACCACATATTCTAACAAATGTGTATGGGGACCAATCACCACCAGCGCTTGTTTGAGCAGTTTGTCTATAACGCGACTTTTTGAAAGCTTTTCCGGCGGGTTTTTCCGGTCGAAATCCGGCAGGAATTTATTGGAATGGCAAGTTTGATACCTAGTTTATGCACAATGAAAGCATCCCAGGGGTTTTTCAGGGTGCTGAATCCAAATATGCAGTTAAAAAACCATTTTAACTGCAACAAATCAAGATTTAACCTCAATTTCTTCATTCCGTCACCGGAATCTCCAAAGAGTCGCATTATAGACGACTCCCTTGTTTAATACAGTTTGGCTCACCAGGGAAATATGCATTAGTCCAAAGTGGATGGTGGATAGAGAGACGATAGTATTATTAGTTTTTTTTTTTTAATTCCTGTCGATGATATTATCAATATTCTAGAAGTGGAGACAAAACTAGTCAGCAATTTTGTGTTTTATTAGTAAAAGTATAGTTATGCTATTTGTGTTTTATTAGTAAAGGTATATTTGTGTTTTTTTATTTGTTAGTAAAAAATAGTGTAAACATATTCTATGACTGTTCAAAAATTGAAATCATTTTATATACTATAAAACTTTACATGCCAGATAATTATAAAATGAAAATTATCAAAAAAACACCATGCCAGGAGTATAACCAGAAAAATAGCAACAACAAAAAAAATCATGCCAGGAGTACAACCAGAAAGAATACGATGGAATAAAACAAAAACCAAAACCAAGAGCCGAGGAGATAGCCCAGGCCTTCGCATTAGCACACCATTTGCATTTGAACCTGATTTATTTTCCGTCTTTGAAGTGGCAAAATGAGACATAAATACTATCCACCCACGCCTTCATTGCCAATATTTGCAATCACTAATTAATTTTAATAGTCACTTCAAAACCCAGTATTATTATATATTAAATAAATTTTAATAGTGGAATCATGAATTAATTTTAATACTCACTTCAAAGCCCAGTATTATTATATATTAAATAAATTTTAATTAAATATATATTATTATCATTGAAATATTCTATATTTTTATATTAAAATTTACTTAAATATAAATTATTATCCGAACATTTTATATTTAAATAAGTAGGTTGCAGTATAAAATTTTATATGAAATTAAATTGAGTTTTCAATTAATTTAATATTAATAATTCTAATATTAATAAGTATGAGAAATTATAATTTAATTAAATATATTTCAAAAAATTGAAGTAAAAGTGGAACTTACTTTTGTAGTAGAGTTAGTTTTATATTATTAAATCTAAATAAAGAAAGAGTGAAATATTGGAATTAAAAATTGTTTTATAATTTTATTTGTATATTTTAAAATAAGTTGAATTCTAATTTATATTAATGTAAGTATTTCATTTTAAAATTTTATCTATTTACATTAGTTTTTTTTAGGTACTGGATCACACTTTTTTCTTTCTTTCTTTTTTATTTTATTTTATTTCATTTTATTGAAGTTGTGGTTGTATAGAATTGACCTAGTGGTCACCCCTTTTCCAAATTTGTTGTTGTATGCCATGGGGATATCTATTTTCATTGTTTAGCTAACATAGATAGCTCAACATGTCATCTGCATTGAGTGCTAATAACATAGGTAGCTCAATTGGTCATTCTACATTGAGTTCTAGTAAATATTAGGTTGGTGGTTTGACTTTATAGTAGTGACGTGTGATTTGCCAAAATGCTATTTTTGGGTGAATCATTTCTATAGTTTTCTCCCCCAAGGAGTGAGTTTCATGTATTCTCCTCATAAGGTGGGATTTCCAATGAAGACAAGTAGTTAGGCAAAGCTAAGTATTCATAGTATTCTCCTCATATGATGAGATTTCCATTGAAAAAAGAAAAGAAAAAAACTAAGTAAAGCTAAGTATTTGATCCACATGGATAGTGGATTGTATTTAACATAATGTGCTTCATCAAGGAGATTCAAGTGGGTAACCTAGCATAGAACTAGAGAAATGCCCAACAACAAGGACGACAAAGGTTGAATCAACTATTTGAGCTTATTGATACACAATCTATTCATGATACATTGATATCAATAACTATTGATATGATGTATTAATAACTAATAGTTATTATCAAACTCACAAACTTCTAACCTCTAATCCACTAAACCCCTTACTTCTAAACCCTTAACCCATTAAATCCATCATCCCAATACCCAAACTCACAACTCTCTAATCGACTAAAGCTATATAATACCTATCTCAAATCCTCAATACAATAATCTCTATCCTCCAACGCCTAATCCCCACTAACCCTTGAACTCTTAACCATAAACCACTAACCACTAATCCATAAAACCCTTTACCCACTAACCCTATAAGTCCCTAGCTCCCTAACCCACTAACCCATCACAACTCTTGAAGGGTGGAATACTAGAACACAAAAGAGTTAATGATATGATCACGTAAACTTTTACAATTTATCATAATTGTGAATAATTTTTCAATTTAAAATTATGTTAGAATTTAGAAACTATAGGAATTTCTTTAAATTCTAACATAGTGTTGAATCCAAAAATTCTCCACAATTAAGGGTGAAGAGTTTCAATTCTCATTTGCAAATGTAATTTAAAGAGAAATTCCAGCTTCAAGTTTGAGGTTGGTCAATATATGAATCTTTTTATGTTAAATTTTAGAGAAGGTCAATGTTTGAATCTTTTTTATGTTTTGTTTGGAGAGGGACGTGTTTCTAGTGCTATTCAAAATCACCTTCCCTTATCATCAATGTCACTTTTCTTCTTTTTCAATGTCATTGTCTCTATACTTATTTGAAATCATTTATGTAGTAGTATGATTTTTGTGGTGTTAGGTAATAATATAGTAAGTTAATAAGTTTACAAATTTAACTTCTATTTAGTAGATTTTTTTTTTAGAATTTATTAGGAATTTCTCTAAAAGTTATAATTATACATAATCATAGGAATTTTGACTACAAAACTTTATCTTTGAAAATTTTAAACAATCTGAATTGTTAAAAAAAGGGAAGAATATGGACAAAAAAGGGAAAAACTTTAACTCATAAAAAAAGGATTTCAAAAACTAAGTTTGCCCACTTTCAAAAACTGCTATGTAAAATTGTAGAAGCTTTTATTTAGACAACGGGATGAATTTCACTGTAAGATTTGAAGGTGGAGTCAATTCATGTAAGTGTGAGGGAGATTGACTTATTAAGTTTATATGACATTTGTGGTGTAAGATTTGAAGGCAGAGCCAATTCAGTAAGTGTGAGGGAGATTGACTTATTAAGTTTCTATGACATTGATGGTGTAGTCCAGTTATGACTTGCACATGTTCAGTCCCTTTTAGTTTCATATTAGTTTGATCAAGTAACCTTTTATTCACTTAACACACATTTCTTTAATGCTACTTTTATTTTCTTGCATTGGAAAAACGACGACTCATGATTACAATGCTGCTACATGTTCATTTCAGCACCATACTTTTAGCTATGGGTTAATTTTAATATCAATTTAAAAATCTTAGAAATAATTTTAATACCAACATAAAATATATTATTGTTATTATTATTATCATAATCAAGTCCAAAAGAGTAAGTATATAAATACATAGTTTTTATATACTTTAATTTGAAATAAAGCTATTTCCATACATCATATCAGGGATGGGTTGTTATTTCAGTAGATTAAGGATCTTGGGAAAGTAGCATACACTTTCTTTTTTCCTTTTCTTGTGAGGAAAAAGGTAAAAGTGCCTAGTTGTCTAGCAAGGGCAAGGCAACGAAGTATATTAAGGGGGAGGTAACTTTCACTCTTGTCAAATGGCCAATCTTGGTTTTTTTTTTTTTTTTTGGTAGTGGAGTTGTAGTTAACCATCTGGAAGCAATTTTAAGTCTTATTTCAAGATTAAAGGGTGATTTTTGCTCACAACATATTTTCCTTAAAGTTTAGCATATTGATAGGTCATTGTTGGAGCTTCCTACCTCATGGTCATGTGTGCTTTCAAAAAACAACCTATCTTGGCCCCATACATAAAGCTAGGACACTGCTTTGCTTGATTTTAGTTTGAGGTCATACCCAAGATCTTTCATACACTTTGTCTTCTTTTGAGGTCATTTTCCTAGTAAATTATTGAATATGAATATTGAAGGGTGAAATTCCAAAATTATAAATTGATAGTTTTGAAGGGTTTTTTGGTGCCTAGTCCACATAATTATCTAAAACATTATTCTTGTTCGAAGTTGTAGTTGTGTATGATTCAACATAAATCATGTGGTCGTGTCCCTTCTTTCCTTTTCCAAATGCTTGTTGTTATTGTATGCAATGAAGATTGTTGTTTTCCTTATTTAGCTACCATATGTAGCTTGCTTGGCCAATCTACCTTGATTGCTAGCAAGTATTGGGTTGGTGGTTGAACTCCTTATGCACCAACTTTTGAGTTGGTCATAGTTTTATCTTTGGGGAAGCTAGTTATGTAGTTCACTTGCTCAAGGAGTAAGGGGTTTCATTATCTTCTCCATGGGTGTAGGATTTCCATTGTCGTAAGATCACATATATGATATGAAAAAGCAAGTTTTGGTCCATGCAAACAACAGATTGTATCTGACATGGATGATGATCTCGTATAATTATTTTGTGAAATGTGGGCAATGGGCTTAATTTATTTGAATGTTGTTGACATTAGCATCGAGAAATTTCAGCAAGGATCTAGAAAAGAAATGAATCATAAAAATCGAGAAAATATTGGTAAAAATTGGCAAACATCGACAAAATTAAAAATATACTAAAATATTCATTTTTTTCAAAAAATTTAATATCTAAAGCAATAGCATTGCCACATAAATATGAAAACAAAAATAATATATAAGATATCTAGTGCTATATCACACATCAATAGTGAATCATGTCCTAAATCCCGAGTCCTGAGTCTCCTGACTCAACCTAAAAATATCAACTAAAAATATAATAAATATCTCTTATCATGATGAGTCATATACAATGAAACTAGATACATAAACTAGTGATTTCCTCTACCCCTTTTAGGAGAAAAGACAATGGATTTTTCTCTAGAGGAAGAAAGCCCTAGGGCTAGTGTTAGACTATGATTTGCTCTAGAAGAAGAAATTGGAGGTAGACTTTGACATCCTCTACTGGTGCCCATGCTATTGCTAAGTCCAACTCACTTTATCTCAGTCCTAGAAGGTGGTGGTGTCACCTCCTCCTCCACCTCTCTCTTCCTTGATACCTCCTTTAGTGCCTCCTCCTCTAACCAATCAAGGAATAATTCCATGGCAGATCTATTTGTCTCAACTCTCCATGTTACAGTGGTGTCAATCCCATTCAAAGAGATGGCATCCACGTCACAGGTTTTTTGAAGTTTCCTCACCCACAATTAGAGATTGTAGTAGATGTATACCAAGCCATTAAGGAGCTGAGACTCCAACTCATATTAGGGCCATAAATTATAAATTAATAATTATAATACATTTTATAATTAGAGGATGGCGTGCATAAAATAATAAATTATAATTTACAATTTCATAACGAATTCAAAATTTAATTTGAAAATTTTTAACCAGTTGCACTTATTAGTGTGTATTTTTTCAGATACGCTCTTATTTTGCTCGCATCTAGATGAGCTACATGTTTGGATGAGCACTTGAATGATAATATTTTGGAGATTGGGTACTCTTGTACCATATATTATCCACCAACCATTTACAACAAATAAGAGAAACATAAGAAAATAACATTGAAATTTGAAAGTTGAAGCAAAATATGAAGAAACAATGAAATTTGAAAAAAAAAAATGAATCTCACCTCGCATATTCGTCTTCTTATCCTAGAGATCCATGTCAAACACAAATGTTCCACTTATCATCCTATATACCTCCATTTCTTTAGAAATCTTTGCACATTCTTGTGAAGATGGATGGCACCATCCTTTGAACACAAGTGAGGAATCCATCCATCACCTTAGCATCAAATTTGAAACCATATGAGTAAGAAAATGTGGCGTTGAGGTAGATCCCTGCATCATGAAGGGGGAGATGGAGTGTATTGTTTTATCTCTCGTCAAACACTCTCGGTATCAGTATCGTTATTCAAACCTATCATCTCCATTATCATATAATATGCATGGATGGCTTCTTTGGCCCTATCCATAGCCTCATACAAGTAGCCTGTTGCATGGTTGTTTCCATTAACTAATCAAAGAACTTTACCAAAGGTTTGATAATGGCACACACCTCCTCCACTCCTACCCAAAAGCTTTCATGATATGAAACTAGCCTGCATATGGCCTACCCCTTTGGTTTGCAACTAAAAGATGAAGTACGCCACTCATTTGAAAGAAACATTATCATCACATCCCACATGTAATCCAAGAGAGATTGAAGATATATGATGTTAGTGGAAATTCGTGTACTCGCAAGATGCACCAAGTCCTTGTTATTAGTGAATTGTCTCATCAAACTAAACAAAAATGCTTTGATGTATATAAATTTTGATATATTCTTGGATGATTCAACAATATCCTTGATACATGGAATTTTCCCTTTATCCTCTAACACCAAACCAATACAATGTGTAGCACAAGATGTCCAAAACAGGTTAGGATAGCTCTCCATACCCAACCTGCTAGCAGTGACATAATTTACAACAATGTCCATTATGACTTGCACAAAATTATTTGGACCTGCCTCCTAAATGAATAGGTCCAACAACTCATAATAATTGTGCATCTTTAATATGTGTAGATGCATCAATAGATTTAATAAACATTGTCCCCTTAAGACAATTAACCAAAAGGTTAAGAAGGGTTCTACCCTTCTAATTAGTCCAACCATTTGACATCACAACGTATCTAGTGTGTTCCCATGATGACTTAAGATCCTACAATCTAGCATTGCAATCAACCTTTTCACTTTGAAGAATAGGCCCTTTCAACTCTTCATAAGAATGGGCCCTGTACCCTTGGTGAACAATGGAAACAACATGAAACACAGGCTAGTAGAATGGATTTCTCTTGGAAATGTTGAAAGGAATTTCACTACATAGAAGACACCTACCCACTAGCTTATCATTTTCTCCCTTCTCTTTTCTTTTAAGCGTCAACCAGATAGAAGGTTGTGCACTAGTTGTGGTTCTAGGAATAAAAAAATGATGACGTACATGAGGGTTTGACCATTGTGGAAGGTGATGTTGAAGAACCAGTCTCACTTCTGCCCCCCTCCTCCCCTTGCAACTTGACTTTTCACAGATTTTGTGTTCCCTTTGGTTACATCCCTAACTTGTAGTGCTTTGGCGACAATATGGATGATTTCTGGACTTGTTTTTGAGCAAATTTGTACTTCATGTCTAAGATAATTTCAATTAGGAGATTCCATTCATCATATGCATTCCACATGACTTGCAATTCAAAGTTTGTCTATTGAACCCACCTGAAATAAGCATATTCCCACATTGGGTCCAAATTTATCAATATTTTTGGTCTTCAATGTAATGATTAAAGCTAAGGGCACACAAAAAATACAGAAAAATTAAAATCAACATTTTTAAAATCAAAATACAAAAAAAATTGCATTAAAAAAGACATCTAAAATTCACATAACTAGTAGATCTCCTACAGACCAATATACCCTCCCCTCTTATTTATGTACTATCCTTAGTGCATTATATACCCATGTCACATCAAAACTTGCTAGCCTTAAGTGTTTCTTCCTACCAGGTACTCATTGTATGCCTTTGTTTTTTAGTTTTAAGCATTGTTTTCTGCCAGGTACTCATTGCATGCCTTTGTTCTTCAATTGTCCCCCATTGTATTACTATATTGTGCTTCTTCAAGATAGGTACTCATGCATTGTCTTAGCTACCAACATAGATCCATCTTATGTATGGAGCTAACATGAGTGAAGAGAGATCAAATCTCTTCATGTGAAACTTCTGAGTGCATAATAAACGTTTTAACCATAAAACTTATTTTTTCATGATATATACATAAAAAAATAAATGATATATAATATATACCTAATTGATATTAAAATATTTTATATAGCATGTACATCTAGACATTTTATCAATGCAAATTAAAATGTTTTTTTTTTATTATTAATATATTTTTAAGCATATGTCAGTATTAATTAATATTAAAATATTTTATTGATATATATACAACATTAAAATATTTTATTTTAACAATATATATATATATATATATATGAAGTTGATATCGACATAAATTAGTTAACATAGATCTTCAAGTAGCGTATTTAAATTTCATGTTGAAATATTTTTGAAAATATAAGATTTAAACATCTTACTCGAGCATTTTTTTTATATGTAATTATTTTGCAGCATTTTTTATTTATTATAACCATTATTATTTTTATAATTAAAACATAATTTATTTTTACTTAAAAAAAAAAGAATAAACAGACTTTTCAGAACGAAAAAGCATCATAATATTATATTGAGAGAATATAAAGTTCCAGATTGTACAAATAACAGCATTCAGGAGCTGTAGGATCTTGATTTTGAAGATACATCCTGATGACAAAAATATTCCAAAAAGAGCATCAGACATAAACAAAACCATGTATATATGCAACACATACAAGACCAATTCAGATATGAAAGACTAGATCAGAGATAACGTTGGGCATCCACATATCACGACATGTTCAGACATTAGAAACAAGAGATGAAAAGGAAGGAAAAACCATAGAAAAGTCAGCATCTAGGAATAGAGAAATCCTGGATGAGCCAGGAATTCTCGTCAAAAATAATCTTCATGGACCAGTGTTGTAGGGAAAAGTATCCGACTCGGATGACCCTATCCCACTTTAAGGGTGATAGTACCTCAGCAACAACTGTAAAGAAAACTACTTAAGGTTTACTTCTTTATGAAAGCAAGAGAGAATGAAGAAATGCACTAACCGTTGCCTTGCGCTTAATGTCGAATCCAAACTCTTCTCTTTGCTGCTTGCTCCCAGCTCCTTGCTCTTTTGCTGGCCCAGCTACAATGAGATCATGCAAAATAACAAAGAAGGAAACTACAAGAAGCATGCAATCATAACTGATTCAAGGATTAGCATAAATCAAATATACAATTATCACAATACATCATTGAAACAAGTGCATATAGAAGAACCTCAATAGCTTTTATTAATGGAAGAAGTAAAGTTCTGAGAGTGTTACAACCATTGAAGGCCCCAATCCAGCAACACCTCCTAGCAGAAAGAATTTCTCCTCTTCACCTCCTTCAAGCAATCACCCAATAGTTCTATAGTGAAACCAACAACATATCATTACTTTGCACAAAATTCCAGCCTCCTAAGCTCATAGGAGAGAGCTCAATATATAGATGAATTGAGAAAGGATGAGTCAGCTTGTAACTGATGTGTAGCTGCCTTGTGTCCTCTCTCTCTTCAGTTGATCTTCAGTTCTTGAGTCCACTTGGAGAACCTTGCTTCCACTTGGAGAAACAGAGCCTCTGACTCATCACAAGGCGAAATCCCTGATCCAAGTGTCATTTTTGGAAGATTCCAGAGCAATGACTCAGTGTGCCACTTGTCCCATCTCACTCAGCGCAGGTGGCCTTTGTTCTACCTGCTTTGCAACGCAGGTACACCATGGAGGAGTTGAGTTTCAGCGCAGAAGCCTAGTGGAGCACCTGCTTTGATTTCAGGATTGCTTGTTTTTTAGTGTTTTCAGGTGGAGAACTGATCTGAGAGCTATTGGTTTGCTGACCTTGTTCCTCTAGGGGTAGGAACATCATGTTTAGGGACTTTGGATCCCTTGGATTATTGACAATTCATGCCTGATGCTGCAAGGCACAAAATTGTCTATAACAACCAGGTCCTTGTCCCAAGAAGCAGACCCTCCTTTGACAGGCAGTCCGCTTGCTGATTTTGAGCACGACAGATGTGTTGAATTGAGCTATCTTTCATGTGTCCCTAGTAGAACATGATCCTGTCCAACCATCCAGCTAGGTGGGAGGATCTTATGTGACTTGATCCCATGACATGATCAATCACAGATTTGGAATCACCAAAAATAGAAATAGACTAGATATCAAAAAAGATACAAAAAGCGAGAAGACCTGCTAGGGCCCGCACCTCAGCCAAGCTATTGGTACCGCTCCCTCCATTCCATGAAATAAAGTATTGCAGATTCTTGTCCATTATGATGTGAACCCCACATCCACAGATATTTTGTTGTTCAGCACCATCAAAAAACGTCTTTGGAGTCTCTGAGTGGAAGCATACATCCTCTGTTCTGTTGCCTTTCTTCATTTTGGGCTGCTTTTTTGGAATAGTATCATAGACAGATATGATTTGCTGCAGGATAGAACTGAGGGGGATCTTTGATTCCTTGAAAATCTTGTTGTTCCTCCATTTCCAAACACACCAAAGGACAATAATAATCATGGGCCTCCATGAGTCTTTTTGCGCACTCCACCAATCAAAAGCTGCCTGAGTAGAAACAAAAACAATGAGAGGGAAACCATATAGATTTGCCAAGACCTGCCAAATTTGCATCGAAGATTGACATTGGAAAAACATGTGGAAATTGGATTCCTCGTGAGAATCGCACATCACACATCTACTCGGCCCGTGCCAATTCCTTTTCCTCAGATTCTCCCATGTCAAATTTTTGTTGTGGAAGACAAGCCACGAGAAGAAAATTAATTTCGGAGGGCAGCCTGTCTTCCATAAGAGCGGAGGAAAAATCGAACTACAACGAGGGGACTTTGGGCCAAACAGATCAGCGTAAATGTCTTTTACTTGAACCACCATGTTTGCATTTGGAATCATCCAGATCAGATAGTCTACTACCCTTGTACGATGAAAGCCACAGCCTTTCAGAGATACCATGACGGATTTCCAAAGCCCAGCCAGAGAAACCGGCATGCCGAAATCATTGGCCTCTTTCCAAAGGGGGATAGGACCTTGCCAAGCTGAAATGAGCTTGTCCCAAGTAAAAATACCAATTCTGTGGAAAAAACTAAGAAGTTCCTCAGGAATGGAAATGCCCTCCCGGCCACCCATGATGGGGTCTATGCCAATAAGAATTCTGCTGCCAGATTGTAATTTCCACTTTAAATTTTTTAGAAAATATTGCTCTATTTTTCGAAAACTGAGCCAAATAGCTGATCCATATTTTGTACCAATCCTGCCTTTCCTGTACCAGAATTCTATATCCCTTCCTTTCATATATTTCTTTTTGATAGAGTTACTCCACGGCCCTTCCCCGAAGATCCCCCTCCACAAAGACTTACAAAGGAGAGCTTTACCAAAGACCCTCAGATCCAGTAATCCCCAGCCTCCTAAACTCTTGGGCGAAGCTATCTTTTCCATCCTAGAAAGGTGATATTTCTTTTGATGAGATTTACCGCCCCATATAAAATTTGCAGAGATCTTGTTCATTTTGTGTATTATACTTGCAGGGAGGAAAAAAATATGAGCCCAGTAAACAGCCAGTTGCGATAAGACAGCTTGAGTTAAAATAACTCTACCCGCCAAGGATAGACACTTGAATTCCCAAGCCGAGATCTTTTTGTAGTACCTGTCAATCATCCACTGCCAGTCCGCACTAGAGTAACTGTTGGCCTTTAACTGAAAGCCCAGGTACTTTACACCATCCTTGATCGGCCTCGACTCTATTCCAAATAACTCAGAGACCCAATTCACCATTTCCATATTGGTGTCGTTGTGGAAAAGAACAGACTTAGCCTTGTTTATATGTAACCCTGTTGCGCTTTGAAATCTATTAAGGATATCATAGAGGCAGGTCCACGATGCCCTGCAGAGCATAGCAAAAATAAGCACATCATCAACAAAAAGATTGTGTGAGATGAAGTTTTTCTTGCATATCTTTAGGGACCTTCACCTATTTTTTGAGACCGCCTTGTTAATGTGAAGGCTCAGAGAGTTCATTGCCAGGATAAACAGAAGAGGGGATAGGGGGCACCCTTGACGAAGCCCTCTTTCAGCTGGAAAAAAAGGAGAGGGCATGCCATTAATGATGACTGCATAATTCACATTCTCCACGCAGGCCATAATCCAGCTAATGGAGTTTGATTTCAGGCCAATTTTTGCTAATAAACATCTTATAAATCCCCAGTCCAAACAGTCATAAGCTTTTTGTAAATCAATTTTCAGAATGGCAACATCTGATTTCTCCGAGAGCATAGTAAACAAGCTTTCCTGTGTATTGGCGACGACATCCAATATATTCCTTCCCTTTAAAAAAGCATGTTGATCCTTAGTAAGAAAGGTGGCCAGAGTCTCTTTTATCCTTTCAACAATAATTTTTGTGATGATTTTGAAAGATATGTTGCATAAGGAAATCGGCCGGAAATCTTGGAAGGAAACCGCCTCCACTTTTTTCGGGATAAGAGCTATTTGGGTGGAGGATGTAATCTGATGAATACTACCTGAAATTCTTGATGCTTCGACCATCCTCAACAGATCTTGCTTGATGATATCAAAGAAATGAATAAAAAATTCTATTGTCCAGCCATCCGGCCAGGACATTTGTCCTTTTTAAAGTCCTTCAAAACACCCATAAGCTCGTCCTCTGTTATAGGCCGAAAGAGACTCTCATTTTTTTCATCATCAAACATCTGAGGCACCAAATCGATTCCCCATAGGATGTCCTGGAAACCGCATCCTTCCCTTCTTTTATATTGGCTTTTAAAATGATTTACAGCTTCCTTAGAGATATCTTGTTGAGTGACATAAAAGCCTCCCTGACCATCGCTTATCCTCCATATGGTGTTTTTCTCACGCCTGGAATTTGCATATTTATGAAAGAACTTCGTATTCCTGTCACCCTCCTGAAGCCACGTTACTCTACTTTTGAGCCTCCAAAGGGCTTCCTCGTGTTTCAAAATGTTATGTTTTTTCCTTTCCAGCACTTTTATCCTGCATCTCATGCTAAAAGAAAAGGAATTGGCGTCCATAGCCATGTGGATCCTATCCAGCTCCCTTTTCGTTTCTTGAAGAGAGGCACTATCCCTCCGTCTTTTTTTAAATTGCCAATCTTTGACCACTTTTCTCATGGCATTCGGCTTGCACTGTAGACTATACCTCTATGCTCAATGACAAATCTTTCACTTTCACACTAAATTGCCATAACCCTCATTTTCAGCAAACTTTCCAAGCCTTCATCAAATCTCGAGTTTGTGAAACTCCTTTAGAAATTGTAAACATAATGCTAAACCAGTCCTTGTTTGCTTGCAGAGGAAGCCACCTCCTCTTTAACCAGCTTATATTCTCTGTTGATCCTTTGGAGATTGAGTCTGGTATATCACTGTAACGCTTTCCAGAGTAATTTTCAACTTTTATTGCCCAACGTCAGGATATTGGCACCTAATGGTAGCAGTCCTTTTCCTTGTGTTACATTTGAGAACAACTCCGATTCCTACCTTCTATTCACTCACAGAGAACGTTGATCAATTTACAGTTAAAAGTACCACAGGGATTAGACCCCTCTTCACCATTTCTTTCTATTGTTTGAAAATTCTGATAATATGACATGGATGTTAGCTCCATTAATTTTACACAATTGCTGCCTACAATTATGGAATTGCAGTCTTTCCTTAACTTATGGAAACCAACTGCAGTAGTTTCCTTAAGTTAAGAGAATCAACTGCAATTACTAAATTTATAATTGGGAGCTACTAAAGTGGTCCATCACTTTGATTCGAGTTCTCTGCCTTGATTTGTGGGACATCTAACACATAGCTATTAGAAGCTTGATGGAAGCTTAGCTATAGGTTCATCTGTTTGGTCCCCAAGCTCATATCTTAATCCCCTTCAGTTTTACACCATCTAGCTGAGATAGCAGAGCTTGGAAGTGCCTTTAGAATTTTGTGTGTTTTTCTTTTGCTTGGATTGAAGCTGGAGTGCTGAAGAAGAAGCAAGTGGACTGTGGCTTGCATCAAAACATCACCAATGGCTGGAGGTAATTCGTATCCCTGGGCATTAAGTTTCAACGATTCTTTTCAGTTCTTTCCGCATGCAGAATCGCTGTTTAAGTTTATGATTATCTAACATTTGGTATCAGAGCCCTTTTACCTCTGCCTTGCTGTGTGTTGGCCAAGAAACGAATTCTTATTTTTGGGCATGGCCTATTGAGCATAACAGTCAATTTCAGTATATATGCATAGGGTTTCTAAACCGTAGCCGAAGTCAAAACTGCGAACGAAGGGAAACCCACCATAAACGGTAGTCGTGAATCAATCCATGGGCAAGTTTGAAAACGACAGTTTTGAGTTTTTTTTTAAAAGGCTTTAACGTTATTTGAAAAGTTGATTTATAAAGTTTTAAAAGGCTATTGGAAACTTTTGAAGATTGTGGAGTTTTGAAGAAAGTTTTTTTTTTTTTTTATTATTATTATCTGTAAACCCCATGGCTCGGCTTCAATACCCTCACTCTGTGTCTTCCCCGAAGCAATATGCAATGAGGATAGATCTTGATTTGGATTAGAGAAAGCGCAAGATCTGTTGAAGATCTTGATACCTTTATTGTTGGTAATTAGATTTTCGTCATTGACTTTGCCCATATTAAGATTCCTTTGGTGCGCATTCCTGTTGCAGAGTTTTTATCTAGGGAAAGTCTTCCCACTCTGTTCTTGTTTCTACGATTTTCTTATATTGATATGCACATACATCATAAAGAGAACATGCCTATCAGCCATGAATTTTGGGAAACAATCAGTGTATTTTTTCAGAGTAGTCAAAGCATGCTGACGAGATATGGTCTACCATACGCATGGAACTGCATTGGAAATATCTCTGCCCATATGCCAGACCTGCAGGATGTATGGTCTCGCTTATGGGTCAAGCTATATATTTTCATCTTAATTACACTGATGCTTCAGCCTATGACAGACTATATATTTACCTCTCTGATGATTACATGTATAAAATATAACCTGGTTGTGCATTTTGGATTTCAGTTAAGATTTAAAAATACGACTCTGATTACTTTCATTTAGACTCTGATGACTCTGTATGTTGCCCTACCGACTTTATTTCCGGGGAAGCGTAAAGTTTAATCTTGCAATGGAAACGTACTAACAATTATTTCCCGTTTTTAAAGCTTTTCCAGTTCATCAAATTTTATCTATTGATTTTGCTTTTAATAGAACAATCCTTTTGTTTTATGCGTGTTTGCAAATTAAAGGAAATAATTTATGCATTCTTAAATATTTCAATATTTCAATATTTGAAATGGTTTAGTCTTTTGTTTTGAATATTTCAAATTTGCAATTTTGTTTGCAAATTATTTAAAGAAATAATTTATAACTTTTGAGCCCATTTTGTAATTAATTAGTCTTAAATAAATTATGGGACAGTTAGCAAAATAGCTTGTTTGCTGGTCAATTTTTGTTGCTTTATAAACTTAAGGACGGAGCCTGAAGTCAAGCCAGCTAGCCTTCGAACTGCATTTGCTATGCAAATGCAAAGTAGATCAACGCTGCTTCAGTCAATCTCCGGGTTTAGTTTATAAATTGAACAATCAATTTGTAGTCATTTTCGGTAATGCTGACTGCTTTAACCTTAATTTTGATTTTGCTGGAAAATTATTACAATTATATGGAGTTTATTAAAATATCATTTTGACTTACTCCTTTCAGTAAACATTATTTTTCTCTTTGGTTAAGTTTTGTTTATGCAACAAAATAATGTCTAGTGATCCATATGATTTTGATTAATTAGAGAATAGCCACAGCATCTTTAATTAGATAAAATTATATATTTTGATTGCTTAGATCACATAAATATTATTTAGACATTAAATTGTAATTAATTACACTGAATATAATAAATTTTATCCCACAGGAATTTTTATTATATTTATGTAATTAATTAGGATAAAATTTCATAACCTACCCACAGGAGTTATGAATTAATAAGTTTTATCATAAAGTTTTATTGAATCTGTTTGAATTGAAAATTCAGCCCACAGGCAATTTTTATGTCATTTGATTCAATTCCTTTTTAGCATGATTTACATTGGTAAAACATGAAAGTTTATTAAGCCTCAATTTTAACATAAGCATGTGATTCTTTATTTTGATGCAGTAGTACAACCTACAAATTTCTCTGAAATTCGTTGTGACATTCCTGAACTTAAGGGAGATAACTATAAAATTTGGAAGGAGAGGATTCTCCTTCATTTAGGGTGGATGGACATAGATTATGCTATCAGTAAAGATGAGCCATCAGCACTCACTAATACCAGCACTGCAGCAGACATCACGCTTTATGAACGATGGGAGTGATCCAATCGTCTAAGCATGATGTTCATTAAGACTAAAATTTCAGCTGGTATTCGAGGTTCCGTTGATCAGCATGAAAAGGTCCGAGACTTGTTGAAAGCCATTGATGAACAATTCGTCTCTTCAGACAAGGCACTAGCAAGCACCCTAATCATGAAGTTCTCATCCCTAAGGCTCACCAGTGTGAAAGGTGTGCACGAGCACATCATGCAGATGAGGGACACTGTGGCTCAATTGAAAAAACTCGAGGTTGAAATATCGGAGTCCTTCCTAGTGCACTACATCCTGAACACCCTTCCGCACCAATATGGACCTTTCAAAATCTCATACAACACACATAAGGATAAATGGTCAATTAATGAACTCATGACCATGTGTGTTCAAGAGGAAGAGAGACTGGTGATGGAAGTGGGAGAGAGTGCAATGCTAGCAACGCGTGGAAAGGGCAAATCTCAAGCCAATCGGAAAGGGAAAGGTAAAGTACCTCCCCAAGCCGATATCAAGAAGGTTTCCAAGTGTTTTTTCTGTAAGAATAAGGGACACATGAAGAAGGAATGCGCCAAATTTCAGAAATGGCTTCAGACAAAGGTAATTTAATCTCGTTTGTTTGTTATGAATCTAATATGGTTAACGTTAATATTAACACATGGTGGATTGATTCTGGATCAACAATTCACATTTCGAA